>OY728147.1:1692134769-1694634769 GCA_963277665.1 Viscum album | reverse complement strand
ACGCCGCGGTCACGCCGCGGTCACGCCGCGGTCACGCCGCGGTCACGCCGCGGTCACGCCGCGGTCACGCCGCGGTCACGCCGCGGTCACGCCGCGGTCACGCCGCGGTCACGCCGCGGTCACGCCGCGGTCACGCCGCGGTCACGCCGCGGTCACGCCGCGGTCACGCCGCGGTCACGCCGTGATGTGGCCCTGCTCCAGCCACATCCAGCAGGGGGGAGGTTCAGCCCCACTTGCTCACAGGCGTTTCAGACGACCCATTTTTCAGCAAAGTCATCAGCCCGCTGCCACCAGCATTCCAGCCCGCAACAGCCCCCCCCACCTTCGAATCAGCCCGCACCATCCCCCCAACACCTGCAACCAGCCCCCTTTCACCCACATTCCAGCCTCCTCCCGCTCCCTTCGCTCCTGGTCGGAAGATGCTGCCCCGCGGATGTCGCTGGATCGGGCCAACACGCTGCGGTCACGCCGCGGTCACGCCGCGGTCACGCCGCGGTCACGCCGCGGTCACGCCGCGGTCACGCCGCGGTCACGCCGCGGTCACGCCGTGATGTGGCCCTGCTCCAGCCACATCCAGCAGGGGGGAGGTTCAGCCCCACTTGCTCACAGGCGTTTCCGACGACCCATTTTTCAGCAAAGTCATCAGCCCGCTGCCACCAGCATTCCAGCCCGCAACAGCCCCCCCACCTTCGAATCAGCCCGCACCATCCCCCCAACACCTGCAACCAGCCCCCTTTCACCCACATTCCAGCCTCCTCCCGCTCCCTTCGCTCCTGGTCGGAAGATGCTGCCCCGCGGATGTCGCTGGATCGGGCCAACACGCTGCGGTCACGCCGCGGTCACGCCGCGGTCACGCCGCGGTCACGCCGCGGTCACGCCGCGGTCACGCCGTGATGTGGCCCTGCTCCAGCCACATCAACAGGGGGGAGGTTCAGCCCCACTTGCTCACAGGCGTTTCAGACGACCCATTTTTCAGCTAAGTCATCAGCCCGCTGCCACCAGCATTCCAGCCCGCAACAGCCCCCCCACCTTCGAATCAGCCCGCACCATCCCCCCAACACCTGCAACCAGCCCCCAACACCCACATTCCAGCCTCCTCCCGGTTCAACAGTTTGCCAATGGGCCAAATGCCAACGAAATAAATATTCCACACTATATCCGGCTGGCCTGTTGCAGCCGTTGGAAATTCCCCAGCTGGTGTGGTCGGGTCTCTCTATGGATTTTATCACCGGACTACCCTAATCCCGTGGTTGCACTGTGATTCTGGTCATCATTGATCATCTCTCTAAATATGGCCATTTTTTACCCCTAAAACACCCTTACACAGCAAAGAGTGTGGGAGTGTGGGCGAGGTTTTCGTGTGGGAGATTGTCAGTTTGCATAGCATTCCAGCGACCGCAATCCCATTTTTGTAAGCCATTTTTGGATTGAACTGCTCAAACTCCAAGGCACTGACTTAAAACTCAGCTTGACCTACCACCCGCAAACGGATGACCAAACAGAGGTGGTAAATCGCTGCCACGAGACCTACGCTGTTCCATCAGAAATCTAGTTGCCCGCTGTTGCCCATGCACTGCTTGATCGTGGACTCAAATATTATTTGAGTCGGTCCCAAGACATCATGAAGCAGAAAACTAATACACTGCCGTCACCTTGCCCTCCATGTGGGAGATCCTGTTTCCGTACGCTTTCGGCCTCACAAACAACACTCTTTAACCTGCCAGATTTCTCAGAAACCTGCCCCTCGTTTCTATGGGCCATTTACAGTTCAGCGGAAGATCGGCCTGGTGGCTTGTTAGCTTGATCTTCCTCCCTCAGCCTGGGGGCCTCCTGAGGATTTCTTCTGTTGTTTTCCCTATTTCTTCTATTTTTCTGCTGTAATTTTCGTTCCCATCCTTTAATACAGAATTGCAGCCCTCATTGAGGGCTGGAAGTTTGAGAGGCTTAACAGAATTAGAGTATGACAGTGTGTCAAGTTTGAGAGGCTTAACAGAATTAGAGTATGACAGAAAGAAGCTTCGAGCCGAAAGGCTCTAAAGCCATTTTATTAAAAACAAAAGATGACATAAGAGAGGAGATGGGGCTAGACATTGATAAAACTGCCTTCATAATAAAGCATTTCGTTTTCATAACCCCCTCCCCGACGTCATCATCCCATTCCAAGTTGTAGGTAGATGAGCTATGAGACCTAGTCACCATCGGACGTGCGGTCTGCGCAGGAGGGCTCATTATGCGTTCTTTAAGCGTTGCGCGCGCTTGAGAAACGCGCGTGGGGGGTCCAAACGGGCCGAACGAATTGCGAATGACCTGAAATCGGACGACATCAAAGGGTGAGTGAATTGTGATGTGGTCGAGCAGACGGCACGTCATTCGGACGTGCCGTGTGCCCGCGGTGACCGGGAACGCCGTTCTGGTGTCATAAACGGCCAAAACAGGCGTCTAACGGTCAAACTAATAGCGGACGACATCGGATTGACCTGAAATCACAGGACAACATTCAAATTATTATTCGCGACGTGCACGCGCAGACGGCACATCAATCGGACGTGCGGTCTGCGCAGGAGGGCTCATTATGCGTTCTTTAAGCGTTGCGCGCGCTTGAGAAACGCGCGTGGGGGGTCCAAACGGGCCGAACGAATTGCGAATGGCCTGAAATCGGACGACATCAAAGGGTGAGTGAATTGTGATGTGGTCGAGCAGACGGAACGTCAATCGGACGTGCCGTGTGCCCGCGGTGACCGGGAACGCCGTTCTGGTGTCATAAACGGCCAAAACGGGCGTCTAACGGTCAAACTCATAGCGAACAACATCGGATTGACCTGAAATCACAGGACAACATTCAAACTATTATTCGCGACGTGCACGCGCAGACGGCACGTCAATCGGACGTGCGGTCTGCGTAGGAGGGCTCATTATGCGTTCTTTAAGCGTTGCGCGCGCTTGAGAAACGCGCGTGGGGGGGTCCAAACGGGCCGAACGAATTGCGAATGGCCTGAAATCGGACGACATCAAAGGGTGAGTGAATTGTGATGTGGTCGAGCAGACGGCACGTCAATCGGACGTGCCGTGTGCCCGCGGTGACCGGGAACGCCGTTCTGGTGTCATAAACGGCCAAAACGGGCGTCTAACGGTCAAACTCATAGCGGACGACATCAGATTGACCTGAAATCACAGGACAACATTCAAATTATTATTCGCGACGTGCACGCGCAGACGGCACGTCAATCGGACGTGCGGTCTGCGCAGGAGGGCTCATTATGCGTTCTTTAAGCGTTGCGCGCGCTTGAGAAACGCGCGTGGGGGGGTCCAAACGGGCCGAACGAATTGCGAATGGCCTGAAATCGGACGACATCAAAGGGTGAGTGAATTGTGATGTGGTCGAGCAGACGGCACGTCAATCGGACGTGCCGTGTGCCCGCGGTGACCGGGAACGCCGTTCTGGTGTCATAAACGGCCAAAACGGGCGTCTAACGGTCAAACTCATAGCGGACGACATCAGATTGACCTGAAATCACAGGACAACATTCAAATTATTATTCGCGACGTGCACGCGCAGACGGCACGTCAATCGGACGTGCGGTCTGCGCAGGAGGGCTCATTATGCGTTCTTTAAGCGTTGCGCGCGCTTGAGAAACGCGCGTGGGGGGTCCAAACGGGCCGAACGAATTGCGAATGGCCTGAAATCGGACGACATCAAAGGGTGAGTGAATTGTGATGTGGTCGAGCAGACGGCACGTCAATCGGACGTGCCGTGTGCCCGCGGTGACCGGGAACGCCGTTCTGGTGTCATAAACGGCCAAAACGGGCGTCTAACGGTCAAACTCATAGCGAACGGCATCGGATTGACCTGAAATCACAGGACAACATTCAAACTATTATTCGCGACGTGCACGCGCAGACGGCACGTCAATCGGACGTGCGGTCTGCGCAGGAGGGCTCATTATGCGTTCTTTAAGCGTTGCGCGCGCTTGATAAACGCGCGTGGGGGGGTCCAAACGGGCCGAACGAATTCCGAATGGCCTGAAATCGGACGACATCAAAGGGTGAGTGAATTGTGATGTGGTCGAGCAGACGGCACGTCAATCGGACGTGCCGTGTGCCCGCGGTGACCGGGAACGCCGTTCCGGTGTCATAAACGGCCAAAACAGGCGTCTAACGGTCAAACTCATAGCGGACGACATCGGATTGCCCTGAAATCACAGGACAACAATCCCATTATTATTCGCGACGTGCACGCGCAGACGGCGCGTCAATCGGACGTGCGGTCTGCGCGGTAGGGCTCATTATGCGTTCTTTAAGCGTTGCGCGCGCTTGATAAACGCGCGTGGGGGGTCCAAACGGGCCGAACGAAGTCCGAATGGCCTGAAATCGGACGAAATCAAAGGGTAAGTGAATTGTGATGTGGTCGAGCAGACGGCACGTCAATCGGACGTGCCGTGTGCCCGTGGTGACCGGGAACGCCGTTCCGGTGTCATAAACGGCCAAAACAGGCGTCTAACGGTCAAACTCATAGCGGACGACATCGGATTGCCCTGAAATCACAGGACAACAATCCCATTATTATTCGCGACGTGCACGCGCAGACGGCGCGTCAATCGGACGTGTGGTCTGCGCGGTAGGGCTCATTATGCGTTCTTTAAGCGTTGCGCGCGCTTGATAAACGCCCGGGGTTCTGTGCAGGGGGGTAGGGGGCTGTATGGGGTTTGTCCGGGGGTGCAGATGGGGGCTGTCCGGGGTTGCACATGGGGGCTGTCCGGGGGTGCACGGGGGGCTGTCCGGGGGGAATGGGGCTGCATGGGGTCTGTCCGGGGGTGCACATGGGGGCTGTCCGGGGGTGCACGGGGGGCTGTCCGGGGCTGGTCGGGGGGCTGTCCGGGGGTGCACAGGGGGTTGTCCGGGGCTGGCCGGGGGGCTGTCCAGGGGTGCACGGGGGGCTGTTTGGGGGTGCATATGGGGGCTGTCCGGGGGTGCATATGGGGGCTGTCCGGGGGTGCACGGGGGGGCTGTCCGGGGGTGCACGGGGGGGCTGTCCGGGGGTGCACGGGGGGCTGTCCGGGGGTGCACATGGGGGCTGTCCGGGGGTGCACGGGGGGCTGTCCGGGGCTGGTCGTGGGGCTGTCCGGGGGTGCACGGGGGGCTGGCCGGGGCTGGCCGGGGGGGCTGTCCGGGGGTGCACGGGGGGCTGTCCGGGGGTGCACGGGGGGCTGTCCGGGGGTGCACGGACAGGGGGGGTGTCCAGCAGGGGGGGTTGGCAGGGGGACAAGCAGGGACTGGGGGGGCTGGCAGGGGGAAGGGGGGGGGGGTGGCAGGGGGCAAGCAGGGGGAATGGGGCTGCATGGGGTCTGTCCGGGGGTGCACATGGGGGCTGTCCGGGGGTGCACGGGGGGCTGTCCGGGGCTGGTCGGGGGGCTGTCCGGGGGTGCACAGGGGGTTGTCCGGGGCTGGCCGGGGGGCTGTCCAGGGGTGCACGGGGGGCTGTTTGGGGGTGCATATGGGGGCTGTCCGGGGGTGCATATGGGGGCTGTCCGGGGGTGCACGGGGGGGCTGTCTGGGGGTGCACGGGGGGGCTGTCCGGGGGTGCACGGGGGGCTGTCCGGGGGTGCACATGGGGGCTGTCCGGGGGTGCACGGGGGGCTGTCCGGGGCTGGTCGTGGGGCTGTCCGGGGGTGCACGGGGGGCTGGCCGGGGCTGGCCGGGGGGGCTGTCCGGGGGTGCACGGGGGGCTGTCCGGGGGTGCACGGGGGGCTGTCCGGGGGTGCACGGGGGGCTGTCCGGGGGTGCACGGACAGGGGGGGTGTCCAGCAGGGGGGGTTAGCAGGGGGACAAGCAGGGGCTGGGGGGGCTGGCAGGGGGAGGGGGGGGGGGGTGGCAGGGGGCAAGCAGGGGGCAGGGGGGGCTGGCAGGGGGACAAGCAGGGGGCAGGGGGGGCTGGCAGGGGGACAAGCAGGGGGAAGGGGGGGCTGGCAGGGGGGCAGGGGGGGGGGGGGGGGCTGGCAGGGGGACAAGCAGGGGGCAGGGGGGGGCTGGCAGGGGGACAAGCAGGGGGAAGGGGGGGGGGCTGGCAGGGGCAGGGGGGGGCTGGCAGGGGCAGGGGGGGCTGGCAGGGGGACAAGCAGGGGGGTGGCCGTGGGGGCTGGCAGGGTGACAAGCAGGGGGAAGGGGGGGGGGCTGGCAGGGGGGCAGGGGGGGGGGGGCTGGCAGGAGCAGGGGGGGCTGGCAGGGGGGACAAGCAGGGGGGGCTGGCAGGGGGCGGCAGGGGGGCTGGCAAGGGGACAAGCAGGGGGGTGGCGGGGGGGGGGGGGGTGGACTAACAGGGGGCAGTGGGGGACTAGCAGGGGGCAGGGGGACTAGCAGGGAGGGTGTCAGGGGGCAGTGGGGACTGGCAGGGGGGGCTGGCAAGGGGACAAGCAGGGGGGGTGGCGGGGGGGGGGGGACTAGCAGGGGGCAGTGGGGGACTAGCAGGGGGCAGGGGGGGAGCTGGCAGGGGGACAAGCAGGGGGCAGGGGGGGCTGGCAGGGGGACAAGCAGGGGGCAGGGGGTTTCCGGGGTTCTGTGCAGGGGGGATGGGGGCTGCATGGGGTCTGTCCGGGGGTGCACATGGGGGCTGTCCGGGGCTGTCCGGGGGTGCACGGGGGGCTGGCCGGGGCTGGCCGGGGGGGCTGTCCAGGGGTGCACGGGGGGCTGTCCGGGGGTGCATGGGGGGCTGTCCGGGGGTGCACGGGGGGCTGTCCGGGGGTGCACGGACAGGGGGGGTGTCCAGCAGGGGGGGTTGGCAGGGGGACAAGCAGGGCGGGGGGGCTGGCAGGGGGAAGGGGGGGGGGGTGGCGGCAGGGGGCAAGCAGGGGGCAGGGGGGTGGCCGGGGGGGCTGGAAGGGGGACAAGCAGGGGGAAGGGGGGGGCTGGCAGGGGGGCAAGCAGGGGGCATGGGGGGGGCTGGCAGGAGCAGGGGTGGGGTTGGCAGGGGGACAAGCAGGGGGGGCTTGCAGGGGGACAAGCAGGGGGGTGGCTGGGGGGGCTGGCAAGGGGTGCACGGGGGGCTGTCCGGGGGTGCATGGGGGGCTGTCCGGGGGGTGCATGGGGGGCTGTCCGGGGGTGCACGGACAGGGGGGGTGTCCAGCAGGGGGGGTTGGCAGGGGGACAAGCAGGGGCGGGGGGGCTGGCAGGGGGAAGGGGGGGGGGGGGGTGGCGGCAGGGGGCAAGCAGGCGGCAGGGGGGTGGCCGGGGGGGTTGGAAGGGGGACAAGCAGGGGGAAGGGGGGGGGGCTGGCAGGGGGGCAAGCAGGGGGCAGGGGGGGGGGGCTGGCAGGAGCAGGGGTGGGGCTGGCAGGGGGACAAGCAGGGGGGGCTTGCAGGGGGACAAGCAGGGGGTGGCTGGGGGGGCTGGCAAGGGGACAAGCGGGGGGGTGGCGGGGGGGGGGGGGGACTAACAGGGGACAGTGGGGGACTAGCAGGGGGCAGGGGGACTAGCAGGGGGGGTGTCAGGGGGCAGGGGGGACTGGCAGGGGGGTGGCAGGGGGGGCTGGCAAGGGGACAAGAAGGGGGGGTGGCGGGGGGGGGGGGGGTACTAGCAGGGGGCAGTGGGGGACTAGCAGGGGGCAGGGGGGGACTAGCAGGGGGGGAGCTGGCAGGGGGACAAGCAGGGGGCAGGGGGGGGCTGGGGGCTGGGGGCTGTCCGGGGGTGCACGGGGGGCTGTCCGGGGCTGGTCGGGGGGCTGCTCGGGGGTGCACGGGGGGCTGGCTGGGGCTGGCCGGGGGGGCTGTCCAGGGGTGCACGGGGGGCTGTCCGGGGCTGGTCGGGGGGCTGCTCGGGGGTGCATGGGGGGCTGGCTGGGGCTGGCCGGGGGGGCTGTCCAGTGGTGCACGGGGGGCTGTCCGGGGGTGCACGGGGGGCTGTCCGGGGGTGCACGGGGGGCTGTCCGGGGGTGCACGGGGGGCTGTCCGGGGGTGCACGGGGGGCTGTCCGGGGGTGCAAGGGGGGCTGTCCGGGGGTACTGGCAGGGGGGACTGGCCGGGGGTGGCATGGGGGTGTCCAGGGTGTGTCCAGGGGGTATTTTTTTTTTATGAATTTGGAAACCCTATAGCCACGGTTCAAAACCGTGGCTATTGATGTATTGCCGCGGTTTTAAACCGTGGCTATAGACATAATGCCACGGTTTTAAACCGTGGCTATAGATTTTGTCCGGCCTTTAGTATAGCCACGGTTGAAACCGTGGCATTAGGTATACAGCCACGGTTTTAACCGTGGCTATAAACCTATAGCCACGGTTTGAACCGTCGCTATAGAGTTAAAGCCACGGTTTGGAACCGTGGCTATAGGTCTAGGCCTATAGCCACGCCAAACTTGGCCACGGTTCCTCAAACCGTGGCTATTACCTATAGCCACGGTTTGTGGGCCTATAGCCACGGTTTAGAACCGTGGCTATAGCTCGAATTTCCAGTAGTGTATAACTATGGAAAGAATCACCTAGGGATGTACGTGATTGAAATGGATGTTTTTTATAATTGTGGAGAAAAATGACACCATTTTTGTGATTTCAAGGTTAATAAAAAGGTTTCAAATGTACAATGTTTCATCTTAAAGTATTGGGGACTCTACGCCAATCAATGTCCCAATCATTAGAGTATACCCAAAAATAATGCCATGGGATAATAATAATGTTATAAAACTACCACATATAAAGAGGAAAATTTAGTGTTCTTATGTTTTTATTAAACAATTATGTCATTTCAGTATTGTATTAAAGACATACAGGTTATATGAATAATAAAGTATATTAGGATTGTACTACAGTGCACTTTCATTAAGGATTTGAGATTTTATGTTTCCAAGTAAACAGAAACAGTTGCATGTTAATCATTTTGGAAATTATATGGTTGCTGGAAATATAACTCTTAATATATTTTTAAAACTGAGAAAATGATTTTGGAATAAGGTATGATTGATTTGGACAATTTATATTAGATATTAATGACAACCTTGAATCTAATCAATTTTTTTATTCCATAATTGTTGAAGTTTACAACATTTTAGAATGTATGTAGAATATCCAGTATTAAATAAGTTATTAGGGAGAATGATTGTAATCAATAAGGTTCTATGTTAATTAAGGGTGTTACCATGTATTAATAGAATACACAATGAAGTTATCGACATGTTATTGCTGGAAAATATTGATGTTGAATCTGTTTACCTTATTTCTAATTTGTGGACTTTGAGTTTAGATAGTAGTATTTTGGATAAGTCTAATGGTCGGAATGAATGAATATTGACATTGGATACTATTTTGGAGGTTAAAACATATCTTATGATTATTTTTGGTTTTTTATAAAATGGAAAACCTGGAGTTTGGGTGACAATATGTCATGTACGGCCAAGTCTCAAGTCATGAACCTGTAACCAAAGAGAATCAAGGGTGTATCACTTTAAAATAGCCTACGTGATCTTCTTGTTGTATAATGTATTTTTTTAAATGGTCTGAAAGATAAAATATAAATTAATTTTTTGAGACCCTATATGATTAATATAAATAGAATATTTTTTTCTTCTATTTTATTTTAGATTGAAAGACGAGTTTTTGGTAGAAATTACATAAAGGATGGAACACTACTTTTCTAGTAATTTTTTCCATAATCATTAGAAAAAGGATATTAAAAGAAAAAATGTTTTATCCTAACACCTTATGTTTTGTTGAACCAATATTAATTTTAATCATTTTGTAGAATTATGCCTTTAAGGCCTTTAATATTCCTTTTATTTTCAACTTGTTTCTGAATGATGACCTCAATCATAATCTATTTATATTTATTTTTCCCTACAATTATGTGCCATTAATTTCCACCAATGTTCTGCTATTCCAAATCAATAATTTCATGGTGACTTTCTCATTTCGATTTCACTCTTATTAAGGAAAAATTTTATTAACCCTATTTCCCATGCGGGTTTTCCCCATAAGAATTTTCTATTTATACCCATTTATTTTCGTTAAAATTTTTAAAATTATGAGGAAGTTATTTATTTAATGAATGGTCAATGAAACAACCCATGATTTCATAGTACATTATCTTTTTAAAATAATTCAATTGCTTGTGCTACCCACATCTTCGAGTTCTAGCACACCTTGACCTACCAAAAAATCCGTTTAAAATGTGATTATGAATATAATTCACCACATTTAGAATTTTATATATCATATATAATTTTAACATTCACCTATTTGGTTTCATAGACATAATATAAGGAATGATTCAATTTTTGTGGTAAAAGAATTATTTTCTAAATAATGTATTTTTTTCCTTCTAATAGAAAACCATTTTTAAATCCTACATTTGACACTTTTATATATTAAATTTAATGAAAATAAATTAGTCATTATAATTGGGGCATAAAAAATTATTTTGAAAAATGTTTTTTTACTTTTCGGATAACATTAATATTTTGAGGAATATTGAAAAATACTAAATTTTAATTAATTTTTTTAATCCAAATAATTTATAGTGTAGAATTATATAGTTGATTGGTTTTAAAGTATCATTATATTATGTTTTTATAATTTAATAAAATTTAGGACATTGGATTTAATTTTAAAATTTAAATTGTACATAAACACATGTCAATATATTGATAATTTTATTTCTCAATAGCCATCTTTTTGGTTTTGACAATGGTAAATAATATTAATTTATTTATTGAACATTATTTGGTTTTAATTGGTTAAATATGACATCATTTTTGAATTTGGATTATCAAAATAACTTTGGATAATTTTTTTGTATTTTTCTAAAAACATTAATTTTTTGACGAATAGAGAAAATACGTTTTTTAGATAAAATAAAAATATTTCATTTAAATTATTATTTTAAATTTAATATTTATATTTATGTAAAAGTAGATACATAAGAAATATATATGATTAATTTAATTTATTGATGTCATTTTATAATACAATTAGATATATAAATTTTTATTGAACTTTTTAACGACTTTTACCCACCTTCTACGCACATTTGAATATTTTTCATAAAACATAATTCTAACACTTATAGAAATAGAATTTAAAAAATACAACAAGAACGATTGTCACCAGTATGTAATATTTGATTGAAAGGGATGAAAATAATTTTTGGGAATAGTAAATTTTGATTTTTATTATTGATGGTTAAATGTAAATATGAAAATTAAAGGTTAAAATGATATTATAATTTCTCCAACATGTGTCCTAAATCTATTGTATATGTTTATATGGAAAAAAATAATCCTTAGAAAAAAAAGATCCTTTTTATCCACTATGATTATATTAGGATATTTATTATATTTTATTTAAGAAATGTTTATAGTCTTAAATTAAAATTTTATTAATTAATCCATTTTTAATATAATGATTTAAATATGATAAATTATGAAATAAATATTCAACATCAAGCTAAAAATATTTCCTAAATCATGGTACATTATTTATAATTTTTAAACATTTAATAATTAAATTTATTTATGATACAATGATGATGTAGTAATTACCTTATTTAAGAATGATTAAAATAATTGATTTTATAAATATCCAAATAAAGGTAAATTGAGAACTTTGATGCCAACAAAAAAATTTCCTGGTTAACATGTCCTTTTAGGGTTGATTTAATGTCTTTTTTCTGATGTAATTATGTTGTGATGTCTTTATCGAAAAACACATAATAAATAGTGTCAAAATTGACATAAATGAGTTTTAAAATAAATACTATATTATTAATTGATATTATATTCATAAAAAATTAATATTAGGCCAAAAGACATAGATAAATTTTATATATCACTAATTAACCACTTTAGGTTCTTTTGGAAATTTATATTATATTTATTAACAATGTAATAAAAAAACACAAGGAGACATGGAAAATGTTAAACTATTCAATGAAGAGTTAAATCTTAAAATATATGGTTTATAATGTAAACTAATGTTGCCTAAAACCTGTTGGTTTATATAATATCGACCCCTTCCAACCTTTTATTCAAAATAATTCCATTTGGTGTTAATAAAAACATATGTTGATTTTATAATAAATTAGTATTTCATAGTTTTCCTAAATTGCTCCTCACCTCCCTTAAAAAAGGGAACTTCACCCTTCTCTCAAATTCACATCTCCAAAGCCATTTTTCTTAGAATAACCCAAATCAAATTTCCCCCCATATACACTCACATCATAATAGATTCATTAATTTGATCATAAATCCATCCTACAGACCTATTTGGTTCAAATCAAAAGACAGCACCTAAAGAATAGGTAATTATTTAATCACCTCTTACAATGTTATTTTCTTCTTCTTCCACTTCTTTATTATTTTTTATTTCCATACAAAAATAAATAAATCTAATACATTATACATACTGATATTTAATTAAAAATATTTTAATACCATGTTCATAATTCTATCAATCCTATGAATGAAAAAGTCACCATACATGAGTACGTATGACTTACCATCTCCACATCGTGGGGTAGTTTGTTATTCAACACAACATTATTTGGCTGGGTAAATTAATGTGTATATTTAATTTATATAGAGAAAATAAAATTTTAATTATTATTTATATATAAAATACCATCCAATTATACACTTTTTTACATTATATAGAATAATATTGTCGCCCGTGCGTACGCACGACTTACCGTCTCCATGATAAGATGAGATTCAACTTCAACTATTACCATTAAAGATTTATTTTTATAAAAAAAATATATTTATTAAGTATTATATATATTAAATAATATTAATATTGGAATAATAAATATTTTTTCAGATACATATATTTCATTTACTTACATCCATACTATAAGATAATAGAATAGAAACTACGTTTATACGTACGTACAGACTATCGCCTCCATGAATGGTGTTTTCATTTCATATATATATATATAATAAATATTTATATTCTGAATATATTTGATGTATAAATAATTTTATATATTCTAGATATTTTTAAATCATGATCTATGTCATACAATAAATAATAACATGTTTAAAAATGTACGATAAAGAAAGCGATTATTACCCGAAATCATACATTATCATGGAAATTATTTTTACATGGGTAGTATAATGTAAAAATGAATCATATATGATTTCATAAATATTAATATGGTTATAATATAATATAATAATATTCTATGGGCATTATACATCAGGATGAACATACCCTCGACTAGTGGAAACTACAAGGTAAAGGTTAATTCCTCAATCTCATTATTACCTGAGATTTTTTATGTGTATGTTTTTGCTGGGGAATATTTATTTTCCATGTCCATGTTTCAGAGAATAATTTTTAAAAGGATTATTTTTAATGGGATCTTTAACTAAACCATCAATTTAAATGGTTTAAATATTTATTATTCTAAATCTATTCTCATTAATGTGAATATTTTCAAAATGGATTAAGGATATATTTATATGGACGTGAGTGTTCTAAAAGTATAATTCCTTTCAAAAGTATAATAGTTGTATATATAACATTTATTCAAAAAATTCTTTTGAATATTTTCTTATCTAGATTGTATGACTTTTAAATTATTTTATTGAAAAGGTATATTTTTAAAGAGTTTTACTGATCATTTTCAGCTATGTCAACATTCTTTACTAGATATTATTCATGATTGAGGTTTATTTATTATAAGAAAATGATCTATATTGTATTGAATTAATTATGATGTGTTTGAATATGAAATGGTTGTTTTTATACAAGTTAGGGTTTAAATTGAAGTATTTACATTTTGTATGCTATTTTTAATATGAATATTTATATTATGTCTTGCCCATTTTATATTAATAATGCATTGGACATTAGTAAGTGACGGGTGGGGCACTCTATATCCTCTCAATGAATTGGTAGGTCTCATGAGAATTTTTTTTTCTTGGTTCAAGGCCTTGACAAAATTTTTATTTGTAGTCTTGGCATGAGGCCCAAACTATGTGGTAATGATTTTTTTAATTATGCATTCCATCATTATGAAATTAGTTATTACATGTTATTATTCGAATAGTAGAATATAGATGTTCATATTTATATGGTATTGTTTGATTTTTGAAATATTATCTTAAATCATATGTTTAAAAGGATATTATTTTTATTATACTTAATTCCTTAATAAGTTAATTGATTATGCTAAGTTATTTTTTATTATTGAGCATCTGAGCTCACCCCATTCTTATGTCTTGTTTTCCACAGATTTGAATTAGTATAATATGATTGACAAGTTGGATAACACTATGTGAATAATTGGATTCTTAGAATAAATTTTATGTTGTTTTTTCAGTGGAATGTGTAATTTAATGTTCTTGTATGCAATATATTATAACATAATTCTAAACTGATCGGTCATTCTAGTCTGGATTCCGTGTAATCATGCCAATGTATTTAAATAATGCTCTGATTCTGGATAATCAGGATTGGTGAATTAAATTATTACATATGATAAATATTAAATTGTTTTCTATAAAATCACACATTATTTCTCTCATTGATTGGAAAAGTTTTGTATTCGAAAACAATTTTTTCATGAGCAAATTTTTATAAAATGTTTTTAAATAATTTTTTTTCATTATTATAAAGGAAAAAAATATTTATTAAAATAATAATGTTTTAATTTTTTTGGAAAATACATATAAATATTCTTTTATAATTTGTTTAGGTATTTTCAAGAAAACCCATATTTTTTTATGGTTTATTTTATTATGAATACATTATTATTATGTGGTTCATGTATGTATTATGTCATTAAGTGATGAGTAGGACCTATATTTCCCTCAAAAATATTTGTTAATGATATATGTTATTTAATATCATTGGTGACATGAGTTATCGCCCAAGCTATAAAGAATAGGATACATGGTGTTTAACTGAATATTAAAAAAAGGGTACACAGGAACTCGTCACAAGACTAAAACAAGATTTCTTAGGGGAGGGAATCCAAAGACCAGAAATAGAGGGTACATGCGATGGATTCATGTGAGTGAAATACGACGGTACATTGGAGGCCATACCAAGAATAGAACAATATGGTATATGGGATGTCATCATTATATTGAAACAAGAGGGTATGGTGGAGGGAATCCTACTTCCCATGCAAGAGGGTACACAAGAGAGAATACAAAATAAGAAACTAGATAAAATATGGGAGGGAATCTTAAGACAGAATCATGTAATGGGATAGAACTTTTATTTGATGATTAAAAATATATTTACATTTAATATATATGTATGTAATATATTGGACACTATAGTTGGTATCTGTGTAATGTATAGTTTATATTTGGAATCATGGATACAATATATTTACAATGAAACGTATAAATTAGTTTATGCACAGAATAAAAAAATATAATAATGACTATAAATGAAATAGGTGAATCTTATGGTTTCATATAACATTATGTCAAGATTTAGATTGTCTATAAATGATTTTTATTAATATTTTAGTTTCACACATAGATAATTTTTTCTCACACTGTGCTATTTTATTTTACTAAATTGATATAACCCGAAATGATCATGATTATAATTACTGAAAATAAAAATTACATGAATACTCTTTTAAATATTATATATTTATAGAATGTGGAATGAAAAATATTATTTGATTCAATTAAAACATTCTAATGTTGTGAACCTCTCCAGGATTATAGTGGACTAGTGGATGGATGAATGTACGGTTGATTCCTTCATAATTTAACTTCCACCATCTATTAGTGGACCCAGTGATATAATAGACACATAAAATGGATCAGTACATTTGAAATGATATATTACATTCTTTATTTTACATATCATGATAATGTTATTATGGGTATTTATAATTTTTAGGGTTGATTAGTTCATTGGAGGATTCATATCAGGAACATAATTTTAAATGATGAAATTTAATATATTAATTAATATGAATTTAAAATATTATTTATAATCAAGTAATTTCATTAAATTCAATATAAAAAATTGTACATTTATTTCATTATGTTAAATTATATGTATGGGGAATCTTTTGGAACTAATCATAAAAAAATCACATGACATATGAGATAGAAATTATATCAATTATGATCCTAAAATGGAATAATGGTTGATCCATCTAATATCAAGTATACCAACAATCCATGTATATGAGAAATATTATGCCATGGTGGTGTCATAGACACTAAGGGTAGCTATGTCTCTATCTTAGTGAACTAATAGTATCTTTTATGCAATTATTTTCAATTTATATTATTAAAACCGTGTAACATTTTCATAAAACCATTTAAATTCATATACAATATACATCAGGGTTAAAAAAAATATTTCCTTCCAAATCAATTAACATCCACATTCAAAGCAATAACCCATTTAAAACATGAATACATGAACTTTTCAATTTCAATCCACATAATTACTCTCCAAATCTAAAGGAAACAATAATAACAATAATAAAGCCATGAAATTAGAACTCAATAATAAATCCACCTACCTCAAGGTCAGAAAAAACCTAACTGCCATTGATAATGGATATTGGAAACCAGATGCTCTTCCATCATATGAAAAGGAACAATAAAAAACAATAATGTATTGGTAAATAACACAATATTATTGTAAATGCTTTCTGGAAATGGTTCTCAAACAAATTGAAATTAAAAATATTGAGAGGAATTATTGTCAAAATAGAAGAAGTTATTAGCCCTTAAGATCAATTGTTGAACGAAGTGATTTGTAGGGAAAAGACTCAGCCAAAAACATCATGGTAAGGTTCTGTAACTAAAATTAGAAGTCTAAAGAATATAATTATTCCTCAGTATCACACAAGATACCTTAAAATTTGAAACTGAGGAAATTAGATGGAAAATAACACCTTACGCATCCTGAATTTACCACATTATATGTTATGATGAAAAACATGTTCACTTACAATTAAATTCTATTTTTCACCATATATTACATGAAACAATTAAATAATTAGTGTAATTATAATGATGTGTATTCTATACATGAGATCATTATAGTTTCCATTAAACATCATTTAATGCTATTACATTTCGTGTAACTGCCCTAAAAATAGAGGAACCTGTAGGTTTTGTTGAAAATTTAAGCTAATATATCACTTAACCATAAGACGTATCCCCCCAATAATTGGTCAGAAATACAGTCGCAATGAAAATCAAAACTAAATGAAAAAATTTGAATATACCTAACCCAATAGTAATGGGATGAAACAAGAATTATTTAAATATATTCAAAAATAAAAAGGTTAATGACAATAAAAATCATTAAAAACATATTATCCCAAAATAAAAATAGATATATTTGGTAATTACTATTTATGAAGAGGGTTAAGATAAAAACATGAATAATGGAACACATACTATGTAATTTAGATTTTAAAATATTTATTTTATTCTTGATCTATCAACTATTTTTTATTTAAATACTTTTCTATGGGTAGTAAATTACCTCCTTAAATAATAGATGGTTTCTTATCATTAAAACCCCCAAATGTTAAGTTGGAAACATCTAAATTTCATGATTCTTCTCTAGTTTAATTTTCCGTAAAATTTATTAAAGAATGAATTATCATTCGTATTCAAATTTAATTATATGTTATTTTGGTGATTGATTTGATTTTATTGAATATATCCCACCTAAAATGATTTGTAATGGATTATATGTCTGAAATTCTAAAAAACTTGTTGGATTGAAAAACATTTATTGAAAAAATGAATATAAGATAGAAATTTGAGGCATCTGGAACCACAAAATATCCTCCAATTCAATCACATGTAATTGATTTGGATGAAATTTATTTTCTTAGAGTTATCCAGAACGTCATGAATGGACATCAACTAGATTGGTAAATATAGAAAGTACATCACCATCTATATATGTTTCAAGATCATGAATGGCCTAATATGCATCAAAAACACCGCCCCCAATTTCACCAACTGACAATCTTCCAAATTATGAGAAAATAATAGAGACACGTGACTACCAAAAGAACGTAATAAATTTCATCAATGATCAATATAATATTTCTAGTTATATAGAGATATAGACATCTAATTCTATATAATTCTCACCTTATTATTTATCTCATAAATGATTCTTGGCCACAACATGGATTTCATAGACAATTTAATCCATGTGAGAGTATATGAACAGAATCACCCATACATATCCTCTAATGGTGACAAATTGAATGAGTCTGAATAACTATTGTTATAATAAAATTCATCCCAATGGATAGTGATACTAAAATAAATTTCTGATATTATTTAAACACTTTGTAATTATATTATCAAAATATATATGTTGTGGCTATTTTTACCATTATTACAATAGTGACACATCATTATCAACATTATAATAATTCCCATATCTTACTGAGGACCACTACAAAACATAAAATTTAATTAAGGGTATCCATTATAAAAAATGGAAAATGGATTTATTTTGATCCCCATGTACTATTATACATAATGATTTCCCATATAATCTTCTTAATTTAACTCGAAATTGAAAAAAAACTGGATGGCACAGTCAAACAGTCTGTTAAATACCAATATTGCATCAGTCCCACTATCTGAATAGTGTAAGATGGTTTGAAAGTCATATTAAAAATAATTCATCTTATATAGTAGAATGTTAAGGGGCTATAATAACCATTCTATTCCCTAATGAATATCTTTAATCATTTGAAAAATCACTTTATAAATTTTTGAACCTACTACCTCATATTGAGCCACTAATAATTATTTTAGATCATACATCTTCTTGTTAGACTAATGGATAATGACTCAATTAAAACACTTCCCACACTTCATCAATTCTATCATCAGTGTAAATGTAAGGAAATTACATTTTTAATATAATATATAATTTTCAAGATACCATCACCAAAATACTAAGATTCCCCATTATAAATAACTCAAATATGATATAGATAATTAGGTTTGATAGAATTATCAGGGAAAATAAATTCATCAAAATTAGATAATACATTCAATAAAAAAAACAAATTCATTTTTATCCTTCACATGCAAACACATATATGAATGGAAAATAAGTAGGTGTTACTAATACATTAATTGTTGTTCTTCTCAAATTAGAATTTTCATGCACACGGTGTAAACTCCCATATTATCTTTACTATGGGTGTATGATATATAAAATTTGAAGAATAGAGATATTACACTAAACATCTCTACTAATTATTCAAGTAAATCTATGAGGAAATATAAATTAAAAAAATATTTTCTTGAAATAATATAAAAAAATCCATCTAAATAATTATGTTTCATGTGTTTAATTCATATAAAAAATATATAAATATGAGGTAATTTATTGGGTCACTATTTTCAAGTGAACATAACTCAGGAAAAACATACACCAATACATAATAAAGATGCCTTTCCATAAACATTAATCTAAAAAAATAAGTAGCATAATAAATAGGGTAACCTCATTCTTAATAAAAGATAATCAAAACAACTATTGATTCCCACCTTATATTTAGAATTTTAAAATACCTCTAACACTTCTCATCCTAGGAAATGTTCACTATTTTTTCATTAAAGAAAATAAAGTTGAATCCAACTTATAGAATTCCTAAACAAAATTTATATAGTAAATTATAAACCCATTATTATCCTAAGCTCAAGTCAATTTAATGTCTACTCCCAAGACATAATTTTTTGGATCCTTTGAGGGTCTACCAAGGCACTATTCTTATATATCATGTGACCGAGGAATCTCCACCACATATTCTAAAAAATTAATTAACATTGTTTTACGTAAAATTTATTATATTTCAAGGATTCAAAAATAATGAAAATAGTTTATTCTTGTTCCTTCCCTGATATAGAGTATATAATAATTACATCCTCAAAAACAACAGTGAATGAATCCAAAATTTTTTAGAAATTCCATTCCCCTAATCCATCTGAACAACATGAGAATTGGAAACACCAAATGGAATGATCATAAACTCGTGGTGACTATAAATAATATAGATAGAAATATTAGGATGATCCAATTATAAATAACACCAAATATATTATTTTAATCTTGTTTAACTATTTTAAAACATTTTTTTCCCTCGAATATAGTCATAGAGAAGATTAGTTATGATAAATATATATTGATTCATTATGGTTTACTACTGGAAATTTGGATAATTCGGGAATATTCAAAGGATTATGTAATCCTTATTTATTAAGACAATTAGTGATTCCATATGATACACAATTACTAGAATATATCCAATCCCTTAAACAACCCCCCCCCAAAGACCTTGCCTTGTTAAACTCAATGGGATCCAATATGTATTTTCAATATAACAGCATCATTTTCCCTGGTAGTACGTTTGTGGAATTTTATAACACCTTCCCATGCAGATATAAAATAAAATAATCCAAATATTGTGAGATCATATGAGTATTAATTGTACTACAAGAGGCAGGGTATGAATAGTAGTTTATAATAATTTATACTTAATGTTATCACCTAACTATTAAAAAAATTATAAAATAATAATAATTTTTATTAACTAGAATTTAGGTATCCATAATAGTATCCACTCATTAGATATATCTTCGATGCCTTTTAAGCCCATAATAAAACAAAATTGAAAAAACTCTATCTTCATATCCCTACAAGCACTTAATAACACAATCAAACAATAATTTTATCTCTTTTTCTCAGACATACTTAATTAAAAGAGATATAAATCAATTTCTTCTACATACAAACCAGAAAAAGACTTCCAAATAAAATAATTATTAGAGATATATAATGTAATTTTTATTGAAGATTATAGTTATTGTCCACATATCAATATGATCTTGTGACACTTAAAAACCAATATTAGATCAATAGATAAAAAAATACCTCTCGTTGATGACATGGTCTCAGTTATAGAGGATATTTCAATAGAAAAATTCCACCATTCTCATAATTAGTTGAAATTACCTAACATAAAAACATTAAATTATTAATGATTTCATCACAACTTCTCTATGTCAAATTTTCATTATTAATAGTAACATTATAGTTACTTTAGAATGATACATATGATAGAAATGATATTACATTTTTTGGTGTAATATATATTCTTTTTAAAAATAAAAAATATTACCCTCTTCAAAAATATTGTAGAATTGGAAAAGATGATTTTAGTAATACAATCATTTGGAGATTTAATTGTGATAATCAAAATTAATGTTATAACGATGTATTTTTTCTATAAAATGTACCACTTTTTAAAATAAAAATTCATAAAACAAAACATACAAAATTTTAAATAAAGATATTTAAAATTATTAGTCCATCTTAAAGTCATAAAATTTTAGTGATCTATCATCCCCGCATATTTATTTTTGAAATTATTTTCAATTGAATGAGTATTACTACTAAGAGTTCCTTGAAAATTGTTAAAATAAATTCCATAAAACAATTGTAATGAGTAATTGTAAATTTTATAAAACATAACAAAATTCCCAAATATATATGAATTAATTATCTCACATCCAAATATGAAATACGAAATAACAATATAAATTTCGTGGTAATATTATTATAAAAATACAAGATTTTAACAAAATATTAAAATTTAAGATAAATTATTTATAGTGGATTCATCTTACATATATTGTTTTTATTTTATTTCGATTCTAATTCATTTAAATAATTATTTTTTACCTTTTAAAAAAATTATATCTTCTTACTTTTCTGTGAGTGGTCTATTCCCATTTGGATAGAGAGATATCCATGATCAGTGAATTCCCTTGAATAATAACTAAAACTAATATTTTAATAATATAAAAAATATGGGATATTCTTAATTTTTCTATTAATACAATATTATCATCTCATCAAAAATAATTATTTCCTCTTTTGTGTGATTCTTCCACTTATTGATGTTATTTTTATTTGGAAACTCTATTGGCTATTTCTATTTAATCATTTTAAATTAAAATTCATCATGAATGATTATTTAAAAAATAAATAAATAGTTATTGATCCTTAAATTGAAACCCCATCCCTATGTAAGTATTTATATTAAACTTTATTATCAGGAATGATTTATAATATTTATTTATTCATTTTAGTTTATTTATTGATTTAATATATAAAAATTTATTAATATTTTGATCAAGTTTTATTATATTTTTTATAATATTTAAAAACATATGGAAAAATTGTTTCTCAAACCCCTAGGGATGAGGATTATCTACTTATAACAAATATTTTCTAATAAATTTATTCCATATCCACATAATCATTGGAATAAGGTTTATTGGATTCCTTGATTGGAGATTCTTATTTTTCATTATCCATATAATCTTTATTTTGGTCACTAAAATAATATTCTTCATATTAATTTTTTTCAAACACATAAATGTTGAATTATAAACAATACATTATTCAATATATAATGATATATTAATACATTTAACAAATTTTTCAAAAAATATTTAACTCTTACTCATTTATAGTAACTAATGGGACTAGAAACATAAATAATATAATTTCCATTCTCTAATAGTTTCTCAACAATAAATTTCTGAAAATTTCAATCTATGTATTCCATAATTCCTTTCACTTTATCCTAAACAATTAACACATTAAGATCTTCTATTGTAATAGATAGAAAATCCATCTAATGAATAGAAAAAAACATCAGTCTATGAAATTGATAGAGGAACATAATAACCCTTCTATATATCATTACATTGAGGAACTACTTCCTCTTTATTTCTTACTTCTTCATGAATCTTCTCTATTTCCCAAATTAAATATCTTTTATATGTGGAATTATTTAATTTTATTTGGTATTCATATTTAAATAATTTTTTTAATAAATCTAATATATAATCATTATATGATTTTTACATTATATCATCGAATAATAATAATGCATTTCTATCTTTCATAAATATCTTATTCTTTTTTATGATCTCTTAAAAGGATTTATTAGAAATTTCCTTTTTTTAAATTATGGAAACTCCATAGAATTACGAGGGGTATTAGTATGTATCCTATTTTTAATAAATTTTTACTTATGAACATTAAATAATTAATTAAAATAGAGTTAAATATTTTTAATAATTATATTTATTTATGACACAATGATGATGCAATAATTTCCTTATTAATGAATGAATAAGATAATTGATTTTATATAAATCAAAATATATGTAAATTGCTACTTTTGATGCCATACAATAATTTTATAGGTGATTATGACATGTTATGAATGTCTAAATGTTTTTTAGAGGTAATTATGTTTTTAATACATTAACAAAAATCAAATACAAAATAGTGTCAAAATTGACATAAATGAGTTTTTAAAACTAATAATATATAATTAAAAAATTAACATTCTTAAAAATATATTATGTAGACAAAGGTTATAAATAAGGTTAAATATATCATTATTGAACCATGTCGGGTTCTCTTGGAATTTAATAGTTTTTTTATTAACAATGAAATATAAAAATACAAGGAGACATGGTAAATGGTAAACTATTTAACCAAGAGATAAATATAGGGAGATTTGTTTAATATGGGGACATAAACTTGTCTAAAACCTATTGGTTGTGAGAATATGGATCCCTACACGTGTTATACTCAAATTAAATTTATTTTGAGCTAATATAATTATAAATTTATTTTATAATAAATTAATATTTCAAATATTTCTTAAAGTGTCCCCCACCAACCATATAATAGGTTACTTCCTCCTTTCCTAAAATTCACATAACCAAATCCATTTTTACCATCGAAACCCTACTCAAATAACCTCCAAACTACCCTAAATTCATTCTATAGGCCTTAATTTTATAGTCAATCCAAACTATGGAGCCCTTTTGTTTGAAACAAAAGGAAACACCAAATAAAGTTTAAATTATTTAACCACCTCTTTCAACATTCTTTTCATCTTCTTCCACTTCCTCTTTCTTTTTTATTTCAATACTAAAATAATAACTCCAATACCATCTACATAAATAGATGTTATTATAAATATTGAAAGTCCATATTTATTATTCTATCAATCATATGAATGACAATGTTACCATACATGTGTACATACGACTTACCCCCTCCATGTCAAGGTGTAGTTTTCTATTCAACAATACATTATTTGGATGGGTTAAATAACGAGTATAAATAATTTAAATAATGAATATAAAACGTTAATTATTTTTATATATAATATACTACTAAATTAATCACTATATTCCCATATAATTAATGATAATGTCCCTCGTGCGTACGTATTCCTTACCCTCTCAACAATACGATGAGTTTAATCTTCAACGATTACCATTAAAGAATTTTTATAAAAATATATATATTTATTAAGAATGATAGATATGAATTAATATTTCAATTGGAATAATATATATTTATTGAAATAAATATATGACGTTTACTTACATCCATAATATACGATATGAAAACAGACACAACGTTTATGCATACGTACAGACTACATTCTTCAAGAATGGTTTATCCATTTCATATATATATATATATATATGATATAAATATTTATATTTTTAAAATATATGTATATAAATAATGTTTTATATTATTTATGTATTTAAATAATAATCTTTGTGATATGATTAAGAATAACAAGTTAAAACACATAGGATAAAGAGAGCGATGATTACCTGAAATGTGACGTTAACATAGAAATTATTATTAAATGGGTAATATAATGTCATAAATAAATCATATATGATATTATAAATATTAATATGGTTCTTTTATAATTTAATAACATACTATGATCATTATACTAGAGGTTAATCATAGCCACGACTAATGTATAATACAACGTAAGGGATAATTCATTAATCATATTATTATATGTGATTATTTATGTATTTTTTAAAAGGAAATATTTATTATCCATGTCCATGATTCATAAGTTAGTTTTGAAATGGATTTTTTAATGTACATTTTAACTAATCAATAATTTTAAATGGTTTAAATATTTATTTTTCTAAATCATTCTCATTAGTGTCAATGTTTTCAAAATTGCATTAAGGATTTATTTATATGGAAATGAAGTTTTTAAAATTTTAATTCCATTCAAAAGTTTCAATGTGGTATGGGAAACATTGATTCAAAAATATATATTAAATTTCTTTCATTCTAGATTGTGTGACTTTTAAATGAATTTATGAAAAATGGATATTTATCTCAAAGAGTTTTAATGTTCATTTTCAATTATGTCAATATCTATTAAATGATATTCTTCATTATTGAGGTTTATTTATTATAATTGAATTTTTTATATTATATTGAATGAATTATGATATGTTTTACTATGGATGTGCTACTTTTATACCATTCAAGGTTTACAGTTGATGTATTGACATTTCATATGCCAGTTTTAATATGAATGATTACGTTATGTTTCACCCTTTTTCATATGAGGAATGCAATGGAAATTAGCATGTGATGGGTGGGGACTGTTATAGCACCTTGATCCATCGGTAGGTTTAATGAGACAAATTAGTTTATTGTCATAATGACTTGAAAAATAATTTATTTGTATTCTGGGGACGAGGCCTTGACTATGTGGTTACAATGTCCATATTTATGCATTCCATCATTATGAAATTAGTTATTACATTTGGTTATTTAACTATTAGAATATCCATGATCATGATTATAAAGTAATGTTTGATTTATTTTTTCTATATTATGTTCATGTTTATATTTAAAAAGATGTTGTTTTTATTTAACATCTTCCATTAAAATTTTATATCATCTACGAAATTATTTACCCTTACTCAGCATCTATGATCACCTCATTATTATGTTTTGTTTTCCCAAGATTCAATGAAGTGAATTATGATTGAATGCAAGGTTAATCTTGTGGAATAATGGCTTTCATAGAGGATTTTTTTATATTTTGTATTATGTTTTAATGGGTAATATAACATTCATGTATGTAATCTACTTTATAAGACAACTACAATGATAATCCCTTTGGGACTTTATTATTTCTAATCATTTAAATGCATGAAAATAAAACATTGATTCTAGGTCACTATGGTAAGGGAATTAAATTTTTACATCAGATAAATATGAATAAAAAATTAAATAAAATGAGATATTATTTGTCTATTTGGTTGGAAATTTTAGGTATTTGAAAACTATGATTTCAAGAAAATATTTCCAAAAAATTGTTTTTAAATGATTTTTTGATAATCTTCATGGAATATATATTTATAAAATGATTAGAGTTAAAAAATGTTATTAAAATACATTTAGAATATTCTTGTATAAATTTTCAAGATATTATCATGACAAATGATTGTCAAATTATTAAATGAATAAAAATAATTTTTTTCCCAAATAAGAATGGATATATTCATCAATTAATGTCTTAAATGTTTTTTTAATATAACATTACAAATATTCGATGGGATTATAAAATAAATAATTATAATAATGTTTTATATTTCAAAAGAATATTTTATAAGAAATAATATTTTCATTATGAAAAGATTCATGATATATGTCATAATATTTTATAATATGTGATTAAGAAATTTGATAAAAATTATTAATTACAATGTATTTAATCCATAGAAACCATTTGTTTTATTTATTTGACTGGTTTAGTTTAATATGAAATGATGTTTATGAATTCTGTTTCTCTTCCATAGTTTATACCATGAGAAATTATTATGAAATGTACATCTTTTCATGGTTAATTATAGGCAAAAATTATTATAAAACATGTACCATTCCCATTGATTATGATATGATGAAATTTATTTAATACCAATTTTATTTAAAGAGTAATGATATGATGTTTAAGAAACCCATTTCTTTTTATGGTTCATTTTATGATGAATGGTTTATTATCATGGGGTACATGAATGTATTATGTCATTATGTTATTAGTGGGACATATATTTGCCTCTAACGGATTGGTAAATGATTAATGTTATATAATCATATATGGTTAACGAGTTGTTTCCCCAGACAGAAATGAAGGGGTAACATTGTGTTTAGCCAAAGCTCAAAAAGAAGACGATACATATGAGTACATCCACAGACTACAAAAAGAGGGGAAATGGGAGGGAATACAAAGACCAAAAAAAGAGGGTATATGCGATGGAATCCCATGTCTAAAAAAGAGGGTACTTGGGAGGGCATCCCAATCCTAGAATAAGACGGTATATTGGAGGGAATCCATATCTAGAAACAAGAGGGTATGGGGTAGGAAATCTTAGGCTTGAAGCAAGTCGGCACACAAGAGATAATACAAATTAAGAAACTAAAAGGACCATGGGAGGTCATCACAAGACCGAAACATGTAAGAGGATAGAAATCATATGTAATGAATAGTAACATATTTATATTAAATATATATGTATGAAATATATAGTTTATTATAGATGGTATCAGTGTATGGTATAATTGATAGTTTGAAATATGGAGACAAAATATTTACAATGAATCCTATAAATAAGTCTATGTAGTTGATAAAATATAAAAAATTTGTTAATGACTATGAATGAAATAGGTGAACTATATGGTTTCAAAGATGATTATGTTAGGATTTATATAGTATATAAATGATTTTTAATTAGTTGGTGGTTTAAATCAATGATTATTTGTTCTCACAATATAATTTTTCATTTTACTCAATTGATATGACCTAAAATAATCATGATTATAATGAATGATATGGAAAATAATTCCAATACTCTCCAGAATACTATAAATTTTTAGGATAAGGATTTAAAAATATTTTATGATGCACACAAAACTTTCTAATGATATGAACCTCAATAGGATTATAGTGGACTATTCGATGTACTAATTTTTGGTAGAGTCCTTCATAATTGAACTTACACCATCTATTAGTGAACTCACTGATATAAAATTCACAAAATAATTGATCATTAACTTTGAAAAGATGTTTTCCATTCATCATTCTTCATATCATGATAAATTTATTATAGATATTTATGATTTTGATGGTGAATTATGTCATTGTTGGAATCATATCAAGAACATAAGAGAACAGTATGAAATTGAATATATTGATTATACTGATTTTAAAATATTATTTATAATTAATAAATGTCATTTAATTCACTACAAAAAATAGTAGAATTATTTCATTGAGATAATGTAGATGAATGAGGAATATGTTGAAACTAATGAGGAAAATTTCACATGCCTTATGAGATTATCATTCTGTTAATTATGATCCTATAAAAGGAATAATATTCGATCAATATAATATTTATTCCACCAACAATCCATCGATATGAGATATATTGTCCCTTGATGGTGTCATAGACACTAAGGAAACATGTGTCTCTATCTAAATGAAGTAATAGTATGTGCTATGAAATTCATGTAAATTTGAAATTCTAAAAACATAGTCAAACTTTTATAAAAACATTTAAATTCAAATACAATCTATATCAGGGTTTGAAACTACATTTCCTTCCAAATCATATCACATCATCTTTCAAATAAAAACACTATTTTAAACATGAACCCTTGAACTTTTCAACCTCAATGCACGATATTACATTTCCAATCACAAGGAAACAATAAGAACTTTAATAAATTCATTAAATCAGAACACAAGAATAAATTCACCTACCTTAAGGTAATATAAAACCTAACCACCATTGACAATAGTTATTGGAAACCACGATATCTTCCTTCCTAAAAAAATGAAAAAAAAACAATAATGGATTGATAGAAAAATTGACCTGATTAAAATACCTACCGAAAATGGTGACAAAACCAAAAACGATAAAAATATTAAGAGGAAGGATTACAGAAATTGAAAAAGTGAATATCCCTTAAGACCAATTATTGAACTGAGTGATCTTGAGTGAAAAGAGTCATCCAGAAACACCATGGGAACGTGCTCTATTTTAAATGAGAAGGATAAAAATTAAGAATAAAGCCTCAATAACCAACAAGAAACCTTTAAAGTTGAAAATGAAAAACATAAATGGCATGAAACACTTTACCCATCGTAAAATTATCACATTATATGTTATGATGAAAAACATGATAGCATTTAATTAAAACTGATTTATCAAAATATATGACATGAAATAATTAAAAAAATTTTATAGTTATAATGATGTGAATTCAATACATGAGATCCTTCAAGTATACATTAAAATTCATGTGATTCTATTACATGTCATGTAATTTCACTAAAAATTAAGGAATATGTAGGTATATATTGAAATTTTCAACTAATATATCACTTCCCCATAAAATATATCTTCTCAATTTAGGGTTGAAAATACACTACTAATGAAAATGTTATCCAAAATAAAAAATTTGAACATACCTGACCGATTGATAGTGGGATGAAACAAAAATTCTTCCAATCAGTGCCCAAATATAAACGATAATGAAAATGATCGATACTAAAATCTAATTTTTACATAATATAAATAGATAACATTGGTAATTACTATTTCTAAAGAGGGATAAAATAAAATCATTGTCAATGTAACAGTTACTGTCTAATATAGAATTTAAAATATATTATTTTATTCTATATGTATCATCTATTTTTTATTTAAATTTTTTTAGGGGTATTACAGTACCTCATAAAATAATAGATTTTGTGTTATCATATAGAACCCCTAATTGTAATATGGACACATCTTAATTTCTTGATTATTCCCTAGTTGAATTTTGTGTTAACGTGTTTCTTGAAAAAATTATCATTCGTACTCTAATTTAATTATATATTATTTTGGTGATGGATTGGATTTTATTGAATATATACCTCCTAACAAGATTAATAGAGGATGATATGTTTGATATTCCATGAAAACCTATGGTTCTATACCAATATTATTAGAACAATTATATATGAAATATATTAGAGGCATCAGGAACCACCAACAATCCTCCAATTTGATTACATGTACTAGGTTTGGATGATATATATACTTATCTTGGATTTTCCCAGAAATTCATGAATGGACATCAACTATATAGGTATGTACATTTAGTACATCACTATCTATATGTGTTTCATGATCATGAATGACCTGATATAAATAAAAAGCCTCCTTGAATTTCCACAACCAATAGTCTCCTACCATGAGGGAAATATTTACAGACACCTGACTTCCTAAAGATATGAATTATTGAAATCAAAGATCAATATAATATTTCTAATAATACAGATATATAGATGTATAATTCTATATTAACTACACTGTATTCTTTATCTAATGAATTATTCTTTTCCACAACATGTATTTCATAGGAAATTCCATCATACATAGAGGAGATTAACATAATTACTCATACAGATCCTCTAATATTGAAATCATGATTGAGTCAGAATAACTATCATTACAATAAAATATTTCCAATGGATGGTGATACTAATATCATCTTACCATATTAAGTAAACAGATTCTAATTATATTATCAAAATAAATATGGTGTGGTTATTTTTACCATTATTATAATATTAACACATAATAATCAACATTATAATAATTCCCATCTCATCCAATGGACAACACCAAAACCAAAATGTGATGTAATTTTATCCTTCATAAACAATATAAAATTGAATTATTTTGATTCTAATGAACTATTATACAGAATTATTTCATGTAACCTCTTTGTTGTTTAAATCTAATGTAAATAAAAATGGGAAGACATAGTCAAATGGTGGTTTAAATTATACTATAGCATCACTATCACTATGAAATTGGTTTATGATGATCTTGAAATCCATTGAAAAAATTCCACATAAATAGTAGAAATGGTAAGGGGCTCTAATAAACTTGATGTTCACTAATGAATATCGTTAATAATTTAATAATAAATATATATGATTATAATTTTTTTACCCACTACCTCATATCGGGCCACTAATAAATTTTTTCAGATCATATATCTTCTCGCCAGACCAAGGGATAATGAGTCTACTAAAAAAATCACACCCTTCACCAATTCTATCAACAATGTTAATGTAATTTAATTCATTTTCCATTATAATATGTAATTTTTATGATACTATCACCAAATACTAAAGGAAACCCCCTTATAAATATCTCAACTATGATATAGATAAGTAGGTTTTACTGGATTCATAAGGATAATATATTCATCAAAAGAAGATATTACATTGAATGAATAAAAAACATATATTTGTCTTTCTCCTTCACATACAAAAACATATATAAATGATAATAATCTATTGTTACTAATAAATTGATTCTTGAACTTCACACATTGGTATTTTCATGCACACGGTTTAAATTCCAATGTACTCCTACGTATGATTATATGATATAAATAATTAAAAGTATTGAGATATTATACTAAACATCTCTACTAATTTTTCATGTAAATATATATGGAAATATACATTACAAACCCATGGTCTTGAAATATTATAATAAAATCCATCCGAATAATGTAGTGGCATGTGTTTAATTCATAATAAATAGCTATAAACCTATGGTTATGTGTTGGGTTACTATTTTTATGAGAACATAACTAGGGATACAAATAATCCAAAACATAATCAGGATGCATTATCACAAACTCCAATCGAAAACACTATGAATTGTAATATATAGATTAATATCATCCTCACTCAAAGAGAATCAGAACCAGTGCTGATTCTAACCTTATATTTAGAATTTTAAAATACCTCTGACGCTTCTCATCCTATGAAATGTTCATTGTCTATTTGGTTATATAGATTAAGGAAGAATCCAACATATAGAATTCTTAAATTAAATTCATATAATAAATTCCAAACCCATGATTCTCATAAGCTTAACTATATTCATTGTCTGCTCCCTGGACATCACATTTTGTATCATTTGAGGGCCCCCAAAGAAATCGTTTTTATATATCAAGTGACCCAAGAATATCGACCAATAATTCTAAAAATTGAATTCAGATAGTTTTACAATTTTTTTTATCAATCATGGTTTCCAAATAATGAAAATGTTTTCCTCTTGATTTTTCCATGATATGGAGTACATAATAACATCATCCACAAAAAATTGTAATGGAACCCTGATATTAATGGAAAATTAATTCTGTTAATACAAGTGAACCAAATGAGATTTTTAAAAACCCAATGGAATAATAATATACTCTTGGTGATTATAAATAATTTATATTGAAATATTAGGATGACCCATTTATAAAAAAATCTAATGATGTTTTTTTAGTCATTAATAAACATTTGAAAACATGTTCATCCCCTAATCTCGTCATATAGAATATTAGTTTGGATAAATATATATTGATTCTTGATGGTTTAATATAAGAAATTTTGATAATTTGGGTAAATTCAAGGACTTATGTAATACTTAATTTCCAAGACCATTGGCGATTCCCTATGAGACAAAATTACTAGAATACATCCATTTCATTTGAAAAACCCCACCATAGACCTCACATACTTAAACTCAATCAAATTCATCAGTTATTTTCAGTATAAAATCATCTTTTTCCCTTGAAGTATGTTTTAAGAATATTATAACACCTTACCATGTAGAAATCAAATAAGTGTATCTAAATAGTGATTGATTATAAGAGTATTAACTGTACTAGAAGAGGATGGGTATGAATTTTAGTTTATAATAATTTATACTTAATGCTTTCGGAAAACTAATAAAAATTATAACATAATAATAGTTTCTTTTAACATGAATTTAGGTTTCAATAATAGCAACCTTTCATTAAATCTAACATCCATTCCTTTTAACCCCTTAATCCATAAAATTAGAAAAATTGTATCTATATATCCCTACCAACACATGATAACATAATCGAACAAAATTTTTATCTCTATGTCCCAGATATCTCTGAATCATAGAGATAAAAAAATTCTTCCATATACATACTATAAAAAAAATATAAAATAAAATACTAACTACTGATATATAAATTATATTTTTTGAATATTATATTTGATGTCCACATAGAAGTATGATGTTGTGAAACTTTAAAAATAGGATTAGATCAATAGATTAAAAAAATATTTCTCCTTGATGACATGGCCTCAGTTATTAACGATATTTCAATAGATAGAATCCAACATTATCATGGTTAGTTCAAATTACCTCAGATTATAACATTAAATTTTTAATGATTTTATCACAACATCTCTATTTCAAATCATCATTATCCAAATTACCATTACAGTTACTTCAGATTGTTAAATATGACAAAAACAATATGATATTGTTTGGTGTATTATATATTCCTTTTATGAATGAAACTTATTACCCTCTTTAAAAACATTTTATAGTTGAATAATTGGATATTAATTAAGGAATCATTTGAAGAGTGAATTCTGGTATTCAAAATTTATGTATTAATGAAGTATGTTTCCTATAAAATGTACCACTTTTTAATATGAAAATTCATAAAAAAAATAGTCAAAATTTTAATCTATGACAAATAAAAATATTACTCCCTCTTAAATTCATAAATTTTTAGTTCTCTATCATCACCACTTAGTTATTTTTCAAAATTAATTTCAATTAAATTAGATTTAGTACTAAGTTTTCCATGAAAATTATATAAAATAATTACATAAAACGATTTTAATGAGTAATTATTAATTTTCTAAAACAATAAAATTCAAAAAGGTATATGAAATCATTATCTCACATCAAAAAATTAAATAAAAAATAACAATAAAAATTACTGGGGTAAAATTATTATGAAAATACAAAATTTTAACAAAAATATTAAATTTTAGTTAAATTAAATTTAGTGGATTAATCATAAATAGTTATTTTTTATTTTTCTATTTAAATATCCATAAATCCTTATTTTTTACGTTTTAAACAATAAACTCCCTCTTCTGACTTTTTGAGAATAGTCCACTCTTAGTTGGGTAGAGAGATATCCTTGATTAGTGAATTCCAGTAAATAATCAAAACCACTAAATTTTTTATTGTGTGGAAAATTGGATATATTCTTCATTTCACTGTTAATTTTATCTTATCTTATCATTAAATAAATATTACCTATTATGTGTGATTCTTCTACATAATTATGTTTTATTTATTTAGAAAAAGTACTGGATATTTCTGTCTAATAGTTTTATGTTCAAATTCAACTAGAATGATTGTTTTAATAAAAATATGAATAGATATTGATTCTTAAATGAAACACACATTCCCATGTCAGTTCATATATATCACATGATTATCAGGAATGATTTCTAATTTTACATTTTTCCTTTTAATTAATTAATTTTTTAAATATATAATCATTTTTCCATATTTGGGTCTTTTTTTATCATTGTTTGTAGAATATTAAAAACAAATGGAATGATTTTTCTCAAACCATTGTGGGTGCAGATTATCTACTTCTAACTAATATTAAATAATAAATTTATTCAATATGCACTTCATTGTCACACTATGGTTTATTAGATTCCATGGATGAAGATTCTTATTTTTAATTATCTATATACTATTCATGCTATTAACTAAAATAATATTCTTCCTATTTATATTTTATAACATAGACATATTGCATTATAAAGAGATTAATATTAAACATATAATTAAATATTAATATATTTAACAAATTCATCTAAAATTATCTAACTCTTCCTCTTTCATAATACCTGAGATAGCCATATGGGACGAGAAACAAAAAATATATATTTTCAATTCTCAATGAGTTGATCAATAATAAATTTCTCAACATTTCAATCTATGTATTCCATAATTCCTTTCACATTATTCAAAAAAATGGACAATAGAACAATATCGGTAGTAAGAGATAGAGAATATATCAAATGAATGGACCAAAACATTAGTCTATGAAATGGATTGATGAATAAAATGCTCCACTCAAAATCATTATATTTAGAAACTAATTCCTTATTATTATTTACTTCTTCATGAATATATTCTATTTACCTTATAAAATATATTATATATGTGGAATGTTTTTAGTTTTTTGATATTTATATTTAAATAATACTTTTTTAAACATATCAAATATATAATCATTAGATGATTTTCCCGAGGTATAATCCAATAAGATTCATGGATTTCTATCCTTATTATCTTTCATATTATATTTTTATGAACTGTAAAATGGATTTATAAGAAATTTTGTTTTTTTAATTATGGAAGCAATATTTATTTATGAGGAGTTTTAGTTGATTTCCTATTTTCCTAAAAATTTTCCTTATGAACATTAAAAAATTAATTAAAACACCTTTAATTTTTTTTCAAATTAACTAGTTTGAAAACGGAAAATAAATAAACCACATCTTTACAATTTTATCATCTAAAAATTTTGTTCAATATCTATGATATGGGAAGATTCAATTTTTAATTATTCCAACATCTATAAACATTAAACAATATAATTAATATACAGTGGGTATAATTGAATAATATGAATTATAATACATATCTTTATATCTTTAATAAATTTACACCTAAACAAATCCATATTGAATATTATAATATTGAAAGGAACACTTAATAATGATATATCTTACCCCTTCATAGAATTTTTATCTCCTTTACATGGTAATAGATAGTTTTAAATCCAAAAATATATTATTTATGTTTTTTGTTATTGGTGACATGTATTTCTTATTTCTAACTAGGGTGAAATCAAGGATTACCTTGTTTGTGGTCATTCAAAATAACAAAAATTTTCTGGTATCTTATGTGATATAAAGAACACATCAACATCTAATAGAATCATAGAAAACATAGAAATAATTTTGAAATTAAAATTTTATAGATTTATAAAATAATTTAATATATCTTTATTCATTACATAATTTTCATTAAACATTGATTGACTACAATTGGATATTTTATATTAAAATATTCTATACATAAAGAAAACAATTTCCATGTTTTATAGATAATTAATGATTTCAATATAGAATCTTACCTTCAAAACTATATTTGGTCAATCAATATATCACCAATTACCTAGTTTGTGGAAATTTCATCAATTGGTTACATGGATATTGAATGTAATACATTAAATAACACTAGTAAATAATAGAAAAAATAATATGACGAATTGATATAAGAGAATAAAACTAGAATGTACACTCATCAATATATTTTGTTGAAGAAAAATAATAGATCCTCTACTACTATGTATATGAAATGAATGATATAGTTGTACATATAACTTATTCACCAGTTAAGATTAATTAGTTGGAAGAATATGACATAATCATTGAATGAAATTATTATTTGTGAATAATTAATATATATAGAATGATTGTAATAATCCATTACTATTTTATTGCAATAAAACTGTTTTGATATAACATCAACAGTTTTAATAGATTATTTATAATGTATTCCCTCAAAGAAATATATAAAAATAAAATCATTAGCCTCTAATATGTTTTATAAAACCCTATATTCATTGTACATAACTATTACATCGTATGAGATTATTTTTCATGACATGATATAATGAAGAGTGCACAAATCATATTGGTCTATTATGAATGAAAATAATAACTCATAAAAATAATTTTCATAAGACTACTAAATTGACTCCATGTTAGTTCTTGGTGACTAATTCAATCTTATACATATATTAAAATAAACCATTCTACATAACCATGTGAACTAAAATGTAATAAAGAGAGTTATTAGATTCTAAATGAGGGAAATATGGGAAACATCATTTATATCAAATAAATATCATGTGTATTAGGGTTTGAAGACGTGATATTGTCATCTTAAAACCACACCCTCTAAATAAAAACTGTAATCAGGATTATATATGTAATGTATGGATATTAATAAAACATGAATCATAAATGAATCTAATAACAATATCCATGTGATATGGACATTTACATAATAAATATATTTTTTTAATGAAAATAACTATCTAAAATCATTTAATTAGTTCTCACGGATCCCTTACATGAATATAGATCTGTTTTTCATAAAATCTACAACCCAATATAGTATTTATGGTTAAATCCCATGATTATCATAGTGGGTAAATTCCCTTATTGAACTGGGTTCAATCCGAATTACTGTGTATCTTATTTTTTGAGATATCAATATTTACCCATTTCATTGGAGAGATATTTAATTTTTTGAAAACACTTAACATAATAAAAATAATATATATGTGTGAAAATATTTCATAAAACATTCATAATTGTATATAAAATTCAAAAAATAGTTTTCATAAATTTTTTATGAAATCATATCACATGGAATAAAAAATTTATAAATAAAATTTTTAGCAAATCAACATAGAATAACCCATGAAAGAGGAATTGGTTTCCTAAAAAATCATCACAATAATAAAAAATTCAGATAAAGAATAAACATGGTATTATAGAATCACATCCCCAACTAATCATATGCATCATCAATGGATTTCATCGTAGGTGAAAATTTTTATTAGAAGACAATATTTAAAATTTCTTATGTAATATACTATTTTCAATTTGAAATAATTTTTATAAAATCAACTAAATTTAATATATCAATGATAAAAAAAATTATACATAAACATGAAAATATATTAAGTAAACTTATAGGGATGGGCTGGTCATTATAGTAGGATATTCAATTTATGATGTATAATTTAAGGTAAACAATTCCATTCAAATATTCTTTTTATCATTAAAAAATTACCACGTTTGGTTAATGAAAAATAGATTCATTATAAAAAAAAATTCTTAATAGTTATTCCGGGATAAAAATATAATTAACAATTAGAGGAGAATATTATAAATATTATGGAATTTTGTTTTAAAATATTAAAATTCCAGAAAAATGATTTTCAACTGAAGAGAAAAATAATATTAGTTTTCCTTAAAAAATATATTTTTTCTATATTTAATACATAAAAAATGAAAATTAAATGAAAATGTTATATTTTGAAACAAAAAAAAGTTTATAAGAATTCATGATCATATTTAATGTTATAGAATAATTTTTTATCATCAGAACATAATTTTATAAAATCTCATTAAACAATTGTACTGTAACATAAAATTCTAACTCATTTGGTAACAATTTAATCTTAAGCCTCATGAAATAATAATTTCAATTATGAAATTAAATATAATAAATATAGATATATTATTTATATAACATTTCTTATTTTATTACTTATACCTCAAAAAAGAAGAAAGGTGATTAACATAACATATATCTGAAAGGAAATAATTTTAAATGATGGACCACTCTCTCTAGTTCGATATTCAATAAGTGTATACCATAATCATATATGTAAAATATTAATTTATTAAAATTACATATCAAAATAATTTACATCACCATAATATCATTTTTACCCCTTTAAAACATTTAATCACATATTTATCAATAATCTCTTATTGAAATTACATTTTCACAGTGTTAACTATTTTCATTATTCATCAAAAGGCCAGTTCATTAGTTTCAATCCATCTACTTTTATGATGATTAAATATTATCAATAATTCTTGTCATGATATAAGTATCACGCATATTCCTTTAAATTTTTTATTCTAGTATCCCCCCTCTCATGTGATCACATGGGATGCATTTGTTATTGAGGAAAAAACAATAAACAATATATTCAAAAAAATGTTAATGTTTCTAGAATTAGAGGAGGAACTATGTTAATATTACTATATTTATAATAATTGTAGGTATAGAATGAATAAATATTAAATGATTTTTTTATATTTTGAAATGGAATTCATAAAAAATCATTTTGATAAGGGTTCATATTCAGCATTGATGAGACAACATCCAAATACCATATACATCAAACAATACATTTTAATTCATTTTAATGAAAAATGTTTTAAAAAGTTTAAAATAATTCCAATCATAATTGTTTCTGTTCTTTCGCTGGGGCGTGGGCGTCGGTCCTCTTGGGCACGATAGGCACGACTTTTGTGTTGCCTCGCATTCCTGATTTCCAAAGGCGGGCGACATCTGTTCCTTATTCAGGGATGTTTGCTCCATGATTGATACCGGGATGATGGGATGTCGGTTCTTCCTTCCGTGGATTCCTCCTCGAAACTCGTCACCTAGTCCAGGTCTCCCTCATAGATTTAATACGTTGTTTGCGAAACTCTTCCCAGTTCCATGTTTCCATGGATGCTGGTTAATTAGAGTGCTTTTTTCAGGACATTCCAAAGGGTCCGGTTAGGGCAGCAACCTTCAGTCAGGGGAGTAGTAATTTCGAGGCATCAATAACATGTCTGAATAATAGGGTATTGGTGTGTCTATCTTTTGTCAATTATTATAGGGCTTCTCGAGGGAGCGGAAGCCCGGGGCATCCCACATTGAGTGCGGGGAATCATATTCCATAGGCATGTATCTGAGGTTTTCATCAGCTTCCCATGTTTAACACAGGGTATGTCGCATGTTTAACATCCAGCGGAGACGGATCGACCTGATCAGAACACCAACTCGAGTAGATCAGATTTAGTAATCCCCCTAAAGGGAATGCCGATATTGGAGCCAGCCTGTGGGTGGCTTCCCGAATGCTGTGGAATGGAATGGGGTGGCATGATCTCACCGGGATGTGGTGACCCGGGTAAGAATCAGGGTGGATGATGGAGAATTTCATGGAGTAGAGGGGAAATGAAATGTGTTGTCGTAGAGATGGCAGTGGTGATGGGATTGAGTCTCTAAGAGACTTCCTACGTATCCCCGTGGAAGGGAGTCAAAGTCTATGTACTTCAGAATGAATGTGTGGGGCTTACATTCTAGGTCACCCAAGGTGATGGAAGAACTGACATGAATGCGATCAAAACGCCCAGGTGGCGTGCTTGAACCTCGTGAGGATTTCTACGTATGATGCCTTGACATCGATCAATGTCCATGTAGTTCGGGAAGAGGGGTGTTATACTAACACGATGGGGGTGTCAGAACAATAGGATGGTAGGGTTACAACGGCTTACCACTCGATTGGGATGCAGTTTAACGTCATGTGGGATGGGGGTGTGTCAGAGAACCGATGTGAAGAGGGACCATGGTCCAGATGGATGGTGTGCTTGAACCTCAGTAAGGCTTCCTACATACCATTACTTGACACAGATCAAAGGACACGTAGTTCAAAATGGTGTGTCGGCAAACCGACGCGAGTGAGGACCTTGGTCCAGATGGTGTGGGGCTTACACTCTGGGCTACCCAGGTGTTGGTGAACCGATGTGAAGGGGGTCTGAGTGACCAACGGGTGGTGGGATTGAACCTCATTGAGGCTTCTTATGTACAATGCCATGACATGGATCAAAGTCCATGTAGTTCAGGTGAAAATGGGGGCTTGGAACACCAACATAGTGACGGTCTGGGCCGATGATTTTTTGGCTTGAAAATCAGGGAGGCCTCCAACGCACCATGCCTTGACATTGATTAAAGTCCTCGTAGTTAGAGTGGAGATGGTGGGTGTCGGAGAACCGACATGAATAAAGGACCTTGGTCCCATGGGTGATGGTCTTGAACGTCAGGGAGGCTTCCTACATACCATACTTGACATGGATCAAAGTCCTCATAGTTCGAGAAGGGTTTCATCATCGAACCGATGTGAAGGTGAACCAGTGTTTCTGCTGGTGGTGGGCTTGAACCTCGTGATGCTTCTTATGTACCATGCCTTGACATGGATGAAACTCCTCATAGTTCGGGATGGTCACAATGGCCTACCGCTGGACCGGAATGCAGTTTAACATCATGTGGGACGAGGGTAAACCCAGATTTGAATAAACGACAGGTGGTGGTCTTGAGCGTCGTGGGAGATTCGTACGTAATATGCCTTGACATGGATCAATGACCTCATAGTTCATATGGATGTATAGTTTAATGTCATGCGGGATAGGGGTTTGCAGTTTAACGTCTTGCTGGACGAGGGGAATACATTTTAACGGCATGCTGGATGAGGGGTATACAGTTTAACGCCTTGCTGGATGGGGGGTATACAGTTTAACTTCATGTTGTATGAGGGGAATTTCCAAGGTCGATGCTTACTCTAAGCCCACGTGAGTCATGATCATTGTGAGAAACGAGAGGCAGCAGAGACCTGATGACCACGTCACAAAGGGTGCGTCCGTGAGAAACGAAGCGGGGCTTACACGTTAGGAGACCCATGGTACTAGGACATACACTAGGATGGAGGCCCAAAGAGTGGAAAAGTGCTGTGGGAGAGGGATTTGGTACTAAATATGGGGGGTTCCTTGTTCCCCATTACTCCGGTCAGGGCAACTACCTTCCGCAAGAGGGGCCAGGGGGGCTTACACCAAGGTGGTTTCCCTTATCCCACGGACATATGCCACTCTGATAAGGAGGATATCATCCCATGTGAAGGTGAATCCATTACCGTGGAGACGATCAGTGTAAAGAAAGTCTGAGGTGGGGGGACCTTGTATGCGAGGCACAGGGTCAGGTCACAGTTTAACGTCTTGTGTTGAGGACGAGGTGCTTGGCAGTATAACATCATGTAGCTCGGACGATGTGGGTTTACTCCTCACCCCTAGGACTTAAATGACTGCTACCCTCTGCCCCTTTGGGGAGGGAAGGTATCGACAATGTTGTGGTAAAGGGGGTTTCAAAGAGAACCATTTAGGGGTCCGCGTTAGCGTGGCTATGCGAAGAGGAAATATTTTATTGTGTGCCTATGCGAAAAAGCATTAGGTGAAGCAACACTACGGGTGGTTTCATCAATGGGAAATTGAAATAACATCGTGCAAACCTGGAGGGTCACACGGGAGGAGGAATTGCCATGAAAATGGGTCCACATAGAGTGACCTTGTGAAGCATGGTTTATTTGTATAGTGGAGAGCAATTGTAAAGGGTTGTGCTTCGCGAAGTGGAGTGCCCTGGCCCTAGCATGGGGCATAGGTGCGAGTGGGAGGTGCTTCACGAAGTGGAAGGGTGTTCGTGGAGCACTGCCTCGCGAAGCGGAGGTGCCTCACAAAGCAAGGTGTTGTGAAGCAGTGTGCTTCACGAATTACAGTGACCCTGCCTTTGCATGTGGATCACTTGTACAGGATGGGTGTTTTGCAAAGCATAAAAGCTCTGTGGCTTCCCGGGTTCCCTTGGGAATTACCTTCCTTTTCATAGTCCCTTAGGCTTTGCGAAGGGAATCCCACTCAGAAGAGGGGTTGAAAACGAGACAAGGCGAAGGCCTGTCGCAAAGCAAAAATACATCATGGAGCTCATGATTCCCAGAGCGAAGAGTGCTTCACGATTTTGGAGTTGAGAAGATGAAAGGTCAGATTTTCCATCTCTGGAGCATAGGGGGAGCTCGGTGTTTATAGGAAAGGGGCTCCACGGAGCAGAGCTCACGCGACGCGAAGGGGCCTTCGGTTGCTTCGCGGCAGGTTTCAAACATCCACCAGATTCGTGGAGGGGTACAGCCTCCTCTGCTTCGCAGCTGGTCGTGAATGTTAGAGTGTTTGCGGTGGGTTACCGCCTCGTGTGCTTCGTGGCGGGCTCGCAAACTTCAGGCCGTTCGCGGAGGGTTACCGCCTCAGGTGCATCGCGGCGGCCACAGAGCTAGGGGGACTTTGCGTCGAGGCTTCGCGAGGACGGGCACGTGGCCTCTTTTTTCATCATTCTTTTCATCCAATATTTTGTCGCCAACAATAAGTTTTAACTAAAACCCTAAATTATTACCTAATTAACTTTCTCTTTTGTAAGAATATCATCATATTTAAGATGTACAACATTAAAATCGTCATTTTATCTTTTTATAGCCAATAACTTATCATTCCATTGAATAAAATCTGCGTTATGTTGACAATTTTCATTCAAAAATGATTGTAAATATTGACTTACCTGCCTACATAAATTCTTAATATTGGTTACAATTTTATCCTATTTGAAACATGTATTGCTTGGTATAGTAGAACATCATTATACATTACTATTTTTATAATTATAATGTGTGATCACATATTTAAATATCATTTGACAAGTAACATCACTCCAATCATATATAACCCATGTAACATAAAAATAATATGTATTAAAAATTAAATTATTTATATGTAATTCAAAATGAACTTAGTGCATACTAGTATGGGGATTTGTGGCCATCTTTAATTTTATCATTCTAAAAATATGAAACATGAATTCCACATTTTAATTAACCATTGATATGTCATTGGGAGCATAAAAGGATTATGTAATTTATAGTTGGGTTACTATTTCAAATCCATAATGAAACCATATAAAGGATGAAATATGTCACAAAATTATTTCTCTAACACCATATTTATTTTAAACTATTCTATGGGATTCATAAAAATGGATGGAAAAAATTATTTTTTATGTTACATCCCCATGGATTCAAAAAATTTAATGTTTTTAAATGTATATAAATTTTATTTAATATATACAAATATTTAAAAGAAAAAAACACACATGAATATATATATATATATTTACCAAAATATGTACATATAAAATTAATTCATCCCCTAAATCTGGAGGAATAGAAATATATCTAGCTTCATGCTTGTTTATATTGATATAAAAAATGAATATTTTTTTTGGTTATGAATATAAATTCTTTCTTTCAATATTTATACCTTCAATAATGAAAATAACTCATTTATACCCAATAGTATATGATACCTACACATGAATCAACTCATATTATCATTTAAAAATCTAGTTAAAAGTGTAAAGACATCTCAAAATTAGAAATTATATGAATATACTAAAATTAAAATAATTATTATATAATTATCATAATTAAATGTAAAATTATAGGAATTATTTCATGTATCATAGATAAATTATATTATTAAAATACTAAAATGTTTCAGAAGATGTATTATATTATAGGCTCTAAAAATCTTTATATAAAATAATGTATTAGAAAAAAATAGATTACATATAGGGTATGTAGTGTGGTCTTGGTATAATGGTTTAGATGGAATCTAGGATGCCCTACTATGACCTGGTACATAGTGTAATTAATGACATGTTGTAGGGATGCAAAAAAATTGAATGGTTGGGATCCGGAAAGCCATTATCCCTCCTTGGCTCAACACATGTGTTTGTGGCACAACCCAAACTGAGAATGACCTACTATAGTGCATCCTCTTTCTCCATGACTTGGTATGTACTATATCATTCCAAAGACCCCATAGGTTACACTAAAAACACATGAAACCCAATAAAATATCACGATTCATAAAAAATAATATAAAATATAAAAATGTTACAAGGGTCTCACATTGTATCTTTACTCAATAATTATTAAATCTAAAATATACAATATCTATATTTCTAATAGTTATAGTGAAATTATATTACTTTAATATGTATCATGTTAATGTATAAAATAGTGGTACATACATAAAAATTTTTAATTAGTTAAATGGAATTAATAAATAGATGTTGTATGAAATTATTTTCATAATTGGTTAAATGTATTTTAAAAAAGTTTGGTGGAGACTATAAAATTATATAAAACATCATATGATATATAATAACAAAAATATAATGTCAAAAAAATAAATGTAATTATCAATGTGTTTCCAACATTTTATAGTTTTAAATCCAAAAATGAAAAATTCAAAATGTATAATCATTACAGAAATTTGGTAGCCACATTAAAAAATTTGGAGAAATAGTATTTTTAATGATGCATGTCATTATATAATTTAAATATCACTAATTATGTTGCTTGGATAAAATTTTAAATGTTAATTTCAATAGATTAATAATTAAATTTTTATAATTAGTTATAAAGAGATGAGTTTATAAATTTCAATATTTAATTTTAATGATACACTTCAAGTTTTTTTATTATATTTATTTTTTAGTTCAGTGTATTGCTTCTAAATTTTTTTTTATTATCAAATGACTTCCCACCCAATAATATTGAATGTATTAAAATAATAAACAATCCCAAATTTATAAATGACCATTTATGTCACATGTATTGAATATTACCATGGTAAAGAATAAAAAAACAATTCTCTTGATATTTTAACAGTATATTTTTGGTCAAATGGGTAACACAAAAATTCATTAAATGGTACTTTCAAGAGTGATAAATATGAATTTCAGTGATATTTCATGGAAAATGTGAGGATCTTGAATGTTCTTTGTAGAAATATGAATATCATTTTGGAAATAGTTTTTAACATTTATTTATAATTATAAGAAATATAATAACATCAAACATTGGTATACCTTAATTTATATTAAATTATTATAAGTAAATATATTGGTTTTCAATTAAAACTATATTATTTGTTAAGATAAATTATAAATAAAAATAATTTGGATAGTAGATTCAGAATAATTATAAATGTGTATCCATATATAGTGTTGTTCATGTCTATGTTTTTAACATGTTGATGAATACTAAAACATTATTATGTCCATAACCTCAATGTAGTTTATTCATATAAATTATAGTGTATTCATATATATTATCAGGGTAAAATTGTAATATTATATATCAAAAAATAGCCCAATTAATTGTAAGAATATTGATGAATATTATATAATGTAAGGTTTGCAGTGTATTGATTTCCATAGTGTTCATATAGGATCTAGTCTTTTTTATACTATGTGCATATTTTTAATGGTAAATATTCCACATTTCATATAAAAATTAATATGTATTTAAAGGTATTATTGATGATTATTACATATTATAGTGTGTAAAAAAATCACATGTGGTAGTGTGTGTATATAAAAATTCCATCCCAAGGTAAAAATTATAGAGTGCACATAAACGTCTCAATGTGGTAATGGAAACGTGTAATTAGAAACCCAAAAAATGAATAATGTTGTTCTTGATTTCATATTAAATGTAATAAATGCTAATAAATTTATTTTAGGTTAAATTATTTTTTTGTAATACTTCAATCTATAATATAAGAAATTCGTAATGAAAAAATTAGGGGGAAATAGTTAGTGACAATTTTTATTCCTTGTTAAATGATTTCATATAGTTATTGGAGACAAAAAGATTCATATAATGTGTTGTATTTTGAAAATAGATAACATATTAAATTATTATTATATATAATAGTGAATATAATTATATAAAAATGGGAGAAACACAATGGAAATTATATAAAACATGGAACATGTATTTAATATACATTACATCAATTGTAACCCTTACATTCTGTATGTGCCAAAAAAATTAATTATGGTTTCATTTTTGAATCTTAAAGAAAATGTGAAGAAATAGATTTTATAATGATAATATTTATGAGTGTATATATTTAAATGATATGTTAGATGATATATAATTGACAATAATTGAATAAAAATATATTTGTATGGATGAATTCAACTATTTAACATATGGATGTTAAAAGAAAATAAATGTATGTAGCCAATATAACTATATAGGTTAACATTTTCTATAATAATGAATATAATTTTTTAAATATAATTAAAATATAATCAGTCCTTACCATTAAGGACAGATAATCCATGAGTAATATTATACTTTATGATAAGTGTTAATATATAATATTAATAAAGGGTATGATAAGTATGTTTTTAATAAGATTACAATTAAAATTCATAAAGAATATACATAAGTTAAGTGATAATATTTGTGGTTCATTGACGGAAGGTTACTTACCATAGTACTCCGAACATAAATAACATTGTTATATATGTAATGTAATTGACTAATATGTAATAAATTGATTTTACGATTAACGATAATATAAAATTTTGATTGTAAAATTGAACGTATAGTACTCAGGGTTAAAATAAGAGAAATTTTATATCATGTCAGATTGTAGAAAATAATATCACAAGTTATAGTGTATCTATGAATAGTTCATGAGAATTACACATTTTACAAGGTATAGTAACACATTGAATTGTGGTCATAAAAAAGGATTAAGTTGAAAAAAATTAATGAATTATGTTCAATATTTCATTATAACTATTATATTTGATAATAATGTATAATATAGTTAAACTTATCAGTTGCTATTGTGTTAATATTCTCCTTAAGAATATTCCTATTAAATATAAATTGGAAAAATATTTAGTGGTAATTTTTATTCCTTATAAACATATTACATACACTCATTGGTGAGACTACTCATTTCATGCAATATAATCAATTTTCCAAATACATTATATATTAAATTATTATTAAATATAACAGTTTGTTTTGTGAGAGTATAATGTGGATAACACATAGAAATTGGGGGGCGTGGAACCTAATTTTAACATATATATCATCAATTTTTATCTTTACATATTTCAATTACTAATAAATGTGATTTCCAGGGCTGTTTATTTCCACCACATAGAAATTTGAGGTAAAATAATTTATAATGAGAATATTTATGATTATCTATAGTTTCCTGATAAGCTAGGTGATGGAGATATGATAGTAATTTATAAACATTTCATGTTTTTAGTATTAAATTGAATATATAAATATTTCTATGTTAAAAGGAAATAAATATATGTAATTTAAATTAGAAAAAATGTTTACATTAGCAGTAATTATGAATATAATATTCTAAATATGAAGATAACATTAATAATCCATACCGTTAGGGATTTTTTATATGTGAATTTTATAATACATTATAAAAATTATGTATACATAATAGGATTTCATAGTATCATAAGTGTGTTTGTAATATAATTATTTTGGTAGTTCATAAATAATATACATATGATAAATGACATAATTATCGATTCAGTGATGGAATATAATTGACCGTTATAATCTAGAATGGATTATTAGGATTATATGTGTTATGGACTAAATGAATATTTAATCCATTGAGTGTTTGAATAGAGATAATAAAAAATTTCGATTTTAAAAGAGTAATAAATTATCAGTACTTTAATATGAGAAAAAGAAGCGGCCTAAGAAATATTCAATAGTAAATAAGTGATGAGACCTAGGAAGGATATGTATTTTTATTTCGAAGTAGAATGGGAATGATAGAAATAGAACCTTTAATTGAGTTTATAGTTACAAAAACGATCCAGGATACATTGGTACCCTAATCACTTCTCCGATATTGACATAGCCCAATTGGAATTCCTGGTCCCCATAAGAAAATGACTACCACCTATCATAGTACAGGATAATGTGGGAATAGTTTTTCCACATAAAAATATTTTAATAAATAGATGCATATTATTATGTTAAATTAAAACACCCATGGGAGACAATACCATAAGTCATACAAGTCTAAAATTAATTCCAATGGAATATCAGCAATGTATAAAGAATGAAGTATAAATACCCAATGTTTGAAAAGAAAACACACAATACACTAGAATATCAAAATCCATCCACCTCTAAGTGGTACATTCCCATTTCATTACCCTAGAGTAATGGAAGCTAAAAATGACTGAATGAACATATAGGGAGTCTACTGAAATCCTATAGGATCTCACAAAGTGTTCATTAATAATAAGACAATAAAATAAACCACTACATTCTTTAAATATCAAATAAAATAGTAATGGAATTTTAGTTTCATATTAAAAACCCATTATATTTATTTTACTTGATTGATATATTTTATATAATTTTCCAATAATGTTTTGGTGCACATTAGATTTTTCAATTCACAAATTATATGTAATGTATTATTATAAACAATATAATACATATCTAAATAATAAACAAATATTAAAATGGACATCTTCAAGGAGGTATGATATATGCAGGTAATGAGACCCTAAAAAAAATCGTATTGTGATAAAGAAAATCTGCACACACATCCCTCCGACACTGGCCTTGATATATAACCATTATCCTACATGGGATATGATCTAAAAATAAAATTATTTTTTATTTTTTATTTTTTAATCTATTTCTATGAAAATATCAAAGTATCATTTTTCACAAATAAATTTGTAACTACTAAGGAATGCATGTGATCAAAATATAACCAATAATTAGAATAAAATTCTAATGTGTTTGAAATGAAATTGTACCATTTCCCATTTCAATATGCCAACATCTGTTTAAAAACCACACACCATGTTCCAAATTAATTCATCGCTTTTTAAAAATAAACTCAAACATGAGTTGTTATCGAAAATATTAATCTACTATCCTAAAAATCACCTTCTCAAATCAATTTTGAAAATTCATTAAATTTTGGTAATATCTGAATCACACCATAATTCTTTAGAATTGGGTGTTTTCATCAAAATCATAACCCTCCAATTTATATACCGATATTCAAAAAATTAATTTTTCCTAATAAAATTAATAAAATTAAAACAATCAAGCAGTTCATTGTTAAAATAATTGGGCTAGAAAATACTTAACAACATACCATAAAATAACGAACTCATATCATAATTCTAATTATTGGAAACAATATAAGAGAACATATGAAATAGATATCATAGAAACAAATCCTAATTCATCATCTAAAAAAATATTTTTAATCTATTTACAATAATAATATATAGAAAAACTGATTTATGAGTGAAAAATATAGAGTTATCGATAGAACACACAATGAACAGTTTACAGGGAGAGATTGAAAGTTGTACTCCAAGGTTCGATAACTATTGTAAAGGTGTTTAAGGATAAATAATAAGTCATTGAGAGCTCCATATAATAGGGAATACATAAAATCACATGTTAAATTCATTTGGGGTTTACATGGCGGTTCAAGAGTTCTAAAAAAATTGGATTTAAAAAATTTGGGGTTCAGTTTTATCTATAAAGGGCCACAAATTTTGTCAAACTGCACACCCTAAACATCTGACTCTCTAATGGGGTTCATGGTTTCTACTAGGTGGTGGAATGGTTTAACAAAATAATAAATAGAAATAAAGACAAACAATACGTGGGTTCATAAGGTTTATTCTACTAGAGTGTATGATTTGGGTAAATTGTTAACCAACATTGTACAACCCAAAAAAATCTAAAAATTACAAAATATTCAACCCAATCACAACTAAATGACACCCACCCCAATAATTATAAAAAAAATATGGTCATGAAGTTTCTAAATATAGTAACATGATTTTACAACCTCTCTACCATGAAATGTTTTTATCCCCAAAATGAATGTCAAGATTCATTGTTTTTTAAAAGACGAGGCCACTATTATATCATAAGTGCATCTCTCTCCTCCCCCAAGTCCCATGAGTATCAAAACCATTTTACCATATCTCTCAGAGAAACTATATCTCCATGCCATGATGTAAATTGGTTTCATAATGAACTATCTTGAAGGGTGGGATATATGAAGTATCATATGGTAGTGTGTGTCTTTTTGACAGGATAACCAGAGTGAACATATAGAGAGTGTCCTAGTAATCTTCTCAATTAGGTTAGGGTGGTCTACTACCTTTTTTGTATTGAGGATGATGAGGCCGGATGTTAGAGATGTAGTAAGGCTTCATATAGGTGTGATCAACGATTTTTTTCAAATCCATGAGCAATGACACAGTTTAAATGAAGTACCATATCTAACTCAACTATTAATATATAATGACTCATCCATATAAGCCTCCAAAGATATTAGGATCACCCTTTTGCAGAAGTGGGGTATGTTTATTCAAAGTCATCTAGATAAAGCTATCTTGTAAATCTACTACCTATATTATAACAACTATGAGTAGGAGTAGTCAGTACTCTACCTATATAGTCTAGGTAGTGACAGGTTTTGGATTCGCAGACTATGTGTCTATGGTATCATGAATGATATGGGTCTAGAGACCTTGAATGTGAGTGATTGGTATCGATATATATTGACCATGCGGTTCCAATGTTAGTTGAGTAGTGAGATGTTTCTGCCGTTGTGTAGTAGAATTCTTTCTCTAATATGTACCGTCCATATGGGAGTACCTGTTTATTAGTTATATCATGGAAACCAACATTGTCCAGTGTACCAAATAGTGGTCAGATCCTATAATTAAAAGGGTCATTCTCCCTGGAGTAAGAATAAGAAGGAGAACATTCATCTTCCTGTAATACAAGACGAGACCTAGATGGTACGTTATAGGATATTCGAAAAAATGCAAGTTGGAAAAAATTACTGTCTATATAGGTATAGTATGGGAACACGGTAGTAATTCAATCAATATACACTGAGGAACCTCCATCTAGCCACATGATCCACTACAACTCGCACAAAGACTTGGTTCGGCTTACAAAAAGAAAAGGGCGGGGGGAGGGGAAAAATATGACAAAGGCACTCCCCGCTAACTGAAGTCTTGGATTTTTCATTCAAAGTCCACTAATCTTCTCCATTAGGTGCAGTTCTTTCCCAGTTATCTTCAATTACATACTGATAGCTTATCGAATTGATATAAAGTGGGGAAACCATGTAGGAGGCCTAATCATACACCTTAACTCACTAGAGCGAGCGTGGACATGACTTTGAAATGTCAGTGACTACCCTGTATTGAGAGAGACTTTCTCCTAGAGTGTATAGCTCATTCTATGTTTGACCACATGAAGCATACTTTAGATTAGAGTACTGAAAGTCCTCTCCTTCTAGTCATTTGTATAGTCATGTGACTAACCTTTCCCTCATATCGTTAGAGCTACTTCCTCTACCTCCCCTCTTTTAACATTTCATAAATTCTTTATTTTATGAAATATCAACTGTTCCATTTTCACAATATTATCAGAAGCGCCCCTACCTTACAAAGAACATCAAAAAAGAGAATCATATCTTATCAAATGTCACATCAGCCACAAGACCCGAATCATGTGGATAACGAACCTATGTGATTGGGGCATTCTACAATTTAAGGTCAGATTTATTCTTGTCCTTTATGACTGATATGTTATTGATTTCCTATCCTAATATGGATACCTAGATAAGTACTCTACTCTAATAGTGATATATGTATTATTATAATATAAGGCTTTTGATTCTTATTGTATGACCCTGCCGAGTTAGGAGAAAGAAGTTTCTCAATTTATGTAATGTCTACATCTTTTTCGACTACTGAATCTGTTACTGGATGATTGACTATGGATTGAACAATGCTAAAAAACTTTTCTCCAAGCCATTGCTTCCATGATTTAGAGATTTTTACGAGATGTGAGATGTGTGGATTCCTCGAGCTGTCTAATCATAGTCTGTTGTGTCACATCCAAGATGATTGATGGGGATGACTTCAATGATTGTATTTCCTCTGGGCCTATTCTAGTTATTTATCCTTATCAGTGTATAATATATTTAGTAGGGTCATTATGGTCTTTGTATTCCTTGTTTTGATATATATGTCATGTTCCAGCGATGATGGTTTGTCGTGAGAGGTCTGGGCACTGATATATATTGAATGCGTCGATTTCCTTATTTGTCACCATCTCTTCAAAATGTTCATTCATTCGCTCCATAAACAAGGTGAGTTCACCCCTTTTTGTGCTGGTTGGTCCTTAATTTATTAATATAAATAAATAATAATTAAGGGTCGCATTACTGTTTTACAATGTTCAAATAAATCGGAAAATCTATTATCTATATTATACAAATGTATGGCATGCTCCCTATCTGTCTCAATTGGACAACCTGAATCGGTCAACATGTAAGAAACAAACTAGTCATCAGTACTCTACTATAATTCCACTATTAATAGAGTAATAACTTTCTAAATCACTCTACATCGATTCCTATATCGTTTTCATTCATTTCTTATCTGTGATAAGGGGTTTAAGTACGAAAAGTCATATAGAATGGTAACAGCTAAATAGAAACAATGTATCCTCAAGAAACTAATACTCATATATATTTCGAGTGGTTCAACCCCACTTCTAAAAGCAGGTGAAGGTGGGGACCTACCTATATTATATGGACTCAAATTAAGGCGAGAAGGGGCACCTAACAACTCTAATGTTTTGAAATCACTCACCTAAATTTTGATCATTCATGGATTTCTTTTCAGGATACAATCTGCTAGATTGGTACTGATAAATATTGAAGGATAGAACCAATTCATCCAGTTGAAGCAGTTGCCCTTCCATCAATAGAATTGGCTCTAGAGGGCCTAAGGTGACCTCCTCCATTTGTTCCAAACCTTGACGGTTCCTATCCCAGAGACTACCTGGGTATAGGTCATGCAGTTAATGAAATAAGGAGTTGGAGAGGATTCAGTACATCAACAATATGGAAAAGATTTATGTTGCTAAATCGCACACATTTGAGAACAACACATAGAGATCGGGCAGCATAGGGAATGAATAGACAAGTTCAAGAGTATGTATTCTCAGTGTGGAAGAGTAGATGATATTGCACCAACCTAGTATATTCTAATAGTTGACTTAGATTTAAAACCAACGATAATACTTAAATAAGTGTAGTTTCCATGGCCATGAAGGTGTATAACTTCACTAAATTTGTGTGTAAAGTAAATGATTTTGTTTGATTCCGCCTTTGAATCCTTATTTATGATAGTTGCACTTATATAGAGTCCTTTTTTTGGCCTCTCTTAGAATTCCATTTTAATATTTAATATCTGGTTCACCCGAGGGTGCGACAACATAATCAGGTAGGAGCTATGGGACTATTAGAAGTGAACATATGCCATGTGGAAAGAAAAAGTCAACATGGGAAACTAAATTATCATAAATGATAAGATTTTTCATATGTCAACTATTAGAATATAATAAAACTCCTTTCTACTAATTGGAGTTCTGGAATGCGGATTCAAAGAGGGTTGAAAAGGAACATTTCAACTAATATAGGGTCAAGTACTGTATATATAACCCTTTCTCACCCTTAGATATCATGTAGATGAGACTCGAAGAGGGATCTTCTTTATTTTTATCGAATGAGGTCTTGAATTCTTGAGTTCTATGGAAGCCCCTCTTTTCACGACATAAACGATATGAGAATCTCAAGGGTAGAGGAGCCTGGTATCATCACTATAACTATATATAAGAGTACAATACATGTATACTGACATCAGCTGTGAATCCTACTGATGCTGATATTAAACCAAACAATATTTATAATTACCAGCCCCAGTTGACCTTCTTTCTCCTAGTTTTCTCTTAACTACACCTTTCAGATCCGTGCCAAGCCATCAAGTATGAGATAGATGCTCTCAAAAGCACACATGTATTTTAGCATATAAATTTGAGTGGTGGAGAACAGAAAATGCTATCTGGGACCCATCATTGATTTCCAGGGTTGTTTATTACAACCACATAAAAATTTGAGGTAATATAATTTATAATGAGAATATTTATGATTATCTGTAGTTTCCTGATAAGCTAGGTGATGGAGATATGATAGTAATTTATAAACATTTCATGTTTTTAGTATTAAATTGAATATATAAATATTTCTATGTTAAAAGGAAATAAATATATGTAATTTAAATTAGAAAAAATTTCTACATTTGCAGTAATTATGAATATAATATTCTAAATATGAAGATAACATTAATAATCCATACCATTAGGGATTTTTTATATGTGAATTTTATAATACATTATAAAAATTGTGTATACATAATAGGATTTCATAGTATCATAACTTTGTTTGTAATAGAATTATTTTGGTAGTTCATAAATAATATACATATTATAAATGACATAATTATCGATTCAGTGATGGAATATAATTGACCGTAATAATCTAGATTGGATTATTAGGATCATATATGTTATGGACTCAATGAATATTTAATCCATTGAGTGTATGAATAGAGATAATAAAAAATTTCTATTTTAAAAGAGCAATAAATTATCAGTACTTTAATATGAGAAAAAGAAGCGGCCTAAGAAATATTCAATAGTAAAGAAGTGATGAGACCTAGGAAGGATATGTATTTTTATTTCGAAGTAGAATGGGAATGAAAGAAATAGAACCTTTAATTGAGTGTATAGTTACAAAAACCATCCAGGATACATTGGTACCCTAATCACTTCTCTGATATTGACATAGCCCAATAGGAATTCCTGGTCCCCATAAGAAAATGACTAGCACCTATCATAGTACAGGATAATGTGGGAATAGTTTTTCCACATAAAAATATTTTAATAAATAGATGCATATTATTATGTTAAATTAAAACACCCATGGGAGACAATACCATAAGTCATACTAGTCTAAAATGAATTCCAATGGAATATCAGCAATGTATAAAGAATGAAGTATAAATACCCAATGTTTCAAAAGACAACACACAATACACTAGAATATCAAAATCCATCCACCTCTAAGTGGTACATTCCCATTTCATTACCCTGGAGTAATGGAAGCTAAAAATGACTGAATGAACATATAGGGAGTCTACTAAAATCCTATAGGATCTCAACAAGTGTTCATTAATAATAAGAAAATAATATAAACCACTACATGCTTTAAATATCAAATAAAATATTAATGGAATTGTAGTTTCATATTAAAAAACCATTATATTTATTTTACATGATTGATATATTTTATATAATTTTCCAATAATGTTTTTGTGCACATTAGATTATGAAATTCACAAATTATATGTAATGAAGTATTATAAACAATATAATACATATCGAAATAATAAACAAATATTAAAATATACATCATCAAGGAGGTATGATATATGCAGGTAATGAGACCCTAAAAAAATCATATTGTGATAAAAAAAATCTACACACACATCCCTCCGACATTGGCCTTGATATATAACAATCATCCAACATGGGATATGATCTACAAATAAAATTATGTTTTATTTTTTATTTTTTACTCTATTTCTATGAAAATATCAAAGTATCATTTTTTACAAATAAATTTGTAACTACTAAGGAATGCATGTGATCAAAATATAACCAATAATTAGAATAAAATTCTAATGTGTTTGAAATAAAATTGTACCATTTCCCATTTCAATATGCCAACATCTGTTTAAAAACCAAACACCATGTTCCAAATGAATTCATCGCTTTTTAAAAATAAACTCAAACACGAGTAGTTATCGAAAATATTAATCTACTATCCTGAAAATCACCTTCTCAAATCAATTTTGAAAATTCATTAAATTTTGGTAATATCTGAATCACACCACAATTCTTTAGAATTGAATGTTTTCATCAAAATCATAACCCTGCAATTTATATACCAATATTCAAAAAATTAATTTTTCCTGATAAAATTAATAAAATTAAAACAATCAAGCAGTTCATTGTTAAAATAATTCAGTTAGAAAATACATAACCACATACCATAAAATAACGAACTCATATCATAATTCTAATTATTGGAAACAATATAAGAGAACATTTGAAATAGATATCAAAGAAACAAACCCTAATTCATCATCTAAAAAAATATTTTTAATCTATTTACAACAATAATATATAGAAAAACTTATTTGTGAGTGAAAAATATAGAGTTATCGATAGAACAAACAATGAACAGTTAACAGGGAGATATTGAAAGATGTCCTCCAAGGGTCGATTACTATTGTAAAGGTGTTTAAGGATAAATAATAAGTCATTGAGAGCTCCATATAATCGGGAATACATAAAATCACATGTTAAATTCATTTGGGGTTTACATAGTGGTTCAAGAGTTCTAAAAAAATTGGATTTAAAAAATTCGGGGTTCAGTTTTATCTATAAAGGGCCACAAATTTTGTCAAACTGCACACCCTAAACATCTGACTCTCTAATGGGGTTCATGGTTTCTACAAGGTGGTGGAATGGTTTAACAAAATAAGAAATAGCCATAAAGACAAACAATGCGTGGGTTCATAAGATTTATTCTACTAGAGTGTATGATTTGGGTAAATTGTTAACCAACATTGTACAACCCAAAAACATCTAAAAATTACAAAATATTCAACCCAATCACAACTAAATGACACCCACCCCAATAATTATAAAAAAATATATGGTCATGCAATTTCTAAATATAGTAACATGATTTTACAACCTCTCTACCATGAAATGTTTTTATCCCCAAAATGAATGTCAAGATTCATTATTTTTAAAAAGATGAGGCCACTATTATATCATAAGTGCGTCTCTCCCCTCCCCCAAGTCCCATGAGTATCAAAACCATTTTACCATATCTCTCAGAGAAACTATATCTCCATCCCATGATGTAAATTGGTTTCATAATGAACTATCTTGAAGGGTGGGATATATGAAGTATCATATGGTAGTGTGTGCCTTTTTCACTGGCTAACCAGAGTGAACATATAGAGAGTGTCCCAGTAATCTTCTCAATTAGGTTAGGGTGGTCTACTACCTATTTTGTATTGAGGATGATGAGGCCGGAAGTTAGAGATTTAGTAAGGCTTCATATAGGTGTGATCAACGATTTTTTTCATATCCATGAGCAATAACATAGTTTAAATGAAGTACCATCTCTAACAAAACTATTAATATATAATGACTCATCCATATAATCCTCCTAAGATATTAGGTTCACCCTTTTGCAGAAGTGGGGTATGTTTATTCAAAGTCATCAAGATAAAGCTATCTTGTAAATCTACTACCTATATTATAACAACTATGAGTTGGAGTAGTCAGTACTCTACCTATATAGTCTAGGTAGTGATAGGTTTTGGATTCGCAGACTATGTGTCTATGGTATCATGAATGATATGGGTCTAGAGGACTTGAATGTGAGTGATTGGTATCGATATATATTGACCATGCAGTTCCAATGTTAGTTGAGTAGTGAGATGTGTCTGTCGTTGTGTAGTAGAATTCATTCTCTAATATGTTCCGTCCATATGGGAGTACCTGTTTATTAGTTATATCATGGAAACCAACATTGTACAGTCTACCAAATAGTGGTCAGATCCTATAATTAAAAGGGTCATTCTCTCGGGAGTATGAATAAGAAGGAGAACTTTCATCTTCCTGTAATACAAGACGAGACCTAGATGGTACGTTATAGGATATTCGAAAAAATGAAAGTTGGAAAAAATTACTGACTATATAGGTATAGTATGGGCACACGGTAGTAATTCAATCAATATACACTGAGGAACCTCCATCTAGACACATGATCCACTAGAACTCGCAGAAAGACTTGGTTCGGCTTACAAAAAGAAAAGGGCGGGGGGAGGGGAGAAAAGATGACAAAGGCGCTCCCCGATAACTGATGTCTTGGATTTTTCATTCAAAGTCCACTAATCTTCTCCATTAGGTGCAGTGCTTTCCCAAATATCTTCAATTACATACTGATAGCTTATCGAATCGATATAAAGTGGGGAAACCATGTAGGAGGCCTAATCATACACCTTAACTCACTAGAGCGAGCGTGGACATGACTTTGAAATGTCAGTGACTACCCTGTATTGAGAGAGACTTTCTCCTAGAGTGTATAACTCATTCTATGTTTGACATCATGAAGCATACTTTAGATTAGAGTACTGAAAGTCCTCTCCTTCTAGTCATTTGTATAGTCATGTGACTAACCTTTCCCTCATATCGTTAGAGCTACTTCCTCTACCTCCCCTCTTTTAATATTTCATAAAATCTTTATTTTATGAAATATCAACTGTTCCATTTTCACAATATTATCAGAAGCGCCCCTAACTTACAAAGAACATCAAAAAAGGGAATCATATCTTATCAAATGTCACATCAGCTGCAAGACCCGAATCATGTGGATAACGAACCTATGTGTTTGGGGCATTATACAATTAAAGGTACGATTTATTCTTGTCCTTTATGACTGATATGTTATTGATTTTCTATCCTAATATGGATACCGATATAAGTACTCTACTCTAATAGTGATATATGCATTATTATAATATAAGGATTTTGATTCTTATTGTATGACCCTGCCGAGTTAGGAGAAAGAACTTTCTGAATTTATGTAATGTCTACATTTTTTTCTACTACTGAATCTGTTACTGGATGATTGACTATGGATTGAACAATGCTAAAAACATTTTCTCCAAGCCATTGCTTCCACGATTTAGAGATTTTTACGAGATGTGAGATGTGTGGATTCCTCGAGCTGTCTAGTCATAGTTTGTTGTGTCACTTCCAAGATGATTGATGGGGATGACTTCAATGATTGTATTTCCTCTGGGCCTATTCTAGTTATTTATCCTTATCAGTGTATAATATATTTAGTAGGGTCATTATGGTCTTTGTTTTCCTCGTTTTGATATATATGTCAAGTTCCAACGACGATGGTTTGTCGTGAGAGGTCTGGGCACTGAAATAGATTGAATACGTTGATTTCCATATTTGCCACCATCTCTTCAAAATGTTCATTCATTCGCGCCATAAACAAGGTGAGTTCACCCATTTGTGTGCTGGTTGGTCCTTAATTTATTAATATAAATAAATAATAATTAAGGGTCGCATTACTGTTTTACAAGGTTCAAATAAATCGGAAAATCTATTATCTATATTATACAAATGAATGGCATACTCCCTATCTGTCTCAATTGGCCAACCTGAATCAGTCAACATGTAAGAAACAAACTAGTCATCAGTACTCTACTATAATTCCACTATTAATAGACTAATAACTTTCTAAATCACTCTACATCGATTCCTATATCGTTTTCATTCATTTCTTATCTGTGATAAGGGGTTTAAGGACGAAAAGTCATATAGAATGGTAACAGCTAAATAGAAACAATGTATCCTCAAGAAACTAATACTCATATATATTTCTAGTGGTTCGAACCCTCTTTTAAAAGAAGGTGAAGTTGGGGACCTACCTATATTATATGGACTCAAATCAAGGCGAGAAGGGGAACCTAACTACTCTAATGTTTTGAAATCACTCACCTAAATTTTTTTCATTCATGGATGTCTTTTCAGGATACAATCTGCTAGATTGGTACTGATAAATATTGAAGGATAGAACCAATTCATCCAGTTGAAGCAGCTGCCCTTCCATCAACAGAATTGGCTCCAGAGGGCCTAAGGTGACCTCCTCCATTTTTTCCAAACCATTATGGTTCCTATCCTAGAAACTACCTGGGTATAGGTCATGCAGTTAATGAAATAAAGAGTTGGAGCGGATTCAGTACATCAACAATATGGAATAGTTTTATGTTGCTAAATCGCACACATTTGAGAACAACACTTATAGATCGGGAAACATAGGGAATGTATAGGCAAGTTCAAGAGTATGTATTCTCAGTGTGGAAGAGTAGCTAATATTGCACCAACCTATTATATTCTAATAGTTGAATTAGATTTAAAACCAACGATAATACTTAAATAAGTGTAGTTTCCTTGGCCATGAAGGTGTATAACTTCACTAAATTTGTGTGTAAAGTAAATGATTTTGTTTGATTCCGCCTTTTAATCCTTATTTATGATAGTTACACTTCTATAGAGTCCTTTTTTTGGCCTCTCGTAGAATTCCATTTGAATAATTAATATCTGGTGCACCCGAGGGTGCGACAACATAATCAGGTAGGAGCTATGGGACTACTAGAAGTGAACATATGCCATGTGGAAAAAAAAGTCAACATGGGAAACTGAATTATCATAAATGATAAGATTTTCCATATGTCAACTATTAGAATATAATAAAACCCCTTTCTACTAATTGGAGTTCTGGAATGAGTAATCAAAGAGGGTTGAAAAGGCCCATTTCAACTAATATAGGGTCAAGTACTGTATATATAACCCTTTCTCACCCTTAGATATCAAGTAGTTGAGGCTCGAAGAGGGATCTTCTTTATTTTTTATCGAATGAGGTCTTGAATTCTTGAGTTGTATGGAAGCCCCTCTTTTCACGACATAAACGAAAGGAGAAGCTCAAGGGCAGAGGAGCCTGGTATCATCACTATAACTATATATAAGAGTACCGTAGAAGTATACTGACATTAGCTGTGAATCCTACTGATGCCGATATTAAACCAAACAATATTTATAATTACAAGCCCCAGTTGACCTTCTTTCTCCTAGTTTTCGCTTAACCGCGCCTTTCAGATCCGTGCCAAGCCATCAAGTATGATATAGATGCTCTCAAAAGCACACATGTATTCTAGCATATAAATTTGAGTGGTGGAGAACATAAAATGCTATCTGGGACACATCATTGATATTTGATTACCCCGACTATGACTTCACCATAGAAGGGATGGTTCTAAACTCTTATATATTCAGTAGCGCCTTTAGGTAGAACTATATAGGGTCATGTATCATATATCAGACCCCTTATCACCCTTAGATATCATGTGACCAAGAAAAGAGGCTACCTTGTGGATTTTTGTCTTAACTAACACACTATCAGACATTATTGTCTTGAAACATTCAGTTCTCTTACTCGAATAGTCGGTATAATATCGATATATCTGGCCCTTCATTATAGAAGGTTCTTTCTGACTAATATGGGGGAAATAACCTAAAATATATGTCAGTACCAGGCCAGTATCTCTCTCAGTTGCATGAGGATCAACTGCATTCCCAAGCTCCAACTCTGCTTTTAGCTTTAATCGGCTCCTCCTGGAGTTCAGAATCAGCAAGAGATAAGAGGGTTGTACTTAAGATCTATTATGTGGAATAAATCTCATATGCTACAAGAAATATATATCAGTACTAGATTTAAGGTTGACCCTTTTTTACTAGAAAATCAATTCTCAGTTTAAAACCCCAATACATGCTACTTTAGTAGAGGCATCTTCTTGGATTTGAAAATATCCACTCCTCAGACTCCTAGTCAAGTTATTCTCTTTCCCTTATCCTGGTAGACGGGCTCACAATAAGATGCTTATTTTCAAGAGAAGGACTATATAGATGAGTACCCATCTGCTCCTTTCCTCTGCTCTTCCTAGTACACTTTAATGAATTGGAAGAGGAAGTGGGAATACCGCCCTACCCAACCGGTCGAGTAGTTTGTAAGTATTATCCCTAACATAAACTTCATTTTGACCTCGTCTAACAACATATTTTCTGCTAAATCTAAGAGCAGTTTGGAACATCCTTATTCCTATGGGTTGAGTGAGCTCTTGCTTCTCCGCTTCGAGTAGCTGACTCACACTTTCTTACCAGATATAGGATTCCCATTCAAAAGATTTAGAGTAGTGATTTTCTTCATCAACTCTAGTTAGGCATAGTCCGAATTAGCTCATCATTGGTAGAAGCTGGTTTATCAGCTTAAGCTACTCAATATATCCAAAGATTCTACCCTAAACCTCCTATAATAGATTCAAATACAGCTGTTGTTTTCTTCTTTATCAATCCTAACCCTATTTGGGTCAGACCCTTTAGAACATGACCCTCCCTAAAGTGCTGCTACTAAATATATAAGGGTTTTGACTTAGCTGCTTCATCGTATTCGGTAAGGTGTATGATCTTTTAGAACCTTCAGAGCCAGAATTGTCATTATGTAAGGGGATTTCAGCGTACCACAATTATAGGTGTTCAATTATTCAACTCTGAAGATTTATAGGAATCAGGTATTGGGTTAATAGAGAATGGACGGATGCGATTCAAAAAGAGTCTATAACGGAGGATGGGATGTGAACAAGAAGTGAGTTGAGTTTTCGTATCCATATTCAGAATTGTCTTTGGTGGGGGGATCTATTGAACAATGGTTTCATGGGGTTGGTTTTGATCGATAGTCATAGTAGTAGAAAATCGATAGATTGTACTAGAGTGGTGGTGTTGAACTGCGAATGAACTGCCTATGAATTAATACAGTTCTTCGGATTCGGAAGGTGGACTACTGGATGGTCTGAAGGCCATATACATAGATGACTCACCAATCGTAACCAACCTATCATGCGATAGACAACCGAAAACGTTTTGAGTAGCCTAGAATATTCAGTGATGGTGCTAGAATAGTGAAAATGGGGGGTGCTTCCCCACATTATCAATTATTACCAAGCCTATGCTATTCGTAGCCAATTGAGTATAGATGGCTCTCTGGATGGTCAATTCAACTCGAGCTAAACTATAAATGATATCTCCTAGCCCAATGTGCTGAAATGGATTCTTGATTCGAAACACATTCACCAATACGTGGTTTCTGACCTGATACCTTGCCTGTGGAATGGAACCAGAAAACAAGAAACAAACCAAAAACATGATCAATCTGGCCTCTTTCATTTGATTCCATTGGATAGTCATCGATACACCTTTTCACTGAAGGGGGGAATGGTGAAGAAATTTCAACTGGACCGCCAATGACACTCGATCAGTCAGGTGTGCTTGTTGCGTATAGTTGTTGTGATCGTTGATGTCTCATTTGTAGCTCATCTGATATCTCATTGTCAAGTTCTCTTTCTTCTTGTGCGTCAATCATGATCGTAGATATCATTGGAAGATGGTCAGTTCTATGTTCCGAACATTCCCTGGATATAGACTAAAATGATTAAATTGTATTGTAACCACCAATGAGTGTATTAAGTACTCTAATATAATAGTCCTTCTCCCATACATTGAATAGAGCTAGTCGACCTACTGAATTTCTGTTGAGTGGATGAACTCAAAGGCCCATATGACACTATTATAAGAGTACTTGTGATGTTCTGTTTATACTCGGCATAATATAGGTAGTAGGCCGAACACAAAACTCTCGTCATGGATTGTTTGGGGACTTCCACTATACACGGGATGTCAAGAGACTTCCTATGGAAATTTCATGGGTCTATGGCGTACCACCTAGCCGCAAATTGAACTTGAACCCTTTGGAATATTGGTGACACTACAATCGTATCATGGTTGGAAGTTCGCATTCCATACGCCATATAATCTTAACTGCATCACTCTCCCCACTTTCACGTCTAGGCGGTTGGGGGACTCTTCGGCCATGTGGATCGTATCACCCCTGGCTCACGGATTGTTTTAGATCACGCTACCCTTTTGACCCACCTGCACCCAACCATCAAGACATCCACCAATGTAGTGGAAAGAAGTACCAAATCTATAGAAGTCATATGGGTGCCACAATCAGTACTCTACTCTAATAGTTATTACTTTGGACCATCTCCTAACCCTTTAGAACCCTTGGATACGAGTAGAAGATACTTATATCTAAAGAACGTACCTTATCGATCAGGTTACTCCATACCTTTGACTACTCTTGAGATATAGTGGAAACATTTTTTTATGGTGGAGAGTGGGGAGTGAAAAACCAATGCAGCATAACATGAATCAGAATCCACTAATATTATGAAATATGACATCCAAGTTTCCAAAATGGATGATCATAGCATGAAATACACTTCTACATTTCTTATAGTGATAACACATTCCCTTTTTAGCACTCCAACCCACCTTGTATAGTAATGGGAACTCTGGTTGTGCGGATTTCTCTGGTACTCTTATATAGGGTAATATAAGAGTAATTGTTTCTCTGACTTGAATCAGCTTGACCTACTTGACTCAATGGTTAGAGTATCTCTTTCATACGGTGAGAGTCATTGGATCAAATCCAATAGTAGAAAAAACCATCCCTACTACCCATATAATACATTAATAAGGATAAAGAACAACCAGCATGACAGCAAGCATGGTATGGGAGAGTCAACTAAATGACCAGGTTGCTTCCACTTGTGGCCTTCTCACCTTGACACCTTAATATCTGGTCTCCTCTCTTCTTCTCTTCATGTATGTGGTGAAAATCATTCTTAATAGACGAATGGGAAGAATATGAAGAACGGCTCAAGAGAGATTTGATACTCATCCCTCTTACACAATTAGGTGATGACCAGGTCCTCACTGAATGTCCCGTCTTGGTAAGGCTTGAATGTTGTGCCGCCTGTTTGCCCCAGGGTGATACTTGAGAAACTGCCTATAGATCAGAATAACATTAAGAAAACCTATATCGATACCACTATTAGAAGAGTACTGATAATGGCACAAATAGAGAATCGCTTTAAATCCACCATTAATCAATATATATCAGTAGCAGTTTATGGATATCACATTAGCCTTTAACATGCTACTTGGTAGACCATGGATTCACTCAGCTCAGCAGGGGTTGTTCCCTATGTCCTAGAGAAACATAAAAAAGGCTAACAATAGGACATTAAGGGGGTGATAAAAACTATATAGGAAGATTACTCATCTAGCGGCATTGTATTATTAAATCTCTTTTAGAATGGACTATGTTATTATTCCCTTATTGTGTACTGATAAGATTTCATCCATATCACTCGTGCTCCAATAGTCCTACGGATCACTTTTCTTTTATTATATAAGAACTGAGTGGTATTGGGGTAGTTTCTTATTTAGAAACTTTTCTTTCCTAGCCCGGAGTATTCCCTTTTGGGCTAGTCCTACCTCTTAATTGCCAGTTCATTCCCATTAGTCCAATGCTTCACTTCCCTGCTCACTCATTGGCTATAGATTTCAAATAGCCTCACCTTTTATTGATGCACGAAATCAAAGACTTACTGAGAAGGTTTTGATTGATCATAGATAAGGCATTCTGTCAGACACTGGTTTAGCATTCCGTAACACATGATTAGGGTCAAATGTTGACCCTGAAGCCGGTCAGACATGTAATTATCATCCTGTCAAATATCTATTTGGCGTGCGGTAAGACGGTAAGAGAGTACGACTGTTATTACATACTTGTATTAAAGCAGAATAAGACCTTATGAAGGTAGGTAAATCTTGATTCAGTGCCTGGGACGTCCATGTGCTCACCAGGGATCCCTTGGACCATCCATTTCATTTATACTTCCCTCCTTCTATGAGCGGTCTAAGAAACACAATGTGATAGACGTACAGTAGGAGGGCAATATTGGTTTGACTCTAAAGAGGGAAGAATTTTATCAGTATTAGGTTATAAACCATTGATATATCAGTAGCACCTTTATAAAGGGTATGTACATTACAAAAAAAAGAAACTAATCCAATAACATCTTTATCTATAGTGGTCCAATGAATCACTCTTCTAATAAGACCAATCTCTAGAGTAGCATGAGTATGTTAATCCTTCTTCCTACTAAATTGATTATGTTTTTCACTATTACTCTCCCAAAAGGGCTTATTGAAGGGTGATGGAAACCGGCTACAAGGTTCATAGGTGAGATTAAGGATCTGACCCTTTTCTCAACCTGAAGTAGGCGAGTTCAAATATCTGACCCTGTCTAAAGGGTTAGGAGCTTGGAATCAAACAAAGACTCCCAATCGGGGAGCTACGTTCATCCTGACACCAGGTAATATTTGATGGTAGTATAAATATAGAGGAATGTGCAGGTGAGAGGATAGACTCATTACAAGGGCTTGGATTTCCGGCATGACTCATCTCTTGATTTTGTGGTAGATTCAACTCCTTCTTCCATGCATGGACTGCTACTGAATGTCACATTAGCAAAGACCTTCCACTTTCCAATGACAAATTTCCACTAGATAGTGACACCTTCCACACCAGGTTGCATGGGTGCTAGACCTTGACACACTATATTATGAGAATACATGCCTCATATGCTTCCAGAGTTATTAGTGGGGGTTCAGTATGGAAGTCATGGTTCTAAAAGATCTGACAACTTAGGGTAAAAAATATAGGGTCAAGTACCATAGATCTGACCCTTTTTATGTGTACGGATTTGAAGTAGTTCAAGAGGTGAGACAACTAGGGGTGATTCCCAATTTTTCACATGAGGTTTGGGATAAAAACATCCGGTTCAATGTAATTAGATGTTGTTCAGTACTCTATTAATATTGTCCCAGCAGAGGTGCTGCTTTTAGACTCACACCAAGGTTCTAAATGATCTTACCCCTTAGGGTAAGGGGAAGCAATTGCTCGTCCCAAAAACATCTTATTAATCCTTACACTTTAGAAAGGTTTGGATCTTTGAACTTGACTACTTCAGGTTGAGAAAGGTGGTACAAATATATCAAGGGTTTAGAACCTCAGAATCCATTACCTAAACATCATACCAAGTCTATTTCCTCTTACCGTTATCCAAAAACCTACGGGTCCCCTCCATAATCTGCATTCTTCTCCTTGTTTTGGTTCTCTTTGTGCATGTAACAGAGGCTTGTGGTTATGTTTGGGCAGAACACAGGCCTACCAACTCTTTTGTCAGACTATCCCCTTGGTCACACTATTATATTATAATAGATGAGTGGGTCATTTTCCCAACACTAAAATACACATAGTAGTTATTAAACTGCCCAGATTCCCTCTAGTGAGTGAGTTGTCACCTCTACATCCTTGTTTCCCCTAATTTCTCTTTTAACAATGCTTATCCTGATTTTCCTCATCCATTCCATAACTGACTCCACATGATCTTCAGATCTTGACAATTATTGACCAACCCAGTTTCATCTCAATTCCTTTCATCCAGGATGCTAAACCACTCATTCCAATGCCTGATAGAGGCAAGGCGGGTACAACCTATCTGGCCCAATAACAGATGGAAGGCGATACACTAGACGTACATTCCCAAGTGAGTGAAGCATAGTTGACTCTCTATCGTCTGAATCCATTGCACTATTACTGGATCGTCAACTAACATGAAACCTTCCACATGTCCCTATTGACTCGAACCCATAGCAATGAAATGATGGAATCAGTTACCCTTTGAATTCACTTAATTTGGGTTTAGGATCTCTTCCATACTGGTATTGGAGTAAATCCTCCACCCTAGAAGGAATTATCAAGTTGATACTCTTCATTCGACATCCTTTCGATCACCTCTCTATCCTTATATAATGGATAGCTCTCCCATGTTGTCTAGTTATTCTCTGTGGCCTTTCTTGTTTGGTTGTTCTCCGAAGCATTACTATGATGCTAGTGATCTCTTAGTTATAAGCTAGTAGTCCCTTCTTTCTTCACTCCAACAGACCAGGCAATTTTCCATTGTTTGTTCCGGCAATATATATAAGTACTAGTGGGTCATGAGTCCAATGATTCTACCCCTAGGAAAGGACCCACCCTAATGTATTATCTTATATCTCAAGACCATAGAGACCTGAGAGTCTGAGAGCTTACTATTGGGAGGTTCGATGCCTTTCAAAAGCATCCTCCTCATTTATATTCATGCTCACGATTAGGAGTATCAGGCCGTCCCTCTATGACTTGAATGTTAGGAACCCTATTGGATTTCATTCTTCTTGGTGGCTACCCCCTCAATGTTTTGATTAGGTGTTTGGGACCGGGGATTATACTTAAGAAAGAGCTGGTAAATTTATATATTGAACTATTTTGACCAATCCTGGTCTAGGTCAATATATATAAGTACCTTCTGGATTACCTCCGTGGGGTCAGTTCTGATAGCAACCTTCTATTAATAACAAAACACCACTATACCAGTATTATCTCTATAACTATATATACGAGTACATGTAGATGAGTAATTAATAATGACTCCTTCCAATAAAGGATCACAAAAAACATTAATGAATTCAGTATACTACAGGAGCTTGGGCTATTCTCTCACCCATAAGGGAGGACTTTTATTTTTGTCAAAAATAAAAATGTGATTGAATCTCGAAAGCATGAAACTCGTTCCTTGTTTGTGGCCCCCAATTTTCCTAGAAGATTTTCAAATATTTAGAGGCTCTGAAACACACTCATAGATCCCCTCCCCTATCATTGTCTGCAGTTCTCCGGGCACCCCCCCCCCTAACTTTCAGCTTATCCTGTCACTATGAAGGTAAAAATAATTGATATAATATAGGTTGTGGACCACATACCACAGCAAGGCATGTCTGAATAGATAGTTATATTCAAGAATAAGATGGTTTCCTTTCCAGTAAATGCCCCAAAGAGGGATATAGTTAGAGGAGCATGGACCAGGTCGACCTGAACATTATAAGGAAAGGTGGGAAGTATGGGGAAGACAATGACAACGACTGATTAGAATCACGACTTTCTATGGTTTGGTAGAAACTCTAGGGATTCAAGATGAAATCGGGGTCACCCTGGTACTCTCTTGCTGCCTATGAACTGAAAACGAGGATGTCAAGATCATATCCCATTCTTATCTCTCATCTATAAGATCACAAAATGGTGTTGCAGTGAAACTTATCACTTTAAAAGAAAGATGTCTGGACATGTCTATCAAATTGAGGAGATAGATCGGCCCCCTGAATACTAATCAATAACACATAAGGTTACTGATAAGTCTTTAAGAGATAGGGTAAACCTCACAGTATGACTGAAGTTCTAGAACTCGATGGGTCCATGTCAACTCATCTCGTGTCCAATGGAGTGACTTTTTGGATATCGCGCAATCGCCAGAGCTTTCTCATCACATAAAGAATTAATTAAGGTTCTCCCAGAGATAGAGAAAAATTCCTCACACTAGTCTGACATGAACGGACCATGCTACAGAACTATAAGCTCTTCATGGACAAGAGCGGGAGCTGAAGCAACTGGGCATGGAGGATCACAACTGCACTGTAGGACCACTTCGGAGAAGGTTTCCAGAATCGCCCAGATCGTAGAATCTGATGCATTTCACTTTATCGTGAGAAGGGATGAAGGTGACGTACAAAGATAAGAGCTTATAAAGCGAAGAGGGCCACCAGTGAAGATAATACACCTGCATACAAAACAGGTACACCAGTCATCTTACCGAAGACGCATAACTAAACATGCAAACAAAACTCACAAAAAGTCAGTCCCAAGGATTCATTTTCATTCATTCAAAAGTGATTTCTTCTCCGTAAATTTAAGGTGACTCACGGGAGGCATCACAGACACTTACTATCCTTTTTTATGAGAATAGAGGGTCTTTCTCTTTTTCAAAATAGCCTTTTTCCCTTTTGCTTATTTCTTAGGGTTCTCCTTTCATACAATCCTTTCTATTCTTCACACCTGGTTGAGTCAATTCCTTCCACTCACCAACCAAGGACCTACAGACTCCTAGGGGAAATGAAGTTAGTGTTGTGAACCCTCCCCTTGAGTCACCTTCAGAATAGATACAGTGAATTTTAGTCTTATAGTGCTGAACACCTTCATCCAGATATATTTTCCGCAAGAACCCCTGTCACATAAAGGTCAACTAAAAATAAAAAATATATATAATACCTTTTTTGATGTCTTCTGGCCTACCCTGTCACATATAGTTCAGGTTGTTTTGTTTGGAGGGTGATCAGTAGTATTACTGGGATCATGTTTCCTATTTTTGTTAAGCCTCACAGCTTTGGTTTTGATTCTTTTATGGAATCCAGAAGACTAGTTATGATTATAACTCTTCCTTCAAGCCTTTCCTATTATCCCTTATCACTGCCATTAAGGTTGACTCTTTGTCCCTAAGTAATAGAATGAAAAAGGTCATGATGCACTTATTTACCAACTTATACAACAGATTGCCACCATAAAGTAGGGAGATAGGAGTGTCACTTCATTCTAAACATCATTACGAATTTTGTGGGAAGAACATGCATTATATTAACCTCTTTTGACTTGTTCATTTGGGGTCATGAACCTCTTTTTTTAAAGTAAGTTGTCTTTATTTCAAATTTTGACTTTTTTTTGAAGAAATAGTGAATGATAAAATGTTTCATTTACTTGCTGGTCTTCAAAATGAGTTCGAATATATTCTTATGGGGAATGATTATCTACCATCGATCAACGAAGTACAACCCATCCTTCTCAATGGCCAGAAAGCTATGAGTAATCTGGTTAATAGTTCATCAGATCATGGTGCTCTGAATGTATCATCTCGAGGGGTTTTTACGAACAATACTACCCTAATTGAATAAGAGGGAAGAGGCATAGTACTCTATCTATATAGTGGTAATAAGGGCTGTTGAAAATAGGTCACTCTACTAATAGATGATTGATTCCTCATCCTCCGAACATGTATTCATCTACATCGGCCAATGTAGTATCTCATTTTGAATATGGGAATCTTGATGCTACATAGTCAATCATTCTATAGTATAGGCCTTCACCAACTATTGCACCATCAGTCAATTTACCTATTGACATCACCCAACAATCCTTGAACATGAAGACTTGAGATTCAAATTCCAGTAATATTTTAGCTCCTACTACAAATGCTACAAGTATTTCTTTTAACAAGATCAAAGTCTGTCTACTCTACCATGGATTATGGATTCTGGTGCAACTCATTGTATGGAAGGATTTTCCACTTATTTTTAACCATCCCTTAAATTCTCCAGTAAATCTTATGCTATTTTTGCTGATGGATCTCAAGTTCCTTCATTTCAGTATTGGAACCATGGATGAAGGGACTATGTGGATAGACAGTCCCTAGTATGATGCCTTTAGGAAGGGTTTTCCATCCTTAGTTTCGAAACCCACAGGCCAGGTAATCTATCTATATAGAATAGATCAACCTTGCCTTATCTATGAAACCTAACTCACCATGACCTTGCTTTCGTTTCCCAATCAAATATGCCCTACTTATGTGATATCCGATAGAAGGAAAAAAGGCGGCCAATCTTTCCCATTACGTTTCCCTAGGATAAAGGCATACCGAACACAACTCTACTTTTCTTGAAGTACATCTAGAAAATTGCTTTCTACTCAGGGTTCACAAAAGACTGGAATTGGATGACTTGGGTGGAGAACAAAGGCATTTGGGGGAACTACTCTTCTTCTTCTCCCTTGGGGATACATTTTCTAGTGAATGGGATCTTCTATCCCATAGCCGCTTCTTTTTGTCCCATATCCTCTAATTTTTAGAGGGTTCCAACCCCGATTTTAAATCTCCCCCTACTATCCAAGACATGAAATTAATCTAGGGTAGCTCTCTTCATTTGATAGCTCTGGAAAGCTATTCGTTGGATTAGATTAGCATTACCACAGTCCCTATCAGAAGCACCTATCTTTGGAATAGAATGAACATAAAGATATGTTTGTGATCAAGGAACCAGATGAAGCGAAAGGTATCCAATCACTGATAAGGTCTCTTTCGCCATGCACTAAATCTAATAATAGATAGACACTATCTCTAAAAACAGAAAGCCATATTCTCTATTCTACAGAGACATAGACATAGACTCACACTAATCCCAATATATGAACCAGAATGTGATTCTATCCCAAATCACATTAATTTGTAACATCATGTATATCTCTATGCTTTTACATTTTTTCATCATCCATTTCATATTCCTTGGATACTACCTATATTATCCGGATCCCCATAATAGGCCCTATCAGAATCAAAAGGAACGAAAAATCTATCCCTTATATTAGTTGTGTCCTAGAAGTGCACAAAAGAAGTAATTAAAAGTATTTCTATTATATTCTAATAGTTGACCAGGAGGACATGAGATATAATAGGTAGTGATGTTCACATGATCATCTAATAAATCAAAAACTCACACTCCTATGCCTGGTTCTACCACCCATATCTTTCTTGTTCCCGGAACCCTTTTGAATTAGGGAATTAACCCAAACCACTAACTTTAACCCCACTCACCCCAATTATTCAATCCTTTCATATAAATTTGAGGCTTTCTCTAATCCATTATAATCCTCGAATAGTCACTCGTGGACTATCAATCCCTTCCTTCTATCTAAGTAGATCATAAGGTGATCGCTATGTTTTTTTTTGCAGTACGATAGAGTGAACCCTGAATGTCGTATGGATCCCTTTCGCATCATCGGCAAGCTCTCTTCCATATCCCCCTTTTATCTTAATAGGTAGCTCTCGTAAGTGATATAAGCCTAATCACTGCTTCTTGAGTTGTCGATGCTGGGTGAACTATTAATTAAGAAAAAAAACCATGATAACTATCACGAGGATTCTGAACCTAGTCAATAACATCATTTTTGTTTGATCATGCTAACTACTAACAATGTTTTTTTGGTATTGTTCCTAAATAGAGGACTAGTCCCAGTGGAATAAGTGCCTCTTTCCTCTAAGGGGTAAAAGAAATAAGTTTTCTCCTACTATAGCCAGGCATAAATAGAGGCCTTCCTCTGGTGATTTCTTGCATCATCCTCTGGATTCCCTACCCAAAGGGAAAGGGTACAAGACATAGGTCCTGGAAGGAGGGCTTTTCTTCCTTCTATCGTGCCTATCTATATGGATCCCAACTCTAGTTCTATCATTTTAAGGTTCTTCTCTACATGGATAGACGCCCTTTTTTATGGATGTTCTTGTGTAGGATTTCAATCTGAGATTCAGACTGGGAAAACAAATTTGAATCTTGGTATAGCGTTGTGTCTGCATCGTTTAACTTTTACTATAAAATATAGTTATTGAGCCCTACAAGAAGGAGTCTCCCCCTATATTATTCAACAATAGATTATTTAAAAATAGGGTGCTACAAAGATAGGTTGGGGAAAGGACTGGGCTTCAGTGCCTATGTATCCTTTTCGTAGGAAAGTACTTACTCTAAAAATTTCAGAGTTACCGTGGACTTTTACTTTCCATTAGGCCCACCCACTATCAACTATTATCCTCTTATGGGAAAGAATAATTTTTGGACATAGTCAACATACTAATATGAGTCACACCCTTATCCCAGTACATAATAAAGGAAGGGAGAAGCATTCTACAGTCTGAAAGAGTAGAAGATGTTCCACCGATAAAAAATAAAGACAATCATATGAGAGAATCATATGATACCCAAGACAGATAATATTCCTATATAGTCAGAGACTGAGAAAAGACATATCCAGATAATAGGGATGGTGTCCTCACATTCGAATTGATTCCTGGCCATAAGAAATGTCTATCAATCCATAACTCTTATAGGAGAGGGGCAAACTCACCTGGGTCCTTCAATTTAGTTTAGATTGCGCAATCAATTCCTTGGCCTTTTCCATCATTGGGAGTGTTGTCTTTCTCGAAAAGATCTGAATTATTGACTTTTGGCTCACTTCATTGGTGGATAAAATGAATGTGTAAGTATCGGTGGTGTACATGATACTTTCCGAGACTATCTTTTCATTGTCCTATTGCTCAACGTGGAAGTAGGGCACTTTCTTTGGATGTGCAACTTTGTTTTAGGTATGGATTTTTGAGCATCTTGATGACTTCTGAGATGATGGATAATACCACGAAAACATTATCGAAAGCATTATGTTACACACTTGTGGAGAGGAAAGAAGAGCTAAATCCAAGAGAACAATATCACCAGGCGTGTGTGACTCCTTCCTTTTGTGCATGTTCTGATTCCTAATACAAGAAGTACAAACTCTTAATACGATCAAAATTGAGTATGAGAATGTCTAGTGACCTATGTTCTAGTGAGTAGTGACTATAGCAGAAGAAGATGGAATTTCCAGATGGTACTTATATATATTTATGGAAGCTACTGATGAGAGACAACTATTAGAATATAATAGTGATGCTAGAAAGGGAAAGTTAATTTGGCAAGACGTTCCGTGCAACCACTAAATATTCTTATTTTTATCCCTTCCTTCTCCCTTTCCTACTTTACCCTAGCCTAGGGGAAGTATAAAAACCCGATATTTTATTATAAGTATTCTTTTTAATTTATTTTATGTCATTTTTTTATGCTACAACAAGATTATCTTGTGCTATCTGCAACACTATATTAGCTTGCAGTATACACAACACTATTCTTAGATTGTGTTACACACAATTTCAAGTTCGTTTGATAATAGTCATTCTATGAAACATTGAGTGTATATATATATATATATTCAATTTATAAATGAAAAATGGTTGGATTCTGTTATAAAAAAACAACAAATGAGTCTTGCACAACACGCAACCTTGACTTGTCTTGCATTACACGCAATCGCGACCTTCCTCGATAGCGTGTGTTGTACGCAATACCATGTTTCAATAAACGATGATATATTGTTATAATATTATTATTGAATAACTATTATGAATATTAGTAACTAAATTTTTAATTTTATAACATTATTATTCATCTTATAAATTTTCTAAAACATTTTGGGTGAACAAAATAATTTTTTCGGGTAAAATAAGTATTTTTAAAAAAATGTAGTTTTGCCGCCTTTTGATGGAACACCCACATAAAATATAGTTTTTGACATGTTTATAAGTTAAATTTTACAAAATAAACTTCTTATTTTGAATCAGGATATAAAAATTTACATTGTATAAAGGTTTGATATTTTTCTGATAACTTTCATATTTTAATGAATAGTAAAAACACGCTATATTTTAATTAAAATTTTTTTTTTCATCATAATAATTTATGTGGATAAATTATAATATTGAATGGTTTTAAAGTATACATAGAATATATTTTTACCATTTAATATAATTTATGTCATTAGCATTGATTTTACCTTGAATTCGTAGGTTAAATCAATTCATTCTTTTGCAATGTTTTAAACAAAAACCCGTTTTCTTTCGACAACATGATTAATTTTAATTTAATTTATGAAACTTTTGTGTATTGAATTTTGAAAAATGGATACCATATTTGGAATCAGTGGTTCCAAATTATGTTAATAAGCTACTTTTTATTTTTGGGCCTTATGAATAGTAAGTACATTAAATTTTATTTACCCTAGTTAAAGGTAAACCGGGTAATTAAGGGTAAATATATGATTATAAAATTACACTAACACCTGCCAAAATTCTATTGGATGACTAAACGTTGACACATATCACCTACGAGTGGGAATAGATTCATTTTATGGACTTGTTTCTTGGAAATAATTTAATTATTATTAAAACCAAAGAAAGTGACAACATGTCACTCTCTTAAATCTTTTATGTATATTAATTTTAATTTTCAGATAAATTCATAAAACTTCAAAAATGAATTGTATATAGAAAGCTAATAAAATTATCTACATAATATGAATTTATTTATAATTTTTAGGGATTATATAATTATCATTAAAGGTGACATAATAGTGATATTGAAATTATTCTATAAAGAGAAATATCAAATAAATGGTTTTAAAAATATTAAAATAAATATTATATGAACTATTTAATGTGCTTCACTAAATCTATAGAAAAATATGACATGTTATGAATCTATTAAATATTTTAGTTCCAACATATCTTCTGTATATTTTATATTTAAATTCAAATAAATCAATAGTGTCCAAAATGACACTATTGTTATTTTATAAAAATAACATATTATAAAATAGTTTAAAAATCACAAAAATATTTAAAAATTAAAAATATAAATTTATCTGGTCTAAAATGTTATAAATTATCCAATTATGGACAATTTACAACAAATAAGTAATTATTTGTAATAAACTAAAATTTAGAATGTTATTAACACAAATAAAATTAAATTGATTAAATAAGCATAAATCAAGTTGATAATGTTTAACATAAATTCATAACATGTCTAAATTTTATTTGGTGGTCATATTAAAACTCTATATCATCTAATATTCAGATTTGAGTCATTTTAGAAGTTTTTATGTGGGGTTGGGATTTAATATAAATTAATATTTTCTTATATTTACAAAGGTGCCTCTCTCCTTCCTTATAAAAGGGCACCTCCTCCCTCTTCTCCTCACACAATTTGGAGAATTTAATATCAGCCAAACCATGACCTTGTACCTTATCAACTTCCCTAGAAACATACTAGTTGTCTTGGTCTTCATCAAAGGCCAATTTTTGTACCCTAAGAGGATGATTCAAAGAGGCGTGTCAAAGAAGAGGTAATATTCGTTAACGATTCTTTCAATTTTCTTTGTTCTTCAACTTCTTCTTCTTTATTTGTTTCATTATATTGTAATAACATCAGTATCAATAATATAATGATATGTTATTATATATATGAATCAACCCCATTTCATCTTCTATCCATCCTACAGAAAAAGAAATCATCGCGCATGCGTACGTACGGAATATCGTCTCCACGCCGTGGTGTAATCATTTTTTCCACCACCACCTTACTTGGATGGGTATAATGGTGTAAAGAATAAATAAATATTATTATTATAACATCATAATAATTATAATATATTATATCATTAACTCAAATTCGATTCAATAAATATGGGAATGATATTATCACTTGTGCGTACGTACGGATTAATGTCTCCATGACGCGATGAGATTCATTTTCCATGTTAACAATTCAAGAATGATTATAAAGTATATATAATAAGTAATCATGAAATATATGACATAATAATTCTACTGGATTTATGTATATATATATTTATATGTATATCATATACTTAATTACATTCAATTCAATAAGGAAATGAAAACAACGTTCTTGCGTATGTACGGTCTACTGTCTCCATGAACGGTATATTTCTTTCCATTTATCGATCTATTATATATATGTATATTCTAAATATATATTATATATAAATCATGTTTTATATTCTGGAATTATGCAATCGTGATATAAGTAATCATATGAATAATTACAAGTCAAAACACGGATGACAAATGAAACGATTTTACCCAAAACACTCTTTAACATGGAATTTACAAAAGAACAGGTAATATATAGTCATAAGTGAACCATATATGATATCATAACAATGAATATGACTCTGTAATAAGTAAATTACATTATTTAAATTATTATAAAGGAGGTTTGGATACATACGAAGCATATCGAACCTAAGGTAAGGGATAATTATTCCAATCTCATTCTTATCCGAGATTGTTTATTCGTAAGTATTTACTGGGGTTATGATTATTATCCATGTCCATATGTTCTCAAAATGTTTTCATAAAATGTTTAATTTTATTCCAAGTATGTTTAAAGTCATTTTTTCTCTTTTATACTTTTACCACATTGTATGGAAGGAATATTTCTTTTATGAGGAACTTTTTGACTTTTCCGGCAAATGTACGAGGAGAATGTTTTTTAACTTATACGGCATAAAACGATTTTTACAGTTTTATAAATCCTTATTTTCATGAAGCTTCCTCCAAAATATTTTATAACTATTTTAAACAAAATACTTTTCTTTTAAAATTCCATGTCATTTTTTGAAAAGAAAATTATTTTGAAGAAGAAAGGATATTTCCCTCAAGAATTATTTTGAAGTGTTTTATGAAAACAATTTTTCATCTAATATGACATTATTTCATATGTGTATGTTTCAAGTATCATGTCTCTATGATTTAAATGTTTTCACTTTCCTTATTATGAAATGACAACCATTTCTTTTATATGGATTATGTGATGATGTGATGATGTTTATGAAACCCATTTTATTCGTTTGGTTATTATGAATGATGTATGTTTATTTTGTGGCACAATTAAGAATGATTTAATTATGAGATGGGTGGGACCTATATCTACCTCCAATGCATGGGTATATATTTATATCTCATGAGAAAGACATGGCTGGAATGGTAAGTTAATCTGGTTCAGTGTTACAGGACTGAAACGACGAGTGAACTCGATTTAGAAAGGGACTTTGTCCACTAAGATGGTCTTGGAAGCAATGCCTTTGCTACTATGGAAATCATAACATGTGCTGAATGGTTTCCACAATTACATGTTTTATTCCCATTATATTTTATTATGGATGATGTTCCATTATGATATATTCCTTATGTACTTCCACAATTAATTTCATTGCTCATGATTTTGATTTTTAAATTTCATGTTCACGTTTTTGCTTTCAAATGTTTATGGATTGTTTTATGTTCTCTATTTTTTCCCTTACTGAGCATTTGAGCTCACCCTTTTTATGTTTTATTTTCCCCAGGAGATAAATAAAGGTTTTAGTTAAGGAAACAAAAAGGGGAAGATCGTTATGGGAGTTGTTGAAGATCTTTCAACATGATTAGAAGTTTATATTCCAAGTTTCCAAAGACACTAAACTATTATGATCCTTGAGTTTTGTTTTTTTGTTATGTACTAAATATTCCAAAAAAGTAATGTATTGTCCATGTATGTCAATCCTCGTGTCTCTACAGTTGGTATCATAGGAAAGGTTTAGTTATCCTTTGGAAACTAGGATGTGAAAACTTTAGTGAAATCTGTAGAGATATTTCTAAGGTATGTCTAGGGATGACCCTTAGGTTAAGTACAAGTATAGGTTATAGTCCTTGAATTACTGTAATGATCTTATAATTTAACCTAATATGTTAGATATTGAAGTTTATCCCCATTGATTATGATTTTAGCCTCTCACACTATTATTTTTGGGTTTTAGAAAATGGATGGAAACAGGAAGATTCACGATAATGGAGGATTTGACGGACAATGGAATGATATTCTTCATGAGAAACCAAATGAAATGGGATTTGGAAGTCCAAACATCATTATTATGCCTAATCAAAAATCTCATAATATGATCAATAATATCAACTTTGATAAGTTTCCCGACACAGATAATAAGAGAAATATGGATTTTAATGATGATCATAGAGGAATGAATGTTCAATTTCCATCCTGTAAATCATGTGGGAAGAGGCATCGGGGAGATTGTTTCAAAGGAACTGGAAAATGCTTTGGGTGTGGAAAAGAAGGACAGAAAGCCTGTAAGTGCAAAGAAAAAGGTTCAGTTAACACCATGGACAAGGATAATGGTATTGCTATGACATCAACAATGATTAGATGTTTTAAATGTGGAATGTATGGGAATTATGAAAACCAATGCCCTAAGGGAAAATCTCATGAAGAGAATCAGCATGGTAATATGAGTAGTATTAATGTGGATGATGATGAGGAGACTACAAATGAAATATAATATGAAAGAAATGATGAAGCTCAGTCAGTGGTTTAAGAAGTAACTGGAATGATTGTATGTTTATAACGAATAATGTATGGTACTATGGAATAAAGAATCATCTAAGGATTGTTACACTATTGTTTTTTCTAAAGTATTTGAAAGTATATGTTTAATGGTACCGTTAACCATGGAAGGTTATTGATATATTTTTGGAAAGTAGTTGATATGCTCATAATGAAGGGATAAGAAGATAATGAGATTTTTGATTGTAATCATGAGCTCATGACTAATATAAGGACTTAGTGATATTATGGTTTGATTATATAGATTTTTTGGGATTTTGGTATGTGGATAGAATTACCTTTTGACAGTAATCATGTTTTCCCTAAGGTTCTATGGTAATTATGTTTCAAGAGAATATATTACTAAGGTATTAATGTGTTTGGAATGCAACCAACAAGATATATCTTATGATATATGTGAGATAAATGCTTGTATTCATATTCTTGGTAAATAACCTTTCTAGTAATGGTTTTCTTTATACTATGATTGTGGACTGAAGTATTCTAAATAAGTCTAAAGATTGGAATGGACTATGTTGGACATAAGTTAGTATTGTTTAAGGATAGAACTTTTTTCGATATTATTGATGGGATGTTATAGTAATGTAGTTTTAGAAAAATGACAACCTGTAGGATGGGCGTCATCCCATCGCGTCAGACAAGGCTGTGGGAATCGAACCCACAACCGAAGTGTGACTGGCATTTATCGCCTACTACTGGCCTACATGAAGTCCCTGGTTAGTAGAAACTAGTTTTATTTTATTAAGTGGTATTATATATGAAGTATAAGTTCATTTTTTGAATCGAATATGATTAACCCCACCATAGATGGACTTATGTATATTTGATAACTTTTTCTAACATTTTATTTGAAACAGATGGAATGACCCATCATTCTATCACATCACCTGTTAACACTTCACAAATAAAAAATTTAACTTCATTTATTTATGAGATGAAGTGGAAATTTTTCAAAGCACGAACAACAGTGATATTATACCAAAATCACGTAAGTATTTCTTCTAATTCAAAATTTTCAACTTTAGGGAAATGATATTGATAACCAAAAATTTTGTCCTAGTGTTCTATTATCCGATGAATCAGATGGTACCTTAGTTCATAAAAAATTTATGGCTTTGTGATTGTTGGCTTTTTCATAGACATTTCCTCTACCACTCTCCATCAGAACTTGATGGTTAGATTTTTCTTCCATATCCATATTTTCACCTATGTTATCCTATGTGGAAACCCAATGATTAGTTAATTTGGGTAACCGTTATGTTTCATACTTTAGTTTTTAATGTTATGTTTTGGTATTTCATTTTACTATGTGTGTTGCAATTAAAGAAACTTTCAAGTAGAAAACCATGTATAACCCCGACGAATTTTGAGGGAGAAATTCATTTTAAGGGGAGTAGAATGAAGCAACCCGATATTTTATGATAAGTATTATTTTTAATTTATTTGATATCATGTGTTTTATTCTAAAAAAATATTATCTTGTGCTATACGCAACACTATACTAGTTTGTTGTATACACAACACTATTCCAAGATTATGTTACACACAATTTCAAGTTCGTTTGATAATAGTAATTCTATGCAACACTGAGTGTATATATTGATATATATATTCAATATATAAATGAAAAATGGTTGTATTCTGTTATAAGGATACAATAAATGAGTCTTGCACAACATGCAACCCTGACTTGGCTAGCATTACATGCAATCACGACCTTTCTCGATAGCGTGTGTTGTACGCAATACCAGGTTTCATTTAACGACGATATTTTGTTATAATACTATTATGGACTAACCGTTATGAATAGTGTTAACTACATTATGAATTTTATAACATTATTATTCATCTTATAATTTTTCTAAAACATTTTATGTGAACAAAATAATTTTTTTGGGTAAAATAAGTATTTTTCAAATAATGCAGTTTTGCCGCCTTTTGATGGCGCACCAACATTAAATCTAATATTTTATGTGTTTATAAGTTAAATTTTACAAAATAAACTTCTTATTTTAATTCAGTACATAAATATTTACATTGGATAAAGTTTTGATATTTTTCTGATAACTTTCATATTTTAATGAATAGTAAAAACACGCTATATTTTAATTAAAAACAAATTTTTTCATCGTAATAATTTAAATGGATAAATTATAATATTGAATGGTTATAAAGTATAAATATAATAAAGTTTTACCATTTAATAAAATTTATGTCATTAGGATTGATTTTACATTGAATTTGTTGGTTAAATAAATTCAGTCATTTGCAATGTTTTAAACAAAAACTCGTTTTCTTTCGACAACGTGATTAATTTTAATTTCATTTATGAAAATTTTGTGTATTGAATTTGGAAAAATGGATTCCATATTTGGAATTAGTGGGTCCAAATTATGTTAATAATCTACTTTTTATTTTTGGGCATTATGAATAGTAACTACTGTAAATTTTATTTACCATAGTTAAAGGTAAATAGGGTGATTAAGGGTAAATATAAGATTATAAGATTATCCTAAGACCTGCCAAAATTCTAATGGATCACAAAAAGTTGAACCATATCACTTAAGGGTCGTAATAGATTCATTTTATAGACTTTTTTCCTTGAAAATAATTTAATTATTATTAAAACCAATGAAAGTGACAACATTTCACACGCTTAATTTTTATAAGTATATTAATTTTAATTTAGTAAAAACCGTCATGAAACTTTGAACATGAATGGTCTCCAGAAATATAATAAAATTATCTACACCATATGAATTTATTTATAATTTTTAGGGATTAAATAATTATCATTAAAGGTGACATAATAGTGATATTGAAATTATTTTATTAAGAGAAATATCAAATAAATGGTTTTAAAAATATTAAAATAAATATTATATGAACTATTTAATGTGATCTACAAATTTTATAGATAAATATGATATGTTATGAATCTATTAAATCTTATAGTTCGAACATATATTCAGTATATTTTTTATTTAAATTCAAATAAATGAATAGTGTCAAAATTGAAACAATTGTTATTTTATAAAAATAACATATTATAAAATTGATTAAAAATTTCAAAAATATTTAAAAATTATAATTTTAAATTTATATGGTCTAAAAAGTTACAAAGTACCCAATTATGGACAATTCACAACAAATAAGTAATTATTTGTAATAATTTATAGTTTAGAATATTAGTACCACAAATAAAATTAAATTGATTAAATAAGTATAAATCAAGTTGAAAATGTTTAAAATAAATTCCTGACATGTCTAAATTTTATTGGTTTATGATATTACAACCCTATCTCATCTAATCTTCGGATTTGAGTCATTTTGGATGTTTTTATGTGGGATTGGGATTTAATAAAATTAATATTTTCTTATATTTCCAGAGGTGCCCCACTCCTCCCTTATAAAATGGTACCTCCTCCCTCTTCCCCTCAAACAATTTGGAGCTTTTAAGCTCAGACAAACCCTGCCCAATTCCCTTATCAACTTCCCTAGCAACATATTATAGGTCCTGATATTCTTTAATGTCCAATTTTAGTATGCTAAGATGAGGTTTCAAAGAGGCGTGTCAAAGAAGAGGTAATATCCATTACTGATTCTTTGAATTTTCTTTCTTCTTCAACTTCTTCTTCTTTATTTGTTTCATTATATTGTAATAACATCAGTATCAATAATATACTGATATGTTATTATAAATATGAAGCACCACCATTTCACCTTCTATCTATCCTACAGAAAACGAAATCACCGCGCGTGCGTACGTACAGAATATCGTCTCCACGCCGTGGTGTAATCAGTTTCTCCACCACCACCTTACATGGATGGGTATAATGGTGGAAAAAATAAATGCATATGATTATTATAACAACATACTGATTCTAAGATATTATATCATTCACTCCAATTCGATTCAATAAACATGGGAATGATATCATTGCTCGTGCGTACGTACGGATTGCCGTCTCCATGACGTGATGGGATTCATTTTCCATGTTAACAATTGAAGAATGATTATAAAGTATATATAATATGTAATAATGAAATATATGATGTAATAATGCTACTGTATTTATGTATATATATATATGTATGTCATATACTAAAATCCATTCAATTCAATAAGGAATCGAAAACAGCGATCATGCGTATGTAGGGCCTACCATCTCCATGAATAGTTTATTTAATTCCATTTATCGATCTATTATATATATGTATATTTTGAATATATATATTATATAAATCATTTTTTATATTCTAGAATTATGTAATCATGATCTAAGTAATCATATGAATAATTACAAGTCAAAACACGGACGTCAAATGAAACGATTTTACCCAAAACGCTCTTTAACATGGAATTTACAAAAGAACGGGTAATATAAAGTCATATGTGAACCATATATGATATCATAACAATGAATATGATTCTATAATAAGTCAATGAAATTATTTTAATCATTATACAGGAGGTTCAGATAAATATGAAGAATATCGAACATAAGTTAAGGGATAATTATTCTAATCTCATTCTTATACGAGATTGTTTATTCGTAAGTATTTACTGGGGTTATGATTAATATCCATGTCCATATGTTTTAAAAATGTTTTCGTAAAATGTTTACATTTCATCCATGTATGTTTAAATTCATTTTTACCCTTTTCTACTTTTAGCACATCGTATGAAAGGAATCATTCTTTTATGAGGTACTTTTTGACTTTTCTGGCAAATGTATGAGAAGAATGTTTTTTTAACTTATACGGCATGAAAGGATTTTTACGGTTTTATAATGCCTTATTTCCTTGAAACTTCCTCCAAAATATTTCATGACTATTTTCAACAAAATCCTTTTCTTTTAAAATTGCATGACATTTGTGAAAAGAAAATTATTTTGAAGAAGAAAGGATATTTTCCTCAAGAATTCATTTCAAGTGTTTTATCAAAACCATTTTTCATCTAAGATGAAATTATTTCGTATGTGTATGTTTCAAGTATTATGTCTCTATGATTTACATTGTTTCACTTTCTTTATTATGAAATGATATACATTTATTTTATATGGATTTTGTGATTATGGGATGATGTTTATGAAACCCATTTTATTCATTGGGTTATTATGAATGATATATGATTATTTTGTGGCACAAGTAAGAAAGATTTCATTATGAGATGGGTGGGAACTATATCTCCCTCCAATTCATTGGGTAAAAATTTATATCTAATGAGATAGACATGTATGGAATGGTAAGTTAATCTAGTTCATTGTTACAGGACTGAAACGAGGAGTGAACTCGATTCACAAAGGGACTTTGTCCACTAACATGGTCTTGGCAGCAATGTCGTGGCTACTATGGATATCATAAAATGTACTGAATGGTATCCACAATTAATTGTTTTATTCCCATTATATTTTATCATGTTTGATGTTCCATTATGATATATTCCTTACATACATCCACATTTTATGTCTTTACTGATGATTTTGATGTCTAAATTTCATGTTCATGTTTTTGCATTCAAATGTTTATGGATTATTTTATGTTCTCTATGTTTTCCCTTACTGAGCATTTGAGATCACCCTTTTTATATTTTATTTTCCCCATGAAAATAAATAATGTTTTTAGTTAAGAATACAAAAGGGGGAAGATCATTCTGGGAGTTGTTAATAATCTTTCAACATTATTAAAAGTTTATAATCCATGTTTCCAAAGACACTAAACTATTACGATCATTGAGTTTTGTTTATTTGTTATGTATTATGTATTCCGCTAAAATAATGTATTTTACATGTACGTCAAGCTTCGGGTCTCTAAAGTATGTCCCAAGAAAACAATCTTGAGGCCTATCAATCTCTCGCATTTCATTTCATTCTACTAACACAGCTGTTAACAGAAACCTTTCGCTTGAATTTCTCTTTCCACTCTCACTCTATTCTAATTAGTAGACTCTCCTGAATATAGAAGAAGACACTTTTACTACTTTTGGAAGAATGTTTAATTAATTTGATCACCTAGAAGATAAATTTATTGCCATCGTGACTACTAACAGTACCAATTTGGACGGTTCGGGCTAGACTGACTGATATCCTTATGTCGGAAACTGCACCTACAAGGATTGCGGAAAAAGCCAAATATTTATCTCCAGTAGTGTATGAACTCATGATGTTGGGGAAGAAGGAATATAATGGGAAAAACAAATAGGTGTTTCAGATTCCACCGAGGCAAGAATAGGATAATCCAATAGTTGTAGCCACCAAGTAGATTTTGCTGAAGATGTATCTCCTGTTATTTTTGCTGACATAAATATAGATCTAGAGAGTAAATTGTAAAAAAAATCATCTTTTCCTCTATCAGAATTTGATAAGATTTCTTCATCTACATGAAATTTTTTTGGGCTTACATAAGAAGTGAAGGATATGTGTTAATACTGTTCGGTAGTGTTCCATGCAATGAATCAGGACATAAAGAAAGGTAGCATTATCTAGCTTCTCCCCTTTCTACATCACTCTGAAGAGAAATGATTTGTTTTTGTACAATTTTATTCTTGATTCTGGAGCTTCCAATAATGTTATGTTCTTGAAAGTGATGAATCAATAATTCCTAAAGACCACTTGACCATATAAAAATTTATGTGCAATGGATTCTAGGGTAATCAAGGTTTGTGGCTTCTTTGAAAAAATAAGGTCCAAGGGACAATGATATCATTATGATGGTAAGTGGAATTAGGGAAATATATTTATTAACAAGAAACTCTTTATTATAGTGTTCAAATATTAAATCTGATAGAGTTTCTAATTCGTTCATTTCAGATCAAGGGTTTTAATGAGAAATTGCATCAATCATGAAAGTCCCTCCCATGGTGACCCTGCCCCCGCCTAAGCAGCCAATCTTGAACCAATGACTGCTCTGAATTAGGGATGATATCGATCGAGTAAGAGAGGGTCCGATTAAGCTATATGAAAATAAAATCCATCTCTTTCGGACCCTCCACTATAAAATCATTAACAGATGATGCAAAAGACGTAGACGCATCCATCAGACGAAACAACAGAGGCTTCTGAAAAGAATGGATTTGAACGATGGAGGGGAGGGGAATGAAAGAATAATATTTCACATAGGAAGAACCGGCTTCAAGAAAGCATAGAATTAAATTGGGTGGATGGGTGGGGAAGCTCATGTAAGCGATGAATCTATTCCGGTGGTGGTTACAACAGTTTTTCTGTCAGTGAAATAGGTAAATAGTTTTCGGAACCATGTGTCTTATAGAATCAATGAAAGCCTTTCTTTGAATAAGAAATGGTCGTATCATTCTACCTTAATGTATTTCCACTCGTGTAATACCACCAATCTATATCAAGCCTCATAAGATAGACCTACTTCCAAATGATATCAATCAACAGCTCTATCCATACCCGCTCACCATCTTCTCTTTGGTCCCCTTTAGTGCACAATATTCTTTCCATTCCATTAGTTCTTCTTTTTAGAGACTTATCAAGAGCTGAATCGTCCCAATATATATATATCATAACAAATACCTCAAATAAAAGTACTGCTTATCCCCAAGACTCATCTGATCGAGTACACATGCTAGTAATCATTACATGGACAGAGAGAACGAAAGACAAGGATATAGAACCAGCTACCAAGTATGATCAAAAGGAGAAAGACTCAGTGAATCGGTTCAATAACTATATCAATTACTCTTGTAAAGCTATTTCATCGAGACCGATTCATGGACTGCTTTTTTATAGTTAGAGTGATAGTGGTCTATATTAATGGGGAACTCAACAACTCTTCTAGTAGTTGTTTTTTCTATTAGTAGCATAATCTCCCTGTTAACATTTTATCTTTAGCTATCCTCTTCTATCTTGATTATTCGATGACTTTATTTTAGATAGTGGTTGTTTTTCTTTCTATTTCATCACTGAATCTCAACAAGGGTTCCAACTGTCTCCCCCCAATCACTACCTTGCTGTGATTATCATCTTTTCCAATTATCCACCAAATCATTCACATAATCTTTTATTATATTCAAATAGTTGAGCCCCTATCATTATCTTCTTTTGGAACACACAATATGCAATTTGAGGCATGAACATGGTTTCATTGCAACTCTTCATCATCACAACATCACCCTGTAAGACATGTACTCTTCTAATAGTGGACTTACTACAGATAGTCCCTCATCCACAAACTCACTCACCGACACAACATCTGGACACACAACATACATCAGTAAGCCCTATCTTCTAGCCTTCGATTGTATGGTTTCCTATATCTCTATTGTCGAGCACTTGAAGTCGGAGCGCTCTAGACGATATATGTCCATAGAAGGCAAGAGTTGACTAGATTAGAATGTCTCTTTATGTAGTACCCAACTAAGGTTAGTAATGTATTAATGGAGATGATCCATTCACTACTTCAGACCCTTGCCCTGTATATTCGTTCCCATGGTTCGAGTAAATAATGAAATATATCATCTTTCAGGATTTGAGGAAATCCTTATTACACAACATGACCATAGTTCCAGGGAAATTTTTTCTCAAAGTGATGTCTGGTATAGCCTCCTTTGAAGGATATCTTAGGTTGGTGCACCTTTCTCATTAACTGTCGAATATGAGTATAAAGAGGAAGGGTTGAATGTCAGTCAATCAAGAGCTCGGCATAATGTGGGTACGAAGGAGACTTGAGTTGAACTGAGGGATTCGCTTCAGTGAGGGCCACCATCCTACTTATATCTACACTCTCCCATGATTGTGTAACAAAAGCACATAAGAGTGAACAAGTCTGTGGTAGTTACTATGCTACTATTCGCATCCCAACCTAATATCTCAACCAATGCCGCACAGTACATTGCATGTCCACCATTCGGGATAAGAATGTTATCAATAAATTGAGTATATTATTCCATCGGTCGTAGATGAATTTCAATCTTTCATTCCCAAAGAAGTGAACCATTAATTTGTGTACATAGAAAATCTGCGCCCAATACACCGGACACTCCCATTATATGACTTTTAGTTTTTCATTAAATGTTCCTAGGATTCTGGGCCCCAGAAGCCCCACTGTCAAACAAATGTCGGGACCTTCGTCACATACCTATCACTTTTGAATCTCTATCCTCTGGTGAACCTTATCTGGAAGTCACCTATTCTAAAAATATAAGATTTTCGATTATCAATGGAAGGGAAGCCAATCATGCCACCATTTTCTATTACAAGATAAATGTATAAATATATGGAGTCAACACTGCGATAGGATTCGGTAAGGTGGAACATCAACAGCAAGGGAACATTCTCATTAGAGATAAGTGGTTCAAGTACCATTGGAGATGTTCAGACCCAGAGGCAGGTAGGTAGAATGGAATTTGGTTAGCTAGCTTCATTTTCCTTCAGCTTCTTGTTCTGATTCTATAGTTTTTTTGAGATCCCCCCATCTTCTGTAGAATATGTTGCTATAACAATTGCATATTTTCTGTTAGTTGTCTCATGATTGGGGTCTCTTAACCCTTTCAAGAAGAATGTATTTATACAAATATTAATTAATAGTGAAGAATCACTCCTCACTCTTAGTCTTTAAATGGTATCCCTTCTTCCTTTCCTTTGACTCTTAGTTTATTAATACCTCTTCTTCTTCCTCCTCCTTTGTTCTGAAACTTTCTGTAGTCTTTCATTCATTCGACCAAAAAGTGTTTCAATATTCGACTTAGGAAAATACCATTACTAGAAAAGACTGATGGATTGAGTGATTACCTATGGTAGTAAGCATTACTCCCTACTACCTTTCGACCAAAATTGTAGGAGAAGAACGGTCGATCATCATCATCAGATGAATATAATAAAAAGTAATTTAAACTATAAGTAACACTCCCTTCCTATCGAACACACTTACCCCTAGGAGAGATTCAACTTGTTTATGCGAGTATAATGACCCTATTTGGAAGGTAATAATGAAGAATATGGGTGAACGGGGAGTATAACGGATGCTCCCTCATCCATTCGAGAATAGGACAGGGCTTTAGAGTCCATAGGGGGAGAGGAGTTCCTGAACTATAATGAGAGGGATTTGCACTCAATCTGTAGCTACATCTGGTTGAATGAACAAATAGATATTGGCATATTATTTTAAAGTAGTGGCTATTAGAAAATAATAGCTAGGGTCTTCATCCATTTGCACTTTCCCAAAGAGGTAGGTGTTGTTATTTCATGGTGGTAGCATGGTTTCAGTGGATTTCTCCAGAATATGGTGTGTTTCTGATCGAGATAGGATGCCTAACTGTATGGCGTAACATTCTGACCATGTAGGGGTCTTTGTTAGTGATAGGTGAAATCATTACTGGAATTCCTAACACCACCTCAGTTGAAGTAACTACTGTAGAATCCCAATCAATTCATCAATACAGGGATGTGGGAAGATTTGGCCTTGTGTTTTAGCAGGTCTGACAGTAGAAGGGACAAATTATTGGGAATATTATTGAAGATAGCATTAAAGGCACATAGGGGTCAAGATCTCTATAGACTTCAATGGGAGGTTGGGCAGTGGTCTAGTGTTCCATCACTTGTCCCCCTTGTATTCCTCTCGTGGGTGTTTGGTTTCTTTTCTTTATATCAATGCATCTATAGCTATTTAGAGCAGAGGTTCAACCCCGCTTATTAGAGATGGTATCTACGATTCAAGGGTTGCCCAGCTAATACTTATTTACAACCGGTCCTAAAACAACTGTAAAATTCTGTTGGGAATGTCGATGTTATTTATGTATGAAGTATCCTACTAGACTATTAGATTAGAGTTGGGTACACATCCTATATAGTTTCTACCTTGCCGTCTCTCTTTGTCCTAACGAGGAGAATAGAAATGAATGGGAGGTAGTAGGAAGATCCTGGATGTGGAATGGAATTCAACGTGAAAGGGGTGAAATGGGAAGCTAGAGATGATATTCATTAGTTGTGCCAACTGCCTCCCGTGGCTAGGCATATAATTGAATGAAAAAATAGGGGTAAGACATTATATTCTAATAGTTCAGATTAGATTCAAGGACTGGTGTGAAAGGAGGTCAAGAGCCAGGATCCTGGTCATTGCTTCGCTCGTTCGTACTTAATGATGGATGGATGAGAAGAAGATTTCTTGAGGTCATCCAATGGGTTTGGGTTTGGGACAAGGTAATATATGTAGTAGAGATTGATATCTGCACCTTATCACTGGAAGAGATAAGATGTTGGGGTTTTCCAGTTTGTGCTAGCAGCCTGGAGAGAGAAAGAGATGGCTGAACGTATGAAAATAGAAGACTTTTTTCATATGTCCCAACCCAGACAACAACCATCAGACAAGACGAGCATTGTGAGAACATGGTACTCCACCCATATAATCTAGATAGAAAGATACTTTACGTATCCTAGGTCCTCCTCAGACAAGGTCTAACTAGGTCCTCTACCCTTATAATCAAGATAGCAATATACTTCATGTATCCCAGTGGTATAATACATGTAATATCCCAATGTCTACTACATATATTATACCGAGATGACCCTCTATTCTTTATAGTGGGTTTTTTCCCGTCCCTTTTGGGATCATTCATCGTTTTCCCAATGGTAGAACCCCTCTTTACCATAAACAATGATGGTTCCAATAATGATTTTTAGTTTATAGTCGACTCAATATCGATGAAATCCCCTAATCCATCCCTATAGTACAGATTTTCATGTAGTTCACCCTTCATCGAAATAGTATGTGGTGATTTGAATAATTCCTTTAGGTTCATTAGGAGGAAATTTCATTAAGGAAGATGTCTTGAGCTATTTGGTTTCATGAGGGCGACCACAACACCAAATTTTTCCACGCTACTACCATAAATCACAGGAACTAAAATGCTATCAGTGAAGAATTTAGGGATGATTGAACTAGAGTCCCACTATAAATTTGGGGAGGAAGGGGTGGAGTAAGCAAAATTATCTTTCTTAACTCCTCATGTTTGAAAATCCCCCTCGACTACTCCTGCCCTTAATAGGCACTCCTCTGCATAATGGGAAATTTATGAATGGAAGACTCCAACTGGGCTAAGGTAGGCATCAGAAGCAGCACTTCATTGAATGGCTATGCCTCTATCAATTGATCAGTCACCAGCTACCCCTGTCCAACTAGGATCATTGATGATTTCATTACTGGAGGCGGTTATCTTATCCCTCCAGTCCACTGGTACTTTCCCCGTATTATTAGTTGGAGGTAAGTATGGAAAATCAAGAAAATATTGGTACTGGCCAGCCGAGACATAAAGAATGGATATTTGGTGGACCAGAATGTATATAAAGATGATAGAGGAATGATTTTGATATGCCCATATCCTATCTGCTTCTCCTTCCCCTACTGCGGTTGTATGATTTGGAGGAAATAGAAAATACTTCTCTGACAGGGAGGGGCAGTCCAGACTGCATGGAGGAACTAGATTTTGGCTGGCACGACTCCCAGCCCGGTCCACTATATAAAAGAGTACCCTCCCTCTATAGGTGTTCGAGTACCCCCCCTAAAAGGGGACCTCCACAATCTCTTATTACATTCCCACCCATGAATGAATAATATTTTCATGGCACCGAGGAAGTGGAAGAAGCACTATATGTAGGGCAGGGATATGTGTTATTATGTGAAGTTATTCCATTCGTCATTCAATCATGGGTTGTAGCTGGGGCAGCATCTATAGCTGATGCACTGATTCAAGAGAGATAGTTGGCCTTATCCTGGAAGAAACTACTTTATCATGTTGATGTCGGGAAGAAGCTTTTCTCCCCCCTATTTCGATTCACTCCCATCTCTAGCGCATGATATCACACGATATTGAGGTAGCTGAGTCATGATAATGCCATGTAGGGTCAGGGGAAAAAGTGAAACCAATGGTAGAAGCGGAACATAAAGTCCCTCGACCACCATGAGAGGAGTGAGTTTTTGATCCGAGAAGCTGGCCATCCCTAGCTGTACCTGCTCATCGGAGAGACAGAACTGCCAAAATCATCTCGGAGAAATAACTCCTCTTAACTACCCCTCCCCCAGCTAATTAGAGTAGTCTCTCCTGCAATCTACGAACATGAGTGGTTGTCATTGTTGGACATGTTTTCAGGCAAAAACCATATCATGGTCACTGATGAAGATCAGACTGCCGAGCTCCTTCATTACACAATGGGGGGACGTTTTTCTAGACAGTTATGCAGAAAGGTCTCAAAATCATTGGGGAAACCTATTAGAGAGACATAACAACCATCTTCTATCAGAAACATCCTTAAAAATTATGTTTATGATATTCTGGTCAAATCATAGCCCACAAGCGAGAAGATCAAAGAGCGAGCTCCTACTGCAATACAACCTTTGCCTAAACCCCAAAAACTATTCATTTTGAGTCTCATATCAGGCAACGCTTCTGGGATTCATCGTAAACAATTGAGTAATCCAGATATATCCAGGTAAAGATCTCGGATATTATTATAATATAAGGCATCAACATGCCTCCACCTTGCAACATTAAGGAGTTATGAAGTATTCGACGGTCAGTTGCAACCTCTTCGACAATTCAAATCTCAAGCCAGCACAAGATGTGAGTCCATGAATCAGCTTTTTCAGAAGAACACTGATGTACGTGTGGACCCCAAGAGTTTTTCAACAAACATAACATGTATCTCATGAATGCCCCGGTATTATCTCCACTAGTACCAGGAAGGACTCTACTCTTCTATGTTTCGACCACTGAAATGGTGCCAGGGGAAATCCTCGCTCAGCATGATGATACAGACATTAAGGAGAAGGCTTTCTACAATCTCAATAATACTTTTCAAGACTATGTAACCCATTATTCACACATATAAAATCTCGGTACACTATTACACATCCTGGCAGTTTTTCATGGGTATTCAGGCATATGGAAGGGGGGCGGCAGCGGTGGATCACAATTGAGATCTTGGGCGGAGCAGAAACATCATCAATTGAATGATGCGCTAAATATTTTCAATGATGAAACAACATATCATCTCAACACTCATTCAAAACATGATTTCTTATCCAACCTATATCAATCTATCGTATTCTTGGGGAATTATCCCTTTAGCTGGTTTCTGTTTTGTACTGTAGCTCGTCTGTGGAATTTTATTGTCGATGGAGCACACACCGAATGTCGTTCTCGAGTTCTCCTGCATGGAAACTTTAATGAGAATGTTGTTGGGGGATGGTTTCCCCAATATATGCATTCAAAGGGGCAGAGTATGTTTCTCTTGTTCATTCACCTACATCTCTTTCGTGGTTTCTATCATGATAGTTTTAGCAGTTCTCAAGAATGGGTTCGGGGATTTGTTGTGCTATTACTAATCTTATTGATTGGGACATCATTTCCGGGATATGTTCTTCCTTGGGGGTAGATGAGATTTTGGGGACCAACTATCATAACCAGCATCGCGAGCACCATACCAGTTGTGGGAAACACCATAGTATTATGGCTATGGGGTGGGTTCTCTATTGAAAATCCGACCTTAATGAATTTTTATAGTTTGCATCTTCTACTGCCATTTCTGATAGTAGGATCCACTCTGATTCATCTGGCCTCATTGCATCAATTTGGCTCCAATAATCCATTGGGTGTGTATTCATAGATGGATAAAATAGAATCTTATCCCTATTTCTATGTGAAGTATCTAGTAGGATTGGTTTCCTGTTCCCTTGGGCTCGCACTGGTTGTGTTTTTTGACCGCCATTTCTTATTGCATCCTGAAAATTCAATCACTGCTATTCTGATGCCGACCCCAAACCATATTGTTCATGAATGTTATTTTATACCTCTTTATGCCCTGCTATGTAGTATCCCTTCCAAATTTGGTCATGTGGCCGCAATCACACTTGTGTTTCTCTCTCGGTTTTCGCTCTCTTTTTTCGCATGGCTGTACGTAGTTCAAGTTTTCGTTCTGTAGCCCAAGGACTGTTTTGGTTGTTGTTTTCAGATCTCTTTTTGCTTGGATGGATTGGATGTAAACCTTTCAAATACCCGTATGTGCTCATAGGGAAAATCAGAGATGCCGATCGTGTGTTGTACCCTTTGATTTGGATCCCCCCAAATCAAAAAATGGCTGATACCCAATGAAATATGTCCAGCATTCATGCAATCCAATATTCCAACCCATTCAAAGGTGGACTGATGGTGATAGTCTAAGTCACAAAACTAAATTGAATAATAATCCAGGTCACTCGAGATACCCACAACCCCATGAATCATAACAAAAATGGATGAATACCCGCATCAAAGGTGGAGGTGTTCATCCACAAGAGTAGTGACCACAATGAGAAATACTTTTAGAGTATAGTACAGATACTCGACCAATGTATATCGAAATGGATGAATCGATGATCCCCCATCAAACCACTAAGACCTCTGCAAATAGGTACCTCCTCACACAAAGACCTCGTTGATTATTAGTGATGGATTAATTAGGCTCCACATCATGATCATTCCAGATTAGAACATGAGATATATCAAAATGGTACATTTCATGGTGATATACATGGAACTTATTACGTAATGAATTCAACTACGGTGGATGTGATAAATGATAAACCACATTCCCCACATTCTAAACAATATCAAAGGTCCCACAAAATAAGGTTATACATTCCCTTTCCTCTCAAGCGATTTATTACCTAAATGAGGTGAATCTTTCATGAAAAATTGATCAACAACTAAAAAATACAATCATCATTGGTGAAAATCAACATAATTCTTATACTAATTTTTCACCATCAACATTATCTGATGAATCAAAAGCATATTTTTTTCAACTATTGAACAATGATTTTTCCAAACATGGAACATTCCCTAATCATCAAATCACACAATAGTTATGATTATGTTCATCCATATATGGCCTCAAAAGAATCCCTAATGATCATAGTCTGGTAACTATTGTTATAAGTAAACTCAAACAATCCTAAAGTTGTCATTAAAATATCAAACAAATTCATGGATTCATGCATGAATCGTATCCTCTAAAATATATATATCTATCTCAGAATGGTAATCCATCTGTTGATGGTATATCATAGTCAAATTAATATGATTTCCTAATGCCTCCTAATGTCCACTTGAAAATAGAGAAGTAAATAAATGATATGTTTCAGGACTATAAAATATGAAACTCATTTCATATGAACAATCTCTTTCCTGTTGATATTTAATAACTCCATAAATTTTTTTTAATAAATATGTATAATGAGAGTTGATTCAGTCATCATATCATTAAAAACCCATATATCATTATATTATTATAGGTACATGGATACCTGACAAAGAATTACACAAAACTAACATCACACATCAAATTTGTCACAGTATGTTGCTTTAGAAATTCTGAAGGTCTTTAGTGATCAATTGTATCCTACTGGATCACATATAAAAAATAGAAAACTAGTAATTCCTCATCTCATTCTTGGCCTCAAGAATCTCTATTGAATAACATTGAAAATTTTCATGGTACATGGGTGCACTACCGACTCGGAATTATTCTAATCCACTATAAAAGATTTTCTTATAGATAAATGTACAATGTTCCAATTTTTGAAACATAGAATGAGCTCCAGGTACAATAAACACCCATCAATGGTATACCCAACATAATGATATTCATTAATGTTTCAAAATTCATTATCAATCTATTGTTCCAAAATATTTATCCCGAGAAGAGTGGAGGTAAATTGATAACATTAAAAAGAAACCTCAACCTGTGTTTTCTGAACTCTTATATGCTACTATGAAAAAAATCCATAATGTTCAAACATTCCAATAATTCGATCACATCATGATTTATAAGTTTTCTACTAAATGAATCTGTGATGGAATTCCCTTTCCCTATGGTATAGGTAATTCCACTGGAAAAATATTTCAATTATTCCATCAATAACCTCTATGTGAGATTTATGTATTCTCTAATAGAATGTATAAAACTATATTTTTTTGATCGAGATACATGATAGACCATTCTACTAAGATGTAATTTCACCAAATCATAAGTTAATGTTTTATAACAGTGAGTTCTAGGCCATGGGTTGGATAATTATCCACATGTAGCCTAATATAGTGAGATCCATAGTTAACATCATGGTCAAAATGCATAAGAACATTTCCCAAGCCCAAACCCGATACATCATAGAAGGCCACATTCCCCCACCCAGCCTATGGAAAAGTTAAAACCAATGATGAAGTTAGAAGTATTTTCTTCACAATAAACGAAATCTATCATTTATCATCAAAAAATATATTTACTCACATCCAAGATAGAGTATTCATATTGGAATCCAAATTTAATAAGTCATTTATGAACAAGAAATAAACCACATCCAATCCTAATAATCATTGAATCTTAAAATGATATCATGGTTTCTCACATTTCATAAAAGGTTTCACATTCTCATTATCAAATCATATTCCATGTACTGATAATTTGTATCAAATGAACATCACATACTAAATCTAGATCATAAATTTTAGATATATTAGAATAATGTCAATGAATTCAAAATATTTCCATAATAGATTAATGATAAAATACATTATCCTAATTTATATTAGGATAAAAAGGATTTTATCCAAATATAGGACCAAGAGAGTATCATGATAGTCCTAAAATATTTTGTACATCAAATCCATAAAGGTTAAAAGGTCATAAGATAAACCAAATGGCCTGAAATGGTACTCATAATTACAATACATGCACTGAATGGTGGTTTTATTTCTATTAGTATATTCTATTGTAAAATGGTGACATCTAGACCAATGATCAATCATTTAGAACCACACTCCAATTTAAAATTTTCAAACAGATCATCAATCAAGGGAAAAAAATCATTTTTATTGAACATAAAAAATTGACTTTTCCATAACAAATAGAAATGAAAAGTTACACATTAACATTCATATAATTGATATTCTGCACTGTATACGTTGAAACACTCTAGTCTATAAATCATTACTCAATGTGATCATCAAATAGAATCTTCATTTCTTCCATTTTAGTTTGTTCCATGAAGTAAATATAAATAAACAATTTTTAGTTTCTATAACTATTCTAGTAGAATCAATACCTTTGATAAATGTGGAAAACTAGAAATATTAGAAGATAAATATTTAGGAAAATTGATGATAACTAAATGGTAGTCATCATTATGTATCTCACTAAAATTCAAAAGCAAACCCCAATATTACTTTCCACATATTTGTATATTATTTTCTAGCTCTTCATGACCGTGGTTCCCATTCTCTATAATGGATATAACACAGTTCATGGAGAATATTAACGGAATTTTATCAAAGATAGTAATAAATTCAATATTTTCTTAGTAATATTCCAAAAAATTGTGAATATTTATCAAGTGGATTCATGTTGAGAATCATAAAATCCATATATTGTCCACTCCCTGATAAAGAGAAGCAATAATTAGGAAAATGCATACCTTTCTATCTCCTCATTCGGAAGAGTGTAGAAATATATAGTATAAAAATATAAAATATGCATATAAGGATTTAATTTTTTTTAAATGAAGGAATGTGATGAACCGATATTAAATAATGAAATCACTGAAGATGATACAATAGTTAAGGTACATATCACATTCATTGGACCCATAAATACATCCTCTCGAGACTCTTTCATTGCATGAAGATGTATTATTCTAGATTTCTACAGCTAGAACCCCTTAGTTTGTCAGTATTTAGATTTCACAGCAGTTCATTTATACACATTTGATCCCATTCCACTACACATAGTAGGATAGATATGGAAAATCATATTCAAGTTACCTGAGAATCCATAGGAACCACAAACCTTGGGTGCCTCAGTACAAACCCATTTTGAATGAACTAGCTAGACAAACAACTTACTAACAATAGGGCCTCATCCTAGAACTTTAGGATGTCTAGAAGTGCCCTACACTTGATATCCACCACAAGAATCATTCTAATTGTTTTTTCTATTTATGAACTCATGAAATTACCAGTTGGATAAAATGAACTCATGTTAACACCTGCATTCATGCCTGATCAAGAAAGATCATCAACGTTGTATGAAACATTTTAGCATTGGAAGGGTTCTTGATCATGAAATATTGAGAATGACTATCAGATCTAATTCCCATCTCTAAGATTCAATTATTGACATTCTTTTTTAATACAATCTCATGTACAAACTACACAATCTAAGTAAATATATTTTCATATTATGTCACTATTCATTAATCATGTTAATGTGTGAAAAACACAAAAACGTTGTAATCTACCACAAACCCTAGATATAACAAGTAAATTAATAATATCATAAAATTTATTACACTATAGGACCTCATGTTTCTTCACTATCACCATAAAAGACTATCATCTGATACAAGGTCCATCTATAATGAAGGAGGAACATTTCACCATGATATCATTAGGAATCTACAGGAACTCAGAAAATGATAAACCTTTCTCAACCAATCCTTATCCTCTTAAGGATGATTTCATCCCAAAAATAGTGGGGGATTATAGGGAAGGAAAAAATAATCACATTAATGGAAATCATCCCTCTCTGGATCCACTATTTTATCCTGAATGTGAATTTGTATAGGTGCAGATAATTGATCATGGAAAACACAAAAAATAACCTTAAGTATATTCTATCCCATGGAATGATTTTAAAGATATAGATTATAATCATCTTCTTACAAGATCATATTCACATATTTTTTTTCGAAAGAATGATCATACACAACATCAGCAAATAACGTTGTTGTAACATTACATCTAGACTGATCACTAATGTGGTAGTAGGACCAGTAGGCCACTAAGCCTCAAGAACATATCCCCATATAAAATATGATGATGACTATAAAAAAAATTATTAATGATGTATGGTTAGCGAGAATATACCTATTTGAACATAGTAGATCATAGATGATGAAATAAAGGAATGAAATTCATAGGAACATACATAATAATAAATAAAGGAAATGTAGTGGAAGAATAATTTAATTTTTTAATAAAAGTGAACAATGACAATTTACTAAAATTCATGTGTAATATTTGATTCTAAAATTGTAGAAAATATGAATTTAAATAAGTAATATATTTTACTAAAATAAAAACTACACAACAACTAGATCTGTGATCATCTTAAGCACTAGATTGGTCTTCTACCCTAACTCAAACATAGTTTTTTGAATCAACCAATAGAAGAATGTTGCATCCCTTTTTCAATACCTACAGAAATTAATTTTTCCCGGGTACCAATGGTAAATGAATAGTGTGTGAGATTCAATATCAATAGGATGGAACCCATAGTGTCATCACTAATTTAATCCATGTATAAAGTAATGCAATGTAGGATTATAAAAAAAAGAAACAATACAAATATAATAACATAGGTCATCTCTATTTCCACTTGGATTCTTATTATCTCTACCTATTTCACCTCACTACAAGAATGAAATTCTTAACTCTAACTATAATATATATATATATATTTATTATTTCATTATATATTGAATCCACCTATATGAACCAACTGTGTCTGGTTGCCAAATAGTTGTATGCCTAGAATACTAGTTTCTTTCTATATAAATGTGTAAGTTAAACATCGATAACTAGACTAAATGATCAGAAATATCATGTAATAGGGTATATTACCTACATCCCCAAAGGGTTGGGGACATCAAACCTAGTAGTCACGATGGAGACCAAATCTGCATGTAACACTCTAATCATGGAACACGGTGCAACGGTCCATCACCCTAGAGTAAAACTATAGTGATTCATGATGCACATCAAATTATGTAAGGGAGTGTGATGTTCTATTCTCATCAAAAACCATACCAACATTCCACAACTAATTTGTAAAGAATAATTATATTTATCAAAAAGATTAATGATTTAATACCTCTCATGTCTTACATTTATCAAGCCTATATCAAGGTATAGTATTATTTATAATACAAGCCATGCAGAAATACATCTCAGAAATTATCTTTAAATAATCCAATATAATCAAGGAAATATCATTTATAAAAATTCATATAATCCATACTTATTTAATCATATAAATGAGGCATGTTCATACAACCCTATTCAATTCTATTTCAATTTTAAAATTTAATTCAATCTAATTATTTACATAAGAAAGAACGATCAATTTATAATGCTATATGAGGACATATGAGGTGACATCAGAGAAAGGTAAATTAACTACATGGGTAATTCCAACAAAAAGTTATGAAAAGAACATAGGGGTGAATTTTTTCATTTAAAATTTTACAAAAAATGGGGAATCATCATTTCACAAATTTATGAAATGTCATGTACAATATTGCACCTATTAATCTCTAACAATAAGGCATATAAAAACTCGAACCCCAAATAAAAACATGATATAAATAAATTCCATTTCATTTTATCTTATAATATAGTACACCTACATTAAGGGGTTTTAATATGAAAATAATACATTTTTCATAAAATAATTCATTTAACATATTAATCATTTCCCACAAGAATTAAAATTCACTAGTTAATAGACAAATAAAATGTTGATGTCAATAATTGAATTTCTTCATCAATTAAAAGGGAGGATGGAATAGGATCCTACCTCAAGAAGAAGAAAGAAAAGAAAAAAATAATGACACTTAATGTTTTCATCTGTGGAGACACAAGGATTCCTTTTTCCATCTCCGAGCATGTGCATGTTTTCTTATAAATAAGTCACAGGTCCCCTATATAGATTTTTTAACCTATATGAATAAGTAAAAGGGTATCCTTACACACATGTTTCAATATGAATTTACCCATTTACAGTAACACACATATGAATTTTTCATTTATATACATAATCACACCTAGCTCAAATATATATATTCATGCTTCCACGGGAGAATATATATATATATATATATATATATATATATATATATATATATATTCCAACATAAGCATATGCATGTTAGTATTCTCCGACTATGGTGAATCATACTTACCTGAAGGATGACCAAAAGAACTATAGAATAATACTTGGAACACAAAAAAACAAATGACACCAATTTTTTTTTATTTCTAGAGAATACTATGGAAAAAAACCGAACCTCTAACTTCAAATTAAAACTGAATGATCTGAACTGCATAACAATCAACAACTGATTCTGAAACACGCATAAAGAGGTTCTGGGTGATGAAAGATGTAGCATTACAATGATTAAAAAACTAATGAATTGTTATCCATAACCCTAGGGTTTATCTGAATAGAAATTGTACGATTGAAGAGAATAAAATTGTCCAAAAAAGGTGAAGAGGTACATGAGACCATTAATCCACAAATTAAATGAGAACCTGGTGAAATCTATGTGAACTAACTTGTCATAAGGATCCCACAATGGGTGTATTGCATGTGAGACCAAGAGGACTTTGATATGTGGATTGTGTCATAGGTTGGGGTAAGGGGAGAATCCCCAATGGTTATTTCGTAAAACCGAACATAATAATAATAGTAATAACAATTATAATATTAATAATATTAATTATAATATTTTTATATTTAAAAAATTATTTTATTTTTCTTTTCCATTAATTTTCATTTAATATTTTAATAAATTTTTTATTTTAATCAATTATACTTTTTACAGAAAAAACACATCACAAGGTTTGGGTGGAAGAGAGGACGTGCACCAAACATATGAACAATAAGGAGAGAATATTTTCCATTATGAACCAACTATGTGTGATATGTTCAAGTATTGGATATGCATTTTTTAGTGAATGGATGGATCTTTTTCTTCACTATTGCTACAACATACTTTTTTAGGGATGAACAATTTCAAACAAACCATGCTCACTGTTTATAGAACCAAAAACATGTGCTTTCAGAACTCAGGGCTCTCGATACTCAACAAGACTCCCGAGGGACCAGTCAGGTATTTACTCAAGCCTAAAAACCACAAATTGAAGTGTAGAAACTCTCAAAAATTTGTTAAAATTTTCAATTTTATAAATGAAACATCCATTAAAAAAATTATTTCCTTAAGATTTATGTGCAGATCAAAAAAATAGGGCATTACCACATCCACACCGTAGAACATATCATCCTTGAGAAGCCTTTGGGAACAATGAAATCATAGCCCAAACTACAAGGGTTTTTAAATATCATTAAAACAATTGTATTTCATTTCTAAATGATTAGTGAACCTTCAATCATTACTTATCATTCAACACATAGGCTATCCAAATTGAATCCAATGCACATTTTTATATTGAAACACTAAAGTTTTCCATACCGAAGCATATTCAACTATATATATGATCATGTAATCTACTTTTTAAACATACAGTTAATGGTGTTGTTCAAATTTTTCATTAGTATTAAAAGGGGACAATATCGAGCAATGATACCTCCACCAACATAATTTTCATATAAATCACAATCGAAATTGTTATAATGATACTCCCAGTGTAATTAACTTAAATTACGAAAACCAAATTACTTATACAAAAATATAATATATAATAATGAATGAAAAATTCAATTTCATATGGGGCCAGAAAAAACTGCTCACATTAGATTTCATGAAAACACACCAAAATCCATTACACAACACCTTCCATAACCCTATGACATTTTTAAACATGTTATAAATTATCGTACACATATAACAGGAGGGAAGAACATGTTAGACAACCACGATATACCAATTTGAATACACTCTACTTATATGGACCGTCTATTAAAGAAACAACTACAACACCTTACTCTATGTAATATTCCATTTATAGTGAACACTCTATCTAAATTACATACATGACATTTTGATGACGTTTCATGGTAAACCCATCAACTTACCCTGAAAATTGTCATGTACCATCATGAGCAAGTGTATAACCTGGATCCGAGTTGCTAGAATAGATACACATTAAATCAGACCTCCAAGCCTCAATACATGTCTAGGATATCTTAAAATTTATTAAATTGGATTCAATGGATCAATGCCATTGTAGTTCATACCCTATTTATAAAAGTAATATATCAGAAAATAGTCTCAACATCTACTTCAGAACATTGAATAAGGAAAGAGGGGAATCCCCTTAGAAGACATGTAAATTGAAAATTGTTGGTTCCCAAGAGTCCATATATGGGATTCCTACACAGAAATCTTGGTATCACCAAATACTAACCAATAAAACAAAATGACCACATTTTTAGTTTGCAACCCCATGAAATACAACAGAAAGAAGGCCAACATATTTTAGAACATTATCATGGTGTATGAATGACAAAATCATAGTGCATCAAATATGATGTCAATATATGGGACATGATCATTTTTCAAGGATGAGTACACAAATAGGATTTCCGATTTTTCCAAATAAATGTTACTACTAGAATAAAGAACACACGGCAAACCATTACAGGTTTTATTCTTAAAAGGAACTCAAATGTAATTACAAAAGCACTATAAACTAAACAATAATGCCTTTACCTCCAGTTTCATCCGATGATCACTCAAAATATAACAATGAAACTCATCCAAATCCAACTATGTTTCTCTGGGTTTGTGATAAGACGCATTTTTATATAAACAATGATGTCATTTTTTAAATATTTTAATTTAATGATTTTATAATGCACATGGTATGTGTCTAATCAGGCAGGAAAAGCATAACAGGTTTTCTAGAATGAAAAGGTAGAAAATGTGAAAATCATCCATGTACACATCGTGAGGATGTAATTAATGACATATACTGGTGCATCACAACATACCATAAGCTGTGAAGATAATTCATGACCCCGATGCTAGAAGGAAAAAAGTATTACATGTCATGACTGGGCATGCAATATCATGAAACCTAGTCAAACCAGTTAGCAAGAAATATCCAAGGATTATACACAAAAGATACCACACCACAGTACACATCGTGAGCCATGTATACACGTCATGTGCCTGATCAAACATCTTATCTATGGGTGCCATGTGTCAAGAAATAGATCTAAAGGAAAATAAAATGGATCAAGGGTACACGTGGTGAACCATATTTATAGTTCATGACTACAAGTGCCTATATATGGAATGGAGTGAAAGAAAATTAGAGGATATAGGGAAAACTCTTCCTTCTCCCCTCTCTATTCCATATGATCCATTTGTACTCAAATTAATTTTGAACACAATTTCATCATAGTTTTTCACATTTGATTCCAATAAAGAGTCATGGATCTTACTTTCTTAAACAAGATCATTTTACCATTCCACACTAAAATATCAATTATGATATCTGTCTCTAGTAAATAATTATGTTTAAATCTCTAATTCATGTTTTCTCTTCATCATCGTAAAATTTATATTTTTTATTAATATATTAATCATCATTTATCTGGTTTATTCTAATGTTACACTATCCCTAATGAAACAAATAATTTCTTAGGGGTACTGATTAAGCTCGATGTATCTACATAAATAAATATTCCTATTAATTCTATCATGGAATGCCTTAACGAATTTGTAACTAGGATATGGACCCCTGGTATATCCCATTTTAGTGAAATTATATAACCGCAATACGATCAAATAAACGACCATATCATAATTGGAGTAAACTAAACTATGACCAATAGCTTTGGTTACATTTTTCTCAAAAATCCAATCATAATCCACGTAGGATGTTGCTACCTCCCGACCATGGAATAACTACATCCTTGGTAAGACTAAGAGGCTAAGACCAATTTCAACTATTTACTCCTTTTTTCTTTGTATACTATGACATAAGAACCTTATAATTTCATAATTAAATGATATTCATCACCCAGATACTCAACATGAGCTAGAACCCTCAGTTATCAATTAATGTCATTCAAAATATAACATAGTCTATACTCTAAAAAAATAATTCTAGAAAGAACTCCATTAAACATTTTGAAACCATATCATCTCAAAATATAAATAGTAGTCTCCAAGAGGATTCGACATTGTGCTCCCACTATACTAAGTCTTATTTCATGGTGAATGTTTTGGGAAAATCATAAATTCATATTTGATTCATTCTAGAGGAAGAAACGACCCCACTGTGCAGAGGCCATCATATTTATGGACCCATTTCCAAGGAGACGACATCATTCTATAGAAGAACTCTTTATTTTGTAAAAAATTGAATTACCTTTCCTCCACGATTTTTTTTCATTTGTTTCTAGATTACCTTATATCCCCATCATCATCTTCAGTGGATGTACCAACTCCCCTTTACAAAATAATGGAACCGTGAAGCACTATAAAATTTGGACTTCGATCTAAAGATCAAAATCCATATCCTTTCACTATTTTAGTCATCAATTTCTTTGAAACATCACAATGTAGGAGCCAACCCGAAAGAAGATCAAATAATTCTGTGAGAACACTTGATGGACCCTCAAAAGGCCATCATTAAATATAGTTTTCCATCAATTTAGGGTGAGACACCAAGCATAGTTCACCCTCCAATTCATGTCCATATAATTGAAATCAATCCTAGAGTCATCCATATGAGCCAGACCATGGGACAATTCAGTGGTCTTCAAAGACAATACTGACATGAACATATATCTAATTTCATTGTTGTTTGAAATTAATTTCGCAACCAGGGAGTTTTTCTATTTAAATAATAGTATTAATATATAAAATTTATTTAATAGATAGAGATAAGGATTAGATCAAAATCCAATATCCCATGTCAATTACAACATGGACCAAGCTGGAAAAATTGTTTCTCGATAAATACATTCCACTGATCCCATCCTGGAAACTCTAGAATGAAATTCATAACATTGCATAGGCAGATGGAGAGTCTTCATTGGAATCCTTGGATCGATTCAAAGATATAATCAAGTAATTTCAACATAACAGACCTGGCACATGAATTAAAATAAAAATAATTTCAAAAGGACTATAGGAAACATAAAAAATAGTATTCTTTGGAACCATTGATTCAGGTCTGATGTTCAAAATAGCTAATGTTGGTACAGCTACTGTGAATGAAGTATCCCAAAAAATCAGTCTATTGAAAAGTTACCATGGAACACCCTAATCTGTAATCCACCAAGTTGATGAAACCACCCAGTTATCAGTGCTCATTGAAGTGCTAACTAGGAATCAGGATTAATTTAAAATACCAACACCACAACCCCCTCCTACCTGAGTCATGGAAATACATTCATGGATGATGTGTGGTGGACCACACTTGTATCAAGACTACAAAAAATGATATGAGGAACCATAACATTGTAATTAAATTAATTAAAATAATAAATTTCAACTATTTCAGCTGCAAGCAGCAGCGTCAGAAAAATAAACTATATTTTTAGTATCCTAATGGTCAAGCTGAGTTCCACCCCCAGGGGCCACTAGGTTATCCTCCAATAAACCCTATCATGAGATCACTGCAACTGACATATCCACAGAAACCAATTATAAGGCCCCAAAATTAATAACATACCCCTAACAAGCCATGAATTCAACAACCACCTCTACATATGCATGTAACATGGAGGACCTCCTGAAACCATTAATTAAAAAAATATAATAAATGAAGACCATGTAAAAATGTGAAATGAAAAATCAGCGAGCAACTTTAAGAAACATGGAGATGAAAATGGGGAATATACCAAAAACTATCTCTGAATGATTACGAGGAACTCCACAAAGTATCATTGAGATGTTCAAAAAAGTATATTTGAATGTTATGTTGCTGAGGATGGGAAAAGTATTACATTTCGAAAAATTAATGGAAACCAGTGCATATGAAGAGACCCAGAAATAACCAAAACATTTATAAGCAATACGAGCCAATAAAGAGCAAGCCTCAGAACACCAAAGGAACCCATTTACGTTTCCTGAACTCTAAAAATACCACATCATTCCTTTCCATGAAGTTCAAGGAATGATGAGAAGGATTCTTAGTAAAAAATGATCCTTGAAATGATCATCAAATTGAGTATAAAAATTCCTTTTGATGAGGAAATATCTCAAATATCTATTTATGTGAAATGTTTCGAAAATTAGCTATCATAAATTCAAAATCTAGAAGATCTAGGAATTATATCATTAAATGATGAATTCCCAACTATTTTACAACATAAAATTCCCCAAATGATGTGAAATCATGGAAGCATTTAAATTCCATATACTATAAGAGAGTGTAAATTTGGAAGAGCACTATGTGACCTTGGGGCTAGCACAAATCTGATGCAGAAGAGTGTTTACCACAATACCGGACATCAAGAGCATAAGGGAATAACAATATCATTGTAGATAGACGATCATTCAGTTTAGTACCCCATGGTATTACAGAACATATTCTAGTTAAATTTAGCAAATTCATTTTCAAGTAATCATTATAGTTTTAGACATGAAAGACGAAGTAGAAGTCTTAATCATTCTTTGAAGACCCATCCTTACAATATTAAAGTCCTTGATTTTTATTAATCAAGTTTTTATCATTTTCACATTCTGAGAAGAATATTTTGTGTTCATCTAGATAATGGCTACAAAACATTCAGATAATCTGTAGGATATCAATGCGATCTCTCTCACTCAACAAGGAGAAAAGTACATGGCTATTTGGGTAATGATCTATGATTATGGTTTAGATCATAAAGAATACTACGAATTCAAGGAAGTCAACTTTTTCAAACCTCTTACCATAGACACCAAAACACCATTAATGTCATCCATTATTTACCCATACATTTTGGACATGATATCAATTCCCATTATATTAATGTAATTACACATAGGTGATTCAATTTCATTACCCATCATTATCAATGCCAAAATATCTAAGGTAGGGAAATATAAATGGGTTGATGTCCTAAAAAGGAACAAGAAATAAATGTCATGGGGGTGGGGATATTAAGTGCGTCAATCTTTCAGAGTGGACCCCCCAGACATTACTTGATGAATATACAAAAACAAAAATACAACCTTTGAGCTTGCTTACGCCGCCATTGAATGAGGATGGTAAGAATGTACTGTTTAAGCTAATAGATTTCTGAATAATATTTTTTATATTAGATAGTGTATCAGTGAGTCCCCAATAAGTATTTCCCAAAAATGTGTGACTCAATGTATAAAAGAAAGCATATAATGAACTAATTTCAACTCGAACCATCACAATATGTAGAGTTTTCATAGATTATAGAAGTATTAAAGTATAAATAAGGAAGGACCACTTCTATTTACATTTTATGGATCAAATTATTTTGATTCTAGTGGGACATAATTTATACAATTTCCTTGATGGCTATTCATGATACAATCAAATTGCAGTAGGCCCTACTCACCATCCAAAAACCAAATTCACTTTCCAATTCTATACTTTTGGGTATAGACTCATTTTCATCGGTATGTTCAATGCACCAACTAAATTCCACATATGCATGAGACACATCATTCATTATATGGCTAAATAATATTTTCATATATTCTCGGATAATTTCTCTTTCTAGGGATGATCATTTGATATCTCTCTACGAAATCTAGAATTGGTTGTCCAACGATGTGAGGAGAAATTCATATTGTTGAATTGGGAAAAAGGTAACTTTATGGTTCTGGTATCTATTTTTTTGGGACACTAAATCACTATCAAAGGTATATTGGATAATCACACAAAGATAATGGTAAACAAGGATCTATCAGAACCATCATCATTAAAAGCTATCTGAACATTCTTTTGGCATGCAAGATTCTAAAGACACATATTAAAAGATTTCTCTAAAGCCGAACACCCATTAAGAATCATTTTTCCAAAGGATATTTATTTTAAATTCGATGGGAACTATAGACAAGATTTTTCAACATTGAAAAAAAATCTGGTTGCATCTTCGGTTCTCACTGCACTAAACGGGGAAATGGAGTTTGAGATTTTGTGTGATGCCAGCTACCTTGTAATAGAAGATATGCTCCATAAACATTTTGACAACATATTATACCCCAATCTATTATTCAAGACACACATTTAAATAATCCGATTTCATTTATATGACTATATAGAAGGAGATCCCAACTATCCTATATTCCATTGAAATGTTCAGATCAAACATCGTTCTATCCATTGACAACGTCCATACAGACCATGCCACCTTTCGATGCCTGAGGAACGAGAAATATGAAAAACCATGTTTGATAAAGTGGATTCAATTGCTGCAATAATTCAATGTCATAATAAAAGGCACTAAAGGGATATAACATGTCACTATTGACCACCTCTCAGGATTACCCATGGCCCTTATTAAATAAGAAAGAGAGACATATATTGATGTAGATTTTCAAGATGACACATTATTTTGTGTCAAAATGAAGCCTTGGTTCTTGGACATTGCCAACTAGCTTGCCACCAGATATCTCAATCATTACCTCTCAGAGCTGTAATCCCAAAAATTTCTATAGGATGCAAAACACTTTTTTGGGATGAATCATTGCTTTCCATGAATTGTGCTCATAAAAGTTTACAGCGTTACATCCTAAAGGTAGATATAAAAACGTGATCTAAATGTGCTACACATCTTTAACTAGCGGCCATCATGGATGAGAGTGCATAGTGGAAAGGATCCTAAAGAGCAAGTTTGCTAGCCCTCATTGCATCAAGATGTTAAGAGAGTCTGTAATCAATGTGAAAGATGTCAAAGAATGGGAAACATCAGTAAAATAAAGGATATTACGTAATACCTGATTCTATATTTTGATGTTATTGACGTCTAGGTTATTGACATTAATAGACCATTCCCCTCATCACATGGAAAGAATTACATTTTAGTTGCCGTAGACTATGATTCCATGTGGGTTGAATCGGAATCCACAACACATGACACAAAAAACTTAGTCTATATTTTTCATTAAAAGAATGTGTATTCACATTTTTGAAATATACTAACAGTCATTAATGATCATGGAACACATTTCTCAATTCATCCAATATGAATAATGATTCAAATATATGGAATTGGATACAACATCGGATCCCCCAATCACCCACAAAGAATGGGAAAATTTGACTTGTAAAATAGGGAGGTAAAACTAATCATAGAATTGATAGTCAACACCAGTATAAGTGATTTGATCCTGAATTTGGACAATACATTATGGGATTACCAAACTTCATACAAACCAGCCAAACACACCAACCTATTTAGATGGGTTTATGATACACCGTGTTATATTATGGTAGAATTGGAACACCGTTCGTTATTGGAAATAAAAAATATAAAATGGGATTTAGAAAAGGCTACAGAGGAAAAGTTACTAAAATTATACGCATTGGAAGAAAAAATAGGGATGAATAAGAAAATATATGAATTTAAAAGGATAAAATGAAAACATAGCTTGACCAATGAAATACATGATGTACCTTTATTCGATGGAATAAGGTTATTCTAGTTTATTCTAGATGAAAAGTCTTCCTTCGGATGTTGAAATCATGATGGTCAGGTCCTTTTTTAGGTTGACCATATTTTCCATATGGAATAATCAAATGTTAATGAGATGGAGAAACACCATTCAATCTAAATGGTAAATGGTTATAGATAATTCAGGAACCATTCAATGAAGGTTGAGTCCTCTGCCTCTAATTCCACTAAAAATTAAATGGTTTCTTTCTCCCAAATTAGTTGTAAGCATTGACAGGGTGGAAACCTAAGTTAGTAACACTTTATATATGTCACATTAGAATCATTGTCGACGAATCTTCAATTTGATGGAAGATGAAGTATGGATGAAATATGAAAAATGGAAAAACAAGAGAAAATTATACGTCATAAACATCATGGTCATGTCATGTAATATTTTACATTGGATAATTAAAAATTTCTCAAATTAAATACATTATGAAAATGTACATGTTGTGACCTATTTTTGATTAGTTTTTTAAAATATCAAGTCGCGACATGCAACCTCACGACCCACACCATTATTACCATGACCCGTCATCTCCCACTCTACTCCCTCAACATCTTGCTAACACATACCTCTCCCTCATCTCACCCCAACCCACTTCCTATCCCTAACAATTGTGACATGAAATCCCTACCTTTCATTCTCCCTCCCACCTGCATCCCACAGTCCAGCATTAAATGGAATGCACTAAATGACCACAACCCTTCTCAACTAGCTCTTCATCCTCCTCGTCCTCACCATCTGAGGAACAGACCACTTCAATGCATCTTTAGACCACCACAGATGAACCACCTACAACAACACCATCCAAACCTACACTGTCCCCCTGGCATGGTCTGACACCACAATAACTTCTAGTGATGGGGAAATCCACCTGATCTCCATATTGTGGTTCTGCAACCAAATGCATAGGGTTAATCATATCAAGTTACAAGAGAACTACATCCATAAAAATTAGACCACGGACATGAGGATCCTTTCTGAGATGAATATTATAGATTTTATAGCCTAAATCCTCAAAGAACCTCATATTTCAACCATTTTTGTCGTTCAAGAAGATACATAAATGGAGTTGTTTTTTGGAGTTTTGGCCAACATTGATATGGGCGCCGACATACTCAATTTTACACCTTGTTGTTCACACAATCAAGTTTAATTTTCCTATGTTTGGGGTTAGTCTTTGCATAAATACTGATAAGTTATTTATTTTGGATAATTATCTGATGCTTCAGCTCCATCCACTTATAAACATATTAATGAAGTTATGGACCATTATAGACTAAAACCCTTTTCCACAACACGAACCACACATCACCAAGTCCGCATAGTTTCAGTGTACAGATTTGTGCATCTTACATCAAGTCATGGAACATGGCTGGTTTTACTGAGTTGATAGTCATCACCGTGTTAGCTAGGTAGATTGGTTGATTCTTACAGTAGTAGTGGGAGGCCTACCATTAACATAGCCACCCTATTTTCTGTGTACTATAGGACCTTTGCACAATGGACGTGCATCACACATATGGGTGGATCGTTCACCACCCTCTTGGCTAGGTACATGGTGTTTTTGGGTACTTCATATCCCTTCATCTCTGTTAGACATCTAGAGTTGACTGATATTGTGATGCTGAACTAGATGAGGATGATGGTGAATGAGGGAACCTTATATTTCGAGGAAAAAGGTTTCTAAAAAATGAACATCTGGATTATATTTCTGAATTAATAGTCATTGAGCCACCCAAGATTCCTCAGATAGCCACAGATCTGACACCCATAACCACAACCACGTCTGCCAGCACCCCATAGACCATACCACCACTATCCTTTCACACCCTCATAGAGATCCAAACTGATATCCACTTTGTCTTGGAGAATATGCACCAAATATCAACCCACCACCATCACACACTCATTAGACCCACTTCATTGTCAATTTCATCCTCTCCCACTCTAGTTGGACTTGCATCATCCACCATTCCACCACCCCTTACACCTAGCTAGACCTCCCTCCCAATATCACCGACCTTGATACATTGTAGGAGTTCCTGGAAGAGTAGGCCCCGTTCTAGATTAGGAGTTCACCACCCACCACCCCAGCCCATCTCTATCCCTCATCCATCACACCACACACTACCAGTACACCTCCATCCTCTTCTACTTCTAATACTGACGCGACTACCCATGACCAATTAATCAAGACACCGGGCAGTGGAAGGACGCTCGAGGATATTATTGGCACAAATAACTATTCTAACCTTTTCACTATCTTTTGGTATTTTCGGGAAGTTTCTATGTACATGGGATGATTGTATTTTCATCACAATGGTTACCACTATTGTAGAGGCTTACGAATATCTATATATACTTTGTCATTAATTTTTACACTCTTTTTTGTTTTTGTATTAATTTCATTTCTAATGCATGTTATGCTTCCCCAAATCCTCTTCCATCCTTGATGCTCTAGTAAAACTAGCAGTAATAGAACAACATGTGCTCGGGCATGTCATATACATTTCCTAACAGCTTTAAAAGCTATCAGTCTCCACTCCCAAACAACAACAACCACCTTGAATAGTAATTTCATTAATATCTCACCACATAAACACTCACGTGTTGGAAGATGAAGTAATCAACCACTAAAGAGGCCACAAGATCAGGAGGGAACCACCTCTAGCAGTTGTAAGAGGAAATAGATCAACTGATCTAATATACCATTTTACAAGAATCTCCATCCTCCAGTCATGCTGACAACATTTTGTTATCTCTTTATGGGTGGAAACCCATTATTCATCTCTATAACATTACCATGTCGTGTTCATTCCATTTCATTTTTCATTTATGTATTTCAAGAATCTATATTTTAAATTTATCATCTTCTCAATAAAATTACTCTCTTAGATCCTTAGTCTATGCGACCGTACTTTTATTTACTATTCCAACTTTATATGCATGTGGACTAATATCTGTTATTAATTGAATGATTTACTTCTCTAATTGTTTTTCATGTACACTGGATATTCGTGTTACGACATCACAACCACCCCCATAGAATACCACTTTTCCCATGGAGCTCTCAATTCTCTCTTATATTTATTTAATTGAATATGAAATTTCTATATAAATTTGAAATAACTTCCACACCACTTTCACATGTTTTCACTGAATATAAGAACAATGACTCATTTTAATTGGGGGGGGGGGTCTCCTCACAGAATCACTAATGATACATTTTAATTCTTTCACTATCATAAGTATATGAGTCAATTTTCTAAATAATAAGAATTAATTAAACATCAGAATCATTATTCCCTTGTAATTAATGTAATGGATGAATTTAAAAACATTAATGACACTATTTCACTCTAGCATAGATAGGTTTAGAATGATTTCAGAGTTTATAAAATTTTTTCAAATTTAAAATCATCAATATAATGACTAATTATCATATTATGTAGGATTTATGCAATATGTGATTGTTATTTATTTTGATATTTTTACTGATCGAGAGGACTCCAAGACATCAATTTCATTCTATTGTCTAATAATTTTTCTTTTAAACAACCACGGGGCTTGTAAAATTACTAGAGCATTAACTATGATATTATCCAAATTATGAATAATCATTATGGATTTAAATATTTGAGTCATTATTTGTTAGCCACTTTCCCTAAGACCGACAACATATATCCTTCTTTTATCTCATAGATTCCATGAATATTCTGTTATAATGATGATCTTCCATTCCTTTTTCACATACAACCTTACTCTGATACAATTCGGAAAGATATCATTGAACACATGTGCTGGATAAATTTAGATAGCATGGGATACATCCACATTCATAGATTCATGGTGTGCTCACTATTCTATGGGGTTGTGATCCATATTCCATTTATTTTAACTCATTCATATTTTGTTACCTTGAAAAAATTTAAAAAAGGAAAAATTGATATGGGTTGTGTACTAGGATGGTAAAAATCACCTTTTTACAGGCTGGTTAATCCCTTGAAGGATCATATGTGGTTAGGTTTTGGATATGATATCAATCATAGGCATAACATTCACAAAATATAAAAGAAAAATAAAAATAAAAAGTAAAAGGAATAGAATCATTTCATTGTTTACATACTGCCATACATAAAGATCCAACCCGAGCTAATAGAGTATATACTTGAATAGCTGAAAAGAGGAACTTCATTAAACTTGTTCTATCACATTTTTCATTGTACTATATATCATACCCTCTAATATAAGCCAGAATTATCACAATATATCTACCTACCATTGCAGTATAGTCATCAGAAACAGATTTCTTAATGCCCTCAAGATTAATCATTGGCTTGTATTTACATAGTGCAGATGATAGAACCATTGTAGTCCTTTGGTTTGGAATAGGTACACATGGTATGAACTTACCTCTAATCAAGTATTCTACCTTATGATATGAGTGGAATGAAAGGTGTGGTAGATGAAAATGGGGTATCTAACTTAAAAAAAGAGGTTGTTATTAGAATACAATAATTAGTTTGGAATACAATACTGTGAGGCATAACTTACCCTATATGAATGTTTAATTCATAAGATAGAATTTTATATTCTTAAACCTAATTGAATTGCATAGTCATAATGAATATTTATTTAATTATAAAAATTTTATTCAATATGAAATCACTATTGAGACATATTACATAAGGAAAGGAAATTGTTCATGTATGTGTGAATTTGATAAGCCTCAATTTTATATATACTTTTCTATCATTTGTTAATTGTTTTCCATTTAAAAATTCAATAATTCTCATGGTATTTTTCTAATTTTTAAGGAATACAATTCATACATTTTCTTGAAGGAAAAGGTAGGAAAAGTGAAAAATATGACAAGTACACATCGTGGTGATGTAATTCAAATCGGGTACCTATGTATCATAGCCTAACTCAAGATGTGAAGCCAAGTCATGATGATGATTCTAGAAGGAAAAAGCTATAAAAAGTTGTGACCAATGAATAAATGTCATGACACCAAGTCAAACTGGTTAGCAAGAAATATGTGAGGATTACACACAGAAGCTACCTCTTTATAGTACACCTCTTGAACCATGACCATACGTCATGTACCTTATCAAATAGTAAATCTGAAAGAACCCTGTGCCACATTGGAGATCTGAAGGAAAATGACACGGATCGAGGATACACACCGTAAATCAAAGGTACACATCGTGACCAAAAATACCTATATATGGAATGAATCAGATAAGCAATAGAGGATATAGAGAAAGATCATCACCCCCTATCGATTCCTTGTGATCCACTATTACTCTATTCCATATTGAAATTAATTTACTTGTAGTTTTTTTCACATATCTTTCAATTCAAAAGTCTTGATTGTTACATTCATCAACAACATATTTTCCATGTTCCACGCATAAATATCAATTCCAATTTTTGTCTCCAGTAAATAATTGAATTTAATTATCTAATGCATGTGTTCTATTCATCATCCTGGAATATATTTCTTTATAAATCTATTAAACATGGTTTATAGAGATTATTTTATTGTTTCATTATCCCTAATGAGTAGCTAAATTTCATAGGGATAGGGATAACGATTGATGTATATACATAATATAATATACAAGTTAATCTAAACATGGAAATCCTAATCTAATTAGTAAATAAGATATTACCCCCCAATCAATCCCATTTGTGTGAATGTCTCTGACCATAGGGCGGTCAAGAAAACATCACATTCTTAATTATAGTATAATAAGATATGACCAATGGCATATGATAATTTAATCTTATAATCCCAAAAATAATTCTCTTATGTCATTGCTACCTTCCTTCCATGGAAGAGAAAATTCATTGGTAGGACTAAGAGGCTAAGACCAATATCAACTGGTAACCACTACTTTCTTCATATACATAGAAAGGGGATCTTTCCAAGGTTATAATTTAAAGACATTATTCACCCAGATTCTTGACTTAATCCCAACAACTAAATTATTTATTAAATTCATCACAAATAGAACATATGAAAAGCTACGAAATAAAAGTATTATAGAATGGATTCCATTATATGTTTAGAATCCAAATCCTCTCAATGATTAAATGTCAATCCCCTTAAGGATTCGACCTCATACTCCCACTACACAATGTATTTATCAGTTGGTGAATTTTTGTGACAAATTATAAATTCAAATAAGATTCATTCCGGAGGAAATAACTACTCCACATCTAATAGGCTATCATGGTTCCTACAAATCAAACCCATTCAATTTAGCTCTGCCGAGAATGCTCCAACATGATTTGAAACATGCAAGCCTCAGTGGAATACATACGACACCATCAAATTTCAAATGACAATTTTCGAAAGTGTTCTTTCTACTATAGCGGACACACATTTACTCTAACTGATTTTATTTTCCACCATAAATGTTTCATATTCATTGAAGGAAGAGATAAGACACCTTTTCATAATCCCAATAGATCAATAATATCTTAAATAAATATGCTTTACTCTATTGAGTCATGATCACCACTTTAAAGGTTCATTTATGAAACCAAAACCAACATGATCTTACCAACATGTTAAAATAACAAATTATCATGGTTTTCATTCAAATAATATTAGATAAATTGATATCATTTCACAGCTAGGTCAATATACTATGGAGAAAACCCAATAATACTCTCAAAAACTCCATGCTCAAGGATATCACAAAACTCCACAAGTTCATTTAAACAATTTCCAATTGATAACACCATGTATGAGAACACAAAATACCCTGTGGTATAAATGTAAATGGAACAACCATGATACCACTGATTGGATTATCATACATTTGATTTCTTGTATCTGATGAACCATGTATGAAACTGGGTCAATTTTCATTATCCCATACGACTATAAAACAGACCAACAACCTCCTGAATTTTCTAAGGGGAATGAAAATTGGTAACAAGATCTAGATAGAATCTTACTTTTCCCAAAGAATATCTATCCAACTCAAAACAAGGATTAGTTGATACTCACACCCATAAAATTGGTCAAGGATACCATGGCCACCCATATGGACAATGATCAAGAGTCCTTTATGGGACAATGACACCTAAACGGAATGAATGAAAAAATGTATAGCATCATTAACGGTTAATGTTTTTCATAATAGTGAAACTATTCATAGGATAAACCCTTAAATGAGCTTATGATTTATCGTAATCACAATTTAATTCAAAAAATTAAGTAATTGGCCTCACAAGCCTATCATTTTTTTTAATAGGCTAAATTCCAAAAAAAATATGTAAAGGTTTTCATTCAAGGAGAAATAAAATATGTTTCTAATTCCCTTACATGAGTATGTTAAATTAATGATCCCACTTCATATTCTATTTTACATAATTAAATTAATGGAAATTCAATCATTATTCATATGTAGGGTTAATTTGAAATATATAATACTAATATTTGACTCCAAATCACATTGTAAATGATATGTCAAAATTGGAAAGTGTCATAAAACATCCTTTTTAAAAATTATTCATTCCTTAACATCACATGACTATTATGAATTTTTCATATTATTACATACTTATATTGTAAAGTAAATGATGACCAAAAAGTGACTTTCTATGCCAACATGATTTCATTAAAATTCAAACCAAAATTAGTTTCTATGATATTAATGTTTTATAACACCCATGAAGGGTTTCTTAATATGAAACATTATCTAACTAACCTACTTGGGTAGTTTTTAGAATTGAGAAAGTTAAAAAAATTATTTCAAATACAAATTGAATATTCTATACATTTAAAATGATTTCATAATATATCATGCTCATATATAATTCTTCTGTTACATGGGTTTACATCAACAAATTTATAATGTACCCATACACATTACATGATGGAATTTAGCCACCACATATTAAATCCAATAACACATTAACATTTTAATTCAGAATACATTTACATTATTATCATGATAATCTAGTTACATATAAATCTAAAATGGTTTGAATTCATGTGTCACATTTTTTCAATTATAAGGTTCCCATATAAATTACAATTAAAATCAATTTCATAATTTAATCTTACCAAATATGTTTTCCCATGTAACCATTTATATATTATAAACAAAATTCATGTTTTATTAAGATGTAAACATGGGGAAATATTGTATAAAAGAATAATCATTTTGTAATGAAAAATCATGTTCAAAAACATGGCATTGTGGAATATAAAATTAGGAATGATAAGTAATTACCAACCAATGTTCCAACTATTAATGTTCATATAACACCAAACATGGAATATAACAGGTATGATAGAAAATATAAAGGAATCATATTATATTGAAGACACATTACTCAGATAAGAAGGAAACATAATAAATGAAACTACATGGCATGGAATATGCCTGAAATGTTAATTTCTATTTTCTAATTGTGATGCATGTGATGCTTTATCCTTGACATACCGGGCCATAATAAAAATAAAATAAATTAATAAATTAATACTCTATGGGATTCACACCTCCCAATCAAGGAAAAATCATAGCCAACTATAATAGAAAACAACATGTCCAAAAATTTCCCCCATTGACCACATTCTAATTTCACCAGAGATGGGGAGATAATTCAATCACATGACTATTTTCCAATTCTCAAGACAACCCTAGTCTCTGTTACGAAAAATATGAGAAGGATGATTATCATAATAAAGTATTTTATTCGTTAACAATAGTTTTTAAGAATAAATAATATACTTACTTTTTAAAAGATGATGATAATAATGATCATTTTATTTAGGATATTTGACAAAGGATTATTATGAAGTTACATCATAATGGGTATATGTTTTTTTGGATGATAAAGTTCACCAAAATCATTTTATGTTTGTTAAGGATACTGATCATAATCTGGAAAGAAATATTGCTTGAAAGAACCAGATAGAAATATGATGATTATTTTATGATTGGTAATTCATTTAAACTATATGTTATTTGAGAAATTTGTGAAACCAAAATTAGGAATGAAATGTGGTGAATATAGGCATCAAATTATATTTAAATCAATCATATTGGTGATTGTCAGAAAAAGAGAATGTTTCAAAAATCATATAAAGTTATAAATATTCCCATTAAATGTTACTTGATGTTGACGATAATCACAAATATTCTAAATTTCAGGTTTAATTTATCATTAAAAGAAATAAGTTCAAGAAGATGAATTCTTTTGAAAAGTAACCATTATAATATCAGTCAATCTATATGTAATTAATGAAAATATATTTTTTAATGGATATGATGGTTTACCATAATGAAATAAACCTAAGGTGATTATTTTCACAATGAAAAACTCTAAAATACTTAACTCTTCTGATAAAGAAGAAGATGAGAATCATAATTCTAAAAGTGATGAAATATCATCAGAATCATATTTAGAGTTATTTGAAAAGAATCAGATATTGGATATGATCAATGGGACTCAGTATTCAACTGATCAATCAGAGGAAGGATTGTTCATAATTTGAATTATTTGGACCAATTAAAATGAATGAAATGATATGAAGTGGTTAAGACATACGAAAATAGGACTAGATATCTTCATCAATGTATTCATTAATTTTCTTTCAAGATGAACTATTGGTTGATTTTTTTGTGTGTCAACGTAGATATTTATTTCATTAACAAGTGTCTTATGAATGAAAATAAGATAAAATTATTTTTTCATGATTATCAATCTACATGGAAGTAAAGAGAAACCATATCGAGGAATCTAAAATCTTCATCAAAATAAATAATTTGGAATAATTATAGTGTTTTCCCAATTTGTACAGTGCAATGTAATGGGATTTCATCTGTTTGGATTTCACTATATGTTGTTTAAAAATATTAGTGTGACCAAATTTCCTCCTGGTAATATTGAAATTATTACTGACAATATGATTTAGAATAGCATTTATTTATTAAATAGGGTTTATGTTGTGTATTTCTTTATATATTCAGGCGATATGGAGAATCATAATGAAGAAAAAATATTTGGAAATTGGAATAGTGAATCCGAATCTAGCTGAATTTTTATAAAGAATTTTGAAAAGACATGATGTTATTATATGAGTATAGATGGTTCAGGAAGAATTGAAAATAATTTAAGAATTAATAAATGAACACAAAATTCATGTATAATTCTTTTTTTATAACATTTTTATAAGGTGTAAACATTAACAAAATCATTCCCAAACCACTTTTGAGTTTTCTATAAAAGTAAAAAGTACCGTTAAATTTTCATGAAGAATTATTTATTACAAGGTAAGATATATAAGTTCCAAATTTATTGGGAGATGAATATTTAGATTGAGTTTTGTGGAAAAATATTTCCAGACAGATGATGAACGGTTAATAGATAGAGTTCTATTTAGCTGATCATCATCTTGATCAATTAGACTTGGAAATTGGATTTGGAATCATGATTTTATATTCAAAATATAATATGATCAAATTGATTCAAAGTTATTTTGATTGATATTAATTTCATTATGGGTTAATATTATTCTCAAATCATACTGAGTATCATTACAACATTCAGAAGTTATTACTAGTTTTAGTGTAAGAAAGTGACGAGTTTTTCCGCAAAAATATTTTTCTGAATGTTGATAAAAAATAACAATATCATGTTTTTTAAAATATTATCATATATAATTTCATGTGACATGAATCCCATACATTTTAATTTTTAACATAGTGCTACATGATTTCTAGGGAATATCCTACTCATGGAATTCTATAAAGATGATTTTTTTCTTGTTGATTTTGTGGTTTTGGATTATTAATAAACTATAACAAAAATGTAGCTACTCTTATTGAGTGATGAACCTTGTAATTTCTTATTTTCATATAATTATGATTTTGTATTGTTTTTTGTAGGGAATAAAATTATTTACTAGATTCAAAGGTCTTTTCTTAAGTAATGAAACATATAAGAAAAATATATCATTGATTCAACCCCTCCCTCTATGAGTGATACAATAATAATACCAAGAAAATTGAAAGTGTTATTATATCTGATTGTTATCTTCATTTAATATTTACTAATGACTTTAATATAAGTTGATGGATAATCAAAAATATGTCAACATTAATGATATTCCAATACTTAATGGTTAGTGAAATCGTATTTGTAATGATTGAATACTACATTATCTTATGTCCCTTTGATATAATGTTCTAGAAGCTGAAAGAGAAGGATTTACTCTTATTAATGATATTGTACCTCATAAATATTTTGATTAGAAGATTATTGATAATGATGGAAAGAAAATAATTCTTTACTCAAATCAAATTAGAGAAGCTGGTTTTAAGAGTTAATGGTGATTCCTCTAACAATGGTATATGAGATATAAAGAAAATTATTTTTGAATGAAATACATTGGTGAAGAATGAAATCTATATATATAGAATTTTTAGTATAAATACATAAAAAATGTGTCAATATGAATCATTTGTGTATTTCTTAACTAGGGTAAATGAAATATTTGTCACTATCCAAAATCATGGTGAAACGTTGGAGGATTCTATAGTTGTGGGAATGATCATAAGAAATATTACCAAAAATCTTGACAATAGAGTCTCTTAGTTGGAAGGTATATATCCTTAAAATTTGTATCTGGATTATCAAAATAGAACTCTCATTCATTATAAAATTGTAAGTGATAATTTTAAAATGGAAAAAACAAATGTTGATAGATAAATGTCTTTTATGAAATCCACGAATGAAAAGTCTAATAAAATTCATAGGGAAAGTGATATTGCCGAATCTGACTATGAAATTGAGGTACATAATATTATTGATAAAATTTTAACTTTATAGTCTAAAATAGTGAGAATATTTATTGGTAAATACAAATGGAAGCTTCCATTTATGGGTATTGAATATGGACCCATTGGAAATGTTTTGTCTAAAATACCATAAAAGAAGACGAATAAGATAGTGAAGAATGTGAAAGAAGGAAAATATGGTCATGGAAAATAAAAGGTGATTAGTGTATATATTTTTACAGATAGAAAGGTATTCATTATCCAAATAAAAATGTATAAGTTTCTTGTCTAATGATGATAAATAAGATGATTGTGAAGCTAAATCTAAAAAATATATTGAAAATGATGGTGAGAATACTAATAATTAAATATTAAATAATGAAAAATATATAAGAAGAAATTATAATGTAGAATAAGAAACTTACCTTGAATTTCATCTGATATAATTTTTGAATGTGTGATTAAGGAATATCAGATGGATTGAGTTGTAAAATAAGATGTTGAAAGATGATAGTTTCGCAACAAATTATCTATAGTGTTATGTCGATGAAAATGTAAAGATGGTTGAAAAAATTTATATCTTGATGAAATCAGTTGAGAATGAAATAACATGAACGAACATTATGATGTGAGGTTGAGTGTTAAATATGAATAATTAGAACGTGTTCAAAAAAATACTTCTAATATGGAATTGAAGCTTATGAGTTTCAAGAATCCTACATCTGAATTTGGGTAAATATCTGAGAAGGATAAAACTACGAAAGATCCAAAATTATTACATTTAAAGGAGGCTAAAAATGATTATATTTTTTCCAACATATAGAAAAATGAGAACATTAATTACATTTACAAGACAATCAAAGTGGATAAACAATAATTTTAAAAAAAATACAGATTCTGAGAATGTTATAAAAAATAATGATTCCAAAAATGTTCCGATTAAATTTTCATTTGATAAAGATGAAAATATATATGGGTTAATTATTAATGTTTTTTAAAACAAAAATTTTAGCAGTCAACAACGACCTGATTAGAATGTTGAGATGATTGTTGAAAAGCTTATTCCAAAAATTGGTCTATGTGGAGGTTTTAAATAAAAATATGGATTATATGGAAAATTATTGTTTTGTGTATTATTAAAATATACATAAAATAGTTTTTGGTTTAACAAAAAAACATTTACTTTTCCACAAATTATTGATAGAAACATTTTTTGGGGATTCAATACCTTCAAACGAATAAGACTAGGAAGGGAATTCTGATGAAATATTAGAAGGATAGAGAAAAAAAATTGAAAATACTTTCAAAACCATGAAAACAATTTGTGAATCATTTTAGAAAGCATGAAATCATGCAATGAGATATCCAGTTTAGTTACAAGAATAATTTTTTTTAATAATTCGAAAAACCCAGAGATGAAGAATGAAAATTTGAATGAAGAGACTCTTGTTTAAAAAATTTCTTTGAATTCTAGAAAAGGGTAATTTTCAAGGATCATGGATACTGAGTGATCAGGTCATATTACATGAAAATAAATGTTTTTGAAGAAATAGTAAGACTTTAAATATGTATTGGTGACATTTGTAAATGAAAAATAAGTTAGAATTGAAGGTGTTGGTTCCACAATAATTTATAAAGAAACATTAAAATCATAACGTATTATTATATTGATGGTCTAAAACACAAATTTCAATATGTTTAAAAAACAATGTGATTTCCTAAAGAATGTTATTTTTACCATATATGAATTTTTATGAAGAGTGAGGTAGATGGAAAAATATTTACAAGAGACCTTCATACAAAAGTAAACATCTTCTAATTAAAATAAATAAAAAACTCATGTTACATGTATATGGTAAAAATTTATCAATTATGGAATAAAACTATAAGAAAAATGTGTTATAGAAACATGATAAAGATATAAAATAGAGAAAGTGATTAGAGAATTTCTATTTTCCCATGAAAATAGGATTCATGTTGAACTATTTTTCGGAATGGATATATTAATAACATAATGAAAAAATAAGTTCATATTGGTTAAAAATGACCCATAGAAATTATTCATTTTTCAGTTTTTCGGCCAATAAAAAACATTAATCAAATTTAGATAATTACTTCATCATAATCATTTATTAAAATTCTCAGTTTTCTTATATTGTGTATTTGAAAAAGAAGTTAGATCCTGAAAAAATGTTTTTATGTTTTATGGGTAAATCTGGGAAGGAATGTGAGTATTTAGTGAATAAGTTGAAAACTAATAATAGTGGTGAATATAGAAAATAATACTTTGATTGAAATCTTGTGAATCATGGAATTCTTAATAAGTTCATTTCACTATCCAGTCATCAAAAAATTGTTATTGTTTATGGAAATAATAGATGTTTGGTGAAAATGAAAATAACTATGTTATATGAATAAGGTATTTCACATTAATTTTGGGGAAAAGTCATGAGTAATGTCGTGTATATCAAAACATGTTATTTCTCTATATCATGTGTTCATATGATTTTGTATGAAATATTTTATGGTAAACCCCCATTTTTGAAACACATTATAGTTTTTGGGAGTCCATGCATCATAAAAAACATTGTTGGAAACCATTTTATATTTTAGAAGAGTTGTGAATAGGGAATTTTTCATCGTTATTCTCTAGAAGGAAGAGGATATTGGTCTATCACTAAGTAATCATGAATAATTTTTTATTATATTGATGTTAATGGTTTATAGAAATATGAATATGATAAACATTCTTATACATATATTTATTTTGAGTATTATAATAAATGTTTTCATTACATTTATGATATGGATATATGAAATTTATAATACTACTGAATAAGAAGAATTAGAGACATCTATTCCAAGTCATTTGGAAAAAAAATTAAAATATCATCCCAATATTAAGATGAATATTGATTTTCAATACATTATTGGTGATCAACATCAAGAGGCCCAAATAATAAGAACACTAAAACGTTTTACACATACTTATTTCTATTCAAATGTGGAACCAAAAAATGTGAATAAATATTTTATGTAATCTAAATGGGTTGAATTTATGAATGAAAAGATTGATCAGATATAGATGTATGATAATTAGAAACACATACCCATTCAGGATAAAAATTGAAATTGGAACAAAATGGTTTTTCCTGAAATAGAAGAATGATGATGATGATGAGATAAGAAACAATGTAATAATATAGTTAATTATTTTTCAAAAATATATATGTAACTATATATGATGAATGTTTTTCCCATGTGTCATGGTTAGAAACAATGAAAATAAATTTTTATTATTAATGTGCCATAAGAATAATTTTTTTTCAGAATGGAGGTAATGTCCAAATTTTTTAATGGTGATCATGAAGAGGATATTTATATTGAACAACATTATAGAGTTGTTATAATGAAAGATGAAATTTAAATGTTTAATATTAGTAAATCCTTGTATGGGATAAAACAACATATGATGTCATGATATTTCAAATTGGATTCTTATTTATGGGATAAGATTTTTAGGAAAGAAAGAGTCAATAACAATTTTTACCTCAATGAGATTTAGGAGTTTTAACTCATGATAGTTGTTTATATTTATTACATTATCTTTACTATGAATGATGAAATATTTTGTGAATGATTTTTTTGAAGAGATGATAAAGTTTAATTGAGATGTCTATGCTATGATATTTGAAATTATATATTGGGTAACAAATTATAAAAAAGAAGAAACACTTCTTTATTTCAGAATTAATGTATTCATAGAATCTTTATTAGAAGTTTTAAATAGAAATTTAGGAACAAGATTCCAAAGTGGATTCAGTAGGAACCATTATTTACAAATATGGGGAACATATGTAAATTAACATGAATGATATTTGTGATCTACATCAATGTTTTTTATATTTAAATGTCTGAAACCCCTCATTTTCTATGTTGTTTCCTTATGTGAATGATTTTATAGTGATCTAGATTAATAAGACATATATACTAAAAACTAATTCATAGATAAATCAATATCATGGAAAATTTCAAGATACTTTATGATATATTATAATGTATTGAATTTTTGGGTATTCAGATGCTGATTGGGTTGGAGATAATGATGATTGAAGACACACATATGGTGGAATTTAAATTCATTTGAAATTTACTGTAATTTTTTCAAAAAAAAGAAACATAATTAAATAAAAATTATTTTTCTTGATGTTGAGTGTTTTACTGACTCTAAATATGCTACATAAGTTATGTGGAATAATAAATAGTTATAATACTAACTTGTTTAAGTAGATTTACTCTTTCTCATGTTTTTGATAATCTATGTAAAATCAATTTTTTTAGGAATCCAGTAGAAATAAATATTTCAATAAATTTGGCCATAAAATATCATGTCATCAAATATAATTTGGAGAAGAATGAATTAATGCAAGAGTATATTCCTAAATTGGAATAAGATGCTGAAATTATCAAAAAAATCCTTACCAAAGAAAACTTTTCAAAAATACTAGTTGAATATTTTCATCCATCCAAAATGTCCTCAAGGTTGAGGTATGCATTTATGTCCCCCCCTCTCACCTTTTCAATGGATAATTTTTTCTTGGGTATTATTGATTCATATATATATATATATATATATATAAATTCATTTTAATGGGGTTGCGGTTGGGGGTATAAAATGAATTCCCCGTGTACATGTTTGAACTATTCAAATTATTTTTTGGAGTGGTTGAAGGATAGTTTTATTTTTATGAATGACTGATAGGAAAAGTGGGAGATGTGATGAATGTTTTGAATAATATATTATGTGGTTTTCGTGATCATTAATATTGTACTAAACATATTTTCTATCAACAATTCTTAGTTCATACAGTTACATTGATCATGTAGAAATATAATTGTTTATAGGAATTCCATTAATAGTGATTACAATGTTCAGTGATTTAGTAACCTTGGTAGACATAAATTGTAATGGGGTTATTTAATTCAACAATATGATAAAAATGATTATCAACTTTTGGTATTGTTTTTTGTTATCAATGATGTTTATAAAGAAAATAAATAAATTCACTATTTATTTAGTATGACTGGATAGATTATTATATCAAAGAAATCAATCTCACAATTCTTATGAAATTCCATCATAATGGTAGTATTTTTTCTAAGAGAAAATGTTCCTGAGACTCACATTAATTATTTTAAATATGATGATCATAATGAGTAAAAGAAACAGTTTCAGAATGACACCGATAGAAATCTGATGATTCTTGGTTGATTGGTAATTCAAAAATACCATGTGTTATTTGGGAAACATGGGAAGTAAGACATATGTATGAAAGGGGGATCACATGAGAAACTGATTATATTGAGGCTATACATATTAATGTGTGTTTAAAAATAATGAATTATTCCAAAATAAATTATGTTATAAAATGTTCAAAAGAATTTGAGATGATTATAAATCTAATATTAATTATTTAAAAGATCATTAATAATTAATTCTTACATTAACAAATTTTAGGATGTGTACTGTTTGTGTAAACATACTTTTCTGGTTATTGTATTTTGGTATTAAATTATTGAATGTAGACTTGTTAATGGGTGAGAGGGTTTATCATATGGAGATAATCCAATGGTATTTTTCAGTCATACCAAATGCAAAAAATATTTAAATTGTATAAGATAGATGTTGATGAGAATAATAATTGGATAAGATATAGACGTTCATTAGTATCAAATTCATATTTTTTTAAAGATGATGATACTATATCTAGTCCATTATAATAGCATTTCCAATGATCTATCATAGGATGTACTATTCGTAATGGGAATTGTTGTGACCAATTTAATGGAATGAAAAAATTAAATTTTTTGACACAATAGAAAATGGGGTCGATATTCATTCAATAATGCAGTCAAATATTTTATATCATGATTAATTTTCTGTTTCTTTTTGATTGGGTCCAGGAAAATAAATTATATTTAATATGTTGGTCATGAATGAAAATAAGAAACTATGATTTCTTTAGTATTTTCTATTTTCAAGTGATTAAAGATCCATTGTTTGGAAGAATCATTAATATTCATCCTAATGAAGATATTAGACTGATCCAAACTGATTTAATGTTTGTAAAGTTAAATGTAAGGGGATGTATTTAGTTATAGTTCATTTTCATCTGGGTCAAGAAAATTATCCTGAAAAAATTCACTCATCATAATGAAGAAATAACTATGGGAAATCACATTTAAAATTGGGCTCATGTTTTCTTAGAAGATTACATATGTCTATTTATTCATATATGAATGTGATGTGGAGAATTTTAATGACGATGTCGTATAGGGAAATGGGAATATTGAATCGATATCTGACTGAATCTTGTTAAATATTTTAGAAGAGATCTGAAGTAGTTAAATGATCTTATAGGGTTTGTGAATAGTTGTAAATAATATAAGAAGTCATAAAAACAACTTCCATTCAAGGATAATTTATGTTTTTGGAAAATTTCATTGAGTGAAAAACATTTTTAAAAACCCACCCAAATATTTTTGGTTTAACTATAAAATGAAAACATACAGTGTACATTTCCTGAAAATAATGATGTTCATAGTTTAAGAGATAGAATATCCAAATTTCTAGGGAGATGATTTTTCAAATTTTGGTTTAAGGAAGATGTATTTATGATTGTAGAAGAAAAAAGAAGAGACAAAATTGTATTCATTTGATCATTTTAATGATAAATTAGATCGGGAAATCATATTTGGAATCATAAATTATTTAAGTGATTATATTAGTTGTTTTTCTTGTGTTTCAGCCATATTTGGGCATATCTATATTTTACTGTGGGGAAATCAGATTGGGAAATTTGATTGGGAAATCAAAATGAGTATAATTATGACGTCCAATATGTTTTTACCAGCTTTTATATGATAATGTAATTTTTTTTGAATGTTCATATTTTTGAAATATGATCATGAAGCAAAGAAAAAAAAATTAGCCAAAAATATCTTTAGTAATTTGATACTACGTGATGCACATTCATCTTTTTATTGAACATAGTGTTAGACTAGTGGAAGGTCATATAATTATCATTGTATTCCTCATAAAAGGATTTTGTCTAGTGGATTTTTTTGAAACAGATCATTTACAAATCATAATTAGGGTGTAGTTACTCTTATAGTGATAAAGATCATCCAAATTTGTTTTGTTCCTCTGTATGTTTGTTTGATTGTTTTTCTGTAGATACAGTGGAGGTGATGTTTTTTTCATGTGTATGTTAAATGAAATAAAAATAGATCAATGATTCACCCCTAACCATCTCAATGATACAAAAATCATACCTCGGAAATTACCATCACCTATCTACAAGCCCAAAATAGTATGAAGATGAAAAATTCATCTCTAATTACAATTAATAATGTCCCAGCCTGAATTATCACCAACATGGTATGTAGACATGATGGTCACATGGCCACAAACTCACCTCTCTATAATATAGAGGCTTCTGACTATCAGTGATGATGTAAGGAGGTGATTGTGGAGAGTCTATACACTCAAGATCAGAGTAACGCAACTATAAAGAGGATAAGGGAGGAAATAGATAGAAATATAACAGACCAAAAATAATGAAAAATAATAGGACTAATATTATAATATCTGAATAAATTTGGGAAAATTCAATTATACAACAATGCATGTGTTACCACTGATTCTACAAGTGAAGGCAGAAAGAATTACAATAAGGAATACAATTTAGTAAAATAATAACATCCCAATGACTTTCTCCCTAAGAATCATGTGTACTAGATCAATACTCTTTCCCAAATACATCTTAGTAATGTGAAAATAGCTTTTGATTCTAGTTTATTCCCTTTATCAATACCTATAAATCATTATTTTACTCGAGTACCATGGGTACCCAAGAAGGGTGTGTGATAAAGTATCCATAAGGTTGAAATAATAGTGTCTATCCTAACCCATTACATGTATAAATTATTCAAGTGTAGGTAATATGACACAACTAATAGTACATAAATAACAACACGGGTCAGCTCACGTTCCCCTTAGAGACATTGCCAACTCTACCAGCTTCAGATCACTATAGGTAATAAAATTTGACATGTAACATTATATTGTATTGTATAAATATATATTATTTATATATTTCATCCACATATACAAAAAAATTGTGTGAGGATGACAAATATCCATATAACTAAAATAATATATTTGGGGTGGAACATGGCATAACTCAGACATCCATAACGAGTATAAATTGGTCTAAAAGATCAAGAAATATGGTGCATATTATACATCACAATATATTTTGGGAATTTCATGCCTATCACATACGATAGAGAGTGAGTCCTAATGAAACAATTTACTCAGTGAACGTGGTTCCTCATCCAATCACCCATATAGTGAAAATAGAGTGATTCATCATGCTAAACACCCATTTTAATAGAGTCTAGTGCACCAAGCTCAACAGAACCATTACCATCTTTCCATATTCTATGTATACAGTGTTAACATATTTTTCATATCTGGTCATGAGGTAATACATATCATTCTTTACATTTTTCAAAAAATTATAAATCTATCATTATATTTATAATCTATGCCATGATGAACTACCTCTCATGAATTATTATTAAACAACCCATTATAATCATGGGTATCATATTTATAATAATTTATATACGTAGTTTTTTATTTAATCATAACTAGGGTCATGTTTGTAACTCGCTCTTTAATTCCATTTCAATTTTACCATTTAATTCAATACATTAAATTTACTAAACAAATATACAAAAAATATATAAAGCTCAATGAGAACAAATGAGGTAACATTGGAGAAATGTCATTTACTAACATGGGTAATCAGAATTAAAATATGGGAAAATAACATAGAAGGTTCCATGTTTCATTTAAAATTAATATTCAAATGTGGAAGCATCATTTAAGAATAACAAGACATGCCATGTAAAACATTCCACTAAATACAATCATACCACGGGGCATAAAAAATCAAAGACATATACCAAGAATGATATAAATATATAACCATTAATTTTTAACTTTTATGATATGACACCTCCATAGATGGTTTTGATTTAAAAAACATGACATTTTCCTTCAAATAATTCATTTACACTAAGAATCGTTTCATTTCAAAATCTTACAATACTAGTTAAAATATATGGAAAGTGAAAAAGTCAAGAAATTAATGAATTCTTAAAATGAATGGGAAATAGAAAAATGATTCTACCTTAAGAAAAAAATGGATTAACGAATACTTTGATAATTTTTGTTTCTATTAACAACCACTTCAATAATATCTCTCTTAGCTCTGAGCATATTCAACTTCACATATACAAAAGGACACATTTCCCGAATCTATGTATTCTAATAACTATGAATATGTTCAACGAGATCCATAAATGCATGATCTTATTTTAATATACCCATTTATAGTAACAAATATATAAATTTTTCAAATATATACATAAGAATTCATTTTCATTAAATATATATTTCTTATTCCATGGGATAATATATATATAATGGAGAAATTACTTACTTATATATATATATTCCATCCTATGAATTCACATGTATGTCTCCCTAGACTACGTTGACCCGAACCCATATCAAGGATGACCGAACACACTATAATGAAATACTACGAACTCAAAAACAACTAAATACCCCAAATTATACAAGGACAGACAAAGCAGTGGGATAAACACCAACTTCAATTGGTGAAGAAAAATGTAAGTATCTGAAATGCATAACAATATAAGGTGTATTTTAAAAAACTTATGATGTGGTCTTGGGATATTTTACACACACCCTAAGAGTATATGAAAATTCACAACTCTAATTAAACACACCACTAGGATAATACCCATTGGAATTCAGGTGACGAGATAAGGGATAATTAGCCGAAACAAAGGAGAAGACTGAGATGAGACCACAAATCAGAGACTAAAATGATAAACCTGATGAAATACAGTAAAATCATCATGAAAATATGTGGCTAATAGAGGAATTATTCATGTGACAGATAGGTCCATTGAAGGGGGATGTGAGGATTTTAGGGGTTATTGGGATACAATCCTCTAGAGTTTTCATGAAACTTATAATAATAACAATAATAATAATATTATTATTATTATAATTAAAACATTCATTTATTTTTATTTTCCACTTTTTTATACAATTTATTCACATATATATAAATTAATTTAATATATTCAATTTCATTAAAAAAATACAGTGCATAGTTTAGGTTTCATAGTTAGCCAAACCGCGTGCCAACCGTGCGATGAAAAATATCATCATACTATCCATTTTGAACAAACCACTCATTATAGGTGCCCATTTTGGGTAAACCTTGTATATAACTAGAGGTTGATTTCTTCTCCATTGCTATATCGGCACAGTTTTTTTAGGACCGCATGGTATTATAAAAATCCTATGCCATGTTTAGAGAACCTAAACCTTGATATTTTAAAGAGTAGAACTCCCAAACTCAATGGGACACATGAGGGACCACTCACAACATTAACCAAACCTAATGAAAAAAAAATGAAACATACTATCTATCATAATTATATTCTAATGATCACTTTTTGAAACTAATTATCATGTAATAAAAATTAAATATTTTTTGTATTTTCACCCAGTTCAAAAACATGCATCATTAAAATTATTGACATAAGAATCTTTCTCGGGTTAACATGCTAATAAGGGAGACATGGGAAAATAATAGAATTAGATTAATAAACCTGATTTGTATTCAAACCTATCCAAATCAAATGTTGGGAATAAAATAGAAATTATACTCTTTAGACCTTTCCCAAACTACCAATTATAATTTCAGGATCATTAAATTGAGATATTTTTTAGCACTTACACATAACTACCTCTTCATTCGTGATGGAATTACACAAATCCATGGTTATATAAAATAAATAAAATGAACCTAGATCTCTGATACAACCTTTTCACAATCCAACCCAGATACCTGAGTACCCAAATATACATGTTGATCTTCATATAGACCGAATGGTTTTCCCAATACCAACATGTTGGATACAAGCAACTTGAATCAAAATAGAAAATGCGGGAACTATTTTTCACATAATAATCTAAAAATAAACAAATACGTGTCATCATTTTCAAAAAAAAAGTTCCAAAAAGTGATAATACCAGAATTCAAACATTTATCAAAAACACTTGAAAATCACCAATGTATCGGGATGGAATGATAATTAAACCAACTAAAAAATTAAATAGCACCCAATTCCACAAAATATCAATAACCACCACCTTCATGTGGTGCTTTCCCGTTTTTCAAACATGGGAGACGAAAATCAAAAAACACGCAATGGAAAATGTAGTGCGTGTAATAAAATCTTAATAGGGTCTCACTAAGTGTTCCATAATAATATTCAAATAAAATAAATCAATTCATTATTTATATTATAAAAAATTGAAGGATTGTTTCATATTTATATAAATTCCATTCATTTCAATATATTGATACTTTTTGGGAAAATGTCATAATAAACATTTCTATATAACATTGTTTATATAATTCACAAGGAATATGTAAAGCTGTTTGAAAAAAAAGGAATATATATCCAAATAATCAGAAATTATAGACATGGAAATCGTAAAATAGATATTATAGTTCCATGTTGTGGCATCCTCACACACTCATTTATTCATAATGAAAATTTCCAGACACGTCCCTCTAACACATGGGAAAGAAGATAAACATACATCCCACTATTGATAATATCTTCTAAAGGTTTTTTTGTTAAGGATGTAATGTGTTAATAGTTTTCTAGGGATATCCCAACCTAGAATGTTTTTCCCAAAAAACACTATAACTACCTTGTGTTGTATGCACTCCAATAATAATCAACAATGGGAATATTATTTTTTAGAAATTGAACTTACAGTTTCCCAATTTCTATTTCAATATGAAAATTGATAAATTTATTCCTTTTTCAGGAAAAAATGGGATATTAACAAACAAATATAATCCACTATCAGAAAATCTATTTCACAAATTCCCTAAATTTCCCCCAAGTCCAAATCACAAACCAATTATTTGGAAATGAGGGGTTCCCCACTATACATGATATTTCTTTTTACGTCCCTATTCATATCATAATGGGGTTTCACAACAAAATTAAAAATAATGAAATAAATTATATAATTCATGGTTAAATTAATTTGTTAATCATATGTGTAATCATGAACCTAAAAATGTAGATCTTGTATCATAATGTCTGTAAGAGGAAAATCCAATGAAAAATGATAGAAACAAATATCAATGAATCAAAAATATATTCCGGATATAAATGAAAATAATTTTTTTCTCTGAATAAAATGATTATCTATCAAACGCTATATACGATAGAAGAATTTTAGAGTGAGGGAAATAACTGGGGAAGGAATCTAATTGGGGAGAGACCGAATGGAATTATCATATCATCAATCCACTTCATAAAGGGATCAATAATTTTTTAAAAAATATTTTTAATTAAAAAACATAATTCACACTGTTTGTTGGGAAAGGATGGACAATTTTTCAAACCATCGACTCAAACATTGTTTTACTCTAATGGGGTTCAAAATTTCATCTAAGTGGGTGAATAGGATTTCAAAATGTTCACCGATCATGAATTCCCTCTCTATGTGGGTTCTTACAGTTTATCAAGGGTGGGAATACAGTTTTGGAAAACTATGTTCCAATTGTACACAAACCAAAAAATGTATAAAATAATTTTTTTTAACTAAAGAACCCCTAAATAAGACTCAACCAAAGAATGACCAAAAATTGGTTTCATGAGTTTTTGAATGAAGTAATAGGATTTTAAAAATACATTGTATTTGAATATGTGTAACCCATGTATTTACATATTATAAAAATGATGATATGGTTGTACCTGTGAAAATAAATCATCACTAATGGGTGTTCTATTTTTTTATGCCAGTATCATGATAGAGTCGTAGAAGAAAAAAAATTAGTTGATATAAAGAGTTATTAGGATTTATTGTGTGAATATGAGGAGGTAAACTATATATCACTAGAAAAAAATAAATATAATCAGTGCATGTTGGTTTGGTTTTATGAGTATGTAGATCCCGATAATGTAGAGTTACCAAGATAATTAGATGATAAAAGAGTCGCATATGGTATCAATATGTGTCGGTCATCTACGATCAGTGTGAAGAGAGATTCTTATGCTGGTATGATTGGGGGATCATAAGTAAGGTGATATTGGGAATATAGAGAAATTATGTTGGTGAGTGGAGAGTGATAATGGGATGGGGAGACTGGGAGTAAGGTGGGGGAGTAGGTAGAGAGTGGGTAGAGAAGATTGATATGGGGACAGGGAGATAGAGGGTTAGCTGTGAAGGGGAAATGATAGGGGGGAAAGTGATGTGGATGTGAATGAACATGTAAATAGATCCGTAGACAATAGAATTAATAAATGATATATATATATATATAGTCAACCATAATTGTTAGATATAGAAAAAATGAATTGAACAATTCAGATAGGTGTTTTTTTGTTTTTATACAAGATTGATCTTTTTCAATTTATAGTAGATCAAACTATATAATGTTAAAACCTTATTGTTCTTACAATGTAATTATTATATCATATAAATAAAGAAATATTTAAAACAATATTCTTATTAATATCCACATAAAACAAAAATAAAATATGGATCATATTGCTTTGTGGAACTGATAGTCCACAAATACAAATGAGTGAAATTATCATTTTAACATGGTTTTTAAGAAAAGACGGTTGATATGATATTTATAATCCACAATGATAATATATTTATTAATAATTTATATAATATTAACCCCATATTAAAAATCATCAATAAACCATGTTTTTATAAAATATATTGTATCCCAACATACAGACGATAATCTATACTAACAGATGAGTTATACATTCTCTTCCATTGTGATAGGGAAAATATTTTTTAATGATGGTTCTATAATAGTAATCTAATATATGTATATTTTGGATATTTATGTTATAATTGTTCAATAAATATGACATATTTATAAGAGGTAAATCTATATATAAATATTATGTGATCAATTATGGTGGTTACATCTTATTTGAATGTAATCCCTTAGAAATCATCATAAGGATTCAAGGGATTGTCTTTTTAAAAAAATGATCCTTTATAATATAGGTTTGGATTTATGTAATATATTTTGTAAAGGGTTTGTTGATATATTAGGCTCACATTTGTGTAAATAACATAATAGTCGGGTTCCCTTTTATTTGTGCGAGGAGGGACACTCATGTCATTTCAAATAATATTAATATATAAAAAAATTCATTCTCCTGAAAAATGTTTCACAATTAATATAGAATCATTTCAAATTTATTATCTGGTTGAAATCCCATCATGAAATAAAATTATTATAGTTTAATGTGGGATTTTAAATATTATCATTTAGATTAACCCATTACTTAACTTATTTTAACCTAAATAATGATAATATATTTTTTCACTCTAAAAGGGGTATACTTTATCATATAAGGAAAAATTTGTAACATGAATATGTATGAGATGAAATTAAAACCCATATATTCAAAACCATTTTTTATTTTTATGTTTAAATATTTTTTTAATAATTTATTAAATATTTATTTTCTTAATATTTCATTAATGTCAATTTTGACACAATTCTATTAATTTGACAATAATAAATACCTGAAAAATATTTAATTAAAATACAATCCATTAAAATATTCCTACTATGTTATATTTTCTTATAATTATTTTGGGATGGCCAATTTCTTCCAAATCATATTACATTCAATATTTTTAAATCTGTTAAATTTTTTCAATTAATTGTTAAAACATTGTGTGTAAATTTCACAAGTGTTTTAATAAAATATATAATTAATAAAAAGTAAATATAAATTATAATCATGAAAATAAAGACATAATTATATAAAAAATATTAATCATTAATAACTTAATTTTTCCCCTATGTGAACGATTAAGATATATTTAAATTAAGAGATTGATATTTTGTATTTCTATTCATATAAATTATTATATTTTTTTTCCAAGAATAATGTCCCATAAAATAATTAATATCAATATTTAGGTGAAAATGGTCGAATTAGAAGAACCTAAAAATATTTAATATGATTAACGGTTAACGTTACATTTAGTTTGGAACTAGGATAACATGATTTACCATTTATGAGGTGATAAATTTTGTCATGGTCATATTTATAATCCTTAAAAATAAAATCGGTTATTTTACCAAAATTTTGACTTCCTCATTGCAATTATGTAATAAATTTTATAATTCAATTACTATATGTTAAATATAATGATTTAAAATTAGTGTGAAAAAATTTTCAAAATTATTTCTGGGAAAAATACATTTTAAGCGTAATATAGATTTATTCATATCACATGCCTAGAAAAAGATTAAATTACTATTAAAAATTATTATACAATATATAATATATTAATTTATTTAAAATAATACATAAATATTGATTAATTATATTTATTAAGATTATAAAAATATGTTTCACAGAAAATAATATTTTTTCCTAAAATCTGTTATTTATGTTATTTTTTTTTTCTAATTTAGAAATACAATTAATTCCAATTAACATAATTTAACTTCTCAAGATAGAAAAAAAATATTACCTTTATACTCTTTTTCAAAAATTATTAATTATATTTAATTATTTATAATAAAAATAAATTTTAAAATTAGAAACCTTATACTTTAAAATTATTCAAAAAATAAATCATTCATAAAAAATTTAAAAAAATAAATATATACTAATTCTAAAAATGTCATTTATAAAATAATTATCATTTAATTTAAATTTTTTCCAAATGGGTCAAAAATTAAATGCAACATTTTTTCATAAAATAAAATGAAAAACATGTTTAATGGAAATAAATTTTTTATAATATATATTTACATGAAATTTAATCCTTATTTATTTATAATTAAGTCATATATTTATTGAGTTAAATATTTAAATATATTTAATACTTTTATATTACTATTCAAACCTTCCAATTAAATGGATCAATTTTTATAACCATATTTAAATAATAATATTTCATCATTCAATTTAGTTTAGTGCGACATGTTGTATACATTATCAAAAGTAATTTTCAATTTTTAAAGTCATTTTGTGGTACATTGTCCCAAAATTTAAAAAAATTGTGTCCTCAGAGTATTAACTTGTTCTTGGTAATCATTTTTTTCATCATTAAAAATTCATTTGGTGAGAAACTTCATCAGAAAAAGTGTTTATTAATGTACATTAAAAATGACAGAATGTGAAATATTACCGACATATTTAATAACCTAGATAAAGATTTTAAAATATGGGAAATGATGTGTTAAATAGAAATACTGAATTTTAGGAGAAATAAACACCCATAGGCTAATTGAGAGTTATATTGAACAAGTTCTATAGATAGATAATGACAAAAAAACATAATTCTATGATAGGGAGAAAAATAATAGAATCTTCACAAATCCAAGTAAAACTATAACATTTTATTTAAAGATACATTCCCTAATGTTGATGGATACTTTTACGATAATGATATAGAATTTGGAATGGATAAATAATATATATTCTTTAGAAATTATGGTAATATTATAAAAAATTATTGGAATATTATTTTTGTTAAACTGGAGAGGTTCATTTAATATTATAATATACAACCTTAGAAAATATAATTTCTCAATTTATTTCTATAGCATAACCATAATTTCATCTGTTGGTTGTCATTCAATCTATTTATAAACAAACTCGTACTCCCTAAAATGTATATTCCAGAAGAATTACCCATTCTTTAAGAATATAAATTAACTTTTAATATATCCTAATATTCAGTAAATAATTACCAGTCATTCTGTCAAACTAAATAACATTATCAATGCCCAAATTTCTGGCATAGGTTATGCAATATGATAAATAAAACTCTAATCGCAAACTATAATAGCCAAATTTCAACTCATACCATTTTATAAGTAGTTATGATTATAAAACATATATATTATGTCTAACTAATTTCAAAATACAATAATTTATTAATGAGTGTATGTTTTTCCAAAATAAACATAACAGTAACACCCCAAACAAACTAAATTCTCTTTAAATATCATATTACCAATATAATAATTCAAGGATCATATGTTCTCATAAAACATAGATATTCTATAAATATCCATAAAACATTAATGAAAACATACATTCATACAAAAATTTAATATCTCTTAATTCTTCAAATAAAATCATAAATTATTTAATGTATACCATATATTTAGAAATTATGTCAACTACATCAATGATACCATAAACTGCCTAATGTAAAAATTAATAATAATATCAGATTCATCAAAAAATACAATTTACTTTATCAATAATATCATTAACTCTTGTAAATGTTATTATTCTTTCACTGAGTGCATGTTAGGGGTTATATATTCCTTTACAATATAGATTTTCTTAAAATATAATCTTACCAGAAGATCAGTTTTCCCATTAATCATTGCCATTAAACATATTCTTTCAATTTCATAATGAAAAAATAATATAGAGTAATCCTTAATAAAAATTAGTTTCATAATTCTAGGATATAATTGAAAAAAATAATTTGATATGAAATAATATAAAAAATGTAATACGTAAATACAATTACATTTCCTCATATTGTTTAAACTATTTACTAGGATTCATAATATCATTAAATAATACATCCTTCCATTTGTATTTCATTCAAAGTATCTTCATCCCTAATAATAAACATAATACTCATAGAACCATGTCAGTTTTTTTAGATTTACCCTTTGGTAATTGATTTGAAAAATTCCCATATTTTCCAAATTTTAAATATTCATCCACTGAATAAACCATAGGGTGCCATTATTTTCTTACATTGGGTTAAAAAATAAATCAATTTTTCATCATTAATACATTTTTTATGTCCCCCATTTAAACAAAAATAGATCTTCATATTCCTATGATACATTTCCTATGTTGTTTCATCAGGCATAATTGACATGTTAGAAATGGAATATTATTACCATTATAGTCATTATTAAAATTCTTTTTTACCTCTCCGATGTGTCTAAAAAAATTGATGTTATCATTATTTGATATATAATGGGATGATTTTTTTGGAATAATCATAAAATTTTTCTTTCTATATCTTGTTTCACATTTTTATCACATGAAAAATCACACCAATATCCATGACATTTTTCATTAAAACAAGTTCTCTTGGTTCAAGAAAGTCACATAAATCGTAAAATACACTATGAGATACAATATTAATATTCGGAAACCACAAATTTATGAATAATAAATAATAGGATATATAAATAAAGATAAAAGCATATCAATATATGAAAATATATTATTACCATATATCATTGTTATCTAGAATATACAAAAATTATTCATAATATTTTTTATATGAAATCATATTTAAAAATAGTATATCCCCCATAGTTTCAGAATAGGTGATTATTATTACCACACTCACTGTTAACTAGAATATTGTTGGATATTTACTAAATGTTATTTTTTATGGTTATTAACCCTCAATTTATATATAAAGAAAAAACAACCATATGTATTATCCAAACATGGATGTTTTCTTTTTAAAACTACACTATATTATTTAACATAACAATAGATGATCTCTATTATACTGGATTATTTTAATGTTATTTAATAAATATTTTTCATCCTAGATTCATGTATTCCACTAAACCATACCAATATGAAATCTATGTTGAAAGATACTTTTCATACATAGATTATATATCTTATTATATGAACATTAATCACATAACTTATTGATCCACATTAGATTGTAATTGGTCTCGCATATTTTTTATCATAGAAACATAAGAAACATTTTCATAAGATATTAATATCATCACCCATTTAGTTTATCATACGTATAAAAATTCATATATATATATATAGAATAAAAAATATTTGTTCAAAACCCATTTAAATTAATCATAAGAAAGGTTGATCTTATATTCTTAGTAAGGGTATAAGAGATATGATTTATCGAAAATAATTTCAATATTATAAGGGAAATAGAACATGAGATTAATTTTTTTTACCACACCCTTCATTCCATATATTATAATATTTTCACTATTAAAAATTCATGGTAAATCCTCAGAAATGAAATAAAAAGAAATCAGATAACATATATAATGAGATAATAACATTAGAATAACACGCATATTTGGAGTGTACACATAATAATAGAAAATAATTTCCTAAGTTCTAAATGATAATTTCAAACAATATCATTGATCAATAGGGTAAATAACCAATCCATCATAGTAGTAATCATTCACCCAAGTTTTATCATTGTGTAAAATTTACAATATTGTATTGGTTTCACTCTCTATTCTAGTCATATTTAACTCATGATATATCTATCATTTACAAACAAATTGGTGGTGTCTATAATTAATGACACATCTATTCCATAATGAAAATCATACATATGTGTTCCATAATATCATATAACATTCATAATATAGTAATATAGAAAAATAAAATTGGTTCTATAAATATTTCATTATAAAATATCCTATGGAAATTAAAAGAATTTCATAAACATTTCATCTTATCATCAAAGCATAGCGTGTAAAAAATTAAAGGGGTTTGTATAGATAATGTCATAATAATTAGAATCAATACAAAGAAAAATAATTTATTTAATCACTAAATAAAATCAAAAAATTATATGTATTCACAATATAGTATTATATCATATATTAATATTCAATTATAATGTAACATATAACTTTTCATGATGAAAATTCCGTTTTTTTAATTAAAATCACATATTTCAAACCCGAAATCTACCAAACTAATTTTGAAATAATTTTTCATGATAATAACCATGGATAAATATAAATTAAAATATAATACATAGAGTATTTATGATGTGTATAAATTTCATTCATGACCTATATGTTGAAAGAAAACAATCCTCATGATCTTTTTGTAATAAAATAAAAAAGTACCTCCCTTGGAAAAGTAAAAAATTATTGATTTTAAATTTATTTATAAGAACTAAATCTGGGGTAAAAATTAATCAAATGAGTCATAGAAAAATAATAAATTCATAAAAAAATATTGAAAATATTGATATGGATGAAAATTTATTTTCAACTCAATTAAAAAACAATGTCAATTTTTCATAAAAAAAGTTTTAGTCCCTTGTTTACATAAAAAAGAAACGTAGAGGGAAAATTATATTGTCAGAAATACCTATTGGAAGGAAAATTACAGTTCTTCAAGATAGGTTCACAATAATATTTGATCATCATAACTTTATCATAATCCATCCCCATAAATAATGATATTTTATACTTCTAACCATATCACTTTGGTAAATATTATATTGTAATTCCATTAACAAATATAATAATATGAAACCTTAAATACCAATAATATAATAAATTTCTGGATATAATAAGTCAAATTTTATTACATAATAATAATATAAAAAGATAGGTTCATAAAATATCATCTTACCAAAACTAGACAATTATAGAAGAATAACACTTATATCGACTTCCACTATCTTTGAACATTCCATATCCTCCTATATAATAATTTAAAATATATTAGAACTATGGAAATGAATATTTTACACACTAATAGTAATATATATGATCCATTTTTAACAATTCATCACATACATATCAATAATCACTACTTAAAAGGTTCGTTTCTGGGTGTTTACTATTTCATTTCATAATAAAAAAAATTTGTTCGTCAGTTCACATCCTAATAAATTGATCATGGTTCTAATATCTCCATAATTTTAATCATGATAAAAATAAAATTTATATTTATTATATATAAATATATATATTCTCATCCATAAAAGTAAATGATATAAAAATTAATTACATTGTTAATTGAGATAGTATCTTATACATACATATGAATGTTCTATTCACATTTGGATGGATAGAATGAAAGAATATTAAATAATAAATCACTTTAATATAATAATTAATATATCATATAAATCATATATATTCCAGAAAAAAAACTCCTTTCCACCATCCATGTAAATCAGAATAAAAAAATATCACATTTTATCATGGAGGTGGCAGTACAGAAGTACACACGAGAAACATAATAATCTTCCAAAATAATAAAATTTATGAAGGTAGATAGAATTATTTAATCATAGAAGTCTAATTAGGTCATAAATATCAAATATAAGTTTTATAACCTTCATAATTTTGATTCCTTAATGATGGTGATGAAACATGAATGGTAACGTTATGTGGAGATTAAATCATACGTATGAATTAGCAGTACTTTTACTTTACATTTGTGGGAAAAGAGTTGTGATAATAGTGATGTAATAATAAAAATACTATTTAATAATATTTATTATACTGATTTTATTATTTTCATTAAAAATATAATAGATATATATGATGTATAATAATAATATAAAAGAAATTGGTTATTAAGATGATTACGAATTAATTTAAAAAATCATTTATTCTTCTCCTAAGGATCATAGTGTTTATATTTTAAAAATAATGAACATCTATAAAGTGGGTAAAGAATTTTATATTACATATCTATATAGCTAGGTAGATAAATATTTCTCAACATGGTATGTAGAAGAGAATGGGTGGGTTCCCTTTTATAAGAGAGGGGTAGGACACATAAGGAATATTCTAATATATATATATATATATATATATTCTTATTTCTTGAAAAATTATTCCAAATTGATAGAGACTCAATTATACGGAATTTTTTAGAATAAATACTATTATCATATAACATTGTAATATTTTTACATATATTTTTTAAAAAATAATATTTCATTCAACCATTTAGTTCATTATTCTAACCTTAACCATGATAACATCTTTTATACTATTAAAGGGTTAAAATTATATAGAAAATGTTAATGATTTCAGATAAATAAAAAAAATATATAATTTGGGGACAGATATTATCCACCTTATACTCATTGAATATATTAATTAATTTTTTCATTTTATTATTTTTATAAAATATAATTACTGTCTGTTTTAAAGAATTCATTTAATATTTCTTTAAGGAAAATATGGAAAAAGTGGAACTCTTATCCAATATTTTTCAAAACCTCTAATATTTAATATTTATCTATAGAATTTGTAGAATATAGTAATATATCCAAATATCATTACTTTTAATATTCTTATAATTATATATTTTATCAATCAATTAATTGAATAAATATAGTGGCATTTGTGGGTAAGTGATTAAGGTAATTATATAATTTTTAAAAAAAGAAACAATTTCCCATGATAAATATAATTAAATTATTCCTAAAATAAAAAATTATATTCATTTAGAAAATTTCCTTTTTCTCCACTGACCACATTATATATTTTTAAAAGTGATAGAGTGAAATTACTTATTTTAATTTTTTATTAAAAATATATAGGTAATTTTCATGATAAATATTCAATAAATAAATAAATTTTTATTTTATGGTTATATGGTTTAATTAAGTCTATCAATTATAATTTAATATGATTTTTTTACTACAACAATTATTTTTAACCTAGATTTTAGACATTTACCTTTTACTAAGGTTGTAAATTTTACCAGAGTTACTACTCATAATTTAAAAAATTTTGTGGTATATTTATCAAATTTGGACCTCCTACTTCCAAATATGGAATAATATTTTTCGTAATTCAATTTATAAAAATGGAATAAAAATAATTTTAATATATGTAGATAAGGAAAAATACAAATTATTTTTTCAAGTAAATTATATGTATAAAATTTCATTTATTCTTATCCTATGTGAGTAAAAAAATTAACTTATTTTTGAAAACATTCACCAGAATTTATTAATATAATTTAATAATATAATAATAACATTGCGTGCACAAAAAATTAATTTTATTAAAAAATACAATATTAGTTAAAAATATAAGTCACTTCGAAATTCAACATTTCAATTGATTGTATAAATTTTATTAAATAATAAATACAATGTTAGAAATATTATTATATTTAATCAATAATAGAAATGGTTTCTTTATAAATTCATGAAAAAATAATATAGTTTAAAAAAATACTATTTATTTAAAAATAATTACATTCTAAAAGTTCATAAAAATTAAATCTATGATAATTGTAATATATTTTTTTAGAAATGAACTTAATTATATTAAATATATTAAATAACTATTTAAAAAATAAAATATAATTTTTTTCCTCAAAATATTTTATAAATATTATTTCGAGGGAAATTTATTTTTTAAAAACATAATACAGATATAATAAAAATTTTAGGATATTTTAATTATATTGAATAAATAATTTTTTTTATTAAGATGTTTATATGTATTTAATTTTGTGTTTACACATATTAATAACAAAAAATTCAATTTTAAGATTAAAATGGTAATATGGAAATAAATGGTTTACGTTGAGTCATGACCCCCTCCCCACAAAGTGTACCCCTCCTGGGACGACAATGTGAAAAGGGAGATAATGACCCCTGAGTCCCGACTCCAGTAGGCCCCGGGTTGGCGACTAGCACCGAGGGTATAATAAACACACAAATAAGAGGAATTACCCTATAAGAGAACACATGAAGAAGAGTGAGATAATATAGACACAAAAAAACACCAACTAAGAACTGAAATATAAAAGATACCCAAGTACATATATGAAATGCCATGAAAACGTACTACAACCAAAAATGGAAAACTACAAGTACCCGGAATAAAGTAAAAAAAGCAGCAGTGACCACAAGCCAGAATAGCTCCGGAAACCACAAGCTAGTAGTAACGAGCCTGACCTCCATCCAGCTCTAAGTGTCCTGAAAAATAGTTTATGTATACGTTGGGTGTGTATAACCGCATACTCAGTAGGATCCTCCCTGAAGTCGCTCGTGCAAAAGTAAAGAAAGCATGCTAAAGCACAGTGACCAACAGTTAAACTAACTCATCACCTAACATGTATAATATGTTTCAAAACTCACCAAGGCTACTCTAATTAGTAATGTATATAAGAGTATAACATATAGTAAAGAATATCAAGGGTACCCCACTACTACATCCCCACTGGTTTTCTTCTTTTCCCCAACCACATACGTCATGTGCATCTCTCTCCAAAGGCTTGCCCGTAAAAACATGAGCTATGCTCCACAATCTGCACTACGTGCATCATAAGGGATTGCTCGCAGACACTTGGGAAAAGCACCACACCATCCTCGCAACCAAAAGTAACCAGGTAGTTCTCAGGAGCCACCACATCTCGCATAACATGTATCATACGTCGGGTATTATACCTCAAGCCAATACATCCCATACACCGAGTAAGGATCCTCATGCCATCATAGCCCATACACGTTACACCAATAGTATTCTATAAGACACTATATCCATAATATATTAGTGTGAAATAATCACAAGACATTACATCCCTCTACACACATATATGGGGAAACTAACTGATGTGCCAATGGCCCTAGTATCAACCAAGATAAGTGAGCAGGGCTAAAGGGGGTAGTCATCCTTTCATCCTCCCACTGGAATGTTGGAGAAAACACCCCCCCCCAAGGCTCAGAATCCTCAGGTTGTTAGTTTCCCTTACTAATAGGGTGGAGTAGCGTTTAGGAACACAAAATGTAAAGAATATACTATAACTCACAACCACACTATGGGAATAACCGTGTCTTAGACAGAACTACAACCAACATCCCTCGGACTTCGGGCATCCAATTATAATACTATGTATCCTATAATCACACAACCAATTAAATAACATCATTAGGTCACTTTATTCCCTTTTTCATCAATTCCTCTTTACGTTAATTAATTCTTTGAACATTAATTAACCATGAACACAACCACATTAAACTTTATTGGAATCACATTCAAAATCAAATGTCGCTTCAAAAGTTCTCAACCTCATCACTAAGATTCATCAAACTCCAACCCCATGGGTTAACATCATTTATTCAAAAATTCATTACAGAATTACTTTCCCATATTCCCAGGCATTCTAGAAAAGCAACCTATGCAACTAAACACAAGGGGGATCAACATGGTGAGTATATGTACTACCCGTCGATTCTTTGCCGCATATAGAAAGAGCGTAGACCCATTCTCCCTTGAGAGGCTAAACATGGAAATCACGTGGCATACGCCTCATGTCTTCGCCTCCTTTAGAAGAAGGGTAAGCAAGACCAGTAGCTTTGAGCAGTGTGAAAAATTAAAGGAGATAATCAACCTATCAAAACACCAAGAATCCAACAACAACATCCATCCCATTCCATCATCCATGGTGTCCTCCCCAAAATCCAAATGCATAAATCGATGCATCTCACCACCCGAGGCATCATCTGTTGCCACAACCACAAGGCCTCCCTGCCTCCACATATCACAACACCCCTCGAGGTCACATCCCATCACAATATATCACAACAACCCTACAGGGTCAAAACAAATCACAAGATATCACAACACCCCTCCAGGGTCACAGCACAACACAAGCAGTAGGATAACAACCAGCACATCAAATTGGGCTCTTGACCCTTTAACAAGGCATATATCCTTCAAACAAAAAGTACCAATAAATTTCAGGTTTACCAACCAACTAAGTTAATCACGTACATCAACATCAATTTGTTTAACATCAATTTGGAACAACATCCACAACAACAACAACCATATTTATTTACATGACTCTTTATCTTTAGAATATTAATTATCAATTAATTCCGGCTTTACGTTATTTATCAATTTCATCAAGAGAAACATGCTAACAAGAATGGCGGATATATCACACTATCTAGAAAATAATCAGTCGAACCGTTATCACAATAGAAAGAAACAACATGCGATCACCAATTATTTTAATCTGGTTCATGCATTTAATTTGCTCAATTACATTATGATCCAATGGACTAAATCATACTAAATCTACGATTGCACATGAAATATTAGAGAAGCCATGAATCCCCTACCTCAACAGTTTTCTAGGGAAACCACAATGGTCTATGAGCGCCCAAGAAACTAGGTTGATTCTCCACTAATCCTATTTAGATCTCCTCTCCTAACACAACCATGACCAATGCTCATCATAAAAGAAATCCACAGGCATAGATATATCCATAACAGGTATAGATCAAATATCCCAAGATAATAGTAGGAGTAGATCTACGTAGATCTAAGAAACCAAACAAATGTTTCACATACCTCGAGAAAACGACTTCGATTTGTGAAGATAAGCCTCCAGATCACCACTAAAACACATGGGAGAGGTTCTTATACCTCGAAGGAAAGGTAATCTCGAGTTATGGCCGCTTAGTGTCTTAAATGATGTGGTTACAGGACAAACGAGTTTGATCCACAATTTTAGGATCTATCTTCAAGTGCTCGCATGGTTAGTCCGCACATTTTAACAAACTGTGTGCTAACCATTCTTTAGATTCTTCCTTGGAAATCACTCCTCACACAGTTAGTCTACACGGTTAGACAAACTGTGTGATAACCGAGTGTTAGCCACTGCCTCCAAGACCATCCTTGCATGGTATGGCAGTACAGTTTAAGAAAACTATGCGTCTCCTGTGCGAAGTCCATAACCCTTTAGATTTCCTTAAAGTCTAACCAAACGCACCCCCAAGACACCTTGACCTCTCGAAACACCTCTAGCACCATATTTTCACAATGGATTCGACCGAAGAGGTTCGATCCATTACATAAGTTACCTCTCAAAATATTCTCGTCCTCGAGAATCCAAAACCCACCTAAAGAGAAAATGAAACAGGGTCTGAACAACCAACCAATGAGATACCTCTCAAAAGAGATCAAGACACCAAAGAAACAAAGGATTCCATCTCATAAAAATGAATGTTCCACAGCCACATAAGTTACAACGATACACGAAACGAGTTAAACATCAAACAACTCTGGGTACTGAGTGCGTATCTATGACTCATGTTCCCAAGTACTCTCTTCCAAGCTGTCATGTCACCACAAGTCACGAACTAAAGGGTTGGATCACCCATGAAAAACCTTCTCCTTGCATTCTTAGATCTCCATAGGTTGCTCCTCAAAGGTGGAATCCTCATCAACATTGATCTCTCCAAAATTGATTATCTGAGATTCGTCATGAAGATAACGATGTTACTGCGATACATGGAAAACATCATGTATCTGACTCATTTGTGGCGGAAGTGCTACTCGATATGCCACAGCTCCAACACTAGCTAACAACTCGAAAGGCCCAACAATGTGGGGAGAAATCTTACTCCCATGACCAAAACATCGCTTCCCCCAACGGGGATTCACCTTCATAAACACATGATCCCAAACATTTAACAATAAAGGTATCCTTCTGTGATCGACATATGATATTTGACGATCTTGTGGTGCCTTCATCCTCTCACAAATCACCTGAACCATCTCTGTTGTATTATGCACTAGTTCTGGTCTGTGAATTGCTAACTTTCCGACCCCAGTCCAGCACAACAGAGAACGGAATGGTCGGCCATACAAGGATTTAAACGGTGACATATAGATGGTGGAGTGAAAACTATTATTGTAAGTGAACTCCACCAAGGGTAAGTGACTCATTTACGAACCTCCAAAGTCACGAACACAAGAGCGTAAAATGATTTCAAGATTCTGGATGGGTCGCTCTGTTTGATGATCTGTTTGAGGGTGAAAAGCAGTGCTAAGTCATATTTGAGAACCGAAAGCATGATGAAAACCTCTCTATACCCTAGAGGAAAAACAAGGATCCTGAGAAAAAATGATTTTCCTATGGACTCCGTGAAGTCTCACCACCTCCTCCAGATAATGCCTCAACAAAACGTTCTCTAAGCTCGACTCCTTGATTTCTATTAAGTGGGACGATTTTGTTAAACGATCCACTACCACCCAAATAGCATGATGTCCACCCAGAGCACGAGGTAAACCTGTATCAAAGTCCATTGAGATGTCCTCCCACATCCATTGAGGAATCTATAACGAATGGAGAAGACCACCGGGAACATGGTTTTTGGCCTTCACCTTCTGGAAGACTAAACATCAAGACACAAACTCAACAACCGCACGCTTCAACCCAAGCCACCAAAACTTACTACTCAAGGATCGGTGCATCTTTGTCACACTAGGATGATCTACTAAAGGAGAACCATGGAACCCTATGAGGACAATCTCGTGCATCACCAAGGGAACAATAGTCCTTCCATGATACAACACTCTGTGTTGTTCATCTTCAGACCAACCATCTGGGGCCACACCACAAACAACTAGGTCTCTCTAGACCTCCACCTCAAGATCCCCCAACTGGGACTCTTCCACCTTCTTCATCAGGTGTGACTGCACAGTCATTTAAAAAATACAACCTCTACCTCCAACTTCTCCCATATCATGATGTAATGCCGACAGTTCTTCCATTACACTCCAGGAATCACAGGATTTGCGCACAGAATCACTACGTGACTTTTGGCTCAGTGCATCAGCTAAAACATCCACCTTTATAGGTGTATACAATATCTCAAAGTCATATTCCTATAGGAACTCCAACCACTGATGCTGAAGCAAGTTCAAGTAACACTGAGAGAAAATATGCCTCAATATCTTATGATTAGTGAAAACCACAAAGCGTTCACCAATGAGATAATGTACCCACAACATTAGATCAAACACCACGACTTCCAACTCAAGATCATGGGTTTCAGAGTTGTATTCATGGAGAACCAACTGTCGAGACCCATAAGAAACAACTGACCTATGCTGAATGAAGACAAAACCTACCCCCGAATGTGAAGCATCGCAAAAAACATCAAACTAAACTGCCTCAGCTGGAAGACAAAGGACTTTAGCACTAACTAACATTCCTTTTAGATACTCGAAAGCTTCCTGAAAACAATCAGTCCATATGAAATCCTGATATTTCCATGTCAAATATGTCATAGGAGTTTCAACTCAGGATAAATTTGCTACGAACCTCCTATAGTAGCCTGCGAGACCAAGGAAACTTCGTACCTCTGACATTTTCTTGGGGGATACCCAAGACACCAAAGCTTCTCTCTTCGATGGATCCACAAGTACTCCTTTTTGGGACATAAAATTCCCCAGAAAATGGACAACTCGAGCCCAAAACTCACACTTCAACATCTTTCCGAACAACTTATTTCAACGAAGAACTCCCAAAACAGCTCGTAGATACTCTGCATGCTCCTCTTAAGATGTGGAGTACACAAGGTTGTCATTGATGAAAAATACAAAAAACATGTCAAGGAAGTCACAGAACGCAGAATTCATCAATACCATGAATATTGATGGATCATTCGTCTCACCAAACAGAATTACAATGAACTCATAATGCCCATGATGTCAATAGAAAGTAGTCTTTGGGATATCTTCATCCTTCACACACAGCTGATGATATCCTGACCGCATGTCGATATTCGAGAACCAACTTGCACCTTTCAGTTGAATGAATAAGTCATCAATCCATGGAAGAGTATAGTGGTTATTTATTTTCACATTTTTTAAGCGATGATAATCGACAAACAACCGCAAACTAACGTCGACCTTCTTCACGGACAGAACTGGTGCAACCCATGGTGATACACTTGGTCGAACAAAACCGCACTGAAATAGACCATCAAGATGTATACATATCTTACTTAATTCAGAAGGGGCCATCCTATATAGAGACATAGATATAGGAGACGCTCCTGGTTGTATCTTGATCCTAAAATCGATCTCTCATCGAGGGGTTATGGCTACAACCTCTTATGGAAAAACATCAGGGTACTCTTCTACGACCCTAGAAAACGCCAACTACCGAACCTCTAAAGAACTCAACATCATCTCAGTCACCATGGTTGATATGGAAGGAACTCACCTATGACCCATCCGAGGATATCAAAAACTAAAAAACACCACTTGCTCTCCATTTTCATCATTGAAAATGACCTTCTTCCTGTAGAAATCCACAATATCCTGCACCTAATACAACCAATCCATGCTGAGGATGACATCAAATGGTTGTATTCGTAATCCTAGGAAATCTCCCCAAGAGCGGTGCTTCCCCAAAACTAGCTCACAATCTCTACATACTTCAAACAAGTCATCTCGACCACCAACTAGCATAGTCAATGACAAGGGAACCAGAATCCTCTCTCCCTCATGTCCCAAGGCATGGACATGGGTAGGTGATATGAAGGAGTGCGTCACTCCTGAATCAAACAAGGCATACACCAAGGTAGAAAACATGAAAAGGGTACCTCAAACAACATCTATCTCGTGTGAAGCTCGCCAGGCTAGAGAATGAAGCTGACCATGACCGGCTACATGACCTCTCTGACCCTGATGACGACCACCACCATGGCCACGCTCTGCTCTCTGAGGATGGGGAGTGTCTTGGGGTTGTCCACTACCCGCCCCATCTCCCCTCTACTGATCGAAAGCTGGTGAAACCTGATGTTGCTGCCTCAGCTTGAACTGCCTCGATGGAGGAACCTGGAGCGGAGCGCCCGGTGCACGATGACCGCTCTGAAAGGTCGGGCACTCAAACAACTGATGACCATGAACACCATAAGAAAAACAAGCGCCTTATAATGACCCATACATTACATACATTGTTAATACTTCAACATTGAAGCATACTTATTACAACATATAACAAAACCATGAAAGGACCGTATAGGTATAGTGTCTTTAGAAACTGGGAAACATAAACAACTGGTTCATAAAGCGTCTACACTGTCTCCCATTTATTTCATCATATATATAGTCCCTTTTGGCATATCTTACTTAATAACCTTCTTCCTGACATGGGGAAAGAAAACATACAAAAGGGTGGGCTCAAATGCTCAGTAAGGGTAAACAAAAGAAATATCAATCACATCGTATACATAAGCACATAACTTTTGGAAATATTAACCTGCAAAAGAGATCATAATTTCATAACATGGGATAAATCATGGCACTGAAATGTAATCACAATAATCATAACTTAAAACATGAAACTTTGTGGCATACACACATAATCATAGAGAATCATTTCTTGTTAGTCAAGAGTCATTTCCAAGACTATCTTAGTGGACAAAGTCCCTTTCTGAACCGAGTCACCCTCGTTTCAGTCCTGTTTCACTGAACCGGTATAACCTACCGTTCCAGCCATGTCTATCTCATGAGATATAAAGTCTTTAACCAATGCATTGGAGGGAGATATAGGTCCCACTCATCTCATAATGATACCATTCTTATGTGTTCCACAAAATCATAAATCATACATCATTTCATAACCCATGTAATAAAATTGGGAATCTTTAAACATCGTGACATCATAAAACAATTCATATAAGATAAAAGAATTCATAAAAATATTTCCATCACAACATAATAAAATCCATGTAATAATAGGGATAGAAACAAAACCCTTTATTATCTTATATGGAAGATAATTTTGATAAAACACTTGAACTCCATTCTTGAGGAAAATATCCTTTCTTCTTAAATTTTTTTTTCCTTTCTTAACATGTCATACAATTTTAAACTAAAAGAAGTTGATTAAAAATAAACTTGAAAATTTTTAAAGGATGCTTCTTGGAAATAATGTTTTAAAAATCCATTCATGCCGTATAAGTTAAAATAAACATTCTTCTCGTACTTTTGTCGGAAAAGTCAAAAAGTACCTTGTACGAAAAACGACAAAATATTCCTTTCATATAATTTACCAAAAACTCACCGAAGGGTAAAATTGGATTTAAACAATTGTAGGTGGATGGAAATAATTTTACATATTGAGGAAACATGGACGTGGATGATAAAATACACCCCAGTAAATTTCAAATTATAAACAATCTCGAATAAAAATGAGATTGTGATATTTTCCCTTACCGTAGGTCCGATATGCTTTGTACATGTCTGATCCTCCTGTATAATGATTTAAATAATGTTATTGACATATTAAATAATCATACTTATTTTTATGATATCATATATGGTCATATTCTTAGCTTCTTATTAGTAATATTTCATTGCTACTTGTTATTCGGGTGTTTATAACATTTTGTTCTTATGCGTGTCTTGTCGAATAAATTCTTATTATTCTCTTTAGGTTATAGATAAATCATTTCCAGAATAGTATTAGTGTAATATATATCATATTCATTCATTCAATTCATTTATATAATCATTATGAAAGGAAGATCATGTAGAACGAGTCGCATCACATCGTGGAGACAGTATTCTGTACGTACGCACGAGTGATGATATTGTTCCTATGATCGTGGAATTGTATTGGAGTGTATGTATACTATTTAAGAATCAGTATTAATTTATAATAGTCATATTTAGTCATTATATACACCATTATACCCATCCATGTAAGGTGGTGGTGGAAAATAGATTACACCATGGCGTGGAGACGGTATTCCGTACGTACACACGCGCGGTGATTTCTTTTTACGTAGGATGGATAGATGGTGAAATAGGGTTGTCTCATACATATAATAACATATCAGTATATGAGTGATACTGATGTTATTACTTCATAATGAAACAACTAAAGAAGAAGAAGTGGAAGAAGAAATAAAGATGAAAAAATCGGTAACGGACATTACCTCTTCTTTGAAGTGCTTTTTTGAGACCTTCTTTTAGGGCACTAAAATTGGTCTTTGAAGAAGACCAGGACCTCTAGGATGTCTCTGGGGAAGTGGAGAGGATGAATTTGTATGGTTTTTCCGATTGTGAAGGCTCAAAGTGGTGTGAGCAAGAGGGGGAGGAGGTGCACTTTTATAAGGGAGGAGAGGGGCAGCTTTGGAATAACTAAAAATATTATTTTATTATAAAGTCAAGTTCGGTTTTAAATAGCTCCAAATTGATTTATTTCGAAGATAAGGTGGGTATGGGTCGAAATCCTCTCATTCAATAGAATTTAGACAATTTTAGGTTCCTATTTTATCCTTATCATTTAGATTTAACATTAAGTTAAACAATTTTACTTTTACCATGTCTTCTTGTGTTCTTATACTGTAAGGTTAATAAACTTAATATAAGCCTCCAAACGAACCCCAAGTTGTTTATTATTAATATATATAACCTTATATAAGTCATTTTGCAGAACCTTATATTTTTAGGAATAAAATAACAATTACTAATATAATATTTATTTTAAAAACTATTTTATGTCAATTTTGACACTATTTAGTAATTGATTTTTGTGAAAATCATAACAGAATGATTAGTTCTAACCAAGTTAATTAAATAAATAATAACATGTCATATTAACCTATAAAATTATTGTAATTCATAAAAAGTCTCAAATTACATTTATTTTTGTGTTTATAACATTAATTATGTCAATATTTCATTAATAAGATAATTACTGCATCATCTTTGTGTCATAAATAAATTAAATTATTTAATGTCTAAAAATTACAAATAAAATACCATTATGGAGGAAATCTTTTTATCTTTCTAATGAATATTTATACTCGAATTTATCTTATGCATAACCCCATATTAAAAATTATTTAATTATTAAACATTGATTTTAACTATTTTAACACTTCTTTAAATAAATTAATAATAAATGTCCTAATCTAATCCAAGTGGGCCTAAATGGTTATATTTTATTCCTAAGTTTGTTTTTGGTCGAAGTAAACTTGTCCAATATAATTAGGTCATGTGTTAGGGTAATAATAATATCATCTTTACCGTTAATTACCCTATTTACTTTTAACCATGGTAAAAAAAGTAAAAAGTTACTATTCACCAAAAAATTATTTTAATCTCATTGAACCACATTTTACTTTATGAAATCAACTATGTTTCTTGGATTTTTGAAATTCCACTCACAGAAGCGGTAAAATTAAGTTTTATGAAAAATTCGGTTTTTTAACTACCACTTAGTGGTTTCACTATTCATCAAAAATTGAAAGTTTTCAGAAAAATACCAAAATTTCACCCTAGGCTAATATCGATATTCCGAATCCAAAAATGAATTCCATTTTGAAAAAATAAAATTTATAAAATTTCAAAAAAGTGGTTATTACTATTCATAACAGCTAGTTTTAATAATATTTTAATAGCATATCGTTGTTTAGTGAAACTCGGTACTACGTACGACGCAAGCTATCGAGGAAGGTCGCGATTTCGGGTAAATCAAGCCAAGCAAGTGTTGTGTAGAAAAAGATTCCTTTTGTGGATTTATATAACATAAAAGTCTCAAATGATACATTCTACCCCCCTTAAAATGAATTTTGCCCTCGAAATTCGTCACTTTGTAACAAATAGATGAGGATACCTCTCCCTCATCATATCCTAAAGATCCCATGTAGCTTCTTCTAATTGGTGGTTCCTCCATAAAAATTTCACCAATCGAGTGTTCTTGCTTCGTAGGACTTTTTTGCTACGATCCAGAATCTCAATCGGCTATTCTTCATAAGAAAGATCTTGCTCCAGCGGTACAACTTCTGAGCTAAGTACATGTGAAGGATCAGGTATGTACTTTCTCTGGAGAGATACATGGAACACATCGTGAAATTGAGAGAGATTCGGTGGAAGAGCCAATCGGTAATCTACCTTCCCAACACGATCTAGTATTTCGAAAGGACCGATATATCTAGGGCTCAATTTCCCCTTCTTTCTAAATCTCATAACCCTCTTCCAGGGAGATATTCGTAAGAACACTTTATCACCCACTTCAAACTCTAGGACTTTTATTCAGTTGTCGGCATAACTTTTCTGTCGACTCTGAGCTGCTCTTATGTGTTGTTGAATAGATCTGACCTTTTCTGCCATTTCATCAACGAGATCAGGTCCTATTATCATTCTTTCCCCAACTTCATCCCAGCACGTCGGAGTCCTGCATTTCGTTCCATAGAGAGCTTCATAAAGGGCCATATGAATACTGGAGTGAAAGCTATTATTATAAGAAAATTCCACCAAAGGTAGGTGTTGATCCCAACCACCTTTGAAATCTATAGAGCAAGATCTCAACATATCTTCTAGGGTTTGAATTGTTCTCTCAGACTGACCATCTGTCTGAGGATGATAAGCAGTGCTGAAACTCAACTCTGTATCCAGAGTATGCTGAAGACTTCTCCAGAACATCGAGGTAAATCTCGGATCCCGATCATATATAATAGAAAGTGGTACTCCATTCAATATTACCACTTCCTTTACATATATCCTGGCAAGATGATCCAGAGAGAAATCCTCTCTAATAGCAATGAATTGTGCAGGCTTGGTAAGACGATCAATATGACCCAGATAGCATTATTGCCTTTGGATGTTTTAGGAAGTCCTGTGACAAAGTCCATAGTGACGTTTTCCCATTTCCATTCCGTTATGGGTAATGGTTGTAACATCCCCTTAGACATATGTCTCTCAGCTTTAACTTGCTGACAAACCAAGCATCAGGAGACATATTCAGCAACATCACTTTTCATGCCATCTGACCAGAAGTACTCTTTCAGGTCCCTATACATCTTCGTGCTTCCAGGATGAGTAGAGAATGAAGAACTATGTGCCTCATCCAGCAGCTCCTTCTTTAATTCCGGGATGGGAGGAACAGAAACCCGATTCCTGAACTTTATTATCCCATCACAATCAAGGTTGAATTCAGGAACACTTCTCACCTTCTTTTGTAACTCGACATCTTTTTTTTGTGCCTATTTAATCTTCACATGTATAGATGGTTGAACATTCATTTGATAAAGATAATATTTTTCCCCTTCCATTATAATTCCAAGATCCATCCTTTGTAAATCCATAAATATTGGATCTTTTGTGATCCTCATCATGGATAAACTAGCATGGTCTTGTCGACTTAATGCATCTGCCACCTTGTTTGCTTTCCCAGGGTGGTAATGGATTGAGCATTGATAATCCTTAATCAGCTCCAACCATCTTCTTTGGTGCATATTCAGCTCCTTTTGTGTGAAAATATACCTTAAAATTTTATGATCAGTATAAATATCACACCTTTCACCATAAAGGTAATGCCTTCAAATCTTTAATGCAAAGATTACGACAGCTAACTCCAAATCATGTGTTGGGTAATGTTTCTCATGGATTTTCAACTGTCGTGAGGCATAAGCTATCGCCATATCCTTTTGCATAAGAACACAACCCAATCCCTTCTTGGATGCATGACTATAGATCACAAACCTTTCTCCACTACAAGGCAGTGTGAGCACAGGTGCACTGGATAACCTTCTTTTCAACTCCTTGAAATTCTCTTCACATTCTTCCGTCCAGACAAACTTAACTCCTTTCCGAGTCAACTTGCTGAGTGGATTAGATAATCGTGAAAAATCTTTCACAAAACATCGATAATATCCAGCCAAACCAAGAATACTTCGGATCTCAGTTACTGTTGTTGGTCTCGACCATCTTTCGATAACCTCTGTTTTTGCTGGATCCACAGATATCCCCTCTTTTGAGATTATGTGACCCAAAAATGCATCTTTTTGAAGCCAAAATTCACACGTGGTAAATTTGTCATAAAGCATCTCCTTTCTCAGGGTCTTCAATATAATTCTCAAGTGATCTTCATGTTCTTCCTTTCTCTTTGAATAGAGAAGAATATCATCTATAAAGACTACCACAAATTGATCAAGATAGTCTCTAAAGACTCTATTCATCAGATCCATGAAGATAGCAGGGGCATTAGTAAGACCAAATGGCATCACTATAAATTCATAGTGTCCATACCTTGTACGAAATGTCGTGTTTGGTATATCCTCCCTTTTGACCCTTAATTGATGATACCCTGAATGAAGATCAATCTTGGAAAAGTATTGAGCTCTGCGTAGTTGGTCAAATAGGTCATCAATGCACGGGAGAGGATATTTTTCTTGATAGTGATCTTGTTATGTTCTCGATAATCATTGCAAAGTCTCATTGATCCGTCTTTCTTCTTAATAAACAGAACAGGTGCTCCCCAAGGTGACACACTAGGGCTTATGAACCACTTATCATGATTCTCTTGGAGTTTCTTCTTCAATTCCTGCAACTCAATTGGGGTCATTCTATAAGGTGTCTTTGAAATATGCAAAGCACCCGGTACGAGTTCTATTGAAAACTCAACTTCACAATTCGTTGGAAGACCCGATAATTCATCTGGAAAGACATCATCAAACTCTTGTACAATGGGAATATTCTAAATCGTGAGTTTCTCACCAACCATTTGAGATAAATAACCTTCATTTAGTGGAATCAATACCCATAAAATGGAAGGAATTTCCACTGGAAGGTTATGTTCATCCTTGCATTGATAGAAGATCATAGATTGATCTGGAATATGAAATGTGACTTCCCTTATTTGGCAATTGATTTGAGCTCCATGTAGAGAAAGACAATCCATGCCAAGAATCATATCAAATTCCACTATAGGAAGGATCACAAGATTTGCAGGAATCACTTTCCCACAAACTTCGATCGGAGAAGAATTATAATCTTTTGATGTGACTGTTGTGCCATTAGGTGTTGTCACAGCTAACTCAACATCTAATTGTTGAAGTAATACAGAGATACCATTAGAAAATTCTTCAGAAATAAAAGAGTGGGTGGATCTAGAATCAAATAAAACATTTGCTACTTTAGAGTGGATGGTAAGTGTACCTTTCACCACATCGTTATCGAAATCCACATCGCTGATAGAAATTGCATGTGACTTTCCATTGTCTTTATCCTTAAGAGTTTGTTGACGTCGACCATCATCATCAACCCTTGGATTAGGGCATTTATTGGCATAATGTCCCATCTCCTTGCACTTGAAACATTGAAGTGTTGTAGGTTCATTCTGTATATCGCTTCCTTTGTTTTCATCACTAGACATCTTCTTCCCATCATCGAGGAATTCATATTCCTGATGACCTTCATTTCCACATTTGAAACATTTACTTGTCCCTTTAAGACAACTCCCTCCATGATCTTTCCACACATTGAGCATAAGGGAAATCTCATCTTCTTTCAGTGTGCTCTTTTTATTTTCCTTTGAATTCCATTTTCCTCTTCTTATCAACCCCATATGAATGATGGGTTATTCAAATCTCCATCTCGACATTGAGAGCACATCGAACGATTTCCTCGTAGCTATTGAAGTCCCTTATGGCTAACACTCTTCGATGACTTGGTTTTAAGCCACTAAATAATCGATCGATCTTACTCTCAGGTTGGATAATAATACCAGAAGCGTACCTTGCAAGTCTTGTAAAAATTTCTTCATAGGTACCAACAGATTCATCATCCTTTTGCTTCAGTTAAAGAAACTCCTTCTCCATCTTTTTTCGGAGAATATGAGGGAAGTACTTATTGAAAAATAAGTTCTTGAACTTGTCCCATTCCATGGACTCATTTTCATCCCTTTTCCTCGTATTCTTAATAAGATTCCACCATTGACCAGCACCACCTTCCAAACTATACACTGCTAGGATGACTTTATTATGCTCAGAACATTGAAAAACTGAAAATAACTTTTCAGTAGTACAAATCCATAGTTCAGCAACTAATGGATCAGTATACCCACTAAAAAAAGGTGGACGCTGTCTCATGAAGGATTCCACAGAATATTGCTCCATCCTTTGCTCGTTTGGAAGTCCTGTATGATTCATAGCTTGAGAATGTTGTGTGAGCATGGCTACAAGATTGTTCATTCCATCTCCCATAACGTTTGGTTGATCAGGGGGACAATCATTGCATTTCCCGTCGCATTCCGCATTAACACGATTCCTTCGGGTTCCATCCATTGACTAAACCAAGAAGAATACTGTGAGCAACACTAATTATAATAGGAAAACCACATAATCAAAAATAAGATTTCAAACTTAAGGTCTTATCCTAGGTTATTCATGGCCATTTCTAAAACACTAAGATTGTGTACTATGCTTAGACTTATCCTTAGGGTTCTTACAAAGGCTTTCACATCATAGTTTCCAAAGGTTGACTATACCTTTCCTCTAATACCAACTATAACGGCCCATACTTTACATGCTTTGTTAATACTTCAAAATTGAAGCATACTTATTACAACATATAACAAAATGATGAAATGACCGTATAGGTATAGTGTCTTTAGAAACTGGGAAACATTAAAAACTGGTTCATAAAGCGTCTACACTGTCTCCCATTTATTTCATCATATCTATAGTCCCTTTTGGCATATCTTACTTAATAAACTTGTCCTGACATGGGGAAAGAAAACATACAAAAGGGTGAGCTAAAAAGCACAGTAAGGGTAAACAAAAGAAATATCAATCACATCGTATACATAAGCACATAACTTTTGGAAATCTTAACCAGCTAAAGAGATCATAATTTCATAACATGGGATAAATCATGGCAGTGAAATGTAATAACAATAATCATAACATAAAACATGAAACTTTGTGGCATACACACATAATAATAGAGAATGATTTCATGTTATTCAAGACTCATTTTCAAGAATATCTTAGTGGACAAAGTCCCTTTCTGAACCGAGTCACCCTCGTTTCAATCCTGTTTCACTGAACCGGTATAACCTGCTGTTCCAGCCATGTCTATCTCATGAGATATAAAATCTTTACCCAATGCATTGGAGGGAGATATAGGTCCCACCCATCTCATAATGATACCATTCTTATGTGTGCCACAAAATCATAAATCATACATCATTTCATAACCCATGTAATAAAAATGGGAATCTTTAAACATTGTGACATCATAAAACAATTCATATAAGATAAAATAATTCATAAAAATATTTCCATCACAACATTATAAAATCCGTGTAATAATAGGGATAGAAACAGAACCCTTTATTATCTTAGATGGAAAATAATTTTGATAAAACACTTGAACTCCATTCTTGAGGAAAATATCCTTTCTTCTTAAAAAACATTTTTCCTTTCTTAACATGTCATACAATTTTAAACTAAAAGAAGTTGATTAAAAATAAACATGAAAACATGTAAAGGATTCTTCTTGGAAAAAAAATTTTAAAAATCCATTCATGCCGTATAAGTTAAAACAAACATTCTTCTCGTACTTTTGTCCGAAAAGTCAAAAAGTACCTCGTACGAAAATCGACAAAAGATTCCTTTCATATATTTTACTAAAAACTCACCGAAGGGTAAAATTGGAATTGAAAAATTGTAGGTGGATGGAAATAATATTAAATATTTAGGAAACATGGATGTGGATCATAAAATACACCCCAGTAAATTTTAAATTATAAACAATCTTGGATAAAAAGTAGATTGTGATAATTTCCCTTACCTTAGGTCCAATATGCTTTGTATGTTTCCGAACCTCATGTATAATTATTTAAATAATGTTATTGACTTATTCTAGAATAATAATTATTTTTATGATTTCATATATGGTCATATTCTTAGCATCTTAGTAGTAATATTTCATTGCATCTTGTTATTCGGGTGTTTATAACTTTTTGTTCTTACCCGTGTCTTGTCGAATAAATTCTTATTCTTCTCTTTAGATTATATATACATAATTTCAATAATGGTATTAGTGTAATATATATCATATTAATTAATTGAATTCATTTATATAATCATTATGAAAAGAAGATCATGTAGAACGAGTCGCATCACATCATGGAGACGGTATTCCGTACGTACGCACGAGTGATGATATCATTTCTATGATCGCGGAATTGTATTGGAGTGTATGTATACTATTTCAGAATCAGTATTACTTTATAATAGTCATATATAGTCATTATTCACACCATTATACCCATCCAAGTAAGGTGGTGGTGGAAAATAGATTACACCACGGCGTGGAGACGGTATTCTGTACGTACGCACGCGCGATGATTTCTTTTTCCGTAGGATGGATAGATGGTGAAATAGGGTTGTTTCATAATTATAATAACATATAAGTATATTAGTGATACTGATGTTATTACTTCATAATGAAACAACTAAAGAAGAAGAAGTGGAAGAAGAAATAAAGATGAAAGAATCGGTAACGGACATTACCTCTTCTTAGAAGTGCTTCATTGAGACCTTCTTTTAGAGCACTAAAATTGGTCTTTGAAGAAGACCAGGACCTCTAGGATGTCTCTAGGGAAGTGGAGAGGGGGAATTTTCAGGGGTTGTCCTAGCTTGAAGTCTCAAATTGGCATGAGAAAGAGGGGGAGGAGTTGCCTTTTTATAAGGGAGGAGAGGGGCACGTTTGGAAAAACTAAAAATATTATTTTATTATAAAGTCATGTTCGGTTTTAAATATCTCCAAATTTATTTATTTAGAAGATAAGGTGGGGATGTGTCGAAATCCTTTCATCCAATAGTATTTAGGCAAGTTTAGGTTCCTATTTTAACCTTATCATTTAGATTTAACATTATGTTAAATAATTTTACTTTTACCGTGTATTCTTGTGTTCTTATACTATAAGGTTAATAAACATACTATAAGCAGCCAAACGAACCCCAAGTTGATTATTATTAATATATATAACCTTATATAAGTCGTTTTTCCTAACCTTAGATTTTTAGGAATAAAATAACAATTACTAATATAATATTTGTTTTAAAAACTATTTTATGTCAATTTTGACACTATTTAGTAATTGATTTTTGTGAAAATCATAACAGAATGATTAGTTCGAACCAAGTTAATTAAATAAAGACTAACATGTCATATTAACCTATAAAATTACTGTAATTCATAAAAAGTCTCAAATTACATTTATTTTGGTGTTTATAACATTAATTATGTCAATATTTCATTAATAAGATAATTACTGCATCATCTTTGTGTCATAAATAAATTAAATTATTTAATATCTAAAAATTACAAATAAAATACCATTATGTAGGAAATCTTTTTATATTTATAATGAATATTTATATTCGAATTTATCTTATTTATAACTCCATATTAAAAATTATTTACTTATTAAACTTTGATTTTAACTATTTTAACCCTTCTTTAAATAAATTAACAATAAATGTCCTAATCTAATCCATGTGGGCCTAAATGGTCATATTTTATTCCTAAGTTTGTTTTTGGTCGAATTACACTTGTCCAATAGAATTAGGGCATGTGTTAAGGTAATAATAATATCATCTTTACCCTTAATTACCCTATTTACTTTTACCTGTGGTAAAAAAAAAGTAAAAAGTTACTATTCACCAAAAAATTATTTTCATCTCATTGAACCATATTTTACTTACTGACATCAACTGTGTTCCTCGGATTTTTGAAATTCCACTCCCAGAAGTGGTAAAATTATGTTTTATGAAAAATTCTGTTTTTTAACTACCACATAGTGGTTTCACTATTCATCAAAAAACGAAAGTTTTTAGAAAAATACCAAAATTTCACCATAGGCTAATTTCGATATTCCGAATCCAAAAATGAAGTCCATTTTGAAAAAATAAAATTTTTATAATTTCAAAAAGTGGTTATTGCTATTCATAACGGCTAGTTTTAATAATATTTTAATAGCATATCATTGTTTAGTGAAACTCGGTATTCCGTACGACGCAAGCTATCGAGGAAGGGCGCGATTTCGTGTAAAGCAATCCAATCAAGTGTTGTCTAGAAAAAGATTCCTTTGATGATTTATATAACATATAAGTCTTGGGTGTTACACGCCTGATCCCTTTGCATAGTCTTGAGAGTTTCTGCCTTCGGAGAAACGAGATGTGAAGGGATGGGACCTACCCCCGTGTAACGCCCCGACCCTAGTTACCCAGAGTCGGTGCATTGTTACATAACATTGGAATGATCACAAGAAAGATCAAATCTCGAAATACCAATTGGTTTAGTATCCTTGGAAACACTAGATATATTCATAAGTTTTACATTACATCATAAAGTGAAAAACTACTACGACAACATAATGTCTCCATAGTCCACACTATTATCCCCTCAAAATATCCCTGCAGGTCATTCATAACTTACTTCTTCACATCCTGGGAAAAATAAAACATAGAAAAGGGGTGAGCTCAAATTCCCAGTAAGGATAACAATATAGCGGAATATTCAAAAATAAGCATAAACATTTAAGGCAATGCATTACTAAAATAAAAGCCTTTTAAACTTGAACTTCAACATAGTATGGCAAAAGTAAAATGTAATAATGTCATTAACTTATTCACATTGATATTCTACTAATCGAATAATTACAGGAAATATCAATAACCACTTTCATAATGATGGAATGCATGATGCTGAACTTTAATTTCTTTGTCAAGGCCTCGTCCCAAGACCTAGGGGCTAACTGTAACCGGAACCCAACCCGGAGTGTCTCTAATAACCGGACACCAACCCGGAGTGCCTCTAATAACCGGACACCAACCCAGAGTGCCTCTAATAACCGGATACCAAACCGGAGTTCCTCTAATAACCGGAGACCAAACTGGAGGGCTTACTTTTACCGATCCCCAACCCGGAACATACTTGTCTAACACATTCATCTGAATGAAAGGTTGAAATATAACATAAACATTCGGATTAAAAATAACTTCTTAATTGTCAATACTTTAAAAAAAACCATGAGTGACATAAGAATAGCTTATCCACAGTCAAAAATATCACAAAACCTTCAATAAAATATGGATGTTTTGTATCATAATAAATCAACTTCAAATAATCATAAAATCTATCAAAGGATGTTGACATAGATGAAATCAAAACTATTTTAGAGAAATATCTCTTTTTTTTAAATCATTTTAAAAGTAACATAATTATAAAATAATACATTCAATTTGAAATTATTCTTATAATCTTGTAAGGGAAGCTTTGATGATTTTATAACGGCGGTAAATAACCGCACCGGCCATATAAGTTAAAAAAACATTCTAACCTTAAATTTGTCGAAAAGGTTAAAAGTGACTTGTTTGGAAAACGACGGAATGATTCCATTCGAAACACATAAGGGTATAAATGACTTTAACCCTTATTCTTGTAAATAGTAAAAATGTTTTCAAATAAATTATTAAGAAACATGGATGTGGATGATAAAGAGATCCTAGTAGATTATTACGTATAAACAACCTCAGATAATGAAGATATTGTGAAATGACCCTTAACAATTTGGTAACTTATGAAACATACAACCCATGAAAGAGGTATCATACAATGAATATGTAAATACACATAAATTAGAGTGTATTACACAATGAATATAATTATGGGCAGTACATACACCACACAAAAGGTGATGGTGGCAATATGGCATGAATCTCACGTAAATTAGGAGTGAGACGAAAACCCCTTACCTTGTACTTTTCCTTGGTTGGGGTAGGTTAAACTCCTGTATAATGGTGAAATAATTGTTATTAAATTATACAATAATCATATATATTAATGTGATATCATATATGATCTTTTAACTTTGCTTTGTTAATAATATCTTAGAATTGTCATCGTTTTGGGTGTTAACTTACTCATTTTCTTTTATATGTTTTGTTATATAAGCCGTGTTTGTTATGGATAGTTTGTATCTTATTTATATCCAGAATTATATCAAGTCCTTAAACATCATTTTTAAATCATCAAATGATAATTATACTTCAATGGATATGATGGAGAATTAATCTTATCGCGTTCGTGGAGACGGTAGTCCGTACGTACACACGAGCGACAATATCATTCTTTTGATATTAAAATAATATATAAATGGATGGTATATCATATATTAAGAATCATTAACATGTTATATTTATTATTCACATGAGTTACACATCATTATTATACCCATCCAAATAATAATATATTGAATAACAATTACACCACGACGTGGAGACGGTAAGCCGTACGTACGCACGTATGTTGACATGTTATTCAAAGGGTGGATGGGATACTGAATATGGTTGTACCATATTTATAATAAAATCATAGTATATATATGATACTGGAGTTATTATTTTCGGATGGTAACAACAAAGGAAGAAGAAGTGGAAGAAGAAAGAAACTTGGAAAAGGGTGGTGAAATCATTACCTCTTTTTCGGTTTCTTCCTTTTGATTTGATCAAAAGGGATCCATAGGTTGGCATTCGGTTCAAACTAAGTCCTCTAGGTTGTAGTGAGAGAAGTTGGGAGAGTATTTGGTCAGAGTATGGCCGAACCAAATGGTTTTGAAGGTGTGAAGAAATGAGAAGGAGGAGTTCCCTTTTATAAGAGGGGTGAGGGGCACCTTTGGAAAAGCTAGAAATATTAGTTTATAATAAATTCATATTCGGTTTCTAAAGGATCCAAAGTTTATTATTTAAATTTTAAGGTGGGGATGGGTCGAAAACAACTAATCCAATAGAATTTAGGCAGTTTTGGGTACTTATATTAACCTTATCTTTAAGTATTAACTCTAAGTTAATTAGTTTCACTTTTACAATGTCTCCTTGTATTTTTATATAATATGGTTAATAAACTTACTATATACATCCAAGAGACCCCCAAGTTGTCCATTAATGATGAACCTATCATTATATAAGTCTCTAGGCCGAACATTATATTTTTAGGAATTTAATATCAATTAATAATATAATGTTTGTTTTAAGAACACTTTTATGTCAATTTTGATACTATTCAATAGTTGATTTTTCTGAAACTCATAACAGATTTATTACTTCGATAAAAGTCAATTAAATCAATCCTAATATATCATATTATCCTAGGAAATTATTTTAATTCATTAAAAGTTTTTTATTATATTTTTGTTGGTATTTTTAATATCAATTATTTTGATTTTTCACTATTATAGTAATTACTGCATCATCATTGTGTCATAAATAAAGAAAATTATCTAATGTCTAAAAATTATAAATAATATATCATTATGTAGGAAATCTTTTTATCTTTCTAATGAATATTTTTAATCTAAAATCAAACATATATAACCCTATGTAAAAATTGTTTTTCTAAAAGATATATGCTTGTGTCATTTTTGTATTCATTTTAACTTAATTAAAATAAAGTGTCGCTATCACCTACAAGTGGCACCATGGGGTCCCAAAATCGACCCAAATATGCCTATGTCCGAACATGTATCAACCAATAAGGCTAGGACACGTTTTAGGGTAATTTTGTATTATTATAATATTATTTTTTAACCCTTATTTATCGGATTTACCCTTAACCATGGTAAATAAAATATTTACCGCAGTAATTATTCAAAATCTCTAAAAATAAAAGTTACCTATTTATACAATTTAAACATCCTGATTCCAAATATGGAATCCATTTTTCCAAATTCAAAACACAGAAGTGGCAGAAATTAATTTAAAATTAATTCCCGTTGTTAAAACAAAAAGCGTGTTTTTATAGATAATAACTATCAAAAGATTGACACTTGTTTATGTCCGGTTAAATTGTAAAATTATGTCCAATGACCAAAATTATATTAAATGGTAAAAATATATTCTAAATATACTTTAAAGCCACTCAAATTAATAATTCATCACTATTAATTATTTTGATTAAAAAAGTTGTTTTTAATTAAAATTTAGTAATTTTCACTATTCATCAAAATATTAAAGTTATCCGAAATCACCAAAATTTCACCTTTGGCTAAATTCGATATTACGAATCCAAAAATGAAGTCCATTTTAATAAATATAATAAATATAATTTCAAAAAGTATGTTTTACTATTCATAACGGCTAGTTTGTTCGGTTGTGGTGTGTGTTAAAACTCGAAGTTGTGTACAACACATGCTACTGTATTATTCAAAGGAAAGCGTACCGTGGAAGCTTGGGATGTTTTATTTTAAATTTTTGATGTCCCCATTTATTCAAAAAGTTTAAAATATTGTATTTAAAAAGGGTTCACTATTAAAAGTTGATAAAAGTGCTATACTGAAAATGAATTTGTTCTCATAATATGGATTCTAAAATTATAAGGATTATATAAAGTTTAAAATTTAGTTAATACTGTTCATAACCTCTTTTGAATAGCTTGTTTGGTAAGTCATGGTGTGCTTGAACTCGGTGTTGCATGTAGTTCAAGTCATTGAATTATTTTGAAGAAATAACACACTATGAAATCTTGGGGTGTCACATTCTCCCCTCCTTCAATAAATTGCATCCTCGCAATTTGAAATTGTTTTTCGAAAATAAAAGGTTGAAAATAAAAAATATCTTTGTGGGAAAACCCACATCGGAAATTGGGTTACTAAAATTTAGCCTTAAAATGAGGAAAAGAGAAATGAAAGGGTCACCACCAAATTATGATCTCGATTAGGAGAACATTGGCGGTAATTAGAGACATATAATTGGAGGAAAAACGTAAATATTTATAGGTAGTGATTGAGGTCATCAATCACAAACAAGTTTAAAATTGAGGTCCTTAAATTCATCAATCTATGATGATTTAAAATACCATCTATTCAACAAAACATAAGGTATTAGGATAACACATTTTTGATGTTTCAAAATATCGTTGTTGAAATCCCACATCGAAAAATGAATTAATGAGGCCTCTATTTAAAATAAAGAGTGGAATGTATGAAGATTACCGAAAATAACACATACTAGGGTTCCATGTAGGAAAATATGGATATGGAAGAGAAATGTAACCATCAATTATCTGATGGAGAGTGGTAGAGAACATGGCTTTGAAAAGGCCAACAATCCCAAAGCCATAAATTAGTGACGATTTAAGGCACCATATCGGACAACATTTTTGTTCTAAGTTCCTTTTATTAATGTTGAGAAATTTATTTATGACATTGGCTAAGATCATTAGGAGATATAATTACTTTATAATTAGAGTTTTATCCAGTAATAAATTTCTACCACAAACTCATCTTTCACTCTAAAAGATAATAGAACGTAAAAAAATTCTATTTATACTATTCATATAGGGTTCCAAAATAAATGAATTTATAATTCATCTACCAGATCTTTTAAAAAAACTACATTATTTAATCCAGGACATCTCGTGGGCCAGTGGTAGGTGATACACCCTTGTTGCCCTTCGGTTGTGGGTTTATGTCTCGCGGCCTTGTCGGACGCAATGGGTTGCCGCCCGACCTCCGGGATGTCCTTTTATGGAAATCCAAAATAATCCAAACTAGAACTATCCAAAATACTTCATTCCAAAAATTTATAAGGAAGGTAAACATAATAAAGATCCTTTTTCCACGTAATAACATGTGAACACCTTTATGATGTATTCTTTTAAAACACTGTAACATCCTGAATTACCATAAAACCTTATTGATAACATTCATGATCCCTTATTCCTTAAAGAATAATAGATATACTCCTTCAATCCAAAAATGATTTAAACCCCAACAATGATGGAATATACAAATCATTAATCAGTTTCAAGGTAGTCAAGAATATCCGATATAATTTATCCAAATCAATCATGTATTATTCCAAAATCACTACCTCGATATCAGAACTATATTATGGTTTATCATTCTATCAACCATATATTTTCCAAAAATTTATCCTACTATTGAGTCACTTTTCTTTGTTCCACACAATCTCAAGTCCTTAATGAAACAGTACTGCAGTACAATCCTTATATACTCAATAATTATTATAACAAGTACATTGTTGATACAACTCTCAAATGACATAATCAACATAAGAACTCTAATCATTCCTATTCATCTGTGGTAGTTTCATAACTTGATTATTATCCAATAGAATCATTTGTGGAATAGTCTGATGACTGAGACATAGGTTCACGTAGTGTCCAAACTCCTTGGAAATGAATCATTGTACATTTGAAACCATTTTCTTACCCTTGCAGTCACGTACTTTGTGCCCTTTTCCTCCACACATATAACAAACTCCCATTCCTTTCAGGCAAGTTCCAGGGTGTTTCTTCCCATAGTTATCAGATATGGGAAAATTCAACTTTTTCCTCTTCCCTTTATCCATATTTCCCTCTTCAATCCTTTCCTTCTCTTGCTTCCCTTAAAATCCATAGGATTCAGTAAACTCTTTACTTATCTTATCAACACATGATATTATTTCTTCATATGATGATAATACATGCGAGACTATTTCTCTTATAAATTCTGCCTTAAGACCATGAAATATATGATCCTTCTTTCTCTTTGTATCATGTTGCATTGTTGGAGTTCTCATTCCTTCTACTAGGCGCCATTTCTAAACAATGGAATACACTAGATTAGTTTATGAATAACAATACCTAATACCAAACTTTTGAAACACATAACATAAATTAAATAGTTTATGGATATAATCCATAATCATAAAAATGTATCCTTTGAGGAAGTATATACTCATAAACCCTTCATAATGATTTGTAATGAAAATGAGAGTTATCCTAAGCATATCCCCCAGGAGTGTCGTAACCAAGAGTGCAGTAAGGCCCGTTGTCGTGCACCAGTTCCCGTTGGAGTCTAGCTCAAAGCGGTGTTTTCGGGTTTTACCCCTAGGTACATCTGTGCCAGAGCCGCCTCTACCTGCTCGTATCCAGAAAGAGATGTATTTCTCGGAAAACTCACAAAATCTCTACAATACCAAAATTCTAGGAAGTTCTTCTATACTAATCCTCAAAATTCATCTTAAATCTATGTGCTCTAATCAGAGTTTATCTACATCTAGCTTCCAAGGTTTGTACTAAAATTCCTTTGATACCAACTGTATCACCCCGACCCTAGTTACCCAGAGTCGGTGCATTATTACATAACATTGGCATGATCACAAGAAAGATCAAATCTTGAAAGACCGATTGGTTTAGTAGCCTTGGAAACACTAGATATATTCATATGTTTTACATTACATCATAAAGTGAAAAACTACTACGACAACATAATATCTCCATAGTCCACACTATCATCCCCTCATAATATCCCTTCAGGTCATTCATAACTTAATTCTTCACATCCTGGGAAAAAAACATAGAAAATGGGTGAGCTCAAATGCCCAGTAAGGATAAAAATATATTGGAACATTCAAAAATAAGCATAAACATTTAAGGCAATGCATTACTAAAACAAAAGCCTTTTAAACTTGAACATCAACATAGTATGGCAAATGTAAAATGTAATAATGCCATTTACTTATTCACATGGATATTCTACTAATCGAATAATCACATGCAATATCAATAACAACTTTCATAATGATGGAATGCATAATGATGAACATTAATTTCTTATTCAAGGCCTCGTCCCAAGACCTAGGGGTAACTCTAACCGGAACCCAACCCGGAGTGCCTCTAATAACCGGACACCAACCCGGAGTGCCTCTAATAACCGGAGACCAAACCGGAGTTCCTCTAATAACCGGAGACCAAACCGGAGGGCTTACTTTTACTGGTCCCCAACCCAGAACATACTTGTCTAAAACATTCATCTGAATGAAAGGTTAAAATATATCATAATCATTCAAATTAAAAATAACTTCTGAAATGTCAATAAATTAAAAAAAACCATGAGTGACATAAGAATATCTTATCCACAGTCAAAAATTTCACAAAACCTTCAATAAAATATTGATTTTTTGTATCATAATAAATCAACTTCAAATAATCATAAAATCCATCAAAGGATGTTGACATAGATGAAATCAAAACTATTTTTGAGAAATATCTCTTTTTTTTAAATCATTTTAAAAGTAACATAATTATAAAATAATACATTCAATTTGAAATTATTCTTATAATCTTGTAAGGGAAGCTTTGATGATTTTAAAACGGCGGTAAATAACCGCACCTTCCATATAAGTTAAAAAAACATTCTTACCTTAAATTTGTCGAAAAGGTTAAAAGTGCCTTGTTTGGAAAACGACAGAAATATTCCTTTCGAAACACATAAGGGTATAATTGAATTTAACCCATATTCTAGTAAATAGTATAAATGTTTTGAAATACATTACTAAGAAACATGGATGTGGATGATAAAGAGATCCCAGTAGATTATTACGTATAAACAACATCGGATAATGATGAGATTGTGAAATAACCCGTACCAATTTGGTAACTTATGAAACTTACAACCCATGAAAGAGGTATCATACAATGAATATGTAAATACACATAAATTAGTGTGTATTACACAAAGAATATAATTATGGGCAGTACATACACCACACAAAAGGTGATGGTGGCAATATGGCATGAATCTCACGGAAATAAGGAGTGAGACGAAAACCCCTTACCTTGTACTTTTCCTTGGTTGGGGTAGGTTAAACTCCTGTATAATGGTGAAATAATTGTTATTAAATTATACAAGAATCATATATATTAATATGATATCATATATGATCTTTTAACTTTGCTTTGTTAATAATATCTTGGAATTATCGTCGTTTCGGGTGTTAACTTACTCATTTTCTTATATATGTTTTGTTATATAAGCCGTGTTTGTTATGGATAGGTTGTATCTTATTTATATCCAGAATGATATCAAGTCCTTAAACATCATTTTTAAATCATCAAATGATAATTATACTTGAATGGATATGATGGAGAATGAATCTTATCGCGTTCGTGGAGACAGTAGTCCGTACGTACGCACGAGCGACAATATCATTATTTTGATATTAAAATAACATATAAATGGATGGTATATCATATATTCAGAATCATTAACATTTTATATTTATTATTCACATGATTTACACATAATTATTATACCCATCCAAATAATAATATATTGAATAACAATTACACCACGACGTGGAGACGGTAAGTCGTACGTACGCACGTATGGTGACATGTTATTCAAAGGGTGGATGTAATACTGAATATGGTTTTACCATATTTATAATAACATCACAGTATATATATGATACTGGAGTTATTATTTTATAATGGTAACAACAAAGGAAGAAGAAGTGGAAGAAGAAAGGAACTTGGAAAAGGGTGGTGAAATCATTACCTCTTTTTCGGTTTCTTCCTTTTGATTTGATCCAAAGGGCTCCTTAGGATGGCTTTTTGATCAAAATAAGGCCTCTAGGTTGTAGTGAGGGAAGTTGGGAGAGTATTTGGGCAGATTTTGGCCGAACCAGAAGGTTTTGAAGGTGTGAAGTAATGAGAATGAGGAGTGCCCTTTTATAAGAGGGGTGAGGGGAACCTTTGGAAAAGCTAGAAATATTAGTTTATAATAAATTCATATTCGGTTTCTAAAGGATCCAAAGTTGATTATTTAAATTTTATGGTGGGGATGGGTCGACAAAAACTCATCCAATAGAATTTAGACAGGTTTGGGTACTTATATTAACCTTATCTTTAAGTATTAACTCTAAGTTAATTAGTTTCACTTTTACAATGTCTCTTTGTATTTTTATATAATATGGTTAATAAACATACTATATAAATCCAAGAGACCCCCAAGTGGTCCATTAATGATGAACCTATCATGATATAAGTCTCTTGGCAGATCCTTAGATTTTTAGGAATTTAATATCAATTAATAATATAATATTTGTTTTAAGAACTCTTTTATGTCAATTTTGATACTATTCAATAGTTGATTTTTTTGAAACTCGTAACAGATTGATTACTTCGAACAAAGTCAATTAAATCAATCCTAATATATCATATTATCCTATAAAATTAGTTTAATTCATTAAAAGTTTCATATTATATTTATTTGGGTATTTATAATATCAATTATTTTGATTTTTCACTATTATAGTAATTACTACATCATCATTGTGTCATAAATAAATAAATTAAATTATTTAATGTCTAAAAATTTGAAATAAAATATCATTATGTAGGAAATATTTTTATATTTCTAATGAATATTTATAATCTAAAATCCAACATATATAACCCTATGTAAAAATTGTTTTGCTAAAAGATATATGCTTGTGTCATTTTTGAATTTATTTTATCTTAATTAAAATAAAGTGTCCCTATCACCTACAAGTGGCACCATGGGGTCCCAAAATCGTCCCAAATATGCCTATGTCCGAACATGTATCAACCAATATGTCTAGGACACGTTTTAGGGTAATTTTTTATTATTATAATATTATTTGTTAACCCTTATTTACCGGATTTACCCTTAACCATGGTAAATAAAATATTTACCAAAGTAATTATTCAAAATGTCTAAAAATAAAAGTCACCTATTTACACAATTTGAACATCCTGATTCCAAATATGGAATCCATTTTTCCAAATTCAAAACACAGAAGTGGCAGAAATTAATTTAAAATTAATTCCCGTTGTTAAAACAAAAAGCGTGTTTTTATGAGATAATAACTATCAAAAGATTGACACTTGTTTATGTCCGGTTTAATTGTAAAATTATGTCCAATGACCAAAATTATATTAAATGTTAAAAATATATTCTAAATATACTTTAAAACCACTCAAATTCATAATTTATCACTATTAATTATTTTGATTAAAAAAGTTGTTCTTAATTAAAATTTAGTAATTTTCAGTATTCATCAAAATATTAAAGTTATCTGAAAAGTACCAAAATTTCACCTTAGGCTAAATTCGATATTACGAATCCAAAAATGAAGTCCATTTAAACAAATAAAATATATATAATTTCAAAAGGTAGGTATTACTATTCATAACGGCTAGTTTGATCGGTTGTGGTGTGTGTTAAAACTCGAAGTTGTGTACAACACACGCTACTGTATTATTCAAAGGAAAGCGTACCGTCGAAGCTTGGGATGTTTTATTTAAAATTTTTGATGTCCCCATTTAGTCAAAAAGTATAAAATATTGTATTTAAAAAGGGTTCACTATTAAAAGTTGATAAAAGTGCAATACTGAAAATGAGTTTGTGCTCTTATAATATAGATTCAAAAATATAAGGATTATATAAAGTTTAAAATTTAGTTAATAATATTAATAACCTCTTTTGAATGGCTTGTTTGGTAAGTGATGGTGCGCTTGAACTCGGTGTTGCATGTAGTGCAAGTTATTGAATTATTTTGAAGAAATAACACACTATGAAATCTTGGGGTGTTACACCCCGGTTGAACGAAAACTCTTCTACCCTGAAAGCCGGTAACCTCAGACCACAACCTTGCCTGATGTGGAATCATGCTGATCCCCCTCTCGTGATGATCTGGTCCTAGAAAATGTCCTCTCAACAACCTATGCCCTCACCAACACCTTATGATATGTGTTTAACATAAATGGGGTGACCTGGCATTGGATATCTGGATGCAAAGTCTCCTCAAAATGCCTCGTCCTGGCCTCCTCATCTGGTAAAAGGTCCGATGAATGTCGTAAAAGGTTCCTGAAACGGATTCCAAAATCTCGAATATTAGAGCTCCCCATTCGAAGGGTAAGAAGCTCCTGACGACTAGATTCCTTCTCAGTCGAAGAAAGGAACTCTGCTCTAAACTTGTCTCGGCACTCCTCCCATGAGATCGCTGACTCCTCACGATCCCCGAGGAACAACAACCACCACTACCTCGCTGCTCCACGCAACATCTTCACAACCAAGGACACCCATTGCTCCTTTCGATCATAGATCTAACTGAAGCCTATCTCTACCTCCTTTAACCAGTATTTTGTGAATACATATGAAACGGTTCCCTCATACTTCTTGCAGACTCTAGCACTGAAAATCTAGGAGTGTATTCCTCCAAGTGTCGTCGTCGTCAACCTCTACCCTGCGACGACCTGCTGGAACAGCCTGCTGAACTTGTTCTACGTAAAACTAACATGGATGTCGACCTGGAGCCATAACTGGAAAATAATAAACAATTAGAGCTCCTATTCCTGGAATGTGGAAGTCTTAACATTAATTAATTAATTGTTTTCTTCAATTTGTTTTAGGATAACCTATCGCAAGGTCAACCCATTCAGACACAGACACAAAGAAGAATGATGCATGATCCTTTCCTAGGTCTCTACCCTGCGACCAGTATCACCCTATTTAGTATCCATTGTAAACTTAATTTTCTGTACAATATATCATAGGGGGGCCTAAACGCCTATGTCTCATCCAGTCTCCAGTGTTTACCTCACTTGATAAACATGAATGACATCGTTTCCCTACCAACCCATGCAACCTCACCTGTTGCAAACACCAAAATCAATCGTATCCCTCAACCAGACCTCTGATACCACTATGTCATGACCCCCACCCCACAATGTGTACCCCTCCTTGTCCGATAATGTGAAAAGGGAGATAATGACCCCCCGAGTCTCGCCTCTAGTAGGCCCTAGGTTGGCGACTAGCACCGAGGGTATAATAAAGACACAAATGCGGGGAATTACCCTCTAAGAGAACACATGCCGAAGAGAGAGATAAGATAGACACAAACCAAATCCAACTATGAACTGAAATATAATTGAAAACCAAGTACATATATGAAATTCCATGAAAAATTTCTACAACCGAAAAGGGAAAAATGCATGTTCCCAAAAGAATATAAAAAAACAGCAGCGGCCACAAGCCCGAATAGCTCCTGAAACCACATGCTATTAGTAACCAGTATGACCTCCAACCTACTCCAAGTGACCTGAAAACAGTTTATGTATACATAGGGTGACTATAACAGCATACTCAGTAAGATCCACCCCGAAGCCTCTCATGAAAAAGTAAGGAAAGCATGCTAAGGCACAGTGAAGAACAATGAAACTAACTCGTCACCTAACAGGTATACTGTGTTCCAATCCTCACCATGGATACTCTCATAAAGAAACGCATACAAGAGTATATCATATAGTAAAGAATATCAAGGGTACCCCACTACTACTTCCCCACTGGTTTGCTGCTTTTCCCCAACGACATTCATCATGTGCATCTCTCTCCAAAGGCTTTCCCGTATAAACTAGGGCTAAGCTCCACAATCTGTACCACGTGAATCACAAAGGCATGCTCGTAGACACATGGGCTAAGAACCACACCATCCTCACAACCAAAAGTAACCAGGTAGTTTCCGGGAGTCACCACAGCTCGCATAACGTATATCATATTTCGGGTATTATACCTCAAGCCATTACAGCCCATACACCGAGTAAGGATCTTCAATCCATCACAGCCCATACAAAATACACCTATAGTAGTCCATAGGACACTATATCCAGAATATATTTATGTGAAATAACCACAATCCATTACATCCCTCTGAACAGAGATATGGGGAAACTAACTGCTGTGCTAATGGAACTAGTATCTACCAAGAGAAGAGAGCGGGGCAAAATGCGGCAGTCACCCATTAATCATACCACCAAAATGTTGGGGAAAACACCCACAAGGCTTAGAATCCCCGGGGTGTCAGTTTCCCTTACTGAAAGGGTGTTGTATTGTATAGAAACACAAAAATTACAGAATATACTAAAATCAAAACCTCACTATAGGCATAACATAGTCTAAGAATCAACTGTAGCTAACATATCTCAGACTTCGGGCTGCCACTTCTAAGACTAGGTATCCTATAAGCACACAACCAATTAAATAACTTCATTAGGTCACGTTATTCCCTATTTAACCAATTAATCTTTATGTTAATTAATTCTTTGCACATTAATCAACCATGAACACACCCACATTAAACTTCATTGGCATCACATTCAAAATCAATTGTCCCCTCAAAAGTTCTCAACCTCATCATTAAGTTTCATCCAACTCTAACCCCTGGGATAACATAATTTATTCTAAAATTCATTACAGAAATACTTTCCCATATTCCCAGGTATTCTAGAAAAGAACCCTATGATACTACACACAAGGGGGCTCAACACGGTGAGTAGACATACTACCCGTTGAGTCTTTTCCGCCTATAGCAATAGTGTAGACCCATTCTCCCTTGAGTGGCTAAACACGGAAAGCATGTGGCATACCATGCGTGTCTTCACATCCTTTGGAAGAAGGGTAAGCAAGACCAACTGCCTTCAGAAGTGTGGAAAAGTAAAGAATATAAACAACCAATCAAACCACCAAGCATCCAACAACCACATCCATCCCATTCCATCATCCCTACTATCTTCCCCGACACCCATATACCTAAACCAAAGTATCTCGCCACTCTAGGTTTCATCCACTACCAACAGCACAAGCCCTACCTACCTCCAAATATCACAACACCCCTCTAGGGTCACAACACAACAGAAGGTATCACAACACCTCTCCAGGGTCACACCACATCACAAGATATCACAACACCCCTCCGGGGTCACAACAAAACACAAGAAGCAGGAAAACAAAAATAACATAAAATTGGGCTCTTGACCATTTAACAAGGCATCTAGCCTTCAAAAAACAAGCACCAACAGATTTTAGGATTACCAAACAACTATGTTAATCACGTACATTGGCATCAATTTGATTAACTTCAATTTGGAACAACTTCCACAACAACAACAACCAGATTCATTTACATGCCTCTTTATCTTTAACCAATTAATTATCAATTAATTCAGGCATTACGTTCTTTATCAATTTCATCAATAGAAACATACTAACAATAAAGGCATATATTTCACACTATCTATAAAATCAAGAGGCTAACTGTTATCTCGGTACAAAGCAAAAACATGCGATCACCAATTCGTTTAATCCGGTTCAAGTTTTTAATTAGGTCAATTCCATTGTGAACCAAAGGAATAAATCTTGCTAACTCTACAATTTCACATGAAAAATTAGAGAATCCACAAATCCCCTACCTCAAAGGTTTTTGAGGGAAACAATAACGGTCGATGAGCGCACAAGAAATGGGGTCGATTATCCACGAATCCTCCATAGATATTCTCTCCAAACACAACCAATACCGAAGATCATTTTAAATGACATCCAAATGATTATATCTACCCATAACGGGCGTAGACCTAAGATCCTGAGATAAGAGGAGGAGTATATCTACATAGATCTAAGAAACCAAATAAAATAATCACATACCTCGAGAAATCGGCTTCGATTCGCAAAGAGAAGCCTCTAGATCGCCTAAAAACCCTTGGGAGAGGTTCTTCTACCTCCAAGGAAGGGAAATCCCGAGTTATGGTCGATTAGGTGCTTAAACGAGGTGATTAAAAGCAAAGAGAGTTAGATCCACAATTTTAGGATCTAACTTTAAGTGCCCGCATAGTTAGTCTACACGGTTTAACAAACTGTGCACTAATCGTGCGTTAGATTCTGCCTCAACAATCACTCTTCGCACAGTTACTCCACATGGTTAGACAAGCTGTGTGCTAACCGTGCATTAGACACTGCCTCAAAGACCAGCCTTACACTGTTTGGCCACACGGTTTAAGAAAATCGTGATCTGCCCGTGTGAAGGCCATAACGCTTTATATTTCCTTAAAAGTCCACCCAAACACCCCCCCCAAGTTTCATTGACCTCTAGAAACAGATCTAGCACCACATTTTCACAATGGAATAGACCGGAGAGGTCTGGGCCATTACACATGGTTCATATTATCTCAGGGATTCATGTCATATATACTATCAATCATAATGATTTTTTTTAAATATCGTGGACTTATAGTTTTATAATTTTTATTTATTCGAAGTTTTTTCTAGTGGAATTAATAAATTTTCATTATAAAAATTTCATAAGATTATAATTTTTCCTATGAAACATCATATGATGCTTATTCAGATCAAACCTATGATATTTAATAAAAAATCACAGCCCAAATATTTTTATAAGAAATATCAAAAAATATAGAATGTTAAATAAATATTTTTCCCCATTACTGAAATATTTTTTACACTAAGTATATATATATAAATGAACTAAATAAAGACTAATTTTTTATTATTCAAAAAATGATATTTTCGAATACATTATAATTTATCTAAAAAAATGGTTTTTTTCATAAATTTCTGAATGTTAATCATAGATTATGATAAAATATAAAATAATATATTAATTATTATTTGACCCATAAATAAATGTTTTATTATATTTATTTTATTTTTTCATGATTGATTTCTTGGGTTCTAATAAGAATCTATGAATCTTGTTTTATCGAAAGTTAATTAATTTAACTAGAACTCCTTCCTAAATTAAAAAGATTATGTTTCATCTACAACGCCTAAGAACATCATATAATAGTTACATATTCAAATTAAATAGTTGAATGTCCTAAAGAGTTGTATTTTTTATGTGTAATAAAATATAAATCTTGTCCTATGAAATGATATGATTAATGTTTAGTATTTTAATCCATTTCACATTCAACAAAGTCACCATCTATAAAACATTTTCATTAAAAATCAAAATAAAAAAAATATATACCATTATCCCAAGTTCCATTACGTAATAAAATATATTTTAATTCAATTAGATGGTATTAATTTAGAATTGCATTATATGTGATAGATAATAATAGATAATTCATTAACTCTAGTTGACGATATATAATAGATAAAAAAATTCCAACAAATCCTTAAAAATGATTTTGAGAAACTAGTTTCCTCGAATAACAATGATCATAAATTTTTTTGCATTTTATCGGAGTAATTATAAATTTATAAAATTAATATCCTAAATAATAAATTAAATAAATTAAAAAAATAATTTTGACATTAGAAATTACCTTATTGTTTTTGAAGAAAATTGAAAACCAAATAATTTTTTTTTGATCATCAAACATTCTCATTTCGAACTCATATTTGAAATGTTATTCCCAAAAATTGAATATTTGATTTTGATTATATCCAAATATAGTGAATCTAAAATAAATATTAATTATTATGGCATCCTTAAAGGCATTTTTTATAAAATTATTTTCATAAGTATCCCCCATAACAAATTTATTTTGAAGTAAAAAATTTTTAATTTTTTAATACGAGACACATGGAGCATGTTTCTCAATAATGTTTTATTATACAATTAAACAACCAATCTTGGGATTTTTTTTCAGAATATATGTTATTTTTCTATGTAAATGTTGTCAATTAAATATATATTACAAATAATCAAACATTATATATTTTCATTGAAGATTATAATAATGTATATTATGAAGGATTGAATTATAAGAATTTATTATATACATGATATTGACGAACAAAATCATCATAATTTATTCCTTCTTATTTTTTATAACCTTAAAAAACTAGACATTCCATATTAGTTATAGAAATCAAATTTTTATGTTGTTTGAAATGGAAAACACAATTTTACTATGATCACATGATGATCTTTCAACTATTATACTAGAGTTGAACACTTTTTACACTCAAATTCATTGAAGATATCCTATATTTACCATAAAAAATATTAATAAACTAATTATTCATCACGTGATATAATTTAGTAATAAGATTATAATACCAAATGTTCATATTATTCTCTAATGGAAATAGGTGATATGAAATGTGGGTTGTTTATGGAAATTTCAGGGATAAGGAAAGGTGATTTTATATCACCTAGTGTAATCATTCTGTCCAAGGAATCCATTAATATATCTCTTTCTAGTTTAATTATCAAATCAATGATCTTGGTAATTTTCTTGAAAAAATTGATTTTCTGGATAGTATATGTTCTTATCCTAGAGACTGTATGATTGATAGTATGAAATTGATACAGGGTACAATAGCAAGATCATTGAACTACGCACCAAAAACTCCCTATTAAGAACATCGCTCAATGTTATTTTACTAAGAACCTTCACATCAAGGAAGAATATGAATAGTGTGTTTATAGGCAAATCTATTATTTTTAAGACAAAAATAATGAATATAAGAAATACCTATGATAATTGATAAAAATTACAAGTTACTCAAGGATATACTTATCAAATGATAGAAAATATGACCTGTATATAACTACTGTAAATCTTGATTCTTATTTGTCATTTTTTGATAAACTGTGCAGGGCATATAATGATTAGAGGGTGAGGTCATAGATTATATAACATGCACTTCTATTTGCTTCAATATTATATTCATAAATATATAGTTGAAAAAATAAATTCATGAAATATTTTTCATTAATTTCACAACATTAATTCCATAACATTTGATATTGCATATTTAAATTAATACATATGTTTCTTAGAAATAAATCAATCATTGTAATGACCATTGAATTATCCTTATACATTTTCTATTCTAAATAATTTTTTCATATTATAATCATTTTTATTATAATGTGACAATAAAATATATAACAAATTCTTTGTATCCATAATTCCAACTGAATATATATAAATAATAATACATTGTCATTTGGAGAATGGTGTAACCAATTTTATATCACCACAGTTCCATATTTAACAGATTTCAACACAAAAATCTAGATATATATGTTTAGATATTTTTCATATTGATGATTTAATTAATGTATACCTACAACTAATGTAATTTAATTTTATATTTAATAATAAATTATGAATCAATCTGGAACCACATGACTGATTTCACCATGTATCAAATCACATAGTCAATTACTTCATATAATTGATTCACACATGAATTTAGTTTAGATAGTTTATTTCTCATTCATGAAATTCATTGATATATCATATTTAATCATATATGACTTCTTAGAATAGCCATTTCCTTTATGTGTTCCCTCAGATTCGATATTGAACACACATAAGAAAATCTCTATAAGACTTCCCCAACATATTGATTTTAGTTGAAGGAAATAAAATACTAAAAACCATGATGAAAAAATATTTAAAAACAATTAACATAAAATATATTTTCATATCCTTAAATCCTAAACAACATGGGATATGTTGGAATAACATTATTAGTCCAACAATATATTCACATTTAACCATTACGATTTAAAATCATCACAATGAACATTTTGTGGTTGTTAAAATGTCTGGATCAACTTATATTGATGTAAAATTGATTTTTAATATTTTTACCTCATCATTCGCCTTATAATATAATGATTATTATTTTTGTACCAATATATTATTGGTTTCATAATTACTATCAAAAAATACTTTTAGAATCTATATCTTCCTTAAAATTGATTTTTTGAGAAACTATATAAGATTTAGAGATCTATTGTTTATTGAAATCAAATGAGTAATAATTATTCAAGTATTTTTTTAATTTAAATATTTTTATCATTTTTTAAAAAATGAATAAAAATTATGGTAAAAACAATTTGGTTAGAATTAAATTTTTTCTAATGTATAATAAATTTAAAATGTATTTATATGAGGAATCAATTTCTAAATTATAATTTAAATTTTTACCTTAGGAGAAGTATAATTTGTAAAAAATTTCTTCAACTATATATGTGAAAATTAAAATTTATACCCAAATTCCTAACATTCTTAGTTGATATAGATTTTTATTTTCATCTATGATTTAGTTATGCTAATAAATCACTAATGTATGTTCGGAAATATTCATATTCTCATTAAAAATATATAATTTTGATCATTTTTATTCCTTAATGAAAGTATAATTCCTTTTCACTTGTAAATTACCATATCAAGATATTTATTTAAAACTAGTTATATTATCCTCATCATTTTATGTAATAATATTTTATACATATAGATAAGTAAAAATATATTCATCCTCAAAAGAAGGGTAATTTTCATTTTATGTGGTGTTTTTATGAGTAATAGTGGATACATTCCCCATGAAGAAATGATTTTTTTTAGTAATTCTGGTATGAAAATGCATAAATGTCCAATAATTAGTACTATCATCAAAAGAACATCTTGTAGTCAAGTCTCCTCCAATAGTAAAACATGTATTTAATTCATTCCATATTTTCTTGCCATTAAATTTATGAAAATTCTAGAAAATTTTTCATTCATACATATCCTCAATCAACCAGGACCTATATGTTCTAGAATATTAAACTCATATCAAATTAGATTATAAGTAAACTTCTAATCAGTTATATCAATCTGAATATTCATATTATTATAGTTGAAATATTTCATCCCAAATATATTCTTTATTATTTTATATAGGTGATAAATTTTTATTTCAATTTCTTATAGTGATCTAAAATATGATTCAAGCATGAAATTATTCTTATATTGAGATTATTTAGAATAATTTTCATGAGACATAACTTTTATATATATAATAGAAATTTTTCAATAAAAAGATAAACTATTACTTTTCATTTCATTCTCGGTATCTCTTTTCAAAATAATTATATATTTTAAAAGGAATATAATAAAATCATCAAATTGAAATTTTAATTTTCTTTTCATTGATTTTTTATGAGATAACTATTTCATGGGAATCACACCAATTATTTTTTTTTAAAGAAATCATTTTTTATCCTTTTAATAAAGATATTATAAATTATTATTTATAGTAATTATATATTTATGCATTCAACGGTAAAAATATCATGATACGAAATAGAAATGTTCTTAATAATCTTAAAATACACCTCATCTAATTTTAAAATAATGTGGATGGTAAAAAATGAGTAATCTCCAAATTTTTCCAAATATTATTTTCTATTTCTCAATAATATAGTTCAATATGAAAATTCCCTATAATAAAACACATTAATTTTTTTTCTATATCTATAATTAAAATGATAACCTAATTCTTTCTTTATTTAAATTAGATTAACATCCTGTTGATGAATTTTATAACTATCAATCCTCATTAGATTTTTTCAACACATGACTAAATAACTATTTTCATCATTAGATGTTTCTAATATTCACAGTAACCACTGTCAAAAATTGGTAGATTATAGTATTTATATTTTCAAGAATTGTAATTGACTAAAATGACATAAACAATCTAATATAATCTTATCAAGAAGAAATTATAGATTAATAAATGTAAATACCTTATAAGATAATAAATATTAGACTGCAATTTTATTAAATGTAATGAATGTGGAGGTGTTTAATTTTAGTTTGAAAACTTTTAAACATTTAATTTTCAGATTTACTTTATGAAAGACTATGAAATAATAGTTTTTATATATACATTATTACTAGAGTAAGAAAAAAATTTATTCAAAACTATATATACATCCTATTAAAACATCAAATTGGAAATAAGAAACATGCAGAAATATTTATAGAAATATATAATTCTATTATTAATATTTTTATGCACAAAAAAATTTTATTACATAACTTTTCATCACATGGTATAATGTATAAGATGTTTTGAAGTTTATATTCATTGAAAAAGTAACAAAATACAATAAAATGTCAGAAATTCTTATAAAACCAATTGAAAGAAACCTTTGTGTGTTTAATGTAGGATTCATTTACTGCATCTCATATCTAGGGGAAAATATTTAGTGTAATGGGGGATCACGATTATTAGTATGGGTATTAGAAAGAGAGAAATATAACATGTGATCATGAAACATATCAATAAAAATATGAGGTATAAAGTTATTGAATGGAGAATTGGTATATAATAAAAATACGAACAATAATGAAAACATGTAAGTGATGATACACCATTTAATTTAACCATTAATAATCATATAACCATGCTTAATCTATTAGGTTTTATAAAAGAAAATTACCGTGCTTATTAGTCGAGGTATCATAAAACCATCCATATCAAGAGAATAAATTCTTTACCTAATGAATTGGAGTACATTAGTGAATAAATATCAATTGTATTAATTTCATATAATCTATATAGATCATAATAAATCATTTATTTTATAATTGAAAAAAGAATAAAAAATGGGGTTGTCATAAAAAATCATGGAATACAAAATTTATATAAGACATGAACATTATATCATTTTAAATAAAGGAAAGTAGTTGATAATTTCAAAGATTTAAATTTAAAATTATAAAAGATACATTAAGATATTTTTAAATAGCCATTATAATTAAAATATATATTCATTTTCTAATAAAAATGAAAAGATTATTTAACACATGAATGTGAAAAATTTGAGTGGTAGATTCTAAAACCAGACTCGTATAATACATGATTTTACAAAAGGGAAAAATGAGATGGTACAATGTTATACAATTCAAAACATAATCTTATTATATTAATGATATATTATAATGTTGAGAAATGAACATTATTTTTAAATTATATGACACAACACATGAAAGGAAAACATTAATTGAAGTAAAATGTGATGATTCCCCTTAAATTGAAGTGTAGAACTTAAAACATGGGGGATGAAGATTGGGGGATTGAGAACCTGTTTGGGGGGCTTATTGGGGGAAAAAATAACCATAAACGTTTTTAGATGGATTGGTTTTCAATGAATATGGTAAAATATCTAGGTATTTATAGTATAAGTGGAGAACTATTTAATCATTTTAGTATATCAGTCTTGCAAAAATAGGTTGTGGAAAATTAAAAAAAACATTTGTATACCCATGTTTTATCAAATGATTTTTGAGAATTTTATTATATTATGTTTTTTATTCATCCATAATGGAAAATAATTTTTAAATACTTCTTTTTTCATTAAAAACATATAATACCACAACGTAATGTTTTTAAAAATCAAATTTCATCTTTAGCCTTAAGAAAGTCCAATATATTTTTCTAAATTGATTAAATCTTCTAAAATAGTTATTATTAATAAAATATAAATTTTTAGATCTTGTATTGTGTTTAATTAATTATTAAATTAATATGAAATAAATTTCTTCTCATAAAATATATGAAAACTCTAAAACACTACTTTTTACAATTCAAAAAAAATAATGAATTTTACAAATTTCTCCAAAATTCACACTAAAATAATGTATACATTATGATTCCAATTTTTTTTATTTTAATTGAAATATTATTTAAATATTATAATTTAAATTTTTAAATATTACATTTTATATTAATTTAAAATTTGTAATATCATTCTAACAATCAAATAATTATGAAATAAAAAATATACAACGCAATAATAAAATAATTATATATGTTATTATTTAGATATAATATTTTAAAAATATTATTTACTAAAAATATAAAAAATTTAGAATACATTGGTTTATTATAAAAATGGAATATATTTTATAGAGAATGAAATTATGATTTATTTTTGTGAAAAAACAATTTTTCATATTTATCTCACACAAAAATATATCTTCATAAGAAAACTAGTTATAAAAAAATTATTGAATGATTATTTCAATTATGAAAAGGAAATTATAGTTTAGGATACTATGTTCTCCACATGTAACCACTTATTATACATGCATATTTCATAAGAATAAGTTATACTGTTATTGTAGTGTCATGTGGTGGCTCGTCTGACATCCACAAACTCATAACATAATATAACATAAGCATCTACCATATGTGATTTCATTCATGATTGAATTTTTTATGGTCATAATTTCTTCGATCAAGGGTAAACCCTAGTGTTCCCAACTCCCTCTCATGTATGGATAAATGATCTTCAAACATCATAACTATACTAGTTAAGGTCATCGATTCTTTTGTCTGTATCAATTTTATTTTGACACAACTACATATAAACAATAGTTATAAAGGAAAAAATACTTATCAAGGGTATAGTTTCAAGTGGTAATATTGACCAAATATCACATTGACCAGTAATAAAATAACTATTGAATCCCAAAAGTCGATTTTGCCTCTATAACCTAAAATATAACAACATTCATTAGTAATAATTGACTATTTTGTATTAAGAATATAATTTCATTTTCATAATATTTTAGACAATTTAGCTATGTTTTTTAATTTATATAGAATTTAAAGTGGGTGAGATGATTCAAGTTGATTAGGGATATCCATATATTCCGATTTTAGAAATGTTTGGAATTTTAATTGTGTTCATTGATTAATAATGAAATGATAATTTTTAATGATATATACTTTTTATAATTTTTATTATTTTTTACATGTATGATATTATATAATATATATAACATTAATTCAGAAATGAAATATCATTTAAAAGAGTATTGGTCGTTAAATTTCCCCCCCTTATGAAATTTTGAACCCTAATTTTCAAATAATTTTCTCAATTAATAAATGATGATGTTACATAGGTCTCACTATCTCCACTGGTTCCAATTTAACATCTTCATATTTGTGGTAACTCCACAACACATTGACATGGTTTGTAATGTTCTTTGTTGAAACATTGTCTTTTCAATCCAAGGTCTACATTAAAAGATCCAAAAACGTTTTCTCTCATCCTCAGGCCCAGCCACATTGTCATTAACCATCCTAGCCCATCGGCCCAGGTCACAGTCTAGTCTCTATGACCGTAAACAAGGTGACAACAGTCCATGTACCTTGAATTTAAACTGTTAACCTTGGTCCTGGATGTAGGTCCTTTAAACTATGTGCACTGTCCACACTGTGTGACGTAAAACTATATGTCATTCTAGGACCATACCAGAGAGGTCATGTTTGGAAGTAGGTATGATCCTCGATCATACAGATGCTCCCACATAATGTGTCCTTACCATGGAGGTGTAATTTCAAGAGCGTTAGACTCCATTTGAACAAACCATCACTCCACCATTCATGCTTTAGGTGCCTTTTATTCGCACTATTGTCCTCTTTTATGTCTATGAGAACCCACTAACAGAATGAAAGCTCAGCATATGGCTCCCCTACTATACTGAGACAACATTTTGGAAGACTAATGGGAAGCATTTTGAGTTAGGCCTCATGTAACGAACATCATCAATGGTCAGCCCTCATTTGTTATATCCATTTCAGGCTAACACAATAAGGCTACATAGTTTTGAACATGGTAAAAAAATATCATTCATTGTCATGCCACACCCCATAGTGTTACAAATCATGGGTATCATGATTCACACCTTCCATTCCCCTCTATTCGGATTGATTCCAACGCCCCTTGCGTTACACCGCTCGTGCACAGGAGAACACTGGGAAAATCGTAATTCGACTTTTCTGAGTGTATCATTATATTGTAAAGTCTCCATGTTTCTCCCTAGAAATCCTGATCGGCTATTTAGAGATCCACATTATCCAACTGGAATCCAAATGTTAGGATGCTCCCACTGGTGATCGATGTCCCATTTCGATCCCCTCTCACCTTCTGTTGTTTAGTACTCACGTACAGGTGAATGATCTCCTATTATCTCTTGTTTCTTACACTGAGCATAGCTCACATAGGCATTGAAATTTATTTGGCTATTTCCTCAATGCGATCGAGGTAAAATGGACACCAAGGCATGTGTTTTTCTCAGTCGTTTCATCAAAATGTTGTCCTCCTCGCCCTCCTCGTCCACGTTGGTCCCCATTCATAGGGGGGGATTTTTTTGGCACCAAAAAACGTGACCTCAATATATTTAAAATTCTTCCATAAATGATCCAATATTGTAGCCAGTTTCACAAGCATCGATTTGGTAGGTCATAAGTCCTGAATGGAGTTACATATTTTGAGTTATGGACATTTGATGTTGGGCTGGAAAACTGGTCCGCGGAGCCCATTTGCGATTCTCCCTCCCTGATCGCGGAGCATGGGAACTTGATGGGAGCCTCTGCGACCACTTTGAAGATCGATGACGGTCAGGTTCGAAATTATGACTATCATGAGAGAACTTTATTAGAGCCCCCAAGGCACCGCGTTAGCATAATGCTCCTCCTTCACGAAGCCGTCGCACAGTGAGGAGGCGGGCTGCTCCGCGAACCCCTTTGACATTCACGAAGCCACTGCAGAGCGAGGACGAGGGCTACTCCATGAGCCCCATTGACATTCATTAACCCACTATTGATCATGGAGGTGGGATACTCTGTGATCCCATTTTACATTTGTGAACAACCCATAGAGTGAGCATTGGCTTCACACTGAGCGAGCTCTACTTTGCGGTGTCTGCATCGCCTATAAATACCCATCTCACCTCCCTTTAGATGGACGATAACATCATCCCTTTGGGGGAAGATCTCCCATTTCGTGAAGCTTAGCTTTTCATCGTGAATATTCTCTATGAGTCCATGCTCCACATGTCCATGGTCTGTAAGTCGCACCTTGATCTTTTCGGGCTGGGATGTCAGCATTTTCAATTGCACCCTTATGCGCACCCACCATAAAGACCCGACCATAACCCTTAAATAATATTTAATTAAATGAAAAATTAACATTGATGATCTATTCAGGTTTAGATATTAAGATAATTATTCCATAACAAATTCATTACAACTTTAATATTAATAGTAGACATTACTACCCTATATCCATTTTTTCATAAAATAAAAACTCTAAAATGAACAAGTCTAGTAAAATTTTTTAGATAGCATGAATTTTCCTTGATCCCATCCTTGACCATATTTATCATTAAGTCCAGTGTAAAAAATTTCAAAAACATGGGTTGAGCATAAAATGCTCAGTAAGGGTTATAACATAAGGAAGTAAAACATTATCCCATCAATAAATACAAATCAATGAACCCATTATTTTCAATCATAACATACCTTATGGAATCATAAGATTTATGAATAACACCCAAAAATACTAAATCATAAAGGATACTTATGGAATCCATATCAAACATAAATTGAAGCTATCACAAATACATAGGGAGTCACAGTTGGAATACCCTTCACAGTATATTCCCTAAATCACTTAGGTGAAACATCATGTTTACATCTTTCATGTTACCCAAGGCATTGGAGAGAAATCTCGGGCTCACCCGCCCTAGGTTTTTCATGGAACCACCCATATACGTAAACAATAACCAATTACCATAACATAATAATAACATAAAACACATTTATAAAGGAAAGATAAAAATTCCACATTCAAATATATCAAATTATGATATTTAAATAAACAATGTTTTATCAAATCATTTTCAAAACCATTTAAAAATAGATTTTTGAGTCAAAGTGCCCCATACCTCTTTGAAGCATTTAAATGAATTATCATTTGAAACCATTAATTTCCATATAAATAAATCCCAAAACCCATTTTGAAAACATGGACATTAATGATAAATATTTAGAATAATAAATCTTTAAAACATTGAAAATGATCTTTTAGTTAAGGAGTTTTTTTAACAAAAAGAGAGACACTTGAATAAAAATAATTAAGGAATAACATTTAATAAAAACATTATAATATCATGAGAATAAAGTTATTCATGATATATTATGCCATTGGACAGTATATACACCACATAATAGTGAATTGGTGCATAATCACATTGAAGTCTCAATGGAAATGGAAATTGAGATTGAATCCCTTATAAAGATGGTATCATTAAATTAAGGATAAATCAATCACATAATTATGTGTGAAAAATATAAATACACCCAATATAAGTGGATATTAAGTGTAAAACAATAAGTGGTCATTCACACATATTCATAGTATGACATATTCAAGACGTACAAGTTGAACCTGAAGAATTGAAATTGTGTTAAGAGGTTCCTTTGTAAAAATTTGACAGCCTAAGGACATCACTTTAAAATATAGAAATTGAGTTGATGAGATAAAAAGGGTAATCCCATCAATTGGATATAATTTTTACATAAATAAGGATATATAGGAACATATCCTAACATAATAATATGTAAATTAACAGACATAACAAAATGAAGTCTTTTATAAAGAGGAGGGTGAATGGTTCCCTTGCCGATTTGGTAACTTACAAAACACACACCACATGAAAGAAGTACCATAAAATGTAGATTTAAATACTCATAAATTTAATTATATTACACAAAGAGTACAATAACGGGAAGTACATACACCATATAAAAGGAAATAGTAGAAAATATCACATTAATCTCACGGAAATAAAAAGTGAGATGAAACCCTTTACCACATTTTAATCAATCGATTCGTATGACCAAATTTTAATAACCACCAAACGATTGATAGAATAACCTGAATAAAAAAATAATCATGATAATATATTTCAATTTTCAGTACACAATACACCAAATGCAATAAATTAGTGGCAATCAATGGAAATCCCACGGAATTAAAAAGTGAGTTAAGAAAATCCCTTCAAAAATCTGGCAGCCTAACTGCGCCACATAAAAATTATTAAAATGAATTAATGAGAGTAGGAGGGGGTCTCTCATCATATGAAAATTCAAATTACATTATGGTGAATATGAAAGTACATCCTTCAATATAATAACATGGAGCATAAAATAATGACATAAAAGAGTGTACTTGTGAAGAAAGACAGAGGTCATATCACTTACCTCGCGTCCGACCTGACTCGATCGCTCCTTAATCTCCAGAATAATAAACTAAAGTTTGTTTTTAATTTCTTAAGAACCTTTTTAATGTTTATTATAGATTTTATGTCACTTATTACCATTTTATAAATATTATTCAATCATTTACGTTAATAACGTTCATTTTCTCGATATTTGGTACTTGAGTAAAAATGAACACCTTATATTTACAAAAAGTCCATGTGGTCACAGGTTAATTATATATAGAATTATATTCAGTATTTGGATATCATATATATCATATATATCCAGTATATACATGTCTTTATAATATTACATAACATTTAGAGGTAAGAAATGAAATGCATCGTTCATGGAGACGGTAAGCCGTACGTACGCATGAACGCTACATTCATTTCTATTTCTTATTTTAATGGAAATAAAACATAATTATACATAAGTATATTATAATTATAGTGTAATATAATATATAAAATCAATAACTCTATCCTTTATACAACCCACATTAGGCTTAACGAGTCACATCACTTTGAGGGTCGGTAGTCTGCGCTTTCTCAAATGAGATTATCTTATTTACCCCCCATGGAAACTATAAAGGCATTCTATAAATAGAAAATACAGAACAATAAATAAAACATAAACATAATATATATCATATATAAATACAGTTCCATCGTAATGGACACCATGAAAGGTGTTTGGAGATATTTGAAAAATCACTATTTCGTGGGTCATTAGTTTTCCATCCACATAAACATTATGTTCTTCATCCATTAGATCGAGGTGTGTTTAAGTATAGTTTTAATACTTCTCATAAAAACATCCTAGTATATTTAGTATATTGGTTTTGTTACAAAAAAATGGAATAAAAAGAGTTTAGGTGTTGGAGAAGTAAAATAAAAGAAAAAAATTTAAGAGAAATTGTAACATTTAATTTGGGTAACTCCCTTTGATTTGAACCAAATGACTTCATGAAGTGCCTTATGTATATGGTAAGGCTTCTAATAGGAGGAGTGCGATGTTGAGAGCTTAATTGGGTAGAGGTTGGATGAGCCAAATGTCTTTAGAGGTGTGATGAATTGGTTATAAGTGGTCTCTATTTATAAGGGGGAGGAGGTGCTCTTTAGGAAAGAGTGAAACTATTATTTTATTATTTAATGATATTCGGTTTCTAATGGTCCAAAAATAATTTCATTATAAGATAAGATGATTCATGGTAGAAATAAAATCATACAATAATAATTGGACGTGTTTTAGGAAATATTTTAATCATTAAAATCTTATTTATTTAAATAATTTATTAATAATGTAAACAATGCATCATTATTGTGTCATAAATAATTAAATTTATTTGATGTCTAAAACATATAAAAAATACCGTGATATAGGAAATATTTTTATATTTCCAAAAAATATTTATAGTCGAAAATAGGACTTATATAACACCATATAAAAATTAATTACTAAAAGAGTTTTATTTTTGTCATTTTGCCTTTACTTTAAATTAATTAATATAAATTGTCATTATGGCTTCCAAGTGGATAAAAGGGGTTACAAAATAGACCCAATGATGTCCATGGTCGTTAATGACTCAAACAATAAGATTAGGACAAGTGTTAAGGTAATTTTGAATTATTATTATATTATTTTAACCTTGAATTTCTCTATTTACCTTTAACCACGGTAAATAAAAGTCAAAACTTACTATTCACCAAAAATTATTTTCATCTTAATGAACCACATATTAATTTTTATAACAACCACATATGTTGTATTTTTTAAATTCAATTCACAGAAGTGGTAAAATTTCATTTAAATGAAAAATTCAATTTTTTAACTACCACTAAGTGGTGTCACTATTCATAAAAAATGATGTTTTTCAGAAAAATGCCAAAAATTCAGCCTAAGAATTATTTGATATTCCGAATTCAATATTGATGCCTATTTTTTAAAATTAATAACATAGAAGTTTCATTAAATAATTGAATAATAAATTCCTTTTGTTAAAACAAATAACATGTTTTAAGAAACAATAACTATCAAAAGATTGATACTTGTTTATGTCCAATTTCCAGGTGAAATTACTTCCAATGACCAAAATTGTATCAAATGGTAAAAATATATTTTAATTTCACATTAAAACAAATTAAAAAGATAATCTGACAATATAAATAAATTAGATTAAAAGGCACTTTTGAATTAAAATACATTATTTTCACTATTCATTAAAAATCAACTTTATCTGAAAAATTCCAAAAATTTACACAAAGTAAATTTTGATGTCCCCATTAAAAATAAGGATTTTATTTGGTAATATAGAATATATTAATGTGACCAAAACTAGATTTAGAAAGGGTTCTCCATTAAAAGGTGGAAAATTAGCCTTTTAATGTAAATTATGCTTAAAATTAGATTAATTCACATTTTAAGCCTCTAAATTTTATTGGATAAAAGTAAATACATATGAAAAACATGTATAATAAAATTGTAGTTAGTTTCATTCATTCCCACCACTAAAACGGATAGCAGTTAACTACACTTTAAAATAATAATATTATATTATTATTGTGCAATGTAAGATTCCAAAGATACCCGTTGTTGCGTATCGAGTACGCTATCGAACATAGAAAACCATTTAAAGTAAAATTAATATTTAAATAACAAATATTAATAAATATGAAATATGTATTATTCTTCATTTATTTGGGATGTTACATCCATCTCCCCTTTTGGGAATTGCGTCCTCGCAATTTTAAAACTAGGCTTGGAAACTTCATTAAAAGCCCTACATTGGAAAAAGAGTCAATAAAACTATCACTTTAAAATAAAATAAGAGAAGTACAAAGGTTACCTGAGCTAACCCATATTATGATTCCATGAAAATATGGATATGGAGGAGAGAAAAAAGTGTCATGTTCTGATGGAGAGTTTTAGGAAACATGTCTAGGAGAAAGTTAACCACCAGAAAATCACAAAAATGTGATGGGTTAAACAGTCTTTGATTCCATAGTAGGAAACGTCAACATACAAGGTTTATGTTTTACGTTACTTTTAATTTAGTAATTTATTTTTGAGCTTAACTAAAAACATATGAAAACACAATAAATTTTCATTTAGACTTTTATCCTTCAATTGATTTCTAACACAAACTCATATTTCCACCATAAGATGAGTATTCAGGATGAATTGTTTGCATTAAAAGTGCTATAATCAACATCAATAATATCAAATAATTCAGAAAAAGATGAACTATATATTTCCCTTGTCTTTATATATTAACTAAAACCAAAACGTTTAGTACAAGATCAAATAATCCCTAAAAAGGATAAACTTTTACATAAAGAGAAACAACTCTTAATATCCAAATATATTAACTAAAACCAAAACGTTTAGTACAAGATCAGATAATCCCTAAAAAGAATAAACTTTTACATAAAGAGAAACAACTCTTAATCTCCAAAATATTTCTCAACGAAACCCAAAGTTCAACAGAGACCATTCTATAAAAAAATGTCTCTAAAATTCTCCAAAAGTAATACAAACTTTTATTGTTACCCAAATCTCATAAGGATTTAATTACATAGTCATCCAAGATATATCTTAACATTTATCTCCATGTAAATCCAATTGCTCATAAAGTATCATATTGACAAGTAATTAACTTAATCTCATATTCTCCATGATAGGTTAATCATTTTCATAAATAAATCAAATCATCATGTGTCCATAATAAAAACATAGATTCTTCCAAACTAAAATTTCAACCATTGTTCCACAATCAAAATCCCATAGTATTCTATCTTCTTTAGGCATATGGTGTTTCCAAAAAAGAGAGAACGACTTCCAAAACAACCTTTTATCACTTAATCACTAAATAATTTTTCAATAGTAAGTATATCTATTTTATAAAACATAAGTTCCAAAAATCAACTTATTATTGTTCAATAAAATCATTTTACTTAAATCATAAGTTATACAAACTAGGGACTTCATGTAGGCTAGGGTTAGGTGATTCACCATTGTCGCCCTTCGGTTGTGGGTTCGATTCTTGCAGCCGTACCAGATGTGACGGGTTGTCACCGATCCTACGGGTTGTCATTATAGAACTAAAAAATAACCCTATCATGTTTTAATATAAAACGATTCCTTATACCTCTCATTTTTATCCAAATTCATTATGATCTCAGCATCTTAATTCTTGAAGTCTTATTTCACCATCATATGATAAAATAAAACAATCCCCAAAATTAATAACATCATACCTTGATCATGGTGTCCATTTGGTTTCATCGTCATCTTGTTCACTTATGTATAAGGTCCATGCATTTCCACAATGATTTAGAGATCCTTAAAAATAATTTGCTTACTCCATCCAAATAAACCTTGTACCACATGGGTCATATGGATGTTCTCAGAAAACAGTTTTGGAAAATAATCATGTATGACATATAATTTCTAAACATCTGATAAAACATGATTTCTATAAAACTGTCAAACCGAATTTGAGTTGAAACGTAAAATTAACAGTCCTATTAAATTACCATAAGTATGACCTGAGAGACTATATTTTAAAATCAAATATAAATAGGTTTCTCAAGGGTCTCCCTCTTCAGAACCTTTTTTAAAATCAACGTATTATTCAAAATCATGTGATAATTTAAAATATTTGAAAATTCCTTGATAATATTTACATTTCTTGAAAATATGAGAATATTGTCAAAATATGATATTTCTAAATACAACCCATGAACCACGATAATAATGAGGTATAATGGAGGTGTTTGATATCTCAAACAAATGCTTGAATGTGATTTGTGTGCTAGAAAAAGTTTCACAATCATCAGAACATGACTTTGCAATAATAATTTCAAGCATGTTACCAGGAAGAGATAGGAATGTCATTTGAGATCATCCTCCTTCCATTGGAAACTGAGTTTTCTTTAATCTAAAAAGTTATAAATCAAGGATTTGTGAAATAATAGATAGGGACTAACCATATGTTTAACAAAAATTACTAATTCCTAAAGTTTTCTAGGACGTCCTCTGATACCAACTATAAGGACCTGACCTTAAACCTTACATAATATTGAATTAAATTAATAATTCACATTGAGTATCTTTTCAGGTTGAGTGTTTTAGATAATTAGGCCATAACTATTACATTAAAACTTTAATATTACAAGTAGACACTACTACTCAGTATCAATTTTTTCATAAAAAAATCTCTTAAAAAGAAACATGTCTTGTTCCATGTTTTAGATAGAATAACTTTTCCTTGATCCCCTCCTTGACCCTATTCATCTTTAAGTCCTATGGAAAACATATCAAAAACATGGGATGAGCATAAAAAGCTCTGTAAGGGTTATAAAATAATAAAGTAAAACGTTATCCCATTAATAAATACTTTTCAATGAAACCATACTTTTCAATCATAACATACCGTATGAAATCATGAGATTTATGAATAACACACACAAATCATATATCATAATGGTTACATATGGAATCCATATAAAACATACATTATAGCTATCAAATCTACATATGGAGTCATAGTTGGAATAACCATCACAGTATATTCCCTAAATCTCTTAGGAGAAACATCACGTTTATGTCCGTCACGTAACCCAATGCATTGGACAGCTATCTCGGTCTCACCCGCCCTAGGGTTATCACAGAACCACCTGTATACGTAAAAAATTCTCAATAAACATAACATAATCATAACATATAACACATGTATAAATGAAATAAAACTTTTCCTCATTCCAATATATCAAATCATGATATTTAAATAAACAATGTTTTATCAAATCATTTGCAATGCCATTTAAAATGATATTTTTGAATCAAAGTGTCTCATACCTCTTTGATGTTTTTAAATGAATTATAATTTGAAAACATTAATTTCCATATAAATAAATCCTAAAACCCATTTTTAAAATATGGACATTAATGAGAAATATTTAGATTAATAAATATTTAAAACATTGAAAACGATCTTTTAGTTAAATAGTTTTTTAACAAAAAGGGATACACTTGAATAAAAATAATTGAGGAATAAAATTTAATCAAAACATTATAATATCATGAGAATAAAGTTATTCATGATATATTATTCCAATGGAATTTATATACACCACATACGAGTGAATTGGTGCATAACCACAATGAAGTCTCAATGGAAATTTAAATTGTGATGAAATCCCTTATAAAGATGGTATCCCAAAATTAAGGATAAATCAATCAAATAATTATGTGTGAAAAATATAAATAAACCCAATATAGGTGGATATTACGTGTAAAAAAATAATAGGCCATTCACACATATTCATAGGATGACATATTCAAGAAGTACAATTTGAACCTGAAGATTTGAAATTGGGTTAAGAGGTTCCCTTGTAAAAATTTGACGGCCAAACGACATCACTTTAAAATTTTGAAAATGAGTTGACGATATAAAAAAGGGGTATCTCAACACTTGGAAATAATTTTTAAATCAATAAGGATATATAAAAACATATCCCAAAATAATAAGATGTAAATTAAAAGACATAACAAAAAAAGTCTTTTATAAGGAGGAGGGTGAAAGGTTCCCTTACCGATTTGGAAACATACAAAACATACGAAACATGAAAGAAGTACCATACAATTTATATGAAAATAACCATAAATGATATTATATTACATAAAGAGTACAATCATGGGCATTTCATACACTACATAAAAGGAAATAGTGGCAAATATCGCATGAATCTCATGGGAATAAAAAGTTAGATGAAACCCTTTACCATGTTGTATTAAACCGATTCTTATGACCAACAGTTAATAACCACCAAATTATTTACATAATAACATGAACATGAATATAATAATGATAATATATATCAATTTTATTTTCAAAATACACCACATGCATAAAATTAGTGGTGAACAATGGAAATCTCGGGGAATTAAAAAGTGAGATAAAAAAATCCATTACAAAAATTCGGCAGCCTAACTGCACCACATAAAAATTATTAAAATTAATTAATGATAGTAAGAGGGGGAATCTAATCATATGAAATTTCAAATTAATGTATGGTTAATATTAATGGACATCCTCCCACATAATAACATGGAACATAAAATAAATTACATAAAAGAGGGTACTTGTAAAGAAAGAGAGAGGTCAGATCCCTTACCTCGTGTCCGACCTGACTCGATCATTCTTTAATCTCCTGAATATTGAAATAAAGATAATTATTTATTTCTTAATAACCTTTTTAAATTTTAATTTTCTTTTTATATTAATTATTACCATGTTATAAACATTATTCAATCATTTAAGTTAATAACGTTCATTTTGTCGATATTTGGTACTTGAGAAAAAAAGAACTTATATTTACAAGTTGTCCATGTGGTCAAAAGTATATTATATCCACAATTATATTCATAATTTGAATATCATATATATCACATATATCCAGTATATACATTTTTTCATAATAGTACATATAATTTAGAGGTATGAAATAAAATGCACTGGTCCTGGAGACGGTAAGTCGTACGTACGCATGAACGCTACTTTCATTTCTATTTCTTATTTTAATGGAAATAAAACATAATGATACATAGGTATATTATAATTCCAGTATAATTTCATATATAATATCACTAAATCCATCCTTTAAACATCTCACATAAGGCATTAACGAGTAACATCACTTTGAGGGGGTGGTAGTCCGCGCTTCCTCAAATGAAATTATCTTATTTACCCACTGTGGAAACCATAAAGGAATTACATAAATGGTAAATACAAGAGAATAATGAAAAAATAAACATAATATATATCATGTATATATATATTTCCATCATAATGGAAAATATGAGAGGTGGTTGGAGAAATCTGAACAATCATCGTTTCGTGAGGCGTTAGTTTACCATCCATAGAAACATTATGTTTTTTCATCCATTAGATGGAGGTGTGTGTAAGTGTAGTTTGAATAATTCTCATAAAAACATCCTAGTATACTGTGTATACTTGATTGGTTATAAAATAAAGTAATAAAATGAGTTTAGAGGTTGGAGAAATAAAATAAAAGAAAATAATTTAAGAGAAACTGTTACATTTAATTTGGGTAACTCCCTTTGTTTTGAACCAAATGACTTATTGAAGTGCCTTATGCCTAATTTATGGCTTCTAAGAGGAGGATAGGGATGTTGATATATTAATTGGGAAGAAGTTGGATGATAGAAATGGCTTGATAGGTTTTATAAATTTGTTAGAAGTGGTCTTCTTTTATAAGGGGGAGGAGGGGCTCTTTAGGGAAGCGTGGAATTATTATTTTATTATATAATGATATTCGGTTTCTAATGGTCCAAAAATCATTATATTCAAACATAATATGATTAATGGTGGATATAAAATCATCCAATCATAATTTTACAATTTTTGGGTAAAAGTTTAATCATTATAATCTTATTTATTTAAATCATTTATTAATGAGGTAAATACAGCATCATTATTATGTCACAAATAATTTAATTTATTTAATGTCTAAAAATTATAAAAAAATAACAGGATATAGGAAATATTTTTATCTTTAAAAACTTTATTTATAGTATAAAATAAAACTTATATAGCACCATAAAAAAATCAATTACTAAAATATTTTTATTTATGTCTTTTTGGCCTTTACAATAAATTATTTAATCTAAATTGTCATTATCACGTCCATGTGGATCCAAGGGGTCCCTAAATAGACCCAAAGATACCCATGGTCGTTAATGACTCAAAAAATAAGGTTATTAGAAGTTTTAAGGTAATTTTGATTTATTATAATAGTCATTTAACCATGAATTACCCTATTTAACTTTAACTGCGCTAAATAAATGTCAAAAATTACTATTCACCAAAAAATATTTTCATCATAATGAACCAAATTTTTCTTCTTGATAACAAACATATATTTCAGATTTTTGATATTCAATTCACAGAAGTTGTAAAATCTCATTTAGATGAAAAAGTCAGTTTTGTAACTACCACTAAGTGGTGTCACTATTTATCAAAAATTGATGTTTTTCAGAAAAATGCCAAAAATTAGTCCTAAGAATCATTTGATATTCCAAATTCAAAATTGACTTATATTATTTACAATTAAAAACATAGAAGTGGAATTAATTAATTTAAAAAGTATTTCTTATTGTTATTACAAATACTGTGTTTTTAAGAAACAATAACTATAAAAAGATTGATACTTGTTCATGTCCAATTTCAAAGTGAAATTTCATTTAATGACCAACATTGGATCAAAAGGTGAACATATATTTTAATTTTACTTAAAAATCAATTAAAAATATAATCTAACTATATAAATAAATTATATTAAAAGGCACTTTTTCATTAAAATACAATATTTTTCACTATTCATTAAAAAATAAACTTTATCCGAAAAATTTCAAAAATTTACACAAATTAAATATTGATGTCCCCATTATAAATAAGGATTTTATTAGGTAATATATAATTTATTAAAGTGACCAAAACTAGATTTAAAATGGGTTCTCCATTAAAAGGTGGTAAATCGGCCTTTTAATGTAAATTATGCTTAAAATTAGATTCATTCACATTTTAAGCCACTAAATTTTATTGGATAAAATTAAATAAATATAAAAAACATGTATAATCATATTGTAGTTAGTTTAATTCATTCCCTCGACTACATATACTAGGATTTAATTAAAATTTAGAATAATAATTTTATATTATTAGTGTGCAACATAAGATTCCAAAGATACTCGTTGTTGCGTATCAGGTACACTATCAAACATTGCAACCCTTTTAAAGTAAAATTAATATTTAATTGAAAAATATTAATAAAAATGAAATATGTCTTATTATTCATTTATCTGGGATGTTACATCCTTCCCCCCTTTTGGGAATTGTGTCCTCACAATTTTAAAACTGGGCTTGGAAACTTCAATAAAAGCCCCAAATCAGAAAAAGATTCAATAAAACTATCACTTTGAAATAAAGGAATAGATGTACAAATGTTACCTGAGTTAACCCATATTAAGAGTCCATGAAAACATGGATATGGAAGAGAAAACAAAGGGTCATGTTCTGATGGAATGTGTTTGGAAACATGTCTAGGAGAAACATAACCACCAGAAAATCCAAAACTTGGGATGGGTTAAACAGTCTTTGATTCCCCAGTAGAAAAAGTTAACATAAAATGATTCTGTTTTAATTTACTTTTCATTGAGGAATTTATTTTTGAGATTAAATATAAACATATGAAAACACAATTAATTTTCATTTAGACTTTTATCCATCACTAGATTTCTAACAAAAACTCATATTTCCTTTATATGATGAGTATTCAGGATGACTAGTTTACATTAAAAGTGCCATAATCAACAATGAGAGAATAAAATAATCTAAAAAAGATGAACTATATATTTACTTTTTCTATAGATATTAACTAAAACCAAAAAGTTTAGTACAAGTTCAGATAATACCCAAAAATGAAAAACATTCACATAAGGAGAAACTACTCTTAATCTCGAAAATGTTTCTTAATGAGACCCAAAGTTCAACAAAGACCATTCAATAAAATATTGTCCCTAAAATTCTTCAAAAGTAATCCAAACATTGATTTTTACCCAAATATCATAAGGATTTAATTAAATATACTTCCAAGATATATCATAACATTTATCTCCAAGTAACACCAGTTTCTCATAAAGTCTCATATTGAAATGTAATTAACATAATCACATATTCTCCATGATAGGTTAATCATTTTAATAAATAAAACAATTCCGCATGTGTCCATAATAAAAACATAGATTATTCCAAACTAAAATTTCATCCATTATTCCACAATTGAAATCACATAGTATTATATCTTCCATAGGCATATATTGTGTCCTAAAATGAGAGAACGTCTTCCACAACAACATTTTATCACTTAATCACTAAATAATTTTTCAATACTATGTATATCCATTTTATAAAACATAAGATCCAAAAATAAAATTATTCTTGTTCAATATAAACATTTTACTAAAATAATAAGTTATACTAACAGGGGAATTCAAGTAGGCTTGTGGTCGGCGATGCACCCTTATCGACATTCGGTTATGGGTTCGATTCCTATAGCCTTGCCGGATGTGACGGGTTGTCACCCATCCTATGGGTTGTACTTTTTAAAAAACAATAAAAAAATAACTCTAACATGTTTTAGCCTAAAATGATTCCTTATACCTCTAATTTTCATACAAATTAATTATGATATCAACATCTAAATTCATGAAGTCTTATTTCACCACCATATGATAAAATAAAACAATCCCAAAAATGAAGAAAATCATACCTTGATCATGGTGTCCATTTGGTTTCATCATCATCTTGCTCACATATATATAAGGTCCATGCATTGCAACAATGATTTAGAGATCCTTCAAAATCATTGCTTCCTCCATCCAAATACACCTTGTACAACATGGGTCAAATTGGTGTTCACAGAAAAATAGTTTTGGAAAATATTCATGTATGACATATAATTTCAAAACAACTGATAAAAAATGATTTCTATAAAATAGTCGAGCCTAATTTGAGTTTAAACTTTCAATTATCGTTCCTTTTAAAATACCATAAGTATGTTCTGAGATACTACATTTTAAAATCAAATATAAATAGGATGCGCAGGGGTCTCCTTCTTCAGTACCCTTTTTAAAATAATAATATTCTTCAAAATCATGTGATAAGGTAAAATATATGAAAATTCCTTGATAATATTTACCTTTCTTTAAAATATATGAATATTGTGAAAATTGGATTTTTATAAATACAACCCATGACCCACGATAACAACAAGGTATAGTGGAGGTGTTTGATATCTCAAACAACTTCTTGCATGTGATTTTTTTTCTAGAAAAAGATTCATAATTATCTAAACACGACCATGCAATATTTATTGCAAGCATGTCATCAGGAAGAGATAGGAATGTCATTTGAGATCCTCCTCCTTCCATTTGGAACTGAGTTTACATGATCTTAAAAGTTATGAAACAAATATTTATCTGAAATAATATATAGGGACTAACCATATATCTAACGAAAATTCTTAATCCCTAAAGTTGTATAAACCGACCTCTGATACCAAATATAAGTACTCGGCCGTAAACCTTAAATAATATTGAATTAAATGAATAATTAACATTGAGTATATTATCAGGTTTAGAGTTTTAGAGAATTAGGCCATAACTATTACATTACAACTTGAATATTATAAGAAGACACTACTACTCAGTATCCATTTTTTTCATAAAATAAAAACTCCTAAAAAGAAACATGTCTAGTTCAATGTTTTAGATAGCATGACTTTTCCATGATCCCATCCTTGTCCCTATTCATCTTTAAGTCTTGTGGAAAACATTCAGAAAACATGTTATGAACATAAAAAGCTCATTACAGGTTATAAAATAAGGAAGAAAAACATTAGACCATCAATAAATACAAATCAATGAAATCATACTTTTCAATCATAACATACCTTAAGAAATAGTGAGATTTATGAATAACACACACATATCATAAATCATAATGGTTACTTATGTAATCCCTATCAAACATACATTGAAGCTATCATAGCTACATTGGGAGTCATAGTTGGAATACCCATTAAGTTATATTCCCTAAATCTCTTAGGATCAACATCACGTTTACCTCCATCACGTTACCCAAAACATTGGAGAGCTATCTCGGGCTCACCCGCCCTAGGTTTACCACAGAACCACTCGCATACGTAAAAAATGACTAATAACCATAACATAATCATACCATATAACACACTTATAAATGAAAGATAACATTTCCACATTCCAATATATCAAATCACTATATTTAAATAAAAAATGTTTTATCAAATCATTTTCAAAACCAAATAATAAGTGATTTATGAATCAAAGTGTCCCATACCACTTTGAAGCTTTTAAATGACTTATCATTTGAAAACATTAATGTCCATATAAATAACTCCTAAAACCCATTTTGAAAACATGGAAATTAATGAGAAATATTTAGATTAATAAATCCTTAAAACATTGAAAATGATCTTTTATTTAAAGTGTTTTTTTAACAAAAAGAGAGAAACTTGAATAAAAATAATTGAGGAATAACATTTAATCAAAAATTTATAATATAATGAGAATAAAGTTATTCATGATATATTTTTCCAATGGATTTTATATACACCCCATAAGAGTGAATTGGTGCATAACAACAATGAAGTCTCAATGGAAATGTAAATTGAGATGAAATCCCTTAAAAAGATGGTATCCTTAAATTAATGATAAATCAATCACATAATTATGTGTGAAAAATATAAATACACCGAATATAAGTAGATATTATGTTTAAAAAAAATATGTCTTTCACACATATTCATAGGATGACATACTCAAGAAGTACAAGTTGAACCTGAAGAATTGAAATTTGGTTAAGAGGTTACCTTGTAAAAATTTGACAGCCAAACGACATCACTTTAAAATTCTGAAAATGAGATGATGAGATAAAAAGGGGTATCTCATAACATGGATATAATGTTTACATCAATAAAGATAAAGAAGAACATATACCTACATAATAAGATGTAAATTAAAAGACATAACAAAAATAAGTCTTTTATAAAGAGGAGGGGGAAAGGATCCCTTACCGATTTGGTAACTTACAAAACATACGCCACGTAGAAAAAGTACCATTAAATGTAGATGTAAATACCCATAAATGAAATTATATTACAAAAATTGTACAATCATGGGTATTACACACACCACATAAAAGGAAATAGTGGCAAATATCGCATGAATCTCACAGGAATAAAAAGTGAGATGAAACCCTTTTCCACATTGTAATCAACCGAGTCATATGACCAAAAATTAATAACCACCAAAATATTTATATAATAACATGAATATAATGAGAATAATTATAATATATATCAATTTTAAGTACACAATACACCACATGCAATAAATTAGTGGTGAACAATGTAAATCACACGATATTAAAAAGTGAGATAACAAAATCCCCTATAAAAATTCAGCAACCTTACTGCGCCACATAAAAATTACTAAAATGAATTGATGAGAGTAAGAGTGGGTCTCTTATAATATTAAAATGAAAATTACATTATGGTTAATATAAAAATACATCTTTTAACATAATAACATGGAGCATTAAAGAAATGACTTAAAAGAGATTACTTGTAAAGAAAGAGAGAGGTCGGATCCCTTACCTCGTGTCCGACTTGAGTCGATCATTCTTTAATCTCCTGAATAATAAACAAAAGTTAATTTAAACATTCTTAAGGACCTTTTTAATGTTTATTATTCCTTTTATATCACTTATTACCATGTTATAAATATAATTCAGTAATTTAAGTTAATAATGTTCATGTTTTCGATATTTGGTACTCGAGTAAAAATGAACACCTTATATTTACAAGTTCTCCATGTGGTCAAAGGTTCATTATATCTAGAATGATATTCATGATATGGATATCATATATATCTTATATATCTAATATATACATGTGTTTATAATAGTACATAACATTTAGAGGTAAGAAATGAAATGCACCGTTCATAGAGACTGTAAGCCGTACGTACGCATGAACGCTACTTTCATTTGTATTTCTTACATTAATGGAAATAAAACATAATGATACATAGGTATATTATAATTAAAATATTATATCATATATTATATCACTAACTCTATCCTTTATACATCCCACATAAGGCATTAATTAGTCACATCACTTTGAGGGGGCGGTAGTTCGCGCTTCCTCAAATGAGATTATCGTATTTACCTACTATGGAAACCATAAAGGCATTATATAAATGGAAAATACAGAAGCATAAATAAAAAATATACATAATATATATCATATATAAATATAGTTTCATAATAATGGCCACCATGAGAGGCAATTGGAGATATTTGAACAAACATCGTTTTGTGAGGCGTTAGTTTTCCATCCACAGAAACATTATGTTATTCATCCATTAGATGGAGGTGTGTGTATGATTAGTTTGAATATTTCTCATAAAAACATCCTAATATATTTACTATACTTTTGTTTTTACAAAATAAATCAATAAAGGGAGTTTAAGTGTTGGAGAATGAAAATAAAAAAAAACAATTTAAGAGAAACTGTTACCTTTATTTTATGTAACTCCCTTTGGTTTAAACTAAAGGACTTCTTGAAGTGACTTATGGCTAAGGTAATTATAAGGCCCCAGCCTTAATCCTTACATAATCTTGATTTATTACAAGATTACACATTGAGGATCTTTTCAGGATTAGAGTTTTAGAGAATTAGATCGTAAAACATGCATTACATTCCACATTTAATCAAAGTGGTTACATAAAAGATAGTATTCATTTTTCCCATCAATGTAAAAATATTTAAAACAATACATGGATTCATTATTGACACTTCCTTGACACTATCATCATAACATATTCCCTTCCCTTGACCTGTGAAAAACATTTCAAAATCATTGGATGAGAATAAAAAGCTCAGTAAGGGATATAAAAATATGGAATGGAAACATGAGTACATGTATACTTAAGAATGAAATCATACTTTACCCATAAAACATAAGCACTTTAACATACCTCAAAAATCATGAATAAATCACATATTTCATAATACATAATGGTAACATGAGGCATTTATAACATTCTTACATAGGGAGTAACCCTCTTGGTTACGTTTGGAATACCCATCACAGTATATTCCCTAAATCTCTTCGGAGAAACCTTAACGTTTAACCCCTTCGTGTTACCCAATGCATTGGAGAGCTATATCGTGCTCACTCGCCTTTAGTTTACCACGGAACCACCCGTCTTCATAATAATGCCCACGAACCATAACATAATTGTATCACATAAAACATGCACAAAGGAAACATAACATTTCCACTTTTCAATCACAAGATATCAATACAACACATTGATATAAAAACATTATGAAAACCATTTTCAATACCAAAATAAAAGAAAATTAAAACATGGTATTTATTTTTCTTTAAAAAAATTATGGCTTGTAGAGGAAGCCGAAACTCAAATAATGGTCACGGTGGCAGAGAAGTCGTTGTCGCCGCATACGTACGACAAAAACATTCCCTTTTTTCGTAGCGCAAAACGATTTGTATAAAAAAGATTCCTTTCAGATAAATGTAAAAGTAAAAGGGGTTTATACACCGTATAAAAGAATGTTGTGTATAAAACAAAATATGCCTCAATGAAAGGAGATTGAGACGAAGTCCCATACAAAGACGGTATCCTTGGATTAAGGATAAATCAATTACATAATTATGTGTGACAAACTAATACACCAAATATAAGTGGATATTATGTCTAAAACAATAAGAGTTTATTCACACATATTCATAGAATGAAATATTCAAGGGGTAAAAGCTTATACCAAAGAATCAAAATTGGGTTAAGAAGATCCCTTGCAAAAATTTCACAGCCTAACGACGTCACTACAAAATTCAGAAAATGAGTTTATGAGAGATAAAAAGGGTATATCATCACTTGGACATAAAATTTAAATCACTAAGGATATAGAAGAACAAATACCAACATAATGTTATGTGAATTAAAATACATAACAACAGAAGTCTTTTAAAAAGAGGACGGTGAAAGGTTCCCTTACCGACATGGGTATCTATCGAAACATACACCCCGTGAAAAAAGGACAATACAACATTGATGTAAATACTCATAAATGAAAGTATATTACACAATGAGTAAAATAATGGGAAGTACATACACCACTAAAAGGAAATTGTGGCAAATGTAGCATAAATCTCACGGGAATAAAAGTGAGATGAAAAATCCCTTTCGAAAACTCGGCAGCCTAACGACGCCACTTAAAACTTACAAAAATGGATTGATGAGATCAAATAGGGTCTATCATTATATTACAATAAAATGAACAGAAATAGGGATATAAAATAACATCCCCCATCATAAAAAAGAGGAGCTTAAAAGAAGTGACATAAAGGAGAGTACTTAAAAAGAAAGAGACAGGTTAGATCTCTTACAAAAATTCGGCAGCCTAACGGCACCACTCAAAACATCCAAAATGGATTGATGAGAGAGAATAGGGTATCTCATTATATGAACATGAAAATTAAAGTAAGAGTAATATAAAAGAACTTCCCAAAAACCAGAAATATGAGCTTAAAAGGAATGACATAAAAGAGTGTACTTAAAAAGAAAGAGAGGAGTATAATCACTTACCTTGGGTTGGACTTGACTCGATCGTTCATTAACGTCCAGAATAATAAACTTGAGTTAATTTATACTTGCTTAAGAACCATTTACGAGTTCATTATTCATTTTATATCACTTATTTCTATGTTATAAACATTATGTAATCATTTAAGTTAATAATGTTTGTTTTGTCGATATTTGGTTCTTAAGTCGAAAGTGGACTTCTTACAATTACATGTTATTCATGTGGTCAAAGGTTCATTATATCCCGAATGATATTCATGATTTGGATATAATATATATAATATATATCCATAATATACATTTATTTATAATTTACATAATCATTTAGAGGTAATAAATGAAATGCACCGTCCATGGAGACGGTAAGCCGTACGTACGCATGAACGCTACTTTCATTTCTATGTCATATTAATGGAATTAAAACTAAATGAGAGGTATGTATATTTTAATTGAATAATTACATTAATCATTTATATGTAACATAAATAATATATAATATCTTTAAATACATCCTTTATACATCCCACATATGTCATTAACGAATCAAATCACTTTGACGGGGCGGTAGTCCGCACTTCCTAAAATAAAATTATCGTGTTTACCCACAATGGAAACCATAAAGGTATGCCACCAAAGAAAAATACAGAAGCTGAAGTAAAACATAAACATATTATATATCATATATAAATATAGTGACATTTTAATGGCCACCATTTAAGATGTCATATGAGTGTTGAACAATCATCGTTTTGTGATGCATAAATTCTTCATCCACAGAAACAGTATGTTCTTAAACCATTAGACGAAGGTGTGTGTAGGTGTAGATCTAATCCTTAATATAACAACATTATAGTAAATTTAATATACTGGTGTTGTTACAAAAGAAAGTAATAAAAATATTTTAGGGGGGTGGAGAAGAAAAATAATACAAAAGGACTCAAGTGAAGACATTACCTTAAAATCGGGTAACTCCCTTTGGTTTGAGCTCAAATGCTTCCTTGGGAAGACATCTGACCAAATTGAGGCATCTAAGAGTTAGAGAGGGATGTGGAGAGACACAATGGGCAGGGTTTGGCCAAGCCAATGGCTTTGGAAGTGTGGGTAAGGAGGTAGAGGTGGGGGCCTTTTATAAGAGGAGAGAAGGAAACTCTTGGAAAGTAAAGAAATGTTACTTTATTTGAAAATGCGTTTCGGATTTAAAAGTTCCCACATTGATATAATTAAAGGATAAGTTGATAAGGGTTCTAAATATACTCATAAAATAGGATTTGTACAAGTGTAGGTTTTAGTTTTTACATTATCTTTTCATTTTATTTAAATCATTAAATAATGAGGTAATCGTTGCATCATCATGATGTCATAAATAATTTAATTTATATAATGTCTAAAAATTATAAAAAAACAATCATGATGTAGGAAATATTTATAGATTTCTAATAAATATTTATAGTCAAATATATGACTTGTATAACCCCATTTATAAATTATTTTAGTGAAACATCTCATGCTTGTGACATTTTTATTTTAACAATAAATAAAATGTTATTTATGTCATTTTACAACCAAAGTGGCTCCATGGGGTCCCCAAGTTGACAAATGGATTGTCTGGGTCGGCCATGACACATCCAATGAGTGTAGGATATGTGTCTAGGTCATTTCACATTATTAAAACAATATTTTTACCTTAAATTACACAAATTACCTCTATTCGAGATTAAGAACATAAAAGTTACTATTCACCAAAAAATTATTTTAATCCCATTGAACCACATTTTACATCCTAATGAAAACCATGTATGTCAGATTTTTGAAATTCAAAACACAAAGGTGGAAAATTTTCATTTAAATGAAAAATCAGTTTCTTTAACTACCACTTAGCGGTTTAACTATTCATCAAAAATTGAAGTTCTTCAGAAAAAATACCAAAACTTCACCCTAAGCTATATTTGAAATTCTGAATTCAAAAATGACGTCTATTTTACAAAATTAAAAACATATAAGTTTCATTAATTAATTTAATAATTAATTCCCGTTGTCAGAGCAAATAGCGTGTTTCTATGAAACAATAAGTATCAAAAGATTGACACTAGTTTAAGTCTGATTTCAAAGTGAAATTAATTCCAATGACCAAAATTGGATTAAATGGTAAAAATATATTCTAATTGACCTTTAAAACCAATTCATGATATATAATCTAATCATATAAATAAATTATATTAAAAAGTGGTTTTGAATTAAAATACAACATTTTTCACTATTCATTAAAAAATGAACTTTATCGGAAAAATTCCAAAAATTTACACATAGTAAATTTTGATGTCCCGATTCTAAAGAAGAATTTTATTTTTTCAAATATAACACATAAAAATGTCAAAAAGTGGATTGAAAAGAGGTTCTCCATCAAAAGGCGGTTAATCGACCTTTTAATGAATATTAGAATGTTTATGCTTAAAATTGGATTCATTCGCATTTTTAATCCTCTAACATTTATTGTAAAGAGTAAAAATAGTTGACAAACATATATAGTCATTTCGTAGTTAGTTCTGTTCATTCCCTCCATTACAACGGCTAGGCATTAACTACCATTTAAAATAAGATTATCTTATTATTAGAGGACATCGTAAGATTCCCAAGAAACTCGTTGTTGCGTATTGGGTACGCCATCGAGCACAGTGTCCCCTTTAAAGTAATATTAATATTTTATTTACAAATATTGATAAATATAAAAATGTCATATTCTTTATTTACCTGGGGTGTTACATCCTTCCCCCTCTTTTGGGAATTGCGTTCTCGCAATTTTAAAATTGGGCTCGGAAGCATCCTAGAAAGTGCCACATCGGAACAAGAGTCGGTAAAACAATCATTTTAAAATAAAGAAATATAAGTACAAAGGTCACCCGAGTTAACCCATACTAATATTCCATGTAGGAAAACATGGACATGTAGGGGAAATCATCGGGTCCTATTCGGATGGAGAGTGATAGAAAACATGTTTAGGAGAAAGTTAACAACAAGAGAATCACAAACTTGTGATGGGTTAAACGGTATTCGATTCCCCAGTAGGAAAAGTTAATATACAATTTTTTTTAACTTAGGAATTTATTAATAAGGAAACATAATTTCTTATCAGGTTGACTTTAAACTTTTATTTTATTTCATATACAAACTCATGTTTTCTCCAAAAGATGAGTATTTAGGAAGACTTGTTCACTATAAGAGTACTATAATCAATTTCTATACATTCACCTAATCCACAAAAGAGAACTATATAATTCCCATGTCTTTAGAGTTTAACCAAAACCAAAACCAAAAAGGTTAGTACAAGATCAGATAATCCAGAAAGGGATAACCCTTTATAAAAATAAAATCTATTCTTAATCTCCAAATTTTTTCCAACAGAACCCAAAGTTCAACGAGGACCATTTGATAAACAATTTGTCCATAAAATTCATCAAAGTAAACAAAACTAAGATTAACACCCAAATATTGGAAGGATTTAGTAAAATAGTCATCCAAGGTACAAATTAACTTTTATCTCCAAATAACATCAGTTGCTCTTAAATTTTCATATTGAAAAGTAATTAACCTAATCACATATCCTCGATGATAGGTTAATCATTTCCATAGATAACCCAAAGTAAAATTACACTTGATTCCTAAAATGATCTAACTAAAAATAACTAGTCAAAATAACCAGGGACTTTACGTAGTCCAGTGGTAGGAGATTAATACCAGTCGCACTTTGGTTGTGGGTTCGATTCCCACAACATTGTCCGACGCAACGGGTTGTCACACGGTCTGCATGGTTTCCTTTTCCCAAAACTGTTTAATTCTTAAAACATTCCCCAAAATGAGACAAAATCTTCAAAAATGATCATAACTTATTTTAACCTCTAGTTTATCTCATGCATTTCATTTTCCATCATAACATATAATAACCCGTAATTACCTCAAAAGTAAGGATCATATAAACTCTAATGGTTACCTTTATAACTATGTCCATAATAGAACAGATAACTATTCCTTGAATAAAATTTTCATATATTAAAAATCAAGGTTACACATACAATAAAATGACTTCTAATGTAACCCCATCATCAAAAGTGACTTAATAATCTTAATAATTTCACCATAACTCTTGAATCCCTTAACTGTTGACTTCTTACTCATTCAACATTCTTCATGATCCATTAAACATTCCTTTCCAAATTATTCTGAAATACCGCATTCCTACAAAAAAAAATCATGAATCGTATCCTAAGATTTCAAAATAGGAAAACAAAAGTTATGAAATAATCCATACCTTTGATTGGTAATTGTCAGTTTCTTCATCCTTAATCAGAATGGCATTAGGTATTGGTAATCAAATATTTGTTCGATCTTAGTGATCCCATTCACGAAACATCTTAATAGGACATGTTTTTGCATAATGACCATGCACACCACATTTAAAACATTCAATTGATCACTCAGAAAGAACGCCTTTCCCTTTCCTCGAGTCAACTGGATGCTTCCTTTTTCCATGGTAGGTTCTTCCTTTATGACCTTCATTTCCACATCTATAGCATATTTCTGTCCCTTTGAAACATTTTCCTAGGTGTTTCTTTCCACATCTTTGACACATAGGTTTTTTAACAAACATACCTTTATAATTATTACCTGAACTTCCACATTGATTATTCATCTCGTAAATGATGCATTACAGATCATACCAAGGTTCAAGTGGTCGATCATGACTCCTTGATAGTTGGTATAGAACAACCACAAGTTTCCTCATTGAATCCCCCATTTTATCTAGTATCTTAATCAGAAAACCACCACAGTTTCCTTCAAACCTGTTCTCTCTTTGGCGCCTTCTAGATCCATCCATTCACTAAAAACAGAAATGTCAGTGTGAGTATATCAACAAAACCATCATGTACTAATGCAGAAGGTAAACACTAAGATATACTTACTCATTTACTTTATCTAAAACTAGGACTCTTTCTGAAATCCTAAACATTATGGTAATGTTAATTCTGCTTAGAGAATACTCTAACCTCTAAAGTTATCTAAACCGACCTTTGATACCAACTATAAGGCCCCATCTTTAATCCTTACTTAATCTTGAGTTATTACAAGATTACACATTGAGGATCTTTTCAGGTTTAGAGTTTTAGAGAATTAGATCGTAAAACATGCATTACATTCCACATTTAATTAAAGTGGTTACATAAAAGATATTATTAATTTTTCCCATCAGCGGAAACATATTTAAAACAAGACATGGATTCTTTATTGACACTTCATTGACATTATCATCATATCATGTACCCTTCCCTGGACCTGTGAAAAACATTTCAAAAACATGGGATGAGCATAAAAAGCTCAGTAAGGGATATACAAATATGGAAAGGAAACATGAGTACATGTATACATAAGAATGAAATAATACTTTACACATAAAACATAATCACTTTAACATACCTCAAAAATCATGAATAAATCACAGATTTCATAAGAAATAATGGTATCATGAGGCATTTATAACATTCTTACATAGGGAGTAACCCTCTTGGTTACATTTGGAATACCCATCACAATATATTCCCTAAATCTCTTCGGAGAGACCTTAACGTTTAACCCCTTCGCGTTACCCAATGCATTGGAGAGCTATATCGGGCTCACTCGCCATTAGTTAATCACGGAACCACCCGTCTTCATAATAATTGTAGAGACCCGAAGCTAGACATACATGGACATTACATTACTTTTGCGGAATACTTAGTACATAACAAAAACACACACACAAGGATCGTAATAGTTTAGTGTCTTTGGAAACTCGGAACGTAATCTTCTAATCGTGGTGAAAGATCTTCAACATCTCCCATAAAGATCTTCCTTTGTTTATACCTAAATCCTTTCTTTATATCCTGGGGAAAATAAAACATAAAAGGGTGAGCTCAAATGCTCAGTAAGGGTAAACAAAAGAAAAATCAATCACATCATATTCATAAGAACATAACTTTTGGAAATCTTAACCTGCAAAAGAGAGCATAATTTCATAACATGGGATAAATCATAGTAGTGAAATGAAATCCCAATAATCATAACTTAAAACATGAAACTTTGTGGCATACACACATAATCATAGAGAATCATTTCTTGTTAGTCATGACTCATTTCCAAGACTATCTTAGTGGACAAAGTCCCTTTCTGAATCGAGTCACCCTCGTTTCAGTCCTGTTTCACTGAACCGGTATAACCTACCATTCCAGCCATGTCTATCTCATGAGATATAAAATCTTTACCCAATTCATTGGAGGGAGATATAGGTCCCACCCATCTCATAATTATACCATTCTTATGTGTGCCAAAAAATCATAAACCATACATCATTGCATAACCCATGTAATAAAAATGGGAATCCTAAACATCATGACATCATAAAACAATTCATATACGATAAATGAATTCATAAAAATAATTCAATCACAACATAATCAAATCAATGTAATAATAGGGACAAAACAGAACCCTTTATCATCTTAGATGGAAAATAATTTTGATAAAACACTTGAACTTCATTCTTGAGGAAAATATCATTTTTACTTCAAAAACATTTATCCTTTCATAACATGTCATATAATTTTAAACTAAAAGAAGTTGATTAAAAATAAACATGAAAACTTGTAAAGTAGGCTTCTTGGAAATACGGTTTTAAAAATCCATTCATGTCGTATAAGTTAAAAAAACATTCTTTGTACTTTTGTCGGAAAAGTCAAAAAATACCTCGTACGAAAAAACGACAAAAGATTCTTTCATATTATTTACTAAAAACTCATCGAAGGGTAAAATTGGATTTAAAAAATTGCAGGTGGATGGAAATAATATTACATATTGAGTAAACATGGATGTGGATGATAAAATACACCCCAGTAAATACCAAAGTATAAACAATCTCGGATAAAAATGAGATTGTGATATTTCCCTTACCTTAGGTCTGACTTGCTTTGTAAGTGTACGAACATCTTGTATAATGATTTAAATCATGTTATAGACTTATTCCAGAATCATATTCATTGTTATTATATCATATATGGTCCACTTATGAATTTATATTACCCGTTCTTTTGTAAATACATGTTAAAGTAGCGTTTTGGGTAAAATCGTCTCATTTGTCGTTCGTGTTTTTAACTTGTAATTATTCATATGATTACTTAGATCATGATTACTTAATCCCAGAATATAAAACATGATTTATAAATATATTTATTCAGAATATACATATATAATAAATCAATAAATGGAATGAAATACACTGTTCAAGGAGACGGTAGTCTGTACGTACGCATGAACGCTGTTTTCGTTTCCTTATTGAATTGAATGGAATTAAGTAGATGACATAGAAATAAATATAAATAATTACAGTATAATTATTATATATTTCATTATTACTTATTATTTATACTTTATAATCATTCATGAATGGTTAATCATTGAGAATGAATCTCATCGCGTCGTGGAGACGGTAGTCCCTACGTACGCACGAGCAATGATATTGTTCCCATGGTCGTGGAATTGTGTTGAAGTGTATGTATACTATTTAAGTATCAGTATAAGTTTATAATAATCATATACAGTCACTCATTACACCTTTATACCTATCCAATTAAGGTGGTGGCGGAAAATAGTTTACACCACGTCGTGGAGACGGTATTCCGTACGTACGCACGCACGGTGATTTCCTTTTTCCGTAGGATAGATAGAAGGTTAATTAGAGTTGTTTCATATTTATAATAACATATCAGTATATAAGAAATACTGATGTTATTACTTTATCATGAAACAACTAAAGAAGAATAAGTTTAAGGAAAAAGAAATTGAATAAGATCGGAAATGGATATTACCTCTTTTTGACGCGCCTTTTCTTAGTCTCCACTTAAAGAACTAAGGATGGTCTTTGAAGAAGAACAGGACCTCTAGGATGATACTAGGGAAGTGGAGAAGAGATTTTGATAGGGTTTGGCTGAGCTTGAATGCTCAAATATGTGTGAGGAGGAGAGGGAGGAGGTGCCCTTTTATAAGGGAGGAGAGGGGCACCTTAGGAATATCTCAAAATATTATTTTATATTAAAGTCAAAATCGGTTTATAATGGCTCAAAAGGGTCTTATTTCGAAGCTAAAGTGGGGATGGGTCGTAATACTACCAACCAATAGGATTTAGACATGTTTAGGTTATTATTTTAACCTTATCAATTAGATTTAACTTTTAGTTAAATAATTTATCTTTTACCATGTCTTTTTGTTTTCTTACACTATATGGTTAATACACTTACTATAACATGCCAAACGAACCCCAAATTGTTTATTATTAATATATATATCCTTATCTATGTCATTTGGCCGATCCTTAGATTTTTAGGAATAAAATAATAGTTAATAATATAATATTTGATTTAAAAACTATTTTGTGTCAATTTTGACACTATTTGATATATGATTTTTGTGAAAGTAATAACAGAATTATATGTTCGAACAAAGTTGATTAAATCAACACTAATATATCATAGTAACCTTGAAAATTAGTGGAATTCATAAAAAGTCTTAAATTACATTTAATTTGGTATTTATAATATCAATTATGTCAATATTGCATTAATAAGATAATTACTACATCATCTTTGTGTCATAAATAAAGTAACTTATATGATGTCTAAAAATTAAAAATAAAATACCATTATGTATTAAATCTTTTTAGATTTCTAATGAATATTTACAATCTAATTTATCTTAAGTATAACCCTATATTAAAAATGTTTTAGTAAATAAACATTGATTTTAACTCTTTTAACTCTTCTTTGAATTAAATAATAATAAATGTCCTAATCTAATCCAAGTGGGCCTAAATGATAATATTTTACACTGAAGGTTGTTTTTGGTCGAGATACACTTGTCCAATAGGATTAGGACATGTGTTAGGGTAATATTAATATCATTTTTACCCTTAATTACCCTATTTACTTTTAACCGTGGTAAATAAAAGTAAAAAGTTACTATTCACAAAAAATTATTTTCATCTCATTGAACCACATTTTACTTACTGACATCAACCGTGTCTCTCGGATTTTTGAAATTCCATTCACAGAAGCAGTAAAATTAAGTTTTATGAAAAATTCAGTTTTTTAACTACAATTAAGTAGTTTCACTATTCATAAAAAATTGGTGTTTTTCAGAACAATGCCAAAATTTCATCCTAAGACATATTTCATATTCCGAATTCAAAAATGAAGTCTATTTTACCAAATTCATAAAATAGAAGTTGCATTAATTAATTTTATAATTAAATCCCGCTGTTAAAACAAATAGCGTGTTTTTACGAAACAATATCTATCAAAAGATTGACACTTGATTATGTCTGGTTTAAATGTGAAATTGCATCCAATGACCAAAATTGTATTAAATTGTACAAATATATTCTAAATATACTTTAAAACCACTCAAATTAATAATTTATCACTATTAATTATTTTGATTAAAAAAGTTGTTTTTAATTATAATTTAGTAATTTTCACTATTCATCAGAATATGAAAGTTATCTGAAAAGTACCAAAATTTCACCTTAGGCTATATTAGATACTCTGAATCAAAAAATGAAGCCCATTTTGAGAGCTAAAATTTCTAAAATTTTAAAAGGTGGTTATTACTATTCATAACGGCTAGTTATAATAATATTTTAAAAACATATCATTGTTTAGTGAAACTCGGTATTGCGTACTACACACGCTATCGAGGAAGATCGCGATTGCGTGTAATGAAAGGCAAGTCATGTATGTGTGTTGTGCAATCTCCTTTTGGTGTAGCGTACAACACAAGAAATTAATAAAATTAAAAAGAATATTTTTCATAAAATATTGGGCTGTTACATTCTACCCCCCTTAAAATGAATTTCGCCCTCGAAATTCGTCGGGGTTATAAATGGATTACTATTCTAAATTTTCTTTAATAGAAACCCACATCTTAAAAAAGAATACCAAAACTTGGCTTTAAAAACTAAAGTATGAAATGTAACGATTACCCAAATAAACTAATCACTGGGTTTCCACATAGGTGAAAATATGGATATAGAAGAGAAATCTAACCATCATGTTCTGATGGAGACTGGTAGAGAACATGGCTATGGAAAATCGAGTAATCACAAATCCATAGATTTGTGATGATATAAGGTACCATCTGACTCATCAGTTATAAGATCACTAGGACAACATTTTTGGTTTTCAAGATCATTTCCCGAAATTTGAAAATTTGAATTAGAATAAATACTCACTTTATTTTGGTACAATCACACTGTTGTTCGTGCCTTGAACAATTTCCACTTCATCTCTTAAATACATGAAGTTGAATTTATTATTCGTGAAGTGTTAGCAGATCATGTGATAGAATGACGGGTCATTCCATCTGTCTCAAAAAAAAGGTTAGAAAAAATTATATACATAAGTCGATCTATAATGAGATTAATCATATATGGTTCCTAAAATGGACTTATACTTCATATATCATACTGATTAATATAATGAAACTAGTTTCTACTAAACAAGGACTTCCTGTAGGCCAGTGGTAGGTGATAAAGGCTAGTCGCACTTCGGTTGTGGGTTCGATTCCCACGGCCTTGTCCGACGCGATGGGCTGTCGCCCATCCTGTAGGTTGTCCTTTTTCTAAAACTATATTACTATAATATCCCATCAATAATATCGAAAAAAAGTTCTATCGTTAAACAATACTAACTTATGTCCAACATAATCCATTCCAATCTTTAGGCTTATCCATAATACTGCAGTCCACTCTCATAACATAGTGAAAACGATTACCAGAGATTTAATACCATCGTTGATCACCATATATCATATGATATGTTTTGTTGGTCACATTCCAAACATTCAAAGTCCTTAATCATGTATTCTCTTGAATACCCATTGAACCTTAGTGAAAACATGAATGTAGTTAAGAGTTAACACCTTCCACATACCAAAATCCTCAAAATTCTATATACTCAAACCATGATATCACTTAGTCCTTATATCAATCATGAGCTCATGAATACTGTCAAACATTTCATTTTCTCCTTATCCCTTCATTATGCGCATATCATCCACTTTCTAAAAAATATCTGAATAACCTTTCATTGTTACTCATACCATTCATAATAAACTTTCAAAACATAAGGAAAGAAAATAGTGTAACAATCCTTAGATGTTTTTTTATTCTATAGTACAACATTACACTTGATAAACATGTAATCATTCCACTAACTTCTTAAACTATTTACCAAACTTCAACAATTCTTTCATATCACATATCATTTGTAGTCTCTTCATCATCATCAACAAAAATACTACCCATACGACCATACCGATTCTCTTCATGAGACATTACCTTAGGGCATTGGTTTGCATAATGCCCGTACATTCCACATTTAAAACATTTAACCATTGTTGATGTCGTAGCAATACCATTAACCTCATCCATGGTGTTAACTGAAACTTTTCCATTACACTTACTGGCTTTGTGTCCTTCTTTTCCACACCCAAAGCATATTCCAGTTCCTTTGAAACATTCTCCTTGATGCCTCTTCCCACATGATTTACATAGGGGAAATTGAACTTTCTTTCCTCTATGATCATCATGAAACTCCATCTTTCTCTTATTAGACGAGTCAGGTAACTTACCAAATTTTACTTTATTGATCATATTATGAGATTTCTAATTCGGCATAATAATGATGTGTGGACTTCCAAATCCCATTTCATTTGATTGCTTATGAAGAATATCATTCCATTGTCCATCATATCCTCTATTATTGTGAATCATCTTGTTTCCAGCCATTTTTGAAAACCCAAAAAGAATAGTGTGAGAGGCAAAAATCATAATAAAGGGGGAGTAACATCAATATCTAATATCTTTGGTTTAATCTAATATCGTTACAATTGTTCTAGGACAATATTCTATACGCATACTTATCCTTAGGGACATCCCTAGACATACCTTAGAAATATCTCTAGGGATCTCACTAACGTTTTCGCATCATAGTTTCCAAATGTTAACTAAACATTTCCTCTGATACCAACTATAGAGACCCGAAGCTAGACGTACATGGACATTACATTACTTTTTCAGAATACTTAGTACATAACAAAAACACACACACAAGGATCGTAATAGTTTAGTGTCTTCGGAAACTCGGAACGTAATATTCTAATCGTGGTGACAGATCTTCAACATCTCCCATAAAGATATTCCTATTTTTTTATACCTAAAACCTTTCTTTATATCCTGGGGAAAATAAAACATAAAAGGGTGAGCTTAAATGCTCAGTAAGGGTAAACAAAAGAAAAATCAATCACATCATATTCATAAGAACATAACTTTTGGAAATCTTAACCTGCAAAAGAGAGCATAATTTCATAACATGGGATAAATCATAGTAGTGAAATGAAATCCAAATAAGCATAACTTACAACATGAAACTTTGTGGCATACACACATAATCATAGATAATCATTTCTTGTTAGTCATGTCTCATTGCCAAGACTATCTTAGTGGAAAAAGTCCCTTTCTGAATCGAGTCACCCTCGTTTCAGTCCTGTTTCACTGAACCGGTATAACCAACCATTCCAGCCATGTCTATCTCATGAGATATAAAATCTTTACCCAATGCATTTGAGGGAGATATAGGTCCCAGCCATCTCATAATGATACCATTCTTATGTGTGCCACAAAATCATAAATCATACATCATTGCATAACCCATGTAATAAAAAATGGGAATCTTAAACATCATGACATCATAAAACAATTCATATACGATAAATGAATTCATAAAAATAATTCCATCACAACATAATCAAATTAATGTAATAATAGGGACAAAAACAGAAACCTTTATCATCTTAGATGGAAAATAATTTTGATAAAACACTTGAACTTCATTCTTGAGGAAAATATCCTTTCTACTTCAAAAACATTTAACCTTTCATAACATGTCATACAATTTTAAACTAAAAGAAGTTGATTAAAAATAAAGATGAAAACTTGTAAAGTAAGCTTCTTGGAAATAAGGTTTTAAAAATCCATTCATGTCGTATAAGTTAAAAAAACATTCTTTGTACTTTTGTCGGAAAAGTCAAAAAAGTACCTCGTACGAAAAAACTACCAAAGATTCCTTTCATATTCTTTACTAAAAACTCATCGAAGGGTAAAATTGGATTTAAAAAATTTCAGGTGGATGGAAATAATATTACATATTTAGTAAACATGGATGTGGATGTTAAAATACACCCCAGTAAATACCAAAGTATAAACAATCTCGGATAAAAATGAGATTGTGATATTTCCCTTACCTTAGGTCCGACTTGCTTTGTAAGTGTCCGAACATCCTGTATAATGATTTAAATCTTGTTATTGACTTATTACAGAATCATATTCATTGTTATTAAATCATATATGGTCCACTTATGACTTTATATTACCCGTTCTTTTGTAAATTCATGTTAAAGTAGCGTTTTGGGTAAAATCGTCTCATTTGTTGTTTGTGTTTTTAACTTGAAATTATTCATCTGATTACATAGATAATGATTACTTAATCCCATAATATAAAACATTATTTATATATATATATATATTAAGAATATACATATATAATAAATCAACAAATGGAAATAAATACACCGTTCATGGAGACGGTAGTCCGTACGTACGCATGAACGTTGTTTTCGTTTCCTTATTGAATTGAATGGAATTAAGTAGATGACATAGACATAAATATAAATAATTCCAGTATCATTATTATATATTTCATTAGTACTTATTATATATACTTTATAATCATTCATGAATGGTTAATCATTGAGAATGAATCTCATCGCGTCGTGGAGACGGTAGTCCCTACGTACCCACGAGCGATGATATCGTTCCCATGGTCGTGGAATTGTGTTGAAGTGTATGTATACTATTTCAGTATCAATTTCACTTTATAATAATCATATATAGTTACTCATTACACCTTTATACCTATCCAATTAAGGTGGTGGCGGAAAATAGATTACACCATGGCGTGGAGAAGGTATTCCGTACGTACGCACGCGCGGTGATTTCCTTTTTCCGTAGGATGGATAGAAGGTTAATTAGAGTTGTTTAATATTTATAATAACATATCAGTATATATGAAATACTTATGTTGTTACTTTATCATGAAACAACTACAGAATAAAAGTTGAAGAAGAAAGAAATTGAAAAAGATCGGTAATGGATATTACCTCTTCTTGACGCGCCTTTTCATAGCCACCACATAAAGAACTAAGGATGGTCTTTGAAGAACACCAGGACCACTAGGATGATACTAGGGAAGTGGAGAAGAGATTTTGACAGGGTTTGGCCAAGCATGAATTTTCAGATTTGTGTGAGGAGGAGAGGGAGGAGGTGGCCTTTTATAAGGGAGGAGAGGGGCACCTTAGGAATATCTCAAAATAGTATTTTATATTAAAGTCAAAATCGGTTTATAATTGTTAAAAAGGGTCTTATTTCGAAGCTAAAGTGGGGATGGGTCTAAATAATACCAAACAATAGGATTTAGACAAGTTTAGGTCATTATTTTAACCTTATCAATTAGATTTAACTTTAAGTTAAATAATTTAACTTTTACCGTGTCTTTTTGTTTTCTTACACTATATGGTTAATACACTTACTATAACATTCCAAACGAACCCCAAATTGTTTATTATTAATATATATATCCTTATCTAAGTCATTTGGCCGAACCTTAGATTTTTAGGAATAAAATAACAATTAATAATATAATATTTCATTTAAAAACTATTTTGTGTCAATTTTGACAATATTTGATATATGATTTTTGTGAAAGTCATAACAGAATTATATGTTCGAACCAAGATGATTAAATCAACACTAATATATCATAGTAATCTTGAAAATTAGTGTAATTCATAAAAAGTCTTAAATTACATTTATTTTTGTATTTATAATATCAATTATGTCAATATTACATTAATAAGATAATTACTGCATCATCTTTGTTTCATAAATAAATTAACTTATTTGATGTCTAAAAATTACAAAGAAAATACCATTATGTAGGAAATCTTTTTATATTTCTAATTAATATTTACAATCTAATTTATCTTATGTATAACTCTATATTAAAAATGTTTTAGTAAATAAACATTGATTTTAACTCTTTTAACTCTTCTTTGAATTAAATAATAATAAATGTCCTAATCTAATCCAAGTGGGCCTAAATGATAATATTTTACACTTAAGGTTGTTTTTGGTCGAGATAAACTTGTCCAATAGGATTAGGACATGTGTTAGGGTAATATTAATATCATTTTTACCCTTAATTACCCTATTTACTTTTAACCGTGGTAAATAAAAGTAAAATGTTACTATTCACCAAAAATTATTTTCATCTCATTGAACCACATTTTATTTAATGACATCAACCGTGTCTCTCGGATTTTTTAAATTCCATTCATAGAAGTGGTAAAATTATGTTTTATGAAAAATTTAGTTTTTAACTACCACTTAGTAGTTTCACTATTCATCAAAAATTGATGTTTTTCAGAACAATGCCAAAATTTCATCCTAAGCTATATTTCATATTTTGAATTCAAAAATGAAGTCTATTTTACCAAATTCATATCATAGAAGTTGCATTAATTAATTTTATAATTAAATCCCGCTGTTAAAACAAATAGCGTGTTTTTAAGAAACAATATCTATCAAAAGATTGACACTTGTTTTTATCTGGTTTAAATGTGAAATTACACCCAATGACCAACATTGTATTAAATTGTAAAAATATATTCTAAATATACTTTAAAACCACTAAAATTAATTATTTATCACTATTAATTATTTTTATTAAAAAAGTTGTTTTTAATTATAATTTAGTAATTTTCACTATTCATCAAAATATGAATGTTATCTGAAAAGTACCAAAATTTCACCTTAGGCTAAATTCGATACTCCGAATCAAAAAATGAAGTCCATTTTGAGAGCTAAAATTTCTAAAATTTTAAAGGGTGGTTATTACTATTCATAACGGCTGGTTATAATAATATTTTAATAACATATCGTTGTTTAGTGAAACTCGGTATTGCGTACTACACACGCTATCGAGGAAGGTCATGATTGCGTGTAATGGAAGGCAATTCAAGGATGTGTGTTGTGAAAGCTCCTTTTGGTGTAGCGTACAACACATGAAATTAATAAAATTAAAAAGAATATTTTTCATAAAATCTCGGGCTGTTACAATAATGCCCACGAACCATAACATAATCGTATCACATAAAACATGCATAAAGGAAACATAACATTTCCACTTTTCAATCACAAGATATCAATACAACACATTGATATAAAAAAATTATGAAAACCATTTTTAATACCAAAATAAAAGAAAAATAAAACATGGTATTTATTTTTCTTTTAAAAAAAGTATGGCTTGTAGAGGAAGCCGAAACTCAAATAATGGTCACGGCGGCGGGGAAGTCGTTGTCGCCGCATACGTACGACAAAAACATTCCATTTTGTCATTTAGTAAAATGATTTGTATAAAAAATATTCCTTTTGGATAAATGTAAATGTCAAAGAGGTTTATACACCGTATAAAAGAATGTTGTTTATAAAACAAAATATGCCTCAATGAAAGGAGTCTGAGACGAAGTCCCATACAAAGACGGTATCCTTGGATTAAGGATAAATCAATTGCATAATTATGTGTGACAAACTAATACACCAAATATAAGTGGATATTATGTCTAAAACAATTAGTGGTTATTCACACATATTCATAGAACGAAATATTAAAGGAGTACAAGCTTATCCCAAAGAATCAAAATTGGGTTAAGAAGCTCCCTTGCAATAATTTGACAGCCTAACGGCATCACTACAAAATTCAAAAAATGAGTTGATGAGAAATAAAAAGGGTATATAATCACTTGGACATAAAATTTAAATCACTAAGGATATAGAAGAACATATCCCAACATAATGTTATGTGAATTAAAATACATAACAAAAGAAGTCTTTTAAAAAGAGGACGGTGAAAGCTTCCCTTACTGACATGGGTATCTTTCGAAACATACACCCCGTGAAAAAAGGACAATACAAAATTGATGTAAAAACTCATAAATGAAATTATATTACACAATTAGTAAAATAATGGGCAGTACATACACCACTGAATGGAAATTTTGGCAAAATGTAGAATAAATCTCACGGAAATAAAAGTGAGATGAAAAATCCCTTACGAAAACTCGGCAGCCTAACAGTGCCACTAAAAAACTTACAAAAATGGATTGATGAGATCAAATAGGGTCTCTCATCATATTAAAATAAAATGTACAGAAATAGGGATATAAAATAACATCCCCCATCATAATAAATATTGTCTTAAAATAAGTGACATAAAGGAGAGTACTTAAAAAGAAAGAGAGAGGTTAGATCTCTTACAAACATTCAGTAGCCAAACTGCGCCACTCAAAACTTCAAAAATGGATTGATGAGAGAGAATAGGGTCTCTCATAATATGAACATATTAATTACAGTAAGGGTAATATAAAAGAACATCCCAATCACAAGAAATATGAGCTTAAAAGTAATGACATAAAAGAGTGTACTTAAAAAGATAGAGAGGAGTAGGATCCCTTACCTCGGGTCCGACTTGACTTGATCGTTCTTTAACGTCCTGGATGATAAACATGAGTTAATTTATACTTTCTTAATACCCTTTTAAAATTTCATTATTCCTTTTATATCACTTATTTCCATGTTATAAACATTATGTAATCATTTAAGTTAATAATGTTTGTTTTGTCGATATTTGGTTCTTAAGTCGAAAGTGGACTTCTTACAATTACATGTTGTTCGTGTTGTCAAAGGATCTTTATATCCAGAATGATATTCATGATTTGGATATCATATATATCATATATATCCAGAATACAATTGTATTTATAATTTTACATAATCATTTAGAGGTAAGAAATGAAATGCACTGTTCATGGAGACGGTAAGCCGTACGTACGCATGAATGCTACTTTCATTTTTATGTCATATTAATGGAATTAAAACTAAATGAGAGGTATGTATATTTTAGTTCCAGAATTATATTCATAATTTATATGTAACATACATCATATATAATAACTTTATATATATCCTTTATACATCCCACATATGGCATTAACGAATCAAATCACTTTGAGGGGGTAGTAGTCCGCACTTCCTAAAATGAAATTATCGTGTTTACCCACAATGGAAACCATAAAGGTATTCCACAAAAGAAAAATACAGAATATTAAGTAAAAAATAAACATATTATATATCATATATTAATATAGTGACATCTTAATGTCCACCTTTTAAGGTGTTATATGAGTGTTGAACAATCATCATTTCGTGAGGCATAAATTCGCCATCCACATAAACAGTATGTTCTATAACCATTAGACGAAGGTGTGTGTAAGTGTAGCTCGAATTCATAGCATAAAAACATCCTAATATATTGAATATACTGGTTTTGTTACAATATAATGGAATAAAAAGAGTTTAGTGGGGTGGAGAAGAAAAATAAAATAAAAGGACTCAAGTGAAGACATTAACTTAAAATCGGGTAACTCCCTTTGGTTTGAGCTCAAAGGCTTCCTTGGGAAGACTTCTGACCAAAGTGAGGAATCTAAGAGTTATAAAGGGATGTGGACAGACAAAATGGGCAGGGGTTTTCCAAGCCAAAGGCTTTGTAAGTGTGGTTAAGGAGGTATAGGTGGGGGACTTTTATAAGAGGAGAGGAAGGGCACTCTTGGAACGTAAAGAAATGTTATTTTATTTGAAAATTTTTTTCGGATATAAAAGGTCCGAAATTGATATAATTCGTGTATATGTTGATAAGGGTTCGAAATATACCCATCCAATAGGTTTTTGACAAGTGTAGGTTTTAGTTTTTACATTATCTTTTCATTTTATTTAAATCGTTAAATAATGAGGTAATCGCTGCATCATCATGATGTCATAAATAATTTAATTTATGTAATATATAAAAATTACAATAAAAATATCATGATGTAATAAATGTTTTTAGATTTCTAATTAATATTTATAGTCAAAAATATGAATTTTATAACCCCATTTAATAATTGTTTTAGTGAAACATTTCATGCTTGTGACATTTTTATTTTAACTTTAAATAAAAAGTTATTTATGCCATTTTCCAACCAAGGTGGCTCCATGGGGTCCTCAAGTTGGCCCATGGAATTTCGTGGTCTGCCATGACACATCCAATGAGGGTAGGACATGTTTCTAGGTCATTTAACATTATTAAAACATTATATTTATCTTAAATTACACTAATTATCTCTAATAGCGATTAAAAACATAAAAGTTACTATTCACCAAAAAATTATTTTAATCCCATTGAACCACATTTTAAATTCTAATGAAAACCATGTATGTCGGATTTTTGAAATTCAAAACACAGAGGTGGAAAATTTTCTTTTAAATGAAAAATCAGTTTCTTTAACTGCCACTTAGTGGTATCACTATTCATCAAAAATTGAAGTTCTTCAGAAAAATACCAAAACATCACCCTAAGATATATATGATATTCTGAATTAAAAAATGAAGTCTATTTTACAAAATTCAAAACATATAAGTTTCATTAATTAATTTAACAATTAATTACCACTGTCATAGAAAATAGCGTGTCTTTATGAAACAATAAGTATCAAAAGATTGACACTAGTTTATGTCTGATTTCAAAGTGAAATTAATTCCAATGACCACAATTGGATTAAATGGTAAAAATATATTATAATTGAACTTTAAAACCAATTCAAAATATAACCTAATCATATAAATAAATTAGAATAAAAAATGGGTTTGAATTAAAATACAACAATTTTCACAATTCATTAAAAAATAAACTTTATCGGAAAAATCCCAAAAATTTACACAAAGTAAATTTTGATGTCCCGATTCTAAAGAAGAATGTTATTTTGTCAAATATAACACATAAAATTGTCAAAAAGTGGATTTGAAAGAGGTTCACAATCAAAAGGTGGTTAATCGACCTTTTAATGAATATTAGAATGTTTACGATTAAAATTGGATTCATTCGCATTTTTAATCCTCTAACATTTATTGTAATGAGTAAAAATATTTGACAAACATATATAATCATTTTGTAGTTAGTTCTGTTCATTCCCGCTATTACAACGACTAGGCATTAACTACCATTTAATATAATATTATTTTATTATTAGAGTGCAACGTAAGATTCCCAAGAAACTCATTGTTGCGTATTGGGTACGCCATCGAGCATAGCGTCCCCTTTAAAGTAATATTAATATTTTATTCACAAATATGGATAAATATAAAAATGTCATATTCTTTATTTTCTTGGGGGTTTACAGTAAGTCTTCTAATAAAAGTTGAGGTATGTTGAGAGCTTAAATGCGCAGAGGATGGACGAGCCAAATGGCTTGATAGGTGTGAGGAATTGGTTAGAATTGTTCGCATTTTATAAGGGGGAGGAGAGGCTCTTTAGGAAATCGTGAAACTATTATTTTATTATATAATGATATTCGGTTCTTAATGGTCCAAAAATCATAATATTGGAAGATAATAAGATTCATGGTCGAAATAAAATCACAAAATTAAAATTTGACATGTTTTGGATAATATTTTAATCATTATAATTTATTTATGGAAATAATTTATTAATGAGGTAAATACTACATCATTATTGTGTCAAAAAACATTTAATTTATATGATGTCAAAAAATAATAAAAAAAATACCATTATATATGAAATTTTTTTATATTTTCAAAGAATATTTATAGTTTAAAATTGAACATATATAACACCATATAAAAATAATTACTAAAATATTTTTATTTATGTCGTTTTGGCCTTCACATTAAATTAATTAATCTAAATTGTCAGTATCACTTCCAAGTGGATCAAAGGGGTCCTAAAATAGACCCAAATATTCCCATGGTCATTAATGACTCAACCAATAAGGTTAGGAGAAGTGATAAGGTAATTTTCAATTATTATAATATTCTTTTATCTTTGAATTACCCTATTTACCTTTAACCGCGGTAATTAAATGTCAAAAGATACTATTCATAAAAAATTATTTTCATCTTAATGAACCAAATTTTACTTCTTGATAACAACCATTTATGTCGTATTTTTTAAATTCAATTCACAAATGTTGTAAAATTTCATTTAAATGAAAATGTCAGTTTTTAACTACCACTAAGTGGTGTCACTATTCATCAAAAATTGATGTTTTTCAAAAAAATTCCAAAATTTTATCCTAAGAATTATTTGATATTCAAAATTAAAAATTTATGTCTATTTTTTCAAATTCATATCATATAAGTGGCATTATGTAATTTAAAAATTAATTCCCATTGATAAAACAAATTGCGTGTCTTTAAGAAACAATAACTATCAAAAGATTGATACTTGTTTATATCCAATTTCAAAGTCAAATTACTTCCAATGACCAACATTGGATAAAATGGTAAAAATATATTTTAATTTCTCTTTAAAACTAATTAAAAATATAATCTATCCATATAAATCAATAATATTAAAAGGCACATTTGAATTAACATACACTATTTTTCACTAATCATTAAAAAATGAACTTTATCCGAAAAATTAGAAAATTTTACACAAAGTGAATTTTTATATCCCCATTCTAAAGAAGGATTTTATTAGGTCATATATAATGTATTAAAGTGACCAAAAATAGATTTAAAAAGGTTTCTACATTAAAAGGCGGTAAATCAGCCTTTTAATGTAATTTATGCTTGAAATTAGATTCATTCACCTTTTAAGCCTCTAACATTTATTGGATAAAAGTAAATACATCTTTAAAAAATGTTTAATCATATTGTAGTTAGTTTTGTTCATTCCCGCCACTAAAATGGCTATGAGTTAACTACCATCTTAATAAATAATATTATTTTATTAGTATGCAACGTAAGATTGCAATGAAACCCATTTTTGTGTATTGGGTACGCTATCGAACATAGTAAACCTTTTAAAGTAAAATTAATATTTAATTCACAAATATTAATAAATATGAAATATGTATTATTCTTCATTTATCAGGGATGTTACACCCACCTTCCACCGATGGAATACAACGATTTGAGATACTATACACACCATGTAACACATTGAGTCAATATATTCCTCTTGTTTCATTTCCCATGTCGCTAGTTGAGAGTCTTATCATCAATTCCCAGAGCACCGTGAGTTAAACCATTTATCAAGAACCTCCTCAAAACCTGACCACCTGGCTCATATGCTAGGTTGAACTAGAAAGGGCCACTCTTATATAAGTCCCATCACCAACCATTTCTAGGATCTTTCTATCTAACAGTCCTTTCTACATGAATATAAACAATTGTACTCCATATTTGCAAAACATTGGACGCATGTTTCTCTAAAAAAGATATGCCTTATGCACCAAGCATGAGATGCCAACCGTCCTTTCTTCATGACTCTAAATTTTAGTACTCCCTATGATCCAAACATAGGATTCCTCTTGATCCAAACAAGATATTCCTAATACTCCATGCATGAGATGCCAATAGTCTAATCTAAATGACTATAAACTGTAATACACCCTATGTACCAAACATAAGATGCCACTTTCTCCAAACAAGAGATGCCTTATGCACCATGCACAATATTTCTAATGCCCATATTCTAGTGGTGTAATATCATGTCCGTTATAATCTGTTCAAACATTCCATCACTCCACCTCACGATCTGCATGTCCTTCATTTAGATATTCACCCACTACCTCGTCTGAAGGGACCCCCTAATAGCCTGTTCACATGCTGCAACGACTCGCCTACTGTACCGGGCCAATGCCCAGTAAGACATTAGAAAACACTTTGAGCCAGGTCCTGTGTTTAGAACACGGTTAGCAGTCAACCCTCATTTGTTTGTCCTCATTTCAGGAAAATGCGATATGATTGCTGTGTTTCGCACACGATCAACAGTTATCCTCCATCGCCAAGCCACAATCATTGCATTCTGAAAATCGGGCATGCGATTCACACTTTTCATCTCCCATTGATCGGATATATTCAATCTCCCCATAGAGTTATCCCACATGAGCATTTTCATAGTGGTGTTGGCCCTAATTATATAACTAAACCCACCATTGTGTTGGAATGCCTCATGGCCAGAAATGAAGAGGACATTATAGGAAGCTTCTTTGTGTAAGCCCCATCTACCCTTGCCGCTCCATAGTGGCACCAAGGCAGTGCCCATGCGTAAGCCCCATTCACCATTTCTACTCTATATGGGCACACAGGCAATGCCCATGCGTAAGCACCATTCACTATTGCCACCCCATAGCGGCACATGAGAAGATTCCATGCGTAAGCCCCTTCCTCCATTGCCGCTCCATAGTGGCACACAGGCTGCTTCATTCCATAAGCACCATCCACCATTTCCGCTCCATAGCGGCACCCGACCAGCTTTCTTGAGTAAGCCCCTTCTACCATTGTTTCTCTATAGAGAAACCGGGGAAGATACCTTGAATAAGCCACATTTCCCATTGTCGCTCCATAGTGTCACCTAAGCAGCTTCCTTGGGTAAGCCCCATTCACCATTTCTCCTTCATAGCGGCACCTAGGCAACACCCATGTGTATGACCAATTTACAATTGCCGCTCCATAGCGGTACCCAGGCAACAACCACGTGTAAGCCCCATTCACCACTTTCTCTCCATAGTAGAACACGGGAAGCGCCCATGCGTATGGCCCATTCACCATTACCACTCCATAGTGGCACCAGGGAAGCTTCATTGTGTACGCCCCATCCACAATTGTTGCTCCATAGTAGAACCCAGGCAGCTTCCTTGTGTAAGCCCCGTCCAACAATGTCGCTCCATAGAGGTAGTCGGGTAGCATCCTGGTGTAAGACCCATCCACCATTGTTGCTCCATAGAGGCACCTGGGATGCTCCCCTGTGTAATCCCCATCTACCATTGCCTATTCGTAGTGAAACCCTGGAATATTCCTTGCATAAGCCCCATTTACTAGCCTTCATAGACACATTATTCCATCTTGATCATCAGGTCCTTTCTACCTATTATTTTTCACATTGAGCACGACTCACGTGGGCTTAGAGTAGTATGAATCGACCATAAAACCCTCTCTGGGAAGCCTAGAGTGTAATCCCCACACCCACATAAAACATCATGGACTTTGATCGAGGAAAAAACAAGGTACGTAGGAAGCCACTCCGAGGTCAAAGTGCAACAACCATTGGTCCCGACTGTCATCACGTTGGTTCACCAACACCCCCAACAACCATTGGTTCTGACCCCCTTCACATGATTTCCCACCATAATTAACTACGTAGACACTAATCCTTTCATTGGAATTGAACATAGGAAGCCTCCACAAGGATCAAACCCAACAACGATTGGTCCCAACTGTCATCACATTTTTTCAACAACACCCCCTACAACTGTTGGATCTGACCCCCATCACATTGGTTCCTACTATCCTGAACATTGTGGACTTTGATCCTTCTCAAGGAAAGGTACATAGGAAGTCTCCCTAAGGTTCAATCCACACACCCATCATTCTGTACCGCTTAATTTCGGTCCACCCCCATCCTACATGATGTTAAACTGTACACCCCCTTTTCATCATGCAGGACGTTAAACGTTAACCATTTGAACTACGTGGACTTGGACCCCGTTCACGTAGAAATGGTGTGTAGGAAGCCTTTTCGAGGTTCATCCCTATTCATAGGTAATCTTTTGTCAACCGCATTGAGCGGTTGGCCATTGGAACCCCAACCATTGGTGTGTTGTTCGAACCCCTACTATACTATGTGGACATTGATTCCCTACCACGAGGATACATAGGAAGTATCTTCGAGGCTCAAGCCCAACACTACTATCACCATTATGACAGTTTAATCTCAATCCCCCTCCACATCACTCAACTTTCCATTATCTATCTCGATTGAAACCAAGGCCACCACATCCTGGTGAGATCATGAAATTCACCCCAATGTCGCTCCTTGCGGAACCCAGGAAACTATCCAAGAATTAGCCTCACTCAATCCATAACGATCCATCCAAGAGTATCCCTCTTCCAATGGGATATTATCCTTGTGTAAGCCCTAGAATGTATTCTTGTTGTTGTCCTCTGTGTACACCCTAATTTATCCCCCCTTCAAACTACATGGGTTTTGATCTCTGTCATCAGAACAGGGTACGTAGGAAACCTCCCTGCAGATCAATCCCATCCAACAGTTGAACATGGTGTTTCTCATTCTAGGGTGCACTATCCTTGATCCTCACTTAGTGGTGTTCAGATCACCCATTACGGTGTGACATATCCCATCCAGGGGATGCACCATCTCTGATCCTTCCTCATTGGGAATTATGATCCATCCTTCTTCCAAGTGTTTCATCATTGGGAAATACCAATCTGATTCGTCTCTATAGGATGTTCTAATAACTCTCATTCTATCTCCGCAAAATGTTAAACTCCCTACCTACCCTATGTTAAACATGATATTCATGGGGAAAACATCAGAAGACACACCTTTAGCATAACTATCTCCGAAAGATGATAAACTCACGACATACCCCATGATAAACATGGGAAGCTGAGGAAAACCTCAGAGACATTCCTCTGGATTATGATACCCTGCAACTGATGTGGTATTCCTTAGCTTATGGGCCCTCTAGATTCCCTCTTATGAGGAAGAATATAGGTTCCCCAATGTCCATGCATCTATATATGTCCTGATATGCCTGATGTTACTGTCTACTCCGACCGAAGGTTGCTACCATGTCAATACCCCAAGGAATGTCCTGATATAAGTAGTGTAATTAAATGGAATCCACAAAGATATGACACTGGGAATGATATTCCCAAACCAAGATTTAATATTTAATGGAGACTTGAACTAGGTAATTATTTATGAGGAGGAATCCCAGGAAGGGAGAACTGACATCCCGTCATCCCATTTTGATCTAGGAGAAAACATCTCTGAGTAAGGTACAAATGTCACCCACCTGTGGAAAGTGGTAATGAAATAAAAATAGCATCACGCCCTTCAGAGGTGGATGAACGCGCCTCAAATAACGATTTACAAAAAATTACCATTGAGGTATTAGTTTTGTACTCCCATAATATAGATACATGGTATACAATAAAAACATGTTAATAATTATTTGGATGTTCTAGATGATATTCCAATTCTTCTATGTGATCAATGATATCAATGAGGCCAATGTTACTAGTGTTAAGCTTGCATTTCATTCAAACTCTCAGGATTTTCATCTATGGAGATATCCTATATAAAAGATTATACCAATTAGAAATATAAATTCAACATCAATTATTATTAGTATAGATAATCAACTAACTCTCTGAATACTTTATATCTTGTTGTATAGAATGATCCTTTTCTGTGAACTCTTTCACAAGAACTGTCCCAAAAAAATTTATCTCACCAAATTTATCCCAAAAATATGTATTTCTAAATATCCTTCCATGTTGAGATTAATAATACGTCATTTAAATACTTTAGTAGAAGATATTTTTGTTCGAGAACTCAACTAATATGAGGTAGTGGGACTATTATCATTTATATTCAATTGAGAATTTTCCAAGCATTCCCTCGAGTAAATCTTAGGTATTGTTCTAGGATGAGGTCACTCTTCTATAGTGTTATTCATAACTAGGTCAACTGATATACCTTCATTGGTTATAATGTGCCCCAATAATGAATCATTATGAAATGATAATTCACATTTTGTAGATTTTTTAAAATGTCATATCCTACCTTTCAGTTTCTAATATAAACCTAAATGATCCACATTCTCCTCATAACTATTAGATAATATCATAATGTCATAAATAAAAAATTACTAAATTTTCATTTGTGTAGTCCTTAATTATTCTATTAATCAAATCCATAAGTATAGTAGCAGAATTATTCAACATAAAGGGAATTAAAAAAACTCATAATTCCCATCCTTTTTATACGAAGTATTTAGAATATATTCTCTCATCTCCCCCAATTGAAAATAACAGGATTAGAGGACTATCTTGGAGAACAACTGATACACATGAAATTGTTAAAATAAAACATGAATCCTCAAAAACGGTAGTTCTTCTTCACTCTAACACCTTTATGTTCCCCATAATAATTGAATAGAATCATGGCTCCAACCATATACTTCTTAAAGAGAATTGGTTCTCCCTAAAGAGACACACTTGGTCCAATAAAACTCTTTTCTATAATATCTTCACCTTGGATACATAATTTCTCAAACTACAAATTTTATATTCTATATGAGGTCTTTATTATCGGCTTGGATCCTGGTTTGTGTAAAATAGATAAATCAACGTCCATTTATAAGGAGGTATATGTCTCTCATCAATAAATATATTAATGTATTCAAGAGGGATCATATAATTTTCAATCATTATACTTTGATTTCATTTTTCCTCCCAAAAAATAATTCCCACTATTAAAGCTACGAATGGTTCTTTTAGTCAAACATCCAACAAAGATATCTATCATTTCAAAATAATTGTTGGTTGTAAATTTAAGACATCATCAATTTCGAAGAATCTATAGATTATCTTAGCATTATAATATGAGATGAAGTGAATACCTAGTATTGTTTTAAATTCCATAATGGTAATGAATAAAAGAATTAGGATGACATTTTACATTTCATATTTAATAATACTGTTTTAATACACTTTTTATGCGGGGATAATTCATATAGGAAGATTGACTGATTTCTATAAACCTATAACATCATGTATTGATTCTATATTCACAAAAAACATTCATGAAATAACGAAATACATAGAACCTAAAATAAATAATGAAATTTCTAGCAATGATTGAACAACGATTGTACCATCTTATGTATCATTCAGAGACACCATGTCAGTTTTCATTATATAAAATGATCTACCATTCTCCATTGTACGATGCAGAGGTTGATTTAGATCCCCCTCTACTATTCTTTGATTTTGAAATTGATTGAAAATGTGCCACAACCCTTAACTCATAAAGGATAGATCTTTTTGTCAGGCCTCTAAAATCATCCTTAATTCAATAGTGATTAGAAGTTGAGGATTCATCACACCATGAAATTTTCCATTTATATATTCTTCTCTTCCATAATTTTATCCCATTCCTATCCCATGAAATTATTTCCCCGATTGTTTCATCCAGATTTTTTTTCATGTGGAGAGATTAAAATTCTTTGATCCTATTATGTACTCAATGTGCATCCTTAATTTTGGCTCCCTTGATTTCTTATTTTCATTCAATCTATTAGACCACATAATCATTCAAAACATGAATTCATCCTTCATAAGACTCCACACTATCTCTTAATAGGTATCAAAGTCCAGATTTTGTAGATTCCAAAAGTGATGGGGTCACATTACAACAAAAAATCTATCAACCAATATCTGAGTATACATAAAAACCTATAGGTGTATTGAGAAATTAATCTACTTTTCTATTAATAGAGTACCACAGATTAAATTTACTTTTACATCTGTTCAATGAATTCATTTTAATTTTTTATTTCCATAAAACATGGAAATTTTTTATAGAAAAATATTTCTATAAAATAATTCTACTCAATGAAATAAATATATAATCTTGGAATCCAATTTTTAGTCAGTGACCTCTTCTGATTAGCTTCTCCATAATAGTGGTATATTTCTAGGGTGACATTGTATAACACTGAATATTGTATTATAAAAAAGATATATTCTTTAGAGATTATCCATTATTCAAAATTCAATGTGTCAACAGATCCATTGAAATAAGTTCATCATTGATACATTAAAGACATAATGGATTATTTTTTTTACTTCTAGAGGAATCCTATATCTCAACTTGAATCATTTTATTTATCATAACTCAAGTTATTTGATTCATCATCATCATGATTTTTTCCATTCATGCTTCTGTTAGAAATTTTTATGTGCTTCTTGTATCAGACTCATCAATTATAAAGTTCCACCTATTTGACAATGTTTTTATAATTAAAGAAAGCCTTACTGAAAAATGGGTTAATATTAATAATATTATCATTATAATGGGATTTTATTTCTTGAAAAATCATGATTATATTTGTTTTTAATATCTTCATAGAACAATTAAATTTTCAATATATCCTTCCCAATAGTTAATAAAAAGCGTGTGATTAAAAAAACATATCCGCCAAGAGTGTCTTACTAGAACTGCATCAATGACCATCAAAGTGCACCAGTTCCCATTAGAGTACAACTCAAATTTGGGTATTATTTTTTTATCCTTAGGTGAATCTGTGTCAGTTGCATCAATATACTCATATCTAGGAAAAGATTTAATTTCATATCAACCACTTACTTAATAATTAACCTAAACAGCTATATATTATCATATATCTATACATTAACCTATTTTCCATCCTAATGTTTTTATACACAAATTAAAAATAATAATTAAACCATACTTTTATACCAACTATGTAATATATACTTTTTATTACATATCTTTTCATTGCATGGTAAAAAAAAGAGGATCTTATCATGTTTAATTTCATAAAAAATGTTCATAAAACATGAACTCAAAAAAATTCTTATAAAAACACTTTATTTTCATTTTCATGGTTGTATCCTAGATTACTTTTTACTTTTCTCATATCCTCATTAACCATATCAATGGAAATTGGTTAGCATGAATCCTAGTAAGGGAATAAGAAATAGAAATATACAACACGCTTTCCTGAGGCATATCAATAAGAACATGAGTTATATATACAATGAATGAAAATGAAGATGAATATAATAATAAGAACAAGAATATTAATAATGATATGTGGATAAAAACATAATTCAGACATTCATATAAATTTCACCATGGTTATTCAATAAGGAATCTAAAAAAAATTGTAAATGTTATTCAATAAGGTATCATAAAACATGTCATCTCTGTAGAATAAATTATTTTACAAATAAGATGGAGTGTTGTTAGGGAAACCCCTTAATAAGTAAAAATTTCATTTTATCGATATCTATCATATTAAAAAATTCATTAATAACTTATAGAGAATGAAGAACATTTTTCATATAAAAATTCATGGAATACAATATGTCTTAATGACATGATCATTGCACAATTTGTAACCCATGAAATTTATTTTTATTTTCATATATATTAATCAACAAATAAAAAGTTAATTTTTACATATTAAAAATTAAAAATTGAATAGATTATTGGTTTGGTTGTTAAAATAAAAAGGATTAGAAAATAACTCATGTAAACGGGATAAACATGCGAGGTAAAATCATCATCAACATGGGTATAAAAAATGGTTTTAATAAATTGTACAATGAGAGGGGACATAGGTATCACATACATAATATAGTATTATAAATACTATGATATAATTGAAATCGTAAAAAATAAATTATATTTTATACTACAAGACATACCATAATAAAAGGGAACTAGATTGGAAACGAAATGTTATGATTTCATTTGCCTTGAATAGTTGTTCAAAAAACATAATGATGGAACCTTAGGGGAATCAGGATACCTTTGGGGGCTCTATTATAAGGGGAAATTACAAGAACGTCATGGATTATCCATTGGGAGTGAAATGAAATTGGAAACTACGTGTGTATTTAAAGGAAATGTGGAGTAATTTTGATGTTATATCAAAATATATGTCCAGGGAAACTTGGATGCAGAAAAGTAAAACAAAATTGGCATTGCAACTGTTTTATATACTAGTTTGGGAAATTTTGGTCACATTTTATGTTATTTTAATCAACCATAACCAAAAAATATATATAAATATATCATATGGCATGGAAAAGTAATGATTCTACAACGTACTATTTTTAAAAAATTATAAATTTTTTTTAGACTTCGGAAAATAATACATAGTCATAAAAAAATTATTAATTATTTTAAAATAAATGATATTAATATAGTGAAATTTTAAAGATCTGGGATTTTATTATTGTAATTAATTCTCCAATATGATACAAATATGACGTCATAAATTAAACAAAAACCCTATACCAATATTTTTTATAATTTATAAATAATATAAATTATTTCATAAATGTCTCATAAATTTATCCTAACAAAAAAGTAATATGATTATTTTAAAAAATGAAATTAATATTATCTAAAAATATATAAATATGTTAATTTTAAATATAATGTAGAAATTACCTTATTTGATTAAAAATAAAATTTCTAAAAAAACAATCAAATTTATGTCACTTATATCAATTTACTAGGCCTTTATAAAATAATTTTATAATTAAATATTTAAATAAAACTGTATCAAAAGATTATTTGTGTTAAAAAATACTATTTTAAATACCATTATTTATTATAAAACTTATATATTTTTTCTGGAAAATAAAATTTTGTTTTATTTTCACCCAAAAAATAATTTTCAAATTAATAAAAATTAAATATATATTTTATCAAGATAAATATTAGTAAAAGGAATTAATAGAATAAATATTTTATTCATAAAATGTTATCACACTTCATGTAAAAAAGTAATAGATATGTCACCCCTTATTAAATCAACATAAACCCTTAGAGTAAGGAGTGTGATGATAGGCGTTTCATGTGGTTTTTTGGCTAACATCGCCCGAGTGGTAATCTCTACTAATCAGATGTTCTACCATATGAAATTTCATTCAAGATTCTCTAGATAAAATTAATCTTGGTATTGGTCAAATGAGAAACCCAATAAGGATACCTCCATCCCATGTTTTGAAAAATGAGCTTCAAATAGAATGACTCTACTGGTTGAGGCCATCAATTCTCCATTCAGTATCAATTATCCTTTGTTATGAGTACTTTTCAAAACTAGATATAATTTTAAAATTTTCTACCATGGGTATATTTTACCTATGTTATATTGACCAAAAGTAAGTTTACTTTCATATCCCAATTGTCACATTAACATTTATATATCGTAAATATCTCTTTATTCATCAATTGAAATAAAGTAAAATTTAAATTAGGGTTATATTTTTTTTTAAATTATATTTGAATTGTCTTACTAGTATTTTTCATTCTATTGAATTTGTAGTGGGTGACATGATTCTTCAATATTGGGGTGATCTATATTATACAATTTTATCTATTCTATTTTTTTCATCTATAATGATTGGCATTTTACATGGATTCATAAATGAATAATTTAATTATAATTGTTAAAGATATTATTATTTTTATTTAAATTTATTTACTATGTTATTTATATTTTATATTATGAAAAAAACATTTATTTTGTAAATAAATATCATTTTAAAAAGTCAATGCTGTTTTAAATATCAATTTAAAGAAATATGGAATCATTCATTTGATATATCTTCACATTATCCTCAAGTGATAAGGATGTATCTAATCAAAACATTATTTATCCATGATTGTATCATATGAAATTTCAATATTGCAGGAAATGGGAACAATTGATCAACTAGATCCTAAAATCAGTATTTATTTATCACTATGTTCCCTTGATGTCACTTTAGGACAAACCTTATATCTCTCTATTCATGATAGATCACTGTCTAACAAATTTTGGAAAAAAATTACATTAAAAAAACATAAAAAACATTTAATCCTTAGACTAAAAATATCATTCTCCTCAGGGTTATGCTTCCATTATTGATTATATTTAAATAATTATATTCCACACTTATTATTATTTGTGGGAATTAAATTACACAACCAATATATCCTATCATGTAGTTCGAAACATCATAACTATAATCTATGGTTGTTATCTAAATCACCACTAAATTGCCTTTGTAATGTTCAATCTAGTGGAAATGATATATCTTCACCCTCTATACAATACATTACTTCATCCAGTAAAACTGATAACCTTCAAATAAATAAATTGAAATTAGAATTGATAAAGACTATAAATATAGTAAAAATTGAAGATTAAATTATTATTTTCCCAACTATAGTTAAAAATAACACATTCAACTGAACTAAAATAATTTGAGATAACTATACCCACCAATAAAAAATGATGTCCGGAATATTACATAGCTAAATTAAATAAAATTATAGAATATTTCAATCAATTATAGTAAATTCCTTGGAAAATAGGGCATATTCTATTTAACTATGGTTTACAAAAACATTAAAAAACCAGGTAATCAGATTGAGAGATGATAAATGAACTTTAAACATAGTCTAATCTATTTATCCTTATATTTCTATAATATACCTTATGTCGTAAATATGATGGAATGAGTCTTGGAATAGGCCTAGTAAATTTCATATAACCATAAAATTAAAAATTTATTACATGAAACATGAATATGATGAAGTCATTATTCTATACAATTTTCATAGAACTATAAATATTGAACTAAATTACATCATACCACAACAAAAATCACAAATCATTGATAAAAAATGATTAAATAAAAATTACCTCTATTGGTATCACATAATTATGAATAATGTTAGAGGTAGAATACACCATTCATCACATGGTAAATTAACCATTGTCCGAATCATCCAGAATATGACAAATTATTTATAAACATATGCTCTTAGTCCTACTATATGTATTCATCTATATATGATAGTCACCATTATCCAGAGAATAGGCTTGTGTACCCTTATATTAATCATATAGAACTTTTCATCCTAATGTAATGTTTTATATAACTCTAATACACTATTATGTTCCCATTTAAGAGACCTAATGATTACCTATATTCCCATACATGTGGCACATTATCAGTACCTCATAGAACTCTATTTCAATTTGGTATAATTTCACACAATAAAATTATAAAACCTCAGAACACCATAAGTAATCCACTTGTGATGAATCTAATAAATGGTGGGTTTTACCACCACAAGTCTTGAAGAAACCGTCTCTATTCAACATCTAGATAAATGATAACCAATGAATACCTTATATTATAATAGGGGTAAAATTGCTACTTTTGAAACCCAATATTCCCATCTTACTCATCTTAAATTAATACAATAGTTCTTACTAGGTTGGTAGCCAATGTATAATAATATCGAACATGATATATATGATTAACCCTATTTCTATTGGTCTTTCCATGAGATAGACGTTAATCATGAGATTATGATAAATTTAGACTTAAAAATTAATACAAATTCAATAATACATATGAAAACATATCCATTTCTCTATGATAGAGAATTTAATAGACTATTCCTCCCATGATATTATTATATTAATCTATTAATTGAACAGATTTATAAATATAGACTTGGTGTGATCCTTAATAAAACTTGATAAATCAATATACCCTTACTTTTCACATAGCAATTTGAATTATAGGAATGCCAATTTCCTAGACCAAAGGTAATGAAAAATGAACTAAGTTTTTTATTTCCCACATATTGGATCACGTGGTCCATTGTTACCTAGAATGGTTGGGGGATATTTCTATGTAAACTTCTGACTGTGGAACAACATATGAGGTTGATCTCATCATCCATATTAGTCCGATGATTTAAAAGTCCAAATGATCAATAACATAGTATCAGGGTCTATTAAAGGACTATCATACGAGATATACTCTATATCTATCGTTATTAGGTTCCTAGGGACCTTTATACGAGTCAAACAAATATGAAACATAAGATAAATTATCAATAAATATGAATATCTAATTCCAAAATAAAAAATAAAAAATAAAAAATGCATTTTATTAGTCGTAAACAATCTATTAAATCAATCATTATAATTTCAAATAAACCTAATGGTTGAATACTTGTAATATTTAATCATTTTCCCATTATGTACAATTCGGCTTCATATTTTGGTAAATCATTAACCCACCATGTGAAATGACATTATATGGGTTGGAGAACCTATAGAATGGGTTCCATATGGATACTACTAATGATAAAAAAATTAATTTGATCCTCTAATTCACCTCATTGCACAACATTTCATTGTAAGACATGCAAATTATTCCTGAAATAGGAATCCAACCAAAAATAATATAAAAAATCAATTTAAAATAAATGATAGCCTCAAATATAAATCACAACTCTCATCCACATATTTTAATTCATATTTAAACAACAAAGAGTTCATGTTTGGAATTATTCATACCTTACAATCATTGTTTGATAGTTATATATCTATTCTACCTTTAATAACACAACCAAATCAGGGCTCTGACACCATTCTCTATAAAACAGAATGAATTATCCCATACCCTTTACCCATGAAATGTCCTCATCACCAAATTCACATTCCCAAACACTATGGGGTTTAGACAGGCCTGAGGATAGTAATATTAAACCATTGGGCAATGGTTTCACCCTTGGTATTCAAATTAAAAACACACTGATTCCATGAATAATTTGACTATTATCCATTTCAAAATGTGATTCCTATAGAACCAATGAAATAGTTTTGATTGTGATGAATAAAAAAAATAATCAATAAAAATAATGAACTGAAACTCAAAAAAATTCCATTATCATAAAAAATGTAAAATAATCATCTATATTAAAAAAAATTGTCATGTTTAGCAATGCTGGAACAAAACATCACATAATCATTGAGGAACCGAAAATATTCTATATGATCCTAACAGTCATTGTTATCAATAATAACCACTATTTATTGAATTTTTAAGGAAGATAAAACATCTAAAGAATCAAAAAACATCATGGTGATCATTAATTTATCTTTGTCCGGCCAAATCTATTACACAATATCTACAAGGAATATGGAGACTGTGAGGATATTTCCCAATATTATACCCCAATGTATCTATATAACAATATTAAACATGAAAATAATTATTCATAGATTGGAATTAATATATGAAATCCATTTTTAATAAAAATATTTTAATTAATTTCATTTATGTTATTTAAATCAAATATATTTTCTCAAAAAAATTTGAATTTAATGGTATGTATAACTTATTGCATTCTTACAGGAATAAAGAGGGTAAATAAGAAACTAATTATCTCCATAAACCCATACATCAATTATCTGATCTAAATTGTATAACTAGTATCACTAAATATTGTTATATGAAATAAAGAAATAATAATGATTAATTTTACTATAACATCATTATATTTTATTAATTATTTGTTTTTAATAAATTAAAATCAGTTGATGGATTTCAATTCACATTAGGCCATGTTATGAATTTTTTGTACACAACACCATGTTATTGTTTCACTGAAAAACTATGAATTTATATTCCTATTCATGAAACACTTATTTTATTTTTTTTACACACAATACCATGTTTAAATTCTATTACATAAAATACCAATCTTATCATGCATTACACACGACAATGATTTTTTAGAAAAAATGACATATTATTAAAATATAATTATAGTTTTCAATTAGATGTTTGAATGGATGAATAAAATGGATTAACAAAAATGTGAAACAATGGTTTATGGATTTTTATAAAATAATATTATAGGTATCTTATTAATTATCCATGATATTACAGACTATTAGAAAATAAATTAAAACTTTTCTAAAAACCTATTTTAATATGCACAAACAAATTTTGTCTAAATTTATTATAAAAACATATATATTTGAATTATTTTAAATAAATGTATATATTTTATATCTAATTAACTATTTAACCTTAATTTAATTTTTTTTCCTTGAAAAAATATAACAAAAAGTCTAATTTTACGTATAAAAACATGATTTTTTGAAAAGGTAGTTCTACCATGTAATATAGGATTAATAATTTTAAAATTAATTTTCAAAAGTTTATGAATGACATTGGATAAACTTGATTTAATTTTCTAAATATTAATGAATAAATTATGATAGGTTTAATTTATAGACTTTTCAAAAAGGTGTAATTTTTATGCATAGTGAAAAATACTGTATAATTATTGAAAATGTCATTTTAATATAATTAATTTATATTGTAAATTTGTATTTTAAAAATAATTTAAAGTATAAATAGTTCAATTATATATCTATTTTCTCAATTTAGGGCCCTCTGAGTCATATTTATATTGAAAATTAATTCAAAAACATTGAAAACTATTGATCTTTTTCTGTCTAAAACATAGCATTCTCGACATATCAACTAGATTAATTGTAAATAAATTTCAACAAATTATAATAATATAATTTGATATAATTAGATTACATATTTTTAATTTTAATAGTTAATTAATTTTATTATGTAAAACCTAACTTTTGTCCAAAATGATATGTTAGAATTTTTAACATTATAAAAAGTGATAATAAGAAAAATGATTTTACCAAATGACTAAAATATAAACAGATGAGAAAAATTGACATATAAATTTATCAAAACCCAATTAGATGAAATTATATCAACCATCAAACATAAATAAAAATTCATTATTTAAGGTATTTTCTTAGAAATGTTGACAATACTAATATTCTGTCAAAAAACTAGAATTCTGCCTTCTACCCCACTTATAAAGGGCGACCCCTCTCCCCCTCGCTTCTCACATTAATAATTCATTAGATTAGTCATAAAATATCAAAATAACTTCTCCAATTGACTCCTCTAATCCTAGAAGCTGAGTTTATGGTATAATATCATCAATGGATTTTTTTGGGGCCTTACAAATAGATATACTTAAAGAATATGTAATGTTCACCAACGAACATTATTTATACTAATTATACAAAAATATTTAATTATTTTTATTTCAAAATTATATAGTAACATAAATATCTCAATTATAGTAAAATTTTTCATGATAAGTGTATTACATAAAACTACACACACTTCCATCGAAGGGTCTATTAAATAAAAATTCCTGTGTTTGTTGAACTACTGCCTTGTGAACCAGTGTCTTTCAATTGTCATTACCACCAATTATGGTTTGGAATGATAATGTACATTCTATTCATAAATGATATATATGATTTTTTAATATTTTTTAATTATTATTTAACACACACATTCATTATTAACAGAATGTGGTAATTTGATAACACCGTTCATGTGTACAATGGATTAACGCCACACAAAGCATTGAGATTCATTCATGGATTACATTTAATGCATTAATTATGTTTTGAATAGAAATATGTTATATATAGGGAATAAAATTTAATATAAATTGTCATATATATATTTATCATTTATTTTTATTCCTTCAATAAAATAATAAAATAGAAACATTGTTCATGTGTATGTATGGACAATCATTTCCATGAATGGGGTATTTCATTTCATATCATTAAATATTATAGATTACAATAAATTTATTTATAATGAAAATATATTACATTTATTTCATTTTTACCTTATTCATATGGACAAATAGTGATCTATGTATGTTGATAAATAATATCATGTCTAAACATGTATGAAAAGAAAGTGTATATTACCAGAAACATAACATTAACAAGGAATTGAAAATAAAATGGTAATAAAAATTCATCATAAAATCATATATGGTATGATATATATGAAAATGATTCGGTTATGTATGTATAATAAAAATTTATTTATTATAAAGGTTATTTGAATTAGTACAATATAATTCATGAATTATGTTAGGGTATTATAATATCACTTTTTACTTTTATGATAACATCCTTCACTGAACATTTATTTATTCTATGTGGTGATTATATTTCCCATGAAAATAATTTATGATTATTATAAATTTAAATTTTTACATACATACACTTCTGTGGATTTCTATTTTATAGGTTCATTATAAAATATAACCAAATAATTTTTTGATATTTCATGAATTTCCTTTCTCCAAGACACAAAATTTGTTATGCACCTAAATTATTTTATAAGAATTATAAACTAACAATTTTAAATTTTATAACATGAATATAATTATCTTCATTATATTTTAATCTTCATGATTTTCTATCCTATAATGGGGATTATAATTCAATGTTACCTAACTAGTAAAATATTATAGTATAAAATAGTCTTTTATCATGATTTCATATTAATATAAATACATTATTGAAATAATTTCATCCATATCTCATTATTTGTCATGAATTTTCTATTTTTTTGTTATTCATGATTTATTCATGTAACCACACAAACATTTAATTCAATTTTACATAATATAATAATGAATATATTTTTTAAAATATGAGTTTATTTATATCTTTATTTAGGAAAACACTTTCATTCATAAGAAGTCAAAATTTTTTAAAAATAATTTTTTACATTTTAAGAACAATTTCAGGGAAGTGGATTCTGAAGATATTTTTCTAAAAACATGTATTAAATTATTTTTATTTATTTATTTTTAGGTTTTCAGGGATATTTTCATGGAAAATGTTTTCAAGTGTTATTATGTTAAAAAAATATTCTTTCTTAGAGGAAAGAATATTATTCTCCAGAAATTGTTATTAATTATTAAAATTATATTACAAAAACGATGATATCCATTATTGTAATCTATTAGTTTTAAGTGAATTACCCCAAGGATTCCATTAATATTATTTCCTTGAATGGTTTAAGATTTCATGGAATGATGCTTATAAAATCTATTTATCTTCCAATGATTATACAATAGAAAAATTATAAAAAAAATCTAATTCCTTTCCTGGGATATTTTATAATAAAAGGACTATAAATTAGTATCTTTTTCCCATGTTAAGATATAATTAAAATTCTATTATACCCATTTTATTTCATTGGGGTTTAAATGAAAAATACATATGATATAGTTCCACACATGAATATTGTTCTCAATATGAGATGGGTGGGACCAATATCTTCCTCTAGTATAATGGGTCAATAATTATATATCTCATGATAGTAATTAATGGAACATGGAGTGAAATTGGTTTAGTAAATAAAAACAATATTAGAAAATGATCTAAATTATATATGATAATACGGGTACGTGAACTTAACATGGGTGAGTAAGACATGGTATGAATGTGATGTAAACACAATACAATAAGATAGGGTTACAACTAGGGAGGATGGCATATTCCACCTCATAGGTGCATCTTCCAATGAGAGAACATGAATAAAAGTAAAAAATGTTTTTAATGAACTGGGTTTCATGTCAATAAATTTATAAAAGGGCATGTTTTTTATTTCTTAACATAATGGATGAAGAATTTCTATTTATATGTGATCATAATGTCATATGATGAAGTGTATTCCAAAAATCATTTTGTTATGAAAATCCTATGCTATAATAGATCATTGTATTTTATTCCCTTATGAATAATGTATTATGAATAACCAATAAATATACTAGGACTCTGGATTATAATATTTTATATGTGTTGCATTATTCTCAAATTTCACTATTCTAGTTTCATACACATGTATTCGTGTTATGATTATGTATCTTGTTTTTTTCCCATACCGAGGAACTGAGATCACCATTTATTTTCATTCATTTCCCTATATTATCAAGATATATATTATGTATAATATGTCTGAGAATAGTTATAGTTTTGGTGAATGTATTTGGAGATGGAGGAGATCACTTATTGGCTAGTGTTTATGTTTCCAAATTTTTTATTTCACTAACCTATTATGGTTCTTAGACAAGTACTTATTTAGTGAATAAAATATTCCAAAAAATTAATTTTTAGTTTATTTATGAATAGAATGGGTCATTATAGTTAGTGTTTGGGATTTTTTAGTTGTCCTTTAGAAATTTTTATAAGAAATAATTATTTATATCACTAGGATAATTTACTAGGACATTTCTAGGGAAGTCCCTAAGGTTTAGTCTAAGGATGATTTAATGTTTAAGAAATTTTCTAGAATTTTTCTAAAGGATATAATAGATGATTCAAATTAATTACATTTTGTCTTGATAGTACGAGTGGATTAGGGTCTGGAAGACATATACCTCTTGGTAAAACCCACCCAAAAACATGGTCCTGAGCTCCACTTGGTACGTAATTGGTGCACCAAGAAGGGACTTGGTGCACACCATGATAGATAGTCCTGGGGGTCTTGTTTAAAAATTCATAATTTTTTATGTACCATCATTAAGGATTGAAAATTATATGAAAATGAATAAACTAGGATAAACCTAATGTTTCATTGATTAATAAATAAAATTTCTTAATTTAGTCATCATATATTGTATTTTTATGATTCTACAGTTCACCACTATGTTTAATATTTTTCATAAAATGATTTAAATTTTAGTTAATGGAGGGAACCATAAGGAAAATGTTTTACATGTAATGTTATGGAATAGTTTCACTAGTGGAGGAAGATAGGATAATTACTAGAGTAATGGGAAATTTTTTATTCCAAATCAGTTATCAAGGATCATGATAAAAAAATTGAACAATAACCAAATCAAGGGATCACCAAAGATGATATGGATCGAGTTTTCGGATTATTCATATGATAAAAACCAAGGATGAATGAGGATATAGTTTCTATATTTTATAAATGTTTGAAGAATCACTGAAAGGAATTTCTATATGGGGTGAGATGTTGTCCTATATGTGGTGAAAAAGGCCATAGTGTAAGTAATTCAAATGTAAAAATAAATAGTGTAGTTCTTTTAGTGGATGGTTATATTGGTATCCCTATGGTATTGTAAAGAGTTGAATTTTTTATGTGTTGAATGAATGGGAATTATGAAAATCAATTTCATAATGGGAATTCACATGATGAAAATAATCAAGGTTGTATGAGTATTGTATATATTTTTGATGTTGGGGTGAGTATAATTGATATATGAAAGGAAAGTGGATTTATGGAATAAGATGATATTTCCAAGATAATGGATTAAGGAATAATTTTTATAATTGAAGTATTTATTTATTGTTATTCATGAATTATAAAGTAGATGAATATTCTTCAATATAATTTTTTTATTAATGATTTTAAATGATTTATTTAATCGAAAACCAATAGGTTATGGGAAAGATAACATTTAATATGTTCCTAATGTTAATATAATTATATTAGGAGAATTTTATGATTTAAATTGATAATGTAAACAAGATAGTAATTATTAACATGGAAAATATTGATGATTTATTGAAAAGGTGGTTTTATCTATCATGGATGTAGTTTATATGATTTTCTATTTTACAGAATTTTTCCAATATTCAATGTTTTATATAATTAATGTGGAAACACTTGATTATTGAATATGGTTTTATGGTAATTTAGATTATTACAATGTTTTAGGAGAATACAAGATGTAGTTATTCACATATTTGGTGTTTTTTAATAAATATATTATTTATTATTTGTGGGGGATTAGTGTTAAGATTATTTTTGGAAGGGAATTGTTTTAATTCATCTTTTGTATGTTTAAAAGTTATAACAATCAATGAAATGGTTTCTGATGAACATTAAAAAATATTTTAATTATTAAATTATTATTATTCCAAGTCATTATTGATACATATTAAATAGGATGTGATATCCATTCTATTAGGATGCAAATTAGGGATACATGGATTTAATTTTTGTTCTATCTATGGATCTTATGATCTATCAGTTCGTCAGGCACAAATAAAATTTTAACAACATTTATAGTATATATTAATAATGTGGAAATTGATTACGGAAAACATAAAAGATGTGATTATTCTTATAAATAATGTACGTATATCTTCTCGTGAAATTTATTCAACATCAGGAGAAGGATATTAAAATAAATTGTTTCCTAGTGATCATTTTAATTGAGGATGTCAATTACCTTTTCCATGACTCTTTTGACTAAGATGTTCATATCACTAACCATCCTAGGATAACACACTTTCATGTGATTTTTTTATCTTTATAACCCCTATATTTATTTACTCTTTCCTTACTTGACCATGTTTTCACAGCCCAAATAGTTTTTCTATTTTGGAAACCATGTAGGAGTTATTTAATAATACTATTTCACACCCCTTTTATCTTATCCAAATTGATTTTTGTTATCCTTTTTAATGATGTATGTTTATTTGAAAGGAAATTTCACATATTAAAACAATTAGGACATTTGAGTGATTAAAGTGATAAAATCATTTTATTAGTGGTTAAATATAAGACCAATTATTTTTATGATTTTTTATTATTTTAGAAAATTAAAATTATTTGATGGATTATATGCCATCCTACATCAAATTAAGATTTCATTATATAAGAAATTGAATTATGATTATGCTACACTCAACCATAATATTTTATTATTGCACATGAACCACATTTATTCACTTGTATTACATGAAATAACAAGTTTATATTGTGTTACACATAACACAAAGCGTAGATTTCATAACATGAAAAATAATTAAAAACTCGAAATATAATTAAAATATAATTTTTTTTATTACATAGTATCTAGAATGAAGGGTATCTAAATTATTTACTCAATTATGAAAATATTTTTTATGAATGTTTATAGAAATAATTACTTTTTAACATTATTATTTGAAATGAACGAAATCTCTATTTCAAAATAATTAAATCCCATTTTAGAATGACTATTTTTCTAAGCCCGTATGTTTTATCTTGATAAAATAATCCAAAAATTTTTTGATGAAGTATTTTGGTGGAATTGTTTGTATTATATTTTTAATAAAAGCATTAACATTTAAATAATGACTTTTTTAGATAATAGATAAGACTAAATTAAAATTTACATAGAAAAATATATTTTTTAATAAAATTGAGTTTTATAGCCTTTCAATTAATGAAATATTTTAAATCTTTTTTTTGAAAAATTTTATAATTTATATTGGAAAGCATAATTATAATTTTCAAATAATTCTATCAATATTATCTTATGGTGTAATTTTTTTTTATTTTGTAAATAATTTTATCTATGATAGACAGTGAAAAATACAGAATTCTAATTGAATTTCTTCAATTAAGTAATTAATTTTTATAGTTAAAATAGAATTAAAAATGTTTTTGAAATATAAATACGTCAATTTATCTTTTTTATTGCAATTTAGGTCATCTCAATAAATTTTATATTTATTTTTAATATAAAAACATTGTAAACATGAGATATTTTTCGCATTACGAACCCGATTTCTCAACAAATATGATGGGTTAATTTTAAATTAATATATACTACCTCATTGAATTGATTTTTTAAAAAAGGGTTCCCAATTTTAATCCATCAAAATTTATATTTTATATTTTTTGAACATAATTCTTCACCAAAATTATTAGTGAAAATGGTTAACATTTTTCATTTCTACTAAGGGAAAATGTGGTTACAAAGGAGGTAATCATAAATAATTAGTTGGAAAAGAACTCAAAAATGTTAAAAAAAAATATTCTATTATGAAATAGAAAATTACCAACCATATGTAATATTTGGTGAATTTTTTAATCCTTTTTATTACAGAAACATGGGTACACAATACCTTATTTTGAAAAATACCAAATGTGCCCTCTCCTATGATTTTAAAAGGCCACACCCTCAATAAATAACATCATTCAATTAAAACCAATTAGTTTGTACAACATCATACAAAATAACTTCTAAAATTCCCTATTATAACCCTATAATTATTATTTTTTAGAGAAATCTATCCATGGAAGAAATTTGGTTAAATACAAAAGGAGATTATCGAAGAAGAGGTAACATTCATCAATATAAGTTTTTGTTTTAGTTATTTCTCTAAAAACATCAATTCATTTTATATCTTGATTATATTTTTTAATATGAATCATAATAATTATTATATATTTTTGGTTATGGGTATGAGCTACAACCAAACACGTTTCGTTCAAATGGGATATTAAATCATCATTCTTTTATACAAAAAACTACCGCCTTGCGAATTGATACAATTTATTATTCCATGACCACCTATTATGGTTCGTCATAATGATTTTCATGATGTTTATATATAATATTTATTATATTAATTATTTAATTATTCTTCATTAAAAATTATATATCATATAACTTCTTCTTATCCATTTTAGGGAAAACGATAAGGTCATTCCGTTCTACGGTAGGCTACACCATGGCGAAGTGATGCGATTCATTCATGACTCACTATGAATGTATTGGCAATGATATTAGATTCTAGATACTCTTAGTCAGAGGAAAACCTCTGACCATTTATTAATAAATGAAATATCATTCAATAGGTACAACAAGTCAGAATGACAACTGAAAATCATTAAAATCATACCCATCACCAGCACCATTAGAAATTATGTCCTCTACAATTTCTGTTTTCCACTCTGAGAAATCATAATGCTTAAGAACATTTGCATATTTCCTTCTATGATTCATCTTCTCCAAGGCTAGGAAATCTCTCAGTATTTTATATCCCTACATTCATTCACAAAAGTAGATCTTGCAGACACCAGCCTTGGAAAATAAGAATAATATTTTCTCAGTTTTAGTTGTGTTTGGATAGTATTAATATCCTCATCCCCATGTACCATTATCCTTCCACCCTGAACAAAAACACCATAGGAGGGCTGGACCACACGACTATCCTTTTCCTTGTCACCATCCGAGATGTCACCCCACTTTTCCAAGATTTTCACCTCTTGATAACCCTCCTCCGATACACAAACCTGATGGACCTAACTGTTAGCATCCACTAAATCAAGACATTTTGGCTGATCCACTATATTCTGTACATCATCCTCGATTGCATTAACAAATAGGGAAATAGAAATTTCCAGAAGGCCACCTTCCTTCATTGCATCATTCTCCTCTTTATGCAATTTTTCCTCATTTTCCAGTTCAAGGAATCTATTGCCAGTAGAGACAATGATCACCCTTCCACCAGCATCAACTTCCTTCCAATCCATTGTATCTGCATTTACAAAATATATAATAATGATAATAAATAAATATATATATATATATCATTTAAATTCCATAATTTTCGAATACAAAAATAAAATGGAAATATCGTTCAAGCGTCCGTACGACCTAACATCTCCAAGAATGTTTTATTTCTATTCCAATCAATAAATTTTAGGGTTTTATATTAATAAATATATAATGTGTATATAATTTATTTATATCATGGTTATAATTATGGATATGATTTTGTAGTGATCAATGTATTAATAAAAATTATAAAAGGTCAAAACATATACCAATAACAAAACTAATATAACCTGAATCATAACATTAAAATGAAATTTTTAAAAAATGAGTAATATAATGTCATTATAAAATAATATTTAAATGATAGATATATACATGAATATGGTTCTATGATAGATTTATAGTTAATAGATATTCATTATAAAATAGTTTCAAATGTGTATGGCCATTGTCAAGAATTAATGTATGAGATTTCATTCTCACATTTATTCTTTTGTTAAACAAAAGTTGTATTCTCCAATTATGTTGTCTGTGTGATTATTATATTCTCCATGAATGTACATAATAATTAGTATACCTAAAATTTTTAATATTTAAAAATCTATTTTATAATCTCTATTTCATTATTTGATAGTTATAATGTATCCAATATTATAATGGTTTTATGTCTCAATTTTCCTTCTTTGAGAAAACATGTAATGTTATAAACCTATATTATTTTATTAGGTGTATATATTATATCATTTAATTTTAATGTCAAGAATATAATTATTTTAATGTTATTTTATTTTTCATGTGTTGTTATAAATTCATGTGTCTTATAATTGATTATTACCAAAATGTTAATGGTTCATTTGTACAATCTCATCATTTTTCTAGATCGTTCATTATTATGTCATTATTTATAATGTCATATGACCCATATTTCATGAATTATGATTTAAGGTTTTATCCTCTTTTTATTCATGATAGATTCGAGTAATGGAATCAATTTTACACCATTTGTTAATTATAATTTTTTGAATACATTTTTAATAAAATATGACTTCATTTCTCAATTCTATTGAAAGAATAATTTATTTCAAAATAATATTCTCTAAAATTGTTGTAAATTTTTTAAAATGAATTATGAATCACATTTTAAATAAAAAATTATTTGAATTTTTCTTATTTTTAGTTATTGTTTTACATTTTTAAATAAATATTCACTTATAAATTTTGATATTTATTTTCATAGAAAGGTTTTTAAAAGGATTTAGGCTCTCAAAAAAATTCAAATCGGAAATGATATTTTCATCATGAAATGGATTAAAATGACATTAAAAAATTATTTTCTGTCTAACATGACATGATTTGGTTTCATTAATTCGTTAATATGCATATAGTAACACCAAAATATTTTGAAATAAAATTAATATTGAATAAATAAAACACAAACACTCTATAAATCAATACATTGTTATAATAAAACAAGTAAACATAATTCTACTAGCTCTATTATATGATTTTTCACAAATTGACATGTAATGTTGCGTTCAGTAAGAAATTAAGAGTCTGATATGATCAACATTCAATTTTTCTGAATAGTAACTTGACCATTATGAATAGTAGCTTACCATTATGAATATAAATATTACCCTTATGAGTAGTAACTACACCCATTAAAGTATAAATAATATATGGACACCCTATAAATGAAATAAATTATTATAGGTATTAATAAGTAAGTGTTGGTATTTTTTTAAAAAAATCAAGTATTTAATTACAATTTTAAATTAATAATTTGATTTAAAATTTAATTAATCTTCATAAAATATATTCATAAATAATATTTTTTGTTATCATATAATTTAAGGACATTTCAATAAGACCTTCATTAATTTTTGAAAGTATTATAAAATCATTTTTAAGTTTAAATTTGTATTTTTCATGTAAAAAGTGATTTAAATTAAAATATCAATTTATAATATTTAGAAAATTATTTTGATAAAATGGATTTTATTTCAGAATCCTACAATACACAAAATTATGATTGTTAGTTTTTGGGATTTTTTTAAAATACTAAATTTATTTGTGAATATTGAAACTTGATAATTTATGAAATATTATAATTAAGTTTATTTTTTCATCATGATTGATTCATTTATGAAGTATATGGACATTATTTCGAATTCATATGAACATATTACTGTTATTGGTTATACAAATTAGTATTATTTCATGTTTTGTGATAAATAATAAAATAATGAATAAGATAATCAAAATTCACTCCTCTCCTACAATATAATACCCCTCGCACTCACTCTTCTCTTCACACATCTCAAACCTTTTTTATATTCCTAAATTCTACCCAAATCACCTCCCAATATCATCCCCCACATCTAATGGACCTTGGTATCATAATAGCACAAAAAACTATCCCCTAAAAAGTATGTGAAGGAAGATTACATCAAGGGTAAATTCCTCTTTAAATCTCTTTTATTTCAAGTTCCATTATTTTATTTTCATTTCCTCGCCTCATATAATTATAATTTTGTGTTGAACCTAATAACATACATGTACTATAATGTTTTTATGATAATGTAAAAATTCCACATCGTCTATCATTTTCCCTTATTTTATAATAGATATGATAACACCATCGGTGACGTGTGAATTTATCATATTCAAGGACGATGGGTTTTCAATTTCTTTTACCATCATCAAATATGTAATGAAATGATTTTTATGGATGAAACAGATTGTTATAGATATATATATTTTAAGATATGTATGTCCCTAGAATATTTTTTTAATCGGGATATTAATTTATTAATCCAAATGGCTTTGCAGTGATCAAAAACTGCCAATTAACCAAAATAATTATCATTAATGTTTTATATAATAAATCAAGTTCACAAAAAATAATGAAATGAATATTATAAACATTCAATAATAATTTTTTCAATAATAACATAATCATTTGATTTTGTAAAACCATTCTCATTCTATATCTTTATTAGTACATTAATATAAGTAAATTTATCATGAAAACCATGGAAGAAAATTCTCCCATACAATGAAATTGATTCAATTTACACTTAAAAATTCCATGAATGAAACTAATAATTGTATACAAAATCAATTAAATGTAGAAGAGTTTCAGGATTAATTAATATATCAACCTAAATTTGATTATTCGGGTCATTAATATCAAGCAAGGAACACCTTCAAACATAACATATGGGTTTTCTACTCGAACCTCCATTTTAATTCAGATTACTCTTATTCGTTACATACCAAAATTAATTTATTAATTACTAATTTTTAATAATCATATATTCTATGATAATGTTATATATATTTTTTCTAACCATAATTCTATATTTGTATATATGGATTCATAGTTTTTTAAAAGGATATTTTTAAAAAATATTCCCGTAATACAAGCGTGATTGAAGAGAATTTCTAAAATTCTTACTATATTCAAGGTCACTCTATATTATATTTTAATAAATTATTATCTATCTTAATTAACTCATTTTGTTTTAAAAATAACCACTTACTTCGCTGAGTGTTTTATAAAGATGATTTCCCAAAAGAAATATTTTTTTAATAAAATATTTTTCCTCTCTAAATTACCCAATGAATTTATAGAAGTATCTTAATCTGTTTTAGAAACATGTATATTATTTTTTATAACAGTTATTAATATTATATGATATCATATAACATATTTAATGTTAATTATTATGAATATTACTTCTTTGGATGTTCTATCATAAAACTATTCACTAATTTACTCTGAATGGTTAGTGTATATGATTAATGTTTGGGGAATGTTATTTACATTTCATATGTTAGATTAAATATTAATGCTTATGTTATTGATGTTTATCCCTATTCATATGTGTAGTGCATTGGACTTAGTGAGTGTTAGGTGGGTCCCTCTATAACATCTTTTTGCATTTGTAAGTCTCATCAGATAAACTTGGTCCTGGCATGAGGATGAGACAAAATGGTTATTTATGGTCTTATCCTGAGTCCTTGATGGTATGGTTATGATGTTCCAAATTATGAATTACCTCATTATGAAACCTTTAATTTAATGTTAATTTGTTTTCAACTAGTATGATAGCCATGCTTATGTTTTATTATGGAATTATTTATTTATCTCTTCTTCCTGTCAAATTATACCCATATTTAGTTTTTCAAAGGTATTAGTATTTAGTTATTCACAATGAATAATGTTTATATTTATTATATCACCGACTATATTTCTTACTCTAAATGCGCATTAGATCTCACTCAATTTTAATGACTCATTTTTCCCATGATGTGTAGAATTATTTTATGAATGAGTCGTCATTATAACCTATGAGATATAGATGTATTCAAAGGGATTTCTATACAGAATTTTGTTTCAAGTTGTCACATTGAAATTATTTATTTATCTGTCATCCAAAGATTATAAACTACTCAGTCCCTCAAGATGAATATTTATTTATTAAATGCCAATGTTATAAAATAAGGTACCAGATCCGGTCAGCTAGGGTCGGGTCCTTATATTTTATATTATAATATGTTTAGTAGAAACATTGGAAAATAGATTAAGAAAATTTAGATTAGAGAACAAAAAACTAATATATTCATTGAGTATAATTATACCATAATATCATAGAATTTTGGTAAGGAATATATTATATGAATCTTTATAGAAAACATATCCCTATATGGATACTACATGTGGTTGTGGTTTTGACAGAGATGTACCTAGGAGTAAAAAATCTCACAAAGTGTTTTGGTCTTGACCTGGGGTATCCTGGTACATGAAAACAAGCCTTACTACACACCTAGTTTGAATCTCTTATCAGATATTCTTAGGATAATTAAAATTTTCTTTAAAATAAATTATGAATTAATTAAAAGTATAATTTTCCTAAAAACCCATTTTCATGATTAATAGATTAGATTTGAATATGATTTATATTTATAATATGAATTTTTCAATATAGAGATTATAAAATAAGAATAATAACCTCATATAGTGTATTCAATTATTTATGAATAGTTCATAGTCGATGAAATGAAAATCGAATGAATGAATGTAACCCATGTAAGGATCCCCCACCCCCGATGCAAGATAATGATGTTTTATATGGTTATTCGACTAGTGTTGAGAATATTATATTTATACTATGATAGTTCTCTAATGTTATGAACAATAACCTTACCCATATTGGGCATCTTGATCCACAATGTGGAGGATCTATGTTAGACCGCCATATGATTTAACTACCACCATCGTTCAATGGGACTACAAACTCATTTATTGCTAAGAAGTTGATAACATTCCTAGGGAAGATATTTCTCAGTTTTGGATTTAATGAAAGAGACAAGGTTGTCAATGATGTTTGTCATATTTCGGGAGATGAGGAAAAATGCTGGTCATTAATCCAAAACACAATGGAGGAGTATGAAGTAAAATATATGAAATGGAGGTATTTTATATAAATTTTCCTAGAAAAATACTTCCCTCATGAACACTGAGTTGATACAAAAAATTAGATTCTGAATCATAATAAAATATAAGATGAGAAGATTTCATAGTATGAATATAACATAGCATGCATAGAAAATAATGTCGTATACTACATACATAATCTATGGAGAATGATTGATTGAATTTTTAATGGATTAAAACCATTCTTTATAAGGGATCTATTATCCTAAATTGCATTCCTCATATGAAGATATAATATCATTTTATATCATGAAACAAAAATAATATTCTACTTCTTATCACTTTAATCCAATGAATGAAAAGAAGAGATCCGGTGAGAACCCTATAAAGGTAAATAATAAAATGGAGAATAAGGTAAGAGTTGAACTTGAACCCTATAGTAATTGTGTAATAAAAAACCCAAGAACATGCCTGCAATAAATGGGGGTCTGTTACAAGTGTGGAGAAAAAGGAATGAGTCTTCTGATTTAAAGGGGATGAAAGATACAATTATTTTCTAATCTTATAGTTTTAATGGTATTTGATATTATTCACATGAATTTCCTAATCATCGAGAATATGTTCCCTAATTAAGGACAATGGAAAAATTCCATGCTTATGTAGTCAAAACTGTCAAAGTTGAAGTTCCTAATGATGCGGTGGAAGGTATATTAATCATTTCCTTGTACTTAGCCAATTCTTTATTGGATTCCAGATCATCACATTTTTTATATCATCATGGTTTCCCATGAAAATTATTCATGACCAATTTTATTTAATAAAGGAGGTGTCAGTCAAAACTCTTAGGGGATTATCATTGTAATAAATATGTGACGATCAGTCCCCGTCATGACAATGAAATGTTATTTAGTTACGAACAGTATCATCATACGCATTATTAACATTTATATAATACATGGTATTATCTTTCCATCACATTGTTATGTGATGATCCATTTCAAGAAGAGGGATGTTACAATTTCTGAGAACGGTGTTGAATCTTTTATCTTTAGAGCCTAAATCTCACTAGCTAATTCCTATATATATCCACCCATAGAATCACTATATAATTAAATTATTAGAGAGAAATTGAATTTAATAACTAAGTATGAAGAAAAGAATACCTAAATAAAGAATGTATCTATTGTGGAATAATATATTGACGCGTCTCTAGAGGATTCACATGGACATCATCTATAGAAGGAAATTGAGATTTACATTGACTTAATTCTAGGTTCACTGTCTCTATCAATGATCCCTTATAGAATGTCCAATTTCGAATTAGTATAATCAAAATCACAACTAGAGGAATTGGGTGATTAAATATTAATTCACCCAACTTATTCTCTATCCAGGGGGGATCTATCTTTTTCTTTAATAAAAATTATTGATCTTTGAGTTTTTCCAATAACTATATTGAGATAAATTCTATATAAATAAACAAAACATATCCCCAACCTCTCATTGATGATTTATTTGATCATATTCTTGGAGATGAATATTTCTCAAAGATTGACCTTCAATCTATATATCATCATTTGCGATTATTGAAGGAAGATAATCGAAATAGAACATTTCAAAATAGGTATAGGCATTATGAGTTAAAATAATGCCTTTTGTGCTTAATAATACTCCATATGTTTTAATAGATCTAATGAATATAGTTTTCAACAATTATCTTCATGACTTTTTGGTGGTATTTATTTATGATATCTTGGTATAATGAAAAATTTATGAATATCATGAAAATCATTTATGACCTATTACGATGTCAATTAGAAGAAAATAATTATATGGGATGTTTAGAATGTATGATCTTTGGAATCAATTAGTTGTATTTCATAGACATGTTATCTCAAAGGATGGAATATCTATTGATCATGTGAAGAAAAAGGTTGTGCAAGAATGGACTACTCCAACGAACATAATAAAGGTACATAGTTAATTTTTTTAGAAGGTTGTAATCGGTATTTCATTCAGAACATCGCTTGTTTATCCCATCCAATGACCAAGATTACATGTAAAGCAGTTATGTTCGTATGGAAAAATTATTGTGGGGAATGTTTAAAGGAATATAAGAGGATATTAGTGACGGCTCTGATCCTGAATCTACTATTTGGGGATAGTGTAATTGTGATCTATAGTGATAATTCAATGAAAGGACATTGTTTTTTTCCTTGTGCAGAATAATTGACTTTTTTACTATGCATCTAGGATGTTAAAAATTAATGATCCAAACATTAATTCTCATTATCTTGAGTTGGAATTTGTAATCATTTCTCTGAAAATATAATGACATTAACACTATGTTGATTTATGTGAGATATATATGGATTATAAGAGCTTGAAATATATCTTATTACAGAAGAAACTCAACCTGAAGTAAAGGACATGTCTTGAACTACTCAAGGATTGTGATTGTTCTGTACACTAACTCCCATGAAAGGATAATAAGGTAGATGGTACATTGTGCAGGAAAGATCATGGAGTCAAAAATAAAATATGGGTTGAAAGGGATCATGTGTTTACAGATTTAGTAACGATGGATATATGAATTATAAAAGAAGGTGAAACATTGATATTTTTTTGGTTCCCCAACCATATATGTATAAGAGGAATAAAACTTTTCTGAAGGATGATGATAATATTCAAATGAAAATTCAAGGTGTGAATGATGAAATATTGGAAGACATTATGTGTGAATATGGATTTCTAAAATTTTGGAAGAGGTTTTGGGTTCCAGCAACACCTAATCTAAAAATGGAGTTATTATATAATGCCCATAATTCAAATTCCTCTATACATATTTATATCACTATGATGTATAGTGTTTTGTAAGAACATTTTTGGTGGAATAAAATAAAATATGAAATTGCAAATTAGGAATCATGATGTCTAGTTTGATAGAAATAAAGGATAAAATACGACATCCAATGAGATTCATGATACCAATACCTATTCATACATGTATATGGGATGACATAACCATCGATTTATTCTTCATATTTCCCAAATCTTCAAGGATTTCTGATTCGATTTGTGAAATTGATTATTGACATATGAAATCCTCACATTTTCTCACTATAAGGGTGGGTTTTCCACTAGAGTGTTGTTCATGAATCTATATCAATCATTCTGTGATACTTAATACATCACCTTTCTCAATTGTTTTTAATAATTCTCAATGATTTACATCAAAATTATTGAAATGTATTCAAAGTTATTTGGATGTTGGGATTCCTTTGAGTACTTCTTACCACACAAAAACACAATGGCAATCAAAATGGATGATACAAACATTAGAGGATATGTTGAGTTCATGTACAGATGAATTTAATCTTGTGTGGGATTAATATTTACCTTCACTAGTGTTTTAATATAATAGTATTTTCCATTAATGTATTCAAATTTCAACATATAAAGCATTTTATTGAAAGATATTTTTTACACCAACTTATTGGGATGAATTTGGATAAAGGAAGCTTCTGGTCCCTTTGATTGTGGAGAAAACAACTGAAATGGTAATGACTATTCAAACCATTATAAAACAGGCTCTAATTTAAAAAAATAACTAAGAATATAATCAATGGAAGGATTTGGAATTTCATGTGGGGGTCACATTTTCTTGAATGTATCTCCATGGAAGGTCGTTATAAGATTTGTGAAGATAGGGAAACTGAGACCTTGGTAAATTGGTCCTTCTAAAATCATAGAGAGAAATGGAGATATTTCATATTATTTGATTATGCCGCTTAATGTGACTAAGGTACACAATGTATTCCATTTCTAACTGTTTCAGAAGTACTTTCCATACCCAATACATGTCCTCAAACCTCAATGAATTGAATTAGAACTTGACCTACCATTCTGTGAAGAGCCAATCCGTATTCTGGACAGTAATGAATATGTGTCGAGGAGTCGGACAACTCAATTTATAATTATACATTAGAGAAATAATAAAATCAAATAGAAATTATGGGATCCTTGGTAGAATTTGATGAAGACCCACCCAATTCTTTTTGTGTGGAAAATTCTATGAATTTTGAGGAAATAATTTTTGTATGGAGGGAAATGGTATACCCCAATATTAAGAAAATAAATTTAATATTTAATGCATGAAACATGTAGTCTCTAATAAACTCCACCTTTTTATAACCTTTCATTAAAAAAAAATTACCACCTATGCGATGTGAATTTAAAAAAAACGGACATACATGGTTGCATTTAGTACGGTATTTAGAGTTTGGTAAGATCAACATAAAATTTTTTAATAGTAAAATGAACTTTATGATCATTAACATCCCCTTATGAATAATAATATGACCCTTATAAATTTTAACAACACCCATGAATCTATAAATAAAATTTATACACCCTATAAATGATATGCAATGTTTTAGAAATTAATAATTAAGCATTGGTATTTTTGTGAGAAATAAGCATTTCATTACAATTTTAAAATAAAAAATATATTTAAAAGATAATTCATATTCATAAAATGAATTCGTAAATAAATATTTTATTGTACTATAATTTTATTATAATTTAATAAGAGTGTAGTTAATTATTTAATGTATTATAAAGTCATTTTTAATTTTAAATCATTATTTCTAATGTAAATACATATTTTTATAATAATATTAATTTTTTGTTATTTAGAAAATTATTTTTATAAATTAGTGTCAATTTTTAAATTATAAGCATCAAATAATTTATAGGGTTGATTTTTGGGATCATTCTGAAATATTCAAATTTTTGGGGAATAGTGAAATTTGATAATTTACAAAAAAAATTGATAATTAGTTGATGTTATGCATCATGCTTGAGTCATGGATGATGTAAATTCCAATTATTTTGAAATCACATACACATGTTAATATTAATATTTATAATAATCATTAATATTTCTTTTCTTAAACATAATTATAAAATAAAAAAAAGATAATACAATATGACTCTTCTCCTCCACAATAACCCCCCCCCCCCTCACACCATTTTTTATTCACTTCTATAAATTCATGCTCGTTAATTATAACCAAATAACCTCCCAATTTCCTCCCCCAGAACTTCTTCTCATAAAAAACCAATTTATCCACCAAAAAAACCCTCTTAAGGAATATTACATCAAGAGATAAATTCCACTTTTCATTTCATTTATTTCATGTTCCTTTCATTTCATTATATTTCCTCCCCTATATTTAACAAAATGTTGTGATGAATCTATTACCATTAATGTAAAATAATTTTTTTATAATGTAATAATTCTTCATCATATATTTTTCCCATTATTTTATACAATAAATGAATACACTATCTTAGATGTGTTAATTTATCCCATTCTAGAATAACAAGTTTTCAATTTCTATTACCATATTCAGTTAGGGTCATAAAATAATTTTTATGGCTAATCCAGACAAAAATATTTTATTATAACTTATTTAAGAGTCCTTAATCCTTTTCTACAATAGAAATTAGATTATTAACCAAAATGTGTTTGGTGTGATCAAAATCTTCCAATTAACCCAATCAATTATCAGTAATGTTTTATAAAATGAATCATATTCAATCCCAGAATCAAAATGAATTTTACAACCCTTTAATAATATATTTTTTCACTAATAACATACAGTTACTATTCTAGGCAAACATTCTAATTCTACATGTTTATCAATACATGAATATAAGTAAACTGGTCATTAAAATTAATGAAGAAAAAGATCCCAAACAATGTAATTTAATCACTTAGCTAATTAAATAGACTTGAATTAACCTAATAATGTTATAATAAATCAATTAAATGTATTTTATATTACGTAATCATTAAATTATGACCAAAAAATTAATTATTCAGGTCATTAAGCACATGTGAGGAACACCTTTGGACTTAAGGTAAATGTTTTCTACATGAACAACCATTTTCATTCAAGTTACTCTTATCTTCTATATACCTAAATTAAATTCTTAATTTTTCATATAAACTGCTCATATTTTATATTATAATGTTCCATATATTAGTACCAACAAAAATTCTACTTTCATTTATTGTGAGTTATATGTTTTAAAAGGATATTTCAAAAATTCTTCAAGTAATACTAGCCCGATTCAACTGAATTTCCCAAATTCATACCTATATTCCAAGGAACTCCATAATCATTATTTATAAACAATTACATTTATAAAAAACATAATTATATTATTAAAATACGATAATACAACACATAACATTTAAACAATTTATTTTACAAAAGAACCCTAATTTTCAAAATAAATGAGTATTTATCTAAATAATTACTCTATGATTTTATAAGAGTATCTTCATATGTTTCAAAAATCTTGTTGATTATTATGTTTTTTGGGATTAATATTTTATGATATCATCTAATATTTTTAACTTATTTTTGATATTTTCGGTTGTGGAATTTCAATTTTAGAACCATTCACCAATTTACCATGACTTGTTATTTTTTATGCGTAATGTTTGACGGAATGTTATTTTAAATTTCACATTTTATTTTTAATATGAATATATATGTTGTTTATATTTATCTGTTCTTATATGAAGAATGAATTGGACTTAGTATGTATTTTTTTGGGCCTACTATTTCTCCTCGCTGCATTAGAAGGTCTCATCAGTTTAACTATATCTTGGCATGAGGCCTTGAAAAAATAGTTATTTTTTTATTAGAATGAGGCATTGATGGTATTATTATGATGTACATCGAAATGAATTACATTATTATTATACAACTAATTTGTAGTTCTCTTGCTTTAAACCATTAGAATACATTTGATTATGTTTTATTATGGAATTATTTTTTCATCCCTTATTTTTGCAATATTATGTCAAATTTTACTTTTTAAAAGGAATGTCTTTTTTGTTATTCATCATGCCTAACTTTTAATTTTATAATATCTTATGATGTATTTAATACCCTTAATGGCCATTTAAAATCACCCATTTCATATGATTTATTTTCATAAATTTTTTAAGATGTATTTTTTGAATGAATTATAGGGATTACTATTGAGATATGAATGTTTATATAATATTTTCTATGTGTTTTTTTCATTATTGTTGTAACATTGATCTTATCTATGTATCTTGTTTACAAAACTACTAAACTAAAATGTCATTTTAGAATAATATTCCATGTATATAATACAATGTAATAAAATTATGTACCAACTCTAGGCCACTAGGGTTGGATCCTTAGAGTTATGATCCAGGGATACAATTCATATTTATTGTCTGAATGGTTTAGGTTTTTATGGAATGATGTTTATAAATCATAATTTTCATCCATGGGTTATGGCATGATGAAATGATTTGGAACCCCCTTTTTGTGCATTATTTTATGTAATAATGACTAAAACCCTATTGCATTCCCATGAGTTAGTTTATGATGACATTTGTATGATACCCATTTCATTTCATGGTGTAAGATATAATAAAATTTTATGATATTATGGAAAAGATAAATATTTATTTCATTATGAGATAGTTGGGACATACATCTACCTACAATTCCTTGTTTAAAGACATTTTTCATGACATAGACAAAACTGGATTGTGTAGTGAATTTAGATCAGAATGACTTGACTAGAATTGAAAACTAACACTATTTTGTAGTAATGAACTAAAATGGGGTGTGAACATTGTTTTATATGACATTGATGAAATGGGATTTAAACCCAGTATTGTAATAAATTCCTACCACAGGGGATAGTTGTGTGTCCCACCTTTAGGGTTTTCCCACACATTCATGTACCTGATAACATGTTACTAATATTATTCAAGGACTAGGCTTCAGTATAATAAATATATTCAAGGGTCTTATTTCATGTCCTTAAATTAATGAGGGAAAACGTTTCTATTTATACATGTTCTCAATGATATAAGCTAATGGGTATGCCACAAAAACATGTCATGTGCCAATAATGTGTTCTCATGACTCATGTCTATTGATTCCATTATGACTAATGTCTTATAAACTAATTATATTTATTCCATGTACCATTATTATGATCTTATATATGCTGGGTATAGTTTTAAATTATCATTCTCATTTTCTCATAAACATATCTTCATGTTATGGTTATGTGTCTCCATTATTAAAACATAATTATTATATGATATCACTATGTTATATTTTTATTTTCCTTTTCAATGAGGATATTTATTATATATGATATTTATATTCACGTATCTACTAATGGAGATCTTAGTGGGAGATGATGTATCTCACTTATATGGAATATTTCGTGTTTCCATGTTTCTAATGTAACTGAACAATTAATTTTCTTGGCTTTGAATTTATGTAGTGGGATAAATAATTCCCATAAATAATGAATTTTCTCCGTATGAAGAGGCTATTCAATATTTTCACATCCAGGTATCCCTCTTGAAATAGATATGCAACATAAAACATCACCTTCAAGAAACGTAAATCTTAAAATTGTATCAATTGGTATAATTAGTAATCATTTCCTAGCTTGTGAAAAGTATATGGTTCAGATGCTTTTAACTAGTCTACCCACACAACAAATATTTGTACTGTTCATAAAAAAATTAATTTGTTGCTAATATGAATAAATTAATTTTTTAATTAATTATCATAATCAATTAATAATTATTTAATGGAATCCAAATTTTCAAACCATTCATTTATATATATTTTTATACAAAACTCAATTTGGATAAAATTTTCAAACACATTATAACTGCAAATCTATTAATTTGAAAAAACATGAAAACCACCTCTTAATCATCGAAAAAGATTTTATAACATCCTCATAACTTATAATCATCCCTCAAAAAAATAACTTAATCATAATGATGACACAAAGATAATGGATCGTCTTTTTTTATAAGGTTTGCGATAGGAATGAACAATTAGTTGGAGGCTCCCACTTAAAATATACTTAAATAATTTCGATTTAATTATATATATATAAATATATGAATATAAGGTCTTCATTATTATAAGAGAATAAAAAATATTTTTAAACCCTCACCCAGATCCCAATGATCACCCACATGAGAAATAGGGTTTTAATAATCCCTAGGAAAGGATAAACATGGAAAGAGAGGTGAAATAGGATGAAACAAATTGAAATAAAACATTATCATGAATAAAAACATCATGATCCAAGGATATGTTTCATGTAAAATTTCTTGATGAGGCTCTTCACTGGGGGAAAAATAATTTGTGTGAGTGGGGAGAGGTGTAAAGGGATGCCAGTCATGTTTGATAAGGGAAAATAGATAAGTTCATTATATTCATGAAATATTTGTACATGATATGTGTTAGACTCATAGTTTTTAAAAACCCACAAACACCATTATGAACACCTTATCATTATGAAATTTGTGCATGCTCTCTTGAAGTGTTCTACAGATTCAAAAAACCATAGACAGACTATAAAAAAACTATAGTATCCCAAACCCTCTCCCACATTGTTTGGATAATGTTTACAGCTATTTGTGTTCTAACTTATAACAATTATATTTTTTCATAAAAAATCTATATTTTCAACCCTAGAATCTTATCTTTAACTAGGTGCATAAAATCCATAAAAAAATAAAAAATAAAAACCAAAAAAAGTGACCAGTTTGGTTTCCCACATTAAATATGGGTGATATTACCCACTTTTACTATAGTAATATCAGAAAATAATACAATTATTTCCATATATGTATGTAATATAAAACCCAAACCCCATATTAAATAACATAATTAATATTATATCAATTTTTTATAAAATTGATATCTAAAAGTTAAATTCTAATAAAATATATGATAATAGAGAGATTACTAAAACATCCAAACACCACATCATAATCTCAAATGTCCAATCCATTCTTTGAGTCTATCATACATTCTATAATAAAACTATATATAAATTTAGTGATATCAATAAAATTATATTATGTAGTTTCCTATATAGAAATATTTATGTTAATCTTGATGATGTATACTAATGCTTGATATTTTAATAATGAAAACTACATTTATCATGTTCTATGTCATCTCCCATCCCATATGACCATATAAACTGTCACCCAAACCATATTAAATATAGGGTATAGTTAATTATGACTATATTTTTAGATGGTTTCCCATACCCATATCCCCGCTGATATATTATTTCTCTCGCATGAAATTCAAACATTTTCGATATCACACCACTCCATATATCAATATATGATAACCACTATCCACATTTGAATACCAAAACCATGTTATATAACTACATTATATAATTAATTCAACAAGAAACCAAAATATTTTTCACAGTAGCATAACAACCCTATAATATACTATACGATTTAGAGATAGGGAGTAGTTATAAATTCTATCATTAAAGTATCTGTTATTAGTAGTTCATCGGGTATCTAAAACCTCATATATGAATAAGGCAAGTTACCTGAAATTTGTTGTGATGCCTAAGATATTAAATTTTTTAAAATTAAATATGTTAACATGAAATCCCATATTAATATCAAATTAATTTAAATATGCTACAATGACCTTGGACTATGATTAATATATCACAAACATTCAATAATTATGACTTCAATGTATAACACAAAAGTATAAAATTGTGTAGGAAAAAAAATAATGACAATCATAGTATTTCTTATTTCATTTATACAATGATATAATATTTTAAAAAAACACATTAATTTTAATTCATTAATATATAAAAAATTATTAACAAATTTCTATAACATAAAAACTCTATCCATTTACCTTGTAATTCATTTTTCCTGTTAATCAATTATTTACAATACATTCTCAATATATAAAATTAAATCTTCTAATCATTTGATCAGATAATAATCATTATAATATCATTTATATTTCACTTTTTCAAAAATAATAATTAGTTTCATCAGGATTACATATATTTGAATAATATATAACACATTCCATATCTACTACACTATTCTTCTATAAATAAAAATTTCAACCACACAGGTTTAATTGGGGCTAAAAATTTATTATAAAACTAATCATTTGATAAACATCATGAAACTACCATTATAATAAAGAATTTTTTTTCTTATTAGTCAATTTATTATCTTGATATAAAATATTTAATCCATCATGATTTACTAAACAATGTGATTCGTAATAACTATAAAAAATGCTCACCAAAATTTCTGGTACCGACATATTTTTTCCAACTCTATAATAAAATTATTTATTTATTATTATTCAATAATAATAATTTTATTTAATTAAATAAAATGAATCAAATTACAACAAAAAATCTATAAAAAACATTTCATAAGTGATAGAATATGAATCAACTACCTTTAATGAATAAAACATATATGTCAAGGAGAATACGATACCTATCCTTTATAAGTCCATGTTCCAATAAAGAATATTTAATAGTACTGTAACACATCAACCTACTATAAATAATCTATCATATATTCACACCATAGTTTATATAATCTTTTATCATTTTATAATTAAAATAAATGATGAAGTGAAAAGGATAAAGGAATATTAGATCCAAAAGACTCAATGAGATTGTGGGCTCAGCATCCACCAGGTCACTAGAAAACTCCATATTCCTAACTTTCTTCCACATTTGGTTTCAAGAGGTAAATGGGAAAATAATTGGATATAGTGATAAAAATAATTTTTCATAGAAATTGTGGGACTAAAAGAAAAGAATTATTATATAAATAGTATTATATATTTTTAAATTTGATGGTGATCTAAGAAACCATTTTTCTACAACATAAATCAAGACAAATACAACAAAATGTTTTTTTAATTCATATTTTTTATAATTTCCATAGTTTGAAAGATAAAAAAAATTTAATATAGCACCTCCACTATAAAAAAATGAACATGGAATCCTTGAAATCAATATAATTTACATTTCAAAAGAAGAAATATATTAACCCCTTCATTCATCCACATTATCATGTATTCTTAAATCTACATGGTTGTCCATTAATCAATGGGGATGGAAAAGGGATACCAACTAAAAATTTCTATTTAATTTGATCATTTTTTATATTTAATTATTATCATACCATTGAAACTAGAATCATCATCCTAGAACTTCTTGTTATTTTGATATGTCACATTTCATGTTTGGGATATCTCCCCAAAAATCGTACAAAACTTTTACATATGAAACATCATATTTATTCATCAATAATATTATCAATGAATTCCAATAATCTTCTATCCCTTTTTAAAAGTTCTCTACTTTTGAACATCTTTAAATAATGGATATTTTTGGAATCACGTGATTTCACATTTTTTTCAAATTTATTTATTCATGAAATTACCTATCCATTATGTTATTCATACTCCTTAGTTCTATAATATAAATAGTTATATTGTCATATATAATTTTATCATAGTATATAATCTTCATCTCAAACATTACATTTATTTTAAATTATTGTAGGTTACTTTTGATATTTTATTCCTGTTACATGTCCTCAAATCTCATCTTCATATTTATTCCCAAATTTAAAATATTATTTTAGTAATCTATTAATATTTTTATTTTTCTTTCCTTGAACGTTTATTCATTCAATAGCCCCCCATGTTCTTCATTGATATCACTACTCATTTTGGGACCTTTTCTTCCTCATATTTAAAATTGTCCTGATCGTACTATATCCATAATGAAATCATCAATATCTAATTTGAATTATGATTCCACATAGTCCAATTATTTTTCATAACAATTTTCATTTATTCTCACTATGTGTTTCCCCAAAAGGCTTATGTAAATAATTTCACCATTCAATTTACCTTTTAGGATGAAACATATTTATTTTCATCTACAAAAACAATTATACGTATCAAATATCCTAAAATATAATAGGGCACATTGATATAACATTTACAACGTTACATCACCAAAATAAATATGTATATACATTTCCTTTTAATATTCCCATTCATATATATAATTTATTATCCACATGGGAACAAATTTCATTATCCTCAACATCATCATCATTTAAATATTTAGATATTTACAATCACTCAATTGAAGTGAAATCTATCTCTTTGTTTTAGTTATTTAAATTCCCCACCTATATCTTCACATTTCATTACAAATAAGATTTCTCTTCATACCTTCTAATGAATGATCATTAACTTTCGTCTCATCAATGTATTAAACTATGAAATTTAAAATCGGTGGTTGTATTTGCATGTTATTTTTCACAATAATGATATTTGTGGTCACTTTTTTATGTTTTTGTATATCTATAAAACTGTAAATGATTATTTTTAACAATCATTAAATATATGTATTTGTGAACATTATATCTCTTAGATATTATTAAAATTCAAGGGAAATATTGTTTCCATAACATTATTCTCAAATACTTGTATATAAGGTATCTTTTTTCAATGTGAACATGGAATTAGTGATTCCCATCACATTCATATAGATTTAAATTGATATATAACAGGATATTTCATTTTTTTCTCTATCATAAATATCAAGAACCATTATATATTAATTAATAATAGAATGTTATGATGCATCAGTAGCCTTTATGCTATGAATAACTTCACATAAAACATCTAGTTTGACTTATTTTAATATGGATGTAACTTGATTCTTTCAAAAATGATAATTACATCTATATAGTAATGGATACTTTTTATAATTAATTATTTTATCCATGTTATGCTTAAATTCATATACTCATCATTTATAACATCTACATTAATATCACTTATTGAAACATGATACTCCCAGAGTGGGAAGGAGTTAATATCAATTTCAATTTTTTATTGTTGATAGCTATGATATTTTTCCATCATTTGTATGAACATGTTTATAATGTTACAATTATTTTTTCATCAAACTCATAATAATGCATATATGTTACCATTTTTTACTGGGTTCACTATTGTAGGATATTCTATGGAGAATACACAAAATGTTTTTTTAATGTATATAAATTCAAAAATAATCACCATTTTTGTTGTTACTATTGTTTAAATTCATTCACTTCACATTAATAACTATTCAATTACTATTTGATTTAGGGGTAATAATACTACCTATCATGTATTACATCGATATTCTCCTTTTCAAGACACCAATATGGATAGATACCTAACCAGTTCATCCTTCTGTAATATTATTCTATATAATCATGAAAATATATTATGTTTTGTATCATGAATAGTTGACTGGGATTCTATAATATAAATAACCATCATAATAATTTCAAATCATAATTTTTATCCCCAACAATTCCTTTCACAAACGTAGATTCTCTAATTTTATCCTAAGAGTGATTTTCACAGGTTACTCCTCCAGCGTATCATCCCTCTAATATAATTCACTAATGATCCAAGATGAAATATAATTCTCTTATGAGTGATCACATAAGTGTTGTATGTGGATATTACTTCACTAATATAACATCTATTATTTTTTTCCATTTATTATTTTTAGGTATTATATGGATTGGTTTTGAGTCGAGGAATTGGGATTATGTTCAATTCTGAGGCACAGTTTTCCAAGAACAATTTTTTGATGTGTGGAATTTTTTCTAGAAAATATAGATTAACGTTTAAATATGTTCTGATGTCTGAAATATGAGTGCACCGTTGAGCTCGATGTAGCAGATTTACCAAGGAGAGACCAAACATTGGATACATAGATCATCTAAGAAAAATCTAAAAAAGGATATAATTGTAATTAAATAATTTGAATATAAAGTACATTTGATGCAACAAATCCTTCTCCATTAAATGTAAGACTATAGAAATTAAATAGGGTTCCCCCTCAACGGTGCACTCATACCATTTAAAATCATGATTAACATAATTAGTGAAAAAACCCTTTTATTAAAAAAGTAATATAAAACTCCATACAATTTAAAAATAAAATAATTTCATTGATAATAATCTTGGAATCTTATAATAGAATATCAAATAAAATTAATTCATCATGATAGTGAAAAATATTCTCACAGCATATATGATAAAATGATCATTCTTCTCTGACTTTGTTGAAAAATTCAAAGAGTGTACCTTGTATGGAAAATGGAAAAAAGGATACTTTTATAAAATTGAAATGGGTAAAAATGACTTTTAATGATTATAAATTAATAGTATGATTTTTTAAAATATATTCTTTGGAAATATTAAAATGAATGATAAATATTTTTCTATAAATTATTATGTAAAATTAATCTTGGATAATAAATATATAGGGAAATTAATCCTTACCTCAAACTCTCATTAGTAGAGGGTGTGTAATCCTGTGTTATAATGGTTAAATAATGTTATTATTTTATAATATAACTATCTAAACTTTTAATTATATCATATATGATTATCTTATATAATTTTCATAATAATGTTTCGTCATTATAGTTATTTTTTGCGTAAAATGCATCATTCTATTATGATTTTTTGTCGTGTAATTAATATTTTTTATGATCATAATATATCTTATTCATATCCAAAATAATACAAAGTTCATAAATATTATATTAATTCATTATATACACTTTAGTAATAATTATTAATGGGTTCTAGTGTAGGTGATATCTTATGGCATTGTGGAGATGTTAGGCCATACATACGCATGAGAGATGGTATCATTCAATGGTAATGGGTAAGGAGATGTATTTAATATGAATTATAATGTAAAAATATAGAGACTTATTTATTATTAAAATATTTTATATTAATCATTATACCCATCAAAATTATGTATAGTTAAAAACAGTTTACACTACAGTTTGGAGACGTTAAGTCGTACGTATGCAGAGATGGTGATATTGTTTTTCAAATGATTGGTAAAATGATAAATATGATGGTCTCATAATCATAAAACATCCCAATATATTGTATATTTTGTACTTATTTATTTTAATGGAAAAAAATTTGAATAATAAGTAGATGAAGACATGAACATTGAAAGAGTTTCTAAAACTGTTACCTCTTCTTCAATTCTCCTCATTTTATTTGCATAAAAAGACTCCATGGGATGGATCTCAACCCATAGTATGGAATCTATGGTAAAGTGATGAAATTTTTAAGGAATATTGTGCAGGGTTGGGGTGATACAATTATATTTAGTGGTCCGTATAATAGATATGACGATGTTCCCTTTTATAATAGAAGAAAGTGGCACTTCTGGTAAATCCAAAACTAGCAATTTAATATAAATAGATTTTCATTTTTAAATAGAATAAAAAGGTTTATTTAAATTAAAATCTGAAGAAGGATCAATATACTCTCAAAAAATAGAATTTAGATATGCTTGGAATTTTTTTGATCCTTATCATTTTGATTTACAATAATTAATCAATAATTTTTTTTGTTAATTATATTATAAATATGAAAAAGACATTAATAATTACTTATAATGAATTAATTTTTTAGGAATGGAAACTTTATGATATTATCGGACTTATAATTATCACTTTTTAATTTTAAATGTTTTTTATGTTTTTTAAATAATATTAAAAAATTTGGTTTTTATAAAATATCAATAGTGTCAATTTTGAAACTATTCATTAATTTGACTTAAACAAATATCCAAAACAAAAAATAATATCAAACAGAACATTTTTATATAGTAATAAAATGTCATAATTACCAATTATATTATTTTATCAGTATAATTAATGAATGTTATATTTCTATTAATGTTTTTAAACCATTTATTTGATATATCTTTAAATTAATTAATTTCTCTTTCACTATTTTTTCATCAATAATTGTAATTATATAATCCCAAAAAATTATAAATAAAATAATATGATGTATTAATTTAAATTTTATTCCTATATAATATTTAACATCGATGTTATCTCTTAGATATCCCTTTGTTTAAATTATTATATTTATATAAAATGATAATGTTACATTTTGTCGCATTCATTGATTTTTATAATATCAATGTCATAATAATTGAAAAGTGACTATAAGTGACTAAATTTTGAATTATACGTGATAATGGTATTATTTTTTATATAATAGAATTTTAAAATGTTTTATGTTGATTTTAGGAAATTAATTTTCCTTTTAATTAGATGACTTACCCTTAACCGTGGTAAATAAAAAAACATTACTAAATTTACTATATAAAAAACTATTTTTGATCCTATTAAGTATCAAATATCATAATAATTATACTAATGTATGATTTTTTTTTAATTTAAATCCAAAAAAGGTGAAATTTAATTTTAATGTTAACTATATTTATGTGGCGGGAAATCTAGTAAAAACGTTCTAATGTTAAACAAATTTTTATATCTAATTCTACTATAAAAATGATTTTAATGTCCAAAATAATATTAATATAAATATTACATATCTATTGTGATGATGAGATAAATTTAATACACATAAATTAGTTAATAGGAAAAGTTAGTTTTTTACAATAATTATTTTTCTATATTCCTAAAAAAATAGAATATTTTCAGAAAAAATCCAAAATTTCACCAAAGAGTAATTTTGGTATATCAAATTCAAAAATAAAGTCGATTTGTTAAAAAAATATATAAAATTTCCTCATTCGATTACTAAATTTTATAAATTCTTTTTAAATGGATTGTTTGGTAGATCATGGCGCTCTTGAACCCGATGTTGCGTGTTGCAAAATATATTGAATTATTTAAAATGTAATGTTCTATAGATTTTTGGGGTGTTAAATTATTATCTCCTTAAAAAATATATTCGTAATTTTTATAGAATATCACTTCATAAAATGGTTTTGGTGTCTCGTTATCATTTGTTTATTAGGTTCTCTCATAGACTATTCTATTTTATGGTTTTTCCAAAGAACCATTACTCATTGTGTCTTCTGATTTCTCAGAACATATTCTATTGTTTCTAGAATCATCATAGTATATTTATAGTAAGATATAATGGATTTTTTCTCTACATCAACATAGGTGATTACATGCATTAGGTTTAGCAAGTATTTCCTTTATTGTGATATGTGCAAAACATCACAAACGTTAGAGAGACATGGTTTTATTGCTAAACGGTAAGCTACATCTTGAATTATTCTATAATTTAAAATGTTCTAATGTATCTAGGACATAACATACCCTTATTAATTAATGTTATAACACCCTTCCATGGAGAAACCATCAAGAAATTATGATGTCCCACTTGAAAATAAAAATCCTCACATTCGTTATAGGCATGGATCGTTTTACTGCATTGATATTCTTAGATATGGGTCCGAATAATCTTAAAAACTTCCATTGTTTCCTCAATAATTTATAATCCAATGAGTTTTCCATTACAATCATCATCCCAACTAGTTGTTTTATGACATCTCATTCAAAATAATTCTTAAAATTTGTCCATCTGAATACTTTAATGGAAGATATTGTTATTTGATGATTCTCATATAGGTAAATAATGTTTTTTATACCTTGGATTCCTATTGAGATATATATCAACATGTGTTCTAATGTTTGAATAGTAATTTCTAATTGTCCATCTATTTTTGGGTGATAGTCAGTGCCTAAAAAACCATAGTATCTATGTACTTAAGATCTCTTTTCTATAATCATATTGTAAAATATGGATCACAATCAGAAAAAAGATGGGGGTACAACATGAAGTTTTATATTCTCACTAATGTAATGTATTGATTAACATTAAATAGGTAAATCTTATCTTATAACAATTAAATGTTCCAATATGGTAAAATGATCGATGATAACCAATATCACATCATTTTATCAAGGTGTATTTGAAATCCCCATGAGATATTCAATCATAATATCAATCATGTTTTACATATGTATTATGTAACACCCGAGACATTTATTATATATAAATCATCAAAGGAATCTTTTTCTACACACAACACTTGCTTGTCTTTCTTTACACGAAATCGCGACCTTCCTCGATAGCTTGCGTCGTACGCAATACCGAGTTTCACTAAACAACGATATGCTATTAAAATATTATTAAAACTAGCCGTTATGAATAGTAATAACCACTTTCTGAAATTTTATAAATTTTATTTTTCAAAATGGACTTCATTTTTGGATTCAGAATATCGAAATTAGCCTAGGGTGAAATTTTGGTATTTTTCTGGAAACTTTCAATTTTTGATGAATAGTGAAACCACGAAGTGGTAGATAAAAAACAGAATTTTTCATAAAACATAATTTTACCGCTTCTGTAAGTGGAATTTTGAAAATCTGAGAGACACGGTTAATATCAAGGACGAAAATGTGGTTCAATGAGATGAAAATAATTTTTTGGTGAATAGTAACTTTTTACTTTTTTTACCACGGTTAAAAGTAAATAGGGTAATTAAGGGTAAAGATGATATTATTATTACCCTAACACATGTCCTAATTCTATTGGATAAGTGAAATTCGACCAAAAACAAACTTAGGAATAAAATATGACCATTTAGGCCCACTTGGATTAGATTAGGACATTTATTATTATTTTATTTAAAGAAGGGTAAAAATAGTTAAAATCAATGTTTAATAAGTAAATAATTTTTAATATGGGGTTATAAATAAGATAAATTAGACTATAAATATTCATTATAAATAAAATAATATTTCCTACATAATGGTATTTTATTTGTAATTTTTAGACATTAAATAATTTAATTTATTTATGACACAACGATGATGCAGTAATTATCTTATTAATGAAATATTGACATAATTAATGTTATAAATACCCAAATAAATGTAATTAGAGACTTTTTATTAATTACACTAATTTTCTAGGTTAATATGACATGTTAGTATTGATTTAATTAACTTTTTTCGAACTAATCATTATGTTATGATTTTCAGAAAAATTAATTACTATATAGTGTCAAAATTGACATAAAATAGTTTTTAAAACAAATATTATACTAGTAATTGTTATTTTATTCCTAAAAATATATGGTTCGTCCAAATGAATTAGATAAGGTTATATATATAAATAATAAACAACTTGGGGTTCTTTTGGCTGCTTATAGTAAGTTTATTAACCTTATAGTATAAGAACACAAGAAGACACGGTAAAAGTAAAATTATTTAACATATTGTTAAATCTAAATGAAAAGGTTAAAATAGGAACCTAAACTTGTCTAAATTCTATTGGATGAGAGGCTTTCGACCCATCCCCACCTTTTCTTAGATATAAATCATTTTGGAGCTATTTAAAACCGAACATGACTTTATAATAAAATAATAGTTTTAGTTATTCCAAAGGTGCCCCTCTCCTCCCTTATAAAAGGGAACCTCCTCCCCCTCTTCCTCACACAACTTTGAGCCTTCAAGCTCGTAACACCCCTGACAATTACTCCTCTCCACTTCCCTAGAGACATCCTAGAGGTCCTAGTCTTCTTCAAAGACCAATTTGAGTGCCCTAAAAGAAGGTCTCAAAGAATCACTTCAAATAAGAGGTAATGTCTGTTACCGATTCTTTCATCTTTATTTCTTCTTCCGCATCTTCTTATTTAGTTGTTTCATTATTAAGTAATAACATCAGTATCAATAATATACTGATATGTTATTATAAGTATGAAACAACCCAATTTCACCATCTATCCATCCTACGGAAAAAGAAATCATCGCGCGTGCGTACGTACGGAATACCATCTCCACGCCGTGGTGTAATCTATTTTCCACCACCACCTTACTTGGATGGGTATAATGGTGTAAATAATGACTATATATGACTATTATAAAGTGATACAGATTCTGAAATAGTATACATACACTCCAATATAATTCCACGATCATAGGAACGATATCATCACTCGTGCGTACGTACGGAATACTGTCTCCACGATGTGATGTGACTCGTTCTACGTGATATTAATTTAATAATGATTATATAAATTAATTGAATTAATGAATATGATATATATTACACTAATAAAATTCTGTAAATGATGTATCTATAACCTAAAGATAAGAATAAGAATTTATTCGACAAAACACGGAAAAGAACAAAAAGTTATAAAAACCCGAATAACAAGTAGCAATGAAATATTACTACTAAGAAGCTAAGAATATGACCATATATGATATCATAAAAATAATTATGATTCTGTAATAAGTCAATAACATTATTTAAATCATTATACAGGAGTTTCGGACACTTACGAAGCAAAACGGACCTAAGGTAAGGTAAATACCACAATCTCGTTTTTATCCGAAATTGTTTATACTTTGGAATTTACTGGGGTGTATTTTATCGTCCACATAAATGTTTCCTCAATATGTAATATTTATATCCTTCTACAATAGTTTATATTCAATTTTACCCTTCTATGAGTTTTTAGTAAAAGATATGAAAGGAATCTTTTGTCGTTTTTCGTACGAGGTACTATTTGACTTTTCCGACAAAAGTACGAAGAATGTTTTTTTAACTTATACGGCATGAATGGATTTTTAAAACATTATTTCCAAAAGATTCCTTTACAAGTTTTAAAGTTTATTTTTAATCAACTTCTTTTAGTTTAAAATCGTATGACATTTTAAGAAAGGAAAAGTGTTTTTGAAGTAGAAAGGATATCTTCCTCAAGAATGAAGTTCAAGTGTTTTATCAAAATTATTTTCCATCTAAGATAATAAAGGGTTCTGTTTTTATCCCTATTATTACATTGATTTGATTATGTTGTGATGGAATTATTTTTATGAATTCCTTTATTGTATATGAATTGTTTTATGATGTCATGATATTTAAGATTTCCATTTTTATTACATGGGTTATGCAATGATGTATGGTTTATGATTTTGTGGAACACATAAGAATGGTATAATTATGAGATGGGTGGGACCTATATCTCCCTCCAATGCATTGGGAAAAGATTTTATATCTCATGAGATAGACGTGGCTGGAACGGTAGGTTATACCGGTTCAGTGAAACAAGACTGAAATTAGGGTGACTCGGTTCAGAAATGGACTTTGTCCACTAAGATAGTCTTGGAAATGAGTCTTGACTAATAAGATATGTTTCTCTATGATTATGTGTGTATGACACAAAGTTTCATGTTTTAAGTTATGATTATTGTGATTACATTTCACTGCCATGATTTATCCCATGTTATGAAATTAAGATCTCTTTTGCAGGTTAATATTTCCAAAAGTTATGTGCTTATGTATACGATGTGATTGATATTTATTTTGTTTACCCTTACTGAGCATTTGAGCTCACCCTTTTGTATGTTTTCTTTCCCCAGGTCAGGAAGAAGGTTATTAAGTAAGATATTCCAAAAGGGACTATTGATATGATGAAATAAATGGGAGACAATGTAGATGCTTTATGAACCAGTTTTTTATGTTTCCCAGTTTCTAAAGGCACTATACCTATACGGTCCTTTCATGCTTTTTTTATATGTTGTAATAAGTATGCTTCAATAAAATTATATTATGTAGTTTCCTATATAGAAATATTTATGTTAATCTTGATGATGTATACTAATGCTTGATATTTTAATAATGAAAACTACATTTATCATGTTCTATGTCATCTCCCATCCCATATGACCATATAAACTGTCACCCAAACCATATTAAATATAGGGTATAGTTAATTATGACTATATTTTTAGATGGTTTCCCATACCCATATCCCCGCTGATATATTATTTCTCTCGCATGAAATTCAAACATTTTCGATATCACACCACTCCATATATCAATATATGATAACCACTATCCACATTTGAATACCAAAACCATGTTATATAACTACATTATATAATTAATTCAACAAGAAACCAAAATATTTTTCACAGTAGCATAACAACCCTATAATATACTATACGATTTAGAGATAGGGAGTAGTTATAAATTCTATCATTAAAGTATCTGTTATTAGTAGTTCATCGGGTATCTAAAACCTCATATATGAATAAGGCAAGTTACCTGAAATTTGTTGTGATGCCTAAGATATTAAATTTTTTAAAATTAAATATGTTAACATGAAATCCCATATTAATATCAAATTAATTTAAATATGCTACAATGACCTTGGACTATGATTAATATATCACAAACATTCAATAATTATGACTTCAATGTATAACACAAAATTATAAAATTGTGTAGGAAAAAAAATAATGACAATCATAGTATTTCTTATTTCATTTATACAATGATATAATATTTTAAAAAAACACATTAATTTTAATTCATTAATATATAAAAAATTATTAACAAATTTCTATAACATAAAAACTCTATCCATTTACCTTGTAATTCATTTTTCCTGTTAATCAATTATTTACAATACATTCTCAATATATAAAATTAAATCTTCTAATCATTTGATCAGATAATAATCATTATAATATCATTTATATTTCACTTTTTCAAAAATAATAATTAGTTTCATCAGGATTACATATATTTGAATAATATATAACACATTCCATATCTACTACACTATTCTTCTATAAATAAAAATTTCAACCACACAGGTTTAATTGGGGCTAAAAATTTATTATAAAACTAATCATTTGATAAACATCATGAAACTACCATTATAATAAAGAATTTTTTTTCTTATTAGTCAATTTATTATCTTGATATAAAATATTTAATCCATCATGATTTACTAAACAATGTGATTCGTAATAACTATAAAAAATGCTCACCAAAATTTCTGGTACCGACATATTTTTTCCAACTCTATAATAAAATTATTTATTTATTATTATTCAATAATAATAATTTTATTTAATTAAATAAAATGAATCAAATTACAACAAAAAATCTATAAAAAACATTTCATAAGTGATAGAATATGAATCAACTACCTTTAATGAATAAAACATATATGTCAAGGAGAATACGATACCTATCCTTTATAAGTCCATGTTCCAATAAAGAATATTTAATAGTACTGTAACACATCAACCTACTATAAATAATCTATCATATATTCACACCATAGTTTATATAATCTTTTATCATTTTATAATTAAAATAAATGATGAAGTGAAAAGGATAAAGGAATATTAGATCCAAAAGACTCAATGAGATTGTGGGCTCAGCATCCACCAGGTCACTAGAAAACTCCATATTCCTAACTTTCTTCCACATTTGGTTTCAAGAGGTAAATGGGAAAATAATTGGATATAGTGATAAAAATAATTTTTCATAGAAATTGTGGGACTAAAAGAAAAGAATTATTATATAAATAGTATTATATATTTTTAAATTTGATGGTGATCTAAGAAACCATTTTTCTACAACATAAATCAAGACAAATACAACAAAATGTTTTTTTAATTCATATTTTTTATAATTTCCATAGTTTGAAAGATAAAAAAAATTTAATATAGCACCTCCACTATAAAAAAATGAACATGGAATCCTTGAAATCAATATAATTTACATTTCAAAAGAAGAAATATATTAACCCCTTCATTCATCCACATTATCATGTATTCTTAAATCTACATGGTTGTCCATTAATCAATGGGGATGGAAAAGGGATACCAACTAAAAATTTCTATTTAATTTGATCATTTTTTATATTTAATTATTATCATACCATTGAAACTAGAATCATCATCCTAGAACTTCTTGTTATTTTGATATGTCACATTTCATGTTTGGGATATCTCCCCAAAAATCGTACAAAACTTTTACATATGAAACATCATATTTATTCATCAATAATATTATCAATGAATTCCAATAATCTTCTATCCCTTTTTAAAAGTTCTCTACTTTTGAACATCTTTAAATAATGGATATTTTTGGAATCACGTGATTTCACATTTTTTTCAAATTTATTTATTCATGAAATTACCTATCCATTATGTTATTCATACTCCTTAGTTCTATAATATAAATAGTTATATTGTCATATATAATTTTATCATAGTATATAATCTTCATCTCAAACATTACATTTATTTTAAATTATTGTAGGTTACTTTTGATATTTTATTCCTGTTACATGTCCTCAAATCTCATCTTCATATTTATTCCCAAATTTAAAATATTATTTTAGTAATCTATTAATATTTTTATTTTTCTTTCCTTGAACGTTTATTCATTCAATAGCCCCCCATGTTCTTCATTGATATCACTACTCATTTTGGGACCTTTTCTTCCTCATATTTAAAATTGTCCTGATCGTACTATATCCATAATGAAATCATCAATATCTAATTTGAATTATGATTCCACATAGTCCAATTATTTTTCATAACAATTTTCATTTATTCTCACTATGTGTTTCCCCAAAAGGCTTATGTAAATAATTTCACCATTCAATTTACCTTTTAGGATGAAACATATTTATTTTCATCTACAAAAACAATTATACGTATCAAATATCCTAAAATATAATAGGGCACATTGATATAACATTTACAACGTTACATCACCAAAATAAATATGTATATACATTTCCTTTTAATATTCCCATTCATATATATAATTTATTATCCACATGGGAACAAATTTCATTATCCTCAACATCATCATCATTTAAATATTTAGATATTTACAATCACTCAATTGAAGTGAAATCTATCTCTTTGTTTTAGTTATTTAAATTCCCCACCTATATCTTCACATTTCATTACAAATAAGATTTCTCTTCATACCTTCTAATGAATGATCATTAACTTTCGTCTCATCAATGTATTAAACTATGAAATTTAAAATCGGTGGTTGTATTTGCATGTTATTTTTCACAATAATGATATTTGTGGTCACTTTTTTATGTTTTTGTATATCTATAAAACTGTAAATGATTATTTTTAACAATCATTAAATATATGTATTTGTGAACATTATATCTCTTAGATATTATTAAAATTCAAGGGAAATATTGTTTCCATAACATTATTCTCAAATACTTGTATATAAGGTATCTTTTTTCAATGTGAACATGGAATTAGTGATTCCCATCACATTCATATAGATTTAAATTGATATATAACAGGATATTTCATTTTTTTCTCTATCATAAATATCAAGAACCATTATATATTAATTAATAATAGAATGTTATGATGCATCAGTAGCCTTTATGCTATGAATAACTTCACATAAAACATCTAGTTTGACTTATTTTAATATGGATGTAACTTGATTCTTTCAAAAATGATAATTACATCTATATAGTAATGGATACTTTTTATAATTAATTATTTTATCCATGTTATGCTTAAATTCATATACTCATCATTTATAACATCTACATTAATATCACTTATTGAAACATGATACTCCCAGAGTGGGAAGGAGTTAATATCAATTTCAATTTTTTATTGTTGATAGCTATGATATTTTTCCATCATTTGTATGAACATGTTTATAATGTTACAATTATTTTTTCATCAAACTCATAATAATGCATATATGTTACCATTTTTTACTGGGTTCACTATTGTAGGATATTCTATGGAGAATACACAAAATGTTTTTTTAATGTATATAAATTCAAAAATAATCACCATTTTTGTTGTTACTATTGTTTAAATTCATTCACTTCACATTAATAACTATTCAATTACTATTTGATTTAGGGGTAATAATACTACCTATCATGTATTACATCGATATTCTCCTTTTCAAGACACCAATATGGATAGATACCTAACCAGTTCATCCTTCTGTAATATTATTCTATATAATCATGAAAATATATTATGTTTTGTATCATGAATAGTTGACTGGGATTCTATAATATAAATAACCATCATAATAATTTCAAATCATAATTTTTATCCCCAACAATTCCTTTCACAAACGTAGATTCTCTAATTTTATCCTAAGAGTGATTTTCACAGGTTACTCCTCCAGCGTATCATCCCTCTAATATAATTCACTAATGATCCAAGATGAAATATAATTCTCTTATGAGTGATCACATAAGTGTTGTATGTGGATATTACTTCACTAATATAACATCTATTATTTTTTTCCATTTATTATTTTTAGGTATTATATGGATTGGTTTTGAGTCGAGGAATTGGGATTATGTTCAATTCTGAGGCACAGTTTTCCAAGAACAATTTTTTGATGTGTGGAATTTTTTCTAGAAAATATAGATTAACGTTTAAATATGTTCTGATGTCTGAAATATGAGTGCACCGTTGAGCTCGATGTAGCAGATTTACCAAGGAGAGACCAAACATTGGATACATAGATCATCTAAGAAAAATCTAAAAAAGGATATAATTGTAATTAAATAATTTGAATATAAAGTACATTTGATGCAACAAATCCTTCTCCATTAAATGTAAGACTATAGAAATTAAATAGGGTTCCCCCTCAACGGTGCACTCATACCATTTAAAATCATGATTAACATAATTAGTGAAAAAACCCTTTTATTAAAAAAGTAATATAAAACTCCATACAATTTAAAAATAAAATAATTTCATTGATAATAATCTTGGAATCTTATAATAGAATATCAAATAAAATTAATTCATCATGATAGTGAAAAATATTCTCACAGCATATATGATAAAATGATCATTCTTCTCTGACTTTGTTGAAAAATTCAAAGAGTGTACCTTGTATGGAAAATGGAAAAAAGGATACTTTTATAAAATTGAAATGGGTAAAAATGACTTTTAATGATTATAAATTAATAGTATGATTTTTTAAAATATATTCTTTGGAAATATTAAAATGAATGATAAATATTTTTCTATAAATTATTATGTAAAATTAATCTTGGATAATAAATATATAGGGAAATTAATCCTTACCTCAAACTCTCATTAGTAGAGGGTGTGTAATCCTGTGTTATAATGGTTAAATAATGTTATTATTTTATAATATAACTATCTAAACTTTTAATTATATCATATATGATTATCTTATATAATTTTCATAATAATGTTTCGTCATTATAGTTATTTTTTGCGTAAAATGCATCATTCTATTATGATTTTTTGTCGTGTAATTAATATTTTTTATGATCATAATATATCTTATTCATATCCAAAATAATACAAAGTTCATAAATATTATATTAATTCATTATATACACTTTAGTAATAATTATTAATGGGTTCTAGTGTAGGTGATATCTTATGGCATTGTGGAGATGTTAGGCCATACATACGCATGAGAGATGGTATCATTCAATGGTAATGGGTAAGGAGATGTATTTAATATGAATTATAATGTAAAAATATAGAGAATTATTTATTATTAAAATATTTTATATTAATCATTATACCCATCAAAATTATGTATAGTTAAAAACAGTTTACACTACAGTTTGGAGACGTTAAGTCGTACGTATGCAGAGATGGTGATATTGTTTTTCAAATGATTGGTAAAATGATAAATATGATGGTCTCATAATCATAAAACATCCCAATATATTGTATATTTTGTACTTATTTATTTTAATGGAAAAAAATTTGAATAATAAGTAGATGAAGACATGAACATTGAAAGAGTTTCTAAAACTGTTACCTCTTCTTCAATTCTCCTCATTTTATTTGCATAAAAAGACTCCATGGGATGGATCTCAACCCATAGTATGGAATCTATGGTAAAGTGATGAAATTTTTAAGGAATATTGTGCAGGGTTGGGGTGATACAATTATATTTAGTGGTCCGTATAATAGATATGACGATGTTCCCTTTTATAATAGAAGAAAGTGGCACTTCTGGTAAATCCAAAACTAGCAATTTAATATAAATAGATTTTCATTTTTAAATAGAATAAAAAGGTTTATTTAAATTAAAATCTGAAGAAGGATCAATATACTCTCAAAAAATAGAATTTAGATATGCTTGGAATTTTTTTGATCCTTATCATTTTGATTTACAATAATTAATCAATAATTTTTTTTGTTAATTATATTATAAATATGAAAAAGACATTAATAATTACTTATAATGAATTAATTTTTTAGGAATGGAAACTTTATGATATTATCGGACTTATAATTATCACTTTTTAATTTTAAATGTTTTTTATGTTTTTTAAATAATATTAAAAAATTTGGTTTTTATAAAATATCAATAGTGTCAATTTTGAAACTATTCATTAATTTGACTTAAACAAATATCCAAAACAAAAAATAATATCAAACAGAACATTTTTATATAGTAATAAAATGTCATAATTACCAATTATATTATTTTATCAGTATAATTAATGAATGTTATATTTCTATTAATGTTTTTAAACCATTTATTTGATATATCTTTAAATTAATTAATTTCTCTTTCACTATTTTTTCATCAATAATTGTAATTATATAATCCCAAAAAATTATAAATAAAATAATATGATGTATTAATTTAAATTTTATTCCTATATAATATTTAACATCGATGTTATCTCTTAGATATCCCTTTGTTTAAATTATTATATTTATATAAAATGATAATGTTACATTTTGTCGCATTCATTGATTTTTATAATATCAATGTCATAATAATTGAAAAGTGACTATAAGTGACTAAATTTTGAATTATACGTGATAATGGTATTATTTTTTATATAATAGAATTTTAAAATGTTTTATGTTGATTTTAGGAAATTAATTTTCCTTTTAATTAGATGACTTACCCTTAACCGTGGTAAATAAAAAAACATTACTAAATTTACTATATAAAAAACTATTTTTGATCCTATTAAGTATCAAATATCATAATAATTATACTAATGTATGATTTTTTTTTAATTTAAATCCAAAAAAGGTGAAATTTAATTTTAATGTTAACTATATTTATGTGGCGGGAAATCTAGTAAAAACGTTCTAATGTTAAACAAATTTTTATATCTAATTCTACTATAAAAATGATTTTAATGTCCAAAATAATATTAATATAAATATTACATATCTATTGTGATGATGAGATAAATTTAATACACATAAATTAGTTAATAGGAAAAGTTAGTTTTTTACAATAATTATTTTTCTATATTCCTAAAAAAATAGAATATTTTCAGAAAAAATCCAAAATTTCACCAAAGAGTAATTTTGGTATATCAAATTCAAAAATAAAGTCGATTTGTTAAAAAAATATATAAAATTTCCTCATTCGATTACTAAATTTTATAAATTCTTTTTAAATGGATTGTTTGGTAGATCATGGCGCTCTTGAACCCGATGTTGCGTGTTGCAAAATATATTGAATTATTTAAAATGTAATGTTCTATAGATTTTTGGGGTGTTAAATTATTATCTCCTTAAAAAATATATTCGTAATTTTTATAGAATATCACTTCATAAAATGGTTTTGGTGTCTCGTTATCATTTGTTTATTAGGTTCTCTCATAGACTATTCTATTTTATGGTTTTTCCAAAGAACCATTACTCATTGTGTCTTCTGATTTCTCAGAACATATTCTATTGTTTCTAGAATCATCATAGTATATTTATAGTAAGATATAATGGATTTTTTCTCTACATCAACATAGGTGATTACATGCATTAGGTTTAGCAAGTATTTCCTTTATTGTGATATGTGCAAAACATCACAAACGTTAGAGAGACATGGTTTTATTGCTAAACGGTAAGCTACATCTTGAATTATTCTATAATTTAAAATGTTCTAATGTATCTAGGACATAACATACCCTTATTAATTAATGTTATAACACCCTTCCATGGAGAAACCATCAAGAAATTATGATGTCCCACTTGAAAATAAAAATCCTCACATTCGTTATAGGCATGGATCGTTTTACTGCATTGATATTCTTAGATATGGGTCCGAATAATCTTAAAAACTTCCATTGTTTCCTCAATAATTTATAATCCAATGAGTTTTCCATTACAATCATCATCCCAACTAGTTGTTTTATGACATCTCATTCAAAATAATTCTTAAAATTTGTCCATCTGAATACTTTAATGGAAGATATTGTTATTTGATGATTCTCATATAGGTAAATAATGTTTTTTATACCTTGGATTCCTATTGAGATATATATCAACATGTGTTCTAATGTTTGAATAGTAATTTCTAATTGTCCATCTATTTTTGGGTGATAGTCAGTGCCTAAAAAACCATAGTATCTATGTACTTAAGATCTCTTTTCTATAATCATATTGTAAAATATGGATCACAATCAGAAAAAAGATGGGGGTACAACATGAAGTTTTATATTCTCACTAATGTAATGTATTGATTAACATTAAATAGGTAAATCTTATCTTATAACAATTAAATGTTCCAATATGGTAAAATGATCGATGATAACCAATATCACATCATTTTATCAAGGTGTATTTGAAATCCCCATGAGATATTCAATCATAATATCAATCATGTTTTACATATGTATTATGTAACACCCGAGACATTTATTATATATAAATCATCAAAGGAATCTTTTTCTACACACAACACTTGCTTGTCTTTCTTTACACGAAATCGCGACCTTCCTCGATAGCTTGCGTCGTACGCAATACCGAGTTTCACTAAACAACGATATGCTATTAAAATATTATTAAAACTAGCCGTTATGAATAGTAATAACCACTTTCTGAAATTTTATAAATTTTATTTTTCAAAATGGACTTCATTTTTGGATTCAGAATATCGAAATTAGCCTAGGGTGAAATTTTGGTATTTTTCTGGAAACTTTCAATTTTTGATGAATAGTGAAACCACGAAGTGGTAGATAAAAAACAGAATTTTTCATAAAACATAATTTTACCGCTTCTGTAAGTGGAATTTTGAAAATCTGAGAGACACGGTTAATATCAAGGACGAAAATGTGGTTCAATGAGATGAAAATAATTTTTTGGTGAATAGTAACTTTTTACTTTTTTTACCACGGTTAAAAGTAAATAGGGTAATTAAGGGTAAAGATGATATTATTATTACCCTAACACATGTCCTAATTCTATTGGATAAGTGAAATTCGACCAAAAACAAACTTAGGAATAAAATATGACCATTTAGGCCCACTTGGATTAGATTAGGACATTTATTATTATTTTATTTAAAGAAGGGTAAAAATAGTTAAAATCAATGTTTAATAAGTAAATAATTTTTAATATGGGGTTATAAATAAGATAAATTAGACTATAAATATTCATTATAAATAAAATAATATTTCCTACATAATGGTATTTTATTTGTAATTTTTAGACATTAAATAATTTAATTTATTTATGACACAACGATGATGCAGTAATTATCTTATTAATGAAATATTGACATAATTAATGTTATAAATACCCAAATAAATGTAATTAGAGACTTTTTATTAATTACACTAATTTTCTAGGTTAATATGACATGTTAGTATTGATTTAATTAACTTTTTTCGAACTAATCATTATGTTATGATTTTCAGAAAAATTAATTACTATATAGTGTCAAAATTGACATAAAATAGTTTTTAAAACAAATATTATACTAGTAATTGTTATTTTATTCCTAAAAATATATGGTTCGTCCAAATGAATTAGATAAGGTTATATATATAAATAATAAACAACTTGGGGTTCTTTTGGCTGCTTATAGTAAGTTTATTAACCTTATAGTATAAGAACACAAGAAGACACGGTAAAAGTAAAATTATTTAACATATTGTTAAATCTAAATGAAAAGGTTAAAATAGGAACCTAAACTTGTCTAAATTCTATTGGATGAGAGGCTTTCGACCCATCCCCACCTTTTCTTAGATATAAATCATTTTGGAGCTATTTAAAACCGAACATGACTTTATAATAAAATAATAGTTTTAGTTATTCCAAAGGTGCCCCTCTCCTCCCTTATAAAAGGGAACCTCCTCCCCCTCTTCCTCACACAACTTTGAGCCTTCAAGCTCGTAACACCCCTGACAATTACTCCTCTCCACTTCCCTAGAGACATCCTAGAGGTCCTAGTCTTCTTCAAAGACCAATTTGAGTGCCCTAAAAGAAGGTCTCAAAGAATCACTTCAAATAAGAGGTAATGTCTGTTACCGATTCTTTCATCTTTATTTCTTCTTCCGCATCTTCTTATTTAGTTGTTTCATTATTAAGTAATAACATCAGTATCAATAATATACTGATATGTTATTATAAGTATGAAACAACCCAATTTCACCATCTATCCATCCTACGGAAAAAGAAATCATCGCGCGTGCGTACGTACGGAATACCATCTCCACGCCGTGGTGTAATCTATTTTCCACCACCACCTTACTTGGATGGGTATAATGGTGTAAATAATGACTATATATGACTATTATAAAGTGATACAGATTCTGAAATAGTATACATACACTCCAATATAATTCCACGATCATAGGAACGATATCATCACTCGTGCGTACGTACGGAATACTGTCTCCACGATGTGATGTGACTCGTTCTACGTGATATTAATTTAATAATGATTATATAAATTAATTGAATTAATGAATATGATATATATTACACTAATAAAATTCTGTAAATGATGTATCTATAACCTAAAGATAAGAATAAGAATTTATTCGACAAAACACGGAAAAGAACAAAAAGTTATAAAAACCCGAATAACAAGTAGCAATGAAATATTACTACTAAGAAGCTAAGAATATGACCATATATGATATCATAAAAATAATTATGATTCTGTAATAAGTCAATAACATTATTTAAATCATTATACAGGAGTTTCGGACACTTACGAAGCAAAACGGACCTAAGGTAAGGGAAATACCACAATCTCGTTTTTATCCGAAATTGTTTATACTTTGGAATTTACTGGGGTGTATTTTATCGTCCACATAAATGTTTCCTCAATATGTAATATTTATATCCTTCTACAATAGTTTATATTCAATTTTACCCTTCTATGAGTTTTTAGTAAAAGATATGAAAGGAATCTTTTGTCGTTTTTCGTACGAGGTACTATTTGACTTTTCCGACAAAAGTACGAAGAATGTTTTTTTAACTTATACGGCATGAATGGATTTTTAAAACATTATTTCCAAAAGATTCCTTTACAAGTTTTAAAGTTTATTTTTAATCAACTTCTTTTAGTTTAAAATCGTATGACATTTTAAGAAAGGAAAAGTGTTTTTGAAGTAGAAAGGATATCTTCCTCAAGAATGAAGTTCAAGTGTTTTATCAAAATTATTTTCCATCTAAGATAATAAAGGGTTCTGTTTTTATCCCTATTATTACATTGATTTGATTATGTTGTGATGGAATTATTTTTATGAATTCCTTTATTGTATATGAATTGTTTTATGATGTCATGATATTTAAGATTTCCATTTTTATTACATGGGTTATGCAATGATGTATGGTTTATGATTTTGTGGAACACATAAGAATGGTATAATTATGAGATGGGTGGGACCTATATCTCCCTCCAATGCATTGGGAAAAGATTTTATATCTCATGAGATAGACGTGGCTGGAACGGTAGGTTATACCGGTTCAGTGAAACAAGACTGAAATTAGGGTGACTCGGTTCAGAAATGGACTTTGTCCACTAAGATAGTCTTGGAAATGAGTCTTGACTAATAAGATATGTTTCTCTATGATTATGTGTGTATGACACAAAGTTTCATGTTTTATGTTATGATTATTGTGATTACATTTCACTGCCATGATTTATCCCATGTTATGAAATTAAGATCTCTTTTGCAGGTTAATATTTCCAAAAGTTATGTGCTTATGTATACGATGTGATTGATATTTATTTTGTTTACCCTTACTGAGCATTTGAGCTCACCCTTTTGTATGTTTTCTTTCCCCAGGTCAGGAAGAAGGTTATTAAGTAAGATATTCCAAAAGGGACTATTGATATGATGAAATAAATGGGAGACAATGTAGATGCTTTATGAACCAGTTTTTTATGTTTCCCAGTTTCTAAAGGCACTATACCTATACGGTCCTTTCATGCTTTTTTTATATGTTGTAATAAGTATGCTTCAATTTTGAAGTATTAACAATGTATGTAAATTATGGGTCGTTATAGTTGGTATCAGAGGAAAGGTATAGTCAACCTTTGTAAACTAGGATGTCAAAGCCTTAGTAAGAACCCTAAGGATAAGTCTAAGCATAGAACACAATCTTAGTATTTTAGAAATGGCCATGATTAACCTTGGATAAGACCTTAAGTGTGAAATTTTATTCTTGATTATGTGGTTTTCCTATTATAATTATTGTTGCTCACACTATTCTTCTTGGTTTTAGTCAATGTTTGGAACCCGAAGGAACCGTGTTAATGCGGAATGCGATGGGCAATGCAATGATTGTCCCCCTGAGCAATCAAACGTTATGGGAACTGGAATAAAAAATCTTGTAGCCATGCTCAAACATCTTTCTCAAGCTATGAATCATGCAGGACTTCCAAACGAGCAACGGAAGGAGAAACATTCTGTTGAATCCTTCATGAGGCAGCGTCCACCTTCTTTCAGCGGGTCTACTGATCCATTAGTTGCTGAACAATGGATTAGTACTACTGAAAAGATATTTTCAGTCCTTCAATGTTCTGAACATGATAAAGTCATCCTAGCAGTGTATCGTTTGGAAGGAGATGCTGATCAATGGTGGAATCTTATTAAGAATACGAGGCAAAGGGATGAAATTGAGTCCATGGAATGGGACGAGTTCAAGAACATATTTTTCAATAAGTACTTCCCTCGTATTCTCCAAACAAACAAGGATAAAGAGTTTCTTGAGCTGAAGCAAAAGGATGATAAATCTGGTGGTACCTATGAAGCAAATTTTACAAGACTTGCAAGGTTCTCTTTTGGTATTATTATCCAACCTGAGAGTAAGATCGATCGATTCATTAGTGGCTTAAAACCAAGTCTTCGAAGGGCGTTAGCCATAAGGGACTTCAATAGCTACGAGGAAATCGTTCGATGTGCTCTCAAAGTCGAGATGGAGATTGGAGTAACCCATCAGCCATATGGGTTTGATAAGAAGAGGAAAATGGAATTCAAAGGAAAATCTGAAGAGCACACTGAAATGAATATGAGCTTTCCCTTATGCTCAAAGTGCGGAAAGAAACATGGAGGGATTTGTCTTAAAGGGAAAATTAAATGTTTCAAATGTGGAAAGGAAGGTCACCGGGCATTTGAATGCCGCGATGATGGGAATAAGATGTCTAATGATGCAAACAAAGGAAGGGATACACAGAGTAAAACTATTACACTTCATTGTTTCAAGTGCAAGGAGATGGTACATTATTCCAATAAATGCCCTAATCCAAGGGTTGATGATGATGGTCGACGTCAACAAACTCTTAAGGCTAAAGACAAAGGAATGTCACATGCAATTTCTATTAGCGATGTGGAGTACGATAACTATGTGGTGAAAGGTACACTTACCATCCACTCTAAATTATCAAATGTTTTATTTGATTCTGGATCCACCCAATCTTTTATTTTTGAAGAATTTTCTAAGGGTATCACCGAATTACCTCAAAAATTAGATGTTGAGTTAGTTGTGACAACACCTAATGGCACAACAGTCGCATCAAAAGTTTATAATTCCTCTCCGATCGAAGTTTGTGCGAAAGTGATTCCTGAAAATTTTGTGATCCTTCCTATTGTAGAATTAGATGTGATTCTTGGCATGGATTGGATTTCTTTATATGGAGCTCATATCAATTGACAAATAAGGGAAGTCACATTTCATATTCCAGATCAATATATGATTGTCTATCAATGCAAGGATGAACATAACCTTCCAGTGGAAATTTCTTCCATCTTATGGGTCTTGATTCCACTAAATGAAGGTTATTTATATCAAATGGTTGGTGAGAAACTCACGATTAAGAATATTCCCATTGTACGGGAGTTTGATGATGTCTTTCTGGAGGAATTACCAGGACATCTACCAAATCGAGAATTTGAGTTCTCAATAGAACTCGTACCGGGTGCTTTGCCTATTTCAAAGATACCTTATAGAATGGCCCTAATTGAGTTGCAGGAATTGAAGAAGCAACTCCAAGAGAATCTTGATAAGGGATTCATACGCCCTAGTGCATCACCTTGGGGAGCACCTGTTCTATTTGTTAAGAAGAAAGATGGGTCAATGAGACTCTGCATTGATTATCGAGAACTTAACAAGATCACTATGAAGAAAAAATATCCTCTCCCACTCATTGATGACTTATTTGACCAACTATGAGGATCTCAAAATTTTCCAAGATTGATCTTCGTTCAGGGTATCATCAATTAAGGGTAAAAAGGGAGGATATACCAAAGATGGCTTTCCGTACAAGGTATGGACTCTATGAATTTATAGTGATGCCATTTGGTGTTACTAATGCCCCTGCTATCTTCATGGATCTGATGAATAGAGTCTTTAGAGACTATCTTGTTCAATTTGTGGTAGTCTTTATAGATGGTATTCTTGTCTGTTCAAAGAGAAAGGAAGAACACGAAGAGCACTTGAAAATTATATTGAAGACCCTGAGAAAGGAGAAGCTTTATGCCAAATTTACCAAGTGTGAATTTTGGATTCAAAATGTTTCATTTTTATGTCACATAATCTCAAAAGAGGGTATATCTGTGGATCCATAAAAAACAGAGGTTATCGAAAGATGGTCGAGACCAACAACAGTAACTGAGATCCGACGTTTTCTTGGTTTGGATGGATATTATCGACGTTTTGTGAAAGATTTTTCATGATTATCTAATCCACTCACCAAGGTGACTCAGAAAGAGTTATGTTTGTCTGGACGGAGGAATGTGAAGAGAATTTCAAGGAGTTGAAAAGAAGGTTATCCAGTGCACCTGTGCTCACACTGCCTTGTAGTGGAGAAAGGTTTGTGATCTATAGTGATGAATCCAAGAAGGGATTAGGATGTGTTCTTATGAAAAAATATATGGTGATAGCTTATGCCTCACGACAGTTGAAAATCCATGAGAAAAATTACCCAACACATGATTTGGAGTTAGCTGCGGTAATCTTTGCATTAGAGATTTGGAGGCATTACCTTTATGGTGAAAGGTGTGATATTTATACTGATCATAAAAGTTTAAAGTATATTTTCACACAAAAGGAGCTGAATATGCGTCAAAGAAGATGGTTGGAGCTGATTAAGGATTACGACTGCTCAATCCATTACCACCATGGGAAAGCAAACAAGGTGGCAGATGCATTAAGTCGACAAGACCATGTAGTTTATCCATGATGAGGATCACAAAAGATCCAATATTTATGGATTTAAAATGGATGGATCATGGAATTATAATGGAAGGGGAAAAATCATATCTTTCTCAAATGAATGTTCAACCATATATACATGTGAAGATTAAAGAGGCACAGAAAGAAGATGTCGAGTTACAAAAGAAGGTGATAAATGTTCCTGAATTCAACCTTGATTGAGATGGGATAATAATGTTCAGGAATCGGGTTTGTGTTCCTCCCATCCCCGAATTAAAGAAGGAGCTGCTGGATGAGGCTCATAGTTCTTCATTCTCTATTCATCATTGAAGCACGAAGATGTATAGGGACCTGAAAGAGTACTTCTGGTGGGATGGCTTGAAAAGAGATGTTGTAGAATTTGTCTCTTGATGCTTGGTTTTCCAACAAGTTAAAGCTGAGAGACAGAAGTCTAAGGGGATGTTACAACCATTACCCATACCCGATTGGAAATGGGAAAACATCACTATGGGCTTTGTCACAGGACTTCCTAAAACTTCCAAAGGCAATAATGTTATCTGGGTCATAGTTGATCGTATTACAAAGTCTGCACACTTCATTGCTATTAGAGAGGATTTCTCTCTAGATCATCTTGCCAGGATATATGTAAAGGAAGTGGTAAGATTGCATGGAGTACAAATTTCTATTATATCCAATCGGGATCTGAGATTTACCTCGATGTTCTGTCGAAGTATTCAGTATACTCTAGATACAGAGTTGAGTTTCAGCACTGCTTATCATCCTCAGACAGACGGTCAGTCTAAGAGAACAATTCAAACCCTAGAAGATATGTTGAGAGCCTGTTCTATGGATTTCAAAGGTGGTTGGGATCAACACCTACCTTTGGTGGAATTTTCTTATAATAATAGCTTTCACTCCAGTTTTCAAATGGCTCATTATGAAGCTCTCTATGGAAATAAATGCAGGACTCCAACTTGCTGGGTTGATGTTGGGGAATGAAAGCTATTAGGACATGATCTCGTTGATGAAATGGAAAAAAAGGTCAGATCTATTCAACAACACATAAGAGCAGCTCAGAGTCGATAGAAAATTTATGCCGACAATCGAAGAAAAGACCTATAGATTGAAGAGGGTGATAAAGTATTCTTACGAATATCTCCCTGGAAGAGGGTTATGATATTTGGAAAGAAGGGGAAGTTGAGAACTAGATATATCGGTCCTTTCGAAATACTGGATTGTGTTGGGAAGGTAGCTTACCGATTGGCGCTTCCACCGAATCTCTCTCAAGTTCATGATGTGTTCCATGTATCTCTCCTGAGAAAGTACATACCTGATCTTTCACATGTACTCAGCTCAGAAGTTGTACCGCTGGAGCAAGATCTTTCTTATTAAGAACAACCGATAGAGATTCTGGATCGTAGCGAAAACTTCCTACGAAACAAGACCACTCGATTGGTGAAAGTTTTATGGAGGAACCACCAATTATAAGAAGCTACATGGGAGCTTGAGGATATGATGAGGGAGAGGTATCCTCATCTGTTTGTTACAAAGTGACGAATTTCGAGGGCGAAATTCATTTTATGGTGGGTAGAATGTAACACCCGATACATTTATGTTATATAAATCATCAAAGGAAACTTTTTCTACACACAACAATTTCTTGTCTTGCTTTACATGAAATCGCGACCTTCCTCAATAACTTGCGTCATACGCAATACCGAGTTTCACTAAACAACGATATGCTATAAAAATATTATTAAAACTAGCCGTTATGAATAGTAATAACCACATTTTGAAATTTTATAAATTTTATTTTTCAAAATGGACTTCATTTTTGGATTCGGAATATCTAAATTAGCCTAGGGAGAAATTTTGGTATTTTTCAGAAAACTTTCAATTTTTGATGAATAGTGAAACCACTAAGTGGTAGTTAAAAAACTGAATTTTTCATAAAACATAATTTTACCGCTTCTGTGAGTGGAATTTCGAAAATACGAGAGACACGGTTAATATCAGGGACTAAAATGTGGTTCAATGAGATGAAAATAATTTTTTGGTGAATAGTAACTTTTTACTTTTTTTACAACGGTTAAAAGTAAATAGGGTAATTAACGGTAAAGATGATATTATTATTACCCTAACACATGTCTTAATTCTATTGGATAAGTTAATTTCGACCAAAAACAAACTTAGGAATAAAATATGACTATTTAGGCCGACTTGGATTAGATTAGGACATTTATTATTAATTTATTTAAAGAAGGGTTAAAATAGTTAAAATCAAAGTTTAATAAGTAAATAATTTTTAATATGGGGTTATACATAAGATAAATTCGACTATAAATATTCATTAGAAAGAATAAAATATTTCTACATAATGGAATTTTATTTTTAATTTTTAGATATTAAATAATTTAATTTATTTATGACACAACGATGAAGTAGTAATTATCTTATTAATGAAATATTGACATAATTGATGTTATAAATACCCAAAAAAATGTAATTAGAGACTTTTTATGAATTACACTAATTTTATTGGTTAATATGACATGTTAGTATTTATTTAATTAACTTTTTTCGGACTAATCATTCTGTTATGATTTTCACAAAAATTAATTACTAAATAGTGTCAAAATTGACATAAAATAGTATTTAAAACAAATATTATATTAGTAATCGTTTTTTTATTCCTAAAAATCTATGGTTTAGCCAAACGACATAGATAAAATTATATATATTAATAATAAACAACTTGGGGTTAGTTTGGCTGCTTATAGTAAGTTTATTAACCTTATAGTATAAGAACACAAGAAGACACGGTAAAAATAAAATTATTTTACTTAATGTTAAATCTAAATGATAAGGTTAAAATAGGAACCTAAACTTGTCTAAATTATATTGGATGAGAGGATTTAGACCCATCCGCACCTTAGATTCTAAATAAATCAATTTGGATCTATTTAAAACCGATCTTGACTTTATAATAAAATAATATTTTTTGTTATTCCAAAGGTGCCCCTCTCCTCCCTTATAAAAGGGAACCTCCTCCCCCTCTTCCTCCCACCACATTGAGCCTTCAATATCGGCCAACCCCTGCCAATTCCTCCTCTCCACTTCCCTAGAGACAACCTAGAGGTCTTGGACTTCTTCAAAGACCAATTTTAGTGCCCTAAAAGAAGGTCTCAAAGAAGCACTTCAAAGAAGAGGTAATGTCTGTTACCGATTCTTTCATCTTTATTTCTTCTTCCACTTCTTCTTCTTTAGTTATTTCATTATGAAGTAATAAAATAAGTATCAATAATATACTTATATGTTATTATATGTATGAAACAACCCTATTTCACCATCTATCCATCCTACGGAAAAAGAAATCACCACGCGTGCGTACGTACGGAATACCGTCTCCACACCGTGGTGTAATCTATTTTCCACCACCACCATACTTGGATTGGTATAATGGTGTAACTAATGACTATATATGAATATTATAAAGTGATACAGATTCTGAAATAGTATACATACACTCCAATACAATTCCATAATCATTGGAACGATATCATCACTCGTGCGTACGTACGGAATACCGTCTCCAGAATTTGATGCGACTCATTCTACATGATCTTCATTTCATAATGATTATATAAATTAATTCAATGAATGAATATGATATATATTACAGTAATACCATTCTGGAAATAAGGTTTCTCTAACCTAAAGATAAGAATAAGAATTTATTCGACAAAACATTCATAAGAACAAAAAGTTATAAAAACCCGAATAACAAGTAGCAATGAAATATTACTACTAAGAAGCTAAGAATATGACCATATATGATATCATAAAAATAAGTATGATTCTTGAATAAGTCAATAACATTATTTAAATCATTATACAGGAGGTTCGGACACTTACGAAGCAAAACGGATCTAAGGTAAGGGAAATATCACAATCTCATTTTTATCCGGATTGTTTATACTTTGGAATTTACTGGGGTGTATTTTATCATCCACATCAATTTTTCCTCAATATGTAATATTTATATCCTTATAGAATTGTTTATATTCAATTTTACCCTTCAGGGAGTTTTTAGTAAAAGATATGAATAGAATCTTTTGTCGTTTTTCGTACGAGGTACTTTTTGACTTTTCCGACAAAAGTACGAAGACTGTTTTTTTTAACTTATACGACATGAATGGATTTTTAAAATATTATTTTCAAGAAGCTTCATTTATAAGTTTTCATTTTTATTTTTAATCAAATTCTTTTAGTTTAAAATTTTATTACATGTTAAGAAAGGAAAAGTGTTTTTGAAGTAGAAAGGATATTTTCCTCAAGAATGAAGTTCAATTGTTTTATCAAAATTATTTTCCATCTAAGATAATAAAGGGTTATGTTTTTATCCCTATTATTACATTTATTTGATTATGTTGTGATGTAATTACATTTATGAATTCCTTTATTGTATATGAATTGTTTTATGATGTCATGATGTTTAAGATTCCCATTTTTATTACATGGGTTATGCAATGATGTATTGTTTATGATTTTGTGGCACACATAAGAATGGTATCATTATGAGATGGGTGGGACCTATATCTCCCTCTAATTAATTGGGTAGAGATTTTATATCACATGAGATAGACATGGCTGGAATGGTAGGTTATACTGGTTCAGTGAAACAGGACTGAAACGCGGGTGACTCGGTTCCGAAATGGACTTTGTCCACTAAGATAGTCTTGGCAATGAGTCTTGACTAATAAGATATGATTCTCTATGATTATGTGTGTATGCCACAATGTTTCATGTTTTAAGTTATGATTATTTTGATTACATTTCACTGCCATGATTTATCCCATGTTATGAAATTATGATCACTTTTGCAGGTTAATATTTCAAAAAGTTATGTGCTTATTTATACGATGTGATTGATATTTATTTTGTTTACCCTTACTGAGAATTTAAGCTCACCCATTTGTATGTTTTCTTTCCCCAAGTCAGGAAGAAGGTTATTAAGTAAGATATTCCAAAAGGGACTATAGATATGATGAAATAAATGGGAGACAATGTAGACGCTTTATGAACCAGTTGTTTATGTTTCCCAGTTTCTAAAGACACTATACCTATACGGTCCTTTCGTGGTTTTGTTATATATTGTAATAAGTATGCTTCAATTTTGAAGTATTAAAAATGTATGTAAAGTATGGGTCGTTATATATTACATGTTGTTTCATGAATCCCCTATGATGTTGTCTTGGAGACTTTACCTGCTGACAATCAAAACATCTAAACACAGAATTAGCAATCATCATCTTAATGTTGTCCGACCAAATTTATTATTTCAATACAATATACATCATATTGATACAAGGTTGTATAGATAAATTGTATTCATTCACAGTATTCAATTTTTCTAATTTTAGCTTATGTTTAATGGGAACTCAAAAACACTTCCCAAATTTGAAAATTCCATCTTCTTATAAAATTCAGTCAATCTACCGTAATTCAAAGAATTAATTTTCATTTTAATAACATTCTAAATAGAATGATATATTTTTATATATTATAGTAAAGATGTATTAGAAACCATTTTAAAATTTACTGATGTTTCACCTTCCATGGTAATTCCCATATCTATTTTTACGGGATCCATTAACATAAGATCCCATTTAAGTCGAATTTTGTTCAGAACACCATGGTCATTGTAACTCAAAGCATCTAACCGCTTATTAACATACCAAATGGTGTAGTTGTTTCTAAATTCCTACTCATTGAGTACTTTAAGACATCTCCATTATCTCTTATTCAGTTCTTCCATTGAGAAAATATATTTCAATCACATGTGATTAGTATATATTTCAAATCATTCACTATAGATATGATGTCACCATATATTCGGAGAATGGAATATTAAATCTAACTAAAGATAAGGAGTAGAATGTCTTTTTCATTAATTTTTTATTTTATTAAGGTAAAATAAATATCTATATCATTCTAAATAATAAAAAAGATGAGACTTTTCTTTTATGTGTTTCTATAAATAAAAAACCCATGATTTTGATATGTTAATGTGAAGATAGAAGCATTGACTAATATTGTGTTAATTTATTAAAAAAAATCATCACACTCTTTACTGAACCCATTTACATGTGATCTTGGTTAATATGTTACCTAATTGAGAAACATTCTGAAATAAACACCAATAGTAACATTCTAAACCAATAATATTGTGTGCCTTTGTAATGCTCGTCGATGATGGAAATTATTGGATTTATATTCTATTTGAATGATAAATATATATTATATCTTTTGTGAAAATATGACCCAGAAATGAAATTTCCAAAATACATAATTCATACATTCAAAATTTCATATTTAGCTCATTTCTTCTAAGAGTCATCTTATCATGAATCTAGTGGTTGTCATGGTCCTCGTAGATTTTGGGTTATACCAATATTACATTGATAAATAATATAAAAAATCACCAAGATATTCATTTAACACTCTATTCAATAGATCTATGAAGTCATAGGTAGCATTAGTCGGTCAAAATGGCATTATTGTAAACATGTAAAGTTTATAACTATTTCAGAATAAAATATTTGTAATATATTCCATAATTATAGACAAGATATGATATCCATCATGAATTTAAATCTTCTATAAATATTGTGATACATGATGTGGAAAAAATCAATAAGGAGGGGGAGATGTTACTTTTTCATTATTGTAATAACATTTATTTCTCTTTAATCACGGAAAACCCTCATTGATCAATCTTTTATCTTAACAAAAAGAACCGGGGATCCGAATGGGGAAACACTAGGGAGAATGAATACATAAATTATTAATTCACATAGTTTTTTAAATAGATATTTAAATTATCCAATCAACATTCTAATAGAATTCATTGATATAGGTCTTTCATTTTGGATTAACATAATATAAAACTCAACTTTTTGATCTAGAAGATATAAAGTAATTTCTTTTGTAAATTCAGTAATGTATTCTGGTAAAATAGGTACAGATGAATTTTAATTATTAGTAGGTTTTATCTTTTCTTATTTTAATATAATTTCATTTATTAGAGATACAATAAGGGGATCTAGATATGAATCGTAAGATAATGTTTTTTTCTCTAAAGATAATATATTCTAAATCATACTTATAAATCATAACATAATTCTTCTTGAAATAATTTTTCAAATATTGTTTTTTTATAAAAAAATACCAATGATTAAATCAATGTCTACAATACGTATGATGATAATGTAAGATGATAAAACATGTTTATATTCCGTAATAGGAACAACCTATACTAGATTTGTTGCAATGATACATACCTTAAGAGTATTGACTGACAACTCTCTTGTTATTGTGAATTGAAAATGTCTACTTTTTTAAATCAAACATGGAAGATATAAATGAATGTGTTAATTAAGAATCAAATAATTATTTAATTAAATTAGAGGAGTCAATTAATGTACCTTACACCACATCATTTGGAACTTCAACCATAGTAGTTTTCACAACAAATCATGTCTTTGATCCCATGTCAATTTCTAGGGAATGATTTTCTGACATATAAGACAATCATTTCATTAATTTCCCTAGTCCTTAGAATTATATCAATTAACATGGGTATCTTATTTATTTCCCTCAAAATCATAGGCTTGTTGGACTTTTTCTCCCAAATTGTAACAAACTCTCTTCCCCAACATGCTTATTACATGATGTTTATTTCCACATTTATTACAGGATGGAAATCCAATTCTTCCCTTCTTCGCATGTTCCATAATTTACATTGTGATGTGTTCAACATCCATATTCTTCTCCTGATTTATAATAATGTCGTAAGAAATAGTGAATTCCTTTTTGACCTCATAATATATGAGACTATATCTTCATATAATGAGAAACATTGTGAGACTAGTTCCCATTAGACCAATGATTTTATCCCATCAAATAATTGATCGATCTTACTTGTTGGGTCACTTATGTAGTATGAATCATTCCTTTATATCCTTGTGAAGAAAAAATTTTACTTTTACGGATTATCATCCTCCATCAATATCTGAATTATAAATTACCTCCTTATATCCCCTCACAGATCACAATGAATGTATTTTTCTAGGAATAATTAATTAAATTCCGTATAATAATCATTTTTTAATTCTTCATCCTCCTTATGTTTCGAATTACTGATTACCTTTGATCTAAATATCCTGATATATGATAAAATTCAATGAAAACATTCTTCCATTTGTTTCCCGCTTATAATGAAATATTTGTTTTTGGAAATTATCCATTGATAATATTAAAATTGATTTGTAGTCTCATTGAATGTTTGGGGTTGTTGCCTCATGAATTGTTCTATCATTGATCCACTATGTTGTGGATCAAGATTCTCTATTCAGGTAAAGTTTTTTTTTCATAATCCGAGTCATCTATCATAGTATATTTATAAGTTGTTCTTCCATAGAGACATCTCCTACTCTAACATCATTATTTTTGTCATAGGGAAATCCGAACATGGATTACATGTATCAATAAATTTCACATTTCGTCTATTATGCTCGATTTCTAAAAAATGAAAATCAATAGACCATGTTATGAATCTGAATGCTTAATTTAAAATTACATTACATAAATTGAAAATTTTATTCATATCTACTCATATAATCATAATCATGGTTTTTTGTGGACATATTTACATTCATATGATTCATAATGGTTCTCAAGGAAAATTTAAATTATCTTAAGTATATATATTGGTATTGTAAATCCAAATGCTTAGTGAGGCATGTTGTTGTGTACCATCTTACCCGAGTCATGATCAAAACCCCTTATAGGAGTAATTACACCTAGGTATATATATTCCAGAACCAATTCCACTTGCAGTTTCCAGAGAAATATTTATTTTTTAGAACAACCCACATAATCAATACATTAAAATTTTCTTTTTTATGTTCTTATATACTTATCCAAAAATTCTATATTATGTTAGTTTTCCCTAATTTAATTCTTTTATAAATATATATTACCATGTTAGTACTACAAAATCATTGACACCAACTGTAATTCCTGAACCACAGATTCTAAGAGCTAGAGAATTATTTTTTTTACATTGGAATTATCACAAGAAATAAATTCTTCAATGACCTAATAGTTTAGTAGCCTTGAAAAATTGAGATACAAACATATGTTTTACATTACATAAACGAATGTAAAGTATCATAGTATTTCTATTGAAAACACTAATATAACATAGACTATCCCTACAGGTCATTCATAATATAACATTTCACATCCTGGAAAAAATTAAACGTACAAACAGGGGGAGATCTAATTCTCAGTAACGATAAACAATATAAGGAAACCAGTCATAAATTAGAAAAAAAATTTAAATAAAGCTATAAAATTGGATCACAATCCTTTTTAAAATAACCATGAGCATTATTTGGAATGAATTAATCGAATAATTAAATTTAAACATTCACATGTATATTCCTCTAGTCTAATAATAAAATGTAGTATCGACAACAAATCTGATAATGATTGAATTCATAATAAACTACATCATAACCATAAAATAAAAGAAATATGTGTAGACCATATATAAACAGGTATAACCCTTGAAAGACTGAATATTAAGAAAAATCAATGCATCGAGGGGACATAGCAGGTACCGCCTGTCACCTTCTATGTCCAATGAATTCTTATTATGATAGGGGTAAGATATATCAAACAGAAACATTCATATTAAAACTACTATATAAAATGTAATGCCCTGACCCTAGTTACCCAGAGTCGGTGCATAATTATATATCATTATCATGATCACAAGAAAGATCAAATCATGAAAGACCGGTTGGTTTAGTAGCCTTGGAAAAACTAGATATATTCATAATGTTTTATATTACGTCATAATGTTAAAAACTACTACAAAAACATATTGTCTCCATATTCCACACTATTATCCCCTCATAATATCCCTAGAGGTCATTCATAATTTACTTCTTCAGATCCTGGGAAAAATAAAACATAGAAAAGGGGTGAGCTCAAATTCCCAGTAAGGATAACAATATAGCAGAAACATTCATAAATAAGAATAAACATTTAAGGAAATGTATAACCAAAACAAAATCCTTTTAAACATGAACTTAAACATAGTATGGAAAAAATAAAATGAAATAATTCCATTTACTTATTCACATGGATATTCTACTAATCGAATAATCACATGCAATACCAATAACCACTTTCATAATGATGGAATGCAAAATGTCAGACTATCATAACCACATAGCCAAGGCCTCGTGCCAAGACTATAAATAAGATTTTGTCAAGGCCTTGTTCCAAGACACTATTATTTCTCATGAGACCTACCGATGCATCAAGGAGCTATAGCGGGCTCCGCCCGTCACATATTAAGTCCAATACATTCCCATATCAAAAGGTTTAAACATAACATAAACATCCGTATTAAAACAAGCATACGAAATGTCAATAGTTTCACCATAAACTATGAATGGTATAAAAATAGAACATCCACAGTCAAACATATCACAAAACCTTAAATACAATATAGAAGTTTTGTATCATAATAAATCAACTTCAAATAAGCATAAAATCCATCAATGGATGTTGACATAGATGAAATCAAAAATCTTTTTAGAAAAATAAATTTTTCTATTTTGAAATCATTTAAGAGTCATATGTTTATAAAATAAAACATTTTCTTTTAAAATATTCTTATATTCCTGTAAGGGAATCTTCGACGATTTTATAACGGCAGAAAATAACCGCACCCGCCGTATAATTTAAAAAAACATTCTTACCTTAATTATGTCGAAAAGGTTAGAGAGCACCTTGTTTGGAAAACGATGGAATGATTCCTTTATAAAACACTTATAAAAAGTCAAACAAGGGTGTAAATGACTTTAAAACATATTATTTTGAATAGTAAAAATGTTTTGAAATACATTTTTAAGAAACATGGATGTGGATGATAAAGAGATCCCAATAGATTATTACGTATAAACAACCTCGGATAATGAAGAGATTGTGAAATAACTCTTATCTTGTACTTTTACATGGTTGAGGGTAGGATAAACTCCTATATAATGGTGAAATTATTGTTAATAAATTATAAAAGAATAATATATATTAATATAATATCATATATGATCTTTTATCATTGCTTTGTGAATAATATCTTTGTATTATAGTCGTTTTGGGTGTTAACTTACTTGTTTTATTTTATATGTTTTGATACGTAAGCCATGTTTTTCATGGATAGGTTGTATCATATTCATATCCAGAATGATATCAATTCCTTAAACATTATTTTTAAATCATCAAATTATAATTATACTTGAATGGATACGATGGAGAATGAATCTCATCGCGTTCGTGGAGACGGTAGTGAGTACGTACGCACGAGCGACAATATCATTATTTTGATGTTAAAATAATATATAATTGGATAGTATATCATATATAAAGAATCATTATCATGTTATATTTTTTATTTACATGAGTTATACATCATTATTATACCCATCCAAATAATAATATATTGAATAACAATTACACCACGACGTGGAGACGGTAAGCCGTACGTATGCACGTAAGGTGACATGTTATTCAAATGGGGGATAGAATACTGAATATGGTTGTACCATATTTATAATAACATCACAGTATATATAAGATACTGGAGTTATTATTTTAGAATGGTCATAACAAAGAAAGAAGAAGTGGAAGAAGAAATGAATTTGAAAAAGGGTGGTGAAAACACTACATCTTCTTCCGGTTCTTTCTTTTGAATTGATCAAAAGGGCTCCTTAGGTTTCCTTTCTGATCAAACTAAGGCCTATAGGATGTAGTTAGGGATTTTTAGAGAGTATATGGGCAGATTGTGGCCGAACCAAAAGGCTTTGAAGGTGTGAAGTAATGAGAAGGGGGAGTGCCCTTTTATAAGAGGGGTGAGGGGAACCTTTGGAAAAACTAGAAATATTAATTTATAATAAATCCATATTCAGTTACTAATGGATCCAAAGTTGATTTTTCAAAGGTTAAGGTGGGGATAGGTCGAAAACCATCCATTCAATAGAATTTAGACTGGTTTGGGTTACTATATTAACCTTATCGTTTAGTTTTTACTCTTAGTTAATTAGTTTGACATTTACCGTGTCACTTTGTATTTTTATATTATATAGTTAATAAACTTACTATATATATCCAAGAGACCCCCAAGTGGTCCATTAATGATACAAATATCATGATATAAGTCTCTTGGCCTAACCTTAGATTTTAATTAATTTAATATCATTTAATAATATAATATTTGTTTTAAAAACTCTTTTATGTCAATTTTGAGACTATTTAATAGTTGATTTTTTAAAAAATCCTAAAAAAATTATTGCTTCTAAAAAAGTCAATTAGATCAATACTAGTATGTCATATTATGTTATAAAATTAGTGTAATTCATTAAAAGTCTCAAATTATATTTATTTTGGTATTTATAATATCTATTATTTTAATTCTTCACTATTATGGTAATTACTGCATCATTGTTGTGTCATAAATAAATTAAATTATTTAATATATAAAAATTATAAATAAAATTTCACAATGTAGGAAATCGTGTTATATTTCTAGTTAATATTTATAGTCGATAATCAAACATATATAACCCTATGTAAAATTTGTTTTTCTAAAAGATATATGCTTGTGTCATTTTTGTATTCATATTAACTTAGTTAAAATAAAGTGTCTCTATCACTTACAAGTGGCACCATGGGGTCCCAAAATCGACCCAAAGATGCCTGTGGTCGAATATGTATCAACCAATAAGGTTAGGACACTTTTTAGGGTAATTTTTTATTATTATAATATTTTTTTAACCCTTATTTACCGTATTTACCCTTTAATCATGGTAAATAAAATATTTACCGAAGTAATTATTCAAAATTTCTAGAAATAAAAGTAACCTATTTACACAATTTATACATCATAATTATAAATATGGAATCCATTTTTCCAAATTCAAAACACGGAAGTTGCAGAAATTAATTTAAAATATATTCCCGTTGTTAAAACAAAAAGCGTGTTTTTAAGAGATAATAACTATCAAAAGATTGACACTTGTTTATGTCCGGTTTAATTGTAAAATTCTGCACACTGACCAAAATTGAATTAAATGGTAAAAATATATTCTAAATATACTTTAAAACCACCCAAATTCATAATTTATCAATATAAATTATTTTGATTAAAAAAGTTGTTTGTAATTAAAATTTAGTTATTTTCACTATTCATCAAAATATAAGTGTTATCCGAAAAGTTCCAAAATTTCACCTTATGATAAATTTGATATTCCGAATCCAAAAATGAAGTCCATTTTGAAATATAAAATATATATACTTTCAAAAATTAGGTATTACTATTCATAATGGCTAGTTTGATTAGTTATGGTGTGTTAGAACTCGGTGTTGCGTACAACACACGCTATCACATTATTCAAAGAGAAGCGTACCATAGAAGATAGGGGTGTTACATTCTACCCTCCTTCAATTAATTTCTCCCTCGAAATTTCTTTAATATTATCACATGAAATGACTCGGGTGGTTCTTCATCATAAGTTCCCCAGGTTCCCACGTTGCCTCTTCCATATTATGGTTTCTCCACAAAACTTTTACCAGACGCGTCGTCCGGTTTCTCAGTACTTGTTCTCTCGTATCAAGAATCCTGACGGGCTCTCTGCAATAAGACAGATCAGGTTCTAGTTCTAATTATTCATAGGTGATTACATGCGTTGGGTCAGGCATGAATATCCTCAATAGAGATACGTGGAACACATCGTGAACTTTGGAGAGACTTGGCGGCATTACCAACCGGTAAGCTACAACCCCAATTCGTTCTAGAATTTAGAAAGGTCCGATGTACCTGTGCCTCAATTTACCTTTCTTACCAAAACGTATGACTCCCTTCCATGGAGATACCTTCAAGAAAACATGATCACCGACTTGAAATTTCAAATCCTTCCTTCGATTATAGGCACATCACTTCTGCCTACTTTGAGCTGCTTTGATGTGATTTTGGATTACCTTCACCTTTTCCATCGTTTCCTCCACTAGTTCTGGACCTGAAAGTTTTCATTCACCCACGTCATCCCAACAGGTTGGTGTGCGACATCTCTATCCGTATAACGCTCCATATGGTGCCATCTGAATACTCGAATGGAAGCTATTGTTATAGGAAAATTCTACGAAATATAAATATTGATCCCACATACCCTAAAATTCATGTGAGCAAGATCTCAACATGTATTCTACGGTTTGAATAGTCTGTTGTGATTGTCTGTCTGTCTGAGGGTGGTAAGCAGTGCTGAAATGATGTTCAGTATCCAAGGATTTCTAAAGAATTTTCCAGAATCTTGAAGTAAAACAGGGATCACGATCAGAAACAATCGATAGGGGTACTCCATGAAGTCTCACAACTTCATTAATATATAGTCTTGCTAGACGTTCCAATGGTAGATCTTCTCTTATAGCAAGAAAATGTGCTGACTTGTTAAGACGATCAACAATAACCCATATTGCATCGTTCCTTCTAGGAGTATTTGGTAGCCCCATGACAAAGTCCATCGTAATATTGTCCCATTTTCACTCCGGTATGGGAAGAGGTTGCATGACTCCTCCAAGATGTTGTCTTCCATCTTTCACATGTTGACAAACCATACATCTTGAAACAAAATCAGCAATTTCCCTCTTCATGTTGTCCCACCAAAAATGTTCCTTCAAATCTCTATAAATTTTGGTGCTCCCAGGGTGTATAGAAAAATTGGAACTATGAGCATCATCCAACATTTCCCTTTTTAGATCAGGTATATTGGGAACACAAATCCTCTACCCGAATTTCAAAATTCCTTCTTCACACACAAAGTCTCTCAATCTCCCATCATTCACAACATTAATCTTCTTTTGAAATTCTTCATCATCAGTCTATGAACTCTTAATCCTTTCCAATAAAGATGGTTTGTCAACCGTTTGAAAAAGCATTGATGTTTCACCTTCCCTGGTTATTCCCATGTCCATTTTCACTAGATCCATGAAAATTGGATCTCTTTCAATTATCATATTGTTCAAAACTCCATGATCTTTTCTGATCAAAGCATCTTCCACCTTGTTTTCTTTCCCCGGGTGGTAGTGTATCGTACAATCATAATCCTTGAGTAATTCAAGCCATCTCCTTTTCCTCATGTTGAGTTCTTTTTTGTGAGAAAATATAATTCAAACTCTTGTGATCAGTATAAATCTCACATTTTTCACCATAGAGGTAGTGCCTCTATATCTTCAAAGCAAATATCATAGCTACTAACTCAATATCATGACTAGGATAGTTCTGCTCATGAATTTTCAACTGTCGTGATGCATAGGCAATAACCCTATCATTCTGCATAATGACACAAACAAGTCCTTTCTTCGATGCATCACTATAAATAACGAACCCATCATTCCCCGATGGTAGAGTCAATATAGGAGCATTGAATAATATTCTCTTCAGTTCTTCAAAAAATTCTTCACACTCTTTTGTCCAAACAAATTTAACCCCTTTACGTGTGAGCTCCGTTAATGGGTTAGCCAACCGGGAAAAATTCAGGATGAATCGTCGATAATAACCTGCTAATCCAATAAAAGTACGTACCTCAGTTATATTCGTAGGTGCTGGCCATTCTTGGATTGCATTGGTCTTAGAAGTATCAATAGAGATTCCATCTTTAGAGAAAATATAGACAAGAAAACAAATCTTCTGAAGCCAGAATTCACACATGCTAAACTTCCCATATAATTCATGTCTTCTCAGAGTCTTCAAGATAATGCGCAAGTGATTTTCATGATCTTCGTAGATTCAGGAGTATACAAAGATATCATCAATAAATACCACCACAAATTCATTGAGATACTCCTTGAAAACTCTATTCATCAGATGCATTAATACAGAGGGTGCATTTTTCAATCCAAAAGGCATTACAGTAAACTTGTAATGCCCATACCTGGTTTGAAATGCTGTCTTTAGAATGTCTTCCTTCATCACACACAACTGATGGTATCTAAATCGAAGTTCAATCTTTGAAAAGTATTGATCTCCATGCAGTTGGTCAAATAAATCATCAATGTGAGGTAGGGGATACTTGTTCTTTATTGTTATAGCATTGATCTCCCTGTAGTCGATACATAACCTCATGGATCCATCTTTATTTTCATCAATAAGAATAGGGTCTCCCCATGGAGAAACACTAGGGCGAATAAATCCTTTATTACTCAATTCCTCTAGTTGTTTCTTTAGTTAGAAAAATTCTACAGTGGCCATTCTATAAGGGGTCTTTGATATAGGCCTTGATCTAGGAATTAAATCAATGGAAAACTCAACTTCTCATTCTGGTGGATGTCCAGGTAAATCGTCCAAAAAAACATCTACATATTCTTTAACAATGGGTGCATCCTCTATTTGAACATTCCTTTCCTCACCCATAGTCATTTCATTCTCTCCCTCTTCAATAATTAGATTTAGTTGAGCTACTAGAGGTGGATCTAGATAAGAATTATGTGGTGACAATTCTGCTCTAAAGATAAGGTGTTCCTTATCATCATCATCAAGAATTGTAACCTCTTTATTCTTAAAATAAATCTTCACATCATAGTCCGAAAGCCAGTCCATAATGAGGATTATATCAAACTCAATCATAGGTATGACGATGAGATCAGCAGATAAAAAACATTTATGTGCTCTAATGGGTACTGATTCACAAAACATTGTTGCAATGATACTTCCCTTAGTAGTTTTAACTGACAACTCCCTTGTTAAATCAAATTGGAAATATCTAATTTTCTTAGCAATCTGGGAAGATATGAAACAATGTGATGATCCAGAATCAAATAATGCATTTTCTAAACTTGAGGAAACCATTAAATTACCTGCCACCACGTCTTTCAGAGCTTCTATTTCGGCAGTAGTGATAGAATAAGCTTAGCCTTGATCCCTTTGAATTTTCTTAGGTAAGTTCCCCTAACTCTTAGGACATTCATTTTCATAATGCCCCATCTCCCTGCAATTGTAGCACTGAACATTGGTAGCTTCCTTCTTCCCTTTGCAATCACGATCTTGGGGGCCTTTTTCACCACACTTGTAACAGACTCTCGTTCCCCTCAAGAAAGTACAGGGGTGTTTCCTCCCACATTTACCACAGGATGGATATTCAACATTTCCCTTCTTCCTCTTATTTCCATTCCCAGATTGATCAGAAGATCTCTTCTTCTCTTTCTTTTCTTTAAAGTCATAAGACAAAGAGAATTCCTTTTCGGTTATGATAGCACATGATACAATGTCTTCGTACGACGAGAAGGATTGTGATACTAATGCTCAACGGAGAAATGGTTTTAACCCAGCAAAGAAACGATCAATCTTACTTCTTGGGTTATGTATATAATCTCTAGCATACCCTGATAACCTTGTAAAGTTAGCCTCATACTTTGTGACATTCTCATCCTCTTTTTGTCTCAGACTCAGAAACTGCCTTTCCATATCTGCACGATGGTCATGAGGAAAGTATTTTTCTAAAAACATATCTTTGAACTCCATCCATTCCATATTTGATACTTACTGATCTTCCATCATATTTTGAATCAATGACCACCATTGATCAATATCTTGAGTGAATCGGTAAACTGCCATGATAACTTTTTTCCTTTCACTACTCCCCAAAGCCTGAAATATTTTCTCTAGGGAATTTATCCATTGCTCAGCTACTAAGGGATTTTTACTCCCATTGAACGTTGGTGGTTGTTGCCTCATGAATCGATCTAACATTGATCCTCCATGTTGCGGATCAGGGTGCTCCATACTGGTAAGGTTATTATTCATAACCTGAGTAAGTTGTCCCAGTATGGTGATTAGCTGATTGGCACCAGTTGCATCACCAGATCCACTATAATTATCTCGAGCAGGAGGGAAATCCCTACATGGAGTGCGTGCATTGATACGATTTCCATTTGTTCCACTAGGCGCCATTTCTAAACAATGGCATAAACTAGATCAGTTTATGAATCAAAATGCATAATTCCATACTTATAAAACACTTAACATAAATTGAACTATTTATGGATATAATCCATAATCATAAAAATGTTTTCTATGAGGAAGTATATACTCATAAACACTTCATAATGATTTTTAATGAAAATGAGAGTTATCCTAAGCATATCCTCGGGGAGTGTCGTAACCAAAAGTGCAGCAAGGCCCATTGTTGTGCACCAGTTCCCGTTCGATTCTAGCTTAAAGCAGTGTTTTCGGTTTTTACCCCTAGGTACATCTGTGCTAGAGCCGCCTCTACTTGCTCGTATCCAGACAGGGATGTATTTCTCAGAAAACTCACAAAATATCTACAACACCAAAATTCTAGGAAGTTCTTCTATCTAATCCTCAATGTTCATCTTATGACTACATGCTCTAATCAGAGTATATTTAAATCTAGCTTCCAAGGTTTTTACTAAACCTCCTATGATACCAACTGTAATGCCCTGACCCCAGTTACCTTGAGTCGGTGCATTATTACATAACATTGGCATGATCATAAGAAAGATCAAATCTCGAAAGACCGATTGGTTTAGTAGCCTTGGAAACACTAGATATATTCATAAAGTTTTACATTACGTCATAAAGTGAAAAACTACAACAACAACATATTGTCTCCATAGTCCACACTATTATCTCCTCATAATATCCTTGCAGGTCATTCATAATTTACTTCTTCACATCCTAGGAAAAATAAAACATAGAAAAGGGGTGAGCTCAAATGCCCAGTAAGGATAACAATATAGCGGAAAATTTCATAAATAAGAATAAACATTTAAGACAATTTATAACTAAAACAAAAGCCTTTTAAATGTGAACTTCAACATAGTATGGAAAAAACAAAATGAAATAATGCAATTTAATTATTCACATGGATATTCTACTAATCGAATAATCACATGCAATATCAATTACCACTTTCATAATGATGGAATGCATAATGCCAGACTATAATAACCACATAGCCAAGGACTCGTGCCAAGACTACAAATAATATTTTGTCAAGGCCTTGTCCCAAGATATTAGTTTGTCTCATGATACCTACCGATGCATCGAGGAGCTATAGCGGGCTCCACCCGTCACATATTATGTCCAATGCATTCCCATATGAAATGGTTTTAACATAACATAGACATCCGTATTAAAACTAGCATACGAAATGTCAATACCTTCACCATAAACTATGAATGGTATAAAAATAGCACATCTCTAGTCAAACATATCACAAAACCTTCATTTCAATATATATGTTTTGTATCATAATAAATCAACTTCAAATAAGCGTAAAATCCATCAAAGGATGTTGACATAGATGAAATCAAAAATCTTTTTTGAGAAATATCTCTTTCTATTTTGAAATCATTTAAGAGTCATATATTTATAAAATAAAACATTTTCTTTGAAAATATTCTTATAAGATTGTAAGGTAAGCTTCGACGATTTTATAAAGGTAGAAAATAACCGCACCCGCCGTATAAGTTAAAAAACATTCTTACCTTAATTCTATCAAAAAGGTTAAAAAGCACCTTGTTTGGAAAACAACGGAAATATTCCTTTATAAAACTCTTATAAAAAGTAAAAAAATGGTATAAATGACATTAACGCATATTCTTTTAAATAGTAAAAATGTTTTGAAATACATTTTCAAGAAACATGGATGTGGATGATAAATAGATCCCAGTAGATTATTATGTATAAACAACCTCGGATAATGAAGAGATTGTGAAATAACCCTTACCTTGTACAATTACTTGGTTGAGGGTAGGTTAACCTACTGTATAATGGTAAAATAATTGTTATTAAATTATATAGGAATCATATATATTAATATGATATCATATATGATCTTTTAGAATTGCTTTGTTAATAATATCTTAGTATTATCGTCGTTTCTGGTGTTAACTTACTCGTTTTATTTTATATGTTTTGTTACGTAAGACATGTTTGTCATGGATAGGTTGTATATTATTCATTTCCAAAATGATATCAAGTCCTTAAACATTATTTTTAAATCATAAAATGATAATCATACTTGAATGGATATGATGGAGAATGAATCTCATCGCGTACATGGAGACGGTAGTCCGTACGTACGCACGAGCAACAATATCATTTTTTTATATTGAAATAATATATAATTGGATAGTATATCATATATACAGAATCATTATCATGTTATATTTATTATTTACATGAGTTACACATCATTATTATACCCATCCAAATAATAATATATTGAATAACAATTACACCACGACGTGGAGACGGTAAGCCGTACGTACGCACGTATGGTGACATGTTATTAAAAGGGTGGATAGAATACTGAATATGGTTGTACCATCATTATAATAACATCACTTTATATATAATATACTAGATTTATTATTTTATAATGGAAATAACAAATAAATAAGAAGTGGAAGAAGAAATGAATTTGAAAAAGTGTGGTGAAAACATTACCTCTTCTTCGGGTTCTTCCTTTTGATTTGATCAAAAGGGCTCATTAGGTTGGATTTCTAATAAAAATAAGGCCTCTAGGTTGTATTTCAGGATGTTGAGAGATTATTTGGGTGGAGTTTGGCCGATCCAAAAGGATCTGAAGGTGTGGAGTAATGAGAAGGGGGAGTGCCCTTTTATAAGAGGGGTGAGAGGCACCTTTGGAAAAGATAGAAATATTAATTTATAATAAATTCATATTCGCTTTCTAATGACTCAAAAGTTTATTATTCAAAGGTTAAGGTGCCTATAGGTCGAAAACCATTCATACAGTAGAATTTAGACAGTTTTGTGTTTCTATATTAACCTTATCTTTTATTTTTGACTCGTAGTTAATTAGTTTTACATTTACCGTGTCACTTTGTATTTTTATATTATATAGTTAATAAACATACTATATACATCTAAGCGATCCCCAAGTGATCCATTAATGATACAAATATCATGATTTAAGTATCTTGGCCAAACCTTATATTTTAAGGAATTTAATATCAATTAATAATATAATATTTGTTTTAAAAACTCTTTTATGTCAATTTTGAGACTATTCGATAGTTGATTTTTGTAAAAATCATAACAGAATGATTTCTTCGAAAAAATTAAATTAAATCAATCCTAATATGTCATATTATCCTATAAAATTAGTGTAATTCATTAAAATTCTCAAATTATATTTATTTTGGTATTTATAATATCAATTATTTTAATTCTTCACTATTATGGTAATTACTGCATCATCGTTGTGTCATAAATAAATTAAATTATATAATGTATAAAAATTATAAATAAATAATAATTATGTAGGAAATCTTTTTAGATTTATAATGAATATTTATAGTCTAAAATAAAACATATATAACCCTATTTAAAAATTGTTTGTCGAAAAGATGTATGCTTGTGTCATTTTTGTATTCATTTTAACTTAATTAAAATAAAGTGTCCCTATCACATACAAGTGGCACCATGGGGTCCAAAAATCGACCCAAAGATGCCTATGGTCGAAACTTTATCAACCAATAAGGTTAGGACACGTTTTAGGGTAATTTTTTTTATTATATTATTATTTTTTCACCCTTATTTACCAGATTTACCTTTTAACCATGATAAATAAAATATTTTCTGAAATAATTATTCAAAATGTCTAAAATAAAAGTTACCTATTTACACAATTTTAACATCATGATTATAAATATGGAATCCATTTTTCCAAATTTAAAACACAAAAGTGGCACAAATTAATTTAAAATTAATTCCCATTGTTAAACCAAAAAGCGTGTTTTTAAGAGATAATAACTATCCAAAGATTGACACTTGTTTATGTCTGGTTTAATTGTAAAATTATGTAAAATGACCAAAATTGAATTAAATGGTAAAAAAATATTCTAAATATACTTTAAAAACACTCAAATTCATAATTTATCAATATAAATTATTTTGATTAAAAAAGTTGTTTTTAATTAAAATTTAGTATTTTTCACTATTCATCAAAATATAAGTGTTATCCGAAAAGTTCCAAAATTTCACCATAGGATTTTTTCGATATTCCGAATCCAAAAATGACGTCCATTTTGAAATATAAAATATATATTTCAAAAAGTAGGTAGTACTATTCATAACGGCTAGTTTGATTAGTTATGGTGTGTTAGAAATCGGTGTTGCGTACAACACACGCTATCACATTATTCAAAGAGAAGCGTACCGTAGAAGCTTGGGGTCTTACATAAAATCATAAAACATTATTCATAAATAATTATTGGTATAAAAATAGAACCCCAATAGTCAAATTATTCACAATCTCTTCAATATGATAGGTTCTATCCTATGAAATCAATCTCTATTAAACATAATATTGAATAAAGGATGTGGACATAGATGAATGTTTTTAAATAAATTCACTAGAATCTTCTTTAATGAAATACCCATTTTTATTGAATATAGTTTTTTATAATTCAATAAAAATTTAAAAGGAAATATTTTCATTCATAATAATATTTTCCCATTGTAATGGATACTTCAAAAACAATAATGTGTCATGAAGGTGAAAAATATACTCATGCATGATAAGTTAAAAAATATACTTCCCATACATTATTGAAAAAATCAAACAAATTACCTCATAATTAAAATGAAAAAAATATTCCTTTTATAAAATAAAACCACGGTAAAAAAGTATTTATACATTTTAAAATTATAGTAATAATATTTTTAAATTCAATTGTAGTAATAATTTACAAGGATGATAAATATTCCTCAATAAATTCTTATATAAAATAAATATTGAATAATAAATAGATTAATTAATTAAAACTTACCTCGTCCTCTACTTCTGTAGAGGGTTAATTAACCCCATTTTCAATGGTTTTATAATGTTTTTAGGTTGTACCAAATGTTATCCATTATTTTTTATATCATATATGATCCACTTATATTATATTATTAATAATATGTCATTATTATCATTATTCTGGGTGTGAAGTGGTTCATTATTTTGTGATTAATTTTCCATGTAAGGAATTTTTATTATGAATAGGATAAGTATTATTGATCTGGTAAATGATATTATGTTAATAAATATTAGAATCATTCATTATATTAATTTTCATAATCATTTCAAAATGGTTGTAATGAAGAACAAATCATGTCACATCATTGAGATGGTAGGATGTACACACATAAGATAAATAGTATCACTTCGTAATAGTAAAGTGTAAAGAATTTGATGGAATATGAATTATTAAAAAAATATCATGTGATATTTGGTATTTAAATATTTCATATTCAGAGTCATACCAATCTAAAGAATGTACAAATGAAAAACAGTTCACACCACCACACAGATACGGTAATCCGTACATACACATGAAAGGTGATATTTTATTTCATTGGATGGGTATAAGGAAGAATATGTTATTCCCATCACCATAAAACCACAAAGCATATATTATGTTTCATCATAATTGATTAAATATGGAAAAAGAATTCAAAAATAAGGTATAAGAAGAAATAAAAATTGCATGAGTTGTGAACAATTACCCTATCTCCGAGTGCCTCTTTTGGATTTAAAAAAAAGGACTCCAAAGGTTGAATTTACACTGAAATTAAGTACTGTAGGATGACATGATAGAATTTTGGAGGATGAATGGACTGGTTTTGGCCAGGATGAAATGATTTAGAGCTGTTATTAATAGAGAAATATTTGATACCATTTATAAGAGATTGAAGTGGAGCTTTTGGAAACACCAATACTATTATATTAATATAAACTTATTTTAGATATATAATAGCTCCAATGTGAGTAATTTACCTTCTAAGACAAGGGTATGCAGAAATCATCTTAAAAAATAAAATTTTTAAATACTTGGATTATTTTATGAACATTACCATTTTGATTTATATTTAATTAATATATTAAATTTTATCTATGGTCATAATATCCTAATACTAAATGGTTATAAAAATTTTCAAAATATTGTTTTAATTGTACAAAAATTTACACATTACGATATAAAGGAAATATAATTATCAATTTTTAAAAAATTGTTTTTATAATTTTCAAATACATTAATAAAATTTTTTTGTAATCAAATCTTAATAGTTTCAATGAAGACACAATTCATCACATTTATTTGAACTAAACACTGAATAGAAATATAACTTCAAAAAATCCAATAAAATACTCCTAAAATTTCTTATTCGCCTTGAAAAAACATTCAGTACATTATGTAATTAAAATTTTATATCTTTTATTATTTTTAAAACAATTATTTTATTTTTTTAAAATTATTTATGTCTCATTATTTTTTCATCATTAATTGAAATTAATAAATCTATATAAATAATAAATAAATTATTATTATGTAGGTAATTATTTTATCATTCTAAATACTATTATTAATTGATTTTATATACTAGATATACAAATATTAAAATTAATATACATATATATAATTAGAGTGTCACATTTTTTCAGGTTCTTCAATTTTTATAATATATATGTCATATTTATGGACACATATCCATTAAATGATACAATATTGAAACATATGTAATAAGGGTCCAATTTATTCATCTAATGGGATTCTTACATGTGTTAGGGTAATATTATAATATTAGTTTTCCATTAATTATTCTGATTTAACATTAAAAATGCTATATAAATTGAAACTTTCTAATGTTACTATTCACTAAAAAATTAATTTCAATATATTAGATAAATAAATTTGAAAATAATTACAACCATTTATTTCCTTTTACTAAATTTAATTCATTGAAATTTGAAATGTTTCTTTGATTCTAATCCCATAGATGTTTTGGGAAAGCAAGTTAAAATACGTTCAAAAGTTCAATAAATTTTTATATCTAATTATATTATAAAAATTATTTTAATTTACTACATTAGATTAATATAAAAAATATTTATATATTTTTAATTTAAGATTAATTTAATATAAGATAAATACTTACATGAAAAATTATGTTTTATATAATAATAATTTTTCATTTTTCACTATTCATAAAAATTTCAAACCATTTCGAAATATACTAAAATTTCAACCAAAACTAATTTTGATATTCTAGATCCGAAAATAAATCCAATTTTTTTAAAAAAAATAAATTTTTATAATGTGTTTAATACTATTCAAAGAGTCTTTTTAACCAGCTAGTTTAATAGATCATGGTGTTGAAGAACTCAGTTTTCCGTGCAACGCAAGCTATTGAATTATATTAAAATAAATCAATAGTGAAAACATGGGGTGTATCAATATTCATAAGTAATCAGTAAACACCCAAAATACTTCAAAAATATTTAATCCCTTCTTACATACTGTCATGAAACAAACTGACGAGTGTGACACCCATCATTATTAATGTTACTTGACTAGAATGGTTCCCAACTAGAATGAAGAAACATGAATAGTACGAAATTTATTTTAATACCATTAAATTGATTAGAATCAAGAAAAATCATAATTTATATTGAAATAAAATTCATATTTCCTCTTGAATGATTTTGGACATCAACAGATTCCCCAATACATCATTTTCATATAAGGAATGATCAATACAACTTTCCCCACGACTAAAAGTCAAAAAACACAACCTCAATATCTAAGATAAATCATCATGTTTACAAACATGTGAAACAAAAGATTAAGTTATCTCATATATATTATAGAATAATATGCATCCAAAAACACTACACACATTCATAAAATTAATATTTATATTATTCAATATCATCTATTTTGATGATATGATCTCTCGATTTCTATCCCTCATGATCTACTTGATAAGAATTACCAAATAACCAGAAAATAGAATAATTAATTATAATATAATATATATAAATACTAATAATTATTCCCCGTATATGATAATTAAATTTTCCAAGATCCTCCATAGACTACAGGTTATGTAAAACCATATGATAAAATTACCTTTTTTTCATGGATCTTAATTACCCATATTACCTTTCACTGAAGTATTATTGATTTAAATGAATTAATTTTTTATGAAACCGAACAATATAAATTATAAAAATTTGAACTATAATACTAGAATTTATTTTATAAGCTCTAAACATCTATACACACTACAATAATGTATCTAATAATTTAATGAAAAAAATATACAGAAAACCCCAATAATAAACGTTTTTGATAATTAATTGAATAATTAAACTCTTAAGGATATAAAAGTAAAGATGTATAAAAAATAAAGTTTACTTATTATTAAATCAAAATGAAAAATAATAAATTAATCATTTTTTTATCCTTAGACACTAATAAATACTCATTAAAATAAATAATATGTATTTTAATTAAATTCCCAATTAGATAATAAAACACGACATAATACTGTGATCTCAAGAAAAATTATTTTCTTTCCTCATTTAATCTATTAGTGTAGCCTAAAAAATTATAAATAATACATAAAACTAATATAATAGTATGAATGAATGTTTAAACAATATTACTAATTGATTTATTCAGACTTATGGAATAAAAAACACACCTCAAACTTCATGGGACCCATTTGAACATTAATCTAAGGCAGTTTATACCAATGGACAATCATCATTTTCATTAAAAAAATTATTCTTAGAAACTATTATATAAAACTAGTAATAGATAAGGATCTTCAAAAAAATAACACATCTTTTTTAGATAATTATTATCAATGATTTTTTATCTATGATCTCCTCAATATATAACTCTTTTCATAGATCTAATCACGACAGAAATGATAGGCTCATCAAACACATAAAATAAATATAATATTGATGATTCAAAAAATGAATCACTAGAAACTAAATGTGTCTATAATGACTTATATGTGTAGTCATCAAAACATCACCTACCCTCAACCATTATTAATATGTAATGATTAAAATTAAACATTTTTTAAAATGAATGCAATGTTAAATTGATTAAAAAAGTAACTAATCCTTCGGAATCGATAATAAAACTCCATGATTAGTTTATTTACATATATATAAAAAACAGAAAACCATATAAAATATTAATCCTTTAACAAAAAAAATTAACCATAAGGATTCATAGACTGATGAATTAAAACATTCTACTGTATATTTGAAATATAAATTTATAAATCCCACTCCATTACTCCAATTGTTAATAATTAGTCTCAATGGGAAGGGTCTAATGCCCAAAACAAGTCACAATGGTCTAAAATAATGATGACCATGGTAATTGGCCTAATGTGTGATTTATGAACATGGGGGTTGTGTAATGATCATATACCATAAATAAAGGTACATAGGTTCTCGAAAGTAGAAGGGAAGCTATGAAGGATGAATCCTCATTTCCATCTATCTAATTGTGAGTGATATTAATGAATCTAGTGATAAAAAAATTTCACTTAGAGACAATATATGGGATGTTCCGGTTGATAGAAACCACTACATGGAAGGAGATGATAATTAAATATCTAGATTACACCCTACAAAAAGTAAAACCATGAGAACAATATAATTCTAACCCATTAAGCATAGTACATGTCTCTTCCATGAAAGAATATTTATTACCATTGAAAAAACATGAAAACCAATTATCGAGATGGTATGATAAAATATAATAACTCATCCCCACATACAACTATACATTTATGAACATTAAACAATTTAATTTCAAACATCTATTAGGAGGAATCCACCTCACCCATTTACCATCAGATGAGGATCTTGGAGACTTGAAACTATGACTCCTACCTTTTAGGAACCAACAAAAGGATAGGGAAAGATCACATTTCATGATCAAAGGAGATAGAACAATAGAAAAATATCAATCCTTCAACTTTATATCCAACAAATAAAGAATGATTCTTTTGTGTCTGAACTTCTAATGAGAAAATAATGTGATCCAATATCCCAATGAAAACAACTTCAGCCATAGCCTATACTCATTGGAATTTTTTTTTGTGTTCCCTGAATGTAGGAGGGGTAAATGGAGTCACCATACGATCCATGGATAGTAACACCCCATGATTTCATAGTACGTTATGTCGTTATAGTAATTAAATATCTTGTGCTACAAACAAATTTGAGTTTGAGCACACCACAACACACCACACTAACCGTTCAAAAAGCGTTTTTGAATATTATTAACTACATTTTGAATATTATATACTATATATAATTTTAACATTCATATTATGTGTTTCTTAGTCTTATTATATTTTCAAATTCATTTTTTCTGATAGAAGAACTATTTTAAAGAAAATACAATTTTACCACATTTTAATGGAGAAATTTTTTTAAAAACAATAATTGACACTTTTATATATATAATTTAATGAAATTAATTTCTTATTTAGAATCGGGACATAAAAATTTAGTTTGGATATCTTTTGATAACTTTTTTGATAACTTTCTTATTTTGATGAATAGTAAAATATATAATGTTTTAATTGAATACTAATTTTTCAATCAGAATAATTTATAGTGTTTAATTATAAATTTTAATGGTTTAGAAGTATAATTAGATTTTAGATTTACCATTTAATCCAATTTTGGTCATTATAATTAATTTTATTTTGAAATTATACAAAAATAAGTGTCAATCTTTTGACAGTTGATGTTCTTAAAAACACACTATTTGTTTTGACAACAAGAATTAATATTAAATTACTTAATAAAACTTTTATGATTTGAATTCATTAAAATTGAAATAATTTTTTAATTCTGAATATCAAATATTTCATAGGCTTAATTATTGGTATTTAACTGGAAAACATCAATTTTTAATGAATTGTAAAACAACATAGTAGTAGTTAAAAAATAACTTTTTCATTTTAATGAAATTTTACCACTTTTGTGAATGAATTTTGAAAATCCAACATGCAGGATTTTTAATATTAGTTAATATGTGGTTCAATATGGAAGAATTAATTTTTGGTGAATAGTAACTTCTGACTTTCATTTAACGAGTTAATGTTAAATAGGGTTATTTAAGGTAAAAAGAATATTATAATAATACAAAATTACCTTAACACATGGAATAACCTTGTTGTATGAGTACTGGATGACCATTGGAATCCTTTGGTCGATATTTGGATCCCATGGATCCATATAAGAGTGATAAGTACACTTTATTTTAATTAACTTAATGTAAAGACAAAAATGACATTAACAAATATCTTTTGGTATATCTATTTTTACAAGAGGTTTTATAAGTCATATTTTTGACTATAAATATTAATTTAATGTCAAAAGTATTTCCTAAAAATTGTATTTCTTTATAATTTTTAGTCATCAGATAAATTAAATTATTTTGGACACAATAATGATGCAATATTCGCCTTATAAATAAATAAGATTATTAATATTAAAAAAAATATCCAAAACTAGTCCAATTCTTATTGGATGATTTTATTTTGAGCATGAGTAATCTTATCATTAAATTTAATGAGTTTTGGACCATTCAAAACCGTACATATGTTTATAATAAAATAACATTTTCAAACATTCCAATAGAACCCCTCCTCTCCCTTATAAAAGGACACCAATTCTAACTCATTCCTCATACCTATCAAGCCTCTTGGCTCGGCCAACCCCTACCAAAATATGCTCTCATGATTAGTATCTTCCCCTTTGAAGCCTTAACGTTTGATAAAGTCACTTTAAGAAGTCTGTTTGGTTCAATTCAAAGGCAGTTACCCAAAATAAAGGTAATGGTTTCTCTTAAGTTACTTTTCATTTATTTTACTTCTCCAACCCCTAAACTCTTTTTATTCCATTATTTTATAACAACACAAATATCCTCTATATACTAGGATGTTTTTATAGAATTTTTTTAACTACACATACACACACCTCTAACTAATGTGTGAAGAACATATTGTTTCTATGGATGGAAAACTAACACCACAGGAAATTATGATTGTTCAATTATATCCTACCGCCTCTCATTGTGGCCACTAAGATGAAACAGTATTTATATATGAAATATATTATGTTTATGTTTTATTTATGCCTCTATATTTTCCATTTACAACATTCCTTTATGTTTTCCATTATGGGTAAAATGTGATAATTTCATTTGAGGAAGTGCGGACTACCACCCCGTCAATGTGATATGACTCGTTAATGACTTATGTGGGGTGTATAAAGGATGGAGTAAATGATATTATATATGATATTATAATGTAATTATAATATAACTATGTATCACAATGTTTTAATTCCATTAAAATACAAAATTGAAATGAAGGCATCGTTCATGCGTATGTACGGCTTACCTTCTCCTTGAACTGTGCATTTCATTTATTATCTCAAAATGTAATGTATTGTTATAAATACATAGATTTAATGGATAGATAATATATATATATATATATGATATATATATATCATTTATATCATTATAGAGATAATGCACTTTTGACCACATGGAAATTTGTAATTATAACAAGTTCATTTTTTACTAATGTTCCAAACATCGAAAAAATATTCTATAAGAACTCAGAAAATGAACTAATTTTAATAGAAAGGTATCAAGTGATATAAAAGGAATAATAAAAATTAAAAATGTTCTTAATAAAGTAAAAATTAGCTAATGTGTATTATTCCGGAATAATAAGGAACATACAAGACATGTAAGACTTGAGGTAAGAGGTTTCCTATCTCACATTTAATTCCCTGTGATTTACATTTGTCGCCACATATTTATTGCATGTGGTGTATTGTGTACTTCCATTTGATATATATTATAAATATTCCCTTATATTAATGGTATTATATTAATTATTTGGTGGTTATTAACTTTTGGTCATACGACTCGATTAATTACAACGTGGTAAGGGGATTTCATCTCACTTCTCATTCCCATGAGATTCATGTTGTATTGCAACTATTTGATTTTGTGTGGTGTATATACTGGCCATGATTGTATTCCTTGTATAATATAACTTAATCTATGGGTATTTACAACTTAATTGAATAATCTTTCTTTCTTGGGGTGTATGCTTCTTGAGTTACCAAATCAGTAATAGATTTTTTATCAATCTCATTATTATCCGAGATTGTTTATGTGTATGTATTTACTAGGAAATACTTATCATTGATACCCATATTTCATAAAAATGTTTTCAAAAGGAATATTTTAAGGTATTATGTGAGGAATTATTTTACTATATCATCATTTTAGATAATTTAATGATTTATCATTTTATACTCTTTTAATTAATGTACATGTTTTCAAAATTATTTTAAGGGTTTCATTATATGAAAATGAATATTTTGAAATGATTTTTATTTTCAAAAGTTTCAAATTTTTATAGTAAAAAATGATTCAAAATTAAATTTTAAAGGAATTCCTTTATAAATTGTGATACTTTTCATGGATTTCATGAAAATGGGGTATTTCTCTCAATGAATTTTACTGACCATTTTCATCTATGTCAACATCTATTGATGGATTTTAAACATGTTTGATGTTGATTTTTATGATAAAAATATTCTATATTATATTTATCATTTTTTGATATGTTTAATGATGGATGATTTATTTTTATTCCATTTGTGGTTTATGGTTAAAGTATTGACATTTCTTATGCTAATTTTAATGTGAATGTTTATTTTATATTTAAACCTCTTCTTAAGATGAATGTGTTGGACTAGTATGTTCTGGGTTGGGGACAGGTAAAACTAATCCCTCCAGGTTGGGGTCTAGTTATAGCAACCCTCCGGGATGGAATCCAGTTATGGAGGCTCTCCAGGTTGAAGACCTGTTATAGGGGCTCTCCAGGTTGGAGTCCGGTTACAAATGCTCTCCGGGTTGGAGTTTGGTTATAGAGGTTCTCTGAGTTGGTGTCTGGTTACTATTATCCCCTAGGTCCTGGCATGAGGCCTTGACATAGAAATTACAGTTTTTTATTATGCATTCCATCATTATTAATGTGGCTATTGATATTGCATATTATTATTGGACTAGTAGAATATCCATGAGATCATGTAAATAGAATTATTTTATTTTAACTTTGACATATTATGCTGAATGTAATGTTTAAAAGGATTTTCTTTTAGTCTTATACATTTACATGAAGGATTATGCTTATTTAGGAATGTTTCCGCTATATTTTTATCCTTACTGAGCATCTGAGCTCACCCCTTTAAATGATTTATTTTTCTCAGGATTCAAGAAGTCTTTTATGGTTGACCTGCAGGGATAGAATATGGGATATGAATGTGTTCAAAAGGGGAAAATTTTCTTTTTGTTGTTGTTTGTCATTTTATAATGTAATGTAACATTGGTTTATGTTATCTATCCTCCAATAATACTAAACAGACCTGTCTTTGGGAACTTTATTCCTTCTAATCATGCAAATGTATTAAAATAATGCACGAACTCCCATAACTGGGGCAAGGGCATTACAATTTATATCAGAGAATGTTTATCAACAACCATTGAAATAGATTTAGATAAATGATGTTTAGAGAACATTACCCTAAAAGATACTTTCAATATTATTATAGAAGAACATCCTATAATATTTGTACTATAAAGATTTTGTGAGTTTTCTATGAAATACTTCCCTATCTGGATACGAGTACGTAGAGGCGGATATGGAAGAGATGAACCTAGGGTATAAACCCAAATATACCACTTTGAGCTAGACACGAATAGGAACTATAGCACGACAACAGGCCTTGTTTCACACTTGGTTACAACACTCTTAGGGGATATGCTTAGGATAATTCTCATTTTCTTTACAAACCACTATGAAGGGTTTATGAGTTTATACCTCCTCAATGAATTTTTTTTTATGATAATGGATTATATCCATGAAATGTTCAATTTTATTAACTATTTTACATGTTTGAAATTCATCATTTCGATTAATAAACTAACCTTGTGTATTGCATTGTTTAGAAATGGCAACCAATAGATGGAATCCGACCTCCCACAATATGCATATTCCAAACAGTAAAAAGGATCATATCTTTCATGGTGTTAAGGCAACATTTAGAAAGGAAATATTATCCCACATATTTTCATCATATTAAGAAATAGTATCATGTGCTAATAAGATATGAAAATAATTTTCTGAGTCTTATGGATTTGAAGTGAAATCCATAGAAAAAATGACGGTAGAGAGAAAGATGGATAAGGTGAATATGGGAAAAGATGAATTTTCCCATATGTGATAACTGTGGAAAGAATCCCCATGAAAAATGCATGAAGGGAATGGGAGTTTGTTATATGTGTAGAGGAAAAATACACATAGTATGTGAATTAATGGGTGTTTAAAAGGTTTTAGATGTACAATGTTTCACATTCAAGGAGTGGGGACACTATGCGAATCAATGTCTAAATCATCAGAGGATTCCCCAAATGTTGTTATTGGATAATAATCAAGTTATGAAACTACCACAGATGAAGAGGAATGACTATTGTTATTATATTTCTATTAAATAATTATTTCATTTGAGTGTTGTATCAACAATTTACTGGTTATATGAAATATGAAAATAAATAAGGACTGTACTACAATACTATTTCATTGAGAATTTGACAATATATGGTTCTATGAAAATTGACTCAACAACAAGTTATTTTTTTTGGAAAATACCTGTTTTGAGGAATGATAAACCATAATATGGTCTTGATACTGAAGTAGTAATTTTGGAATAAGAGATGGTTGATTTGGATAAATTATATTGGATATTCTTGACTACCTTGGAACAGATTAATTGTTTGTATATTCCATCATTGTTAGAGCTTACACCATTTTTGGATAGAAGGATTATATCCAGTATTCTATAAGGAATAACGGAGCATGAATGTAATCAGTATGGTTTTATGGTAATTTAGGGTGTTACAGTGTTTTAATAGAATACATGATGATGGTATTCACAAGTTATTACATGGGTAAAAGTATCTTCATTGTGTTTACCTTCATCATAAATTTTGGACTGTGAGTTTTGAAAAATTAATTTTAGATAGATATAATGGTTGGAATGTATTATTTTGAACTTTGGATAGTTTTTATTAAGATTATTTTTTGAATGTTATAATACTATAGTTTTAGAAAAAGGACAACCTGCAGGTCGGGCGATAACTCGTCGCGTTAGACAAAGCTCCAGGAATCCAACCCCCAAGCTAAGTGTGACAAAGCTTTATGAACGACCACTAGACTACATGAAGTCCTTGGTTATTATAAATTAGTTTTCATCATTGTATATGTCTGAACCTTGTTATATTAGGATAAATATAATATTTTTTATTTCTATTATCTTTTGGAGTGAAAGTTGAGTTTGTTGTAGAAATTAGTTACAGGATAAAACTCTACTTTTCAAGTATATATATATAAATATTTATTTTATTATTTTATTATTCTATGTGGAAATTAATTCTTAAACATTGTGTAAGGGATATTAATTTTTTTTATCCAAATACCTTAGGTTTTGTTGAACTGAGGATATTCTAAATCAACTTAGATTATTGGCTTTGAGTCTCTCATTTGTACACATGTTTTTGATTGATGACCTCAATCACTCCACATAAATATTTACATTTTCCTCTAATTATGTGTCTCTAATTTCTACCAATTTTCTCTTCATCTAGATCACAATTGGGTGGAAAATTTTTCATTCCTTTTCCGTCTTATTTAGATTAAATTTTATCGACCCTATTTCATATGTGGGTTTTCCACAAATGTTTTTTTCTCTTTTTAACCATTTATTTTCTAAGAAAAACTTCAAATTTCGAGGAATAATATTATTGAAGGAAGGTATAATGTTACACCCCATGTTTTCATAGTGTGTTATCTCATTAAAGTAATTCAATAGCTTGCGCTACACACAACACCAAGTTCGAGGGCACAAGAACATACAACACAAACCATTCACAAAGCGGTTATGAATAGTATTAACAGAATTTTGAATCATATATAGTCTATATAATTGTAACATTCATATTATGAGTTCCTTCTACATTGTATAAGAACATATTAAATTTTTCAGATAAAAGAAGTATTTTTCATGAAATTTCATTTTACTGCCTTTTAATGGAAAACCTTTTTTAAAACAAATATTTTACAATTTTATATAATTAATTTTATGAAATTAAATTCTTCAATAAATTTGTGTCATAAAAGCGTATTTCGTATAATTTTTTGGTTCTTTTCTGATAACTTTCATATTTTGATGTATAGTTAAAAATTATATGTTTTAATTGAAAACAAAATTTTCAATTATCATTATTTATAGTGTTCAATTATGAAATATAATGGTTTAGAAGTATAATTAGGTTATATTTTTATCATTTAATCCATTTTTGGTCATTGGAATTAATTTCACATTAAAATTATACAAAAACAAGAGTCAATATTTTGATAATTATTGTTTCTTAAAAACAAGCTATTTGATTTGATGACAAGAATTAATTTGAAATTATTTAATAAAATTTATATGTTTTGAATTTGGTAAAATAAACATCATTTTTGAAATCATAATATCATATATATCTTACGTTGAATATTTGGTATTTTTCTAAAAATCATCAATTTTTTATGAATTGTAAAACCACTCAGTAGTAGTTCAAAAAATAACTTTTCCATTTAAATGAAATATTACTACTTCTATTAATTGCATTTCAAAAATCAGACATACATTTTTGTTATTATTAAGTAAAATGTGGTTCAATAAGATCAAAATAATTTTTGGTGAATAGTTACTTTTGAATTTTATTTACCGCGGTTAAAGGTAAATATGGTAATTTAAGGTAAAAAGAATATTATAATATTACAAAATTACCTTAACAGTTGTCTTAACCTTATTGGATGAGTCATGGATTACCCCGGGCATCCTTGGGTCGATTTTAGGATCCCATGGAGCCACTTAAGAGTGATGGTGACACTTTATTTCAATTAACTAAAAGTAATGACAAAAATGATAGTAACAAATATCTTTTGTTATATCAATTTTTACATGTGTTTATATAAGTGATATTTTTGACAATAAATATTCATTGGAAATTTAAAAATATTTCCGCATTATGGTATTTAGTTTATAATTTTATACATCAAATAAATTAAATTATTTATGACACAATATTGATACAATTTTCACCTCATTAATAAATGATTTAAATAAATAAGATTATTAATATTAAAACAATATCCAAAACCAGTCCAATTCATATTGGATTATTTAATTTCGAACATGAGTCATCTTATATTCTAATTTAATGAGTTTTGGATATTTTAAAACCAACGATAATTTTATAATAAAATAACATTTTCAAACATTCCAAATGAACCCCTCCTCTTCCTTATAATAGGACACCACTTATAACTCATTACTCACACCTCTCAAAACCCTTGGATCTCCAAAAAACTACCCAAATAAGCTATTAGGATCCATATCTTCCTCTTAGAATCCTTACCGTAGGCAGAAGACATTTCATGTAGTCGGCTTGGTTCATACCAAATGGAGTTACCCAAATAAAAGTTAATGGTATCCCTTAACTTCTTTTTTTTATTTTATTTCTCCCACCCCTAAACACTTTTATTAACATTATTTTATAATAAAACCAGTATCTTCAATATACTAGTGTGTTTTTATGAGATGTATTTGAACTACAATAACACACACCTCCATCAAATTGGCAAAGAACATATTGTTTTTGTGGATAGAAAACTAACACCTCACAAAACAATGATAGTTCAATTATATCCTACCGCCTCTCATGGTGTCAATTAAGATGGAATTGTATTTATATATGATATATATTATTTTTATGTTTTATTTAGGCTTCTTTTTTCTCCATTTATATAATTCCATTATGGTTTCCATTATTTGTAAAACGCGATAACTTCATTTGAGCAAGTGCAGACTACCACCCCCTCAAAGTGATATGACTCGTTAATGCCTTATGTGGGACATATAATGGATAGAATTAATGATATTAAATGAGATATTACACAATAATTATAATATTCGTATGTATCATTATTGTTTAAATCCATTAAAATAAAGATTAAAAATGAAAGTGGCATTCATGCATACGTACGACTTACCGTCTCCATGAACGGTGCATTTCATTTCTTTTCTCCAAATGTAATGTATTGTTATAAATACATATATATACTAGATATAATATATATATATATATATATGATATCTATATCATTTATATCATTTTTTAGATAATGTACTTTTCACCACATGGAAAAAGTTTAATTATAGCAACATCATTTTTTGTCATGTTTCTAACATCGATAAAATATCCAATATGAACTCAAATAACTAAATAATTGTTATAGAAAGGTAATAAGTTATATAAAAGGTATAATAAACTTTAAAAATATTCTTAATAACATATAAATTAACTAATTTTTATTATTCAGGAAGAACGATGAAGATACAAGACTAGTCGCACTTGAGGTAAGGGGTTTCTTATCTAACATTTAATTCGGTGAGATTTCCATTGTTTGCCAATTAGTCATTGCATATGGTGAATTGTGTACTGCCATTTGATATATATTACCAGTATTCTCTTTATATACATGGTATTATATGAATTATTTGGTGTCTATTAACTTTTGTTCATACAACTTGACTCATTACAACGTGGTAAGGGGATTTCCTCTCACTTCTTATTCCCGAGAGAATCACGTTGTATTGCCACTATTTCCTTTTGTGTGGTGTATGTACTGGATGTGATTGTATTCCAGGTATAACATATTTTAATTTATGGGTATTAACTACTTCATTGAATAATCCTTCTTTCATGGCGTGTATGTTTCGTGAGTTACCAAATCGGTAAGGGTTATTTCCTCAATCTCAATGTTATCCTTGATTGTTTATGTGTAAGTATTTACTGGGACATACTTATCATCGATACACATATTTCATAAAAAAAATTAAAATGGAATATTTTAAGGTTTTATGGGAGGTTTTATTTACCTATATCATCATTTTAAATCATTTAATGAATTATCATTCAAAACACTTTTAATTAATGTCCAGGTTTTCGAAATGATTTTAAGGATTTATTTATATAAACATGAATGTTTTGAAATGATATTTATTTTCAAAAGCTTCAAAGTGATATGGGACACATTGATTAAAAAATATCTTTTAAATGAATTCCTTTATAAATAGTGAGACTTTTAAATTATTTTATGAAAAAATGGTATTTCTCACAAATCATTTTATAGATCATTTTCATATATGTCAACATCCATTGATGGATTTTAAACTTGTTTGACGTTGATTTTTATGATATAATTTTTCACTATTTTATGTAAGGTTTTGTGAAATTTTTGACTATGGATGAGTTATATTTATGTCATTCATGGTTTATGGTTAATGTATTGACATTCCATATGCTACTTTTAATACAAATGATTATGTTATATAAAAACCTCTTCATAAGATGAATGTGTTGGAGTAGTATGTTCTGGGTTGGGGACCGGTAAAAGTATGCCCTCCGGGTTGGGGTCCAGTTATAGTAGACCCTTCAGATTGGAGTCCGATTACAGAGTCTCTCTTGGTTGATATCTGGTTACACAGGCTCTCCGGGTTGGACTCCGGTTACAGAGGCTCTTTAGGTTAGAGTCCGGTTACAGAGGCTCTGTGGGATGGGGTCCGGTAACATTAAGCACCTAGGTCCTGGCACGTGGCCTTGACCTAGAAATTAAGGTTTTGAATTATGTATTCCATCATTATTAAAGTGTATATTAATATTTCATGAGATTATTCGAGTATTATAATATCCTTGTGAAGAATTAAATGGTATTATTTGATTTTATCCATTCCATATTATACTGAATTTCAATTTCAAAATGCTTTTTTTAGTCTTATACATTGCCATGAAGGTTTTTTCTTATTTATGAATGGTTCTGTTATATTTTTATCCTTACGAAGCATCTATGATCACCCCTTTCTATGTTTTATTTTCCCTAGTACTGAAGAAGTATTTTATTGTTTACCAGTAGGGAATGTCTAAGGGATATGAATGTGTTCAAAAGGGGACAATTTTGTAGAAGTTGTTAGACATTTTATAATGTAATGTAATATCCGTTTATATATTCTATTTTCAGATATTGTTAAATGGATTGGTCTTTCAGGAATTAATTCCATGTAATCATGCCAATGTATTAAAACATTGCACCGACTCCCATTACCGGGGTTGGGGCGTTACATGTACTCCACACCTAGTGAATACAGTAATGTTATTCCAAAACCCAGATACATAGTCACATTATAAGAAAATATGGGAGGTTTTATCTTCATTAGGGGTACGACAACATAAACTTGTGAAAACTATGTAGTCACACTTTCACCACACCACCATATTTGTTGGAAGTGAATAGTAACAGAAGAACTAGTTTAGGAATGTTTGAGATCTAAGGATATCAATACACAAAATAAAACCACTTCAAAATTGATTCCTATTTCCTCATAAAAACAATGATTTCACTTAGGATTAAAAAAATTGATGTGGATCTAGTAAAGATAAGTCTTTTGAGTTTAGTCGATTTTGAAATATCATAAATACTAAAATGTTGTTGATGGTTGAGAATAGACATAATGAATGAGGAGAATCTTCCAGCTTGATAGAATGTGAAATCTATCCCAAGACATTGAGGGAATACATGTATAGTCCCCACCCAATTGTCATTCCAGAAACTAATTGATCCATCCCCAACATTTTTTTTTTGAATTTTTTGTTATATTGAGTATGTGTCCCTAAGTGATATCTCAATTCCTCTATTTTCATCATTTTATATCATCAAAACGTAGTCCATTTTTTTTTATTTCTTATGAGGGATTTCCCTAGAATCACATCCTACACCATCCACACCTAATGATGATTCTTGGGGTATGAAACACATATTATATTATTTCCACCATAATCAGATTAATAGGAGAATATTTTTCATGAAATATACAAGTAGCTAACATCTATTGGATCATCATTGATAAGGATTAACAAATTATTTTCAATGTTTCAAAAGTCCCCTTGGGGTACATGTTTTCTGAAAAAATAATAGGTATTGAGGTTAAGACACAATCAACCATGGTGATATGCCCTCCAAAGGAGACATGAAATTTCCTATTGATAATATGAGAGTCCTTACTATAAAAAAACACAATCTATGTCATGAATACTTTTACTAGAATGGGTGATTAGTAACCCATCATAATATATTGAAAATTTAGTTTTTTTAACCCCATGATATTCATCCATGTATGTTCCCCTTCCATCTGGGCATAACCTGGATATTTAAACATGTTTCTTACAAAGACTAATAATATTACCCCTCTATTTTTAATAAACATAAATAGACCACCTTAAATCATTAATGGTAATACTATTTAAATTGATTAAAAGATGAAATTAATCCACAAAAAAGACATTTCTAATAGCATTGGGGTTTTACTCAACATATGATAGGATGAACACACCGTCACCTCTACTTTTAAAAATATACCAACTAAAAGAATCTTGGATAAAAATGAAAACATTATGGGATAGGGGATCCCCCAATCTAAAAACCCAATTAGATTTAATCCATCCATTTTTTTCCAATATAGGTCATTTAAAAACACGGAGATCAAATGAATCTATTGCTCTTCTAAATCACCCACATAGAGAATCCCATAATTCTCATGTCACTGATGATGAAACTCCATTCAACCATATCATATAATTTTTCATATCATTATTGATGGATACATTTTACCCCATTCCTTATCTGTTAATTTCACTCAGTAATTTATAGGTATAGAAAATGGTAGTTTATTCATATCTACCTCAAATTCATCCATTACATTCTTCAAAATCCCTATTTTGGACATTCACATCTAACCATTAAGTGTTCAAAATAGTAATTAGTTAATATGTTAATTTTAACGTGCTAATATGTGTGAATTTTTTTATCGAGAAAGGGAATTTAACATTATAAAGGAGAATCAACATATTATAATGGGCCGTTATGTGTAAACTACCTCTTTATAAATAATCCTTGATGATGGATACTATCTCCTTAATTATATTATTTGAATCAATGTGGAATGAACATGAGAAACCTTCTAGACCTGGGGAACTACATGAATTGAAAGAAGTAACTACTACCCTGATCACATCCTTAACATGAATATTTTCATAAAAAACCATTCATTTCATGAGATATAAAATATGGTAGAGCATAAAATATTACCACATGTCCAATAGGGTATCCCTCCTACATTGGACTGTCTGCATCCAAAAATGAAGACTGAAAATGGAATTTAACCACACACACAAAAATGTTTGGAAGATGGTTAATGATCCATCCTCAAGAAAAATATTTTTAAAATTTTATCATTTCCTTTCCTTGATTAAAGCCCAGAAATAATATATAGGTCATCTCTTTTTAAGACACATCATCGTTGATTTATTGCTGCCGACTAAATCTTGTTAATTAATAATGTATTCCATCTAGTTCTCCATGATAACGAAATTTCTAAAAACATAAACATCCAAGACACCTTAATTCCTAACTCAGTCTATTTTAACTCAACATTAAGACAACCTATGTCCATGAAATGGGATATATTTTCCTTATACAAGCTATTAATGACATTTTTAGTCAAATAATTTTTTTTTTAAAACCAATCTATGATCCATTAGTCATGAAATTTTTTCAAGATTACGAAACCACATAATGATAGATTGGTTGATCTCCTATTATTCATGCGTAGATGAAATGTACACTACATTAACTTCCAACAGCATGATTGTAAAGGATGGGGTATTGATCAGAGATAACTCATACCTGTTGGTATACATTGGAATTTTAGAATTGTTAAATTATACATATGAATACTAATAAGTTGTCATGTGATATCCATATATATATTAACCATTGTATTATGTAAAGCACAAAAAATATCCACAGTAAATCCAAAATCCAAATGAACGTCTTGAGATTTGATAATCAAAAAATATTTCATGTCTCTTTGGAGGAAGACCCCTATGACTATCCTTTATGACAGTTATAGTATTTAGTTAATATAATCCCCTTCATTCATCGAATCATCAAATATGTTAATGAAACATTACTAATGACATAGAAGATACCATTAAATTACATTTGATATGGAATACTAAATGGATAATAATAAAAAGAAATTATCAAACCCGATATTAATAGATAACTATTAATAAAAGTTATTAATCTGATCAATAGATAAGAAGATGTCAAAAAAAGATAAATATGTTTTTCATGACTAGATCTCCAAGGTTGATGTTCTAGAGTGTAATTTTTCCAAATTTACATAAATCATTGATGTTTTCTTCATGAAATGAATGAATAAAACCAATTTAACCTTATTAATATGAATCATGGATGAATGAATTTTTTTTTCACCCATTCCCAGATTCCCCAACCATCATATATGAGAAAATATTTCATAATAGTGGGATTTGACTAGAATTTTCCCATGGTGTAGTCAATCGCTAAGAACCTGTAATGATGGAGCATTCACCTATTTACATGGATTCTAATGCTGGAACCAATAAGTGGAGGAGAAGTATCATAATGTTCTATACTTATATTCACATGAGATAATACACTATATTCATTTGAAATAGATGTTTTTAAAGAGGTTAGAGGGATAAAAAAATTGGGAGAGAGTCTGTTTGATAATCATAGTTATGTACCCCTATTATGAATAGTTTTATTATCTTCCTGACTGATTACCACCCTCCATGGTGTTGGAGATATTAAAGTCACTGAAGGAAGAACAATATTATGCCTGATTGTATGTGTGAAGATGGATGATATAGAATTATATCAGTGCATGAATTCCTTTCATTATAGAAGGATACCTCTTTTGATGATGTAGGGGTAGTGGAGGATGATCTTGAATGATGATAGGGGTTCAAGCATCATGATGGGGGATATCTATCCACTGTTTTAGAGTATCCATGATTCACACTGATATGTCTTCCCTTTATCACATCCAATTGAAAGAATGATTCTTTAGGGTTTTTTAAAGAAGGTGGTTCCATCTTCAACTAGGTATATCACCAATAAATAGGGTAGTGTTATTTTATGTACAATACCTATGAAATAGATTTAGGTAAAAGAAAACCAATGATTTAAAATAAGAAACTGCATCCCCATCGATTTGAAGAATGTAACTGGGAGGTCAATGGAATAAATACATTTCAATACATACACAATCAACAATAATATCATAGAGAATAAACTTACAATAATACTCACATCAAAAAGAACATATAGAATCTCTTATATCATAAATGGGGGAATGATTTTAGAATGTGAGGGGCTCTGGAAGGATAAACTATACTATTTAACGATGAGAGTTGCATACGATGTGAGTCATTATAGACCACCATAAGATCTTGAAACACCATTTTACAAATTAATTTGGGTTTTGGACAAGGAATTCTAGGGAAAATAATAGGAGTTCAACACCACACCTAAGGCCTCTATATATATGATTTATACTTGTGACATAGCCTCCAAATCCAACAAGGGAATTATGATTTGATGGAAGGTAATGGGTTTCTTCTACACGCCAAACCGAGCTACTAGTATCAACAGATGAATATGTATTGAAATCTCAAATAATTTCATGTAGAATTTGATCTCATGATATACATCCACTGATTTTTCTTGGAGTTCACAAAGAAGTGTATCAGGAATCCGAGGAAGACATTACAAACATGAGGCTGCTAAATGAAGAATTGTCTATTTTAGGGAAAAATCATTTGAAACAGAAATTGTTGGATGATTTGTAGATAAATGATCTGGATGTTGAGTTCTATAAAGACTTGCCACAGAATATAGTGGAGGTCCAAAATTAGTGAAATTGTTCCTCGATGAAGTGCCTGTGAGGGCCAATGGCTAGAAAAATGGTGGAGAAACTTGAATTTTCATTTGCACTTGTGGTACATTCTACAAGATAAAAATCATTCATCAAAATCATTGAAACATGAGGAAATAATTCAATACAAAACTATAACCATTATAAAGGGTTAATGAAAAAAAATCATTATTTATAATATATGAACACTCTTATACTTCCTAAAAAATAAAAACACTTGTACAATTTTTCTAAAATAATTCTCATAAATATCTAATAAAATGATATTTTTACCAATCTTCATTTATATATCATATAGAACCTCTAAAAAAATATTGGTTTTCAATCCATATTTTAGAAATCTAATCACCTCTAATTAAGAGCAATTAATAATTTCATGTATACAAACAAATCATTGAAATCATGTTAATTGTAAAGTTGAATATGTAATATAAATTTTTTTCCCTCATTTGATTATACACATTCCAAAGTAATCAATATAAATATGAATAATATAAATGAAAATAAAATTTTAATATGATTGAAAACACTAATAGTGTTGTGTTTTTATAGTCCTTAATCACTATTTCTTGTATTATTGATTACATAATGATGGATTTTTATGATTCAACATTTTAAAAAATATAAAGTGTTATTCACTTGAAGAAAATATTTTCAAATATCACCTCTTGTTTACATATTGATTCAATATCTATAATATGGAATGGTTTATATCTCATACCTCTGTCTTGTTTTCCTTCATATCACATTATATTTATTACACCCAATGACCTTGTTCCAAATGTATATTTTTTTTCTAGACGTTTTACCCTACATTCACAATATCAATGCTATCATATAAACATTGGGAACAAAGCAACTATTAATTTGTCTTATAATGAAATTATTGTAAATTTTCTAAATGTTCATCCACTTACAGACTATATATTGCATGGCATAAACTAATAATGGTTTACACTAATTTTTATATGTATAGCTCAAAAATACCACACCAATATTCCCAATATAATATTGATAATTTTAAGATCTAGTTAATGGGGATAAATAGATATATTATTGATTCCATGATGATAAAATCATTATTTAACCTTAATATAGTACACCATTAAAAATAAATCATATACTCATGACGGTCTGATGATATACCATCAAGATATAAAATGTCTATGAAAATATATTATAAATAACTTAATATATTCATGATTAATTATTATAGTTTAAATTCATAAAATAAAAAACATAGAATATATATATAGATTAAAGCATAAAAAATTGTATCATCATCAACATATTATTTGAATTAGGTAGGTATAAATTTGTAAAAATGATATATTTCTAACTCCAAACTCATATATATTGGATATCTCGTTAAATATGGGGACAAATATTTATCATTGTGGCTCTTTTAATGTTACGTGTATGAATTTAATCTTAAATAGTGTCAAAATGTTATTCAAAAACAAATATATCTCATCGTGGTTTCTCAAATAATGTCCCCATTAAAAAATATATTTATAAAAATAACCTCAACTCATGGTTCTTCCAATACTAATCGATTAAATGAACCAACCTAAGAATTAACATTTTATCCTCTAACAAAAACTTTAACAATCAATTAGAGAAGTGTTCCTTCTGATTTTTTAGAAATTACTAAAAATTCTCATTTTAAATTAAGCACTGAGTGTGTTAATTTTATGAATTTTTTTCTATGATTCACTACAGTACTCAACCAAACCTCACTAACATGAACCACTAATGTTTCACATCAACTAGTAATCACTTTAATATAAAATAACCCATAAATCTATGATATTGATTTTATTTAAATCAGTTTAATAAAATAATTATTAATTAGTTTGAAACATGATCAAATTCAAATTGAAAATTAAAAATATTTTTTCATATACTAAACTGTGTTATCTGTATAGTGATAATTTAACTCTTACTTTATAATATTGTATAAACTATTATATACATTGAAATGAATCACAATGGACCTTATACATATTATCCACCCATGGTGGAAAACACTACATACTACACTAAAATAAAATACCATACTAAAAACCAAAAAGAAATTTATATAAACAAATTGAAAACATCATTATTAGTTAACCACATCTCTAATACAGTACTTTTATGAGTGGTTACCACTGAAAAACAAATGGATTATTATTAAATCCTAATATAAAACTTTTAACCCTCCGACAAGAGGCCATGGTTAGGATACTAGTTCTTATGGTATATAATACATAATATTTGAATGACATCCTTCCTAAATTTTAGGGAAAAAATACACCTATTTGATAAAATTTATATACTAAATAGGGATTACAGTCATTAAAATTATTATAACTGAAATTTAATTCAACAATATAATTAATATTGATACTGAAAATTATAAAAAAAATAGGATCCATTCGTAGAAGACTTGATACAAAACCAATTTCCAATCACAAACTAGTATGAACTATAAATTTCATAAAATCTATCATTAAAATATTTTAATATATATTATATTGATGTTTAGTTGATTATATATTAAAATTAATATGTTTTTCCATAAAAAGTTTTTTCAAATATGATTGAATCAGAAAAAACCATAGTTATTAAATAATAAAACATACTCATTTCCCATCAACGAATCTCTACTAAACAATCTCAAAATAGAAAAATAATTTACATCTCTATGCAATATAAAGTATAATAATTAATTAATATATAATGCCATAATACAAAAAAATTATTTCCCTACCAATATTTTTATCCTCAAATAATTGTGACTTACGTCATAGCTATAATGGATCATAACTCATAAATATAACACTAAATAGTATATCACAATGAAATATTTAAAAAATTAACCTATATATTTATAGGTTATTTGTACTTTGGGAAATTATATATATAATGAAAAAATATAGATATAAATATATATATTACCAAAATATTGTAAAGAGTTTCTATACATCAAGAAAATATTATTAAATATATGAATTACATGGATACATCTAAAAATATTTACGTCATTAAAATGTTTGTACTTAATAAATAGAAAAAAACATAATAATAGGATACTATAAGAAGCATTGATTTATTAAAATATATGATATTAGATTCTTTATAGAAACTCTGAAAAAAGGGAAATGATATAATAAAATCATGTTTATTGGTACCATAAAAATAAAATAAATGTAGGGTGTTGGAAAATATGGGTATTAATATATTTCAAAAATTATCATATAAAATGATATTATTTCACCAAGATTAACAACACGACTATCCTTTGAAATTGATACGATGCATGAAATAAAATATAAAATCATGCAATAAATTTACATAGTTCACCAAAATAGGTATAATACTAGGAGTATGGAATAAAGAAGTTTCAATACTCTTTAATCACTACATACAATGATTAGATTTAGAATAAATATTCATTCCAATGACCCCTCATATTTCTAGCCTTAATAGAACAACTGACTCACTAAACTCAACCACTAAAATAACTTACTACCCCAACATGTTTTGTTCCCATGATCATCTTGAAACAATATTGACATTTTCAATCATAGTAATGTATCAATTTCCTTCACATCCATCAATTCGTAAGTACAAAAAAATTCAAATGACAAACCTCATGCATCATCCATATTATTACATAATTTAATAAACTAATATTCAACTTATTTTTCCACTTTATTATCTTTTTTCCGACTTATATAGTATTCTTATTATTTAAGTGATGAAATATAACTATAATGTTTTCTTAGAATCACTATACATATATCTCAATATAAATTAAATATACTCAGACTATGTATGGAAAAATTTTCCAATATCCCCAAAACAATTTTTGTCAAAACCTCTCATTTTTTACCAGAACACCCTCCACATTATATAAAATTTTAATCTAGAATTGTATTGAGTTGATACGATCATAAAATGAAACCCAATATCTATTTTCGATCTTTATATTTATTCTAAACTACATGATTGAATATACACAACAATGAAATGATTCTATTGTTAATATGGGTTAATGTGACCACTTAAAGTTTCAAATATCAAATCTATAAGACACATCTTGGTGTCAAAAACTTTATAATACTTTACTAGAACATAACAGCATTACTCTCACAAGACTTGATTGGAATCATTCCATCCATTAATTTATTTTTTTAAATAGAAACTCTTAGGAATGGATCTATCACACACTTGAATGTCTTCAATAAGGTAGAGCAACAATAATATACATTCTCACATCCACAACATCGCCATACATCAGATGATACATCCTTTATTCCAAAAAAATGGAAAAGGTTGAATCCTAATGCAATACATGGAGAAACATAAATATTACCAATATAATTTTAAAAACATAGTTTTTAAAATATTTTTAATTTATACTAGAGATATAATTTCTATGGTAATGTATACATTCATTGTGTGTGTGACTCTTATGCATACTAGTACTACCAAATTTTTATCTAACATAAAACTAATTGATATAAAAAACATACATCATGTGATTAATAAATATTTGCTATATAAATTATAAGTTTATCTCTCATGATGTCCTAGACAATGTATGATATACTCTCTCTAATACCAACCTGCAAAAGCAGACTCATGACAAAGCCATTTTACAGAATGGGAAATATTTTTATATTGTGAATCCTATACATAAGAGTTAATTTCATAAAGTAGAAAAAATAACACAATCCTTTCACTGAAATTTTCTCCTCTATTAAATTTATAACTATTCCAATAATTATTCACAAGAACAAGCCAAAATTGTTCTAATGGAATTTTTTTCACCATTCTTCCCATTTTTTTATTCATAATTATTTCCAAACTATTGATAAAATCCTAATATAAATCCATTATAACATTCAAGTTTATCATATGGGAACCACAACCTATATATAGTGTTTTAGTTATATAGTAATCATCACAAATATACACAAAAGATTGAATATCACTTTTATAAAAAATAATTCAATGAAACAATCCTGAATAAAATAGTTTCATGATCAATATACATTCAAATACATAGTAAATCATAATACTCCCCAAAAATATATTTAAGAACTCTTACCATTGGAAAACACAATGATTATATTTATCCACCATTATATATTTTAAATTATAATATTTTTCTTTATTATCCATCATGAATAACATATATCAAGACAATATAATTATTCTCTACATGTTTCAATGAAAAAAATATAGCTAATTTGAATGTTCACAAGGGAGTGTTGAAATTCCAAATATTTAATCAGGAAGGGTAACCATGAATTTATATATAAAAATTAATTAGGAGAGTGTTGGTACCTTCTTTTAAACATCAAGTTATATAGATACAATTTGACTTCAATAAAAAAATTACATGCCTCAAAAACTTAAACATTTCTAGTAAATTTATTATGATTTACACCACCTGATTATCTTCTAAAAAATACCCCAATATCACTATCCCATTCATAACTCAATACATAATGAAATTATAATTTTTCTCAATGAAAACTTTCATTTTGTAATGGAAATTAATATTTTTTAGACCTATAGAACACTAGTTATCCAACTAGATTGTAATAAAAGAGAACAAAAAAATCCCACATAAAATAGAAGTTTCTTCATTCATTGTAATTGAGAATATGTTCTTGAGTAGCTGGTATATATTTATCCATACAATGATATGTAATATGTAGTATTACTTATTTCTCATTGATGAAATACACAATATTTCAACACAAAATACAAGTCCCAATATTGACTTTGGATCCTCCAATTAACAAGACGAATTCAAAAATGTGTATCCCAAATCCTCTTGATGGGTATTTTATGAAAAAAAATTATCAAAATGATCTCATTATATTGATGGGAAAAAGAATAATTTTCAATACTAGAATCCAAATTTCATTTGGTGAATGTTGGAATTGTTCTCCAAGAAATATAGAAATCATAATGTTGAATTTTTTTCTTATCAAATAATATATGGTTATTACTATATCTTTTATTCTCTTACATTTACTTTATTGACATTGAAATATATCAGAAACATTATCTTGGAATATGTAACTATTGATATATTCATTGAATAATCCTTCAAAACATTATGATAATTCAATTATAATATTTTCCTTATAAATTAATGTCTTGTAACATTATTCATTAGTCTATAGACAATGTAAAAAATGTTAAATCCATATTCGTGGTCATATCAAATAAAAAAGTCCAATATTTCGAAAACATATTACATTATACTTCTCTAATATACAAAAAATTATGTCATATACATAGATAAAGATAAATATCTTTTAGTTGTTATCCTATTTCATATTGATATTGTGATCAACTATGACTCTTTGTAATATATGATTTCTCAATTTTTGATCAATCCTAGAATACCAATATCTCAATGATTGTTTTAGACCATATAATTTTATCATGAAAAAAATTAATTCTCATTCTTATATATCATAAATAAATCAAATATTGTGTATTATATTTCTACAACAATGATTCCATTAAAAAATACTATTTTGTTATCAATTTTATACCCCTTTTATTTGCATGGACCCAAATTTTTCATGGATGTTCAAATAGTTTAAACTAAATATATATATGAAAATTATTTAAAATACATAAATTATAATAACTCAGGGATAACCCTTTTATAAAATATATTATTTTTATAAGGAAATATTTTTAACCTCATAATGATTATTATGTTTAACTCATTTGATTATAATGACATTTTTTATTACATCATCAAGAAATCATATTATATATGATTATTTTCAGTTAGTTATACACATATTAAATAATATAATCCCAATTTTTTTACATATATTCCAAAAAAATATACTCTTTATGTGATGAATTATTAATTTAATAGAGTCTTCAATGATATGATTTGACTAGAGTATTTTTGTCCCTAGAAAACATTCTTTATTAATTTTCCAATTTATAAATCTGTATTAACTAATTTTTAGCATAGTGTGATTTACTCATCATTAATTTCTTCTTAATGGTCAATTATATATCCGTGTACTCCCTATACACAATCACATTCATAATATAATCCTCCATGATTTAATTAATAATATGTTGTGAATTACCATTTTCATATTATTAAATCATCTAATTTTCTATAACCATTATGTCTTGTAATTAAATGATTTTACCAAAAATTTAATGATAAATTTTCTATACCTTTAGTTTAAAAGTGTATCAAATTGAATCATCACTATCCCCATGGGATTTAAATATTTTATTACTCAAATTGTTTATAATAATGAATTTACTTCCTTATTTTAAAAATTATTTTATTTTTGGATTCTTCTCAGAACACATCTCATATGATTTTTACTCAATATTTCTATAAAATAATTAAATTATATAGATATTAACTAAAGAAATAACTACATAATTTACATATTCCTCTATATATCCATCACAATAATACATTTTGAAGCCAAGTTATTGAAAACATAATTTATTCTCTCAATGACACACTTTTTATTAGTATACTGACTGAAAATCATTTTTTATTATCAAAAGCCGATTTATGGGATCCGATAACCAAACAGACAAACACAACTCAAATGAGAAAACCAAAAACCCATGAAACATAGTCAACACAGACTTACACATCATAAAAAATCATATTCATATTTACATCCCATGTCAGATTCCTCTTCACTGGTAGCTGTAGCCTATTCCCATTCGGGCGACCTCCAGAAGCATGCACTTTGTACCTGACACCTGAGCTGTTCCATAGCTGATTAATCGGGTGATGTCCCCTTGATCAAGCAACCCTTCCTAACAGCCACGGTCACCTTGGTATTCTTCTAAGAGGCGGACCTAGTCTGCATCGGCCATGGGAGGAAAGAATAATCTCTCCTTGGTCGTCTTCTTGGAGTAGCCGAAACCGGCCCTTCAACTGTAACAAGAGGTTACTTCCCCCCTGAACAACCTCAATGAATGAACAACTAACCTGGAAACTCACATTTTCTTTACCTCTACCAGAGATCCTATTTCCTTTACTGAATTGATCCCCCAAACCCAAACCATGTCTCCCATCATTTTTCTCCCACCGTTGGTCTAGAGTATTGTTCTCCATCAAAGGAAGGTGTTCATCCTCTGTAAACACAATTTCCAAATCCACCTTTGAAGCCTCCATCACACCACCACCAGCCTGAATATCAAGACTCTGATCTGTTTCAACCAAATTGAAGCACTTGTCCACTGTGTGGTTGTCCTCCACTGTCAAACCACCAAAATCAGGCCCCCTGACTCAAGCCTGTGTAACCTCCACTGACTGCTTCTTTGGAGCCACCTCCCCAGTATTATCACTCCAAACTTCAATCAGATGACTCTCTGGATGTCCCAAATCACCATCTAAAACATTTTCCAAGACTTCAAACGGCTGCCTCTCAAGAGCCTCCTCACCAGCGATACCTCCAGAAAGACAGACCTCCTCCGGACCCTCAGCCATCAGACCATCAGACAATCTATCAAATCGATTACTCAGACAAAGAAAAGGTGGAGCAATGGGGTCCATTATTCTAGCCTCCTTGGCACCAACCATGCTAACCACATCAGCAGAAATCAAAGTCCCCCCAACCCTATCTTTCCATGCACACTCACAAACCATAGATCTAGTGGAGGCTCCAACCTCCTGCCATTACCTGTGAAAATTCCCAGCATCCTTTGGGTTATGCCTCTTACCTCCCAAAGCTCTAGAGTCATGAATGCTGCTCTAAAAAGTTACAGTACTAGGCCGAGCTGGCTTACCATTCAAACATGGAATAGACCCACCTGCACACCTTCCTCTGTCAGCAGGCCCTATCGATCTCAGCTCAGGACCAATATCTAAGCCTGTCTCCAATCAGGTATCATCAGCCATGCTTACCAGAATAGCTTTCCCTTTACGGTGGTTCTCCCTCAACCGTGGCAGATGTCCCCTTCTACATACCTTAGTTGAATGGCCCAACCACCTGCAAGAATCAAAAAACACTATCGAATCTCTATAAATAACTCGCTATCTACACCGATACTCTTCACAAATCTTAATCCAAACAATGTCAGATGGCATGCACAACACATCAATTTCAACGCACACCTGGGGGTTCACTGGATGGCAGTCCACCTCAGTGCAACTATCCAACCATAAAAATCAACCTACCGTGTTTCCCAGTATTTGATTAATCGAAGGATGTTGAAACGGTAAAGGAAGTTTGGGAAAACTTACCCAAACCGTGATTGAAGGTGTATCACTATTCATATGAAGATCAAATGACCAACGAAGAAGCATAAATTGAATACCTTTGAAGTAGCGAGGAGCCATCGACCATGCTTGAGTGAGATTTGCCTCTGTCTTAAAACAAATCATAATTTTATTACTATCAAGAAGACCAACCACATCGCATTCCTGGAGACCCCACGATCTGAAAACGAATCAGTCAAAGTTTTCCATAGAAGTCCTCTTGTTCTTGAACCAGGCCACAAGAGTGAGATTCAATAAGGTAGAGGATTCCGTAAACTCGGAAGAAGAAAGTTGAAGATTCGGCAACCCATTAAGCAGATCTGGAACCATAGTTTTTATGGAGACATTCTGGAAAAGAGGGAGAAAATCCAGATTAGGTAAGGGGTGTAAGGTTCTTACTCTCCTATTGAACTGCAATTCTCCCTCCCCCACCGAGGTGGGTGAGGCCGGCGTAGAGGTCGCCGTAATCACTAGCAGAGGAGATTCATCGAAGGAACGAGAGAAAAAACCCTGACCTTTTATTAGTACAAACCATTTAATATTGGTGTCTTATGCCATTGTTATGGATATTTTATCCCACATGATTGTTACTAAATTTCATACCATTATCAATCTTTACATTTTAATTTTTTTGGAAGATCATATTTTCCACAAGTCACAGGTAATCGGAAACACACATGAAGACTATATATTAGTGAGACATTACAGTAAAAAATTCTATCCTCTTTTTATAATATATGAACATTAAGAAAAAACTTATTATTTTCTAGGATTTGGTTTATATGAGAAAAATTACATCAACTTGAATAAAATCAGGTAATCACATCATCTTAATATAATTCATGTGACATTTATTCCAAATGAAATTTAATTTTTTTATAGTATGACATGAACACCTGTGATCACATGAAATTTTCTGGATATAATTTTTTCATACATTCATTGAAAAATATTATTATTATATTCGGTTCAAAATGGTAGGTAATAACAACTAATTTTCTTTTTTCATTTGATGGAAATTTCTTTTGTTTTTCTCCAAAAATGTTGTAGGGATTTCCATTAAGTTTCATCCTTTACATAATTTTTATATATTTCTTTCATGACACATCCCCTTTGAAAAATTGAATGAGAATACCAATGTTACATAAGTATCTTACAAAAAGTGAATTATGAGAAAAGAATTTATTGACCAATCCATCAATTTTCCAAAAATAATTACCACTAATTTTGGATTTTCTAGATGAAATTATCATTAAAAATTCATCTTTTCAAAAATAATGTTATCTTTATAACGATAGTTTTCTTCTCATATGTGATTTGAATCCACAATTAAATATCAATAACATATATTGATCCATCATATTTAATATAATATCTTTTATAATATTTTTATCACTATTTACTTTTATGATCCATGTTCATTTCATTTGTTCTATTTGTGGTAAAAGAAAAATTTCTTCCTCTAGTACATTTTCTACATCATGCTGTAATAATTTAGAAAATGTGTTATGTGTTTTTTCCAACATGATTATTATTCCATCAACTGATACATTTTAATTTGGGTATTCACCATGAAACATCATTTTACACTTGATAAAAAAGTTCATTTTGGTTGCAAAAATGTCACTACAAAAACAATAGTTGATTAAAATATATAGATTAGGGTAATTTATACTAGTATTTCTTTCTTAAGCGTTGTGAAAAAGTATCTCTAATTTGAAAACATATAGTGTATTCCCCATCATTCCATTGTAGTAACACTATATTCCTGGTTTTTTTCTTCCCAACTCTCCATATTTACATTATCAACTATGATGAATAACCCAAATAAATATTTTTCATTGGTGTAAGTGATTTTGGTTTTCAATAATACACCATTAATTTTTTTGTGATCAGGACTCTCAATTGACATTCCATTATCATTTAACACAAAAAAGTTTTGGAATGTGTAATCTATATCTAATATCTCATCACATTTCTACTCAAATAATTTTACAACCCCTATTGGAATAATTGTTTATTTCTTTAAAAGATATATTAATTTCTCATGAACATTGAGTGAATAATATTTATTAAATATATCCATGATAATAATGATCCATTTACATGTAATTTCATCAAATAAGTCAATCAACTCTTAATCTACTCCCATTCAATAATTTTGGTCTTATACTCAATAAAATTTTATAAATTTTATAACTTTTTAGTTATATTAGGTTCAACATCATCCGTAAACTCATATTTTTCATATTCTTACTACTATGTTTATACTATTGATTCACATCCTACTCTATATTATTTATTCATTTAGGCCTAAAAAATATCATTGTATTTAAGAGAACAATATTTTACAACAATTTTCTATTATCTTAATTCAACTCATGTGCTTAAATATTTTCTATCATAAATTTTTGTCTATCTATGATAGTCACATGTACATCCGCATTTTGTTCGTTATAGTCATCAAAATATTCTGGTTTAATTTATTCCAATTTTAAATCTTCTTTGTAAATTGAATTCCCATTTTTAATATCTTATATTATGAATTACACGTTTATTTTTATCCTTTACAAATTTCATTATGGTATCAATTCCATTAACATCATCATGGAATTTAATTAAACACCTTAGTGAAAAAGCCTAAAATAATACTCATTAAATGATTGAATGTTATATATAGCCATAAGATCTATCTTTTCTGTATTTTATGTTTGAGTAATGGAGGTACTCCCCTCCCCAAATCTCAATTATTATGGATTTTCCTTTAAAACAATAATATTTTTTAAATGGAATGAATGTTCCAAATATTTATCATTTTTAATGATTTATTGACATTTTAACTCATATAATTTTCAAAAAAATCTTCCTTAATGATTATATTGAATCACATATCTTTAATATTTTCCTTCATCCACTAAAAGATTCACGTTGTTTTGTATTTATATTATTTCCATGACCCCTTCATTATTTTTATGTAATTTATGTTATTTTATGATCCAAATAATTTTTTTATAATAACAATCACCAAATCATTAAATGAACACATAGAGAAGATTTGGGGTTCATCATTTCACTATGAATATTTTATGTAATCTATAATTTCATTCCCCATATATTAGTATCACCCAAACAGTGGTTAAGATGTATCCACCAAATAGAATGAGTGGATTTACATGAAAATAAATATCATTAATATTTTATTTGACAAATATAATACTACTTCAATGAAATATTTTTCCCATAACAGAAATATCCCCATAGTATTTTTCATATTATACACCACTCTCCATAAAATCTAATGTACAATGTGTTGATTACATATATAAATTCATTCACCAGTGATCATAAATAATATTGCATTTGATTATTAAATAATTAAATTATATTTTTATCAATGATTAAATTCATTTTCTTATTGAAAAACACAGTCATTATTTGATTGATTAAATAATCAACCATGAAATTATTCCCCTAATAGAACTTTTTTGAATAATTTATGTAAATAACCAACTATATTGGGGTTAATCATAGTATTTCAATGATTTCCAAATGATAATTGTTTATTATCTTGTTCAATATTTACCAGATACACTAATTACATTAAATTAACATAAATTGATAAAAAAATATAGTCATACAATAGATTTTATTGTTTCAACCAAACATGTATAATAAGAGTATTTTGAAACAAAAAAGTTCCAATGAACCTAATAAACAAAGTGAACTGTACGTTTTTATAATGAAGATAAACTACTATAAACCACTATGTTTTCAACCATCACTAAAAAAATTTATCGACCACAAGAATATCTAACTATATCACTATCTATTATTTTATTGATATTCATCAGTAATGATTTGGTATTACAATAACAATTACCTATCAATTCATTCCACTTAAATCAATTGATGAAATCCACATCACATCATGATAAAATCCTTATGCTTCCTTCCACTATGTCATTACATTTAAGAACTATTATATAATTATTTGTCCCATATTTTTAACATTTTTTAACAACTGATTCTGATACCTTTTTAAGATGAAATATTACTCAATTATCCTTACAATATGAAATATCTTTCCCCTTGATATACATTAAATTTACTATATAATGGTTTTGAAAATTCATAAAATACGAATTTTGATTTTCATTAATGATAACTTGTTTAATTACAGGTTCTCTCTCATATCTGATCGGAATGATGAATATTAAATTCTACTAAATTCATAATAACATAATTTAAGAATCATCACTATGATGTGATCCCCTTATTCCCTTAGATATTCATATATTAAATGATTAATCACTGTGGATAAATTCTTTTTATCATGGCATATAATCATAAATACCTTATTTTAGTGTCACTCTATTGATGAAAAAACATCATAGATAAAAAATTAATAATTACTATATAACATGGACACCAAACATTAATATAACTAGCACCACATAGTCATGTTATATACTAGAGTACCATATTTCACACAAAATACATTATGGTGAGGAAATATTCCATGGTGTGAATATCAATAACTTGGAAAATCAATAGAAATAATTCCTCTCATGTCTATTATGTAATTATAATTCTCGTGAAAAATCCTTTATTCCATAAAAATTAATATTCAAATACATCATGCCGAAATTAGAGACTCCCATTTATTATATATAATTTTATTAATGAAAACTGGGAAATGTAGATAACTATTTTTTCATTGGGTAACAAATTTATTTCAATGAGCTTATTGTATGAATCATTCATTATACCACAACAAGTTTACCAAATTATCTCTAAAACCAAAAAAAGAGTTGATATCTTATTGGATCACTTAATAGACATGATTACTTCTCCTAATAAAATCCAATACCACAATCTATTTGAAATAGCCTTCACAAAATATTAATAATTATTCCATGGAACAAGTCGATCAATTAAAAAAGTATTCTCAAAATTTTTTCAGAACACACTCTAACATTCCATTAGATTTTGAGATGCTTTGTCATTTTCTAGATGCTAAACATTATTCACAAAAAATTCGAAATATATTCCAACTAATCATTAGTAACAATGTAAATCATTAATTTAATATAAATTTTCAAATTTTATAATCATTTTTTCATAAATATATATCAACTCCCTATGGAATGGAAATATAAAATACTATGATAGGATCAGTTATGGTTGACTATTAATTATATGTCCTTATATTTAAGCATAAACTAATTAATATTTTTGGTTTATAGACTAATATCTTCATTAAAATCATAATATACCATATTTATATACAAAATGGAAACATATATCATATAGTTGACTTAAATATGAATGAATTCCATAAGAATTAAAAGTGTTGTATAATAATTTTAAAAACTATGAACCATTAAGTAAAAATTTAAGTACCAAAATGTAGAATAATTTTTTTCATAAAATACACTCTATGATGAAAATGAAAACATATATAATTAAAAATAAATTCATTAAGAAAAATTGAAAAGGGAAAGGAAATAATTCCAATAAAATCATGTTGTTTCATCAGAAATAGATTATTTATAATCCCTAAAAATGTATCATGATTTATAAAATCCAAATAGATATAGTAAATTCATTAGATATGAAAGAAAAAATTGAATCATAATTTGTGGAATTATATATTCATGTTAGTGAATGTATTTGAAACAAAATAGAGAATAAATTGAAATGAAAAATGAAAATTAATTTCCCAATTACATTGAGTTGAATCTACACTGTTTACACCGTATCCTCATGAATCATATATTTTCATTAATTAAATATATGATTCAAACTCATTTTTATTTTTATTTATGATTTATATATCTTTTTATATATTTATCTTTCACTTATTATTTTTTATATTGTTTCTTTCTATCATTGAGGTAATTATTCCATGGTTCATGCATTTATTTGTAATATTGTAATTTTCAATAGTGTTTTAATGTGTTTCATGAGGTTCCTTAGACCAAAAATCCCTTGTTTGGTGAGAATAATATATTCAATTAAAAATTAACTTATATACCATTTTAGGTGATCCAAATTAAACATTTATAAATTCCATATTAGTAATATTTCTCCCAATAATATTATAATAGTAAACAACCCATTTTGATTAGTGTCTTTTCATGCTAGTTCTATAAGAAATTTATTTTATAACATATTAAAACATTTCTATCCAATAAAATTCCTATATAATCACTTATATATATACAACAAGTTATACATATCCTAATGACAAGGAGAAGGAAAATTAGAATTTTTTGAGATCAAATACTCAATAAAGGAAAAATTATCAATATTTTATCATGGGATAGATTATATGGCAAAGAAAAAAATTTAATATAAAAATTTATTATTATAAATAATATGTAAAAATATGACATTTCCATATATCATAGTATAATTATAGGTTATTTAAATGAAAAAACACATAATATGGAGAATTGGTTTTCAATCTAGAGATAATTAATAAGATCCATGTAGAATAATCATATCTATATGACATTGAACATCATTGTGACCATTATGAATTCCATGAAAAATAAATTTTGATAAATGTTATATAATTTAAATTTTAACATTATGATGAAAATTGTGAACACTCCATGTTTTCATCCTGAAATATTTCCACTCTTCATGTTTTGGACAAAATAATATATATGTTTTAAAATATGAACAACAAAAATTACACTGTTTATGTTGGGAAAAAATATTTTATTCTTAATGTTTTTTTAAAAAATTGTCTATCATTCAATTTGTGAATAAACAAAATATCCATTAATATTGTGGTGCTTGAGAAGTTATCTCATGAGATAAATCTTCAACAAATGCATTAGAGGGAAATATTGTATCCCACACATCATGATATATAAATATGTGTGCCTTATGAAATCAATCATATCCTAAAAAACATAACTAAGTAAAATGAGTTTCATAGCCCTCTATAATTAATTAATATAAAAAATAATTAATAGTTTCATCTATTATCATAATAAATATATGGAATATAAATTCGCATGAAATGATACCTAATAAATTTCATGTCTGATAACATTGAATGTAATAAATTTTATTTAATATATATATATATATATCAAGGGAATCTAGTCTAGAAAATAATTTCCAAAATCAATTGATAAATGGATTATATTTGACAATTATTCAATCATTGATAATAAATATAGTGTACGAAATATAAGGGAATTAGTAAAATAATAATCCCAAATAATAGGGGATTCATTGGAATAATATATGGAGTTATAAATAATTGTTAAAATATAAAATATCACTTTATAATCCTTCTAGATAAATAAGATATATTGTATATTATTAATAATATACTTGAAAGGGAATAAAATTTACCAAATGAAGTTGAGTTATAACAAAATTAGAATATTTAACATAAAAATTTGAGAAAATAATCATTAAATATTATTAGATTTTTTTAAAATAAATGTCACTTAATGAAAATAAAATTGACTATGAAATAATATTTGAGTTAAAAAATAAGATTACCCAAAGGGTATACATGTATCTATAAGAGGGTATTTTTGGGATTTAGTAATGTATTTTTCTTTTACATCTCCTTTCTTTTTTAGACAACATTCTCCTTGAGTTAGATTGATATGACAATTTGAAAAAAAAATAATTACACATCCACAATAATAAAAAATTTAACAATGTTCACTACTCAAAAAGAGTCGATGTGTCCATGTTATGGTTTTTAAACAATATCATACCTCTCAATCCAATATAAAACAATCCTCTTGTGTGTAATACAGTTAGTAGGATATGATATTACACTCGTGAAAAACTGTGTTCAATAAAACAATGCATGTGATTCAAGTGGAATCAAATGATGTAATGGAAATTGTCTAAAAAAGATGATATGATGCTTCATCATCCACATTCACATATAATATCTTCAAAAAACAATTCTTTATATCCTTACCTAGTTTGAGGATAGAACTTCTCGAATTCATAATGACAATCAATCATATTTCCAAATCTAATCTACCCATATGATTACTCAAAAAAGAAAATACAAATAAGTTATAATAAAACATGATCTTTTTTATCTACATATTCATCTGTCAAAAAATACCAGTCTGATACTAATTCTGATTCCATAAATTCATATTTTAAAAGTTTATTTCTACATTAATTTATCTTTATATAGAACTTCTTCATTAAATAACAAATTAAGAGATTATTCACCCTAGATAATTAGAGAATATCTCTCTTATATTTTTGTTATTTTTATGAATCAATAAAAATTAAAGTACATCTTCTATTTAAAAGAATCCCAAATATTGTTTGTCATGGATTTTGAATTTCATTCCCACCTAAGAAAATATTGTTACTCATCAATTCCCCATAAATCACATAATAGTGTTTAACTAATTCAAACCTTCTTATATATTCAATAAAATTCTAAAACATTCAAAACATTATCAAGGCTCGCAATTTCATGAAAAATATCCAGTCTTCTTTGTATTTCACTTTCAATTTCCACATTCTAATTCTACCCGAGGATTGAACTGAAAATTTTCCCATTCTGGTTCCCCTATTTTATTGATCCCCACTATTAAAAACCCTATTATTGATGCATGTATTACCTTCACAATACTTCATATATACTGATATGATATAAACATTGAAAAAAACACTTAAAAATCCTCAATCTCTATTTTGATCCCCATTGAAAACACTACAACAAGATTAATTGTTTTCTTTATTTTTCTTGGGGAAATGAACATATAACAGATGATTTTGTCAGTTTGATAATTTTTAAATTGTTGGTCCATATTGTACATTTTCAATCACTATATATACAATACCATATCCTTGACCCATTGATATCTTGAAAAAATAATACATTTTTCTTTTCATTGGTTGTAATTGAAATACATATCCTAGATACCAATTAATAAAACAAGAAAAATTATCATGATGAAAATTTTTACCTCATTTTTTATCATTCAGTCTTAATAATCTACATAATACAATTAAATTTTCATTAGTCCCAAAAACATCCCAATGGAAAATAATTATTCCACTAATGATTCATGGCTTACTGCTTTTGGTTGAACAATTTCAGGACCATCTTCTTCAGAAATTGCATCATTCTTTCTGATTATGATACACACTGTTAACATCATTCATTGAAGGTTAATTTTTTGTGACTTATTGGTCATACTAAATACCTTCTCCTCTATCAACCCAAAATTCCAACAAAATGACATATCGATCTGAAAAAATCTATGTCTGTTGACCTGACACTAATGAACTAAGACGGGAATTGATTTTCAACAAATAAAATATTCTTCTTCACACTCATCTTTTGTCATGAATTACATATTGAATTTGAGTACATTAAGATTTAATTGAACATCTTATAACATGAAATTGTACATATTAGGACATCCAATACTTCTGGAAGATTCTTTCCTTTCAATCTAAACCGGAATTTGATTGGTAGCATTTGTTATCCATCGATAATTGAATAAAATTTCATCACAAGATTTATATAATTATTATGATATTATTTAATTTCAAAATAGAACTGAATTTTTTTTCATCATATCCTGGTAGACTTCGGGGAAACTTTTCCTTACGATATTACCTTCATTATCGACTTGGTGTGATTATGATGAACCATTCGTCATGGAAAATTCTTCTCAAAATGATGAAAGTGGTTAATCATTATGAATATGATATTTGGATTTGGATGGTCAGTGTGATTGAGAAGTTGTATAATTTAATTGATTATATTCCACTAAATAAAAAATACAACACATTTTCATAACAAACTTCTTACATCTTCCAAAAAACCTTATCTTGCCATCCTGGTCCCAACAATCTCCCCCATCATATATTATTCATTTAATATGATTAAATTAATTTCATTTATATCCTCTATCATTGATATAATTTTAAAAAAATCAGAAACTATGTGAGATAGGTATTGATAGAAAATATGAATTACTGAATGGAAATCCATGTTCTACAAAAGTAGTGAACATGAAGCTTCCTCATATTTTATTCACAATCATTACTATTGTATGATATTAACTAAAACTACTCCAAAAATAGTTAGAATAGTTCACACACATATAGGATGAATTCAAAACATACCAAAACTCCCCATTTATACATGCTACCTTAAGAGTATTATAACATATTTAGTGGATATATTTATAAAAAAGTTCCCCCCTTTGATGACAAAATTTATAGAAAAAGTTTTAAATGGGATAAAAATACAAACCTAATCGCTGATGTGAAAGAGTTTTTATATCGATTTTCAACTTCTATTTGTAAAAATATTCCTTCAGATTTTTTTGTGATGATTTCAACATCTTTACTAATTTAGAAACATATTCAACATTCAATTCATTCCCCTAAACATTCTCTTTAATGAAATGAATTTTTATATCACTATAAACTGAATGAATATAGTTTAATATATTCATTATATTGTTGATTTATATTTGATTATAAAAAACTATTGATCATTTGTAACTTAACATCACTAAGAAAATCATCCGACAGAGTATTTTTTCACATAAGTAGGGTAGCAGCTTAATTAGAAACATTATACTCAACATCATTCTTACAAGTAGTTAGTAATTCTATTTCATTGTTTGAACAGTACACTAAATTTTCCATAGAAACAAAATTACACCAAATGGGGATCTTCTATCATCAAAATTTTCTTCCCATTCATAATTTGTGTAACCAAACAACGTAATAATTTTGGAGCTATCATACTAGATTCCAAAATATTGTGTTCTATGGGTATGTATGAGAATTGTTTTTCAAGAAAACATGTGTGATTCAATTATAGAACATTGAAATTTTGAAAATAAGGTAACACCATAAAAAAATTTTATTGAGGTAGTCAAGTATAAATAAATTCCCATCAACATTCAAAAAAAAATTAGGACAACTTCCATTATTTCCTTATCTTTAGAGAACATGGATTCCAATAATATTGTAGTGAAATGTGGTATTTCATTTTCATTAAAAACATCATATGATTTTCATTACAATAAGTCTCATGAAAATGAAATATAATTTTCTTATTTTATTAGGGTTTTATCCAAATAATTTATATAATTTCCTTTGACATGGAAATCTCAGAAAACTTTTTTATTTTTTTTTAAATATTTCTCATGTTGTTTCATCATTATAATCAACGATATTTTCATAAATATATATAATTAAGATGATATAAAACTCTTGAATTTCTTTTTGTTAATTATCTATAGCTACATTTCATTTTATAAAAATAAACATCATCTTAAATGTATCCATTTTTAAATACCATTCCCTTTGTTATTATTTTATCCCACTGAATTGTTTCTTCACCCTATAAAATTATATTTAATCTTTCTCTATAAAAAACATACCATGTTTTTAATATATACTTCATCATAATGATCCCCATTTATAAATTCATACTTCAAATCCATCAGAAATATTTTCTAGCATCATTTTTCATTAATATAAAAAATAATAATGTTTTTTCTAATCCTTCCACCAGAAAAATTTTCATCAGAATCAATGCCCTGAATAAATGAGTATCCCTGGAACAGTAAACTTTCTTTTTATCTTATCACTTCTCATTCTTCATTCACATTGTTTCAGAACACCCATTTTGTAATAAAAACTCTTTTTGTTAACTATCTTAATTGTGATTTTACAGGTATCATTATTTTATATCAAATACAACTCATAAATTGTTTTATAAACCCATTATAGATCCTCTGAATCATTATTCTCAACTATCAAATCAACATCACAATACAAAGATGTGTGTGTAATGACTTGTGATTCTATTTTGTTTTTTCCTTTTGATTTTGATCACCAATAATGTTTTGAAAATCTATTTACTTACTCATCCAATGATGTTATTTTTATGATTCATCATCATCAATGGAAATAGGTGACATTGATTCTTTTTAATGAGGAGGATTACAATTTTAAATATCCATATAAGAAAATTCAAAATAATTATTTCATTATGTACTTACTACTTATTTGTAGAAGTCTATTTATATTAAAAATATTTCTTAGTAACATTCACATTAATAGAGTCAACTGAACTTCCCATAAATTTGTTGAGACATCTGTATCCTCTTCCAACAGAATCATTTCCATGAAAAATTACATATTTTTATCTCTACTCAATCATTCCATTGTGTCCATCAAATATTAGTATAATTAATTGACTCCAAAGAACACATAATTATTTCAATCATGGTTTTGTTATCATGAAATATTTCATATTGATTATTATATAAAAATGTTCAATTAAAACACCACTGATCAATATAATAAATTTTAATATAGGATTGAATTTAAAATTTAATGAGAAAGACCGTGTTCAAGTATCATAGTACACCACATTTTAACAGAAGATAATTCTTCCAATAATCAATATAATTTTTTGAGGAGTTTAACATCTATTAAATACATGAAAAACCACATGAATCATAAGATAATATGAATATTATTTATTTATGCACTCACCCAATTATCAGTTCTCATCTTCTTCATTGAATACTCACATTCCATATCATCTTTCCTCCTAAAACTATTAATAATTTTTAGAGAATATTGCTATTGTTCCATATACATGAAATTTGTTGTTCGTGTAAGTAAATAATGTATGTGATGAAGTAATCATCTATAATAATTGATTATATTCTAATAGGTCCATTGATATTAAAATGTATGACATAAATCTGACATTTTAAATAGATATCAACTTTATTATTGGTATGATTTGTAATTGTTCCATTTTGAAAAAAAATTCAACACCAATCCATTCTTGCCGACATTTTAGGAATACCACAGACATAGTCTCTCAAGGATACCATTATCATGTTTCTTTGAAACATGGGTCCAATACTTTTAATCAATATATTATTATCTTTCCTAATTCCTTTGTAACAAGTTTTTTTATTTCACCAACATGGATCATATTTCATTTAATAAAAGTTTCCTATTTTAATTATCATTACTTCATTCTTCCCATTTACCAAATACATATATTTTAAGAAAATTAATTTGATTCCATCAAAATAATGGTATTACACACATATCATTTTTTGTTTCATCTCATCGACAACAAATATTTATAGGACTCTAACATTTCTTTCCAAATTAAGGCTAACCCAATAACATTAATTATAATTGATTCATCGTTTCAAAAATTCAATGATCCTTAGAACATATATTTTACATTTTTTAATAATATTAAATATCATATCATTTGAGAGGAACACCCACTATATTTGATCAATTTTCATTCTTATTTTACTGACTTGAATGAAGTTTCAAAATCCATGTTATTTTCATTACCTATATCATTCATAAAATCCAACTTATTAGAGTTGTAAAGAATAATTTTTTTCACTAATTACAAAAAAAAGTAATTCATTTGAAAAATGTTAAGGTGGTTTGAAAAATTCAAAACTAATCTCAATAAGAAGGAACATATTTTCCACATTCAAAACAACCTTCTCAAGTTACATCTGAACGACTTTCTCAGTCATTATCTATTGAGATTATTGAATCCCTTTAACATTTTGATCTATAGTTTGTGGATCAGTTACAATTTTTTTGATTAAAAAAAACATATTTTCAATATAAAAAATACTCCACAACACAAGTATTATAAGTTGAAATAATATTTTATTATAAATAATCTTTATTGACTAGATTTGTGAACAATATTCTCAAAAACATTATTATATTTATTAAATAATTTTCTTTGACAACAAACCATTATTTATTTAAAAGGTACCATATTTTTCACATCTATTTTTTATAATTATTTGAAATGAAATTTATAGTGGCCTTAAATTTTTTTAGGAAAATAAAACTTCTGGAAATTATTTGCCTTTGAAAAATATATAACATTACTAATTTTCTTATTAAAAGAATAAATTACACATTAATTCTCAACATTTGATGGTAATTCGAAATCCTTCATTGGTTCACCCATTCTAGATCATTAAATAGTATTAGAGATATAAATTATGAAACATTTAACCATTTGTTCAGATTTAGAATGTTTTTTGTACATGTTCAAACTCTCCTTCATTTTATTTTTTAATTACTTTTATATGATCATTACAACTATCTTTATTCTCAATACATTTCATCAATTCAACAATATCTTTTATAAGCATCCCTTTACCATCTAGAACTCATTCATGATTAAATTTTTAATAAATCCTAGTCATGATATTCCAGGTTTATTTTTCATCCCCTACAGTATTCCTCAGACATTATTTCATTTCATCTTTATGAATAAATTTAAATTGATTTTTTTGTTCTTTAGAAATCATTTCATCAAATTATTTGTTTCCATCAATGGCAATGTAACTATTCAGCCCAAAAATCATGCTAGTTTTTTTGTATTCAATATCACTATCTTCATGTTCGTCATATTTATATAATACTTTTTGCATTTTGGATTTGGAGAATTTATTATCATTATCTAGGGATAATGGTTTAAGAATATTCCCCATTTTCTTCCACATACATATTTTCCTACTATCTTCTTCATCGCTAATATTTTATTTCTTTCATGGATTGCAAACAGCCATAAAGTACCCAAATAATCCACATTAAAAACATAAATGGTTGTTTCCCTTTATATTTACATGGAACTACTCTCCAATTTTTAGAAATGAAGTGTAAAATTACATAAATACATGAAAATACCTAATTTTTAGAGTGAGGGTAAACAATTCCACCATCTTCAATTACCTTCTGACCCTTTCCTTTCTTGGTCTATTTTTAATACATTCCTCATTATAGTTTTTTTCCATTCATAATATTCACAATTATCATTTCATATTTTATGATATTAATATGAAGATCATCTAGAAATGATGTTCAAGAATATATATCTTCCAATGATATTCCTTTGGATAAAATGTCTTGGAAATAATTTTGAAAATACATTCAACAACTATAGAATCCACCAACATCTCACTAAGACATATAATAGTGTGTAAATGGTCATTTACATTGTCAAATATGTAAAGACCTAGAATTTCCATGTATTTTTGTTTAATATATGGGTATTTTACGAGTCCGTAAAAATTGACAGTGCATTATTCTGAGGCACGAAGTGCTCAGAATGAATTTCTGAACTTTTGATCAGGTATGTTCAGTAAAAATGTGATTGGGTTTTTTGTGAAGGAATAAAATAAAATAAAATGGAGTAACATTTTGTTATTATTTTATTTTGAAACCACCCATGGGGATATTTCACAGGTGGGGACCACCTAAACTAAAAACTCCTATCAGAGGTTATGGAGATGGGAACCACCAACCCTAAACCTCCCATTAGAGGTTATGGTGGTGGGTACCACCCTAGGCATAAAACCCCTTGAACACCTTAAACACCTTCATAAGTGTGGGGAAGCCTCTTACACTTCCCCTACATAAATGGTGCAACCCTCTTTATTTTATTATTCCAAACTATGTAATTATTTAACCTAATTTGAAATTGTGTCATCAATTCAATTGGGGAAACATATCATTTTGGATACTTTTCAATTTGGTGGATTTGGGGAGAAGAGAAATATTGTCCGGATTTCACTTCTCCAATGAAAAACACCATCGAAGAACGTTCTTCGAAAATCAAGGAAGTGGATGACGAGTGAGCTCGACATTGAATCATGGTTTTTGAAGCGACGTTTGTTGGAACTCCCTTCAACTTTTTCAACATCCATCCCACACCAACCTCAACAAACAATCGAAGGTAGGGTTTTTTTGTGTATGATATTTTGCGGGAAGTTGTAGCATGATTGCATGAAATTTTTCCCTCCTCCCATTCATGATAATGCATCATAATTCAAGAAGGAATTATAGCTTCTTGCTACCACTCTAACATGGAGAGTGTGGGCAAAACCAACATGGAATGTCCTCTCCACAAACCATGTGATTAATTGTTGATTGCGATGGAGGAATGACTACAGACCACGATGGGGAACGATAAGGGAGTTCGACACCACTGTCGGCGATGAAAAAGATGAAAGCGCAATAGTGCCGCCCTGCAGCCACCGCCACCTCGTGGCCTAGCTTCCACCCTCCACGGTTGGGTCACCACCTATGGCCAGGCCATCGCCCCATGTCCAAGACACCACCGCACTTCTACAGGGCCTCCGCCCCGCGGATGAGCCGCCCCCCTCCACAGCTGAGCTACCTCCCTTAGCCGGCCTGCTGCCAATGGTCTCCGCCGTGCACACCAAGCCGCCCTGCAGCCTCTGACCTCCTGGCCAAGCCACCCTGGATAGGGACGAGCCTCCCAGCACCCACACGACACCCATGTGGCAGAGCGGCCGTCCGCGGCCGAGCTGACCTGCGGTCTTCATCGCCCCATGACACCTGCGGTCTCCGCGGCCCCTTGTTGTCCACACAACCTGTCGGACCGCCCAGCGGACCGGGTCACACCACAAACCGGGTCTACCCGAACGAGCTAGACTATGGATAGGTCGACCCAAACTGGGTCGACCTAGTCCAGGTTGGGTCTGGTTGGTTTGACCAAGTTAGACCAGACCTGAACCATATACGACCATATACTTTACTTGGGCCATAACATTTCCATCAAACATTTGATTGACCAACCGTCAGCAGTGCTGGGAACCATGGAGCGAGTTGGTCCCTTTGAATATACCCCATTGGATATTTGGATAAGGATGTGGTATGTTTGGTTTGGATCAAGCACGAATCCAACTGGGCCGTCAGGACTAAAAGGCTAATAACTCAGAGACTGAGCATCTAATTGATGCAATATCTGTTGCGTTGAGACCCCTATTACGTGGAGTAAATTTGAGATACTTCATCATGGGACTTCATGAAAATTTGAGAATCGACTAGTGGAATGGTGAGTGGTCCCTCCTAGTGACGAGCATGCTATGTGCTAAAACATAGTAGCCAGTTGTGATGAGAACACTGACTAGAGATCTTATGTGGGTCAGCTCCTATCTATCATGTGTGAGTATGCTCCTAGAAATATTTTGTGGGTTAGCTTCGAGGGATCCAATGTGTGTAATCTTAGATCGATCTTGTGTGGGTCAGCTCCGAGCGATCCTATGTGGGTCAGCTCCCAGCGATCATGTGTGGGTCAGCTCCTAGAGATCATATATTGGTCAGCTCCAAGCGATCCTGTGTGAGTCAGATACTAGCGTTCCTATGTGGGTTAGATCATAGTGATCCTATGTGGGTTAGATCTTAGAGATTTTGTGTGGGTCAGTGGCCTATCCTCTTAACAGAGTAAGATGATTTAGTAGCTATAAATAATCATCTCTATTATTGTACCTACATTATACCTGGAATGATGTGAGTTCATTTCTATGTGGTACATTCCATTGTAGTAATACCTTGGTGGTATTATTCTATGTGGAGTACCTACGTGTTAATTTACTTTGTGTTTTTACATTCTTTGTGGAACAGCTATCCTTTGGGCTTTTTGGTTAGACCCAGTGCTTCCACATGATTGAGATGGGTTTACATGATAATATATGTATTCGTACGGGCATATTGCAAAGTAGGGTTGAAATTTTACTTCATGCTTTGAGGTTTATCCTTTGTGGTTTTTGTGATACCTTGAGGGACTCAGGGTCCCAAATAAGTATCGTTATACTCACCTGTCCATAATCTATGACTACACCATGTTGTGTTCGGTGTAGATGATAGAGAGCATTGATCTAAACAGAGGGTACTGGGACGAGACGGTGCCCGGAGGAGGACCATATGACGAGTCAGTACACGAAGGAGATAGATGAATGAGGATTGAAGAGGAGGTGATCTTTACCTACCATTCAGGTAGGAACCTCATAGGATGACCTAGTAGTTGTCTTCATTTTTAGCTATTTTACATGTACTTTCAGTTTCGTGTACATTCCAGTTGGCCATGTATTCTGGACCCTTTTTTACTTATAGTACTGACTCTTTTTACTATTTAGTTTACTTGTGTTCATATCTTGTTGTGTTCTTGGTTTCATGTGATTACAGGTTATAAAGGCAATTCCTTCCCAGGTTTAGGGATAATGTATTTCGGTGCTAGATGCCAGGCCCTATCCGATGGAAGGCGAGCTCGGGGTAGTCTCAACAAGGTCCCCTATGGACGAGTCTTTACAAATTGGTTTCAAAGGAGTTGGTTCTACCATAGAACATAAGATAATGATTTTTTAACGACATTAGTGTTTTTTGTAGTGAGTGTGGTTATCAGTTTATGGAATTCATTATTGGTGAGGTGGTCATCGTATCCATACACCATGACCTTGACTTCGGATTTCTGACTTTATGCATGAAAACACTGATTATGTTTGTGTTCTAAAATTTTTTATTTGTGATATTTTGTGTCAGATCACTAGTATAACATATTGATTGTGGAAAACCTGAAACTTTTTCGAATGAATCCTCAAAGAGAGCCAATTAGGGTTTCGAATGTTGTACGCACTGATAGCCCACTGAGCGACGTAGCCTCTATATAGGGCCCTAATCTGGTAGAGACACCAGCGGAGGCACTAGCAGTACCATTAACCATTGGGCCACCGATTCCACCAGCCCCAGCAGCCGAGGGTGCATGCCGCTTGAGCACGTTTCATGAGTTCTAGCGCCAGAGACCACCTAGGTTCAGGGGAGAGACGCACCCGTAGGCACCTATGGATTGGTTGGAGGTTGTAGTGAGAGTCTTCCGACTGATAGGGACACCATCCGATTTCATGGTAATAATTACCACCATCCTTGTATAGAAAGCATCAGGAAGATGGTGGAGCATGATGCTCCAGGTTCATGATGAGGAATCACTTTTCTTAGAATACATTGAGAGCCTGTTTCGGGCAGATTTTGTTCCAGCGACACTTCGCGTAGTGTGCATACAGGAGCTACTTCATTTGTAGTAGGGCAGCATTACTGTGGCTCAGTACACAGTGAGGTTCACTAACCTCTCACTCTACTGCTTAGATTTAGTGTGGGACCCATTTTTCGAGGCCCAGACCATCGAGCAAGGACTCACGTAGGAAATCAGTGCTTTGATGATCACACTGAGCATCCCGATGCAGGATGGTCTGTCAGTGAGAGCCCTCTTTCTGAAGAGTTTCCTTGCTGAGCAGTCACCAGCAGCTAGAACCACCACCAGTCGTCACGTAGCAGATTCTTATGTAGCTGTCATTAGACCGATGTCAAAGAGGTCCAAGAGGACTAAACCTACAGGTGGATGACCGCATGACTTAGGATCGGTTGTGCGGGGCACCCGAGGCAGAGCAATTCATTCCAGGAGCGGGTAGTGTTACACATGTGGTGGGTTGGGTCACAAGGCTCATGAATTTCTGACCTGTCATATGGATGATCAAAAGAAAGTCGAAGGACCACCCAGATAGAGAAATAGATTCGACCGAGGAGGTCTACAGGGAGCTAGCAGACGTGGTAGAGCAGTTGTCCATGAAGCTGACAGTGGGTTTCGATTTGATATGTTACCACCACCACCACTAGAAGGTCCACCCCGACCATAGAGAGAAGGTGGATAGGGGAGATCTCAACTCCAGAAAACTGAGGCCTATGATCACGGCGCTCCGGATATGGTACGAGGTATGATCTATGTCTACTCCACCTTAGCTATAGTACATAGAGACACAGGTTCCAGTCATTATTTTATTTCCATTGACCTCATTCGGAGCTCGGAGATTCCGATGGAGCCGTTGTTTAATAGTTACAGCTAGAGACTCCTACGGGAGAAGATTCGATGATTATGAACTGGTGCTAGCAGTATGAGCTTACTCTTGGAGGCGAGAGATTCAGCTGGGATCTCCTAGTAGCAGCGTCAAGGCCTTGTGATGTCATCTTGGGTATGGTCTAGTTATCTACAGTCTATGATCAGATTAACTGTATTAGGTTAAAAGTGTGGTGTGTCCACACAGGTCATAGAAGGTTTACCTTCACTAGTGAGAAGAGATAATTTGCAGCACATGATGAAATTACCCAGAGGAGAGTGCAACAGATCACTAAACAGTTGGCTATCCTTACCCTCGGAGCAGTTGATGTGGAGAGTCTGAGTTATCCTGTAGTGGTGGACTAGTAATCAAATGTCTTCCCTGATGATGTTTCAGGTCTAACTCCTCACAGAGAGTTGGACTTTTACATTTACTTATTCCCCGGGAAAACACTAATATCCACTATAGTGTATTGGATATCTCCCGCAGAGCATCATGATCTATGGGTACAACTAGAGGACTTGTAGGGGAAGAGATTCATTTGGCCGAGTGTTTCAACTTGGGATGCCCTAAATTTGTTCGCCAATAGTTCGGATGGGAACATCATGCTCTGTGAAGACCGTTAGAGCCTGAATTAGGTGACCTTGAAAAACAAGTACCCACTTCCGAGGATTGATGACCTCTTTGATCAGCTAATGGGAGCATGGTGGTTCTCGAGATAGACCATTGATTAGGCTACACCCAGATCTGAGTACGAGACGTGGATGTGCAGAAGACAACTTTTAGATGTCGGTACAACCAATATGAGTTCTTGGTTATTCCATTCAGCATAAACAACGCTCCATAAGTCTTTATGGGACTCATTAATGGGATCTTTCAGCCATACCATGATCGCTTTGTAGTAGTCTTCATCGAAGACATTCTGATTTACTCGACTACTGAGGATGTTCATGCCTCTCATTTTTAGGTATTACTGGACACACTCCGAGAGCACTGGCTATATGGTAATCTATAATGACCCATACTTTACATACATTGTTAATACTTAAAAATTGAAGCATACTTATTACAACATATAACAAAACCATGAAAGGACCGTATAGGTATAGTGTCTTTAGAAACTGGGAAACATAAACAACTGGTTCATGAAGCGTCTACATTGTCTCCTATTTATTTCATCATATCTATAGTCCCTTTTGGAATAACTTACTTAATAACCTTCTTCCTGACCTGGGGAAAGAAAACATACAAAAGGGTGATCTCAAATGCTCAGTAAGGGTAAACCAAATAAATATCAATCACATAATATACATAAGCACATAAATTTTGGAAATCTTAACCTGAAAAGAGATCATAATTTCATAACATGTGATAAATCATTGCAGTGAAATGTAATCACAATAATTATAACTTAAAACATGAAACTTTGTGGCATAAACACATAATAATAGAGAATCATATCTTATTAGACAAGACTCATTGCCAGGACTATCTTAGTGGACAAAGTCCATTTCTGAACCGATTCACCCTCGTTCCAGTCCTATTTCACAGAACCGGTATAACCGACCGTTACAGCCATGTCTATCTCATGAGATATAAAATCTTTACCCAATGCATTGGAGGAAGATATAGGTCCCACCCATCTCATAGTGATACCATTCTTATGTGTGCCACAAAATCATAAACCATACATCATTGCATAACCCATGTAATAAAAATGAGAATATTAAACATCATGACATCATAAAACAATTCATATACAATAAAGGAATTAATAAAAATAATTCCATCACAACATAATCAAATCAATGTAATAATAGGGATAAAGACATAACCGTTTATTATCTTAGATGGAAAATAATTTTGATAAAACACTTGAACTTCATTCTTGAGGAAAATATCCTTTCTACTTCAAAAACACTTTTCCTTTCTTAACATGTCATACAATTTTAAACTAAAAGATGTTGATTAAAAATAAACTTGAAAACTTGTAAAGTAATCTTATTGGAAATAATTTTTAAAAATCCATTCATGCCGTATAAGTTAAAAAAACATTCTTCGTACTTTTTTCGGAAAAGTCAAAAAGTACCTCGTACGAAAAACGACAAAAGATTCCTTTCATATCATTTACTAAAAACTCACCGAAGGGTAAAATTGAATATAAAATATTTTAGAAGGATATAAATATTACATATTGAGGAAACATCTATGTGGATGATAAAATACACCCAAGTAAATTCCAAAGTATAAACAATCTCAGATAAAAATGAGATTGTGATATTTCCTTTACCATAGGTCCGATATACTTTGTACGTGTCCGAACCTCCTGTATAATGATTTAAATAATGTTATTGACTTATTCCAAAATCATACTTATTTTTATGATATCATATATGGTCATATTCGTAGCTTCTTAGTAGTAATAATTCATTGCTACTTGTTATTCCGGTGTTTATAACTTTTTGTTCTAATGCGTGTCGTGTCGAATAAATTCTTAATCTTCTCTTTAGGTTATAGATACATAATTTCAAGAATGGTATTAGTGTAATATATATCATATTCATTCATTCAAATCATTTATATAATCATTATTAAATGAAGATCATCTAGAACAAGTTGCATCACATCGTGGAGACGGTATTCCGTACGTACGCACGAGTGATTATATCGTTCCTATGATAGTGGAATTGTATTGGAGTGTATGTATACTACTTAAGAATCAGTATTGCTTTATAATAGTCATATATAGTAATTATTTTCACCATTATACCCATCCAAGTAAGGTGGTGGTGGAAAATAGATTACACCACGGCGTGGAGACGGTATTCCGTACGTACGCACGCGCAGTGATTTCATTTTCCGTAGGATGGATAGATTGTGAAATAGGGTTGTTTCATACTTATAATAACATATCAGTTTATTATTGATATTGATGTTATTACATCATAATGAAACAACTAAATAAGAAGAAGTGGAAGAAGAAATAAAGATGAAAGAATCGGTAACAGACATTACCTCTTCTTTCAAGTGCTTCTTTGAGACCTTCTTTTAGGGCACTAAAATTGGTTTTTGAAGAAGACCAGGACCTCTAGGATGTCTCTAGGGATGTTGATAGGAGTAATTGGCAATGGTTGGCCGAGCTTGAAGTCTCAAAGTGGTGTGAGGAAGAGGGGGAGGAGGTGCCCTTTTATAAGGGAGGAGAGGGGCACCTTTGGGAAAACAAAAAATATTATCTTATTATAAAGTCAAGTTCGGTTTTAAATAGATCCAAATTGATATATTTCGAAGCTATGGTGGGGATGGGTCGAAATCCTCTCATCCAATATAATTTTGACAAGTTTAGGTTCCTATTTTAACCTTATCGTTTAGATTTAACATTAAGTTAAATAAGTTTACTTTTACCATATCTTCTTGTGTTCTTATACTATAAGGTTAATAAAATTACTATAAGCAGACAAACGAACCCCAAGTTGTTTATTATTAATATATATAACCTTGTCTAAGTCATTTGGCCGAACCATAGATTTTTAGGAATAAAATAACAATTACTAATATAATATTTGTTTTAAAAACTATTTTATGTCAATTTTGACACTATTTAGTAATTGTTTTTTGTGAAAATCATAACAGAATTATTAGTTCGAAAAAAGTTAATTAAATAAATAATAACATGTCATATTAACCTATAAAATTATTGTAATTAATAAAAAGTCTCAAATTACATTTATTTTGGTGTTTATAACATTAATTATGTCAATATTTCATTAATAAGATAATTACCCATCATCTTTGTGTCATAAATAAATTAAATTATTTAATGTCTAAAAATTACAAATAAAATACTATTATGTAGGAAATCTTTTTATCATTCTAATTAATATTTATAGTCGAATTTATCTTATGTATAACCCCATATTAAAAATTATTTACTTATTAAACTTTGATTTTTACTATTTTAACCCTTCTTTAAATAAATTAATAATAAATGTCCTAATCTAATCAAAGTGGGCCTAAATGGTCATATTTTATTCCTAATTTTGTTTTTTGTTCGAATTAAACATGTCCAATAGAATTAGGACATGTGTTAGGGTAATAATAATATCATCTTTATCCTTAATTACCCTATTTACTTTTAACCGCGGTAAAAAAAAGTAAAAAGTTACTATTCACCAAAAAATTATTTTCATCTCATTGAACCACATTTTACGTACTGACATCAACTGTGTCTCTCAGATTTTTGAAATTCCATTCACAGAAGCGGTAAAATTAAGTTTTATGAAAAATTCGGTTTTTTAACTACCACTTAGTGGTTTCACTATTCATCCAAAATTTAAAGTTTTCAGAAAAATATCAAAATTTCACCCAAGGCTAATTTTGATATTCCAAATCCAAAAATGAATTCCATTTTGAAAATATAAAATTTATAAAATTTCAAAAAGTGGTTATTACTATTCATAACGGCTAGTTTTAATAATAATTTAATAGCATATCGTTGTTTAGTGAAACTCTTTATTGCGTACGACGCAAGCTATTGAGGAAGGTCGCGATTTCGTGTAAACCAAGCCAAGAAAGTATTGTGTAGAAAAAGATTTCATTGATGATTTATATAACATAAAAGTCTCGGGTGTTACATAATCTCTCAAAGTTCTACTTATGGATCTGAGAGGTTCACTTTCATGGACATGTCATATCAGAGGCTGGAGTTGCAGCGGATCCAGTGAAGATTGAGGTAGTACTTTCTTGAGAGCCTCCCAGGAGTTTGAAGGAGGTACAAAGTTTCTTGGGATTGGATGGATACTACCGGAGGTTTGTGACATATTTCACTAGAGTATCAACACAGTGATATGCATTGATGAAGAAGGGAAAGCCCTTCATGTGGTCAAAAAGATGCCAACAGATTTTTTAGGAGCTGAGGTAGAGGCTGACTAGTGTAGCCATCATGAGGCTACCAGAGGAGGTCGTAGGGTACATAGTCTACTGCGATGTATTAGGGTATGATCTCGGATGTGTATGGATGAAGGAACGAGCGGTGATTTCATATATTTCTCGAAAATTTAGACAACATGAGCAGAACTACGCTACCCTTGACATGGAGTTAGCAGTAGTGGTCTTCACCATGAAGATGCGGCGACACTATCTGATGGGAGAACTCATTACAGTCTAGTCTGATCACAAGAGTATCATGTATATCATCTCTCAAAAGGACTTGATCATGAGAAAGTGACTTCTATATGATTTCCTCTAGGTCTACTACTTCGAGAAAGTCTATACTCTTGGGAAGGGTAATGTTGAATTAGATTCACTCAGCTAGAGATCTGGTATACAGCTGTTTGGTCTGGCAATAGAGTAATTGGCCGCCTTGCAGATATCCTTTGTGGAATGTGATGGAGCAACTTTCCTTCACTCTCTTACAGTCACTCCCCCACTTCTTCAGTATATTAGGGAGGCACATAGTGGGGACACTGACTGTGAGGCATGATGTGCTCAAATATGCATAGGATATGAACCTGATAGATCTTTTTAAGGTGGGGAGCACATTATCCTTTTTATAGGACGCAACATGGTACTAGTGTCACTTCGGGAGGAAGTATTGAGGGGGTTCCACACAACCCCCCTAGTGTTACATCTAGGAGTGGTGAAGATGTACCAGGAACTTTGATTATATCACTAGTGGACGAGAATGAGGAATGAAATTGTAGAGTTTGTCTCTCGGTGCCTCACTTGCCAGCAAGTGAAGATAGAGCATCAGGTACCAGCAGACTTGGTTTAGCCATTAGAGTTCCTAGAGTGGATGTGGGATGAGATATCCATGGACATCGTGACAGGACTTCCACATACATCCATGGGTCATGACTCTATTTAGGTGATCTTCGATCAACTAACCAAGTCAACCAACTTCATACCGATCAGATAACATAGTTTAGTGAAGGGCCTCGGAGTGGTGTGTTTATTCTCTCCCTAAGGTCTAGGGTTTCCTCCTCAGTAGCTTCTCCCTTCCCTCCTCTGGTATTCTTGAATGTCTTTGCCTCAGTTACTTTGTGTCGGCGTCGACTTGGTCCTCTATGGTGGTTTTTGTCTTCATCGGCTCTAGCTAGGCCTCATCTTTGTCGCCTTTAATGACGGAAGGCTTTAGCGGGCTTGTATCAAATCTGGTAGGTCGGAGGTGCTCATCGGGCGTGGGCATCTCTGTTCGGTTGGCGTGGCCTCGGTCTGTCTTTGGTTTCTCTGGTGTGGCTTCCTCCTACCATGCCAGACATGCGTTTTCCGATCTGGGATGACGGAGGCATGAAGGAATCTCAGATCTTGGCTCGTCATCGGTGGTTGTGGCTCGGTGTCAGCCTCAAAAGGGCACAGAGGGGGATGGCCTCTTGGTTCTGGATTCTGGTAGTCCTGTGGTATTCATTCAGGTCGTGTCATTATGGATGTTGTGGTTCTTTTTGATTGTGTTGATTGTGTTGATTTGGTGGTTCTGCTGTGTGCTTTGGTGGTCCTTCTGTGTGAGATGAATTCAATTGGATTTGAAATGGATGTTTTAGTTATTCTGATTCTATTGTTGGAGGTGAAATGGATGGACTTTTGGGGAACCCAGACAAGGTACAAGGTTTTTCTTCAGAAGATGTATGAGCTGGTCTTCTTCTCAAGGCATGACTTTTCGGATTTGAATGATTGAGAGGGTATGGCGCAGCCATCAGTACCAGGCCCATGCATTCCTGCACGGGAAAGCTTGCTGAGCAGCCATGCCATGGAGGAGGCGTTCCTTAATTATATTTATGTTGGGTGAGGCACATTTTTTAGTCTTTTTCTGGGTTGCAACCATCTTGTTTTTTCTAATTTTGATGATGTCCTGATGTCCTTGAAGTCATGGATTTACCCTCTTTACACATAAAAGGGGGCTCATCCATAATCAAAAAAAAAAATTCCGCCTTCGGGATATTCAGTCAGAGTGTAGGGTTCAGTAGAGAGAATGGGATTCCTCTATGTACAAGAGATTGTGCGTCTACATGGAGTACCCTTGACGATTGTCTCCAATCATGGTGCACGTTATAATTCTTGGATACGGAAGGGGTTGCAAGAGACTTTTAGGATGCAACATCATTTGATCAATGCCTTCCATCCTCAGACTAATGGGAAGATGAGAAGACCATTCAGAACCTCAAGGACATGATACGTTCTTGTGTCCTTGATTTAGGTCGTAGCTGGGAGGATCACTTATCATTGTTGGAGTTTTCGTACCACATTAGTTATCAATCCACCATTGAGATGGCACATTTTGAGGCCTTTTACGGGTGACCTTGCAGATCACCTTTGTGATGGATAGACCCAGGGGTATCACGACCCATCCTCGGGGCTTGTTCCATGACTACCCCAAGCCCGCCTTCCATAGGCCAGGGGCTGGCGACTAGCACCAAAGGTGTAAATCCCTATACTGGGAATGCATTGCCATTATAGCAGTAAAGGAACGCAACAAAGTATGCAACTTAAGTAAGCACATGTAAAATTGTATACAAAAGTAAGTGCTGAAAAGAAAGGGGCCAGAAATACAACCCCAACAGTGAGTACAATACAACTGAAAGACTAGTACAACAGTAGTAAAGTAATGCAGAAACCACTGAGTCGTCCTCCAGAAATCCCACCTGAAGGGTTCATACAGATGGTATCCTCGGCACCTCAGGTCCTTCCTTCTTCTCTATGTACATCTCACCATGTGGTCCACCTATAGGTACCATCCAGCTCCCCAAGTCTCCATCTCGATCAGTGTTGTTTGTCGTCTTCATCCAACACAACATAGTGCGGGCATAGCCCATGCAGGGGTGAGTATACGATACTCAGTAGGGACTCCGGGACCCCCGATGGTCTCCCAGAATTCACGAAGGATAAACCACAAAAAAGGTTACAATAACAAAGTATTAACCAAATCTACTTAGATATATTCCCATACATATACCTAAGTTGTCAATACATGTTTGGATCTAACTCTTGAGCCCATGCAAAACTCAATCCACATAGGATAGAAGTCAATCACTCTGATGGTAATGATTGAAAGTCAAGGCTCAGCTCACACAGGTAAACAACTCACGAATAGGGTGGGAGATGATTAGATGTAGCCTCTAAATCATCTCCTCTGTCGAACCCACATAGGATCATAGTACAGAATTCGTCACCGCCGAACCCACAGAGGATCCAAGTACAGTTGTCATCGCTGCCCAACCCACGGAGGATCCAAGTACAGTATTCATCGCTGCTGAAACCACAAAGGATCCATGTTCAGTATTCATCGTCGTCGAACCCACGGAGGATCCTAGAATGGTAGTCTTCACAGTCACAGTCAGCTCTAGGTTTCCCACACACAGAACGCTTGATTTTGGGAGGGTCCTCCCCTCAAGCCAAAGGGGTCAATACATAAATTACCACTAAGTCCATAGTTGATGTATCCCGATGTTCGATCTCATAAAAAAGAACCCCACACGAAAGACAGCACGTCAATCAGACACCCGGTCTAAGAGATGTTGGCTTTTCTGTTCTAGGGGCCCAGTTGGCAATACGCTCATTCCAAACCTAGACATTTTCCAAAATCTTCCAAAACTCACATAGAGTATCACAAAAGAACTGCTTCATCATAGGGGTCCCAATTCAATTGGTGACGCGTTGATTGGACACGATGTCTTAAAGTAATTCAAATTTAAGTGAAAACAGGCCCGACCCGGTAAATCGTGTCGCACGGCACGGCGCGGCCCGGCCGGCCGACCACTGCGGGGTGGTGTGGCCCCCCAGTCTCCAGAACTGGCACCGCCAAGGGGCACTGCCCTCCAATCTGTCCAGCCGAAGTTGGCCTGTCTTACTGGCGCGAGGGGGCCGCATGGGCAGGCTATGGTTCCGATAGTGTGGTGCCCTATTAGCACCGCGGGACTTCCCAGCTTGGTCGGTTGGTTGCCGTCCGTTTTTCCACCGAGCAGCTAGCAGAACACGGGCCGTAGGCCTTCGCAGAGAGGGAGCCCTCATGGTATCACTTTCTCTTCGGTCCGGCTGGCTTAGCCTTCCAGTTCTTCATCGGTCGAGCGGGCCGCGATTGCGGGCTTCCGTTCTTCTGTATGCTGCCGTCGCGCGGCTGCGGCCTTCGATCCTCACAGCCCCTTCCAATGTGCCTCTATCGCGAATAAATTCAGGAAAACAATGGAGGGTCATCGGGCCATGTTCGTTCGGCATGCGCCCTCTGTGTTAGATGATAACAATTTTCAAAGTTATTCCAATGAAAATCAACAAAAATGGGATAATTTATTCACTAAAAAATTAAATGAAATGCCTAAATCAAATAAGATTCGCGGTAATCGGGAGTTGCGGAAGATGACATCGCGGGGTGATGACGTCAACTTGTTGACATCGAGAAAGAAGGATCTAAGGATGGCATGTCATCGGCGTTCCATGCAGTTGGTTCCTTATCCTTTGGCTTGACTGGAGATCGAAAGAGAACATCATCATTCTTTGGTGGTTCTTCATTGGAATGATGGTATTATTTTCTTAAGAGAAGAACTCCTTCTTCAAATTCTCAATAGCACTCCCAAATTCCACTCAATACAATGAATGCCTCAAAATAAAATAATATCTAAGGCTGTTATTTTATTCACACATGTAATTCAATATTCAAACTCTTTAATTAATTAATTGAAGAGTGTGAATTCATTAATTAAAATGTGTTGGAAAATATTAAAGAGATAGAGATGGAGGTGAATAGATCTCATTCAATAAGGGGGAGTTGTCGAATTAATTAAAGGCGGTGTTAATGGGGAGTTGAGGGGTGGTGATAAGTTAGGGCTCGTGTGGGCCCCACCTCACAAATATCTTCTCCTGAGAGGTTATGTGGGTGTGGGCCCCACCAATAACTTCCCCATGTCAGATTTAATTATCCATGATAAATAAAATTGTTCACAATAATTTTATTTATCAATTTTTTATCAAAACCCAAAATTTAAATTTCAACCCGCATTAAACGCTACAGTGGTAAAGGTGCCCTTAAGCGAATATCGGCACTACGAGTTCATCGGTACCCTCAGATTTCAATTCCATGCATTGGTTCAAAAGATATAAAAACCCACACGTATGATGACTGAACGTACCTGAACGAATCATCAGAAATTGATTCCGACCAAACCGGGCCTCGGAATCAAGTGCCGTCAAAAATAGCAGACTCTTAAAATTACAAAGTATTAAAAAACATAAATTTAAGAGTCTTTAAATTACTCCCACCACATGGATTTACGTCCTAGTAAAGCTACAACTAACACTAGGGAGACAAATGGGGGTATTGTGCTCAAATCTGAGCCTCCTACTCCCAAGTGCTCTCTGGGAGGTTCCTGTGCTACCAGAAAATGCGCACCAGAGGAATCGACCATCCATGTAGGACCCGCTCCTATCGATACTCGATCTCCACTGTGACCTCTATGATTTTAGCCTCTTCATCTATGTCCAGCTCCCCGTGGTTTATGATGTGGGATGGGTCATGCATGTATCTCCTCTATTGTGATTTATGGAAGACGTCATGCACCCGGTGCAACAGAGGTTGAAGTGCCAGGATGTAAGCCACCTCGCCTACTCTGCTGAGGAAATGGAAAGGTTTGATGAAGCACAAAGAAAACATTTCGACCCGGTGAAATCACTATAGACCCCGTCGATGTGAGACCCATAAGAAGACGTGGTTGCCATCCTCGAACTCCAATGGTCCATGTATCCTATTAGCATAGGCATTCTGTCTGCTCCGTGTAGTGTTCTTCCACTCCTGGATAATCCTCACCTTCTCCGTAGTAGCCTGAACCATCACTGGTCTAACAAGTGATGAGTCCCTTGGGTGATTCCATCATAGAGGTTATTCGCAAGGTCCACCATACAGTGCCTCATAAGGTGCCATCCTGATGGTGGAGTGATAGATATTGTTGAACGAAAACTCCACCAAGGGTAGGTGATCCTCCCAACTACAACCAAAGTCAAGGACACATGCACAGAGTATGTCATTGACAGTCTGAATGGTCCTCTCAGTATGGCCATCCGTCTGAGGATGGAAGGCTGTGCTCAGATGTTGCTACATCACAAAATCCTCTTTTAACCCCTTCCATTGCCGGGAACTGAAACGAGCATCCCAGTCGTAAAAGATAGAAAATGGCACACCATGAAGTCGTATGATCTCCCAAATGTAGAGGCATCCCAAGATCTCTACTTAGCCCTTCTCTCTTATAGGTATAAAGTGGGCTGAGTTGGTGAGTCGGTCTACAATAACCCAAATAGAGTCATTTCCAATGGATTTATGTGTAATCCCTATCACGAAATCCATGGATATTATAACGACCCATACATAAAATACATTGTTAGTAATTCAAAATTGAAGCACACTTATTAAAACATATAACAAAACCAAGAAAGGACCATATAGGTATAGAGTCTTTAGAAACTGGGAATCATAAAAAACTAGTTCATAAAGCATCAACTTTTCCTCCTACTTATTTCATCATATCTAGAGTCCCTTTTTGGCATATCCAACTTAATAACCTTCTTCCTGACCTGGGGAAATAAAACATACAAAAGGGTGATCTCAAATGCTCAGTAAGGGTAAACAAAAGAAATATCAATCACATCATATTCATAAGAACATAACATTTTGTAAATCTTAACCTGCAAAATATATCATAATATCATAACATGGGATATATCATAATAGTGAAATGTGATCCCAATAATCATAACATAAAACATTTAACATTGTGGAATACACATATAATCATATAGAATCATTTCATATTAGTCAAGACTCATTGCCATGACTATCTTAGTGGACAAAGTCCATTTCTGAATCGAGTTCACTCCTCGTTTCAGTCCTATTTCACTGAACCGATTTAACCTACCGTTCCAGCCATGTCTATCTCATGAGATATAAAATCGTTATCCAATGAATTGGAGGGAGATATAGGTCCCACCCATCTCATAATGATACCATTCTTATGTGTGCCACAAAATCATAAACCATACATCATAACATAACCCATGTAATAAAAAGGGGAATCTTAAACATCGGGACATCATAAAAGAATTCATATAAGATAAAGGAATTCATAAAAATAATTCCATCACAACATAATCAAATCAATGTAATAATAGGCATAGAAACAGAAACCATTATTATCTTAGATGGAAAATAATTTTTATAAAACACTTGAACTCCGTTCTTGAGGAAAATATCCTTTCTACATCAAAAACACTTTTCCTTTCTTCAAATGTCATAAAATTCTAAACTAAAAGAAGTTCATTAAAAATAAACATGAAAACTTTTAAATTTAGATTCTTGGAAATAATTTTTTTAAAAATCCATTCATGCTGTATAAGTTAAAAAAACCTTCTCCTCATACTTTTGTCGAAAAATTCAAAAAGTACCTCGTACGAAGAACGACAAAAGATTTCTTTCATATCTTATACTAAAAACTCACCGAAGGGTAAAATTGGATTTAAAAAAATTATAGGTGGATGGAAATAATATTACATATTGAGGAAACATGGATGTGGATGATAAAATACACCCCAGTAAATACCAAAGTATAAACAATCTCAGATAAAATGAGATTGTGATATCTTCCCTTACCTTAGGTCCAATTTGCTTCGTAAGTGTCAGAACCTCCTATATAATGATTTAAATATTGTTATTGACTTATTACAGAATCATATTTATTTTTATGATATTATATATGGTCATATTGTTAGCTTCTTATTAGTAATATTTCATTACTACTTGTTATTCAGGTGTTTATTACTTTTTGTTCTTATGCGTGTTTTGTCGAATAAATTCTTATTCTTCTCTTTAGGTTATAGATACCTCATTTACAGAATGGTATTATTGTAATATATATCATAGGAATTCATTCAATTCATTTATATAGTCATTATGCAATGATGATCATGTAGAATGAGTCGCATCACATCGTGGAGACGGTATTCCGTACGCACGCACGAGTGATGATATCATTCCTATGATCGTGGAATTGTATTGGAGTGTATGTATACTATTTCAGAATCAATATAACTTTATAATAGTCATATATAGTCATTATTTACACCATTATACCCATCCAAGTAAGGTGGTGGTGGAAAATATATTACACTACAGCGTAGAGATAGTATTCTGTACGTACGCATGCGCGGTGATTTCTTTTTCCGTAGGATGGATAGATGGTGAAATAGGGTTGTTTCATAATTCTAATAACATATCAGTATATGAGTGATACTGATGTTATTACTTCATAACGAAACAACTAAAGAAGAAGAAGTGGAAGAAGAAATAAAGATAAAAGAATCGGTAACGGACATTACCTCTTCATTGAAGTTCTTCTTTAAGACCTCCTTTTAGGGCACTAAAATAAGTCTTTGAAGAAGACCAGAACCTCTAGGATGTTTCTAGGTAAGTGGAGAGGAGAAATAGGCAGGGTTTGGCCGAGCTTGAAGGCTCAATGTGGTGTGAGGAAGAGGGGGAGGAGGTGCCCTTTTATAAGGGAGGAGAGGGGCACCTTTGGAATAACTAAAACTATTATTTTATTATAAAGTCAAATTCAGTTTCCAATAGCTCCAAATTGATTTATTTAGAAGCTAAGGTGGGGATGAGTCTATATACTCTCATCCAATATAATTTATACAATTTTAGGTTCCTATTTTAACCTTATCATTTATATTTAACATTAAGTTAAATAACTTTACTTTTACTGTGTCTTCTTGTGTTCTTATACTATAAGGTTAATAAACATACTATAAGCAGCCAAACGAACCCCAAGTTGTTTATTATTAATATATATAACCTTATCTAATTCATTTGGCAGAACATTATATTTTTAGGAATAAAATAATAATTACTAATATAATATTTGTTTTAAAAAATATATTATGTCAATTTTGACACTATTTAGTAATCTATTTTTTGTGAAAATCATAACAGAATGATTAGTTCGAATAAAGTTAATTAAATCAATACTAACATGTCATATTAACCTAAAAAATTATTGTAATTCATAAAAAGTCTCAAATTACATTTAATTGGGTATTTATAACATCAATTATGTCAATATTTCGTTAATAAGATAATTACTACATCATATTTGTGTCATAAATAAATTAAATTATATAACGTCTAAAAATTACAAATAAAATATCATTATGTAGGAAATATTTTTATATTTCTAATTAATATTTATAGTCGATTTTATATTATGTATAACCATATATTAAAAATTATTTTCTTATTAAACTTTGATTTTAACAATTTTAACCCTTCTTTAAATAATTTAATAATAAATGTCCTAATCTAATCCATGTGAGCCTAAATGGTCATATTTTATTCATAATGTTGTTTTTGGTCGAATTACACATGTCCAATAGAATTAGAACTTGTTTTAGGGTAACAATAATATCATTTTTACCCTTAATTACCCTATTTACTTTTAACCGTGGCAAATAAAAGTAAAAAGTTACTATTCTCCGAAAAATTATTTTCATCTCATTGAACCACATTTACTTAATGAAATCAACCGTGTCACTCTGATTTTTGAAATTCCAGTCATAGAAGCTGTAAAATTATGTTTTATGACAAATTTAGTTTTTTAACTACCACTTAGTGGTTTCACTATTCATCAAAAATTGAATGTTTTCAGAAAAATACCAAAATTTCATTCTAGGATAATTCTGATATTCCGAATCCAAAAATGAAGTCCATTTTGAAAAATAAAATTTATAAAATTTCAAAAAGTGGTTATTACTATTCATAACGGCTAGTTTTAATAATATTTTAATAGCATATCATTGTTTAGTGAAACTTAGTATTGCGTACGACGCACGCTATTGAGGAAGGCCGCGGCTACGTGTAAAGCAAGCCAAGCTAGTTTTGTGTGTAGTGAAAGATTAATTTGATGATTTATATAACATAAAAACAAAATATTTCACATAAATGCCTCTGGTGTTACATTCTACCCCCTTAAATTGAATTTCCCCCTTGAAATTTGTCACTTTTTAACAAACAGATGAGGATACCTCTCCCTCATTATATCCTCAAGCTCCCATGTAGATTTTTCTAATTGGTGGTTCCTCCATAAAACATTCACCAATCAAGTGGTCTTGTTTCGTAGGACTTTTTCACTATGATCCAGAATCTCTATCAACTGTTCTTCATAAGAAAGATCCTGCTCCAACGGTACAACTTATTAGCTAAGTACATGTGAAGGATCAGGTATGTACTTTCTCAGGAGAGATACATGGAACACATCGTGAACTTGAGAGAGATTTTGTGGAAGCGCTAATCGGTAAGCTACCTTCCCAACATGATCTAGTATTTCGAAAGGACCGATATATCTAGGGCTAAACTTCACCTTCTTTACAAATCCCATGACCCTCTTCGAGGGAGATATTTGTAAGAACACTTTATCAACCACTTTAAACTATAGGTCTTTTCATTGGTTGTCAACATAACTTTTCTGTCTACTCTGAGCTACTCTTATTTGTTGTTGAATAGATCTGACCATTTTGCCATTTCATCAATGAAATTAGGTTCTAATAGCTTTCTTTCCCCAACTTTATCACAGCAAGTTGTAGTCCTTCATTTCATTCCATAGAGAGCTTCATAAGGAGCCATCTGAATACTGGAGTGAAAGCTATTATTATACGAAAATTTCACCAAAGGTAGGTGTTGATCCCAACAACCTTTTAAATCCATAGATCAATCTCTCAACATATCTTCTAGAGTTTGAATTGTTCTCTCAGACTGACCATCTGTCTGAGGATGATAAGCAGTGCTGAAACTCAACTCTGTATCCGGAGTATACCGAAGACTTCTCCAGAACATTGAGGTAAACCTCGGATCCCGATCAGATATAATAGAAAGTGGTACTCCATGCAATCTTACCACTTCCTTCACATATATCCTGGCAAGCTGATCCAGAGATAAATCCTCTCTAATAGCGAGGAAGTGTGCAGAATTTGTAAGACGATCAACTATGACCTAGATAGCATTATTTCCTTTGGATGTTTTAGCAAGTCCTGTGAAAAAAGACCATAGTTATGTTTTCCCATTTCCATTCGGGTATGGGTAATGGTTGTAACATCCCCTTAGACTTCTGTCTCTCAGCTTTAACTTGCTGACAAACCAAGCATCGAGAGACATATTCAAAAACATCTATTTTCATGCCATCCCACCAGAAGTACTCTTTCAGGTCCCTATACATCTTCGTGCTTCCTGGATTAATAAGGAATGAATAACTATGAGCCTCATCCAGTAGCTCCTTCTTTAATTCAGGGAAGGGAGGAACACAAACCCGATTCTTGAACTTTATTATCCTATCACAATCAAGGTTGAATTCAGGAACATTTCTCACCTTCTTTTGTAACTCTACATCTTATTTCTGTGCCTATTTAATATTCACATGTATAGATGGTTGAACATTCATTTGATAAAGATAACATTTTCCCCTTCCATTATAATTCCAGATCCATCCTTTGTAAATCCATAAATATTGCATCTTTTGTGATCCTCATCATGGATAAACTGGCATGGTCTTGTCACCTTAATGCATCTTCCACCGTGTTTGCTTTCCCAGGGTGGTAATGGATTGAGCAGTCATAATCCTTAATCATCTCCAACCATCTTCTTTGGCACCTATTCAGCTCCTTTTGTGTGAAAATACACTTTAAACTTTTATGATCAGTATAAATATCACACCTTTCACCATAAAGATAATGCCTCCAAATCTTTAATGCAAAGATTACCGCAGCAAACTCCAAATCATGAGTTGGGTAATTTTTCTCATGGATTTTCAACTGTCGTGAGGCATAAGCTATCACCATATCATTTTGCATAAGAACACACCCCAATCCCTTCTTGGATGCATCAATGTAGATCACAAACCTTTCTCCACTACAAGGCATTGTGAGCACAGGTGCACTGGATAACCTTCTTTTCAACTCCTTGAAATTCTCTTCACATTCCTCCATCCATACAAACTTAACTCCTTTCCGAGTCAACATGGTGAGTGGATTAGATAATCGTGAAAAATATTTCACAAAACGTCGATAATATCCAGCCAAACCAAGAAAACGTCGGATCTCAGTTACTGTTTTTGGTCTCGACCATCTTTCGATAACCTCTATTTTTGCTGGATCCACATATATCCCCTCTTTTGAGATTATGTTACCCAAAAATGAAACTTTTTGAAGCCAAAATTCACACTTGGTAAATTTGGCATAAAGCTTCTCCTTTCTTAGGGTCTTCAATATAATTCTCAAGAGATCCTGATGTTCTTCCTTGCTCTTTGAATATACCAGAATATCGTCTATAAAGACTACCACAAACTGATCATGATATTCTCTAAAGACTCTATTCATCAGATCCATGAAGATAGCAGGGGAATTAGTAAGACCAAATGGCATCACTCTAAATTCATAGTGTCCATACCTTGTACGGAAAGCCATCTTTGGTATATCCTCTCTTTTGACCCTAAATTTGATGATACCCTGGACGAAGATCAATCGTGGAAAACTATTGAGCTCCTCGTAGTTGGTCAAATATGTCATCAATGCGTGGGAGAGGATATTTGTTCTTGATATTTATCTTGTTAAGGACTCGATAATCAATGCAGAGTCTCATTGATCCATCTTTCTTCTTAAAAAATAGAACAGGTGCTCCCCAAGGTGATTCACTAGGGCGTGTGAACCCCTTATCAAGATTATCTTGGAGTTTCTTCTTCAATTCATGCAACTCAATTGGGGCCATTCTATAAGGTGTCTTTGAAATAGGTAATGCACCCAGTACGACTTCTATTGAAAAATCAACTTCACGATTTGGTGGAAGACCCAGTAATTCCTCTAGAAAGACATCATCAAACTCCCGTACAATGGGCATATTTTTAATTGTTAGTTTCTCACCAACCATTTGAGATAAATAACCTTCATTTAGTGGAATCAAGACCCATAAGATGGAAGGAATTTCCACTGGAAGGTTATGTTCATCCTTGCATTGATAAAAGGTCATAGATTGATCTGGAATATGGAATGTGACTTCCCTTCTTTGGCAATTGATATGATCTCCATATAAAGAAAGCCAATCCATGCCACGAATCACATCAAATTCCACTATATGAAGGATCACAAGATTTGCAGGAATCAATTTCCCAAAAACTTCGATCGGAGAAGAATTATAAACTTTTGATGCGACTGTTGTGCCATTAGGGGTTGTCACAGCTAACTCAACATCTAATTGTTGAGGTAATACGGTGATATCCTTATAAAATTCTTCAGAAATAAAAGAGTGGGTGGATCCAGATTCAAATAAAACATTTGCTACTTTATAGTGGATGGTAAGTGTACCTTTCACCACATCATTATCGTACTCCACATCACTGATAGAAATTGCATGTGACTTTCCTTTATCTTTAGCCTTAAGATTTTGTTGACGTCGACCATCATCATCAACCCTTGGATTTAGGAATTGATTGGAATAATGACCCATCTCCTTGCACTTGAAACATTGAATTGTAGTAGGGTCATTCTGTGTATCCCTTCCTTTTAATTCATCATTAGACATCCTCTTCCCATCATTGTGGCATTCAAATGCTCGATGAACTTCCTTTCCACATTTGAAACATTTACTTGTCCCTTTAAGACAACTCCCTCAATGTTTCTTTCCACACATTGAGCATAATGGAAAGCTCATCGTCTTTTCAGTGTGCTCTTTAGATTTTCCTTTGAATTCCATTTTCCTCTTCTTATCAAACCCATATGACTGATGGGTTACTCCAATCTCCAACTGGAATTTGAGAGAACATAGAATGATTTCCTAATAGCTATTAAAGTCCCTTATGGCTAACTCCCTTCGAATACATGATTTTATACCACTAAAGAAACAATCGATCTTACTCTGAGGTTGGATAATAATACCAGAAGCATACCTTGCATGTCTTGTAGAATTTGCTTCATATGTACCAACAGATTAATCAACCTTTTTCTTCAGTTCTAGAAACTCTTTATCCATATTTGTTCGGAGAATAAGAGGGAAATACTTATTGAAAAATAAGTTCATGAACTCGTCCCATTCCATGGACTCAATTTCATCCCTTTGCCTCGTATTCTTAATAATATTACACCATTGATCAGCATCACCTTCCAAACGATACACTGCTAAGATGAATTAATCATGATCAGAACATTGAAAACTGAAAATATCTTTTCAGTAGTACTAATCCATTGTTCAGCAACTAATGGATCAGTAGACCCGCTGAATGATGGTGGATGTTGTCTCATGAAGGATTCAATAGAATGTTTCTCCTTCCTTTGCTCGTTTGGAAGTCCTGCATGATTCATAGCCTGATAAAGTAGTGTGAGCATGGCTAAAATATTTTGCATTCCAGCTCCCATAACGTTTGGTTTCTCAGGGGGCAATCATTTCATTCCCCGTCGCATTCCGCATTAACACGGTTCCTTCGGGTTCCAGCCATTGACTAAAACCAAGAAAAATAGTGTGAGAAACACTAATTATAATAAGAAAACCACATAATCAAGAATAAAATTTCACACTTAAGGTCTTATCCTATGTTATTCATGGCCATTTCTAAAACACTAATATTGTGTTCTATGCTTAGACTTGTCCTTAGGGTTCTTACTAAGTCTTTCACATCCTAGTTTCCAAAGGTTGACTATACCTTTCCTCTGATACCAACTATAATGACCCATACTTTACATACATTGTTAGTACTTCAAAATTGAAGAACACTTATTAGAACATAGAACAAAACTAGGAAAGGACCGTATATGTATAGAGTCTTTAGAAACTAGGAAACATAAACAACTGGTTCATAAAGCATCAACTTTGCCTCCCACTAATTTCATCATATCTACAGTCCCTTTTTGGAATATCCTACTTAATAACCTTCTTCCTGACCTGGGGAAATAAAAAATACAAAATGGTGAGCTCAAATGCTCAGTAAGGGTAAACAAAAGAAATATCAATCACATTATATTCATAAGAACATAACATTTTAGAAATCTTAACCTGCAAAAGAGATCATAATATCATAACATGGGATAAATCATAGTAGTGAAATGTAATCCCAATAATCATAACATAAAACATGTTACATTGTGTCATACACACATAATCATAGAGAATAATTTCTTATTATTCAAGACTCATTTCCAAGACTATATTAGTGGACAAGGTCCATTTCTGAATCGAGTTCACTCCTCATTTCAGTCCTGTTTCACTGAACCGGTTTAACCTACCGTTCCAGCCATGTCTATCTCATGAGATATAAAATCTTTACCCAATGCATTGGAGGGAGATATATGTCCCACCCATCTCATAATGATACCATTCTTATATGTGCCACAAAATCATAAACCATACATCATAGCATAACCCATGTAATAAAAATGGGAATCTTAAACATCGGGACATCATAAAACAATTCATATAAGATAAAGGAATTCATAAAAATAATTCCATCACAACATAATCAAATCAATGTAGTAATAGAGATAGAAATAGAACCCAATATTATCTTATATGGAAAATAATTTTGATAAAACACTTGAACTCCGTTCTTGGGGAAAATATCTGTTCTACTTCAAAAACACTTTTCCTTTCTTAACATGTCATTAAATTCTAAACTAAAAGAAGTTCATTAAAAATAAACATGAAAACTTTTAAAGTAAGCTTCTTGGAAATAATTATTTTAAAAATCCATTCATATCGTATAAGTTAAAATAAACATTCTTCTCGTACTTTTGTCGAAAAAGTCAAAAAGTCCCTCGTAAGAAAAACGACAAAAGATTCCTTTCATATATTTTACTAAAAACTCACCGAAGGGTAAAATTGGATTTAAAAAAATTGTAGGTGGATGGAAATAATATTACATATTGAGGAAACATGAATGTGGATGATAAAATACACCCCAGTAAATACCAAAGTATAAACAATCTCGGATCAAATGAGATTGTGATATTTTCCCTTACATTAGGTCCGATTTGCTTCGTAAGTGTCCGAACCTCCTGTATAATGATTTAAATAATGTTATTGACTTATTCCAGAATCATAATTATTGTTATGATATAATATATGGTCATATTCTTAGCTTCTTATTAGTAATATTTCATTACTACTTGTTATTCGGGTGTTTATTACTTTTTGTTCTTATGCGTGTTTTTTCGAATAAATTCTTATTCTTATCTTTAGGTTATAGATACCTCATTTAAAGAATGTTATTAGTGTAATATATATCATATTAATTCATTAAATTCATTTATGTAATCATTATTCAATGAAGATCATGTAGAATGAGTCACATCACATCGTGGAGACGGTATTCTGTACGTACGAACAAGTGATTATATCGCTCCTATGATCATGGAATTGTATTGGAGTGTGTTTATACTATTTCAGAATCAATATCACTTTATAATAGTCATATATAGTCATTATTTACACAATTATACCCATCCATGTAAGGTGGTGGTGGAAAATAGATTACACCACGGTGTGGAGACGGTATTCCGTACGTACGCACGCGCGGTGATTTCTTTATCCGTAGGATGGATAGATGGTGAAATAGGGTTGTTTAATACATATAATTACATATCAGTATATTAGTTATAATGATATTATTACTTCATAATGAAGCAATTAAATAAGAAGAATTTGAAGAAGAAATAAAGATGAAAGAATCGGTAATGGACATTACCTCTACTTTAAAGTGCTTCTTTGAGACCTCCTTTTAGGGAACTAAAATAGGTCATTGAAGAAGACCATAACCTCTAGGATGTTTATAGGGAAGTGGAGAGGAGAAATTGGCAGGGGTTGGCCGAGCTTCAAGGCTAAAAGTGGTGTGAGGAAGAGGGGGAGGAGGTGCCCTTTTATAAGGGAGGAGAGGGGCACCTTTGGAATAACTAAAACTATTATTTTATTATAAAGTCAAATTCGGTTTTAAAAAGATCCAAATTGATTTATTTAGAAGATAAGGTAGGTATGGGTCGAAATCCTCTCATAAAATAGAATTTAGACAAGTTTGGGTTCCTATTTTAACCTTATCATTTAGATTTAACATTAAGTTAAATAATTTTTCTTTTACCGCGTCTTCTTGTGTTCTTATACTATAAAGTTAATAAACTTACTATAAGCAGCCAAACGAACCCAAAGTTGTTTATTATTAATATATATAACCTTATCTAAGTCATATTTCCAAGCCTTAGATTTTTAGGAATAAAATAACAATTACTAATATAATATTTGTTTTAAAAACTATTTTATGTCAATTTTGACACTATTTAGTAATTGATTTTTTGTGAAAATCATAACAGAATTCTTAGTTACAAAAAAGTTAATTAAATCAAAAAAAACATGTCATATTAACCTATTAAATTATTGTAATTCTTAAAAAGTCTAAAATTACATTTATTTGGTTATTTATAACATCAATTATATCAATATTTCGTTAATAAGATAATTACTACATCATATTTGTGTCATAAATAAATTAAAATATATAACGTCTAAAAATTACAAGTAAAATATCATTATGTAGGAAATTTTTTTTATATTTCTAATTAATATTTACAGTCGATTTTATCTTATGTATAACCCTATATTAAAAATTATTTTCTTATTAAACTTTGATTTTAACTATTTTAACCCTTCTTTAAATAAATTAATAATAAATGTCCTAATCTAATCCATGTGGGCCTAAATGGTCATTTTTTATTCCTAAGGATGTTTTTTGTCGAATTACACTTGTACAATATAATTAGGACATGTGTTAGGGTAATAATAATATAATTTTTACCCTTAATTACCCTATTTACTTTAACCGTGGTAAATAAAAGTAAAAAGTTACTATTCACCAAAAAATTATTTTCATCTCATTGAACCACATTTTACTTGCTGATATCAACTGTGTGTCTCGAATATTTGAAATTCCACTCACAGGAGCGTTAAAATTAAGTTTTATGAAAAATTTAGTTTTTTAACTACCACTTAGTGGTTTCACTATTCATCAAAAATTGAAAGTTTTCAGAAAAATACCAAAATTTTACCCTAGGCTAATTTCAATATTCAGAATCCAAAAATGAATTCCATTTTGGAAAATAAAATTTATAGAATTTCAAAAGGTGGTTATTACTATTCATAGTGGCTAGTTTTAATAATATTTTAAAATCATATCATTGTTTAGTGAAACTCGGTATTGCGTACGACGCAAGCTATCGAGGAAGGTCGTGGTTGCGTGTAAAGAAAGACAAGCTAGTGTTGTGTGTAGTGAAAGATTCATTTGATGATTTATATAACATAAAAACAAAATATTTCACATAAAAGTCTCGGGTGTTACATATATCCCATCCCACTCCCACTCCGGGACCTCTTAGGGTTGAACCAAGCCTACTGGCACCTGGTGCTCCGCCATCACTTGCTGAAAAGTGAGGCAACGTGAAATGAACTATGCTATAACCTTATTTATACAAGGCCTCTAGTGCTATGTTATGAGGTCCTGTTACATCTTCTCCACTCCTTGATGTACCGATGGAGCGGATGTGTGAAATTCCCTTAGCACTTCCTCCTGTAGTGCAACGGGTACCATAGTACGTCCCCTAAAGAGGATGATGTGCTCCCCTACTTCAGAAAATCCATCAGGCACATGTCCTATGGATATCTGAGTATGTTGTGTCTCACTGTCAACATCCCCATGATGTTCCTCTCTGTCTCGCTGAAGGAGTAGAGTAGTGAATGTGAGTGACTGTAGAATGGTTTCCCCATAAATATCCACAAAGGATATTTGTAACGCGGCTAGCTTCTATGTCGCCTCACCGAGAAGTTAAATGACTGATCTCATGCTGAGAGCATCAGCTACAACGTTCCCCTTCCCAGGAGTGTAGACTATCTAAAAGTCAGAGTCCTGGAGGAACTCAAGCCATTTCTGTTGTCTCAGGTTTAGGTCCTTCTGTGAGAAGATGTACCTGAGACTCTGGTGGTCAGAGTAAACTATAAAGCGCTCGCCCATCAGATAGTGCCGCCACATCTTCATTTCGAAGACCAATACTGCTAAATCCATGTCATGGGTATCATAGTTCTGCTCGTGGTAACTCAACTGTCGTGAACCATACGTGATGACATCTCACTCCTGCATCAGGACACACACGAGTCTGGTCACTGATACATCGCAGTTAACTACGTATCCACCGCCCTCCTCTAGTAGCCTCAAGATGGGCGCACTAGTTAGCATATGCCTCAGCTCCTGAAAGCTCTGCTGACATCTACCTGACCACACGAAGGGTTTCCCCTTCTTCGTCAAGGATGAAAGTGGTGTTGGGACTCAGGAGAATTCTAGAACAAATCTCCAATAGTTTCCAGCTAGACCTAGGAAACTCTGCAACACCATCACCCTCATGGGTGGCTCCCAATAAAGTATTTCATTGATCTTCACTGGATCCACTGCAACTCCAACCTCCGAGATGACGTGTCCCAATAAGTGAACCTCTTGAAACAAGAACTTTCACTTTGAGAGCTTACCATAAAGATGGTTCTCTCGATGTTTATCCAGTAAAACCCGCATGTGGTAGGCGAGTTCATCCTCAGTAGTCGAGAAAATCAGTATGTCGTCAGTGAAAACTACGACAAATCGAGTGAGGTAAGGCTGGAAGATCCTATTCATGAGACTCATGAACACTGCTGGAGAGTTGGTTACACTAAAGGGCATACCCAATAACTCATAGTGGCCATACTGACACCTGAAGGCCGTCTTCTCTATATCATCATCTCGAACTCTGAGATGTTGATATCCTGACCTGAGGTCTATCTTCGAGAACCATCGTGCTCCCTTGAGCTGATCAAAGGGGTCGTCAATCCCCAAAAGTGGGTACTTGTTCTTTACAGTCACCTGATTCAGGCCACGGTAGTTGACAAACAGTTGCAAGCTCCCATCTTACTTCTTGGCTGAGAAAATCAGAGAAGCACATGGTGAAACACTAGGTCAGATGAGTCCCTTCCCCCTCAAGTCCTCCAGCTGTACCCACAACTCATGAAGCTCGGCGGGAGCCATCCAATATTCTAGAGTAGATATTGGTGTTGTCTCCGGGTACAAGTCAATGTAGAAGTCATCCTCTCTATGAGGAGGTAGTCCTGGAGCGTCGTCAGGAAAAACTTCTTCACACTGATCCCCCAGAACAAGAAAACTCGGACTCCGCATTTCAACCGCTCTAAGGATGAGACTAGCCAACTGATGAGTGATCGACTACCCTCTCCTCTGCACAAGTCGATCATAAGCTGCAAAGTCTCCCTTCTCACCGGTGAAGGTGAACCTACTCCCATCCATGTGGACACACCCCACATTCCACATAATACAGTCGATCTGAGCATGGACTATAGATAACCAGTCTATACCCAAGATGATGTCGTAAGGCCTCGACGCCACTACAAGAAGATCCCAGCCGATGCTCTCGTCTCATAGAGTAATCTCACACTGCCTTCACCGGTGCGTAATCATCGAGTCTTCTCCCGTAGGAGTCTCTATCCATAAGGATCGAGCCAACGGCTCTGTCGGAATCTCAAAGATCGGAAAAAGGGCAGCAGAAATAAAATAATGAGTCACTCATGTGTCTATAAGTACAATAGCAAGGGTGGAGTGGGCATAGATATTACATCGAATCATCTCAGGTACGTCTTGGTAGTCGGCCTCAACTGCCGGGTGCAGAGCCTGCCATTGTCCTCCATCTCCCTGTGGTCGGGGCAGACCTCCTAGTGGTGGTGGTGGTAGAGCCTCGAAACATCGTCCACCACCCGCTGCTCAGCTAACTCCTCTACCTCATTGTCCTGCTCCCAACGGACCACCACGGTCGAACATATACCTCTACCTAGGAGGTCCCTCTACTGTATGCTTCTTTTCTGCATGGCAGTTCAGGACGTCACGAGCCATGTGGCCCTACACAACGCATATATAGCATTTCATTCCCCTTGGATGGTTATCTCTGTTTCGTGTACCCCGCACATCTGAACCAGTATCCTGAGGTCTCCCACCTAATGGCCTGGTCCGCTAAGACCATTGGGTCAACTGTCTAATGCCGGCAGCAGAATCCTCCGTTACGTGTCGTCCTACACTGGGTCTTTCCGCTGGTGACTGTTCAGCGAGAAAACTCTCCACTAGAAGGGCTCTCTCCAGCACCCCCACCTGTGTCGGGATGCTGAGGGGAATTTTCGAAGCCCTGATCTCGTGCCTTAGTCCATGCACAAAACTCTGAGCCCTAAAGAATGGGTCCCATACCAAATCCGTGGAGTAGCGTGAGAGGGAAGTAAACCTTGCTGAGTATTGAGCTACTGTCATTATGCCCTGCCAATGATGAAGTAACTCCTAGATCCGCACCGCACGAAGGGTGGAGGGAACAAACTCCAAGTGGAAGAGACTCCAAAGTCTATCCAAAGGAGAGATGCCTCGTCGTGCACCGGAAGCATCAAGATCCACCGTCTACCTTCTATTGTGTGAAGGAGACTCACAACAAGGATCACCATAAGATTAGATGGTGTCCCTACTAATCTGATATCCCTGACGACAGCCTCAAGACAATCCTCCACTGCCTTTGGGTTCGTCTATCCACGGAAGCTGGACGACCACTGTTTCTGAAACTCGTGTAATTCACTCAAGCGGCATGCACTCTCTGTTGCGGGGGATGTTAGTATCGATGGATCAGTGGGTTGTGGTACTGCTGGTGCCTCCGCTGTGTTGTGGCCCTGCACCGAGGCATCGTCGCTCGATGGGCTACCATCTCGCACATAACTCGGAACCCTAGTAGGATACCTTCGTGGGAAAATCCCAAAAAGAAATAGGTGTGACACACTCAAAAAAGTATACCTAGTGAGCTGAAACAAAGTAATCCAAATGAAAAATTTTTAAACACACATGCAATCAATATTTTCATGCACTGAGTCGGAAATCAGAGGTCAAGGTCCTGTTGTATAGATAAGTCAGCCGCCGCACAAACACTGGACTCCCTATACTAAAAACCACACTCAATACTCTTAACACTATTTCTTCATAGTGAGATAGAGAAGAGTCCTAAGTTCTGCAATAGAACCAACTCATTTGATACCAATTTTTCATGACCCATCCTCGGGCCCATTCTGTGACTACCCCATGCCCACCTTCCATAGGCCAGGGGCTGGCGACTAGCACCAAAGGCATAAATCCATATACTTGGAAGGCATTTCATTTATATAAGTAAACAAACAAAATATTGTATGCAACTAAAGTAAGCACATGTAAAACTGTATAGCAATGTAAGTGCTGAAAAGAAAGGGTCTAGAAATACAAGCCCAATAGTGAGTATAATACAACTGAAAGACTAGTACAACAATAGTAAAGTAAAGCCACAACCACTAATTCATCCTCCGAAAATCCCACCTGAATGGTAGGTACAGATGGTCTCCTCGGCACCTCGGGCCCGTCCGACTTCTTTGTTTACGTCTCCCCAAGTGGTCCACCTCCAAATATTGTCCAACTCCTCAAGTCACCACCTCGATCAGTGATGTCCGTTGTCTTAATCCAACACAATGTAGTGCAGGCATAGACCGTGAAAGGGTGAGTATACGATACTAAGTAGGGACCCCGAGACCCCTGAAGTTCTCCCAGAATTCATGAATAATAAACCACAAATGATGGTTACAATAATGCAGTACCAACCAACTCTACCTAGGTATATTCCCATAAATATACCTAAGTTGTCAATTCCTATTCGGCTCCAACTCACGAGCCCAAGCACCTCCCAGTCCACACATGATAGAAGTCAATCACACTTATGGTAATGATTTAAAGTCAAGACACATCTCACACATGTATAAAAATCACGATGAGGTGTGGAGATGATTAGATGTAGCCTCTGAATCATCTCTTATGCCAAACCCACGTAGGACCCTTGTACAATAGTCATCGTTGTCAAACCAATGGAGGATCCTAGTACAGTTGTAATCACGTCCGAACCCACAGAGGATCCAAGTACAGTATTGATCGTTGTCGAACCCACGGAGGATCCAAGTACAGTATTCATCACTGCCGACCCCATGGAGGAACCAAGTACAGTAGTCATCTTTGTCAAACCCATGGAGGATACTAGTACGATAGATGTCGTAGTCGCAACCAGTTATAGGGTTCCCGCACATAGCACCCTCAATTCTAAGAAGGTCTGATCCTCGAGCCAAGGGGGGTCGATACATCAACTATCACAAAATCTATATTTGATGTATCCCAAAGTTCTATTTCGTCAAAAGAAACCCAACAAGATAGACGGTGCGTTAATCGGACGCCCAGTCTGAGAGATATTGGCTTCTCTGTTCCAGGGGCCAGGTTGGAAATATGCTTGTTCCAAACCAACCTTTTTCCAACATCGTCCAAAAATCACTTAGAGTATCTTAAAAGGTCCTCTTCATCGTGATGGTCCCAATGATACTGATGGTGCTTTGATCAGACGCCCAGCGGTGCCGCACTCCTATCTGGTCGGCCGGTCTTCCTAGCACGAGCGGCCCGCACGTGCAAGCTGTGGTCCCTCATACATGGTGCCCTCTAGGTTCCACGGGTCATCCCATCCAATAAGGCCAGTTGGTGGCCGGGTTTACCGCCGAGCAACTCATAGAACATGGGCCGATGTCCACTACAGTTCGGTGCCCTCGTGGCACCGCGGTCTCTTCAGTCCTGTCGGTTCTTCGTCGGCCGAGCGGCCCGCAGTTTCAGGACACAGTTCTTCCGCATGCGCCCAGTGTGTGGCAGCTGCCTTCGCTCATCACTACCTCTTCCAATGTTCCTCTATTGCAAATAAATTCAGGAAAACATAGGAGGGTCATCAGGCCGTGTTCGTTCTTCCCACACACTCCGTGTAAGGCGGTAACAATTGGTCGATGTTATTCCTATGAAAATAAACAAAAACAGGATAATTTATTCACTTATAAATTAAATGAATACCCTACCTTGAAATAAGTTTCATGGTAAATGGGCCTCACGGAAGACGACATCATGGGGAGACTGCGTCAACTCATTGACGTCGGGAAAGAAGGAGCCGAGGATGGCACTTCGTCAGCATTCCTTGCGGTTGGCTACTTCTCCTTTGGCTTGGTCGAAGATCAAAAGATAAAATCATCGTTATTTGGTGGTTCTTCATTGGACGGATGCTGTTCCACATTGAAAAGAGGAAATCCTTCTTCCAATTCTCTAGAGCTCCCCCAAAATCCTCTCAACACAACGAATGCCACAGAATAAAATATTACCTAAGGCTATAATTTTAGTCACATATGTAATTCAAAATTCAAACCCATTAATTAATTAATTGAAGATTTTGAATTCATTAATTAAAATTTGTTGGAAAATATTAAAGAGAGAGAAAGGGAGGTGAAGATATCTCATTCAACAAGGGGGAGTTGTCGTATTAATTAGAGAGGGTGTTAATGGGGAGTTGATGGGAGGTGATAAGTTAGGGCTCCGGTGGGCCCCTCCTCCCAAATATCCTCTCATGAGAGGTTATGTGGGTGTGGGACACACCAATAACTTCCCCATGTAGGATTTAACTACACAAGATAAATAAAATTGTTCACAAGAATTTTATTTACCTTTTTTAATTAAATCCAAAAATTTATCTTTCAACCCGCATAAAACGCATCTGCGGTAAAGGTCCCCTTAAGTGAATACTGGCGTTGTGAGTTTATCGGTGCCCTCAGATTTCAATTCCAAGCTCTAGTTCAAAAGATAGAAAAATATTCATGTACATTTACTGAACATACCCAAACAAAATTTCAAAAATTGATTCTGGGAACACCATGCCTCAGAATCAAGAGCCGTCAGAAATCGCAGACTCGTAAAATTTCAATGTATTTAAAAAACATTACTTGAAATTTCCAGGTCTTTATTGGTGGAGTTAGCACTAGTGGGATGAAGGATGGTATATGCTACCATAAAGAAGCTGAAAATCATCTATGAGATGATGCATAATTCACAAAGCATGCAAATGTCTTATGGTGATAGGAGACAGTGTCATTTGGAGTTCGAGGAAGGCTACCACGTCTTTCTATGGGTTTCACCTCATCGAGGTTTGGGGAGATTTGGCCGAGGTGGCAAGTTATCTCCGAGGTTCATCATACCCTTTCATATCCTTAGCAGTTTTGGCGAGGTGGCTTACCACATAGCCCTTCCACCTCAGTTGCACCGGGTGCATGTCGTCTACCACATATCTCAGTTGAAGAGATACGTGCATGACCCATTCAACGTCATCGATCATGGAGAGCTGGACATTGACCATGGGGAGAATTTTACTGAATTTCAATTATGGATTGTGTATCAATATTATTGGCTCCTTCTTGGGTGGTTGATAGCTCTGGTGATCATTTGTTGGCACCATGGGAACCTCTAGGAGAGCCCATGGGAGCAAGAGGCTCAGATTCATTCTTAGTACCCCCACTTGTTTTCCCTGTTTTATGTTTCGGATTATGGGGACGTAAAGCCCTAAGATGGGGAGAAATTAAAGACCCGAAATTTCCATGTAATTGTTTTCTTAAATATATTGGAAATTTACTAGTCCGTGAAAATTGACGGCATGTGATACTGAGGCCTGGAGTGCCCAGAATGAATTTTTGAACTGTTTTTCGGATACGTTCAATAAAAATGCGATCAAGTTTTTCTAAATTTTGAACCGGTGCTCAGAATTGAAATTTGAGGACACCATTAAACTCACATCACCAATATTCACTTATGAAGACCTTCACCTCGACCACAGTGGGTCGAGAGTGAAAGATAGATTTTGGGGTTTTCATGAAGGAATAAAATAATATAAAATGGTGTATCTTTTTATTTTTATTTTATTTTAAAACCACCCATGTGGATATTTCATAGGTGGGGACCACCTGAACAGAAACCTCCCATGAAAGGTTATGAAGGTAGGGACCATCGAGCCTAAACCTCCCATGAGAGGTTATGGATGTGGGGACTACCCAAGGATAAAAACCCCTTGAACCCCTTGAACTCCCTCATATCTTTGGGGAAGCTTCTTAAACTTTCCCCACCTAAATGGTTCCACTCCTATTAATTTATTATTCCAACCTATGAAATTAATTAACCCAATTTTAAATTGTGCCAACAAATAAATTGGTGAAACATTTCATTTTGGCTACTTTTCAATTTGGTGGATTTTTGGAGAGGGGAAATGTTAAGAGGATTTAATTTCTCCAATGAAGAGCCCCATCGATGAACGTTCTATGGAAATCAAGGAAGACGATGACGAGAAACCCTGACATCGAATCTTGGTTTCAGAATCAATGATTGTTGGCACTCTCTTCACCTTTTTCAACTTCCTTCTCATGCCAACATCAACAAAAAAACCAAGGTTGGGGTTTATTCGTGTATGATTATTTGAGGGATGTTGTAGGGCGGTAGTTGGATATTCTTCTCTCTTTTTGTTCTTCACAATTCTTCGTAATTACAGAAAGAATTATAGCCTCTTTCTACTTCTCTATAATAGAGAGTGTGGGACTAAAAAACATGTCCTGTACACTCTGGAAAACTTGTGATTAATTGTTGATCGCAATAGAGGAACATCAACGAACCACGGTGGTTCATCAGAACGAAGGTCAGCACCACTGTCGGCTGCGATGAAGACGACGGCGCAACAATGCCACCACACAGCCTCTACAACCCGCGACCAAGCCGCCACCCTCTGCGGACGAGCTCTGCCCCACTGCTGGGCCGCCACCACATGGCCGACCCACCACCGCCCCGCGGGTGGGCCTCCTCCCTATGGCCGAGCCGCCCCCCTATGCTACCACGCTGCCGCCCACATCTGGGTCTTCGCCAGTGTCCGGGTCTCTAGCAGCGGCCTCCGTCCTCCTAGTCGAGCCATCAGGGCTCGGCCGAGCTGCCTCGTTCCCTCGCAGCACCCCCTACCAATTCACCCTATGGCCTATGCCCTTCTGACTGATCCACCCCAGGCTGGGATTATCCACCCCGTTCCCATGTGAAAGCCCCACGGTCGAGACGCCATCCGTGTCTGAGCTGACCCGTGGCCTCTGCCGACCCGCGACACCCGCGGCCTTTGAAGTCCCTCACAGCATGTCGGGCCACACCACAGGCTTGCCCGACTTGACCTGAACCGGGTCAACCCAGGCCAGGTCGGGTTGGGAAGGTCCGACTATGTCAGACCGGACCCAGACCAGATACGACACCATAATTTAATTGGGCCATAACATTGGCACCATATATTTGTTTGATTAACCATCAATAGCGCTGGGAACCATGGAGAGAGACAGTCCCTTTGATTATACCCCACTAGAAATTTTGATATGGATGGGGTATGGTCGGGTTTGATCGAGAACGAATCCAACTTGGCCCTTGGGACTAAAAGGCCAATAACTCACAGAACATGTTTCCTATTAGCGCACTGTCTTTTTCATTGAGACAACTATGATGTGTAATTTAATTGAGATTCTTACTCATGGGACTTTTTTAAAATTGGAGTATCGACTAGTGGCTTGGGAATCAGACCCTCTACGTGATGAGCAAGCCTAGTGCAGGAACCCAATAGAATGCTGTGACGAGAAGACCGACTAGAGATCATGTGTGGGTCAGCTCCTAGCGATCCTGTGTGGGTCAAATCCTAGAAATCCTATGTGGGTCAGCTCCAAGCGATCAAGTGTGGGTCATCTCCTAGCGATCATGTGTGGGTCAGCTCCTAGCGATCCTATGTGGGTCCACTCCTAGCTATCTAGTGTGTGTCATCTCCTAGCAATCTTATGTGGGTCATCTTTTAGAGATTCTATGTGGGTCAGCAGTAGAGCCTTTTAATAGAGTAAGATGATTTAGTATCTATAAAAAATCATCTCTACTACCGTACTGTTGTTATAACCTGAATGAACTTAGTTCACACCTGTATGGTTCGTTCCATTGTGGTAATACCTTGTTGGTATTATTCTGTGTGGTCTACCTGTGAGGTACTTTCCATTTAATTTTTCCTTACATTGTGGAACAGTTGAGATTTGTGATTTTGGGTTGGAGCCCGTTTTTCCCCATGATTGAGATGGGTTTTCTTGATTACTTAGGTATATGTATGCTCATATACCTATGTAGGGTTGACAGTTGACTTCAATCATTGTGGATTATCCTTTAGGGTTTTTGTGAGACCATAAGGGTCTCGGGGTCCTTACTGAGTTTTATTATACACACCCCAGCATGGGCTATGCCCACACCTTGTTGTGTTTGGTGCAGACGACAGACAACATTGATTGAAACTGAGGGTACCAGGACCGGACGGGTCACGAAAGAGGACCTTACGAAGAGTCGGTACACAGAGGATACGGACGAATGTGGAGTTCTTAGGAGGCGATTTGTACCTACCCTTTTGTTAGGAACCTCGGAGGATGACCCAATACTTTTCTTCATTTTTTCTCCAGTTTACATGTACTTTAAGATTCTTGTAATTTCACGTTGGGAATGTATTCTGGCCCATTTTTATTTAATGTACTCATTATGTGTACTATTTTGTTTACATGTCTTCGTATCTTGCTATGTTCTTGGTTTCCTGCGAATAAAGGAAATAAATACAATTCCTTTACAGTTTTAGGGAATACGCCTTTCGGTGCTAGTCACCAACCCAAGGCCTATGGAAGGCGGGCTTGCGGTAGTTTTGGCATGGGCCCCGAAGGATGGGTCATTATAAAATATGTCCCTAACAGATTCATAATATCCCCTTTCAATATATTACAATGAAAACATAAAAATTTTTAATTTTTCCCTCTTTAATATTATATTTCATTCATAATTGTTTATAAAATAATCCATTATACCGTTGGATGTATCATCAAAATTTACTCATAATAAATCACATTTAGAAAGTGATGAGAGTAGATAAATTTTAACTCTTAAATAATTATTAAGATTATTATTATAAATTGATGTCAATGGAAATTTATCATCAATAAGATAAACTCAATCTATTCATGAAAATCATACCTAGGAGATATATGATAATAAATCATTCTATCATCCTAGATATGATATTTATTACCATCACAGACTTGAATAACATTAATTATGACACATCTTAGACTCTCCATCACCAACTATTCAAAATATTTGAAAATTGTTAATGAAGGGAACTATTATTGTTGTTCCAATTGATTTTACCAAATCATGATCCAAGTATCACTAAGATGAGTATGGGGTATATTACTATAATATTTGTTTTGATTTATCCGTTAATATTGAAGCAACATTCACCTCCTGTTAAATAGTTATTAATTTTTTGGAGACAAGATAATCATACATCCATATAAAGATAATAAATTACATGGTAGAATACTCAATAAGATTATCAACATAGTTAGTATGGTTCGTAAACAATCCCTTAATGAACAATTCGCATGAATACAATCCTTTTTGGGGAACACATGGAGTATGATATTCCCTTTTAATCTTATAGGACTATTTTATATAAATAATTTAATGTTATTAATGTTTCATGAAATTATTTAATTTTATTTTTTTAAACACATTCTACAGGGTTCCTTGACCAACATTCATGAATATGATATTTATAGTACAATTATCCACTTCCATACCCGGAATCATGAAAGAACATCTTATGCACATCATAATGACACTCAATTTGATTTTCTAATCTGATCTACCAATCAGATTTCTCAAAATGAAAAATATAACATTATCATAAAATAGATGAATCAATTATGGACTTCTTCTTCTTCATTCCAAAAATCCTTTTTTATTTATTCGGTCTGATTTTGAAAACTCATATTATAATCTTTTTTCTTCTCTTTTTTGTTATCAATTTAAAAAACATCATATATAAATCACAATCTGAGATCATCTTCTCCCTAAAAAAGTAGATAATTTCTTTATTTGTTTTCATTTATTTACTGTATCATTGAACTAAATTGTACATCATATATTTAAAAGTGACTGAAATATGTTTTGGGTGGGATTAAAAAAACTTATGTCCCAACAAGAATTTTCAAATCATAGATTCCCCTTAAGTCACTAACCAATATTTAACATCATCAATTTTTATTAAAACTTCATGAACCATCTCTAATATTCACTACATCATCATGCATCATAATTTATGGAAAAAATATCTATTATGATTCTCATTTCCATTTTGATTTCCCATTACAAATATCTTCAACCGTTGAAAGACCAGATTCTCATTCTAATTTCATTATTTCAATTATCTGAAACAAATGAAAAGGTTTGAGAAATATTTGTCTTTTAATTACTATTATCCATGTCATCTGATATCTAATAGACATTTAAAACCATTATACAATCATTTTAAATCATTTTTAAGACCCCCTTTAGAACAAATTGACAATATCCAAGAAATTCATATTTTCTTCTTTATTATTTAGCCGATGAAACTACGTCGATTGATATATTCATAATTAGGATTTGTTTTCTTATCTATCTATACTTCTCATAGATATTAAGTATGATCTTTATCTAATAGTCTCAACCCACTTGATTCCAAATAAACATAAATTTTTTTTTCTCTCCTCACCAAATTGTTATTCATATCAAAGAGACATTTTAATTCATCCAAAATTTAATCGTGATCAAAATGGATGACTACACTATTTATGAATACGGGTCAAAAAATTTCACCTTACACTTCCTTTTTCACTTGTCCAATGAACATATTGATGTAATTGATTCTACCTCTACTTCCTAGTGGAATACCATTTTTGATGGACTAGTTTCAGCACATTCAACTTCTTTCTACTATTCTGAATATGATACACATTACTATCTTCATTATCTCTTGATTTATTTCTTATTGTAAATTGGACTTTCCAAGAACCATAGTCTTCATCTTATTACATTAAAACAAAAAATTATATCCTTCAAACAAATATAGTTACAGTGAACTCAAACTGGTTAAATTATATATAAATGAGTTTTCATCGTAAAAATTCATCAACATAAAACACATTTGTTATTATAACATCATTCATGAAATTGAGATAATTTAAAACCAGATTAAAATTAAACTAAATTTCAATTGATTGTATTAGAACCTCCCATACTTCTGGAAGATACATTCCATCTAACCTGAGCATGATTATGATTTTTTGTAGTAGCTCTCCCCCATTAGTTCATAATGACTTCAAGACATGGTTTACAGAATACTTATGATATGGAAGAATTAAAAATAGAAATTAAATTTCATAAATTAATTAGATATGGAGTTAATTTGAAGAATATTATCATTATTATCATCATTTAATTCTAGACCCAATATTATTCTGGTGAACTTTTCTTCAACAAAACATATTCTAATTTCGATGAAATATATAATCAATTGTGAATCTGATGTTCTTTATTTCAGGGTCAGTCTGATTTTGAACATGTATAAAGTGAATTAGATTATTTAATTCGAAAACAAAAGAAAACACCTTTTAAAAACATTCCCAACTAGTCCTAGAGGGGCCCATTATATGACTACTCCAACACCACCTATAAAAGGCCAGGGGATGGTGACAAACACCAAGTAGGCATATCCCCTAAATGTGAGGAATTATAATAAGGTAACTATACTCACAAAGAAACACATCCAAGCCGAAAATGTATTAATGATAGAAAACTATGTATACACAGAATAAGAACCACTATATCCCACAACTAGGGTACAATATTAAATGTACTTGAAAATTAAAAAGTCCAAAATAAGACCACCAAATGTGTCTATAACTAGAAGTCATACATCTAATAAAATAGTTACTAGAAATAATATTTGAAACAAATGGAAACACCATGCCTATTTGGCTTCCCAAATAACAACCTGGTCTTAGTCCACATAGGACACTATCGATGGGTCTATCATCTCTATAAGATATGACACATCATGAAAATCCCATTCAGGGGTCCTTACAACAATTCTCTGCAGGAAACCCCAAAATCACAAAAATAAAATATCATAATGGATAATATAGTCATCTCCATAAAGATATATGTCAATAATGACTATTTTATTAAGATATATATATACTCAATCCAGGAAACAAATTTAGAGTTATGTCACAACAAATTACTATAAATAGGATTATGCTAAAAAATCTCGTGTTCAGTGAACACAATCCTTGAGCCACGATAAAATAGGGTCACTCCCCTAGGGTTCTAGCTCATTTTTCGCCTACCCAAATGAGAACACAATGGTCAAGGAAGTTTATGATTCTTTAATGGCTCATTTCTATAGTTTGGAAAATTTTAAGTTTTCCAATGTAATCTCATTCTAGATGTATCTTGTTTTGGCAATAACTCATTCAGGCAGTACCTGGTCCTGGTGGTGACTCCTTTGGTGACTCATCTGGCATTGACTCACTGGTGATGAAATTTCTAGTGGTGACTCGCTAGCGGTGAATCAATGGGAGTGAATAATATGTAGTTTACTCACTGGAGGTGACTAATGTAGCAGTGACTCAATGGTTGTGACACGCTGGTGGTGAATCATCTTGTGGTGACCCATTGGTGGTGACTCACTTGTAGTGACTAGCTGGTGGTGACGCTTCTTGTAGGTACTCCTTATCGGTTACTTCTCTGGATATGATGCACTAGTGGTGACTCACTGGATGTGACATGTATAGCAGTGAATTTCAAGCGGTGAATCATCTGGTGGTTGTTTGGAATCATTTCAAGTGTTTTCCAAAATTCAAGATTTTTCTATTTTTTCTATTTTTCCTTCTGATGTCCCTTTTTATGTAAAATTTGTCTGATTTTATATTTATTGGGGTTTGAATATATTTTATTGGATATTAATAAAATCAATGGTGTTCTAAAAATAGGTTACTTTTAACCATTCTAACAATGTGATTTAATGTGATCCACTTAAATTGAAATTCTATGAATTTTTAAATCCCATGTGTTTTAGATATGCTCCTTATATGCCAGAGTTGTTCCATTCATCTGTACCTTCTCTCCATGTTCTCCCTTACTACTTTTCTTGGAAAGGGACTCCCCAAGACATTATTACCATATGAGTAGATAATTCTTCTAAATCTATTGGTTCATTTTTTCCATAGAGTTGTTCATTCTTAATGTGTTCCCTATTTCTAGTGCAACAAGGTTGTCTCAATCATCTTCCATCTATGTCTTTTTTTCATTTATTTACATTTTTTTGTATCATGCGGGGTGGGTTTATTTTTTACAACCATTGAAAATATTTTCTTAACCGGATTAATAAATATAATATATTATTTTTTATTTAATTTAAACGGGAAAGGCAATGTGAAGTATATTCATACTATTTTTTTGATATATTGAAGGATGTTTTGAATGGAATATTTTAAATACCCATTGAAGATCGTTGAAATTTTGGGACCTTGTGTTTTCAATAGACTATTGTTTTGAGATTGATTCATATTATCTTGTAGTTTAAATCACTTATAATTTTATTGGACAACAGAAAACATTCAGTTAAAATTAAATGGATTCCATATGACTAAATAGTTTTATGAAAATAACCTTAAATAATGAATTTATATTGATTAAGTTCCCATATACTTTCTAATCCTTGAAATGTGTAGTATTGTGATATATGCAATGTTTGTGTCATTATTGTATATTGTCTGTGTGGGACTAATTAAATGTGAAATAGGTATGTTTTTATATGTGTGGGAGAATTTTTTTACTTGTGGTTGTAATGTGGTGAAATTATGGGCGTGGTATGTTTATACAGTGGGATTGTATGATGGGTGTGGTGTTGTTGAGCATAAAAGCTACCAAAAGGGGATGTTTCCTTGAATTGGTCGTAATGTTGGGTTTTTGGAAGTAATTTAATGGTTTTTGTGTGTGGGGATACTTTCTGTGAGTATTTTATTTTATTGGTGAATTAATTCAAGTTTATTGGAATTTAAGGAACTAAAATGACATATATGTTCTTGGGATGAATTGAGGAATTTAATTTCTTGGAAGATAATGAATGAATAATAATAAGATTTAATTTAATGAACAAATGTGTTGTTAATATGGGAATAATCAATATTTTAGAAATATGTTAAGATGTTAATCGTGGATTAAAAACTATAGTATGACTTGTGGCTTGTGTTCTACTTGAATGGTGTCCTGCTTTTTCTATGTCATTGATTTTATAATATTTACCCAACTATTAATATAATTAATACTCAATGTTAATAATATCAATGATTATGTATAATTAAGAAATTTATGATGATTTTTATTTATTAATTTGTTGATTTTATGTATAAAAAAACTAGTTTAAAATGTGATAAGGGTTTTTTGGATTGTGGTGTGGTGTCCTGAATCTAGATGTGGCAGTGAAGGTGGTGTCCTAGTGAGATGGTTGTTTTTTTGGAATCCCATTGGATGGGTTGTGTTTTTGGAACAAATAAAAATTTTCATGTATTTCCTGGTGATATATATATGCAACCCACCATAGTTGAGAACTATGATCTGAACACCCCCCACATCACAGGGGATGGTGTCTTCCCATCATCTTGGTGGGAGGATGGATGGCTGGTTATTGCCTCCTTTTCTACTCCCTCGTATAGAAATTGGTAGCCAAACACTCTTCAGGCATGTTATGGAATAGTTGAGAGGGCATGGTGTCTATGAGAGAGTGGTGAATTCCATGTCATCTTTAGGATGGTATGAGTTGTTCTTTCCCATGTATATGCATGTGGGTGATATGAAATGTCCTACCCCTTTATCATTGGAATGAGAAGGCGGTGAGTTTCTAGCGAGCTATAAGTGATATAACCAAGGCCAAAAATACTGGAAATTAATGTAGGGGGCTTCAAAAATAAGTGGGGAATGATTTTACCTTATAAAAAAAATAATCCAACCAAATTAGTCACCAAAAATTCAAATACATAATTCATGTCAATAAGGATTAAAACTCAACAAACTAGAAGACCAATAGAACCATGCCACAAGAAATCATAATCAGTGTACCAAGTAGAAGAATAAAAAAATACCCAAATTCCATGACATGACTCCATAGTTCCAATCCATTCTCCGTACTCTAATCACTGCAACATCATCCCAACATCACCATGAATCAGTCAAAATATTGATTTTATTACCCTTAACTTTGTATCAGAAAACAACATCTAAAAAACCACTAATGTTCCAAATTAGGGGGTGAATACTAATAATCAGTCGGTTTTCTCCAAGTGACTTTCCTACAAATTCCACTAGGATAAAACCATCAGATAATTTTTATTAAATAGTTTATACAAAGCAATAAGTAGTAAAACAATTACCACAATCCAAACACAACCTTTCCAAGAAACATTTACCCATATCCACAAAAAATAATGGATATCCAAAAACCTTTCGATTATCTATTCCACCATCACATATTAGCACAACCATTTTAATCATGTATTTGAACACACACAAACAACTAAAATGGTGGAACTTCACATCCTTGTTTGTTCCGTACATTCGGAATCTAGTGTTACTTTCCAACCTCTTATCAATAATTGTAATTTCCCAGACCACTCTAGTCCATTACATTGTTTAAAAGTGGTGTTTGAGGTGTTCTGGGAGGTCAAGGTGACTTATCCCCAACACTTTTCCAAATTTCCAGTTCTGTGAATAGTTTTTCCAGAACAGTAACCTTCTAACGGTGACCTTATAATGGTAGACATGAACAGTGTTTCCAGAACGGTATCCTTCTAACGGTGACCTTATAATGGTATACTTGAACAGTGTTTCCAGAACGGTGAGTTCTAATGGTGACCTTTTCTTTCCTTTTCCAAATTTTGAGTATGTGAACAATGTTTCCAGCTTCCTACAGTTTCGCCCCTTTGACGTTTCCTTTGACGTAAAATACATTTAAAGCCATATTTTAAGGAATCATAAGGCTGATTCAAATTCCATAAATCCTATATTAATTATTCCTATGGCTCGGGATGTTTTACTTGGTCAAACCTCGTGGGTTAATGAGATCCTTTTTTAATGGGTAATTCTCTGTATCTTAAACAGTCGCCACATTAAATCTTCAAAAAGGGGAGAGATATCATTCTCCCTTGTTCTTCCTCTTTTTTATTAGCTATGAGATGCTAGAACCTTTAAATCCTTCATGTAGGAGTTTTACAATCAAACATTACTCCTAGGATTGGTTCTGCTCTATTTTGATGCAACCGAGGTGTATCGATCAATCTTCCATATAAGGTATGTTGTATGGTCGTTCTTTTGGGGTTAATCTTCTCCTATTTTCCCTTCCATATTACAGCATATAATATCTTTTCTTATAATGGGTTTTTCGTGGGGTTTTCTTGGTGCTGTTGTACCGTGGGATCCTCTGGTGGATGTAGTTGTCGCGAGAGAAGGATTGTGACCCGTTGTGTGGATAAAGAATGTCATGAATTTTTGAGGTTGGGGATTCATTGATTCTCTAGTTGTATATGTGAAATCATAGAATTGGCATGATTTAGCCCTTTGGATCATAATGAAATTGACCTAATTAAATACTTGAACCGGATTTAAAGAATTGGTTTGATCACATGTTGTTTCGTTGTACCGTGATAATGGTTTGCGTCATGTTTTTCTAGATAGAGTGATATCTATGCTTTCTTTGAATATTTTTTCGTTATTGATTGAAATTGATAAAGAACATAAAGATGGAATTAATTGATAATTAATTTTCTAAAGATAAAGAAGCATGTGAATGAATCTGGTTGTTGTCATTGTTGTAGTTGTCCTAATTTGATGATAATAGAATTGGAATAATAAGCATGTTAAATCTTTTGTGATAGCTTACTGATTAGTTTTTTCGAAATTGGAACCTACGGATTGAATTTTTAATTCAATATGAATTAACGAATCGCTTTCTTGATAATTTCTAAAAGGGTTCTGAGTTACCCTCTTGTTTGTTAAAGGGCCAAGATCCCTTGGTTGTGATTGTTGTTTTCTTACTGAGTGTGCTTTGATGTGACCCTGGAGGGGTGTTGTGATATGTGGAGGCATGGAGGCCTTGTGGTTGTGGCAGCGGATGAGGCCTAGAGTGGCAAGATGAATCGGTTTATGCATGTGGGTGTCGGGGAGGACACCAGGGGTGATGGAATGGGATGGATGTGGTTATTGGATGCTTGTGGATTCTTTGAATGTTTATCTGCTATGCTTTTCCCCACTACACAAGGAAGCTGGTCTTGCTTACCCTTCTTCCGAAAGAGGTGAAAACGCACGAGGTATGCCATATGCTTTCCGTGTTTAGCCTCTCGAGGGAGAATAGGTCTATGATCTTTCTATAGGTGGAAAAGACTCGACGGGTAGAATATCTACTCACCGTGTTGAGCATCCTTTGTGTTTAGTAGCATAAGATGTTTTTCTAGAATTACTAGGAATACGGGAAAGAAATTCTGTAATGAAAGTTTGATTAAATGGTGAAAATCAATGGGGATGGAGATGGTGGAATTTAAAGGTGATGTGAATCTTAAAAGGAGCAGTTGATTTTGAATGTGATGCCAATTCAGTTTAATGAGGAATTGTTCATGGTTAATTAATGTTTAAAGAATTAATTAATGTACAGTGGAACTAATAAAATGAGAATGGAGTAATCTCATAAAACTCTTAAAATTTTTGTGTGCTTATAGGATACCTAGTCTTAGAAGTTGCAGCCTGGAGTCTGAGAGACGTTATCTGCAGTTGTATCTAATACTAGGTAAATCCCATAGTGTGGATGTGAGTTATATATATATATTCTGTACTTTTTATGTTTATATAAGCTACTCCACCCTATCGGTAAGGGCAACTAACACCCCGAGGATTCTGAGCCCTCGGGGGGTGCTTTCCCAAACATTTCGGTGGGAGGACGAATGAATGACTACCCCCTTTGGCCCCGCTCTCTTCACTTGGTAGATACATGTGCCAACAGGAATAACCGTTATTTTACCCGTATATGTGTGTAGAGGGCTGTAATGGGTTGTGGTTATTTCACAGACATATATTCTGGATATAGTATCCTATGGACTACAATAGGTGTAACGTGTATAGGATGTGACGGCTTGAGGATCCCTACTCGGTGTATGGGATATAATGGCTTGAGGTATAATACCCAATGTATGATACAAGTTATGCGGGCTGTGGTGGCTCCTGGAACTTACTCGATTACTTTTGGTTGTGGGGACAGTGTGGTGCTTCGCCCAGGTGTCTGCGGGCAATCCTTTGTGGCGCACGAGGTGCAGATTGTAGAGCTTAGCCCAGTTGTCTTTGGGAAAGCCTTTGGAGAGAGATTCACAGGACAAATGTTGTTGTGGCAAGGCGGAAAACCCGTGGGGAAATAGTAGCGGGGTACCCTTGATATTCATTACTATATGCTATATTCTTGTATGCATTACTTGGTTAGAGTAGCCATGGTGAGGCTGGGAGCTTAGTCTGTTTCGGTGACGAGTTAGTTTCACTTGTTGTTCACTGGGATTTATCATGCTCTCTTTACTTTTGCACGAGAGGCTTGGGGATGATCCTAGTGATTATACTGTTATAATCACCCTATTTATATATAAAATGTTTTTCAGGTCACTTGGAGCAGGATGGAGATCAAGCTGGTTACTACTAGCTTGTGGTTGGATGATCTGTTCGGGCTTGTGGTCGCTACAGTTTTACATTCATTTGGGTACTTTTAGTTTTCCCTTTCATTTGATGTACTTTTTCATGGAATTCCATATGTGCACTTGATTTTTCTTTTATATTTTAGTTCTGAGTTGGATTTGGTTGGAGCCTATTCTATCTCTCTATTCTGCATGTGTTCTCTTAGAGGGTAATGCCTCCCATTTGTGTGTTTATTATACCCTCGGTGCTAGTTGCCAACCCGGGGCCTACTGGAGGCGGGACTCGAGGGTCATTTTCTCTCTTCTCTCATTGCTGGCCCAGGAGGTGTACACTTTGTGGGGAGGGGTCATGATAGAGTGGTATCAGAGGCCTGGTTGAGGGAAAGGATGGAGTTTGGAGTTAGGAACAGGTGAGGATGCATGGGATGGTAGGGAAATGGTGTCATTAATGTTTATCAAGTGGGGTAAACACTGGAGACCAGCATAGAAATAGGCGTTTTGGGCCCCCTATGATCTGTTACACGAACCTTTATTTTTATGATGGCTACTAAACAAAGTGATACCGGTTGCAGGGTAAAGTCCTAGGAATGGATCATGCATCATTCTTCTTTGCACATGTGTTTGAATGGGTAGTCCTTGGGATAGGTTAACCTTATATTAATAAAAGAAAACAATTAAATTATTAATGTTGTGTCTTCCATAATCCAGGCTTAGGAGCTCTAACAGTTGTTATTTTACATGTATGGCTCCAGGTCGACGTCCTCGTCTGGGTTACGCAGAAGATGTCCAGCAGGCTATTCCTGCAGATCGTCGCCAGGTAGAGTTTGAAAATGATGACACTTGGAGGAAGACACTCCGAGAGTTTCAGCGCTAGAGTCTACAGAAGTACGAGGGCTCCATTTCAGATGGAGTCACAGAAGACTGGTTGGAAGAGGTCGAGATAGGCTTCAGTTTGATTCGTGCTCGGAAGGAACAGTGGGTGTCCGTGGTTGTGACGATGATTTGTGGAGCAGTGAGGTAGTGGTAGTTCTTGTTACTCGGGGATTGTGAGGAGTCAGCGATCTAATGGGAGGAGTTTCGAGATAGGTTTAGAGTCTAGTTTCTTTCTTCTACTGCGATGACATCTAGACCCTAGGAGCTTCTTACCCTTCGACGGGGGTGCTCTAGTGTTCGAGAGTTTGGATTCTGTTTCAGGAACCTTCTACAATATGCTTCAGACCTATTACCAAATGAGGATCCCAGGACAAGGCATTTTGAGGAGGCTTTGTGTCCTGATATCTAGAGTCAGGTCACCCCATTTATGCTAAAGACATATCTTGAGGTGCTGGTGAGGGAAGAGGTTGTTGAGAGGACTTTGACTAGGACGGGATCATCACGAGAGGGGAATCGTCATGATTCCTCATGAAGAAAAGCTGTGGTCTGGGGATCCCGGTTTTCAGGGCAGAAGAGTTTTCGTTCACCTGGGGGTAGGTCCCAGCCCTTCCCATCTCATTTCTCTAGAGGAAGAAACAATATGGCCTATGCCAAGGGATGAGGTGCTTGTTTTTCTTATGGTGGTCATGGTCATCCGCAGCGGGACTGCCCGACTTTTCAGAGCTGTCATCGTGAACCAGGCGCTCCGCTCCAGGTTCCTCCATTGAGGCAGTTCAGGAAGAGGCAGTAGCAGTATGTTACACCAGCTTTAGATCACCAGAGGGTAGATAGAGCAGGTAGATGACAGCCTCATGACGCTCCTTTTCCGTAGTGAGCAGAGCGCGACCGTTGTGGTGGTCCTCATCAGGGTCAGAGAGGCTATGGAAGAGGTCGTGGTCAGCTTCATGCTCTAGCGTTGTCATCCCCAGGTGAGCCAGATGTCATTCGAGGTACCCTTTGCATGTTTTCTACCATGGTGTATGCCTTGTTTGATTCAAAAGCAACACACTCCTTCATATCACCGACTCTTTTCCACGCTTTTAGACTTGAGGTAGAGAGGCTTCCAGGGAACTTGGAGTTGACTACGCCAGTTAGAGGTCAAGCCGACTTGTTTGAATTATGTAGTTACTGTGAGATATTGTTGGGGAAACACTGCTCTTGGGGAGATTTCCTATGTTTATGAATACAACCATATAATTTCATCCTCGGCATGGTTTGGTTGTATTCGGTGAAGGCTATTGTAGATTTCTATAAGAAGAAGGTCGTTTTCTTTGATGCAGATGGAGAGAAAGTGGTGTTTGTTAGTGAGAGAGATCCTCAGATGAGTCATAGACGAGTTCAATCCTTATCATCCATGATGGATGAGATGATGCTGAGTTCTTCAGTGGTTTAGCAGTTGGCATTTCCAAGGGTCATAGAGGAGTACCCTGATGTCTTTCCAGAAGAGGTTGTAGCGTTACCCCCTCGATGAGAGATCGAGTTTGGGATCGAGCTACAACCAAGAGCGTCTCCAATCTCTATGTCTGCGTATAGGATGTCCCCTTCTGAGTTACGAGAGATACGTATACAGCATGATGGTCTGTTGCAGTGTGTTTTTGTTCGGCCAAGTGTGTCACCGTGGGGTGCACCAGTTTTGTTTGTGAAAAAGGCTGATGATAGTGTGCGGTTATGCGTTGATTATCGTTGATTAAACAAAGTGACAATAATGAACCGCTATCATCTCCCACGGATTGATGACTTATTCGATCAACTAAAGGGTGCAAGTTGGTTTTCAAAGATTGACTTGCGGTCAGGATATCATCAGATGAGTGTAATGGATGAGGATATCCCGAAGAATGCTTTCCGTTGTCGTCATGGGTATTATGAGTTTGTTGTAATGCCATTTGATGTGACGAATGCTCTAGCTGTTTTCATGGGGTTGATGAATGCTATGTTCTATGAATTCCTAGTCAAGTTTGTTGTGGTTTTCAATGAAGACATCCTTGTGTACTCTACATTTGAAGAGGAGCATGCAGAGCATCTACAATCTGTTTTAGGAGTTCTTTGCCAAAATCAGTTGTTTGGGAAGTTGTCGAAGTGTGAGTTTTTGGCTCGAGAAGTTTGTTTCTAGGGGAATGTTGTGTCCCAAGAGGGAGTAGTTGTGGATCCGTCGATGGTAGAAGCAGTGGTGTCCTGGACAGCCCCCAAGACTGTGTCAGAGGTGCGAGGTTTCCTTGGACTCGCAGGCTATTATAAGAGGTTTGTAGCCAATTTCTCCCAAGTTGTGACTCCTCTGACATCTTTGACCAGGAAGGATCTAGCGTTCATATGGAATAATCAGTGTCATGCAACTTTCATGTACTTAAAGGAGAAGTTGGTGAGTGCTCCAGTCCTTTGTCTTCCAGCGGAGGGAGTCCAGTTTGATGTTTTATGTGATGCTTCACATCTGGGGCTTGGCTGTGTTCTCATGTAGTAGAGGTCAGTTGTTTCTTATGTTTCTGGGAAGTTGCATCCCCATGAATATATCTTTGAAACCCATGATCTTGAGTTGGCAGTCATCGTTTTTTCTCTGATGTTGTGGAGACATTACCTCATTGGTGAGCACTTTGTGGTTTTCACCGATCATAAGAGTTTGAGGGGTGTTTTCTCCCAATGTGACTTGAACTTGAGGCAGCATCGGTGGATGGAGTTCTTGCAGGAATAAGACTTTGAAATATCGTATACACCTGGAAAAGGTAATGTTGTAGCCGATGCACTATGACGAAAGTCACGTAATGATGTTGTGCATGAATCTGGTGATTCTTGGAGAGTGATGGAAGAGCTGTCATCTTTCCATCTTGAAATGGGATAAGTTGGGGGTGGAGGTTGTCTTTTCCAGTTGACGGTGCAGTCATCCCTGATGTAGAAGGTGGAAGAGTCTCAGTTGGGTGATCTAGAGTTGGATGTTTAGAGAGACAGAGTTGTTTGTGGTGAGGCCCTTGATGGCTGGTCAGAGGATGAACAACACTGAGTGTTCTATCATGGTAGTGTTTTTGTTCCCTTGGCAATGCACGAGACGGTTCTCCGAGAGTTCGACAGTTCGACCTTGGCAGTACATCTTGGTGTGACAAAGATGTACCGATCCTTGAGATGTCAGTTTTGGTGGCCTGGGCTGAAGCGTGCGGTTCCAGAGTGTGTGTCTCGATGTTTAGTCTGCCAGAAAGTGAAGGCCGAACACCGTGTTCCTGGTGGTATTCTCCAGCAATTAGAGATTCCTTAGTGGAAGTGGGAGGACATCTCAATGGAATTTGTTACATGTTTACCTCGAGCTCCGAGAGGACATGATGTTATATGGGTTGTAGTGGATCGTTTAACAAAATCGGCCCACTTCATAGCGATCAAGGAGTCGAGCTCCATGGAAGTTTTGTCGAGGGAGTATCTAGAGGAGGTGGTGAGACTTCATGGAGTACCTGGGGCGATCATTTCTGATCAAGATCCTTGTTTTACCTCCAGGGTGTAGAGAGGTCTCCATCATGCTTTTGGCTCAAATTTGTGCCTTAGCACTGCTTTTCATCCTCAAACGGATGGTCAGACAGAGTGAACCATCCAGACTCATGAAGACATGTTGCTCTCTTGTGTTCTTGATTTTGGAGGTTCATGGATGAAGCACTTACCCTTGGTAGAGTTTGCTTAAAATAATAGTTTTCACTCTACCATCGGTATGGTTCCGTTTGAAGCCTTTTATGGACAGCCATGCCGTTCTTCGTTGTGCTGGACTAGGGTAGGAGAGTCAGTAATTCTCGGACCGGAACTAGGGCAGAATACAACAATGATGTTTCGGGTGATTCGTGAGAGGATGAAGATAGTCCAAGATCATCATAAATGATTTGTTGATCAATGAAGGAGACCCATAGAGTTCAATGATGGGGATCATGTGTTTCTGATGGAGACTCCCCATCATGGCCAGTGAAGTTTTGGTCGTGGAAGTAAGCGTTCTCCCCGGTTTATTGGGCCTTTCGAGGTGTTAGCTCGTGTTGGACCTGTGGCTTATCGAGTAGCACTTCCCCCTCAGATGAGTCAAATACATGATGTTTTCCATGTATCATAGCTTCGTCATTATCTTCATTATGAATCTCATGTTATCTATTGGGGAGAGATCGATAATGATGATGATGAAACCTTCGAGGAGCGACCTTTGGAAATCCAAGACCGCGAGGAGAAGGTGTTGTGTGGGTGTTCTATCCCCTCAGTTCATGTCTTGTGGTGACACAGTGGCATGGAGGAGAGTACCTGGGAACGTGAGTCAGAGATGCGTGTCCAATACCCAGAGCTATTTTAAGTTGTTGTGCTATGTTTTATTTATGTACCTTTGATTATGATGTTATGATTGAATTGTTTGGATATGGATTTTTTGTTCCCATACTCTCGGATGTCGTATTTTTTTTCTCACTTTTGAACAACTCATGGTGGTTTTCCCCTGAGAGGTATCTTATGGGGTGGTTGTTCGAACCCCTCTTTTCTTCTAGGATGGTTTTTAATTCTCAAGGACGAGAATGTTTTAAGAGGTATCTAATGTAATGGACTGAACCTCTCTAGTCCATTACATTATTGAAATGTGGTGTTGGAGGTGTTCCGGGAGGTCAAGGTGACTTATCCCTAACACTTTTCCAAATTTCCAGTTCTGTGAACAGTGTTTCCAGAACGGTAACCTTCTAGAGGTGACCTTATAACGGTAGACATGAATAGTGTTTCTACAAATGTAACCTTCTAAAGGTGACCTTATAATGGTAGACTTGAATAGTGTTTCTAGAACAGTAACCTTCTAACGGTGACCTTATAACGGTAGACTTGAACAGTGTGTCCAGAACGGTGAGTTCAAATGGTGACCTTTTCTTTCCTTTGCCAAATTTTGAGTATGTGAATAGTGTTTCCAGCTTCATACAGTTTCGACCATTTGACGTTTCCTTTGATGTAAAATACAATTAAAGCCTTATTTTAAGGACTCTTAAGTCCGATTCAAATGCCATAAATCCTATATTAATTATTATTATGGCTCGGGATGTTTTACTTGGTCACACCGTGTGGGTTAATGTGATCCGCTTTTACTGGGGAATTAACCGTATCTTAAACTGTCACCACATTAAATCTTCAAAAAGGGACGAGATATCATTCTCCCTTGTTCTTCTTATTTTTTATCATCTATGAGACACTATAACCTTTAAATCCTTCATTTTGGAGTTCTATAATAAAACATTACTCATAGGAATGGTTCTGCTCTATTTTGAGGCAGCCGAGCTATATCGATCAATCTTTCATATAAGGTTTGTTGTATCATCATTCTTTTGGGGTTAATCTTCTCCTGTTACCCCTCCCATATTATAGCATGTAATATACATTCTTATAATGGGTTTTTCTTGGGGTTTGGTTGGTGCTGTCGTACCGTGGAATCCTCTGGTGGATGCAGTTGTCGTGAGAGAAGGATTGTGACCCATTGTGTGGATAAAGAACGTCAGGAATTGTTGAGGTAGGGGGTTCGTGGCTTCTGTAATATTATATGTGCAATCTTAGAATTAGAAGTATTTATCCCTTTGGATCATAATGAAATTCAACTAATTAAATACTTGAACCGGATTTAAAGAATTGGTTTGATCGCATGTTGTTTCTTTGTACTGTGATAATGATTTGCCTCATGTTTTTCTATATATATTGATATCTAGGCATACTTTTATTAGTTGTTCATTTCTGATGTAAATTGATAATTAACGTAAATCCAGAATCAATTGATAATTAATTGGATAAATATAAATAGGCATGTGAATGAATCTGGTTGTTGCCGTTGTTGTAGTTTTTCTAATTTGATGATAATCAAATTGGCATAGTAAGCATGTTAAATCATTTGTGATAGCTTACTGATTAGTTTTTCCGAAATTGGAACCTGCGGATTGAATTTATTAATTCAATATGAATTAAAGAATCTCTTGTTTGATAATTTCTAAAAGGGTTCTGAGTTACCCTCTTATTTGTTAAAGGGCCAAGAGCCCATGGTTTTGATTGTTGTTTTACTTCTGCTTGTGTTGTGATGTGACCCTGGAGGGGTGTTGTGATATGTGGAGGCATGGAGGGCTTGTGGTTGTGGCAGCGGATGATGCCTAGAGTTGTGAGATGCATCAGTTTATGCATGTGGGTGTCGGGGAGGACACAAGGGGTGATGGAATGGGATGGATGTGGTTGCTGGATGCTTGTGGATTCTTTGGATGTTTACCTTCTTTGCTTTTCCCCACTGCTCAAGGAAGCTGGTCTTTCTTACCCTTATTTTGAAGGAGGCAAAGACACATGGGGAATGCCACGTGCTTTCTGTGTTTAGCCTCTCTAGGGAGAATTGGTCTATGCTCTTTCTATAGGCGGAAAAGACTTGACGGGTAGTATATCTACTCACCGTGTTGAGACTCCTTTGTGTATAGTAGCATAGGATGATTTTCTAAAATTCCTGGGAATATGGGAAAGTAATTCTGTAATGAAAGTTTGATTAAATGGTGATAATCCATGGGGATGGTGATATTGGAATTTAAAGGTGATGAGAATCGTAAAAGGAGCAGTTGATTTTGAATGTGATGACAATTCAGTTTAATGTGGAATTGTTCATGGTTAATTAATGTTTAAATAATTAATTAACATACAGTGGAACTGATAAAATGAGAATGGAGTAATCTAATAAAACTCTTCAAATGTTTGTGTGCTTATAGTATACCTAGTCTTAGAAGTAGCAGCCTGGAGTCTGAGAGACGTTAGTTGCAGTTTTATCTAAGACTCGGTAATTCCCATAGTGTGGATGTGAGTTATATATATATTCTGTACTTTTTGTGTTTCTATAAGCTACTCCACCACGTCGTTAAGGGAAACTGACACCCCTGGGATTCTGAGCCCTTGGGGGGTGTTCTCCCCAACATTTCGGTGGGATGATGAATGGCTGACTACCCCCTTTGGCCCAACTCTCTTCTCTTGGTAGATACATGTGCTAACAGGCACAATAGTTAGTATCCCTGTATATGTGTGTAGAGGGTTGTAATGTCTTGTGTTTACTTCACAGACATATATTCTGGATATAGTATCATATGGACTACTATAAGTGTAGCGTGTATAGGCTGTGATGGCTTGAGGATCCCTACTCGGTGTTTGGGCTATAATGGATTGAGGTATAATACTCGATGTATGATACGCGTTATGCGGGCTGTGGTGGCTCCCAGAACTTACCCGATTAATTTTGGTTGTGAGTAAGGTGTGGCGCTTCGCCCAGGTGTCTGCAGGCAAGCCTTTGTGGTGCACGAGGTGCATATTGTGGAGCTTAGCCCATGTGTCTTCAGGCATGCCTTTGGAGAGAGATGCACATGATGTATGTCGGTGGGACAAAACGGCAAACCAGTGGGAAAGTATTAGCGGGGTACCCTTGATATTCTTTACTATATGATATATTCATGAACGTGTTACTTGGTGAGAGTATCCATGGTGAGGCTGGGAACTTAGTCTTTTTAGGTGACGAGTTAGTTTCACTTGTTGTTCACTAGGCTTTAACATGATTTCTTTACATTTACACGAGAGGCATGGGGAGGATATTACTAAGTATACTGTTATACTCACCCTATGTATATATAAACTGTTTTTCAGGTCACTTGGAGCAGGTTGGCGATCAAGCTGGTTACTACTAGCTTGTGGTTGTAGGAGTTGTTCGAGCTTGTGGTCTCTACCGTTTTACATTCTTTTGGGTACTTTTAGTTTTCCCTTTCAGTTGTAGTACTTTTGTATGACACTCCATATGTGCACTTGAGTTTTCTTTTATATTTTAGTTCTGAGTTGGAGTAGGTTGGAGTCTATTCTATCTCTCTCTTCTGCATGTGTTCTCATAGAGGGTAATGCCTCCCATTTGTGTGTTTATTATACCCTCGGTGATAGTCGCCATCCGAGGGCCTACTGGAGGCGGGACTCGGGGGTCATTATCTCTCTTCTCTCATTGCCGGTCCAGGAGGGGTACACCTTGTGGGGAGGGGGTCATGATAATAATGGTGGCCCTTACATCCACTATCCATCAACGTTTATAGTGAGACATCCCACCAACTCCACAAAAAAACAAGATGATTAATATTACATAACCTACCACTAATCATATAGCACACTATGGCCACACATTATGAACACAACCTTTTCCATCAAGGGGAAAATCATGTCAATAAACCACCCATTTATTGAAAACATCCATTCACTGTTTTCCTTGATTTAAACAATTTTTTTTAAAAAATCAACATTTTAAAATCAAACAACTAATCTCTATATTCCACAATATCCCATTATAACCAAAATACACAAGTAATCACCAAATGGGTTTGCACCAAGATTCACATATCATATTCACCATTGATTTCAAGAAAAAATAATTAATTGTAAACAAGGCCTCATGTTTTAGAAATGTGGAGTTGAGAGAGATGCCACCTAACTTAGGCTTTCAGTGAAATCAACCCACCTCACAACCACACAATAAATTCAATTAAAACCTCTATAAAATGTCCTTAGATCATATTCACTATCATCAGCCAACCCAATTGTCATCAATTTTTCCAAAAAAAACCCTATATCGTCATTTAGTTAGAATGAATCTTCAATACAGGGAGAGAAGAAGATATTGATCTAAGGAAAAACAAAAGGTATCCATGAGTGGAGACTTACCTAAGAGTAATCACCTTCAAAATACCCAGAAGACCCTTCACAATGCTTCAAAAGTGTGTGGGATAGGATTCCTAACCCTTGATTATATGAAATCCCAAGTGAGGTTAATGTTAGGGAATAAATGGGTGTTTTTGTGAAAATCCAGACTATCCCCATTTAAAAAATTATTTTAAAAGGGAGGCATGGTATTCTCAAATGGTTTAAAAACCCATGTGCTAACTGTGTAGATAAAACATTTCAAATAGTCCCAAATCACACAGTTACATGGGAATCTTGCACGGTTTCCTGAAACCATGCTCAATTAGTGAAACATTGAAAAGGCCTCCTAAATATTCAAAAACTAATCCAAACTATCACAAACATTTCCCGACAACATTCAATACAAAACCAGGAATTAACAAGGGTTGGTATCCTCAAACCGGGAGTTCTAAATTCTCCCCATCATTGGAATTTCCATCCTTGTAATGTAGATAACCATTGCTTTTCCGAACGAGTTTGGGCCATATCTCGACCATCTCTTTCTCCTACCCCCATGTCTCCTCTTGAATCTAACCATTCTTCCAAAAAAACCATTACTAAATGGATGCTTTTACCACACTAGTATTTCTCTTTATTATCCACAATCTGCACTGGATTATGCCGAAGAGATGCATATGGTTCTATCTCAAAATGATCCCCACTAATCACATGGTCAATATCTAGTTGATATTTTTCCATCTGATAAACATGGAACTCATTGAGAACTGTACCAAATCATGGTGTCAAAGAAAACTTATAAGACACCTCACAAACACAGTCAACTATCTCAAGAGGACCAATATACCATGGAGATAACGTTCCCTATTTTCCAAAATGACAATGTCTAATCATATGAGAGATTATAAATAACAGATGATCACCTAACTCAAATGAAAGCATTCATCGGTGATGGTCCACATATGATCTATAAAAACTATGAGTTATATCTATTGTCTTCCTGATCAACTAGATATTTTATCTAGTATCTTGAATATTGCTCGAGCTGACCATCGATGTGTCTCCTGTTTCCACCCAAAAATGTGGAGAACAACATAGACAACCATACAACGCATCAAATGGATATTTATGTATTAAGTCCAATTTTTTTTATAATAAGATAATTATACTAATGAAAAATTATCATCCCATGAGCCACTAAAATCCATCAAATAATAATGTAACACATCTTTCTATTTTTTAATTATCCACTTGGATTGACCATCCATCTGAGGATCATATGTCACAGTCCTCATCAACTGAGTCCTAAAGTCTTTTTGTATGGACTTCAAAAAATGATACATGAATCTAAGATCTCTATCTGATTTAATTGAAAATTGTAGACCATTCCTCTTTACTACTACATATAAATATATTTTGGACAGGTCCTCCACTGAATGAAATTCACGAATTGGGATGAAATTGGACAAATTTGTGAGCCAATCCACTATCACTCATATGGAATCATTCTATATTACTATTCATGGAAGACATGTAACAAAATCCATCACTATCTACTCCCATTTCCTTATAGGGATAGGAAAATATTGCAATAATCATTTGGGCCACTAATGTTCTTCCATGACTTATTGGAAAGTTAATAATCTATAAACGAACTAGACCACTTTCATTTTATTATTTTCTAAACAAAACTAGGATTTTAATTCCTTATCTTTTTTCTGAATATCTTGAGTAGGCAACCCATCTAGAATGATGACTAGCCAAGAGAATTTCGACATGGTCAGCTAGTGGTACAACCACCCAATTCCAATATTAAAAATAACAATTATCATCTAGTTCACATACCTCATTGGTCTCCCCCCCCAATTGAGTTTTTACCTCATCGCTCTACACTCTGAATTAGACAACTCTTCCTCTCTGACCAAACCTATCATTTCAGGAACTAGTGTGAATAGAAATAATAATGCTCTATCACCGTAGTCCTAACATTGAAACTATATGTTGGTTTTGATCGACATAAACTCCCACTGATCTATTTCCCATTTCACCACCTAAGCATATGATTTCCTACTTAATGAATCCTACTATGAGTTTCCAGTCCTTGGATTATACATCTATTCCAAATAGAACATCTGTATATACTCCATACATCTCAATTTTCTCATGTTCAAAACACATTATGAGAAAATATTCTATAAACTTGTATGTTTGGTAAACACTTTGAATTTCTCACAGGAGATGTAATGACACCCCATTTACAATGCATCCACCACTACAAAAAACTCCAAATCATATTTAAAGTAATTATTCATAGGAAACCTCAATTGAATTGATCAATAAACAACAACATGATCACTTTTCATGAGAACATGTCCCAACCTTGATCCTAATGTGTTACAATACACCACGTACCCTTTCACTGGTTCTAAAAAAAGATTTCTTGCTGATGTAATATGACCATTTTTCTCTTCAAAATAATTATGGCCCATCTCATTCTATAGAAATTGAAAACTTTTTCATGTAAAATATGCCATCGTTGAGTTCAATCATGGGAAATAACGAACAAAAAGCTTTTAATACTCAATTAGACATGGGAAACTCCATATCCCAAAAACATTATTGGGTAGTTGCAAAGAAATTAAAAAAACACTCTTTCTTAGATTAATATAAAAAACCATATTTTGATATCACATGTCCAAGAAAACGAATTTCCTATTTCTAGGAATCACTGTTCAACAATTTAGTATATATCTGATGAACTCTCATGATCCCTAGCACTATTTCCCACTATTACCCATGCACCATCATTTTCCTAGAATACACAAATAAATCATCCACAAATACCAAAAAAATACATATTTATATGAAATATTATATCATTAAATTCCATGAACACCACTTGGGAATTTTTCAACCCAAAGAGAATAACTGCATTCTAAAACTGTCCATATCTACTAATAACGGTTGTTTTTTGGAATATCTTCCTTTCACACTCAAATGTGATGATATACTAAATTAAATTCAATCTTCAAGAACCATTGATATAACCTCAACTCATCAATAAAATCATCAATTTTTGGAGGTGGATTTCAATTCTTGAACATAACAGGATTAATTTTATGATAATAAACACATAGACAATGAGTTACATCATCCTTTTTAAAAAAAAGAACTAGTGCTGCACATAGATACATGATTGTCCATATAAATCCATTGTTTTATAAGTCCTACAACTACACTTTGAACTCCCTCAATAATTTTGGTTCCATTCGGTATGATAGAAGTGAGATATGACTGGTCCTCAATTATAGATCAAATGTAAACTCTAAATCTCTCACGAGCGGTTTCCCGGAGACTCAATTGGGAAGGAATTACAGAAAATGATAAAAAAATGGATGAGAAAAATTTTATGATGAACACCATCCATTGATGATAAGGATAATGCTGCCAACTGATATGATATCTTACCAACAGTTGGTGCAGACAATCTTCTGCCACCAAACATTTATAACTCTCTATACTAATGATATGTTCGACCCTACCATCTATCATAAAGACAACAGTTTGCACATAACAGTCGATGTGGGTGTTAAAAATCATCTACAAATCCATGCCAAGGATTAAATTATTGGAATCCATCTCAATAACTGATAAATCCCACAAGAACTCAACACCATTAACAACTATACATCATTCTCTATAGAGGGTGGCCCGAAACTGTCTTTGATGTAGTGGATTTTGATGTTTTAAAACTGATGGTATCATTTCCAATGTTAAACCTAAAAAATAAAAGATATGAGAAGAAATAAATGAGTGTAAAGCACAATTATCAAAAAAACACATGGATCAAGGTATATTTTAAAAGAAACATACCTAAAACTATTAATGTCCTAGATAGATCATCCATCATAGTAGTCCTATCCCCAATCAACATCTTTCTTGCCACTGTCTTCTCATTATTGTCTGACTTAGGAGTTGTGGTATTCCTAGAATCACCATAGTTGACTTTTGGATACTAATGAGGGGTATTCTACTGCCCTCATCCCATTGATGCATAGGGTTCCTAGGACCTCTCAGGAGTGTCATGAACACCAGACCACCGAGAATTTTGATAATAATGCTAAATACTCTCCATTAGGTTATAGTTATGTTATGACTAAGGTCGTTCCACATAATCCTACTAGATTTGACCCACATATCCACACTAAAAACATCTGAACATACCCTTAGGTTTTAGAGGAAGATTAATTGTACCTATTGTTGGATTTTGAACCATACTTCCACCCTAAAAATAAGTTTCCCTCTTCTGAATAAACCCATCATTTGAGTTCCCACAATTCCTTGTGGGTACCAACATACACTGCCTTCATGTATCTCCCTAAATATCCCATTAAACTACTTTTTCTATATCCTCTATTTCGGTATAATCGTGGATACACAACACTGCTATATTAGAATCTATTTTCTCCCACAATCCATCTTAAAAAATATGTTCCTTCAAGAAGTTCTACCCACCACCACAAGTGAAAATAAAACTATGTTCATGAACATTGAATTATATTCTGTTACCCGCATGTTCACTTAAATCAAGCAGAATAAATATATTTAATGATGAATTCTGAATATACAAGGTTATATTTTTTTAAACATCACCTCAAAACCCTCCCATGTCACACCATAGTCCATTCCATCTTTTACTGCTAACTCCAAAAACTTAAGGGGATGATCATCCATCATGTATATAACGACCCATACTTTACATACATTGTTAATACTTCAAAATTGAAGCGTACTTATTACAACATATAAAAAAACCACAAAAGGACCATATAGGTATAGTGTCTTTATAAACTGGGAAACATAAACAACTGGTTCATAAAGCGTCTACACTGTCTCCCATTTATTTCATCATATCTATAGTCCCTTTTGGCATATCTTACTTAATAAACTTCTTTCTATCCTGGGGAAAGAAAACATACAAAAGGGTGAGCTCAAATGCTCAGTAAGGGTAAACAAAATATATATCAATCACATCATATACATAAGCACATAACTTTTGGGAATCTTAACCTGCAAAAAGTGATCATAATTTCATAACATGGGATAAATCATGGCAGTGAAATGTAATCAAAATAATCATAACATAAAACATGAAACTTTGTGGCATACACATATAATCATAGAGAATCATATCTTATTATTCAAGACTCATTGCCAAAACTATCTTAGTGGACAAAGTCCATTTCTGAACCGAGTCACCCTCGTTTCAGTCCTGTTTCACTGAACCGGTATAACCTACTATTCCAGCCTTGTCTATCTCATGAGATATAAAATATTTATCCAATGCATTGGAGGGAGATATAGGTCCCACCCATCTCATAATGATACCATTCTTATGTGTGCCACAAAATCATAAACCATACATCATTGCATAACCCATGTAATAAAAATTGGAATCTTAAACATCATGACATCATAAAAAAATTAATATACAATAAAGGAATTCATAAAAATAATTCCATCACAACATAATAAAATCAATGTAATAATAGGGATAAAAACAGAACCCTTTATTATCTTAGATGGAAAATAATTTTGATAAAACACTTGAACTTCATTCTTGAGGAAAATATCCTTTCTACTTCAAAAACACTATTCCTTTCTTAACATGTCATACAAATTTAAACTAAAAGAAGTTGATTTAAAATAAACATGAAAACTTGTAAAGGAATCTTCTTGGAAATACTGTTTTAAAAATCCATTCATGCCGTATAAGTTAAAAAAACATTCTTCGTACTTTTTTCGGAAAAGTCAAAAAGTACATCGTATGAAAAATGACAAAAGATTCATTTCATATCTTTTACTAAAAACTCACCGAAGGGTAAAATTGAATATAAAATATTGTAGAAGGATATAAATATTACATATGGAGGAAACATTGATGTGGATGATAAAATACACCCCAGTAAATTCCAAAGTATAAACAATCTCGGATAAAAATGAGATTGTGATATTTCCCTTACCTTAGGTCCGTTTTGCTTCGTAAGTGTCCGAACCTCATGTATAATGATTTAAATAATGTTATTGAATTATTACAGAATCATACTTATTTTTTTGATATCATATATGGTCATATTCTTAGCTTCTTAGTAGTAATATTGCATTGCTACTTGTTATTCGGGTGTTTATAACTTTTTGTTCTTATGCGTGTCTTGTCGAATAAATTCCTATTCTTCTATTTAGGTTATAGATACATCATTTGAAGAATTGTATTATTGTAATATATATCATATTCATTCATTCAATTCATTTATATAATCATTATGAAATGAAGATCATGTAGAACGAGCTGCATCACATCGTGGAGACGGTATTCCGTACGTACGCACGAGTGATGATATCGTTCCTATGATCGTGGAATTGTATTAGAGTGTATGTATACTATTTCTGAATCAGTATAACTTTATAATAGTCATATATAGTCATTATTTACAACATTATACCAATCCAAGTAAGGTGGTGGCAGAAAATAGATTACACCACGGCGTGGAGACGGTATTCCGTACGTACGCACGCGCGGTGATTTTTTTTCCATAGGTTGGATAGATGGTGAAATAGGATTGTTTCATACATATAATAAAATATCAGTATATTATTTATACTTATGTTATTACTTTATAATGAAACAACTAAAGAAGAAGAAGTGGAATAAGAAATAAAGATGAATGAATTGGTAACGGACATTACCTCTTCTTTGAAGTGCTTCTTTGAGTCCTTCTTTTAGGGCACAAAAATTGGTCTTTGAAGAAGACCAGGACCTCTAGGATGTCTCTAGGGAAGTGGATAGGAGGAATTGGCAGGGTTTGGCCGAACTTGAAAGCTCAATGTTGTGTGAGGAAGAGGCGGAGGAGGTTCCCTTTTATAAGGGAGGAGAGGGGCACCTTTGGAATAACTAAAAATATTATTTTATTATAAAGTCATGTTCGGTTTTAAATAGCTCCAAATTGATTTATTTCGAAGCTAAGGAGGGGATGTGTTGAAATCCTCTTATCCAATATAATTTAGACAAGTTTTGGTTTCTATTTTAACCTTATCATTTAGATTTAACATTGAGTTAAATAATTTTACTTTTACCGTGTCTTCTTGTGTTCTTATACTATAAGGTTAATAAACATACTATAAGCAGCCAAACGAACCCCAAGTTGTTTATTATTAATATATATAACCTTATCTAAGTCATGTGGCCGAACCTTATATTTTTAGGAATAAAATAACAATTATTAATATAATATTTGTTTTAAAAACTATGTTATGTCAATTTTGACACTATTTAGTAATTAATTTTTGTAAAACTCATAACAGAATGATTAGTTCGAAAAAAGTTAATTAAATCAATACTAACATTTCATATAAACCTAGAAAATTAGTTTAATTCATAAAAAGTCTCGAATTACATTTATTTGGGTATTTATAACATCAATTATGTCAATATTTCATTAATAAGATAATTATTGCATCATCGTTGTGTCATAAATAAATTAAATTATTTAATATCTAAAATTTAAAAATAAATTACCTTTATGTATGAAATCTTTTTATCTTTCTAATGAATATTTATAGTCGAATTTATCTTATGTATAACCCCATATTATAAATTATTTACTTATTAAACTTTGATTTTAACTATTTTAACCCTTCTTTAAATAAATTAATAATAAATGTCCTAATCTAATCCAAGTGGGCCTAAATGGTCATATTTTATTCCTAAGTTTTTTTTGGTCGAATTACACTTGTCCAATAGAAATAGGACATGTTTTTGGGTAATAATAATATCATCTTTACCCTTAATTACCCTATTTCATTTTAACCGTGGTAAAAAAAGTAAAAAGTTACTATTCACCAAAAAATTATTTTCATCTCATTGAACCACATTTTACTTACTGACATCAACTGTGTCTCTCAGATTTTTTGAAATTCCACTCACAGAAGCGGTAAAATTTATGTTTTATGAAAAAATCGATTTTTTAACTACCACTTAGTGGTTTAACTATTCATCAAAAATTGAAAGTTTTCAGAAAAATACCAAAATATCACCCTAGGATAATTTCGATATTTCGAATCCAAAAATGAAGTCCATTTTGAAAAAATAAAATTTATAAAATTTCAAAAACTGGTTATTACTATTCATAACGGCTAGTTTTAATAATATTTTAATAGCATATCGTTGTTTAGTGAAACTCGGTATTGCGTATGACGCAAGCTATCGAGGAAGGTCGCGATTTTGTGTAAAGCAAGCCAAGCAAGTGTTGTGTGTAGTACAATATTCCTTTGATGATTTATATAACATAAAAGTCTCGGATGTTACATTCCACCCCCCTTAAAATGAATTTCTCCCTCGAAATTCGTCACGTTGTAACAAACTGATGAGGATACCTCTCCCTCATCATATCCTCAATCTCCCATGCAGCTTCTTCTAATTAGTGGTTCCTCCATAAAACTTTCACCAATCTAGTGGTCTTGTTTCTTTGGACTTTTTCACTATGATCCAGAATCACTATCGGTTGTTTTTCATAAGAAAGATCTTGCTCCAGCTATACAACTTCTGAGCTGAGTACATGTGAAGGATCAGGTATGTACTTTCTCAGGAGAGATACATGGAACACATCGTGAACTTGAGAGACGTTCGGTGGAAGCGCCAATCGGTAAGCTACCTTCCCAACACGCTCCAGTATTTCGAAAGGACCGATATATCTAGGGCTAAACATCCCCTTCTTTCCAAATCTCATAACCCTCTTCCAGGGAGATATTCGTAAGAACACTTTATCACCCACTTCAAACTCTAGGTCTTATCTTCGGTTGTCGGCATAACTTTTCTGTTGACTCTGAGCTGCTCTTTTGTGTTGTTGAATAGATCTGACCATTTCTGCCATTTCATCAAAAAGATCGTGTCCTAATAGCTTTCTTTCCCCAACTTCATCCCAGCAAGTTGGAGTCCTGCATTTCTTTCAATAGAGAGCTTCATAAGTAGCCATCTGAATATTGGAGTGAAAGGTATTATTATAAGAAAATTCCACCAAAGGTAGGTGTTTATCCCAACCACCTTTGAAATATATAGAGCATGCTCTCAACATATCTTCTAGGGTTTGAATTGTTCTCTCAGACTGACCGTCTGTCTGAGGATGATAAGCAGTGCTGAAACTCAACTCTGTATCCAGAGTATGCTGAAGAATTCTCCAAAACTTCGAGGTAAACCTCGGATCCTGATCAGATATAATAGAAATTGGTACTCCATGCAATCTTACCACTTCCTTTACATATATCCTGGAAAGCCGATCTAGAGAGAAATCCTCTCTAATAGCAATGAAATGTGGAGACCTGGTAAGACGATCAACTATGACCCAGATAGCATTATTGCCTTTGGATGTTTTAGGAAGTCCTGTGACAAAGTCCATAGTGATGTTTTCCCATTTCCATTCGGGTATGGGTAATGGTTGTGACATCCCCTTAGACTTCTGTCTCTCAGCTTTAACTTGCTGACAAACCAAGCATCGAGAGACATATTCAGCAACATCTCTTTTCATTCCATCCCACCAGAAGTACTCTTTCAGGTCCCTATACATCTTCGTGATTCCAGGATGAATAGAGAATGAAGAACTATGAGCCTCATCTAGCATCTCCTTCTTTAATTCAGGGATGGGAGGAACACAAACCCGATTCCTGAACTTTATTATCCCATCACAATCAAGGTTGAATTCAGGAACATTTCTCACCTTCTTTTGTAACTCGACATCTTCTTTTTGTGCCTCTTTAATCTTCACATGTATAGATGGTTGAACATTCATTTTAGAAATATAATATTTTCCCCTTCCATTATAATTCCAAGATCCATCCTTTGTAAATCCATAAATATTGGATCTTTTTGTGATCCTCATCATGGATAAAATAGCATGGTCTTTTCGACTTAATGCATCTTCCACCTTGTTTTCTTTCCCATGGTGGTAATGGATTGAGCAGTCATAATCCTTAATCAGATCCAACCATATTCTTTGGCGCATATCCAGCTCCTTTTGTGTGAAAATATACTTTAAACTTTTATGATCAGTGTAAATATCACCCCCTTCACCATAAAGGTAATGCCTCCAAATCTTTAATGCAAAGATTACCGCAGCTAACTCCAAATCATGTGTTGGGTAATTTTGCACATGGATTTTCAACTCTCGTGAGGCATAAGCTATCACCATATCATTTTTCATAAGAACACAACCCAATCCCTTCTTGGACGCATCACTATAGATCACAAACCTTTCCCCACTACAAGGCAGTGTGAGCACAGGTGCACTGGATAACCTTCTATTCAACTCCTTGAAATTCTCTTCATATTCTTCCTTCCAGACAAACATAACTCCTTTCCGATTCAACATGGTGAGTGGATTAGATAATCGTGAAAAATCATTCACAAAACGTCGATAATATCCAGCCAAACCAAGAAAACTTCGGATCAAAGTTACTGTTGTTGTTCTCGACCATCTTTCGATAACCTCTGTTTTTTCTGGATCCACAGATATCCCCTCTATTGAGATTATGTGACCCAAAAATGCAACTTTTTGCAGCCAAAATGCTCACTTGGTAAATTTGGCATAAAGCTTCTCCTTTCTCAGGGTCTTCAATATAATTCTCAACTGATCTTCATGTCCATCCTTTCTCTTTGAATAGACAAGAATATCGTCTATAAATACTACCACAAATTGATCAAGATAGTCTCTAATGACTCTATTCATCAGATCCATGAAGATAGCAGGGGCATTAGTAAGACCAAATGGCATCACTATAAATTCATAGGGTCCATACCTTGTACGGAAATCCGTCTTTGGTATATCCTCCCTTTTGACCCTTAATTGATGATACCCTGAACGAAGATCAATCTTGAAAAAGTATTGAGCTCCACGTAGTTGGTCAAATAGGTCATCAATGCGTTGGAGAGGATATTTGTTCTTGATAGTGATCTTGTTAAGTTCTCGATAATCAATGCAGAGTCTCATTGATCCATCTTTCTTCTTACCAAATAGAACAGGTGCTCCCCAAGGTGACGCACTAGGTCGTATGAATCCCTTATCAAGATTCTCTTGGAGTTGCTTCTTCAATTCGTGCATCTCAATTGGGGCCATTCTATAAGGTGTCTTTGAAGTAGGAAAAGCACCTGCTGCGAGTTCTATTGAAAACTCAACTTCACGATTCGGTGGAAGACCCGGTAATTCTTCCGGAAAGACATCATCAAACTCTCATACAATGGGAATATTCTTAATAGTGAGTTTCTCACCAACCATTTGAGATAAATAACTTTCATTTAGTGGAATCAATACCCATAAAATGGAAGAAATTTCCAATGGAAGGTTATGTTCATCCTTGCATTGATAGACGATCATAGATTGATCTGGAATATGAAATGTGACTTTCCTTCTTTGGCAATTGATATGAGCTCCATATAAAGAATGCCAATCCATGCCTAGAATCACATCAAATTCCACTATAGGAAGGATCACAAGATTTTCATGAAGAACGTTCCCACAAACTTCGATCGGAGAAGAATTATAAACTTTTGATGTGACTGTTGTGCCATTAGGTGTTGTCACAGCTAACTCAACATCTAATTGTTCTGGTAATACAGTGATACCCTTAGAAAATTCTTCAGAAATAAAAGAGTGGGTGGATCCAGAATCAAATTAAACATTTGCTGCTTTAGAGTGGATGGTATGTGTACCTTTCACCACATCGTTATCATACTCCACATCGCTGATAGAAATTGCATGTGACTTTCCTTTTTCTTTAGCCTTAAGAGTTTGTTGACATCGACCATCATCATCAACCCTTGTATTAGGGCATTTATTGGCACAATGTCCCATCTCCTTGCACTTGAAACATTGAAGTGTAGTAGGTTCATTCTGTATATCCCTTCCATTGTTTGCATCATTAGACATCTTCTTCCCATCATCGCGGCATTCAAATGCCCGATGACCTTCCTTTCCACATTTCAAACATTTACTTGTCCCTTTAAGACAACACCCTCCATGTTTCATTCCACACTTTGAGAATAAGGGAAAGCTCGACTTCTTTTCAGTGTGCTCTTTAGATTTTCCTTTGAATTCCATTTTCCACTTCTTATCAAACCCATATGACTGATGGGTTATTATAATCTCCATCTCGACTTTGAGAGAACATCAAATGATTTCCTCATAGTTATCGAATTCCCTTATGGCTAACGCCCTTCGAAGTCTTGGTTTTAAGCCACTAAAGAATCGATCGATCTTACTCTCAGGTTGGATAATAATACCAGAAGCGTACCTTGCAAGTATTGTAAAATTTTCTTCATAGGTACCAACAGATTCATCATCCTTTTGCATCAGTTCAAGAAACTCTTTCTCCATCTTTGTTCGGAGAATACGAGGGAAGTACTTATTGAAAAAAAAGTTCTTGAACTTGTCCCATTCCATGGACTCAATTTCATCCCTTTGCCTCATATTCTTAATAAGATTCCACCATTGATCAGCATCACCTTCCAAACGATACACTGTTAGGATGACTTTATCATGTTCAGAACATTGATGAACTAAAAATATCTTTTTAGTAGTACTAATCCATTGTTCAGCAACTAATGGATCAGTAGACCCCCTGAAAGAAGGTGGACACTACCTCATGAAGGATTCAAGAGAATGTTGCTCCTTCCTTTGCTCGTTTGGAAGTCCTGCATGATTCATAGCTTGAGAATGTTGTGTGAGCATGGCTACATGATTTTTCATTCCAGCTCCCATAACATTTGGTTGCTCAGGGGGACAATCATTTCATTACCCATCGCATTCCGCAATAACACGGTTCCTTCGGGTTCCAGCCATTGACTAAAACCAAGAAGAATAGTGTGAGCAACACTAATTATAATAGGAAAACCACATAATCAAGAATAAAATTTCACACTTAAGGTCTTATCCTAGGTTATTTATGGCCATTTCTAAAACACTAAGATTGTGTTCGATGTTTAGAATTATCCTTAGGGTTCTTACTAAGGCTTTCACATCCTAGTTTCCAAAGGTTGACTATACCTTTCCTCTGATACCAACTATAACGACTCATACTTTACATACATCGTTAATACATCAAAATTGAAGCATAATTATTACAACATATAAAAAAACCACAAAAGTACCGTATAGGTATAAGGTCTTTAGAAACTGGGAAACATAAACAACTAGTTCATAAAGCGTCTACACTGTCTCCCATTTATTTCATCATATCTATAGTCCCTTTTGGAATATCTTACTTAATAACCTTCTTCCTGAACTGGGGAAAGAAAACATACAAAAGGGTGATCTCAAATGCTCAGTAAGGGTAAACACAATAAATATCAATCACATCGTATACATAAGCACATAACTTTTGGAAAATTTTACCTGCAAAAGAGATCATAATTTCATAACATGGGATAAATCATGGAAGTGAAATGTAATCACAATAATCATAACTTAAAACATGAAACATTGTTTCATACACACATAATCATAGAGAATCATATCTTATTAGTCAAGACTCATTTCCAAGACTATCATAGTGGACAAAGTCCATTTCTGAACCGAGTCACCCTCGTTTCAGTCCGGTTTCACTGAACCGGTATAACCTACTGTTCCAGCCATGTCTATCTCTTGAGATATAAAATATTTACCCAATGCATTGGAGGGATATATAGGTCCCACCCATCTCATAATGATACCATTCTTATGTGTGCCACAAAATCATAATCCATACATCATTGCATAACCCATGTAATAAAAATGGGAATCTTAAACATCATGACATCATAAAAAAAATTAATATACAATAAATAAATTCATAAAAATAATTCCATCACAACATAATCAAATCAATGTAATAATAGGGATAAAAACAGAACCCTTTGTTATCTTAGATGGAAAATAATTTTGATAAAACACTTGAACTTCATTCTTGAGGAAAATATGCTTTCTACTTCAAAAACACTTTTCATTTCTTAACATGTCATAAAATTTTAAACTAAAAGAAGTTGATTAAAAATAAACATGAAAACTTGTAAAATAATATTATTGTAAATAATGTTTTAAAATCCATTCATGCCGTATAAGTTAGAAAAAACATTCTTCGTACTTTTGTCAGAAAAGTCAAAAAGTACCTCGTACGAAAAACGACAAAAGATTCCTTTCATATCTTTTACTAAAAACTCACCGAAGGGTAAAATTGAATATAAACTATTGTAGAAGGATATAAATATTACATCTTGTGGAAACATTGATGTGGATGATTAAATACACCCCAGTAAATTCCAAAGTATAAACAATCTCGGATAAAAATGAGATTCTGATATTTCCCTTACCTTAGGTCCGTTTTGCTTCGTAAGTGTCCAAACCTCCTGTATAATGATTTAAATAATGTTATTGACTTATTCCAGAATCATATATATTTTTATGATATCATATATGGTCATATTCTTAGCTTCTTAGTAGTAATATTTCATTGCTACTTGTGATTCGGGTGTTTATAACTTTTTGTTCTTATGCATGTCTTGTCGAATAAATTCTTATTCTTCGCTTTAAGTTATAGATACATCATTTACAAGAATGGTATTAGTGTAATATATATCATATTAATTCATTCAATTCATTTATATAATCATTATGAAATGAAGATCATGTAGAACGAGTCGCATCACATCGTGGAGACGGTATTCCCTACGTACGCACGAGTGATGATATCATTCCTATGATCGTGGAATTGAATTGGAGTGTATGTATACTATTTCAGAATCAGTATCACTTTATAATAGTCATATATAGTAATTATTTACACCATTATACCCATCCAAGTAAGTTGGTGGTGGAAAATAGATTACACCACTGCGTGCAGACGGTATTCCGTATGTACGCACGCGCGGTGATTTCTTTTTCCATAGGATGGATAGATGGTGAAATATGGTTGTTTCATACTTATAATAACGTATCATTATATTATTGATACTGTTGTTATTACTTCATAATGAAACAACTAAATAAGAAGAATTGGAAGAAGAAATAAAGATGAAACAATTAGTAACGGACGTTACCTCTTCTTTGAAGTGCTTATTTGAGACCTTCTTTTAGGGAACTAAAATTGGTCTTTGAAGAAGACCAGGACCTCTAGGATGTCTCTAGGGAAGTGGAGAGGAGGAATTGGCAGGGGTTGGCCGATCTTGATGGCTCAATGTGGTGTGAGGAAGAGGGGGAGGAGGTGCCCTTTTATAAGGGAGGAGAGGGGAACCTTTGGAATAACTTAAAATATTATTTTATTATAAAGTCAAGATCAGTTTTAAATAGCTCCAAATTGATTTATTTCAAAGATAAGGTGGGATGGGTCGAAATACTCTCATCCAATAGAATTTAGACAAGTTTAGGTTCCTATTTTAACATTATCATTTAGATTTAACATTAAGTTAAATAATTTTACTTTTACCGTGTCTTCTTGTGTTCTTATACTATAAGGTTAATAAACTTACTATAAGTAGCCAAACGAACCCCAAGTTGTTTATTATTAATATATATAACCTTATCTAAGTCATTTGGCTGAAACTTAGATTTTTAGGAATAAAATAACAATTACTAATATAATATTTGTTTAAAAAACTATTTTATGTCAATTTTGACACTATTTAGTAATTAAATTTTGTGAAAATCATAACAGAATGATTAGTTCGAAAAAAGTTAATTAAATCAATACTAACATGTCATATTAACCTAGAAAATTAGTGTAATTCATAAAAAGTCTCTAATATTTTTATCTTTCTAATGAATATTTATAGTCAAATTTATCTTATGTATAACCCCATATTAAAAATTATTTACTTATTAAACTTTGATTTTAACTATTTTAACCCTTCTTTAAATAAATTAATAATAAATGTCCTAATCTAATCCAAGTGGGCCTAAATGGTCATATATTATTCCTAAGTTTTTTTATTGGTCGAATTACACTTGTCCAATAGAATTAGGACATGTGTTAGGGTAACAATAATATCATCATTACCCATAATTACCCTATTTACTTTAAACCGTGGAAAAAAAGTAAAAAGTTACTATTCACCAAAAAATTATTTTCATCTCATTGAACCACATTTTACTTACTGACATCAACTGTGTCTCTCGGATTTTTTGAAATTCCACTCACAGAAGCAGTGAAATTTAATTTTTATGGAAAATTCTCTTTTTTAACTACCACTTAGTGGTTTCACTATTCATCAAAAAATTAAAGTTTTCAGAAAAATACCAAAATTTCACCCTATCCTAATTTCGATATTCCGAATCCAAAAATGAAGTCCATTTTGAAGAAATAAAATTTATAAAATTTCAAAAAATGGTTATTACTATTCTTAACAGCTAGTTTTAATAATATATTAATAGCATATCGTTGTTTAGTGAAACTCGGTATTGCATATGACGCAAGCTATCGAGGAAGGTCGCGATTTCATGTAAAGCAATCCAAGTAAGTGTTGTGTGTAGAAAACGATTTCTTTGATGATTTATATAACATAAATGTCTCGGGTGTTACAATGTATGTTAATAGCATCACTTTTAGCTCCATAGGTGTTCCAAATAATTCAAATGATCTATTCATACTGTTAAACCATGAATATTCTCATTTCTTCATTGAATCACCACTAATGATATGAGGATTATACTTAAGGAACTAAACCACATGATCCAAATGCTTTGGATAATATGACTTAATCACACTTTCCATTACTTGGAATGCTTATACTATGATCTACAATAGATGTGGGTTCACCTTGGACATATATGCAACCACATTTTCAGTAGCCTCATCTGATTGTTCTATACGACGCCTACCCAATTCCATTTCTATAAGGAAAAAAATAACCATATGTCTTACTCCATTTTCATGAAAAGGTTTAAAATTTAATTTTAATTACATAAAAACTATCAAAAATAGTATTTCAACAAATTATCATTTTCTATGATGCACCATTATTAAGGAATCCACCATTATTTCAAAATTAATACATTTTAAAAATACCCCAAATATACATGTATCAAATCTGTATATTTGGAAATCCAGTAAATTTTTTCACAATATGCATATTAATATCTCACCATAAATCATTATACCCCAATGAAATATTCATCCAAGTGGGAAGACAGTTATACCATTCATTCCATGCTCATCACATTTCCCACACCCATGAAAATGAAATTTCCAAATCCTATAAATGTCCCCAAAACAATTATTTACCCAACTTCATAGAAACATAAATTTCAGAATAAAAGGGTTACCTACATCCCTTTGAGATATATGTTTCATGTTTCCACAATTATACGCTTTTTTACCATCCCGAGTAAAATAATGGACAGAAACAAAATTTCAACTCAAATACCAACAATCAATGAAAATGGACCGAACAAATACATTTACCTGACAGTCAAGGACCAAACCAAATGATACCACATGAAACATCCTACCACATCCTCATTAGAATTAGAAGGAAGAGAGAAAATAAATGAACTTAGGTGATGTTCCCATGTTTCAAAAGGCTGTAAATTAATGGTGGGTATTTTGAGAACATGTGTGGGATGATTTTACTGTAGAATAAAAGAAACTGACAAAAAGGTCATAAAAAAATAAAACAACATGATGAATGTGAACAAGGATTTCAACTCAAACATTTAAATGACCAATAAAACCAATACATATCAAACCACAATCAGAGTATGAAGCTATAGACTACAAAAGAAGACCCAAAAAGACATAAAACAACCACAATGTTCCATGCCATGATCCATGATCCAAAGACCACTAACACCATCCCAGCATCACAGCAAATAGCTCACATAATGAGATGTCATACCCTTACTTGTGGCCCAGATAAAAACATGTGTAAAATCACTAATATGCTAAAATAAGGGGTGGGTAAAAATTCATAGTATGTTTTCCCAAAATGACTTCCCTACTCATACCATCAAGAGAAATCTAGTATCACATTTATATAAAAATGTTTATACAAAGAATTATTGAGTGTAGCAGTTAAAAAATACAAACACACCCTTACTAATACACATTTACCCATTTCCCAAAAAAAGTTAAATCTAAAAAAACATTCCATAAGACATTTCACCATCACATATTATCACTTCCATTTCAATCATGGATAAAAACACACACAAGGATACTAAACATGGTGGAACATCCCGTCAAAGGATGTTCACAACATTCCAAATCTACTGTTACTTCCCAAATAGTTCTTAATAATGTTGGACCATAGGTAAACTATCCATCACCTTTTATAGTTAGACTATGTTCCCACTTCATAGAAAATTAACAAAATCTATATTACTTAACAAACCAACATGTATAATTCACAGCAAGGACACATTTTATGAACAAAAACATTTCCAAGAGAGGATAAATCACATAAATAAATATACCATTTATATAAACACCCTTTTACTATTTTTCATGATTCAAACAACTATCTATTTTATAATCCATTTTTTAAAATTACAGAACGAAATCAAAAATTTTCAACAATATCCCATTCTACACAAAAATCCCGATGTCATATCAAAATGGGATTCCACCATAATTCTCACATCATATTTAAAAATAATTTAAAAAAAATTAATTGTAAATAATGCCTCAGGATATATAATATTGGAGTCAAGAGAGAAGACATATACCATAGGGTTATGGTGAAATCAATCCATTAGAGAAGAACACAACATATACTGGTGAAAGTTCCACAAAACCAACCTAGATATTCTTCCAAATCCTCAAAAAGACAAAATCTAATCATGTTATTTAAAAATAACCATATATCATCATCTAAAGGGTGTATATCTAGAGACCTTAGAGAGAAGATAATGTAGATATTTGGAAAACCAAAAAGAAACCATTATAGAAGAATTAACTGAGAGGAATAATCTTCAAAACACTATGAAATCCCTTGAAAATTCATATAGAGTGAGTGGGAGAGGTTCCCTAACCCTAGAAGAGAGAAAATACCAACATAGTTTCTGGTTGGGAAAAAATTGTGTGTTTTATTAAAATATATCGACTAACCCCTTAAAAGTTTTAAATAGTCTCATGGATAGCTAGAACAGTTTGACAAACTGTACTCTAGCTAGGAGGATGATACTATCCAATTAGTGAAAAAATAGCATAGTTATCTTGGATTTTTTTCATTGTTCCTTGTAACTGTGCCCAAACTATTCAACTGTAAAAATGCATCCTTATATTTCCAAAACATTTCCATACTATCCAAAATGTCACCCAAAAACTATCATCACATAACAAGGAATATACAAGGGTAACATACATCAGAACTCTGGTTCTCCATGGAATGTGGTTGGGTCCCAGGTGTCTAGGAGGAGGATTTGGTGAGATTTTTTCCATGGATGTGAGACTAACATTGAGGCCTAGGTGTGTGCAGGTGTGTCGTGATGCAGGGATTATGGAAGAATTAGGATGTGTACGAAATGAAATTTTACATCAAGTTTGGATCCCTTAATATTTAGTCTAAATTTTTATTTTGGACCTAATCAGGATGAATATGGGGTTATAAAATGTTTCAGTGGTGTCAAGGGCTTGATCCTACCATTGGACACATCTTTTTGGAAAAAATAGGCATGGCGAACAGTTTTCAAAACCTTACAGATTCTGTTTTTTCAGACATATCCACCTTGCACGATTGGTGAAAAACCATGAATCGTAAACGTGAAATGTGAAATTGTTCCTATTTAGTCATTCATGGATTTTTCATGGTTTGATGAAACCAGGAAAATGGTATTTTTTAGACAGAACCATCTTCAAATGTTTTCCCATCGTTTATTAAACTGTGTAGAGGAACCCTAAAATGTCCATTTTCTGGGTAAAATATCAAAACACCACCTAATAACCTAATAAACATATCACCAATTTCCATTATTTGAGATTATTCTTGATCGAACAAAATTGATCTCATCTTGGTTAATTTTTTATGATCAATGTTAGGGATTCAATGATCTCCTCTATCTAGGATCTAATCAATCTTCTTGTCATCACGTTGGGTGTGTGACAATATGTAATTATGTCCCCTTAATATGATCTCCTTATCTTTTGGTATCCACTATGATTTTAGGGTAAGATATTTTTTTATCTTTTACGTAGATCTACTAGGATCTGAGAAAAATCAAGGGCCAATAATGTTTGATTAGAGTCATATGACCATAATGTTTGTGATCTACAACTCATCCCTATAGTTTATCAATTTTGGATTTGTCTTCTGGGGCCAACAGAGTTAATCAGGTGTCATTTATAGAATTATTAATCCATTCATATAGTAATTAGAATCATATAAATATTATCTTTCCATATATTTGATTAATTATTGGTGGTTATGAACACAAATCCATCCCATCTATGCCGAGGGTAATGTCATAATTGATAATTAGTGGTTTGAATTGTTTGCACTTCTGTTTGGGTGTTTCTTATCTTGACCACATTAAGGGTACGTGTTTCTATATTAATTGGTTGGATTTATATTATGAATTCCATACTGGAATGTTCAATTTATGGGTACCACTTTAGCCAGCGAAGGTAAGTGCTTCAAATTTTTTATTAAATGTGAATGATTAATTGATTTCATATACGTATCACCCCATACGACATTAATCGAATGTAGCCGAATGAACCTGAAATTATTGAATATTCCCTAAAAAGATTTAAGGAATGGTTTCATGCTACAAGGACTTATCACACCAATGAAAAGAACTTCTTGAACCAACTGACATGATAAAAAGGTTGCATGGTACATGATATTATCACACTAATTAATGTCAAGGATTGAACCGAATGAAATATAACATGAAATCATAATCAAATGGTAATGGCCTGACTTGATCTCGCCTTGGATTTAAATATGAGAATTCCATGAGAACTCAATGAACCCCACTCTGATTCACAGAATTGGCTTGCATAGATTGATTCCCACCTTGATCCTGATAATTGTCTACACTTGGATTCCTGATATGATACTATAGAATCAATTTATATTACTACATGATTCCTTTTATACACTCCTTGGATATAGAATAGACAAGTAGGATCCTTGGTTAATTCTCATCACTACCTGACTCTTCTCTACCCCATTTTAGCTTTGTTGATCACCTTAGTTAGGGTTGTTGACTCATTGTGGAATTACCTTGATTACACTCCTTGAATTGCAAACTTACCCCATGCCAGGGTACCATTGGCACTGAGTTTTCGACCCTTGAGGACTATGTCACCTTCGTTATGACCATCAAGATTCACTATTAAATATCATTACATGTTTTGTTATAACATTTTGGACCCTTTAATATTTATACTATCATGAGGTGATTTCGGTGTTGGATTCGCCTCACAAGACTTATCAACATAAATTAGTAAATTGTTAATTAATTAATTGGTTAGTTGCTCAAACCCCAACCATGGGATAAAGCATGTACTTTTGTATTTAGTTACATTATACCACTATAAATTAAATTTTCATGTATACACACTACTACTTTTTCATTACATGGGAAGGATTTTATTTAAAAAATTTGTGTTGGCCCATATATATTTATATCAGACTCTCTCTAGGTTCCATTTTGTACCTAGGGTAGAGTAGATGGTTGCATGTGTTGAAAATGGGTAGAATATGACTTCAAAAACATGATTTCTTTACTTTTTAGTATGGGGAATTATATCTGAAGAATGAATTAGAACTCTAGATGCTTTGGATATTATTTTATTTCCACTATTCTTTGTGGAACATGTTACGCCTATTGTTTGTGTCCATGTTTTCCAGCTTTCAAGTACATGAAATATCATTATCTGTTGTTGAATGTTATTATCGTTGTTTCAGTCATTATTATTGTTGTCTTTATTTTTCATTGTACCTTATGTTTACTTATATTGCTTCTTCTGTTTACTTATGATTACACTCAACAGTTGCATTACACTTTGGTAATGAGTGAATACTCTCACCACATACACTCCCTAGGCCCTCGTTACTAGTCAACATCCTCCGGTGTTTGTGGAGATATGCTTGAGGCCATGTGGTCCACTAGGATTGGGGAACCCATCTAGTGTAATCTAGCTCTTTGACATCACAACATTGTATTATAGGGGTTTAATATATTTCCTTACTAAATGGAGACAATATATTTGAGATTAGGAACACTTGATATATGGTTGTATATCATGATTGGGTGTTGAAAACCCATGTTCTGTGTAATAACCACGTTTCAAAAATTATAATTTGTCTTCACCATTTTCCTATTATAGTTTCTATTATTTCCCCAGGGGGTGACACACATTCTGTGTAGTGTTGTTTATCATTACTCTATTTTATGATTTCCTTTCATGCATTTCCCAATGATATGACGGTAAGGATCATTGTATCATCCATCATTATAGGAACCTCTAATTCACATGTTATGCATATTTCCATTCCATATAGTTTCATTTCACTACCGTTAATTGCTTGATATGACTATGAATGATGAGTGATTATGTGATATTTATCTTATGATTGTGTTAATCATGGATTGAATTACATGATTCCCAATATCAAGTCATAAGATGCACTGTCCCTCAGGGGTTGGGAAGAGTAATTTATCAAGTTGTTCCATTATGATATAAAAAACTGGGTGTTGATTATGGTGATATGTGTACGAGAATTAATTAATCAAAAATGACTATCCATTATTTTCTGTATCATGAAATATAATATGAAATGGTTTCACATACTTATTCCATTTTTTTATTTTTACAAAAAGTATAAGAGTGAACCTATAAATTAAATGTTAATATAAATGAAACTTATACATGAGCACTTACCAATGCATGTCCATCTAAGTGGGTAGTTGATGTAATATTCCTTGTGTAGTGAGTTTTCTTATGTTCATATTACACTAGCTATGCATTCTTTATTCTTAGTCATGTTCTAGAGTGTGTGTTTAGAAATTATAGATCAGTGTCCCTACAACTTCCTCATGTTGTATACCATGTGGGTGGAGATGACCATGCTATAGATATGGCGGGCCCAGATCCTCTAGTCTTACCTACATGATATCCACATGAAGCACCGTCTTTTTTACCAAAACTATGAAACAACGTACTAGTTCATTATACTATCCAACATCTAATGCAGTCCTTGCATGGTGCTCTATGGAATGAACCTATTATGGATTATCATACTCTTTATTAGAAGTAGAAACATCATTGTACCTTTTTCAGGCGATCAATGTTTTGTAGATGGTGATTTTTAGCCACAAGAAACCATATATATCTTTGAACATCTAGAGACACCTTCAGAGTGAAGGGTCATTCATTCCACACACATACTTCAAGATTCAGTATAGAGTTGGTTGGATGTGATCACAAAGTCCAGTCATCATCATGGCATGTTATGTATTGATTTATAGTCGACCTTCTATGATCTATTCTTCCTTAATATTTAGAGATCCAAGAGAGCCATATAGTTCATGCATCTTGAGTATGGTTCTATGTTAGTTATTGAATATTCTATACATTTCATAGACTTACAATGATCTTCACTACTTCAAAGAGGTGATGATATTTCTCATCTTGATTTTTCAAGGATGGGATCCAATAGGCCATCCATATATAGGTGAATGTCTTTAGCCTTCCTACATTTCCTGAAATAGTGAATCCGGATCATATCACAGAGTGTTATATAAGGGATGTAAATAGTACCATTATTAAAGGATTAGTGTGGTGTCATGCTTGTAGGTATTTAGATAGTAGGAAGCATTCCCCAAATATTTCTCTTAAGGGTAGTGAAAACCAGAGTGTCTATTTTAACAGCTCTAAAATGTGCCATCAACATGGAGGATATGGGAATTAAAATCATCAGTGTGATTGTGATCCAATGGTGTGTTGGGCTTGTGGATGTGTGAGGAAGCATCTCCATTTCGATAGGTCTGTTCCACCTACTTTGAATGGAAACGGATTTTCACAATCTCTAGATTTTGCAGTGAGTTCTTTTAAACCATGTCGGGAAGAGTGTTCAAATATAATCGACAGGTTTGGCTGAGGAGGAGGTCATGGCTGTGATAGTGAGACCCATGATCACCAATTGCACCAACAAAGCTGTTATTATCAATGTAGGGAATTTTTTTCACATTTTCGTGGATTAGGTCAGCCATGTGCAGTATAACTTATACCTGAGGATCAGGTTGTGGTACCATATACATTAAGAGGTACTAATCATGTAGAATATACTATAGTATCTGCTTTATTTTATAAATGTGTTTCAAACATTACTATATCTAAATCTATCAGGGAGAGTCTCGGAGTTGATATACAATATTAATATGGTGCAATGACCCTAGATATGCTATTAGGTGTAAAAATATAGGGTATAATCTAGTGTAGGGAGTGTTCCATTAAGGTAGGAAGTTACACATTTTTATGGGACCTCTCTATTCTCTAGATTATGGTATTTGGGGTCATTCTATGGATGGATTGGTTGGTTCACATTCATGAATTTTATATTTATTTCACTGAAGGATAACTTTTACATCAATTGAGGGTAGTAGTTATCTACATAAGGGTGAGTGGGAGGTCAGTTCTTGTAGAGTGGGACCAGATCATAAGGGGTTATGTGTTGTGATCACTAATAATTGAAATCTCTTCAATGATGATTAGGGTTGGTGTCAAGATTATTTCCCACTAGTGATGGCTAATTTTAGGGATGTATTTCATAATGAATTTTCTGGTGTACCTATAGAGAGATAGGTAGAGTATACAGTCGAGATTGTTATTAGAGCATCTCTAATGTCCATTTCTCCTTGCATTATAAAACCACCGAGCTCCCAAAGGTCATGTGGTAGTTAGAGTATTTAGAGGTATATGGTATTATACATCATAGAATATCCCCCGGGGGTTTACCAGTGTTTTTCTACAAGAAATAGGATTTAACCTAACGTTTATGCGTGAATTACTAATGTTTAAACCCACTTACAATGAAAAATCGACATCCTCATCTTCGAATAGATCATCTCTATAACCTAATTGGGGAGAAAATGACTCATCTAAGATCGACCTGAGATTGGTTTATCATTAGGTGTGAGTCATACCATTAGACATACCATGTACAACATTAAATAGTAGATATGCTCTATGATTACCTTGTTATGTCGTTTGGTCTTACGAACAGAACTACAATTTTCATGGATATGAAGAATATTGTTTTCCACCTATATTAGGAATCTTTTTTCATGGGATTTTTGGATGACATAATGGATTATTCTCACAATCATAGAGACCATTCCAATCATCTTATTATTATTCTGAGTATACTAAGAGATAATAATATTTATTCCATGATTTCTTAGTGTCACATATAGATTGATATGGTTTACTAATTAGGACATGTCATCTCAGAATATATACTATAAGTTGACCCTGAAATGTTTAGTGTTGTAGTTTCTTTGGAGTATCCCAAGAACATGTTTAATATATGGTGCTTCTTATGGCAGGATGGATATTCATATCATTTCATATAAGACTTATCACATCTTTTTTCTCCTATTACTAGTATTACAATCAACATTTTCAAGATCACATTGTCAGAATCATTTTAAAAATCCATTCATGAGATGAATGGGAGGAATATTTCAGAACCTATTATAGATTTTACCATGACAGGTATAGGTTAAATAAATTTCTATGATGCCTCAAGCATTGTTATAGGAGCATTTTTGATATTGGAAGATAGATTGTTTTTGTATGGATATTAGTAGTTTATGCCTTATGAGGAAAATTACCCAACACATGACCTGGAGCTGGAATCAGTTGTCCATACATGAGGTTACATGAAACATTATCTATTGGGTGAGTGAATTATGGTGTACAAAGACGACAAGAGACTCAGTTATATTTTTTATCATCTTTACATGATTCTCAGATAGTGGATATCTGTCAAAAATATACAATCCTTTGATTTTGATCTTTCATATACTTCTGGTATGGTTAGTGTAGTGACAGATGCACTGAGTCAGAAAACTCATGCACAAACAGAACGATAATTCAGTGATGAATGGATGTTAATGTCCCACATTTCTATGTTACATCTAGAGTTTCATGATAGTCATGAGTAGTATTATATCTCATCCTTGACAACTACATCTTTCCTCCATTATAAGGTGAAGAGTATACAGTTTTAATATCCTAATGGATTGGTAATATTTTTTAGTATATTAAGAGATAAACCACCTCCATATTGGTATGTGAAAAAAGAAAATGCTTTCATCTATGTGGAAATATCTGGGTTCTTATATATATGATAAAAGAGTTGATAAAAGATTCTCATTCCTCTTCGGGAGTATTTAATCTACGCATCTCGAAGATGTGTGGTGATATGGGACGCTAATATTGGTGTCTGGAGATTAAATGTTAGATAACAAGATTTGTCACTATGTTTTCCACCTATCAGCAGGTGAATGCAGAGAACCACAGACCTGCATGCATGCTACTGCCACTTCCAGTCACAGAATGGAAATTGGATGATGTTTCTATGGAATTTTTGTAAGCTAATATAGTTCAGCGAGGGGTAGAGATTCTTTCTAGGTAGTCATTGATCGACTAAAGAAATCATCTGACTTTATTCTTATTTAAGAGACCATATTATTTGATGATCTGGGATGACTATATTTCTGTGAGATCATACGACTACACAGGGTTCTAAATACTATTGTTTCATATATGATTTATTGTTTAACATAATGGTTTATAAATGGATTTTAGAAGGCCCTGGGAAGATTGGTTCTTATAATAACAACTTTTATCCCTCAGACCGATGGACAATCAGAAATGACAATACAGGTTCAAGAGGATATTCTTCAAGAATGATTGATTTATTTCGAATGTTGTTGGGAGAATCATGTACCTCTCAATGATTTTTCCTATAATAAAACATTTAGGATACAATTTCGATTACTCTGATTGAGGCCTATATAGTTGGTCATGTCGTTCATCCCAATGATTGCAAGCGGAAGGTGAGGTTACCCTACTAGGTCCAAATCATGTTTTGGAGACTTCATAGTATGTTTAGGTGAATATAAACTATATATCTACTGCTCAATATAAAAATAATATTATGCAGATCTCCATCGACAACCTATAAAGTTCTTGGTCGGAGATCATGTTTTCCTTCGGGAATCTACCTGGCTAGGGCTTAGATTGTTACAAATGTATGGGAAGATATTGCCTAGATAAGTAGGACCTTTTACATTTCTAGAGAGATTCGGTCTGATTTCCTATCAATAGAACTATCTCAAATGTACTATTCATTGAAGAATGGATTTCATGTTTCATATATTTTCTAGTATCATGCTGATCTATCTCATACTTATGATCCCAAGGAAGTGGATTTAAATGACGATATTACAACTGATTGGTATTCAATACAAATTTTTGACAGGATAATGAAGGATATCTTAGGTCATAATGTTCTTTTGGTGTGGGTGATGTAGAAGTATAACCGCAATCGTGAGGAGAGATGGGAGAGGGAGGCCGATGTACATTCCCAATGGACAGAGTTGATTTCAAACAATGTTTCTCTACCATTGGGAGGTGAACTCATGGATGCATTCTTTTATGGGGGGATTCTTGTAAGAATGATAATTTTCACTCATGTTTGGATCTTATATTTTAATTTTTAAATATATATTATTTTCCCTTCATGAATGATTATGGGGTTAGAAAAGGTTTCAGTGGTTTCTGGGGATATTCTGAGCCCAAAACCCATATTTTTGGGAATAATAGGGTTGGTGCACTGTTTAAAGTAAAACGTACATGAATGCCTCATGATTTTCCAAACTGTGAGGATTGTTTTTTTTTGAGATAGATACACCTTGAACGATTCGTGCAAGACCATGCATCATAATCTTTCAATGATCCTGTCATTGTAGGTACCCCATGCATGGTTTGTGGATAGTTACCACAAACTGGATAGAGGCTATTTTTTTAGATATAACTACCTCACATGATTTAAAAATTGCATTTCAAATCATGAGAACAAACCATTGAGAGACCATTTTCTTGTTAAAATGTAAAAATTACACTAATTTATCTAATAGACCTCGCTCATGTTTCCCTAATTTGTGATTATTTGTGATTGACCAAAATTTTCAAATCATTTTAATGAATTTTGGTTATCATTGTTAGGGATTCAATGATCTCCTTTATCTGGTATCCTACCATGTTTTCATTCATCATGTTGTATGGGTAATGGTAACTACTCAAGTCATATTGAGACATTCTCTATATATTTTTTCTCTTGTCTGATATATCATGGTTTAGAGTTTTTTAAATTTTCTTATATCTACTCTGATTCGACACAAATCAAGGTCCAATTCTGGATGAGGAGATTCATACAACCTTAAGGTGGGTGGTCTATAACTCATCCCTAATGTTCGTTGATTTTTTATTTTTCATGTGGCACTCACTAATTTCATCGGGCATTGTTTATACAATTAATATTTGATTTTTATACTTGTTAGTACCATATTGATATGATCTTATCATATATTTCAATAATTATTGATGGTTATGACAAAAAATTCATCCATTTCATGTGGAATGGTATATCATAATTGTTTCTTAGAGTTCCCACACTTTTTAACCACTGTTCAAGAGATCCTTGTCTTTCCCACTCTAAGGGTATTCATTTCTATATTAATCTGATTAATTTATATTTTTAATACCATTATGATTAGTATCAAGTATGTGTACCAATTGACCCGCCTAAGGTAAGTGCTTCAAATTTGAAATTAAATATGAATGATTAATTGGTTGCATATCCGTAGCACCCCTTACAAAATTAATAGAATGTAGTGGAATTAACATTAAATTATGGAATATGCATTAGATAGATTTAGCTAATATTTTCATGCTACATTTTAATATCACACTAATTAAAATAATGTCTTGAACCAATTGAATTGACAAAATGGTTTCTAGATAATTGGCACTATCACATTAATGGAAGGAAGGGAATGAACTGAATGAAATATTCCATGACTTTATAATCAAATAGGAATGGCCTAACCTGATCTCTCCAAGGATTTCAATCAGAGAATTCCTTGAGAACATGAGAACCACATTCTGATTCAAGGATACAACATACATAGGATGATACCCTCCATGATCACGATCCTTGTATGTTCTTGGATGATCGGTATGACACCATTGGATCCCTTCATATTATAATTAGATTCCTTGGATACACTCCATGGATCCAGCATTAACGCGTAGGATCCATGGTTAAGTCCCATCAGGACCTCTCTCTTCCCAACCCCATTTTACATTGCATGATCACATTGGAAATAGTATGCACCTCATTGTAGAATTACTTAGATTATCTTCCTTGGATTACACTCTTACCCCATGCCAGGATACAATTATGAAAATGTTCGATACCCTTGAGGTATATGTCACCTCAGTTATTAACATAAGACATCATTATTAAATATAAATATTGGATTACTTGTTACTACTTCAAAACATCACTATTATTATTACAACGAGGAGATGTCAGTGTTTTCTCTTCCTCACATGGCTTGTGAACATAAATTGGAAAATTCAATAATAATGAATTGGTTACATGCTTAGACACCAGTTGAGGGAAGATGTAATTACATGGGAACTTATTTTCATTGTATAGATATACTTTATATATGAAAGTATGTACACTATTTCATTTCCATTACATGGGCCAGATGTCATAGATACCATTGGTGGTGGCCCACAGAGGTTTATCTCAATCCCTCTCTAGTCATCGTTTCATATTCGAGGCAGATTACATGGTTTCAGGTGTGAGAAATGTGTGAATTCATCTTCAAACACATTATAACATTCTATTTAGTATGGAGCATTAGAGTAGGGGACTGAGTTGGACCTCGAGATAATTGGTATTGTCTTTGATTTCACATATGATTTTTAGAACATGTTATGCCTACTGATTGTATCCCTGTTTTTCAACATTCTAGTACATGACATATCAATCTCTATTATTGAATGTTATTACTTTTTTTGAGTCATTATTTATGTTGTCTCTATTCTCCATATTTTATTCTATTTACATATATTTCTTCTACATTTTACCAATGATTACTGTCACCCGATTCATTACACCTCGGTAATGTGGGAATTGGTTCCCCATAGAAAACCTCTTATACCTCACTATTTTTATACAACGCCTAGAGTTCAGGGAGATTCACTTGTGTCTATGTGGCCCATCAGGATCAGGGCCCCCAACCAATGGCATCAGGGTCTGGTACATCACAGGAAGCATCCAGAAGTTCTCTATTATGGTATGAGAAGTTAACTAGTGATATGTGTTGTATGGTACACATAAAATTGTTGTGATTAATATAATGATATACATGACTTGAGTTATTTGTGTGCAGGACATTGGGAGGTTGGGATGGCTATTATACCTTGTTATTGATGATTTTTTCTATTTTCTCATATGAGCATTAATATGCTTCTACAACTTCATACTAAGTGAATTTGGTTTTCCGATAGTGTATGTTTGTATCTAAACCCAATGAATATACAAATTTTTTCAGGATTCCATGAGGACATTGTTGACCATTAAAGAATTTTCAGGTCCAAACATTCAAAGTTATTGTTGTGTTGCTACATTAACATTTAATTGATTTTGTATTTGATTGGATACATTTATATGTATCATTTTTGGTTTGTACATGCAATGTTGAATAGTTTGGATTTATTTTACATATGTTGTGGACTTGTTTAAGGTTGATTCAACCAATCTTTCGACCTTTTTTTATTTTAATGTGTAATGAATCCCATATTCATCGATCATTATACCTTTTGAGATTTCCACTAAATCAGGGCCTACTTGAGATGTGACATGGAGTTCATTATCTCCCTTTTATCATTTCTAGCATAAGAGTGTTATCTTCGGATGGATGAGGTCATGACATAATGGTATCATTGGATGATGTTTGAGAGATATGGTGACGTTCATAGGATGTAATAATGGGCAATTCAAGGGATAGTAGGAGAAAATTGTTACTTGACCTCTCTTTCTTACATATGCATGAAAGACCAGCTAAAAATGGGATTTTAGTTCCATCGTGATTCATTTTTTGGACACTGAGCCTACAGAAATAACAAGTGTGGATACACATTTTATAAGGTATAGGACAAAGGTATGGTAAATGAATCATGATGACTTTTTTTCTTAATTTAGTTGGGTGTCTTGGTATAATTGAAATAGATATGAAAATTAGTTAATTAAATCATGAAATCGTTTTTATGTTTCGTGGAATTTTATTTAGATTTGATTACTAATTAAACATATTAAATATTGAAGGGTTGTTTGTATAACAATCACGAATGAGTAATATGATGGATAATTGGATTGGTTTTATAGTATTAAACCTTGTAGAGTATTGAATTTGTTCTTTCCTTTACTATTATAGAAGGATTCTTAATAAATTTAATTTTTATTCCATTATTAGAATGGTATGACATATCTATATAGTTTTTTAATGCTTGAAATAGTCACGGAATCATTCTTAGTGTATCTTATTTTAATTATGTTTTTATTTTTTCACCTTTATAGATCATGATACCTGGAAGAAGACTACACACATGTAGTGGTAAAATAAAGTTTTCTAGAATAAATGCGTAGAAAAATTCTAGATTCCTAGTGAGGTAACACTACATGTATTTCAACACAATGTAACTTATCATAGGCATGTAATGATGACTTTTTTTTAAAAGTTGAATTTGGATATTTAATTTTTATAATTATTAAATTACTCTTTAAATTTATTGATCCATCATATTTAATATTTTTGGATCCTTTTTCAAGGAATAAAATCTCTATAATTGGTATGATTGAATTTCTATAGTATTTATGTAACTATGTGTGGTGAGAATCTAATAGTGTATAAATTATAGTTACATTTATAACTGATCTTGGGAAAATGGAAAGAATTCCTAGTTGTATATTTTTGTGACTTGAAACTTTTTATGTGATAAAACATATTATTTATTTACTGATAAAATTAATATTTAATAAAACAATGTTACCTCAAATATAAATCCATGAGTAGTTTACTATGGGAATTGTTCATAATTTTTAAATCACTGTTGATGTAACTACTAAAATTATAGTTTGAATGACCTATTCATGTATCATGTTTTTAGAAGATAATATTAATTATGTATGTAAAATCAAGTTTTCATTATTTCATTATGTTATCATTATTTCGTAAATAGTGTATTGATTAAACAATATTTATAATGAGTGTGTCTAATAAAGAGACTTATTAATATATCATCTATTGTATAATTATTTCTATCGAAAATAATATTTTTCATTGATGAATATTACTGCATGTTGTTTAGATAATGTAGTATTTTAATAGAAAACAATTCATAACATCTAGAGTTTTTAGATATAGTAGTAATTTTATTACCTTGAAAATAATATGTACCCAGAATGCCTTTTCTAACCACATTAAACAGGTTGTGTGATATAACATGTTTACAACTTTATCATTAACATGGTTTCAATATGGATATATTTAAATGGAATACATGCTATTTCACTTGAAATAACCTGTAAATGTTGAGTGTTCGTTGTGGTTTCACTAGAATCAATTCATTGATGTGTTAATATATATCAAAGAAAATAGAAGTTGTTGGAAACCTTGTGGTGTTGTGATTTTTTTATAATAAGGCCATTTATATTATTTCTGGATTGAACTCACCACATATTAAATGTTTAATCACTTATATAATGATAATGAATTGAATTACAATGTAAAATTAAGTATTGTATGAACGTTCCCTTGAAAAATAATAAGAGTAAATAAAGTATGTCCCTAAACAGTTCTAGAAGATGTTATGTGTTGCTACTATATGTGGTTGTTCTTGTTGTATTACCATAAGTGGTGTATGATTAAAATTATTCAAAAACATGATAGTGGGAAGACCTGATACAAAAATGATATGCCTCATAGATTTACATTTTTTAAAACTTGTGGGGAGTTGGTGCCATCCAGAGTGAATAATATCTCAACATGGGAGAACTGATTCCACATTTTTTGTACTTTGAGATTTGTTTGAGACAAAAAAAATAGATAGTTATTGCTATTTGGAGGATGTGATGCAGAATGTGGTTATGTAGAAAGATATTTACCCGTGGATGGAATTTTTTTTTCGGGATGCGGTTCTACAAAATTTGTGTTGTTCAAGATGTTTATCCAATAATTGTGTTGTGAGGTGATAGTAATGTGTGCTGGTAAGTGTGTGTGGTTGTTGTGGTAAGACACATTTCGTTTTTTGTGTTTTGATATTTTTGTATTGATGGAATCCATCAATTATCATAAAAAATATTAATGAATTAGTTTCAATAATAGAAAACTATTTGTCTTGGGGATCATGGAATCAATAATGATGTTCTTGCCTCCCATTCCAAAGACAATTTTTTTTCAAAAAAAGTGTACAAAATTATTGGATATTGTTGTTTAGGTTGGTATTAATGTTATTTATTGTATATTGATATCTTTTTTTATCTACAAAAAAATCTAAATATAGGGAAACAATTTCCCAAAATGAATACATCTTATATTAATACACGTTTTAAAACAATGCAAGTGATTTAGTGATGTAGAAAGAAGAAAATATCTTGGTGTGGTGGATGGGTTACATTTATTTTTATTATTTTTGTTGATATATCTATAGTAATATATGTTTTCAAGTTGATATAGTATTTTTATTTGAATGTAATGTAATTAATTACATGCACCTCTGATTTTTTTTGAAATATTGAACCCCTTGTTATTTTACACAAGTATGTTCTTGGTGAAAAATGTTTTGTTGAAAACCTAGAAATGGCTCAAACATGGATAAGATGTTATGTCAAAAACTCATGTCATATTTTTGATGGATTCCATATGTATATTTGAGTTTTCTGGATTATATGATTAGATGTGTTGATATTAACTTAGTTAAGAGCATTATAGATTTCTAATAGTGTAACATAATAAAATTTTTGAAAGAGGAAATCTGTCAAAATTACATAACCTTTCATGGAAAACATATTAATGAAATATTGTTTTACATGATTTTTTGAAAAAAAATGAATTTTTTTTATAAATACCAATCCATGAGAAGGATTCAAAACAAGTTTTCAACTTGAAATATTTTTATTAGGTGACTGAAACATTTTTTTCAAGAAATCAATAATGGGAATGTTTTAAAAAGGAATATTTCAATACATATCATGTTATAAAAATATTTTGATATAAATTTCTAGAATATATTAGGTCATTTGAAAAATCATTCGTATTTCATAAGCACATTCAAAAATAATAATTTAGGAAACATCACAAATAGTCTAGCAATATTGTTAATAAATTAGTACTCAAGCATGGAAATATGTTGCATTATGTTTTTTTAATCATGAATATTTTTATATTTTATAAATTCTAATTTTATGGATAAGAAAATGAGAATAATACATGTAAAACTATTCTTACATTGGAATGTATATTTGAAGTAATTAATGTATATGGTATCAAAGAGTTTATAGAAATCTAAAATCTATTCATCTTTCTTAAAATAACATGAAGTTTTTTTTTATTTGTTACCTCCTACAGATTTATCATTGTTGTTTGATTGTTATGTATTTCCCGACTAGGCTTGTTATACCTATTTCTGATGGTGTCATCATGTTTTAGTGGTATGTCCCTTTGGATATCATGTTTAATATATTTTTTAGGAATGATCTTCATTTAACTTATGGGTTTTTGGTTCCAAATATATCTATAATCCTAAGAGGTATCTCATTGGTTTCTCATACCACCATTCCCTTTCCTTATAGTTTCAATTTTATTCTCAAGGATTAATTATTCCCTTGGTTTTGGTCATGGGGAGGAATGTTGTCTTAGAGGGTGGTATTAGATTATTCCAATGTTCAAGGATTTAATTTTATGTTATGATGTTGTGGGTTTTTGGGGAAACAGGTTTATTTGTTGAATGTGTTTTAAGCGTAACATGATAATTGAGAGGTATCTTAAGTGATGGTTATGTGAAGCCATCCCCTCTTTTTCTCCTAGGATAGTTTTGAATTCTCAAGGTTGAGAATATTTTAACAGGTATCTGATGTAATTTCCTAGACCTTCCATTCGGTGTCCTTCTATATCCATTCGTCTACTTGTTTTGATATTCATGCATGTTATGTGGTTGTTCACATATCATAACATATAATTGGTTTACGAGGTGAATTCATTTAAAAATAAATTGATGTCCCACAACTCAATGTCTTTATTATGACACCCTTAAATAAATAAGTGAGATTGAATATGTTCCAAATTAATCTCTAAATCCAGAAATATTTTGTATTGTGATATATATTGTGATTCATAGAATTTTTGTGTATTTTTTGTTGTGGTCTTGTGAAATGTGTAGTAGCAATGGTTTTATGAGTGTGTTGGAAATTAATAAAATGTGGTTTTATAATGGGGATGTGATAGTGGTGGTGTGATTTATGGTGGGGAGGTAAATTGGTTATGGATTATTTGTGAAGAAAGGCTATAAAAAGGGTATGTGGTTGACAATTGGTGGTGATGTGAAATTATTGGAAAGAGGGTAATGTGTTTTTGTGTGGTCCTCCTTTATATTTGTTGGTTATTGTATTATGTGAATCAATTATAGTTTCATTGAAACTAGTGAACTAGAATGATATTTCTGATCACAGGAAGATTTTTGGAAATCTATCTATTTGAAATGGAATGTGGAATGTGAATAGCTAATAAATGATAATAACATGATTGAATTTCATGAACATATGTTTTGTTAATATGTGATTTTTTAACATTAGTGAAATCTATTAAGAATCTAAATGTGGATTTAAACGGGTAATGTGACTTTTGTCGTGAGTTCTTTTTATGGTTTTTTCTAATGCGGTGTGCATGATTCAGTTATATTTACCAAAGAATTAATTTAATTAATACTCTATGTAAATAACATTAATTAGTATTTATAATGAGGAAACTGATGATGGTTTTTATATATTATCTTGTTAGATTTTATGTATAAAAAAATGGTTTGTAATATTATATGGGTTTTGTTGATTGTTGTGTAGTGTGGTGCATATAGAGGTGTCAATGAATGTGGTGGCTTTGTGAGTTGGTTGTTTATTTTGAAACCCGTATCTTGAGATGAGTTTTTGATATATATATATATATATATAAATATATATATATATATATATATTGTATTTTCAAATTATTTCTATAAGCACCCCACCATTGTTGAGCATAATGGGACGAACAACCCCATCATCAATAGGGAGGATGCCTTCCCAACATCTCAGTGGGAGGATGGATTGAAGGTTATTGGATCTTCCATGGTCCTTATTATAGGCATTTGTACCCAAAGACTCTTGGAGCCTGATTTGGTATGGTTATAAGGCCATGGTTTCTATGAGAGAGTTTTGATTTCCCATGTGTCAAATGGTTGGATGTGATGTTGTTGAGATCTAGGTGTTAGCGGGATGGATGTGGTGAGCTTCATTTTCCCAGGTTGTTGGACTTGCAATGTGGTCATGGTGTGTGCACGCAGATTGCGAGGTGTGACATGCTGAAGATTTTGGAAGCCTTTAAAAATTCACCATTATGGTATGAGTTGTTAACCAGTGGGATTTGTTGAGGGGTACTAAATAAATCAATGTGATTAGAATAATACTTTACATGACATGCGTCATTTTGTGTGAATACCATAGTGAAGTTGTGATGGAATGTATACCTTGTAAGGTTCTGTTTGGGTATTCTATTTTCTCATGAGAGAATTAATATTCTTCTCCCACTTGTGATATAGAGACTTTTTCCTATTGAGTAAAAATTTAACCGCACACAATGTTTATGAAAACTATTTTTATGTTTATAGGATGGAATTTGGGACCATGATGAACATTTCAAGTTCAGACTTTTGGAGCTATTTTGTGTCACTAACTTAGTTATTATCTATCTTTTTCATTCATTGGAGAGTTTTATATATATTAGTTTTTATTTTTACATGTTTTTTAGAATGGATTGGATTTATTTTAAATATGAAATAATGTTTTTTGAGGTTGATTCATCATATCTATTGATCTTGTTTTCTTATAAATTGTAATGCCTCCAAGATTGTGAGATATTTGTCCCCTTTGTGAAAGTCATCATCTAGGGACTAACTGAAGGAGGGACTCAGAAGGTCATTATATCAAATTCTATATTACCCTCCCTTGATATGTATTTTTGGATGGAGGGATCATGACATTTAAATGTATAGGGGTTCCTTCCAAACAAAAAATGAAAAACTGTGAACACAATATAAATCAATTCACATGTATGGGATCTTGCACAAATACACTTGTAATACCACAATCCCAACTGATCCGGGCCACTATATGGAGGACCAACACCATGCACTCAGAGGTTACATAGATTCTACTAAACACTATTTGGGTTGATAAATTTTCGTTCCTAATTCCCATAATGGAATACCATAACTATATCTAAAACTCAACATCTTTAGGGGGATAGTATCTAGTAATGTGGATGTAACACCATACTAAAACAATGAGGAATATACCAAGGGAATTATCTCAACCTATAATGGTCGAAGATAAAAACTCACCACCTTATCCTAAAACAACCTTCTCCACAACAAGTCCCCAACGTTTTAGAAGGCTCGTCAAATGGACATATCTATTGAATTTTAGGGAAATTTGACATTTTCAAAGGGGGGTCCCTGGGCATATGGACTGACTGAATGGTTATTCCACTTAACGTGGCGGTAGACCACCTGTACTAATATCACCATGGATGACATGGTCGGCTATGTTTTTTCATTATCCCAGTCGCCCCATGTCTGACCCAGGTTCGTCACGCCCGGTCACCCAATGTCTAACCTCTGTCTATCACACCCGGCCTAACCTATATGGTCCTTGACAACGTAGAACATCAAGTTGGGCTAGGACTGCTCCACTTGGGCCTCGCTGCTCCACCTAGTCCTAGACCATCTCTTCTACCCTAAAACAGTTTTGTGTGCACCTCATAGGATGTCGTATGTGACCTACCATTTCTTGCATGGTACCCTTTCCACATGGATATCGTCATTGCCTCTAGTCTCTATCGCTTACTGTCACTGCCTCACCTCAGGGACTCACCAGCTCACATCGTCAGAATGTTTCACCAGACTAGTATAGGTGGTCCGTTCTGGAGGCCTCACAGACACATCCAATTCCAATAATTTGAATCTTTCATAGATCTAAAATTCTTATGACTCAATCTACATAGATCTAGGATATTTTCTCATATTTCATTCAATATGGGGGTTCTATTGCAATCAGATCCACCCAAAATGTCGAATAGTGACCACAGTGGTCTATCAGTGAAGAACAAGAAGAAATTTGGAGTGGAAATAAAAAAGAACACCATGAGAAATGAGCCTCATCATTTTTCTATGACGACATAAATTCACTTCTGTTAGAAGGATAAATGTTGTTGAATTAAAAAAAATCTTGATGGTCAAGAAGATAATATCCCATCCTGCATCAATGATCAAACAATAGATCAATATATTTATAGATTGACCAATTATTTTCATGGAAATCATAAAATGGGAAAATCAAAATTAAATAAAATTCTAGAACACTATTAATTTCAGTTACTGATGGAGGATGGCTGATGCATCATTTTTGTGAGGTTCTATCGAATTAATGGTGCTTAAATCAATAATCCATGATCTGCCACCATTTGTGAGAGATATTTTATTCTCCACATCTCAGACTAATTCCCAGGTTATGGTCATAAACTAGAAATATTGTAAAAGGACTGATAAAAACTTAAAAGTTAATGGTTCAATATTTTTTATTAAAATGATTTATTTATAGTTTAACCCTCTGTGACTTTATTTGTAGATGACATGTGGTAAAAAAGTCATGTACCACATATGGTAATTACACTACACAGATGTCACAACCCATCCCCCAGGGCCCGTATCGTGACTACCCCTAGCCAGCCTTCCATAGGCCAGGGGCTGGAGACTAGCACCAATAAAGTAAAACCCTATACCGGGAAGGCATTTTCATTTATAACTGAAAACAAACACAACAGTGTACAAAGCTGGAAGAAAAACACTAAGTATAATTGAAATCAAAATAAGTGTTGGAATGTAAAATAGGTCGGAAATACAAGCCCAACAGGAAGGTACAAGTACAACTAAAATAAAAGTACAACTGAAGAGAAGTAAAGTAGATACTAGGTCATCCTCCAGGGATCCTACCTGAAGGGTATGTACAAATGGCCACCTCAACACTTCACGTACGTCCGTCTACTCCATGTAACATTATGCCGGGTGGTCCACCTGCGGGTACAGTCCATTCCTGCTACTCTCTACCTCAATTAGCATTGTCTGTCATCTGCATCCAACACAACAAGGTGCGGGCATACCCCGTGTATGGGTGAGTGTATAGATACTCATTAGGGACCCCGAGACCCTCATGGACTCACTATAACCAACAAGGATAACCAAAATGTAGTGAAATAAATGGATAAACATTACTTATGTATATTCCCATTCTTATTACGATGTTATTTAGTAACCCATCTCAATCATGAGGAAAACACAAAATTCATTGACTCATCTCATACCCGGATTTTATTCAATGGTTATTAGAAGGTAATATCCACAGTTAAACTATGGGAATCTCACCTGATGGTGTACTCCTCCTCTCTTGAGTACAGTGGGCATGCTGCATCACATAAAGGTGCTTCCTGCCTTCCTGGACTGCTGCGGTACTCCTCCTGTCGAGTATCGTGGGTCTGTAGTGCTCACACATAGGCGCTCACCCTCGTAGCCTGCTGAGGTACTCCTCCTTTCGAGTACCGTGGGTCTGCCGTGTCACACAGAGGCGCTCCCCACTGTGGGTAAATCACATCACACATAGTTTCTCCCCAATGGAATAGTCGAAACACTCCTAGTCAAAAGGTAAGCAGTCATCAGGTCTCAGCTAGCTACTATGTCTCCGTTCTCTGCTCGCTCATCTCGATGAGGATATGCTCCACGAGCTACATGTTGATACTCCAACCGTCACGTAGTCCAGTGTAGAAGTATCTCAATGGTCTGCCTCATCACAGGGGTCTCAATGCAAAAAATGGTGCATCAATAGGATGCCCGATCTGTGAGTTATTGGATTTTACCTCCTGAGGGCCCGATTTGATTTTAGGTTCCAATCAACCCGACTGTACCCCAACTATGTCCAACCACAAGTGGGGTATGCAAAAAGAAATGTCTATCCCTAAAAATTCTATGGCCACAATTGGTTCATTGCTTGGACACCCCTATCCCATGTTATGCGAAAAAAGGTGTCGGTGGATAAAAATAGGTCTGGGTCCGGTCTGACCCAGTCAGACCGAACCGACCCAACCCTGGTCTGGAATGGGGTCCGACCGATTCTGTGGGTCCGAACCCGCCTGAGAGTCCGGCCCAACCTGAGGGTGCGGCCCAGCCCGAGTGGGCGGCCCGGCCCGAGGGGGCGGCCCACCCCGAGTAAGCGGCCCTGCTTGGTGACCCGTGTGGCCTAGCTGGCTGGAGACCCGGATGGCTAGCTGCACGGCAGCCCGGCCTCACCAACGCAGCGTGATGGCACCTCGCCCATCTATCACGGCCTACCGTGGCTGCAGTTCTTCACCTCTGTGCGGCGCACCAGCGCCACGCCCCTCCGCCCCGGCCCGCCCTGGCAACTGTTTTCCACCTCCATGCGGTGCAACGACGCCACTCCCCTATGTTGTGGCTTGTCTTGGCCGTAGCTCTCCCCTCCATGTGGCACGATGGCACCACACCCCTATGCCGACCCAGTGGCCTTGCGACACCAGTTTCTTCGCGGTCGGCCAGACGGCGGTCGTATTGCTCTACCACTATTGGTCGGTCATGGTCTGCTCCTCTGATGGTATTGATGCGCCAATTCTGCCATCATCATGGGAAGAAAAATGAAGGGGGAGGGTTGGGCCGTGTTCGTGAGGTTCAAACCATCCGAATTATGGTGATATTAATTGGCCTCAATGAATCAATCAACATAGAAAGGAGTGTAAAACTCAACCAAACAACAACCTCTACCTCGTTGGTCCATAGTTGACGGTGGATGGAGAGTTTGGAGAGGAAGATGTCAAAGGAGACATCAGTGTTCTTCGTGGGTGACTCTTCCTTTTATTGCCCCGATTGAAGAAGGAATAAGATGGTGTTCATCGTTCTTCGGTGGTGAGGGGTGTTCTTTGTTGGAAGAAGATGTTCTCCATGTTCTTCCAAGAGTTCCTCCTCTCCCAAAGTTCCACTAAAAGAATTTCCAACCAAAAATAATTTGTTATGGATACCCATTAATTAATTTGCTGGAAAAAATATTCAAAAGAATTCAAATGGTAAAAAATTATTAATTGAACAAGTTCAATTAATTATTTGGAAGGGTTGTCACATTAAGGTGGAAAGTTCAAGGGTTTCATCCCACATAAATGGGAGGTTCCGAGGGTTACAACCCCTGTGTGGTCCCCACCATAGATATCCTCTGAACAGTTGTTATGTGCGGGTGGGCCCCACCACCGTAACCTCTCATGGGAGGTTTTGGTGTGCTGGAACCCACCTCTTGGAGGTTTTAACCACCAAAAAATTAAAATTAAGCCAACACTTATTTTTATTTAACATTATTAAAATTCATAAAATCTAACTTCTATTCTTGACCATAGGCCAACGAGGCGAAAGCCTTCTTAAGAGAATACCAGCACTGTGAGTTCAAAGTTGCCCTCAAGTCTCAATTCCGAGCACCGGTTCGAATTTATAAAATCCTGCTCGTACGTTTACTGAATGTACCTGAACAAAACTTCAAAAATTGATTATGGGCACACCAGGCCTCAAAATCTAGTGCTGTAAATTTTCACAGACTCTTAAAAATCTCATGTATTTATGAAAAAACAAATTCCACAGAATTTTATGTATGTACTTTACATTATCCCCACATCAGGAAATTATGTCCCCATAAGATACAACTCAAACTAAGGGAACTAATGAGGTTACTGAGAAAACATATGAACCTCCAACTCCCAAGTGCTCTTCTAGAGGTTTGTGTGCTGCCAGCGTATGCACACCAGAGGTATCGACCATCCATGTAGGACCCACTCCTGTCAATCCTCAGTCTCCACTAGAATATCTGTAAAATTATCCCATTCATCGATGTACAACTCCCCGTGGTTGATGTTGTGGAATGGGTCGTGCACGTATCTCCTCGGCTGAGATACGTGGAAGATGCCGTGAACCCGGTGCAACAGAGGTGGAAGAGCTAAGCGGTAATCCACTAGGCCTACTCTACTGATGACCTGGAAAGGTTCGATGAATTTCATAGATAACATTCTACATTTTCCAAATCTCTATAGACCACATCGAGGTGTGACTCTTCGAAAGACATTCTCCCCATCCTCGAACTCTAGAGGCCTCCGTCTCCTGTCAACATACGACTTCTTCCCACTATGTGAAGTCTTCATCCGCTCATGGATGATCTGCACTTTTTCCATAGTATCTCGTACCACCTATGGTTCCACTAGTACTGACTCCCCTGGTTCTGTCCAACATAGTGGCGATCTAAAAGGTTGACCATACAAGGACTCATTGGGTGCCATACCGATGGTGGATGGATATATGTTATTGTAGGAAAACACTACCAAATTAAAGTGATCCTACCAGCTGCGACCAAAGTCGAGGACGCATGCGCGAAGCCTTTCCTTGTTGTTCTGGATGGTCTGCTCGGTCTGGAAATCTGTCTGAGGTTTGAAGGCGGTGCTCAGACGTAGCTGCGTCTCGAAAGCCTCCTGTAATACCTTACATAGCCGGGAAGTAAACCGTGCATCACAAATGGAGACAATAGAATAATTTAATCCATTAAAACCCATAGTATTTGGAACCTAGTGGCATCCAAAACACTCTACAAAACCATGCTCTTTGATTGGTAGGAAGTGGGCCGATGTGGTGAGTCTGTTTATGATCTCCCAAATTGAGTCATGATCCCTGGATGTATGTGGAATACCCATCACGAGGTCCCTGGATATCCCATACAACTTCCACTCTATGACCTATAAAGGATGCACCAAGCCTACTGGTTCCTGTTTCTCTTCCTTCACCTGCTAACAAGTGAGGCACCATGAGAAAAAATCTGATACGTCCTTCTTCATACCTGGACACCAGTGCTGTCATCGAATGTCCTGATACATCTTCGCCACTCCTGGATGTACTACTATATGGGACGTGTAAAAATCCCTCAAAAACTCCTCCTGGAGTGAAAATGGTACCATGGTACATCCTTTTATGAGGTTTATGTGCTCCCCACCTTATGAAAATCTATCAAGTTCCAGCCCTGTGGATATCTGAGCACATATTGTCTCGTACTCAGCGTCCTCACACTGCACATCCCTGACTTGATGAATATGTGGAGGAGTGATAATAAGAGACTGTAGATAGGCTGACCATTCCCACCGCATGTGTAGCAGTGTCTACTCCTGGCAGGTAAAGTCACTGCCTCGGGATCCTCGCACATCTGATCCTAATTCATGCGGTAGTCCACCTATGGGTCTAGTCTTCTTAGACCTCTCCGTCATCTATCTACTTCCAACTATAGAATACTCCACTACATGTAGCCTAGTAGTGGGTCACGCTGCTGGTGAATGCTTAACCAAGAAACTCTCTACTAGTAAGGATCTTTCAAACACTCTTGCCTGTGTCGGGATGTTGAGGGAGATCATCAAACCCCTAATCTCCCACCTGAACCCCTTCTTGAAGGTCCGGGCCCTGAAAAATGGGTCATGTACCATATCTGTGGTGTAGCGCGAGGGGTCGATGATCATCGTTGAGTACTGTGCTACTGTCATGCATCCCGGATTCAGATACATTATCTCCTATATATGTACTTCTCGTAGGGTTGCTGGAACAAGCTCCGCCCAAAATATTCTCTTGAAGGTTGTCCATAGAAGTGTTGATTCGTCGTGGAACTCGTGCATAAGGCTCCATCATTTGCCTGCTGCTGCCTGAAAGAGGCTAGTGCAAGGATCACCATGATGTTTTTTGGTGTCTCTACTAGCCTGAAGACTCTCACTATAGCCTCCAGTCAATCCTCAGCATCCTGTGGGTCCATCTCTCCCTGGAACCTTGGTGGCCTCTCGCTCTGGATCTCATGCAACGCGCTCAAGTGGCATACATCATTTTCTGCTGGGGATAGTGGCATCGGTGGCCCAATGGAAAGTGGTACCACTAGTTCCTCTACTAGTAAAGGTCCCTTCCCCAAGGCCTCATCGCTCAGTGGGCTGTTAGAGCGTAAGAATCTCGGGGCTCTATTGGGAGGCATCCTAAAACAAACAGATGTGACACGGTCAAAATATTTCACCAGGTGAGCTGACCTGGTTGAGATGACTTGAAGAAATGTTTTGACAACATGCACACAATTAGTTTATTCATGCTTTCAGTTGAAAATAAGAAGTCAAGGTCATAGTGTATGGATACGTCTGCTGCCACACCAACACTGGACTCCCTGAACTGAGAAACACACTCAGTACCCTTAACACTATTCCTTCACAGAAATGAATGATTATAGTCTTATGTTCTGTGGTAGAACCAAATCCTCTGATACCAATTTGTCACGACCTGTCTCCTAGGGCCTTTATCGTGACTACCCCATTCCCTCCTTCCATAGGCTAGGGGATGTAGACTAGATTCAAAGGCATAAATCTCTATATTTTGAAGGCATTTACTTTGTAAATGAAAACAAAAAGAACAGAGGACACAACTAGAAGCAGTAAACTATGTATAACTGAATACAAAAGAAGTGTTGGAACGTAAATAGAGATGACAGACAATGATGACTTAGGTAAAGATGGCCTCCTTAGCACTCCATGTCCATCCGTCCGCTCCATGTACTGTCACGCCGTGTGGTCCACCTCCGAGTACCATCCAGTCCTACTACTCTCTGCCTCAGTCAGCATTGTCCATCGTTTCCATCCAATACAATGAGGTGTGGGCATAGCCCGTGAAGGGTTGAGTATAACGTTACTCAGTTGGGACCCGGAGACCCTCAAGGTATCACTATATCCAACAAAGATAACCACAAATTAATGAAATAAATGGATAACCATTACTTAGGTATATGACCATACATATTACTAAGTTATCTAGTAACCCATCTCAATCATGAGGAAAATAAAAAAGTCATTCACTCATCTCAAACTAGTATTTTATTCTAGGGGTAGTAGCAAGTAATAACCACAATCAAACTTTCGGAATCATGAGTGATGGTGTACTCCCCGTCTATCATGTAAAATGGGCCTGAAGAATCACAAAAATGTGCTTACCACTTTCCTGGACTGTTTTGGTACTCCTCCTGTCAAGTACCTTGGGTATGTTGCAATCACACAGAGGTGCTCCCCACTGTGGGTATATCGCGCTCACACTGAGGCACTCACCCTCGTAGCTTGCTGAGTTACTCCTCCTGTCGAGTACTGTGGGTCTTCCACATCACACAGAGGAGATCCCCACTCTGGGTCGGCCATGTCACACATAGGCGCTCCACACAGGACTAGTCAAAACACTCTATGTAAAAAGGTCAGCAGTCATCAGGTCTCAGCCAGGTACTAAGTCTTCGTACTCAGCATGCTCGTCTCTGGGAGGATCCGCTACCCGAGCTACCAGTAGATACTCCAAAAATAACATAATATCATGTAGATGTATCTCAATTGTCCAACTCGGAATAGGGGTCTCAACCCAATAGACGGTGCGTCAATCGGATGCCCGGTCTGCGAGTTTTTGGAATTTCTTTCCCGAGGGCCCGGTTGATTTTTGGTTCAATCCAACCCGACCGTTCCTCAACTATGTCCAACCTCAAGTGGGGTATGCCAACATAACCTTCTCCCTATAATATTTCTATCACCATAGTTGGTTCATCGATTAGACACCTGTATCCCATCTTATTAGAAAAAAGTTGTAATCATGTCAAACAGGTCCAGGTCTGGTCCGACCAAGTCGGAACGTCCCGACCCGACACGGGTTTGGACCGGGGTCTGATCTGGTCCATGGGTTCGACTCAGCCTGAGAGTCCGGCCAGGCCTAAGGGGGCGGCCCGACCTGAGTAGGTGGCCCAGCCCGGCGGCCCTCATGGCCTGGCGGCCCGCGCGACCTGGCTGGAGGCATGGCGTGGCCCGGCGGCGCGCTGGCCAGCAGCCCAGCGGCCTGGCCTCTCCGCACCGAGGGGGATGCACACGCCCCTAGCTTCCAAATGGTTTAACAATTTGGGTGGAACCAAAACTGTGCCAGGTGGTGCATGTTCAGCTCACGCGGGACCCAGCGAGGTTCCCCTTTTCCATACAGCCCGAGCGGCCGACCGCTTGCACCACCGACATGACTCGACGGAGCCACACCCCTGAACTGCATCCCGCCCTAGATATGGTTCCGCCCCTCTTCCATGGCCCACTTATACCATAGAGATGAAGCTCTGCATGGCGTGATAGCGGCGCGGCCCTCCACTGCAGATAGCCCTGGCCATAGTTCTGCCCCTCCTTGAAGCGTGACGGTGCCACACCCCTCCGCCACGGCATGGCCTGGCAGCGGCCCTTCCCTCCACATAGTGCAACGACGCAACGCCACTCCACCGACATGACAGCATTGCACCTCCAGTTTCTTCCCGACCGGCCGAATGTCGGTCGCGTTGCTCATCCACTGTTTTTCGGCCAGGTTCAGCTCCTTTGGTGGGTTTTTTGTGCCGCCTCCATCCTCCTCAAGGGATGAAAAATGAAGGGAGATGTTCGGGACATGTTTGTGGCGTCTGAAACCTTCTTGTTATGGTGATATCAATCGGCCTCAAAGAATCAAAAAACGATGAACGGAGGATTAAACTCAACCTTACAAAAAACCCTACCTCATATTTCGATAGATGATGGTGGAAAGAGATTTTGGGGAAGACGAATTTGAAGTTGATTTCGACGTTCTTCATGGGTGAAGCTTCCCTTTCTTGCCCCGGTTGAAGAAGGAAGCAGATGGTGTTCGTCATTTTTTGGTGGTGAGGAGCGTTCTTTGTTGGAAGATGAAATTCTCTATGTTCTTCAAAGTGTTCTTCCTCTCCCAAAGTTCCACCAAAATAATTTCCATCCAAAAATAAGGGGTTATTCCAACACATTATTTAATTTGTTCACCAAAATATTCAAAAGAATTCATATAGTTAGAAATAATTACTTGAATATGTTCAATTAATTAATTTTGAGGGTTGGAAGATTAAGGTGGGAAGTTCAAGGGTTTTATCCTACATAAATGTGGGGTTGCTAGGGTTATGACCCCCGGGTGGTCCCCACCAATGATATCCTCCCATGGGAGGTTACCTGCGGGTGGGACCCACAACCGTAACCTCTCATGGGAGGTTTTGGTGTGGTGGTACCCACCTCTAACCACCTCTTGAAGGTTTTAACCACCACAAAAATAAAAATATTCCAACATTAATTTTTATTTAACTTTATTAAAAATCCCAATTTCTAACTTCCATTATCGACATTCTATCGTCGAGGGGAAAGACTTCTTAAGTGAATACTGGCTCTGTGAGTTCAACAGTGCCCTCAGATTTCAATTCTGAGCACCGTTTGAAAAGATAAATAATCATTCTTGAACATTTACTGAAGGTACCTGAAAAAATATTCAGAAATTGATTCCTGGAAGACCGGGCCTCAGAATCAAGCGTTGTAATTTTTGGTGGACTCGTAAAATTCCAAGGTATTTAAGAAAAAAAATTTCCTCTGAATTTCTATGTCTTTATAATGGAGATCAATAGTTTCCACATATTAATTAAATGGGCACTCGTTAATGAGTTATTCCACTTTTTCCAGAATACTACACGAGCATGCAATTAGAATTTTAATATTTTTCATACAATCATTTTGGTAAAACTGGGCCTCGAAATTACATTCCAACTCAGTTCTTAGTCTCAAAATTAGTCCATAAAATTTATAATAATAATAAATGGGGACATTCATGAGGTTATATTCTCCCCACCATGGGTCTTTACATCCCTGAAGTGAAAACTAAATCTAATCAAAAAATGATGGTACTGAGCACAAATCTGAGCCCCCACCTCCCATTTTTGTTCCTAGATATTTTCATGCTACAACAGGACACACACTAAAGGAATTATCCCCTAATGATGGATCCTATCATAATCATCCCCAATCTCAACCGGATAGTTAGTAAATGTCACCCATCCTTGGTGTCAATAATTCCCCAGTAGATGGAGTGTGATGATTCAGGAATATTCCTCCGAACATCGACACATGGAAGACATCATCTACCCAATCTGACTATGTTTGTAGATATAACTGGCACACCACCTCACGAAAACTATAAGTTATCTGTGAAGGTCCAATGAACATCATAGATATCAATCCACCCCAGACAAATGATTGTAATCGCAGTTAATGTTAAACTAGAAGGGGAACATGGTATCCTTCCTCGAACTCCATTGGCCCTTGTTTCCTATCAGCGTAAGACATCTGATGGCTATGTGAAATATTCAACCTTTATAGAATGATCTGCACATTCTCTACAGTAGCATTCACTATCTCTATGTCTTGGAGTTTTGAATCTCCTGGGTGAATCCAGCAATGTGGTGACCTATAGGGTATCCCATAGAAGGCATCAAATGGTGGAATACAAATGGTGGAGTGATAGCTATTGTTTTTTGAAAACTACACTAGTTGTAGGTGATCTTTCCAAATTCTGTTGATGTCGAAAATGAATGATAACAACATGTCGTCTACAACCTGAATGTTCTACTCAGTCTAGCCATCTGTTTGTGGGTGAACAACTATGATCAATTGTAAGTAAGTCACAAACGCCTCAGACAATCCATTCCACAATTGTTATGTAAAGATACCATTGTGATCTGAACAATCGTCGAGGGAACACCATGTAGTCTATCTATTACCTAAACATATGGGCTTCCCAATCAATCAATTGAACAATTCCTTCAGATATCAAGGAAGTGTGAAATCATTGTGTGATGGTCAAAAATAACACATATTGAATCCTATACCATATAAGAACAAGGTAAACCCATTATTTAGTCTAGTGATATCCAATACCACATCAATTTCGGCACCTCAAGGTGCTAAGCCAGACCTGTTGGAACCTGGTTCCAAACCTTCACTTTCTAAAATGTGTGGCATTAGGAGAAAACCTCTAAAAATCCCTTCATGATTTCTGACCACCAAAACTGACATCATATATAATGATAAATCTTTCCACACTGGGATGTAATACCAAATGGGATGTATGGAACTCCCTCAAAACCTCCTCTAACAATGTAAAATGTATAGTTGGGTTTACTCTAAAAATAACAATGTGCTACCCACCATAGGAATAACCATGGAGAATATACCATGTTGACCACTGAGCATATGGGATCTCTCAGTCCATAACCCTAGGAAGTGCCTCCATGACTCGCTATTATAGTATAAGGGTGACAAAAATTTATTAGAGGTGCGCGACTACACCAATATATATGTATAATATATTCAACATGACCGAATTCTATGATGCCTGATTTAGCTACTAAAAAATGAATCTTATACTAAGATCATATCTTACTATGTTACCCTTCCTATGAGTATATAAAATCCAAAATACATAATTAATTTGTTACCCTACCCATCTTATGTGTCTCATGTTCAGATCCCTTTTTGAGGGGATATACATGGGGAACATGAGATCAGAGTAGAACGTAATCATCATTCTAATCAGATAGTGTATCAACATATTCAATAAAAATAATATCACTTCTAGTTCAAAAACATGGGTTATGTTATTCTGATCATGTTGTATCAACTAGTAGGAAACCTAGATAATCAGTACTTTCTCATTTCTCATGAAACAACCAAGCCAAGTCCCTAAGGCATTTCAGAACACCACATACTCAATGCATTCCCCCGGTAACTTAATGATGGGGGAACTCATCAACCTGTACCTCTACCCTAGAAAGAACTATTGACACTTATTTATCCATGTGAGAGGATAACTCATTCATGTAAAATTTTTCAATCGTTCTATTACTATTAAGAAGATAGGTATAAACCTCTGATAGTACGCTTGAAATAATAGGAAACTCTAAACTTCATCAACACAGAAGTGTGGCTCCTATGTAATCACTACCTCAACCTTCGCTAGATCCACAGCAACCCCATCCTCCAAGATTATGTGTCACACAATATGAACCTCTCAAATCCATAACTGAATCTTTCAGAGATTCCTATAGTTCTGGTTCTCCGTTAGGGTGTCTAGGATATTCCTCAATCGTATCACATGCTCCTCCATAGACAGTGAGTATACTATGATCTCATTGATGAAATCCACCATGAACCAGTCCATGTATAGATGAACGATCGAGTTCGTGAGTCCCATGAACACTTCTATTCTATTTTTCTTGTGAAAAGAAATCAACAAGTACACATAGTGAATGTAACGACATATAAAGTACTTATTTGGTATATCCTCATATTGTACATGAAACTGGTGATATCCTGATCTATGGTAAATATGAAAGAACCAACACCACCTTTTAACTCATTAAATAGGTCAGTGAGCCTTATTTGTGTATACTTATTCATCACTATCACATGGATCAAGCACTGGTTGTCAACACATAATCACAATATCCCATCTACCATTTTGGAAAGCAGAACTGGTGATGCCTTGGCTGAATCATTGGATCACACAGATCCCATCCTCTATAAGTCCACCAACTGAACTCTCAGGTCGTTATGCTCAATGAGAGACATATGATATGATGGTATTTATATTGGTTCCATCATGGGATGTATATCAATGAAAAAGTCCATCTCCATGTAAGGAGGTACACCTGGATCATTATTAGGAAATAAGACCTCATATTATGCCACCAAAGTAGGAATATGAGGAATCATATCATCAACTACACCAACGATGATGGTAGAAAATAGATGAGTAATCAACTACACCCTTTTAATTTTGATTTCATCCTATAATTAATGTTTTTATATTTCACCCGAGAAAAAGTAAGATTGGTTCCATCAATTAGAAAAGACCTCAATCTATGCCTAAAATAGTCAATCTGGGCATGGACATTGGATAAACATTCCATACCAAGAATGATTTCGTAAGGCCTCAATGAATCTACCTATTGATGAAATCCAAAATCCTCACCTACAATAGTCAGGACACATTGTTAGCAGTAGTGTGTGATCATGAATATCATTCATTTGGAGTCTCTAAGCATACGGGTTGAGTAATTGGTTCAATATTAATATCTGATTCTCGAATAAGGTTTATGGATAGAGTAGAACAGCTAGAAATTGTTTCAATAAAAACTATAACTAATGTATAAATGACATAGATCATACCATGAATTATTCATATAGCCCCAGGGTAATAAACCTCCATCACATGCAACTTTCCTAATCCATATACAGTAGCTCCCAAAGTCTAGTGTGGACCTCTTGTGGGTTTTGAAGTTAATAGGTCAAACCCCTGACCACCTCATGATGCCCTGCCAACTACTCTTCAATGTTTTCTGACCTAAGGACCACACTACTCTTATGACATACACTACCTCAGAAGTCCCTCAGTCATCCCTCAATCACTTATAGGATTGGACGAGCAATATCAGGACAGACTCCCTTGAACAATGTATATGTGATGCGGTCTATCTAAGGGCTTACTCAACCATCTTGGGTGCCCTCCAACATTGACCCTATGTCCTAGTGTTATATTCGAAAGATACAGACCCACCTGGGTCCATGCCACTCTCTTCAGCTGCATGATGTCAAGGACTCAGCTACCTGATGCCCACTACTGGCTCCCACTGTCTATGTGTGCTCCACTAGAAACTCTCCACTACTAAGGATCTCTCAGGTAACCCATCGTATGAAGTAATTATAATCAATACCATTGACAATCGTATGTCCCTAGGTATGTTATCCTTGTTGGGTTTTCTCCAAAATAACATTTCTTCTACTGTGTCCATGGGGTGGTGTGAATGATCAGTAAACCGGGATGAATATTCCACCATAATAATATTTTCCTACTTTACATGCAGTATCAAGTGAATGAATAGAGATCGTAACGTATCCCAATTGAATGACTCCCTAATGAGATGATAGAAGTTTGTATAGGAGAGAGCTATCCCATTATGTGATTGAATCAGCAAGCTACACAATCGCCTTACAAAGCACTAAAAAGACTCAAGTGAATAATTCCATCTGGTCAGAAGGTGTCCTCACAAGGTGGAAAACAAGTTTTATTTCCTCTACCCAATCCTCATCCGACTAGGGGCCTATCTCACCATGAAATGTAACACATCTCCAAATTTAATGCACATGAAACATGCTCAACCTGCAAGCATCCTTAGCTTGAAGTGATGGTAGAATTTTTTTCTCGATGGGTGATGGGATATCTGGTAAAACATTCATAGTTTCTATCTATCGTACATAACTCAATAATGGTTCCATTTCATTAGGTATATCATCATTTTAATCATGCAATGTAATCTGGGATAGTTGTCTTCATGGAGGCATCCTGAAACAAAAAAAGATGTATGTGGTTTAATTGAGTAAATTTGTAGATCTGAATCAATAAGTATATGAAAAACGCAACCATTCTTATATGATTATTGAACAATTATTTTTACCCAAAACATGTTTTTCAAGTATAAATTACAAAAGAATTTTTTCTGAGTACTAGTGAATCGATTCCTTGACTGTCAGACACAAACTAGATTCCTTGTCTTGAAATCCAAACTTGAAACACTTATCGTTGTTTACCCAAACCATAATCACTAACATATGAATATAAGGTAGAACCAAACACTTCTAATTCCAGTATGTTAAGAACCCATCCTAATGGGGCCCATTCTGTAACTACCCCAACCACACCTCCAATAGGCTAGGGGATGGTGACTAGCTTGAAGTAGGACTTTACCACAAATAGGTGACAATAGTGTGAAGTACCTCTACTCACACACACATATCAATGAAATAAATTTTGAAATGTAAAAACAATAAATAGAAATGCACAAAACACACTATATCCCACCAATATATTAAAGGCGGGAAAGTATTTGAAACTAAATTATGCCAAACATTCCTAGTATATAGATTTTGAAACCACAATTCCATCCGATAAGAAAAGAGGTAATGTGGTTCCTATCTGAACTAATAGAATATACATTTCCAATCTACAATCGCTAAGCAATGTCTTGTCCTAGTCCACTATGGACATCATAAAATGGATGACCATCTACACAAGAAACTACATGTGTGGGAATGGCATGTGTAGAGGCGATTAAAACAATACTACGTAGGACTCCCCAAAAAATCTAATTAAAATCCCACAAAGAAAAATATAGTCTTACCCACAAAAGAATATGTCTAAAACACATTTATGAAGAATACCATGATATTAGAAATACAAGACACAAGTCTAGAGGTAATTCAAAACCAAATACCAGCAACATGATTCTGTTCGAAAAATGTGAATTATGGGAGAACACACTCATCGATCTATGATATCACTGGAGACACTCACAAAGGGTTCTAGCTAATTTGGTCACTTCACATATAAGAACAAAATTTTCAATGATGAGTATGGTACACATATAGGGGATCCTTCGCATCACACTGGGTAATACCACGAACCAAATATGGGTCAATTCACAATGTAGGGGATCCTACCTAAACACATTGGAGAATAACACTAACCCTTATGATGTGACCCAATAGATGGGGGAACAATGACCTTTTAATAAAGTATAAATCAATTACAAAAACTCAAATAGGGCAGAAAAAATATTGTTGTCCAGTTCCATGGATGAATACCATATCTCTATCATGGACATGAACTCTAGAGGGGACTACAATCCCGTAATACAGATGTAATGTTGTACTGATCCATTGATGAACGGACTAAGGGAATGATCTATAACTATATTGGTCTATTATATACACTCACAAACTTATCTCAAAAGGATATTCTAAATGTACATGTCCCGATTTCGTATACAATTCATCAAATGAACATTCAATTTGAATGTTATGATTCTTTACAATTTTCAAAGGGGGTCACTATACTGGTGGAATGACTATGGCGGTCAACTTCCACAATCAACCAATTATAACACTAACCATAAATCCTATGTGGTAATCCACCTCCATTGAAAACAACCCCATCTATCATGTCCAAATGGAACCAGGAGCAACCATCACTCATAGTCCAGCACTGTGATTGGATGTGGTCTGGCTCAGGCTTGGTCACCTCTAGTGTGACCTGCTCAGCCCAGCCCACCTAAGCCCGCCTTGATGATCCTGAAAAATATTTATTGGGACCAGACATCTTCTTTGAATCCCAGATCATCTCTAATATCTCATCCAGCTAGTGTGTAGGCCACAAGGGCCTTCACATGCGACCAGTATTTCCTATTATGTGGCCAGGTCCATACGGACACCATCATCATCACACACGGCCGCCACCATAGTCTAATTCAATGAGATCCACCATCTCCCACACTACCACTCGAAACATTAGATTTGTATGAAATATTCATTGGTCACCAACACCACCACCTCATTTCATTGGATCACTGCCTTGACTAGCCGGACGACCATGCCGTACCTGAACCAATGGTCCCTTACATGTACCATTGAGTTACCTATGATTAATATAATTTGAAATGGTTATATATCTAATCCCCTTGGGTCCTAATCTACACAAATCCATCCTCTATTGTAAATATTCATCCAATACAGGGGTTTGATATCATTTGAAGCCACATGAAATGTCAATCCATGTCCAAAGGGTCCAATGGTAAGGAATGTGGATAAAGGAGGAGATAAAATCATAATTAACACACTATGTAATGAAACTCATCCTTTTTTTTTGTGTTGGAATCATTCCATATCCATCAGAAAAATAAATGAAGACAAATTAAAAAAATTCTCTAGATAATCTCACAGATAATATCCCATCCCACAACAAAAATCAGCTCACATATCAATTTTTTCATGGATTGAACTATGTTTCTTAAGTAAATTAAAAATGAGAAATATCACAATTAAACTTCCATACCATGATTTGGATTAGTCGCTAATGATGAATGATTGTTGTGTCTTCATTATTGTTGAGGTTCTTTCAAATTGATGGCATGTTCATTGTCGATCCAAGATTGATCACTATATTTTTGATAGAGTTAAATATCTAAATCTCATAGGAAATCCATGTTTATAGTGATACCATATAATATATTACTAGGGATTAATTAAAAATAAATGTCAATAAACCAATGATATTTGTTTATTAAAATAATTTATTTACTATTTCTCACACAATGACTTTTTCTACAAACAAACCACACCCACAAATGTTATATCATCCCTTGGGAAAATCCAATTCATTGAGCTGAACAATTTCCTTAGATTATTGATCTGGAAACCCATTTTTTAGTTATTACACTTTTTTTAGAAAAAAACCCCGCACATTCTAATAAATGTTTTAAAATTTTCAAACAATTCTTCTCAGAAAAATGGGCTTTAAAATCACACAGTATGTCATCATATATTCTCTAAAACAATCCATACATTTTATAAAAATAATACATGTGTAAATTAGAGATGTTAAAATAATAAATGTTTTGTTATTTAAAAGAATCCTTCTCCATCCTACATGGCCCCATAAAATATTATATCTTCAATATAGAAATGAGTAAATATCCTATGAAATTAGAAATATATTTTTTTTTCAAACATATAAAAATGGTGCAACCAGAATAATATTTTAATTCCATGAAATTAAATTTGAGTTAACCAATTCTATTACGAATTTCAATATTAATATATGAAGATAAGTTAAAAAATATGTCTATATGATATAAAATTTTATCCATAATATGCAATGTTTATATACCACATAATGAAATAAAATATAATATTTTTTTAAACATATAAAAAATTAAATAAAAATTCACACATCAAATAATTAGAATTTAATTTCCAAAATCCCAGAAAGAATTAATAATGTAATAATAAAATTCTCTTGATATGGAGATCATAAAATTGAATTTAATGTGTCATGATATTGAATATATTTTCTAAAATTAATGTATTATGTGAATAAATACACCATGTAATGTACATTATGTTTGACAGTGTCAAACCTATCTCGCAGACATCATAATGTGAAATAGAAACCCTGATGATGTTATAAGCATACAGAAAAAATGGACATGATTTCAAAAGAATCACAACGTATCCTAGATAATGAATGGATTATGTCTCAAAATTGTATTTTATAATTATATAAACTAATATAAATAAAACTATTTGTATAATAATAATTTTTTTTAAAAAAGGAAAATTTGAGATAAGATCCCCTAACATTACTTAATGTATTGTATTTATGTATATAAATAATAGTGAAAAATAAATTACTATGATAATCACTTTTTCAGGAACAATATATATATACATGGTTAAATTGTTTTTATAAATATTTTATAAATGTATAATAGTTAGTTAATATGTATTTTTAATATTGGGTGTGGGTTATCATGATCCTTTGGAAATAATTTTATAAAAGAATATTTTCATTCCTAATTCTCAAAAATATAAACATTAGAGGATAATTTATGTTATTTTATAAGATATATTACATTATATTCTTAAGTAAATAATCCTAGTTTATTAGTGTTTTATACATGATGGATGAAAATAGAATCATTGTTATATTGTTTTGGTATTTTCAATGATCAATGATTAAAATTTACAGAGTTTTAAATAAATAATAAAACCACCCATATCAATAAATAATAATTATTTTGTTTTTAAATTATAATTATTCTATTAATTATGTTACAACAGTCATTCATGAACGATTTTTTATTTGAATATACATGTTGGTTATTAGAAATTGATAAACGTGGCCATACAATAATTCGACAGGTGAGTATAGTTATAAAATCATTTATTTGTAATTAATAAATATATAATAGAAAAATGAGTTCAACGTATAGATGTTTTAATGGGTTTCAAAAATATTTCAGTGGATACATATAGTGAATGGAATTAATTATGAAAAAGAAGAGTCAATACTTCAGGGTGGAATCATTACATGTAACGAACCATTATCATTTACATTCCTTAAAAAATTAGCTATAAAGGAGGTGGATTATAATTTCTCCCAAAAATATATAATTATAGTATTTACAAATTATTTATTCATTGAATCCATCCTATTAAATAGTAATTTTTTGAAGTGGTGAGAAAGGGGGAGTGTGGATTCATGGAGGCTGTAGTCCGTACAAATGATAAGTCGACTTTGTATAGTTATTTTAATTTCATGTTAATTAGTTATTAATGGTTTTTCTATTCATATAAATAGAAATATTTATATAAAGAATATTAGGGAAATTATTTCAATATTGATATGTTATATTTTATGGGAATTATGGAATGGAAAATGATAAGGATTATGCAGTACTCACATTGGAAATTTAAACATTCTTTTGAATGTCTCATTTGATATAATTATAATAAGATATCTAATTGAGACCATAGGATTATAAATAATATATTTGGTTAAAGTAGGATTAAAATGGAATTATTTTCCTAGTATATTAGATTTATTTTTTATGTCCTAATGTATATAATGTGTTCCCCTTTTATAAGTGAAAAAGAGAAATTTTGTAAAGATCTATAATTTTTCAATAATTGAATAAAACAATTGATGTTTTAAAAAATAAATTTTTTAAAATAATGGATTTAGGGGGTGGTAAAATTCATTTAGATATTCTAAATATGTTTTAAACACATTTTGTCTTCATGATTCATATTTATTTCCATTATATATTTACTTTTTATACTTTTCATTTTATTCTAGATAATTATATTTACACTTTTTGACACATATTCTATAAATAATTTGAAATATTTTCTCATATATATATATATTTTCATAACAAAATAATATCCTCTATTTAATCAATTTATATGAATAAATAATATGTATAATTTATATAGAAACTATTAATATATAGAGAGAATTTTTTTTGAAAATTTCATTGGATCTATTCAGCGATATTATTCATATTTCATATTTATTAAATAATTAATTAATAGTAATTTATGTAAATATACATAAAAATGTAATAATATTATATTCATTTTTTATTATTTTATTAGATTATTTTTTTATATATAAATTAAAAATATTAAAAAAACATTTAATTGAACAAGAAATATCATTATCTAGGTTGTTAACAATAATACTTGTAATCATAATTTTAAATTAAAAAATGAAATTGAAGTTAATAAATTGCAATAAAATTATTACATAGAATATTAAATTATTTTTAATATATATTATCATTATATTATGTAATTTTTTAATATAATCAAATAAATATAGGTTTTATAGTAAAAGGATACTTCAGTATCTAAAAAATTATCTATATGCCTGAATAATTACTCAATACATTTTCATATGACATATTTTAACTAATTAATATATATTTATATATATCAATTGGTTCAATATATTTTAATTCATTCTATTAGTATGTTAATTCATAAAAATTGAATAAATTTGAAAAATCATAATATTTTTGTAGTTGCCTAAAAATCAACAATTTTGGTAAATTATCGAAAATAAAAAAAATTATTTTTGAATGATATATTCAAAAATTATGTACATTTAAAAAAATTCAAATATTTATAAAATTATTTTTAAAATAAAAATTAAATATATATATATATATGTTTATTTTCTATTAAAATTAATTTTTAAATCATTATGTTTCCTTGTAATTTTTTTTTAATATTTTTTAAATTGTTTTAAAATTTTTTATTTAAAAGATTTTATGTTATTCATAAATATTATAAAAAATAAATAGTTTTCATCTCATTTTTTGGGTAGTTTTTTGTGTAGAATATGCCATCAATGATATAATTATTTTAAATGATCTAAAATATATTATGTTTACATTAAACCCCTATAATGAAAATTAAACCATGACAATTTAATTATTAATCACTAATGAATGTGGTTGAGGGTATTGCTAACATTTTCATCATTTATGATATAACATTTAATTTGACAGATTCCTTTTTCTCCAAGGCTCTATTTGATAGCACATCATTCATAAAAAAATTATTAATTCATAAAATCATATAAACAAATATTTATAGATCATAATGATATATTCTAAATGACATATCTTTTATAAATAATATTTATCTCAATTATAATAACATAAAAATAAATAATATATTACTCTAAAAAATAATTCATTACCCCTTCATTTTTTAATTAATAATTTATAATGAAAATTATTTGTCAATAAACATCATTATCCCAATAATGAGATAAACATCACTACAAATATTAAGAATAATTGTATAATTAAATAAATATTCAATACTATGTTTATTATTACGATAAAGATGACATTTGAAAAAAATCAACCATCTATTAAATAAATTTAATCTATAGTTTATTCCAATAGTTTATCCATACTATAGTCATGTGACATCTAATAATTATCCCAAAGAATATTACACTATAATAAATTCAATTTGTATGGATATTGATAAAATTTAATGTAGGAAAAAATACTGTTAAAAAATAGTATGATGAAATTTCTATATATAAGTCATTCAATCCAATTATATTTTGGAACATATAATAATATTATTTAAAAATATAAATCATAAATAATAATATATTGTACTATAAATATTTAATTTCTATCAAAATTTCTAACAGATTAATATATGTGAAACTAAAATAACAACTTTTACACCATTAGAGGGATATAATACATTTCATAGTCAAATAATTGTAAAATCCCATACATTTATATGTATTGAATTTACTATTTAAATAAATTAATCATGTCACAATTATGTATATAATGTAGTTTATACACATAAAACATATAATACTTTATTCATTAAATCTAGTCATTATGTGTGAAAAATAAACATCTCTATGAAAATTGAAAATATTACAATGGGCAGATGAATGGAAATATATAGCATTAAGACATTAATAAAATATATATCATCTTGATTTCCTAGAATCATGATAATAATGAACAAAATTGGAAACAATTGAATAATTATAACTATCCAATCAAAATTATATTAATGAAAAAATATATATCCCTGAGAAAAATTGGTGTAACTGTTTAATGGGTGACATATCAGGTATTTATAGAAATTAATATGACAGTTGTAATATTAAAAAAAATTTAAAAATAGACTGTCCATTTGAAAAATAACCATACCATTGGAATAGTTACATGGACGCTTATAATAGTAACATGACCACTAAAATATTTACCTAGACATCATGAATATAAATCCGATCATTAGAAAGGTATTTTTTAAAATTATAATTGTTTAGATTCATTTAAATAATATTTAATCGAAATAAAATATGGTAAGATTAATATTATAATACTAAATAAAAAATAAAAATAATAAATCAAGTGTTATAGATTTTTCTAGAGAATATTTTAATAAAACCACATTTTTATACTAATAATTAAAATTTCATATGTCTGAATGTTTTTATTGGTAAAAAAAATAATTGAAATCATCACTAAAAAATTAAATAATGGTATTTATTTGGACATTTTTATGAATACTTCAATGTTTTAGTAAATAAGAAAATTTTAATTTTTACATGATCAATGTATTTTAATTACATAAATCAAGTGGTAATAATGATTTAAAAAGTTTAATAAATATTTGATTGAATAAAAAATAAATTATAAAGTTATATTAGTAATTTAAAAATAATAACCATAAATTTATAATATAAAATGTATTTCCCCAACGATAAATTGTTAAATTTACCTATTAAAAGAACAATTTTTAATTTTCATACATTCAATTATAATAAATCAATTAAATCATTATTAGAAAGCGTGAAATGCCCTAATATTATTTTAATAGTTTAAAAAATTACGTAAAATTTTATAATATTTATAATTATAAATATTATAATTTAATTTAAATTTTATTATGTATTTTGAACAAAATACACATATCCTCATCCATAAATAACCCCCCTCTCTATGAATAACAACATCACTATCACTTCATAAATACAAATCTGAAAATTTCTAGATTATAAAAATATTATTTTAATTATTAGGTGTCATCTAGAGTCAATTAAATCAATGATTTCATGTTTTTAGATCCATAGCAAAGAATCCACACTACGAAGAGGGTAAGGTTTATTTGATGTTTCTTCCCATTTTACATTTGTAAACCTATTTTTTAATAATTTAAAAAATCAATAATATAAAAATACTGATGTATTATTATAATATTATAATAATGTTTGTAGAATAATGTAATGGATATATTTATGATTTATTTCAATTTAGAACATAATTTTCCCATTTTTTGACAACTCCCATTCAATAGGCGATTAAGAACGTATAGGGACTTTCCAAACCATCTATATATTACTATTGTTAGGGGAAATTAATATGAATTATATATAGAATAGAAATTTTTTATAAAATTAATTTTAATATTTAAGAATTAATTTTACATCTGTATATATGACCATGAACATAAATAAATAAATTAAATCCGAAAAAGAATCTTTAATGAAAATTTATCACTGAAATAAATCAAATTTAAGAAAGAAAATTATAAATTAATGTCAAATAACACTACTCGAAATTAGATCTCTCCCAACGCTTCTATACCAACGGTTTGCAAAAACTGTTGGTATAGGTCCCCTTTCCCAACGGTTTGGCCAACCCTTTGGGAAAGGCCCCCAAATTGGCCACCTTTCCCAACGGTTTGGCCAAATCGTTGGGAAAGACCCTAAAAATTGGACACTTTTCCTAACAGTTTGGACAATCCGTTGGGAAAGGCGGACCTATGTCAATGGTTTGGCCAAACCGTTGGGAAAGGTGGACCTATCCCAACGGTTTGGCCAAACTGTTGGGAAAGGTCCCCAAATATGCCACTTTTCCCAACGGTTTGGCCAGACCGTTTGGAAAAGTGCGCCAAAATTCAACATCCTTCACAGAATGAAAATCACAACCAATGACCTATACCAACGGTTGTTAAAACCGTTGGTATAGACTTATACCAACAGTTTTAACAACCATTGGTATAGGTACTTTAACTTTTTATCGGAACTTCGTACCGAGAACATTATATAAATCAAAATTTAAAATATTTATGAGAATACATATATATATTTATGTAATTATGATCACAAATGTCATGTTAGGTTAGTGGTTGAGTCGTTCAATTATAAACGAGGGGTCCTAGGATCAAATCCCAGCGGATGTTTTATTTTTGGAATTTATATACCAACGGTTCTATTACTGTTGGTATAGATTTCATATTACCTATACCAACGGTTTTTGGAAAACCGTTGGTATAGATCTATCCCAACGACTTACTTGGCTACGGTTCTCCAAATCTTTGGTATAGGCTATACCAACGGTTTGGAGGCCTATACCAACGGTTCCAAACCGTTGGTAAATGTTAGTTTTCAATAAGGACATAAAAATATATATACAAAATTTATTCACGTATTATTTTCTAGTTATATAAATTCCTCTACCTTTTTAAATGATTTATATTAAGACTAATCTATTTTTTCAAAAATTAAATTTAATAGAAAAAACACATTGACTCCACCGAAGGTATTTATTTTTACGAAATCAATAATTTTTTTTTCAAAAAATATGACGATTTTTATTTATTTTAGAACCACATTTTTTACAACATCAATAATTATTTTTGAAATCTGTATGAGAACCATTCTTTTCAATGAGTTTATTTCATTAAAATAATTGGTTTACATATTATTTCTATGTAGAATGCATGATTATAAAAATTGTTTAACTAGTAGTCTAAACATTTTATTTCTCATTTATCTATTTGGTAATGTGATATATTACATGAGATTATTTTTATTATGAATCAACATGTGGTTATCTTTGTTAAAAATTGAAATTTTATGATTTATGATGTTATTTTATGCCTAAATAAATGTTATCTATGTTTACGATTACATTTTTTAATATAAAATTATGTCATTATGTTCCATTAAAATTAATATGAAACATTAAATTCATTCTGATAACTAATTTGGTATATAACATGTTTTTTATGAACAATAAATTTCAAATATTTTAAATTTATTTTCGTTCTTGAATTGTACAACACACCTAGTAAGGATTTTATTTTAATCAACATGATGATCTACTTGAGATATATCAAACATTGGATTATCATGATTTATATGAAACATTGAGTTTTTAAAAAACTGCATTTTATTAATATATTATTTAAAGAGGACTGAAAAAACAAGTCATTAAATATAGTAATATAAATAGTATTAACTAATTTTAAAATATTATTTTATTATTTTTTGATATAAATAAAACATATTTACAGTGAAATATATAATTTTGGGTAAAGACTTTATATTTATTCAAAATAATATGTTTCTCAAAAGTGCTTATTTTTTGACATTCTATTAACAGTGAAAAAATTAATTTCTATCACTTTCAAAATATGAATTTCATAAAATAATAAAAAATTTATAATTCAAAGTTTCAATATTATATTAGGGTTACCTTATTTATATTGTAATGAAATATTAAATTTTTTGGATGATTAGTGAAAATAATTAATTTTAATTGAAAATTAACATTCTATATAATTTATTATATAAATAAATTATATTATAATTATGTATAAATTTCATTTATGTCAACTATATATCTATTAATCCTACTTTGGAAATAGTAATTAATTTTACATTGAAATTAAATATAAAATCATTTCAATGTTTTATAAAATTTCTCTCAAAAAACCCATTGTTTTGTAATGTTTGCAAGATTAGAATTTAAATTAATTTCTATCAATAATGGGAATATAATTATAAATAATTGATTCCATAATTGGAATCAAAAAAAATTTATAATGTATTTTAATTTAAACGTAATTTTAAATAGTTTTATTAGTAAATTAAATTAAAATTAATCATAGTGTTTATGAAAAAAATGGTTGTTCAATGAAACTAAAAATTAATAATATGAAGCTAAATGACCTCAAAATGTATCCAACAACCCTAATAAAGAAATATTTCAACTATAACCCATATTTTTTTTGAATTTTTTCCATTATCTAATTCCATATTTTTTAAATTGTGAGCACACATAAATTTTGTTAAAAAAATTCCATGTATATAATCTCCAACAATTATGAAATGATACAACCTATTCCCTAATTTCACACCATAAACATGAATTTTTTCTACCATTACCTATTAAAATAAATTATAAAATTTCGTCCATTCAACCTATAGTCCTTAATTAGTTTGTAAATCCATATAAGGAATCCATTAGTTCAATCCAAAAAAAGATGTCCAAAAAAGAAGTAGGATTCACAATCATATGTTTTTGTTTTATTTGTTCCACAACCACCATATAATTCGTTTTATATCAATTCAATTTAATATAATCAGTATCAAAAATAATATGTACTATTTTTATGATATAATTACAACATAAATATAAACATACTTCCATTAAATGGTACACTCAATCATCAATCATATGTACGGATGGTTACCCCATCGTGAACTGAAGTTTCTCATTCATCCATTACGACCATTCATGTTTTTTAATAATGAATGGTTTTCAGATTATATATTATTTTTATTATTTTTGTGATATTTATATTAATTTTTTTTGTATTATCATAGATAAATATATTCATTTCATTTTTTTGGGAATATGATAATGTCATTTATGTGAATGGATGATGCCTAGGACTGGGTACCACACCCCAATGCCCCATGCTGGTTCCCCAAAAGATCTTAGGGCTGCATCCCCACATGCCAGATGCTGCTGAGTAGCATCGATGGATTCATATTATTCATGGGAAGACTATAACCAATTTTCTCAGAATAATACACAAGAGGATTTCAATTGTAAATAACTGAAAAAATATCACTTGAAAAATAAAAGTTCTACGATCACGATATGACCAAAAATTGGGATACAATATCACAATAAATAGTATATATGATCTAAAAAATATGTGTCAAATGTAAAATTATACTAATATTTAATGATATTGAGAAAACTAAAATGGGTCCCAAAATAAGCCATGTTCCGTCAATAAGGATCCATTCCCACTCAACCTTCTCAAACATGTAATTTTACCATACCCTATACTAAAAAGAAGAAATCTTTTTAGGTACCGATCATCCAACATGGGTAGGGTATGAGTACAACTCAGTTGGACACTGCCTATATTTTTTAAAACAATATCCATTCAGTAAAAATTAACGTATTTGTATAATGTAATAAGTAAAATTCATGAGTAGACATATATTAAAATATAATTTATTCTATATTTAACCTCTTGAACTATCGGGATCCTAAGGTCACCCAAACCTCAATCGCTACTTCTGATCATGTCGGAGTTTAAACTATCCCCATGGAATATCATATTATAGAATTCCATTTACCCTATTCATTAACCCAACTCATATCTAAATGACCTTGTTTCATTCATTATCACATTTCATATCTAAAAAATACATAATTATGTAAATTATTCTTGCATTAGTAATGTGCACTTTTATCTCTAATGTCTAGAATCAAATTAGAGTGAAACAATTTGAAAAATACTATCATTCCAAGAAAAGGGTAAATCTCTGATAGTATTTCTGTTGGACCAATCCCATTGTCACTCAGGGTCCCTTGAAATCAAAATGGATTCTCTTATAGTCTTCCATGAAGGCTCTCACACACAATTTGATCTCATAATGGATGCTCCCATGGTCTTACATGGGAAATCCCATGCCCACATAATGTTTATCCCATGTGTTGCCCATTTGCAAAATAATCAAAGCCACGTGACATACAACCAAAGTACATTTCATATATCATTTTTTAATTTATACAATATTTAATTTATATTTTCATTATAATAACTGTACCGAATTTTTTTATTCACATTACTCCCTATAATTAATTACCCAATTAATTAATTATATCAACTACATTAATTAATTTTCGAGAATTAACCGATTATATCACTTCCATTAATTAATGGAACAGTCAATTAATCATATCACTACATTTAATGAATTAAAAAATTAATTAATATCATATATCCCATTATTATATTTTTATGTTTAATTAATCTGCCATGTATGTTGGTTAATTTTACAACTAATCTATCAAATCCATAATCCCAATATACAATAATTAATTAAGAAATTATTAATTCTATTGCTAATATTGAAATCTAATAAATAATTCATCAATTTATTATTCTAATTTATAATTAATTATTCAGATAATTAACCCAATAAATAATTATGTCAAATTCTATATTTTTATAGATAGATAATTAATTTAGAAATTAATTATCCCAATTCAACAATTCCACAATTCGACATTAATTTATTGATCAATGTTTTTAAATTAGTTTTGGAATAAAAATTTATTAATAATATCTTGACATTATAAAATCTCAGAAAATTAATTTATTTCAGGAATATGGGATTTGAATTAATGGCCACCAACCTAGATTTTTCAATGAAAAATCAGCCAACAAGAATCCCAAAAAATCAACGGAGTAACAGAGCATAAGTAGATCTAGATCTATAACAAAAATCAAGATCAAATAAATTAAAGCCTATTAATTCTATATCAAGATATTTAATACCATATTAGATCCAAAACACGTAGTATTTATCTTATCAAAATATCTGATAACTTCTATTAATGAATGATGGAAGTAGAAGAGAAAAATAAAAAAGTAACAGGCATGGGATCCTCTTATAAAAAGGGTTGTAGTACTTAATTTTGGGATTGAATCACAAATAAAATTGGTATATAAGTCTTGTAATCCATACAAGATGATATAGAATTGATATAAATTGATTTCATCCAAGTTAGAGTAGAATATAAATAGTGTCTGGTATTTTGGAAATTTAAATTATCGTTTTCAAAGAATTAAAATATCAAATTCAAGGTTTGCTAATTGGGGTGTATGTTTTCTCATAACCTTATGAAATAATGGTGAACTTATTCTCGAGGGGTTAATAGTTCCTACTATGTGGTTGCACTAAATGGAAATTTATGCACCAACTGTGAAATTCCCTAATATTGAGGGTTCCACAATTTTTCTGGAATAGGGAACAAAGTTAGGGAAAACCCTGTTCCAACCATGATATACCCTATTTATTCTTTTTTTTCTCAAATTTACACCAAAATGTACCATAAGGTTAAATATAATGAAATGTACTCAACACTAAGAAAAATAGTATCTATAGAAGAGTCTGAGAAAACTCTTGAAATGGATGAGATCTTGATGATATAAAATGTGATTCATATCCATTTAAAATGAAATCATATAAAGAACAAATTCATATTTCCATTAATAAAAATAATAAACCCATATAATATAAGTGGTTAAAAATATATAAAAATTTGAATTTTTGGTACATTCTGTTCAACGAAATACATAATATATAAATCGAATAGATAATTATTATATGGTTTAGTTAACAATTTCCACAATTAATCAATGATTGAAATCTATGTGAACTCCCTTATATAAATATAAATAAAAAATATGGTTCATAGGGGATATGATTTACGAGATAAATAATTCATATTAGTGGTTCAGGTTAAACATGAAATATTCAATGATGGATTATTTTTATGATCAAAATGAATATTCCATTAGTATTTCTGTGAAATACTATTGATGGAATATTCTTAACCATTTCCTTAATTAATTATAAAATATATCAATGTACATTTAGTTTGATTAAATTCATGATTTTAAATAATGAATATTGAAAATGTGGGGCAAATGTTTATTTAAGAAGAATTATTTTTATAAAATATCATTCCAATTTATGAGAAAGTATTAATCCCAAAATATGTTTCATGGCCTCTCCATTTTTCGTGATTCATGGGTCAAATATCTGATGGATATTAAGAATCCAAAAACATATACCCCACAAATGTAATGGGAACATATAAAATTAAATACACTTTTCATGATGCTCATATTCAGTGTTATGATGCTTATAGAAATATTATTTGGGTGATTATGAATATAATCACAAATATAAATTCTATATTCATGCAATAAAATCTATATAGCGGAAGATGAATTCTTTTAGAAAAAGGATATGTAAAATGAAAAATTACTCTCTTCTACTAATGAAGTAGAATATTGATGGAAATTCTATCCGTTGAAATAATGCTGTGAAAACATATTTCTATATGGATAAGAAAACTTGTGAGTTAAAACATTCTAATATAATGAGATATTCTCATGAATCATTCAAAATGGCTGATTCTGGACATTAGATTAGGTTATCTATGATGGATGGTGGGGTTTAGACTATAGAGAAGCATCTCATTCTGAGTAATCAAGCATTACAAAATGTTTTAAACATGGAACATGTAACTATATCAAAAATCTTTTGAAAACATGAATCAACAATAACTTCTTGTAAAGGTACTAATAAATATTGTAGATATATATTCTATAATGTAACCATAAAATTATATCCCTATAGAGATGAAAAATTTCTGGATAGTAAGGCCTCGACAATAAAGGTGATTTTAGTGGAATAAATCCCATATCAATATTAAAATCCATTAACTAAGAAACATTTAAAATTAATTATATGATATAAATATAAATCCCTAATTATATGTGAGAGAATAATATATAATAAAATCATTCACTAGAATTTTCCCAGTGTGTATGATATAATTTCAAAATGAATAATCATAACTCAAAGAAAGAGAAATGTGCTTTATAAAATCCCTTAGGGTATTGGTAATGTATAAAATAATATACAATGAGGGTAGGATCACGAAATGTTTATTAAAATGTCATTATATAGAATTTATATTTATAAATGAATTTAACAGGGCATTAAATACACCATATAAATGAAAAGATGATGTCTAATCTCAAACATGTCTCATGGACATGAAAATGATACCCATAAAACCTATATATCATTAGAATAAGTTGCCTCCAAAAATATAATGTATATGATTTTTAAGGAAATTTGAATTATCTTAAATAATGATTGGATCATGAAAAAAAATATTAAATAGCTACAATTTCAACCATTCCATAAAAATCAATTTTTAGAATAATAAAATTGCCTAATGAAATTAAATTTGAGACAATAATCCATTACCAATAATTTGTATGTACACTAAAGAGATTCAATAAACTATATAAAAAATTAACTAATCGAGTCATCAATTTTTTGATTTTGTTAATATAAAATACCTTTTATAAACATAATTTAAAATTATTATTTTAATTTATATTTTTAAATTATTATATATTTTCTATATTTACTGTGATTTACATTGATTAATTTTATTTAGATTGATTATATTTCTGTTTTTTGTAATTACTATAGAAAAATTCATCATTACTATATCATATAATTTGATATATCATATAAATTATATTGATTTATAATACACCAAGATAAATTTGGTTGTTTTTAGTTAATTTATTGAAAATCTAATTGATGTCATCTTATTTCAATATTTAGTGTTACTGATTTTAATTTTTTAAAAATAATTTAATTAAATTATTTAAATTTATATAATAATAAAAAATTACTTATTTACATATTTAATTACAATATTATTATAATTTATGTTTCTATATTCATCAATTATTACATTTTATATAATTTTTCATGTAGGTGGTTACATAGATCCAGACATGGACATAACATAATTTGAGGAGTGATTATAGATAATAATTTCATTATTTAGACGTTGTATCATCATAACATAATAGTGTCTATATTAATTATAGGTTTTCTTAATTTTTAATTATATATTATGTGTTTTTTTAAATGAATGAAAATTGTGATGAATAATGAAAAACATTACATTTGGGATGTGGTAATCTGAATAATGCCCAATTATCATATTCATTCCATAATTAATTAGGTTGAATGATGGTGGATTATAAAATTCCCCTTTGGAGTAATTATTATATTATATATATCAAATTTACTCATTAATTCTTTCATTACTACCAGTTATGAGTGGAGAGTGTGAAAACCATTGGCATCACATCATGTAAGTGTTAGTCTACAAAAACACAAGATCAACGTTATTAGGGGTTTTTATATTGATATATACATATAGAAAATTTGTATTACATTAATATAATAACACTTTTGTATGTTAGTGATAACATTTCCATTTTATTACAATGTCTATAGTTCGATTGGACAAAAAATATTATAGATAAAAGGATGTGGATTATGTAATACTCATGTTAAGACATAGAATATTCAACATCAAAATGAATTGATTAAGCTAAATGATTGAGACAATAGTATTTTAAATGGTGTAGAGGTTTTTATAGAGACATGTGTTTTTAAATTATTATTTGTATAAATTTACAAAAATTAGTGTTCCCTGATGCAGAGGAGGATTTCCCCTTTTATAAGTGAAAAAATAGCCCATTTTATAATACCCATTTTTTCAATAATGGAACAAAAATATTCTAGGGTCAAAGTCACCAAAAGTGAGATGTAATGGATTTTGGATTTCAATAATGTTTATTAGGCCTATACCACTCATTTAAACATATGTTGTAATCATGATTCTAGTCATTTACCATTTGTTTCTAATATTTGACAATATTATTTTTTAACATGGTAACTTGTTTTTAACTAAGATGTATATGTTTTAATATAAATATAAATATCCCATATTATTTTGTTCTGTTATGAATGTAAATTTATCAAATATTTAATCATATTAAATTTTAAAATTATAAAAAATTATATTTTAAAGTAAAATAAGTAATATATTAAAAAATTTTACTATAGAAAAAAACTTCTTCACCATTAAGTGTTCTTAATTTAATTTTTTATTTCAAAAAAGTTTATTTACTAAATAAATAAATATATATATATAAGATAGAAAAATAAATTATATTTATTTTTTAGAATAAATTAAATTATTTATTTTGTTTAAAATTTTAAAATTTTAAAAAAATAATTCCTTGAATGTAATGTTTTTATTATTATCTTCATCAATACTATTAATCATAGTAATCATATTTTATGATAAAATTAAAATTTAACATATTAAATAATATGAAGATATTGATTTAAAATATTAAATCCATATTTACCTTATTAATTTCATTAATTGATTTAATCTAAATTTTAATTTTCACAGTGTAAAAAACATTATCGAGTAAAATATTACTAATGATGCCAAAATAATAAAAGGGGATTAATAATGTTTACATGTAATAACTAAATCATTTACTCCACTATATTAATATTAATGTTTTTTAAAAAATTAATATTTCTTTCTTGTGATATTATAATGTAAAAAATTAATGTATTAGAAACTTAGTTATTTATATTATTCATATAAAAATAAATTATAATTGAAAAATAAAAAAAAATACCCAAAGATAATGTTACAATAGAGAAATAATAAATTAAGTAAATGTTTTAATGTTAAAATTTTAAAATTTTAAAATTTATATTCTATAGGAATATTCTATTTATTTTTGGAAATAATTATTTATAGTAATAGACCTTTTTAAAACATATTTGTTTTAAATCATATTTGGATGGTATTTTTTATATGATTACATTAATGTTTTATTTTATTACAAGTTTTATTATTCTTAAATTTTCTTAAAAATTAACATGTCATGGGTTATTTCATTTTAATTATGTTTATCGAGAAACCTATCAACGATATCTTAAATTTAAATGATAAAAAATATTTGATCGTATTCATTCCGAGAGTTGATAATTTTGTATAATATATATTTTTCGTTCCATTATTATAAATTATATGTACACATGTAGATATTCTAAAATATATTAATTTAATAATGTGATTCTAATTATTTTTTTTAGAATTTAAATAAACAGGAATGGATTATTATTATTAAAATTATTATATCCAAGAAAAAATTGTAATGAAAAAATCTAAAAAACATTATATAATAATAATATTATAATATAAACAAAATAAAATGGAATTGGATTATTATAGTGCAAAATAATTCATTATATATGTTGTATAGACTAACCAATGTCTGAATAGTTCTGTTAAGAAAAAATCAATGAAATGAAAAAATTCAACTTTGAATAATTATAATTACATTATGGTAGAAATATTATAATTTTATAATTTTTCAGTGTTATAACATAATGTTTTTAGGGTAAATAAGTGATAAAAATTTATAAAATGTGATATTTTTCTGTTTTACCTTAATTTAGATAAATTTAACAGATTACCCTTTATGGAATTTAATATTTATATTTTGGTTAAACTGAAAATTCTAAAATAGGACAAAGAAGTTTGGGGAGTAAATTATATTAATTCTTGATTTTATAATATGACTTTTAATTGAATTAAATTGATATAGATGGGTTATATTTTTCATTAATAAAGATGAGTGTTATTAAATAAAATAATAATTAATTAATTTTTTCACTCATGGAAAACAGAATTATTGATTTTTATGATTTATAATACTTGTTTTTAAAACCAATATTTTCAATTATATCAAAATTTTTAAAAAACCCAATACTATTATTGGAATATGTTATACAAATTAATGAATCAAAAATATTTTCTATTAATTAAAATTATTCATTAGATATAAAATATTATAATTTAAATTTATATTTGTAATTTGTAAAATTTATTATTTTATTAATTAATAAATTTTTAAATAATAAATGAAATCTTATAAAATTTGCATAATTTTTATATAATTATTATTCCATAAAAAATTTTATTTTAACTAATTACATTCATTGTATTCATTGAAAATTTTAAAATATAAATGAAAAAAAATCCTCAGATAGTTTTTTTACATATTATAAAAAGGGAACACATTTATATGAATAAATTTATATATTATATAATTCAAAAACAAAGATCATTTCATATAAATTAATATTTACAAAATTAGATAAAATATGACTAATTAAAATCTCCAATAATATAACAATTTGGTTATACATTTTATGATATCATTTTATGCTTTTAAAAAAGATATTTACGTATTTTATTTATTAGAAAAATTAAGTAAACACCATTTTATTATACCCAGTGGTTGAGTTAGTAGTACAATAATTATGGTAATATTCTAATTATTATTCGCTACTCAAATGGCTATATTACCATTGCAATAGTCATATAAAAATTATACTTCTTATAACTAAATTGTACTTTATTAATTTATCATTTAATATGATTTCAGTTAATGTTAACATCATTTATATTGTATAGGAAAATGATTTTTTAATGTTTATATGTTTTCGTTGATTTGTTTTTTGGATTATTCATTTCATACAAAAACTGACCAATTAGATATGACATGGTTTATAATGATATTTATAATTTTTAGTCAAATTATAAATTTATTAAAGTTAATAAATATAATAATTTATTTATTATTGTGTTAAAATTTTATATAAAATACCATTTTGCATATTTTATGGTTAATACCATAACATACGTTACTATATTAGAGAAATATATCTATGAATTATATATTTTTTATGTACTAAGAATTCAAATAATAATATGGGATGTTGAATTAAAAATCAATAAAAATTTATTCTTATAATAAATTTAGATAACACTCATTAATAAAAATTAATAAATAAAAGTATGATTAATTTTAACATTAAGATCCTTTTGTTCTTCCAGATAACTATGGTTTCTCCAGAGTAAATTGAAAATTTAGTTTATCTGTTTTGAATGAAAACACTCTATAATATACATGATGGTCAAGGTTTTAACCTAATAATATTATTCATGTTAAAAATTATTGCAATACGATTTGGAAATTTTTTTATATGTTGTATAATTTTATAGAAGATATATATATAAAGAATTAGTAATATACCTATGATAGATTTATTTTAAATTCCATCTCATAAGATAGATCATAAATTTAATAAAGAAAATTTACTATTATAACATTACAGTGGCATAAAATTACAATATATTTTAATCACAATAGTAGTCATCCATGAAGATATTATACTGTAAAACTAATCCCAAATATCAAAATCCTGATCTACTTCAAAATTAATAATCTAATATATATTTTAAAATTGTGTAACTATGATATTTTCTAAATGTCCTCTACCATCTATATTAAATTCTATTCTAGTATTAGGAAAAATATTTTATGATCTATTTATTTGTCTTAGATAAATATAGTACATATTTTCCTAACAAAAAAGGATTTAAACTAAAAAAATTAATTATTGAGTTAAAAAATTTCATTAAAAGGAACTAATCAGAGGAATATGTTTATCCAAAGATCTTTTAGAGTATATAAATTAGGATTTTATCACATGTTTCATAATTTCAGTAATCTAATAAAATTGCGTATTTATATAATGTCTATTTGTTGTACTGCTGTTAAAAATTATTATTATTTACATGTCCAAATTCATAGTGAGAATTTATCAAAATCAATTTTCTAAATGAGTTATCGTCTATAGTTGTGTTTAAAAATTACTAAATACTTCTCCTTTATATATCAACGATTTTTGAAAAAGTGATTAGTAATTATAAAGGAATATTATTTGAAAAATATATATAAGAGCATTCAAAAACACCATATGTAATTACTAAATTTATAAGAAATCATAGATACAATGTTAGATCAATGGAAATGAATTATAATTAAGATAAATTTAATTTTAATTGTTTCACCGTGCACTTATTTACCTTTCCAAAATCCTTTAATTTGTTTTATACAATGTACATTAATGTATGTTGAAAAATTTCATTCTCCATATTTTCCCCTAATAAGTAATATTCGATATATCTATATGTCAATGTGCATCCTATGTGAATAGAAAAAGTAATATTTGTGCACCATATAGTAGTTCATTATTAATATATTTCAGTGATGGTTTAAAAAAATAATCATTAAATAAATCCTTATCAACGTTTTAAAATAATTATCCCCCCGCAATTATTAATTCCACTCTAATTTATATTTCAAAATATTTTATATGTGTCTACATAATAATCCCTTGGATATATTTATGAGTATTACTTTGTGTATGGTGGGATATTATACATTTATTTATAATTTTTATGTTAATCAATTCCATATGAAAGAATATCTCTTAAATCCCCATCATGGATAAGGTCATATGATCATATGATCATACAAAATCTAATATATTGATCATTTTTGAAGTATTGTAATTAGTTTAGCTTCTAATAGATTTCATTAGAGGTATTAATATTTGTTTTTTAATGTTAGGTTCTAAAATTATTAATATATAAACGATATATCTGTTATAATTATGTATGTCACACAAATGTATTTTTAAATAATTTTACCAAAAATTGAATGAAAATATTACCATTACAAACTCGAGATCATGTGTATATAACTTTCGTTAATATAGGCATAATTATCAGCGGGAATGGGATATCAATTAAACAATATTCATGAATGAAAAACCAAATCCATTCTATGTAATGTCAATATGAATAAAAAAACATCCCAAATTTATGATTTTATGACTACATGTTATATGTATAGCATATTCATCATTTTATTATATTGCTATTCATATTCACCCATCCATATAATGTTAATAATTATTTGAGTTAAATTTAACAGTGGGTCAAAATATCATGTTATACTCTATTAAAAGTCTCAATGATACTTTAATAATCTAAGGAAATTGTGGATAACTATAATATTTCATGATGTTGGTAAGTCATTGAACAAATTTTTTAACGGGTCAAACCATGTACGTATCATGAAATTTCAGGCACCATGAATTAAATTCCTTTATATAATGGATTAATTTTTCATTAATTATATAACAATACAATATCAAAATATCAATAACAATGTACTCTAATATTATTAGTGTCCTTCATTTCATTTAGAGAATATATTAATGTAATATATATGAACCGATTGTTTTTTAAAACATATTATTACTAAATATCTTCATCCTGGCTTGAAAATTTCTAAATTATATTCCTGATGAAATGGAATATAAATGACATCATATTGTCTTATTCATTTAAAAAATTATTTCTTTCTAAAATACTCAACATTCATATTCAATTGATGATATCGTTGTTGATCATATAACTAGAAGATGGCGAGATATCCAGATAGATAATTAAAGTAGTCATTAATCCAATGACGAGGATAATTTTTGTTATAACTGATGTATTTTATTATCCTTATAATTAATTTATATTCTAATTGAAGAATCCTTCTTTATGAAATATAGGGTCAGGGAAGGCCGCATTGGAATAATTGGTTTGTAGAATCTTTATCCTAATAGAATTACAATTTCCCATTTAGTTTTCTATCTCGTTATAGTAAATTATATAGTTAATATTGAAAATGTTTATAGACAACAGAATATGTTCTACATAGAACAAAACATATCAATCATCATAAAAACAAAAAAAAAACTAAATTTTTAATAAACCAAAAAATTCATATAATTGGAAGATATTAATGGAAAGTGAGACATGTATTAAAAATTTAGTGCAAATATTTTTTCTTATAATGAAATTATATCCATTTTGGGAGAGTTACCAATGAATAATTATAATCATAATAAACATTTTATTGGATTAACATATGGTTTGTGTTATGGAAAAAAATTATATATTTATACTATTAGTTATTATTTTTATTTATGGAGATCCAGTCATTTTCAAATATAGAATTTAAAACATCCTAAGTGATAATAACAGTTTTTCAATTTACTTATTCTATAAATTAAAAATTGGTGTAGTATTAATTATAAGAGATAAATTATTTAATGTACTATTTATTGTCAACAAAAATTAAACCTCAATGTCTTGTTTTGGATTTACAATTTCATTAGAGCCGATGAAATATATAAAGTAAACAATATTATCAAAATAAAATAACATATTCCTTATTCTTTAAGGGATAACTGGTGTATATTTTAACACATTTTATTAATGGTTCGAAGAAGTATTAGATATATAATCAACTTTTATTTGATACATTAGACATATATATTCTTAACGAAATCTATAATTATGTATTATGCGAATTATTATTTAAAATTTATAGTTTACATGATCTAAATAATTAAAACATTAGATCATTGATTATAGATTGAGGTATGAATAAATTTATTCTACGATATTAATCATCTTCTTCAAATCTATATGAGTTTTTCGATATAGATTTCATCCTTTTAAATTAATTAAGAATTTCTCAGTTCTATTTAGTCAATTTGAAGGTTACTTAGTAAGATACATTTGATATGTTTATAGTTTTTTATTATTCCCTCTATTAGAATTATCATTTGAACCTCATATATTATAATCTATTATTAATATATTTTTTATTGTGTAATTAGAGTAATAAAATTTACTCATTCCTATATCCACCTTTTAGAAATATTTATCTTTTCCATAATATATATAAAATTCACTATTTATTAATTCTTTTTGAAAATTAGGTTTTATGAAACTAATGAAAATAATTACCAATAATTTGAGGTGGATTCAAAATATTGAGGTATACATTGAGAATATATTATATTTATAAAACAATATTTATTATTCCTGCCATTGGTTTTGTGGAATAAATTCATAGACTATTTTATGATATAACCAATAATGAAAATAATGGTTGAAAATTTCTTTTTTGAATTCATCTAATTCTATTTTGGTGATATATTCAACTAAAAATGTATTCATAATATGTTTCTACCATTGATCTACATTTACATTAGTGCAATAAACATTAAAAAAAACCAGACCCACTAGGTCCCCCCATGGTATTGAATTTTTCCAACAAAACCACAAAAATAATCTCTGAATATGTAAGGGACAAGGGAATGGCACCAAGAAAGTGTAAATCTAGTAATGTAAGATTATCTTATATGATCATGAAATCCATATATCACCAATTGACTATAAAATCATATCCATGAAGGAATACATAACTATATGATGTTTTAATGTTATTCAATGTCATTGTATACTCATAATTTATTATTCACAAAGTTTATACAAAAAAGAAAAATGATGAAAATTATGAACCCAAAATTTAGTAGAACTCAAGTGATTGTGAATATAGGAATAAAATTTCTTCATGGAATAAAAGACTCCATGGTTTCCTTAATTTGTGAAAATGGGTTGACCACTGGTATTCATGGAACCTCACTTTCACAAATTTGTTTAGTAGTTGATCTAAACCAGTCCCTTCAAGCATACATACTTCTGTGGGTGGAAGACTCTCCTGACCGGTAGCGTGATCTATTATTTAACTCAGTGAAAATTTTTTGTGCATCCTATCAAATCTAGGAGAATATGTAAAAGATGAAAAAATTAATTTGAAATGTTTTTTTAACATCACATCCAAGTCATATAAGATCATGTCACATGTGATGTCTAGTATATGGTGACCTTCTCCATTTAGAAGAGATAAAATCTACCTGAACCTTCTCAACCACTTATCCTGATGTCAATGGAGAGAGGCATGCAACATCATCAGAACCACCTACATAGTCAAACAATCTCATGCGGAAAAAACCCCTTCTCATACCCCCCAAAGGTTAGAGTCATTATCAGGTGATGGTTCCCTACCAGAATCCAAATCCAATTTTTTCTTCATGATTTCTTCTCTCAACTCAAATCAGCGGTCATAAATAGTTACTCAAACCATTTTAAATTGGAAATCCCCAACCTACCTTCCACTTATCTATCGGGTTCTTAAAAACCCATTTCTTCCATCAAATACCTATTTTTATACAGTAACCCCTTCAGTGAGTTATCATATGTCACCTTATGCACGCTTATAGATACCTCATTCAGTTATTTCGATCAAAAACGTCATAGAAGTATGATCCTTTCAATAAATAATAAATACTGTATCTCCTCATGTTATAGATACTCTGTAATCCTTCCCTAAGGATTCTATGACTCCTTAAGTCTAATAATCCCATATGAGGACATCAATGATCTCCCTCACAAGTGGTATTATTAACTTGTATCTATATAAAAAATATCAAAAGATTTATTCTATCATCTTATAAGGTTGTACTATGCCATCGGATAGGTCCATTCATAATAGACATCAATAAATTCATTCCATATATAGAATGATCCTAACATCGAAGTTAGAGTAAATACTTATTATATATGAAATTGTATTTTCAACCACTTAACCTACCTTACAGAAATTATCCAAACAAAGAAACATTCCTCCAAATTTGTTTCCTTCAATCATTGTACCCCAATAAAATATTAGATGCTTGTGGACCCCAAACAAACACAAGTTGTTCTTCTAGAAACCCACAATTAACAAGGATTATGTGGCAACATCAGAAAAATTCATCTCATTAAATTTTATTTATTGGACTCACAACATCTTATTGACCATTATATATGAAAAATGTTAGACACATCACATAACCATACTACAACATGACCATGAATACATTGTCCTGAGATCTCTACCACGTGTAGGGGTAAGAGACTTAAATGTGATTATAGAGATAAAATAAAATATGGTTGAGGGAATCCTCATGAAATGATTTCCTAGATTTACTAGTTTTTTTCTTGAACGATTTAAAAAAATATGGGATTTACAAGATAATTTTTCATATGGTCTAATAATAAAATGGGTTCTAATAGTACGTGGGTCCTACATAAACATTTCTTAAAAAATATTAGTTTCATTTTATTATAGTTGGATTCCAAGGTAACACACTTCACATATACTATCTATGATCATTTAAACCTTGTGCTTGATACTCTTATTTGGATGGGATGTGGTGGTTACTTCCAACTATATCATATTTGGACCGCCATCCACATGAATTATCCGATATTGAGGTACTCTTGTAGAATTGAAGTTCAGGGATGCTCATTGTACGACATCCAATGGAATCTCAAATAGATCAAAATGGATCTCCTATAATGGCCTAAATCCCAACCACATCCAAAATAAATACTTTGACACCATCATTTCTAAAATTTATTAGTTGTAATACTCATTAAAAATTGATTGTTTGAAAGGTATATTTGTATAACATGACCATAATAATGAAATTTTTCCCAACAAGACTATTGAACAACATATCCATAATTGTGAGTAGTCATAAATAATATAGTTAAATGAAGAAGAAAGAAATACATTGTACATCCACACATTTATTAATGATAAAAGACATTACTCTAAGTTGAAGATCAGAAATTATGATGTATATTATAGAAATAATGTATAGGTGGTTGTATGTATGAATGAAGCTCATATAATGACCATTCTAGATGTCCCCAAACACTAAATTCAAAGAGTCTATCTGATGGGTAGCAATGATATTCTTGGATCCCTCGACTGCTCGTTGTCAAATTATGACAACCCATCCTTTAAGACTTTAATAGATAAGAAAAAGATCCATTAAACATTGATTTATCTAATCCTAGAAATCATTCTATGCTCAGAAGGTTTAAATGGTGGGTTTTTTGTGTTCTCATGGGTTGTGGACAAGGTAGACCTTATAGTGGGATTACAAGATTCCATCCATGATAGGAACCTCTCATGCATGGTGCATACAACATTGATGGTTCTCATCCAAAGTATCAAGGATCTAGTTTTGATTCTATAATAACAACCATTTGAGAATCTAAAATATTTATTCAAATTCTCTTAATTCCAACATAACTGAGGACTATTGCTTAACCTTTCCCATAGGATTTCAACAGATCAACATGGATTCATCAAGGACATAACTTTTTAAGGATCAATTGGTGTAGGATATGAATGGACCATTGATTTAAACAACAAAATACATTGTTTACATGATATCATAAAATAGGATTCAGAAAATCATATGATAAGATCAATTGAAATTTATCTTCAGGGTTTTATATTTCGTGTTTTTTCTATTGGTCTTTTTATTTTCATTATAGGTGTTTCTTCTCATCTTGGATATAAATATCATTCATGTGGATGAATATTGACTTATTCAAATCAATTCACGGTCTTAGGCAGGGTGACCCACGATCCCTCATTTGATTTTTTATCATTTAAGACACCTTATGTATCCTTCTCAATATGAATATTGATTCCATGATAATAATTCTTTTCGAAAGATGGCATCACCAATAGAGCATATCCCTTCATATTTTCAAGGAAGATACCATAATATTCCTCAATGGGATTAGGTGGTTGATTCAAAGAATCAATAAAACCCTGCAGGAATAATTTCTTTGGAGTAGGAATGTGCTGAATTATGAGAAAAGTTGTTTTTACCTTTCCAACTTATTCATAAATGGGTGTGCTAGTACTTTGGAAAGAGATTTTGGAATCTACTGATGTGTTGTTACAATTTAATATCATTTTTATCCATTTAACCATAAATGAATCTTTGTTGAACATTTAAATAAGGTTAATGATATGATCACTGAGAGGATCAATAACGAGAAGAACCATTTCATATCCTTCAATGGAATAATATCCATGGTCAATAATGTACTAATCTATATTTCTATTCACATAATATGTTATCTCAAGGTTCCAAAATTGGAGATCAATTATTTTATATAATTACTAGTCTATTTTATAATGGGTACTCACTCAGATGGGAAATATCATTTGGAATCAAGGGAAAGAATGGATATACTAGTAATAGAATGTTGAATCAATACTAGGGGTGTCCCTAGTGAGATTATTGGATTTAATTAAATGCTATCATGGGAGGTGATTGATGTTTGAACAATGTGGGGATGATTGATAGAAAATTATGGGAATATGATAGTGGTTCCTAGAAGGAATGATTATATCTTATGGAATTTGAAGCATATGCACATAATGTTTTTACACTCACACAGTAGTTGGATTGTATGCAGAGCCAATATCAACTTTTTCCATGATAACATGGCTATTTTACATTTCATATTTGTAGGATTACCAGTTCTAGATATGCAAGTGAAACTTTCAAAATTTATCCAAACATGACAAATGAAATTTAGAATGAGGAAAAAAAATACTTATTTGAACTCATCACCATTTCAACTAACCCTGTCCTATGATTTTATAATAAATTTTACATCCATTACTATCTTCTCCAATGATTATTGGCATATAAATGTTTTCCCAATGAGCTCCATTGATGGGGGGATCTACTCTAGAAAAAAAATATCTGCACAAAATTAAACTCCCTCGAAGGAAAAATAAGGAACAAATAATTTCCCATAGATGAACATATCAAGGTCACATGAATATATCAATCATCGTGATGTTTCTATTGAACTGATTTTTTTGGATAATATTGTTTCATCTATTCATTGAGGTGATTTGGACCACATAGTCTGGAAGGCATTGGGATGATTAAATAATTTTAATACTATGCTATTAGCATGTGGCTCCTTCCATGATATATGGTTACACGACATAGTGAAAAAAAAGGAAATGACTGTACATGTTGTTATATTAGTTAAAATATGATAAATGATCATTCAAACATGGAATAAAATGTGGCATGAGGGTATAAAAAGTCAAAATATGGATCTAATTCCTAGAATAAGGAATTTGTAACCAGATATGTATCAATAGAACAAAAATTTGTTTGATTTTTATTCTCTCAAACCAGGTGTAGAACATAGAGCCCCTAATCCCATAATACCCATTGATAACCATGGAATATGGATTTGATTGTCACAACAATATCTTAGACATAATCTCAACACCGACAGCATATACAACACATGTACAATGCGCTGGGGATATGTGGTCTGCGATTTCAGGGGTGATGATACTATTTCATTCAATGTTTTTGTTGGGAGTGGGGACTCTCTTGAAGAGGAGGGTCATAAATTTATGTCAGGGATCATTATTTAAAGAAAAAATTACATAGATCTTGAATCATTTCAAACTGACTCCAAATATGTTTTCAACTTATTATGTGGCTACCACTACACCACCTAGTCAGTTTCTTATATCATGGACAAGTTCAAGAAGTCTATCATCAATAAAATGGATGTTCTTAACTAATATCATGAGGGTAAAAAAGCTGTATATTTAGTATCATTGAATTAAAATCAGGAAGTGAAAGTCCTGTGGCTTTTAAGATTTGGTTTCACCCCCTAAATGAATTCAGTTAGACAGAGGATATTTCCATTGAATTCATTATTATATGCCAAAAATACCATATTCATTTGGATGATACCCATTCATCAAAATATAAATAAATAAATGATGAATATAATTATAATAAAACAATGATCACAGTGAATTTCAAATCCTACTAAGATTCACTATGATCTGGTATTTCTGTCTATGTGCACACCAAAAACATAAAACAAACAGTATATAATATGAGGACACAAAATATTTATTGAAATATTACATGTTTTTGGGTTACTATCAAAATAACAAGAAGGATTCCATAAGAAGAATTTTTCTGGGCTGCATTTCATATTACAATCAATTGAAAAACCATATATCTTACAAAAGCATGGAAATAATGGATAACACATAAAATATAAGATGTTTTTTAACATTCTAATAAACCCTAAAAACAACATATGTGAATAAATGATTTATCTATAATATAAAAAATCTATTTATTAAGGTCTATATTAATTAACATAAAACCCTAGTGAAGAAATCATCCCTACTCATTCATAATATGGAAGGTCCCCACATTTCTCAACATCCTCAAGGTCAGTCACACCACATAGTACAACACAATGGGGACTCAAAAAAATATCCATAAAAAATTAAAGATCCAATTGGTATGATACTTAAACTAGATATAATTATTATAAATGGTCCACCACTCACACATTGGAATCAATACCAACCAATCATGAAAGGTGAATAATTTAATTCACTAGTGAACCATTGTTTCATCAATAATGACTCATGATACAAATAACCATATGAACACAATTAAATATGATCCTCCAACCAATAATTAGATTGATACAGGGATCCCAAAACATGAGGATGATAAGATTTTAATGGGGATATTGACCCCATATATCAAGGATCCTAACCGCATCCCATTTTAAGTATTTCACCGCACCGTGCAAGATGAAATATATAAAACATCATCATTGTAAGGAAAAATAGAATTCATTCAACCCATGTATAGAATAAGAGGGAAACACTAAAAAAAATTTGTATCCCCTCTAATATTAGATATTTCTACTGGAGAGGTAGACCAATGGGGAACCTAGAGTACCTTATTCACTCCAAGCCCACAAACAATTAATGTTATTCATACAACTATAGCAACACTACCATCAAACAAAAACATTTATGTCACAATTGTGGGATACACAACCTTTTATTTTTTTAAGGCCGATTGAGGGATTTATCATCCAATAACCTATATACCATCAATAATACTCGATATTTATAAAAAATTGTAACTAATTGTTAAAATATTAGGTAAACTAATGTGGGGATCATGTCTTTAGTAGACTGGAGAAGGTGTCTACATTATTATATTAGATTATGTTATAGGAAATAAAATACATATTGACTTAATAATTAATTATTCTTAGTAACCTAGATATATAATGTATTATTTCATTATATTTTAATACAAAAACCTAAAAAATATGAATAACATTATCTTGTTCAGATTGTTCTTTTATATCAATCTTTATACACTTCTTGCATTCTTGTGGAAGGAAACAAACTAAGGGTGAGTTAAAATGATCAATAATGGTTAAAAATAGTGGAAAATAACATGAATCAATAATAATAATAAATATTTAATGACAAATAATTTGACAAAAATAACATTTAAATAATTTATCATTCATGATTAGAAATTACAATATAAATGTGACAAGGTAATGAATATGAAAAATTCATTAATAAATAAAATGAAAATTAAATCAGTCTAATTATAATATAATTTACAATAATAATATATATTAAGTAATGAATCTATAAATAATTAAATTCAAAATTACTAAACATTGTGACCTATGAATATATTCTTATACGTTAAATATCTATCATAAAACAGTTGAAATCTATAGGTAAAAAATAATTTAATGCTAGCTTAAATATTTTCATAATGAGACCTAAAAATTCATCTATGTTAAATAAGAAATAAATCCCCACCATTATCTCCATGTACAACACATTTTTCATATATTCAACAATCGATTCAGATAATGAATCAATATTCCTTACCATTAAATATTCTTATTTATGAGAGATGTTGGATTATCAATATTTCCATAGTCAATAAAATAACTATCAATATTAAAAAAAATATTAAATAATGAGCAATGGTTTATGTAACTATCATACCAATAAATAATAATATGTGTATTAAGGGTAAATTTTATTTATGATGAACATAGGAAAATCAATATATCAATTTTAATTTAAGGACTAAAAATGATTCGAGAAAATGAATTCAAATACTTCCTTAGACTAAATGATTATATACTTCTAGGGGTAGAATAATTATTTTATCATTAACAAATTTTATTATTTTATAATAAGTACAATAATTTTTTTCATTGAAAAATAAAAAATCCATAAAAATATCTTTATAAAAATTAATTTAAGAAATTATCCTATTAATTTTGAAAATAATCGTTTAAAAATTGGTGTTCAAAAAATTTGAAAATAAATTTATTCCAAAATGACCACTAAAGAATATAAAGGTTGTTCTAAAACATTTAGTGGTCATGAGGGTTTAATATTAATTTAATTTATTATAGGTTAAAAAATATTCATTTCACAATATTTCTAAAATCCAAAGGATATTTTTTTTAAAATTATAGGATGATTCATATAATTTATTTTTAAAAAAATATGTTGATAAAAAATACATTTATAAATCATTTATAAATGGTTAAACTTATGTGGGCATTTTTTAACACATTTTTCAGGATTAAAGAAGAATTAAAAATGAATTTGTAAATAACTTTGATTTATTTTCAAAAAATATTTTATCAAAAATTATAAGTAATTTTTTTTAATTGTTTTAATGTTACATGATAAAAAAATATAAATACCCATAAGATAATTAAAATAAAATTTTTTACTATATAATAATCAAATAAATATCTTCAATGGGAATTCAAGGATAAAAAATCAGGATTAAACTGGGAATATGAAGAAAATCCATTGAAAACATCATAATATTGATGTGAGGATTAATAAATTATAATATTATATGTATCAACATTAATTAAACATAAAATAATTTGAAATAGATCAAAATATTTTCAAAATTATATACATGTATAATCCAACAATATCAATGAAAATAGAGATGTAATATAACCCAGTAAAAGGAAATTGAGTTTTGATAATCTGGACCACTTGAAAATAATTTAGAAAAAATCCATTTGGATGATATATTTCAAAATAAAACATAAAATACAATGTATTATTAAGGAGTTAGGATGTTACATGTCAATATTGTTGTATATAATCCATATAAATGAAATTAGTTTCATAATAATATAATAATTCGTAATCAAACAAAATTGAGAAGAAATATTATCCCTTGCACTTCGTTTTAGAATGAAAATAATTTATCTTCTTATATAGTGGCTTTAAACAAATTATTAAAATTTTAATGATTTTTTTTGTATTTATAATATCTTTTTTTGTAATTTTTAATATCCTACCACATATTTTTGTAATTACTAATTGTTTTCACAGTTGTGTGTGTTAATTGCCTTGTATTGTCATCTGTCTTTTCTCATAAAATCTCTTATTATTTTTTATATTATAAGATGAATTAATCTTCAAAATAATAATTATTGCCTTATTATCATATTTATATATCAATAATACTATTCAAACCAATAATTAAAGAAGGCCTTGAGATATGAATCATGTTACAATCATAGCGAAGTTATGTCGTATGTTTTCTTGAGTAACATTTATGTTATTTTATGATCATCATATAACTATGAAAAGGAATATAATATATATTTATAATGATCATAGAATCATAAAAACTGTATTATTTCATTAAATATATTTATATATATAATCTATTTCGTGTGGTGATGAATATTGAGTAACATCATTTCGTGGAGGTAGTAGTCGACTCATACATGGATGACGTTATCCTCATTCATTGTAAGAAATAAAAATATATATTATCATTTAATACTAATAAATATGTCCTGAATATCATAGTTATATTATTTCAATGACATATATTCATTAATTTTACCTTTATTACCTTCCATGTAAATCATTAGTGGAGAACAGATTACATCGACTCATGTGGTCGTAGTCAGCCATATACACATGCGATAATATTGTATCACCTGTAGAATTTAATATGACAAATGGTATATAAGATATACTAAATCCATAGGTATAATAATGTTATAAATATAACACAATTACATTTTATCAATCGTAATTATAATTCTTGAGAGTTGGTATTGGAACCACAAATGATATTACTTCGTGATGTGGTAGTCCTCTGCACACACTTTTTGTGACTTCATACCCAATTTTTGGAGTTTGGGATAGTGGTGGTCATGAAAGTATCATAAATATATCATATTAATGTTAATATACTTATTTCATTATATCATAATTTATTAATAATTAATTAGGTAGGTGGATGAAGAACCAAATTACAAAAAAAATTGAAGAACATTGACTCTTATTTTGGTAAACTCCATATGTTTTCACCAAAAATAATTATTTTGTACTGTTTAATCCCAAAATAAGTCTTCAAAAATTATGGTATTCAATTCAGGAAATTAGTTAGTTAGTTTTGTTTTGGATAATTATTTGATGTTAAGATGAAGAGAGAATAGAGGATGTCCATTTATAAGTGAAGTGAAGAGCACACATGTAATTCATAATATAAAAACCTTAAAATCATGGTTTTCAAATGAATAAATTGTCAATAATGAATTAATATAAATACTATGATATTAAATGGTATAAATATATCAATAAATTGAAATTATACAAGTGTTTTGTAACTTTTAACTCATATATTCAGTGTTTTACCCACCAGTAAATGCATTTTTACCAAAACCGGGGTATCTAATTTTTATTATCATCTCTATTCAATTCCTTCAAAAAACAAGACCTTATTTGACAATATAAGTTATTATTAATTTAATAATAGTTTATATTTTCAAAATTTCATTCACATAAGTGGAAAAAAATAAATTATAACTAATATTACACACGGGGAATGAAGTGGTGTTTATAATGAAAAAACCGTCAACTGTTTTAAACGTTTTCATATAGGATTTTAGTATTAAAATGAATAAAATTGCATAAATTTGAATAAATTATATATAATTTAACAACTTTTACATTGAAATTAATTAAATATATAATTTAGCTTTATAAATAGTTTAAATAAGAAATGATATTTCAATTACAAATTAATATTCTTCACAATTCATCATAAAATTTAATTTTCATAAAAATACCATAAAAACATCCTGAAATTTTTGAAAACTGGATATAAATTTTTTATTTTTTAATATAAATTTAGTAATATTATTAAAAATAATTTAAATTTATATGTGCAATGCACAACTACACTGTCTTCTTAAAAAATGGCTTTTTCAGATTATATTTTTTAAAATATTATTACCTATTTTCATATAAATAGATAAACATAATTAACATAATTTTATTAGTACTAATCAATCATGAAAATTTAATGAATTTTCTTTAATGGTATTATATATTATGGTTCATTTAGAATCAATTTTGTGAATTATATATGATTTACATGAATTTAAATTCAAATAAGCATATCAAATTTTATTTTTAAGAATGGTGTATAATTTCACATAATCTGATGAATACTATATTCTTATTTTAGAATTAATGGGTGTTAAATTCACCACATATTAAAAATATTTGACTATAAAAATTTGAACATCGGATCAGGAATAGAGGGTATGATATTTGAAAATTATACTGTTGAAAACTCACATTATCAAACTGTTAATAAAATACCCCCTTTATAATAAAGGAACGAGATGTACAAATGTCATATGGATATTACATAACATGGTTTGAATGTCGGAGATCATTGGTGAAATGTTAATATGTGGACATTGATAAAAATCCTATGTTATTATAGTGAATGATATATTTAATTAATATTAAGAATGTAAATGGTCAATTGAATTTCAAGAAACTCGAAACCATAAATATGAGAGGATTTAAATGTATATATGATTCATCATATATAAATGTAATAAGATAATTTTTTGATGGAATATGATTTTTTTGGGTTTGAGTAAATATTTTACAATCTATGAATATTAGGAAATATATTTAGTTGATATGTTTCTATTATATAGGAAAAACATCAACCTATGGGTTTTATTTGATCAATTTATAATTCATCACATACATAAGAAATTAATATCAAAAAATTAATTTTTATGACATACTCTCAAAAAATCAATTTTAACATATTTTAATATCATTTATAAAATGAGAATTCATTCCATATATGTGTAATTATTATTATATAGTATTGGTGACCATAAGTCACCAAATATGAATAAATATCCATATGGTAAATTAATACATTAATATCTAAAACATCATCCATATTTCAACCTAAAAAATTTCAAAAATTGATAACCATATGAACCATCCAAAATATTAGGATCTATCAAATAAGATATATTGTCTCTGAATTTCCAAAATGAATATATCATTAATCCCCCAAAATAGTATGAAGTATCTATTAATCATTAAATACGAAAAATGTAAATACCATCAATATTTATTATCTTGAAACACGTAAATAAAATTTATTACCACAACCCCTTATTTAAAACAAGCATGTTTCCTTATTAATTCAGTAAAAGATAAAATTATTCGATATTACCATGAATCCAAAAATGTTGTAAAATCTACCAATAATACAATAAACCACATTATTATAAAATAAATAATCTATTCGGAAGTAGTTCATTTTTTCCAATTTACCTAATCCACGACAATTATCCCATTAACCCAAATGCAGTATATAAACATCATGAAAATGTTAATATTTATCTCTACATTAATATTATGGATTACTAAAAGATCAACATTCCACAAATTATTTTTTAAATTATATCTATACCATTTAGCACTCTCTCTCAAAAACTTAATGAATAAGTAATTCACTCCATTATTTATAAATTTACTAATTCATATAACCATGATATGACAATAGATTTTGGTTTGTGTCAAAATCCTATCATTCTCCGGTCAGGGTTTTACTCCCTACAACCTTACTGGATGTGATATGTTTCCCCCAATATTTTGGATATCCTTTTTAAAATACAATATTAATATAATTGTTATAAATTTTCCCATATAATATTATAGACATCATTGAAATAAATTATTCCTTAAATTACATTTTTTTATGGTTTATAAATTTTCTTTATAAAAATTTGTAGTAATATTATTTTACAATTATTACAAAAATTATATAGATAATATTAACCATAAAGGTAATCAATACCTCAAAAATTATTCCATAAATTGGATGTTTCTTCAACATAAAATAAAATTTCACTGTATCATATACTAAACTAATGTCTTGTATCATAATAAAATATTTCCAACAATATCCTTAATAATATAATATTCTAACCCACAATAGTTTCCAAAATGGGTGTTTAAGACATTAAACGTATGATCAACCTTAAACTCAAAAAACTATTATTGTATCCATAACAATTATGTTAATGAAAAAACATATACATTAAAAAAATTCATAGTAAATAAATTTCTCTTGATAATTATAATAAAAATACAATTGGTTAAATATACCAATAAAATTATTTATTCATTCCAAAAACCTAAATACATCAATGATTTTATTTTAGCATAAATCAATCCATGATATAATGTTGACCATTAGAAGAGTTAAGTGACTAAAATAATTACCATGTACACCACATTTAATATATTGAACTATAAATGGATCCACAGAATGAAATTATTTCCTTCAATTATACTAATAATTTTTCCTCATCAATTATTTTACTTTTATAATACTTTTTCACATTCCAAACATTATTCATTTCCATTGAGATAACTAATTTTTTGTCTATGAATCCTTAAATTCTAACAAGTTCATTCATTTTTATAATATATCCAAATCCATAATAATTATTTGTAAACAAAATTTGAATTATCCCAAAACATCACATAGTAGAGCCAAAAAATGTACAGAGTAAGCCCAATTTTCATGCACGAGATGAAAATTAGGTAAATAAAAATGCCCTCATTTCTGAGTTATTACCTCTTGGTATATATTTTCCACAACAATATATACATTTTGTATCTAGAAAATCATGTATTTATATTATAAAACAACATATTATATTTATTACAAAAATCATATAATCATGTTCAATACATAACCTCAAAGACAATCACTTAGTTATGTTTCCAAATATGTGTTTTATTATATATAGTACCCATGGATTATTATAAAATTTATACAATAAAAACTAAAACGACACAAACCCAATCTTTTAGAGGTGTTATATTACTTTATTAGAATGGAAAAAGAAATAACTAATCACATTATCATGGACTAAAATTTTTAACGGTCATGGTAAAATAGATAAATACTCAATTCCAAAATTACATTTCAGTAAAATATTAAAAAATTATTATTTTAGAATAAAGATATTCAATCTATAATATCATATAAAATTATTCATGATAAAAATAATGGATTTCTAGAGAATCAAACAACAATGAAGTCCTGAAATGATCTATAATGATTATGTATTGTAGAAGATATAATTAATCAAAAATAATAATCAATATGTAATGATAACTAACTGAACACATATTCCATTTAAATAATATTAATATCATGACTAGAAAATAAAAAAATCAATATGGAAATTTAAATGACAATAAAATATTCCATTTATAAAATAAACATATAATGAAATGAATTCAGATATAATACCATTCCAAAAATAACCTGTATAATAATAAGTTAAATCTTAATGATGGAATTGTTTAATTATTAGACTTCCTATTCCAAGAACATGATACCTATATCTTCTTGTCCATAAATAAGATATTTTAAAATTATTGGTAAATACACATTTATGTATAACTTACTTCTTTCCCCACAATACCTAATGATTCGTTGTGTATTATTATATCTCCCAATGATTCCACATATATCAAATAATATATTTAATTCAAGAATCAATAGTAATTAAAATTAAATATTGGTATTGAATAAAGAATTAAAATTATTTAAAATTTTCCATCCAATTAAATAACATTGAAAATAAAACATTATGGGAGGAAATTAAGTACATTTAAATAAGCATTCATATCTGTGATATAAAATATATATATTTAAGGTAAATTTACGGTTTAACTATAATTTGAAAATGATCACTTAAATGGAATATTAATTACTAAAAAATGAATCATGAAATAAAATATAAATATAGTTCTTGGACAAAATTATTAAAATCCATCTAGATGAATCATAAGGATGGTATATGTGCCACAAATCCTATGTTTAGTATATGTAATATAATGGGATGTTTAATGGAAATGAAAAAAATATCATAAAAAACAATAATGAAGAAAATATCATTTTAATTTTTAAATGCACATTTTGAATCTATTTGTTCATAAAACATTCTGAAAATACTTTTCTATTTAATTAACATTATAAAATTAAAAGGCATTTTTAAATAATTTACTGGTTGCCTTATCTATAAATTATATTCATATCTTAAATATTAAAAGAAATATTCATTTCAATTTTAAATTAAATAATAGAAGGAATTGTTTAAATAAATGAATATTTCATTAAAAATTATGAAATGTGATACTGGGAAAAATGGCTTCAATAATTCATCTTGATAAAGTTAAAAACTGCTTGGAAAATATTTTTATGCAATAGGTTTTTTATTTATAACAGTTTCATAAATGAAAGTGAAATGAAGTCAGATCATCAAAAAAGGATTATTTCAATACTTTTAATTAAAAAACATTGGAAAATGGTACTATTACATGAAAATTTTCCAGAATATCAATATAGGAATAAAATTAAAGGGGTTTATTTTAAAACTATCAAATCATTTACTTGAATGTAAACTCAATCATAAATAATCCTAATAAAAATGATTTTGTGAAATAAACCCTGAAAAAAAATTATAACATAGAATTATGAATTGATTGATGATTTTATAATGTATATAAAATGTACATACATATAGAAGAATTTGAAACAAAATATAATATAGTCAAAATTATTTTCACACCTAATCATCTAACCTCATAATCAATTAATAATTTATATAAACCAATAAAAAGAAATTACGTTTAAAATTATTTAACAAATGGTAACATTTCATTAGAAATTTAATTTTTTGGAACAATTAAAATGGAAAAATAATATTTACTGAAATATTATGTAATGATGATATTTTTTTAAAGGTTGGGGCCGAAGCCACATTTTTATTATTAAATCAAAGCAAAGACCTCTTTTAACTGGTTAGAGGGAAACTCATTACATAGCCCGAAGGCCCAGTGGGATTGTATCCAATTACATAGCATGTAGGCCCAAATTTTTAGCCCAATTAACATTCTGTGAATAGCATCCCGCCTGCTACAGTACATGAACAGTACCACCGCTGCTACAGTGCCCTGTTGCCGCTAGAGTACTCGCTGATGAACAGTGTCGCTGCTGCTCTAGTACTGCTACAGTACTGCTACAGTAGCCTGCGCCCAATAAGTTTTCAACCCCCGTTTTTCATGTAGCATTACGGGGTTATTACCACTAAACCAAACACCAAATACATGTAATGATGATATAATAAATCATAGGTAATGTTTATAAACCAAATAAAATATTTTAGGTGCTTAACATGAAAATATGACTCAATAAAATGAAAGTGAGTTAAAATGCCTTACCTCGTGATTCCTTTTGGTTGAGCATGATTTAAAATAAGTTATAGTGGTTTTGAACCTATTTTTAACTATTAAAGAACAATATTAATTTATAATATAATGTATATGATCATATAATAAAATATTATCTCGTATTTATTAATTATCATTCATTCTTTTTATTGGTTTGGGTGGTTATTATCTTGATTCCTAATGTATTTTATTCATAAAAGATATAATTAATTTGTATGTTATATATTTAGAAAAAATGTGTAACCACAATCAAGAAATAATTATATTATTTAAATATAAATTGCATTTTAATGATTGGATATGAATGACTGTTTTGATAAATGAATTAAATACGATCATGGAGTTTGTAGTTCGTATATACAGATTAGAGATGTTTTAATTTTTCAATAATCATTATGTAAAATATGATAGTAATATTTTATAATTCTATAATTATTATAATATAAATAATACCATATTAATTATTAATATTTATATATATTTATAATCCTTGTAAAATTTTTATGAGAATAGATTTACAACATTTATTAAAGGATATAGTCTACCATACTCATACAACTGTATCATCTTTTAGTATAAGAATAAATTGAAATATTGTCATTTAATAATGTTAAATATTTTCCAATATCACAATTATCTCATTAATATGTCATATATTTCTTATTTTTACACTTATTTCCATAAATATTATACGATAGTTAAAAATTAATCACATCTCTATACGAGGCGGTAATCTGCCAGGCACACGAGCGATGTTACCAAATTCCATATAAGATATAATGTGAAAATAGAATATATAATATAATTACAAAAAATGTATCATATTTTTACAAATATAATATATGTACTTTATATTCATCATCACACAAATCCATAAGTTGCTTTAATTGAAAAAATCCTGACATCAATTCGAGAGGTAGTAGTCCGCCATAGACACAAATGTTGATTTCATAACCCATTCTATAAATGGGGGTATTTTTTTATTTATTTAATATTACATAAAAACATAAATATTTAACTAATATAATTCAGATATTATATTATTATTATTTAATAAAAATTCATGGAGGTGGGGGAAGAAATGAAATTATACTTCTCATTGATTAATGTTACATGTATTTAAAGTACTCTCTTAATGATTACACCAAAATACCTCATAGGTTGTCTTCATTCCAAAAATAAATATTTTTGGAGAATTTCATGGTTTTGGTATGTGATTTGTGTAGTTATTGAATAATTTTTTTTAAGGTGTGATAGTGTGTGTCATTTTATTATTGAGGTGGGTGGAAGAATTATAATTTTTGAAAAGAAACATGTTTTACCACATTTTAAAAATTCCAAGAATGTTTCAAAAATGGTGTATTGTCTAAAATAATACATAGCATGGTCTAAATATGTCCAGGAATTATATTATAGACATGATTTTAGTACATTTTTACCCTATTCATCCTAGCATATCCGCCGATAAAACTTTTTTTACATTAACCGTGGTAAATAGTTTTTACTCATTCCACTATTCAATTTTGTACAAAATTAATTTTTACTTATTAAATAAGATAATTTATATTAATTCGAATTATGGAGTTCATTTATCATGTAATAGGTAAATTTAAATTTTAATAACATCCCAAAAATGCGATGAGATAATAGGTTTTCAAAAAAAGATCAATATTTGACAATGTTTTTGTAAAAAATATCATTATGAAAATGAATAGAATTACATAATTTTTTTTATTAAATTATAATTGAATTAATTAGAATTTATAAAAAATAAAAAATATATTTTATATTTATAATTAATTTTTATTAAATAGTAGTATTGAATTAAAATTTAGAGATTCCTTATTCATCACAAAATAATACATTTTAGAAAACAGAAAAAAACCTCAAGAAAAATATACATTTAAATGTAGATTTTGAATACAAAGTTTAATTTTTCAAAAAAATTATCTAAAACATTAAATTTAAATTTAAATTTATATTCACAATGTGTGACTAATCTGAAATTAAAAAAACTATATAATTATTCATAAAACATTTCATTTTATTAATTTCAATGATTCTAATTTAAATAAAAATAAATTTATAATAAAAAATTTATTATATTTTTTTAATACACATACCATCCAATTTTAATGAAATGTTAAAAAGGTTCACTATATTATCATACATTTAGACGTTTTTTGCATAATTCTCAAGCTATTTATGAGCATAATATTAAAAAATATTTTTTGTGGATTTTTTATGTTTACTGTGGTGTTTCACAAACACTTTCCAATATAATGGTCTTATTTTAGATATTTGGGGTGTTAAAACTAATCCTCTCATGATATTACATTATGACTAAGGGAATTAAATCCTTTAAAGTACCTCACAATACAAATCATGGAATTAATATCCTTTTGATTCAATTGTGATTTTATTGTATCCATTATGATATTTTATGTAAAGGCTAATGTCATAAATTTTGAAATCTTTATTTTAATAAGTATAATATTTTTTGAAATTAATAAAAATATTATTGTCTATAATACTTTTTTTATAAATATAAATGTAAATTTTTATAATCTAATTTTCTATCTTTTTAGTGATAATGTAACTATATAACATTATGACACAGTCATGAATCTGTATTTGTGAAAGCTATAGAAAATTATGAAATTGAATTTAAGAACACATAAATTAATTATTAATGGGTAATTAATATTTTACCAGGATTTTTCTAGATATATAGATCATATTAGAGACGTTTTATTGGTTTTTATTGGAGTTAATTTTATTACATGTAGTTTTTAATGTCAAATTAAATGAATATTTCAAAATATAAAATTAAGGATATTTTATAATATATATTATTAAATTATATTAAATTAAAAAATGAAAATATTCATCCAAAGAAATTGTTTATGGATTAAAATATATTCCATGGTCCACTTATGTTTCCCTTTCTTATTTATATGAATATTTATATCCATTGAATTATAAATAAACATAGTTTTTCCGAAAATTGACAAAAGCCATAATGTTGGATCAAAACAAAAAGGAAATGGGAAAAAATAATCAATGAACATAAATATTTAATTATTTTAGAGTATATATACTAAAAACCATATTATATTATGGTGATATAAAATTTGATACATTTTGAATTGAAAATTAATTTATATAAAATTATTATTTTTTAAATTTCATAAATTCCCCACTACTAACTTATAAAGGGCGCCCCATTTCTCTCCTCTCCAGAAATTCATATCCATTTGAATCATAAAATACATACCAAAATATATTACTAACATACCTATAAATGTTTTATTTTTCTTATTTAGGTCATGCCAAAGTCTTTAGATGTAGTATGATTCAATAATAAAGTGGTCAAAAAAAGTTAGTGTTTTTTTACTTAATGTTTAAATATAATATATTCCTCAAACTCAATTAGATATTATTAAAACATTAATAAATATCAAAAATAATTATATAGAAAACCCATTGATGTGATTTTGTTAATTTTAAACACATTATCCATGTGATCTTCCATTTAATGGGAGAGGAAAAATTCATTCATGTATATGGCGTACTACGTTTTCATTAAGCCATATAATTTGTTTCCATCACAAACTATTATAACTATTTATGATGATGGATTTAATGTGTATATATATAATATTTATGAAATATTTATCAATCTGGAAATTTATTATATATTCTATTTTTTACCTATCCATCTATTGAAAAATGATAACATTGTTAGTGTGTAAATGTGGATTATCACCTCTATAGATCAATCAGATTAATTTCTAATATCATTAAATAGATTATATAAAAAATTTATTAATGATATTATATTATAATTAATATAAAATCATAATTTTTAAATGGTAAAATCATACATACCATCATTCTTACGTTATCATTTAAAAATGGAAATGATACTATTTTGTACATACAACCTATATTCATCATTATTTCAAAAAAAATAATTTTTAATCTCCATATTTAGTGGGTGGTTTAAATGTAAAATTAATTTATAAAAAATATTATTATTTAATGACAACTATTATTTATATGAAATAAAAATTTCTCCTTGGACTATGGTCAATATACCTAATCAATTATTAAATTACACATTTGAGGAGCTTAATAAACCAAGTGTGGAATTACACGATAATGTAATTAAATAATTAATTAAAATATATAAATATATATATTATAAAAATATGTTGTTGAATAACAAAATTATTTTCAATTAATAGAATAATTTTTATAGCTGTACTATACAAGATTTAAAGGGAATGCATGTAAATTTATAACTCGATGAAAGGTATTTTGATGAACTTTCTCATTATTTAAGAATATTATAATGTTATGAATATAAATTCAATTATATAGTGTATATATCCATATTACATGACCAAACATGAATATTTAATAATTAATTATATTTTATGTTATAATGAGAATTATTTAATCCAGTGATATTTAACATAAAAGTTTTCAATTAATAAGTTATTTTTAACTCAAATTTCTTCTATTGAGAAATAATTATTAATTGAGTTTTATATATAATGATTATATGTAAATTGATCTCTATTTTTTCCTATTTATTTACTAGTGTATTATATGGAATTAAATATTTTTACTTAATTAATAGATAGATTTATTATCACTTTAAAATCTATAATCTTTTTAAAGTATTTATTTATCTAAATATAATTTTAATTCGATAGGATTCATGTTATTCCCTATTTTTTCCAAGATTAAGGTAAATACTACCTCCTGAAATAATTTTGGAATATTAATTCATGAAATTCATTGGATTTACAATGCTATAACAAATTCATCATTACAAATTCATTTTTTTAGAATTCCACAAAAGTGATAAATAGTTTCTTTTGTAATTTATTTTATTTTTTAGATTTTTTATATTGACGGTTTATTTAATGGAAATTAGAAGCTATTATTTTATTGAATCGCATATATTTTTTTATAATTTTTTTATTAATGTGGCTTACCTAGGTATTTTCAATTTCCACCATTGATGAATAATGAACCTTCATTTATTTTTCTTTTATGTGATATAAATAGTATATCTAATTTTAGATACAAAATCCTTCTCTTATATATCCATATTATATAATATTTTTTAAAAAATTATGAATTGTAAAAAAATATTTATAGACATTTTTATTCGTTATTTTTCTTTCTATTAAGTGGATTATAATATATATTTCATAAAATTTTATACATCGACTACTTCTGAATTTCTTTTCTAAAATAACAAAATAATGTTATGAATGGATTTTACCCACCGTCATAACAATACAAATCATAGAATATTTCATTATATGTTTTAATATATCATTTAAAAGATAATTCAACTACAAATATTATATTAGTTTTTATTATTAGAAATAGATTTTCATTTTGGAAATGATGTTTTCCTCAAAAAACGTTGTTAATTTTTTTTTCAGAATTTATATTCCTCAACAACAACCAAAAATTAATTTATTTATTATCCACTCAAAAAATTCTTTAATTAAATCGACCATATACATTCAATGGATGTATTATTTCAATTTTTAGGGAAATTTTAATAAAACCAATTTAATTTTCATTGTTAATTATATTAAAATAATAAGTGTTTTCTATGAAACATTGATGACCAAAGAACATTAATATATCTATTATATTTTTACATGATAAATTGATATTATTTATGATTATGTGTTAGAACTATATATATTATATTCATAGGTGATCTTGATATAGTCTATATGAATGTTCGAACCAGATATAAATCTCAAATGAATTGGGTGATTTTGTTTTTATTCAATGGAATGAATGATGGGGTTGTCTATAGTCATCAACCCTACATATTTATCTATTCTATAGTTATATTTAACGTTTTTTGTGATGATATTTTAAATATATTTAAAAAATATTTCCAAATACTTACTATGGGAATTTAATATATTTTTTTGATGATTGAAAATCCATGGATTGTGATTACTGATTGATATAAATATTTCCCTTATTTATGTTTTATGTGAGATCTGTAGTTTTATATTGAGGATTTATCTTTGATGAAATATCATATATTTTCGGATGTAAATACATTATTTCATCAAACCCTTATGCACATCATATAATAACGTTTGAAATAAATTTTTTAATTTTAATGTTTACCATTATTGAGTGTTGGAGCTCAAAAATCTTAAGTTTTCTTTTTCCAATGTGATAAATATATATGTTGGATGAAATATTTTAAAAAACTTATAATGTGTGAAGAAATTTAGTGGAGATGTTAATGACATAAAAGGAAATATTAAAAAATAGGTATCAGTAGGAATAAAATACCACATAAATGCATGTGTATTATTCTATACGAGCTATTTCTAATTTTTAAAATCACTAAACAAACAAAGTCATTGGGTATGTAAGTGATCTATTATTTCCTTATGATTTATATGGAATTAATATATAAGTATAGACCATGATTATAGATATCAATCAATAAATTTTATGATTATTTTTTCATCACCAGATCTAGTAGTGTGGATCTAGGGCAATTATAGATGGTATAAGATGAACGTTTTTGATAATATTAGAGATTAAAATGTTTTTGTGTAGGTTATGATAAAATTTACTGATACTAACTAAGGTTTATATGTTTTGGGTGGATCATAAGTTCAAAGTCAAATACATCGCCTTTGGGGTTTTATGTGATGGGATTTTATGTTTATTAAATGTTTTTTCTATGATGTTTTATTGTGTTGATCAATATATGAAACTAATGATTAAAATGTGATAGTGATATTTAAGGAATGATTTCATTACAATTATTGGAAATATTTTTTATGTTATTAATAACTTTTATTATTCATATTATGTTTTATATATTTGTGGTAATGTGTTATTACAATTTTATAAAACAAGTTTTAATATATAGATAACAGGAGGAATAAATAGTGATTTTGGGATTAAGTGATTATTTTTTCTTATGAAGATGTTCAAAATGATTGGAATCATATATGATTTTGTTAATTGGAAATATTCTTTATTATGAGGATATTTTATTTGGGGATTAAATTTTGAATTATATTTTGGAGTCATATATAATTTTAATGGGGTAATATAGTGAATAAGGATTTTTTGGTAAATTGTTTTTATATAATCATGAATTTATTATTGGTCATTAAGTGTTATTGATGGAGAACATATTAAATTTATCTTAAAATAATATAATATAAAAATAATTCTATTCATTGGGTTTTAATATTATTATAGAATATTATAGATAATTTCAAGGATAGTTATTTATGGAATGATTATGTTTTAGCTTTGATTTATATTGTTCTGTCTGAGAGATAAATCTATTATTTTTGTATTTGATGTTTTATTCGTTTTTTGAAATATCATACCATATTATAACAATTTTGGGTTTTTTAATGTCTACATACATGGGAAAGGACGTTTATCTATTTTTTTTATTTTTTTATAAAATATATGTTTATTGTATTGACTCAACCAAGAAACAATCACCATGAAATATAAATCCCTGACCCCAGAAACCCAGATATGGTGAATTATTTTAATTCAATGGAACAATTATAAGGAATCATGTCCAGAAAGTTCGATCAGTTTAGTAGTCTTGGGAATGATATTGTATACATTCACATTGCATTAAAATAAATAACATAAAATATAAAATTGATAATCCTTTCATATTTCCATTATTATATTAGCTTAAACCTACATAAAAATCATAATACACTTATTATAATCCTGAGAAAATAAAACATAAGAAAGGGGTGATCACTGATGCTCATATAGGTAGACAATATAGCGGAAGATATCGTAAATAATCATAAACATTTATGGAATGGTATAAAATTAAAACACAATCTCTATAAACATAAACAACAATATAATATATAAAAGATAACTAAAATAATGTAATTTAAATATTCATATAGGTATTATACTAGTTAAATAATCACATGTGATATAAATAACCAATCACATAATAATTGAATGCATAATGACTAACATCTTAACCACAAAGTCAAGGCCTCGTGCTAAGAACCTAAATATAAATTTTGTCATGACCCTGTGCCAAGAATCTAGTTTGTATCATGATACCTACTGATGCATCCAAAGGAATTATAAGGTTGCACCCATAACTCACTAAGCCCAATGCATTCCACATATGTAAATGGTAAAAAATAATATAATCATTAATAATAAAACTAGCATATGAAATGTAAATAATTTAACAACAAATCATGAATGATATAAAAACACATCTATAGGAAAAGATATCTCATTCAATACAATATGTAAGATTGAATTATAATATATCATCCTCCCTAGAGAATAAATTAAAATGAACTATATTGACAAAGATGAAAATAATTAGTTTAACTAATTCTTGAAAAATATCCCCATTTTCTTGAAATATTTAAATGTGACACTATTTATCAAAGAAGTATTTTGAATGATATTATTGAACCAAAGTATCCCAAATTAATGAAGCTTGAATAAAAATAATTTCGTAATAAAATTATTCAAAACATTATAATATCATGAGATTAAAGTGATCATGATATAATATGTTAAATTATAGTATATACACCTTATAAATTTGAATTAGAACATAACAACAAAAAAGTCTCAATGGAATGAAAATTTAGACGAAATCCCTTATAAAGATAGTATACAAAGATTATAGACAAATCAATAACGTAATTATCTGTCAAAAATATAAATACACATAATATGATTGTATATTCATTTTAAATCAAACATATGACATTCACACATATTATTGTAAAAAACTAATGACTTGGATGTTTAACTCAATGAATGGGAATTGAGTTAAGATTACACTTATAAAGTTCATATAAATGAATAGAGAATTTATCAATGTAATATTATGTGTATCAAAAGAATATCCACACAAATGATAGTAGAAAATTACTACCTAAATAAATAAGGAGTGATTTCATACCTAATCTTGGAGTAAAAGAATCAATGAAGTGTGCATAAAACCCATTGACTATAAATTAAAATTAAATATTCCCTTACTAATTTGGTCACTTATGAAACATAAACCCTGTGAAAAAAAGATAATAAAATTAGTATTTAAATACCCATAAATTAATTTATGTTTCTCAATTAATACAATCAATGTTAGTTCATGCACCACACAAAATGAAAAAGATTCAAATATAGAATGAATATCACGAGAATAAGAATTGAGATGAAAAACCCTAACCTTATATTTTCTATTAGTCTAGGGTAATATTAACCTCATTAATAATGGTTAAATAATATTAATTTAATTATAAAATAACAACAGACATAAATATGATATTATATTTGATCCTCTAATATTACATTCTTAATAATATCTCAGTTGTATCATTGTTTCGGTTGTTAACTGATTCACTTTACTTTATATATTTTGTTATGAAAGTCATGTTTGTTAAGGATAAATTTTTTTTATTAATATTATGAATATTATGGTTCTCATAAAAATAAATTTCTATTCATAAAATTAAAATTATTCTTGAATGGTTACGACGAGGAATGAAATTTCATCGCGTCGTGGAGATGGTATGCCATACGTAGGCACAAGAAAAAATATAATTTTATTGATGGTGAAATATTTTGAAATTAGATGGTATATTATAATTAAATAATAATAAACATGTTAGATTGATTATTTACATAAATTATAATCATTATTATACCCATACAAATACTGATGTGTCGAATAATAAACTATACCATGACGAGGATATAATAAGTCGTACGAACGCACATATGTCGACTATTTCATTAATAGGATGGATTAAATAATGAATATAGTTTTACCATATTTATAATAAAATCACATTATGTAGAGGGTACCAGATTTAATATTTTGGTACATAATCAACAACGAAAGAGGTAGTGGGATAAGAAATGAACATTGAAAGAGGAGATGAAATAATTACATCTTCTTCAAGTGCTTCTTTTTTATTTGAAAAAATGGTCCTCATAGGATAGAATTATGATCAATGTAAGGCCACTTGGATGAAGTGAGGCTATATGGGAGTGTATTAGATCTAGGTTAGACTGAGCCAGAGGTTAGAATTAAAAAGAAGGGGAAGTACCCTTTTATAAGACTAGGGAACAAAATTTTGGAAAAGATTGAAATATTAATTTATTATAAAATTATAATCAGTTTTTAATTGCTCCAAATTGATTTATTTAGAGATTAAGGTGGATATGGGTCAAAATCTTCTAGGAGATATGTTTATAGACATGTTTATGTCTCCAAATTAACCTATTTTTTTAGCTCATTGTTTAATTATTTAACATTTAGCATGCCATCTTGTATTTTTAAACAGAATGGATAATATAGTTACTATAAAATTCCAAGAGAACCAAAATAGGTCCATTAATTACATATATATCATTATATACATCTATTGGATGATCCATATATTTCGAGAACTATTATATAATTCAATAAAAAATTATTTTTCTTTAAAAAATCATTTATGTAAATTTTGACACAATCTTGTATTAGAAAGGCATAACAGCTTGATTACATTGAAAAAAATACATTTAATCAACCCTAACATGTCATATTCACCTAGAAAATTTTGGGATGGTATCTAAAGTTTAAATTTATATTTATTTTAATATTTATTATATCAATTATTTTACGCTCTTATTAATAACGTAATTACTACATCATCCTTGTGTCATAAATAAATTTAAATATTTAATCACTAAAAATTTATAAATAAAATACCATGATGTAGTAAATATTATTATCTTTCGAATGAATATTTACATTCTAATTTATCTTATGTATAATCATATTTTAAAAAACCATTAGTTATTAAAATTTGAATTTAACAATTTTAATAGTTTTTCAAATAAAATATAATAAATGTCAAAATCCAATCCATGTGGATAAAAAAGGATCATATTTTTGTCCTATGGTTGATTATGGTCGATGTACACTTATACAATCGAATTGGACCATGTGTTGGGTTAATTATAATATCGTTTTTAAATTTAAGTACCCTATTTACTTTTAACCATGGTAAATAAAATTTAAAAGTTACTATTCAACAAAAATTACATTCATCATATTGGACAATATTTTACATACTTATGATAATCATGTATGATTTATTATGGAAATTCAATTCACAAAATTGGTAAAATTATGTTTTATGAAAATCTTTTTATGTGCCTAGAAGGTGGTTAAAAGACGTTAAAAAGGCCAATATAATTTTATATATCTAATATTATTTTAAATGAATAAAATGAATTATATTTGACTAATATATGTAGTATGACTCTTTATTTACTATAATAAGAATTTTATATAAAAATATTTATTAAATGAGAGAGGTCATTTATATGTAGTATGTATTATTTATCAATATTCTGCAAAAATAGAAAGTTTTCAGAAAAATACCAAAAAATAACTCTAAGCAATTTTTGGTAATACAGATCCAAAAATTATGTATATTTTACCAAATTAAAATTTTAGGAGTGTCTAATATTAATTTTAATATTGTTCACAATATTACATAAATAGATGTTCTTTTATGAAAATAGTTTTTCTAAATATATATCCTTTTTAACAAAACAGATACATTTCATTATAAATATGTTTAATTAATGTGAAAATAGTATGTATACAATTTAAAATGTATTTGATAATATTCATATTACAATAATAAATTGATAAATAAATATATTGTTTAAATAATTATAATACTAATGCATTGTCTCACAAAAACACAATCTTGTATATTACGCAAAACAAGTCAATGTTCCATGAAGTATAAGCTATAGAATTACATTAAAGATATTACATAAAATGAAATAGTGGGGTGTTAAATTATTCCCCTATTTTGGGAATTGTATCCTCAAAAGATTAAAATTGGGTTTGGAATCTTCATTGAAAGTCCCACATCGGAAAAAGATTCAACTAAAATATCAGATTAAATAAATGAAAGAGAAGTAAAAATGTCCCCGACACAACCCATTCAAGGGTTCCATGTTGGAAAAAAAGATTTGGATGAGAAAACATACCATCTTGATATGATTATTTTTTATAGAAAACATGGTAAGGAAAAGTTAACTACTAGAAAACCATAAAATTTTGGTGGCTTAAACGTTCTTTGACTACCTAGTAGGAAGAATAAACAGAAACAGTTTAGGTTTTATGTTATTTTTTATAATGTGATAGAATTTATTTATGATATTGAATAAAAACATAAGTATATATACATAATTTTTATGTAGAGTTTTTTCCTATAATAAGTTTCTACCAAAAATCCATCTTCTCTCTAAATTATGAGTATTATAGATGAATTGGTCACACCTCCAGTGCTAGAATAAACATCTATAGAATCACATTATCCACAAAAGATGAACTACTTATTTATCTTATATATAGACATTAACCAAAACCAAAATGATTAGTACAATATCATATGATCCCCCAAAAAGAATAATCCTTTATATAATGAAATATTGCTGTTAATTCCCAAATTAAACAAACAATACCCAATGTTCATCAATGACCATTCAATAAAAAATGGCCCCTAAAATTATTCAAAATAATCCAAACTGTTATTGAAAACAATATTTCATAAGGATTTGATCACAGAGTCTTCCATAATAAATCTTAACATTTATCTCTAAGTAACATCGACTACCATTAAAGTCACAAACTATAAAGTAATTAAACTAATAACAAATTCTCTATGATAGGTCAATCATTTCCATAAATAACACAAATCTTTATAAGTCCACACGAAAAATATATATTCTTCTAAAATTAAAATCCTCCATTTCTCATCAATATAAATACCAGAGTATTCTATTTTCCTTAGGCATATAGTTTTCCCAACAGAGCGAATGTCTTCCAAAATAACATTTATCACTTAATCACCAAATAATTTTCATATACTAATGATATCTATTTAATAAATCCGAAGTTACCAAAATAAAAATATTCTTGATCCATACTATTATTTAACTAAAGTCATACCAACCATGGAAAATACTTAGTCCAGTGGTAGGTGATAAATCTCAGTCACACATTGGTTTTGGGTTCAATTCCCACATATTTTTCAGACACGATGGGTTGTTACACGGTCTGCATGTTTTACTTTTTTCAAAAAACTATATAATTTTATTACATTTCCAAAATGAGATTATTTGAAATAAAATAACCATAACATTATTTAACCAAAAAAGAAATTTCATACCTCCCATTCTCATCACAAAAAGTAATAAACTATAATTGCATCAAATTAAAGGGTCATATAACCCCAAATGGTTATTTATAAAAATATCCCCAAAAGAGAAGATAATTATTCCTCAATTATAATTTTCACATAAAAAACTATAGGGTTACACATAAATGATAAAATTCGTATAATATGATTTAATAAAAAATAGCATTAATACATTTAAACATATCTCCATAAATTTATTTCCTCTTAGGTTATTCTTTGATCTAGTGGTTATCCAATAGAATATGGAATTGACTTGAGTAATGTCAATATCCCCTACATTTAAGATAAATGATTGTAAATTTAATATTATGATTATTTTTCTTTTCTTCTATAGTACCCTTTTCACGACCCGTCCTCGGGGCCCGTGCCGTGACTACCCCAAGACCGCCTTCCATAGGCCAGGGGCTGGCGACTAGAACCAAAGGCATAAAATCCCGATAACTGGGAAGGCATTGCCTTTATAAAAGAAAACAAGCACCACATAGTACAAGCGAAAGAAAAACACTAAGTACAAAAGAAATTCTGAAAAGTAAATGGGCCAGAATACAAACCCAAAAGAATGTACGACTACAACTGAACAAGGTACAACATCAAAAAGACAAATAGCTGGAAGAAGGAAGCAGCTCCTGGGTCGTCCACCTAGGAACCTACCTGAAGGGTAGGTATAGATAGCGCAACTCCTAGTCATCCACCACGGATACTACGTGAAGGGTATGTACAGATAGCCTCCTCCATGCTCTCGTCCGTCAACCTCCTCTGTGAGTCGTCACATCGTGTAGTCCACCTCCGGGTACTGACTCGTCGTGTAGTCCACCTCCGGTTACCAACCAGTCCTCGAACACTCGGCCTCCGTCAGCACTGCCCGTCGTCTGCAACCAACACAACGAGGAGCGGGAATAGCCCGTGCAGGGGTGAGTATAACGATACTCAGTACGGACCCTGAGACCCTAAAGGTCTCACTAAACCAACAAGGATAACCACACGAAGATCTCAACAGATAACCTCTACATAGATATATGCCCATACATGTACCTAAGTTATCAAGTAACCCATTTCAATCATGAGGAAACACAAGGATTGTGAAATCAACGGATAACCACTACCCAGGTATATGCCCATACATATACCTAAGTTATCATGTGACCCATCTCAATCATGAGGAAACTCAAGGGTCAAAAGTCTCAGATCAACCACTATTTTCATTATCGAAACAGTGACTGCTGAAGAGCTCCGTCTCTGGAGTGTACAGTGGTCCTGTCACGACTCTGAGGTACTGCTCACTAACCTAAGACTGCTAAAGTACTCCTCTTGTCGAGTACCGCGGGCCTGCCACCTCACATAGTAGTGCTTCCCACCAGGGTCTGCCACCCAAACATAGTAGTGCTCCCCCCTCATAGCTTACAGAGGTACTACTTCTATCGAGTACCGTGGGTCTGCCACCTCACAGAGTAGTGCTCCTCCGCTGTGGGTCTGTCACCTCACAAAGTAGTGCTCCCCACTGGGCTACGTAAGTCACTCCGAATCGAATCGGACAAGTAGTCTTCAGGTCTCTGCCGGCTACATGGTCTCCGTACTCCGTACGCTCTTCTCTGGGAGGGTCTGCTCCACGATCTACAAGTCTACACTTCAAGTATCTCAAAGTCCCATGAAGAAGTATCTCAAAGGACCACTTCGTCATAGGGGTCTCAACGCAACAGTCGGCGCGTCAATCGGACGCCCGGTCTGTGAGTTATTAGCCTTTTCGTCCCTGGGGCCTGGTTGGTTTCGTGAGGGAACCAGTCCGGCCGTAACTCAACTATACCCCGAACACTCATAGGGTATACTCATAGGGGCCATTTCTCAACTTGAACAGCAACGTCACTGAAGGTTCGTGAAACGGACGTCTGGTTAGAAAGATATCAGCTTTTCCGTTCCAGGGGCCCAGTTGGATTTCAGGTACAATCCAACCTGGCCGTATCTGAACTGCATCCAAAACTCAGGCGAAGTATGCCAAATGTTCCATCTCAACAAGAGGAAAACAACGAGACAGACGGTGCGTCAATCGGACGCCCGGTCTGTGAGTTATTGGCTTTTTCATTCCAGGTGCCCAGTTGGTTTCGTGAGCGAACCAACCCAACCGCACTCCGACGGCATCCAAACCTCGAGCGTAGGAAGCCAAAAGATCCTTCTCACTTAGAGGAAAACAACACAGTCGACGGCACGTCATTCGGACGTCCGGAACTCATGTTACGAGCGTTTCCGCTCCGAGGGCCCGGTTGATTTCGTGTACAAACCAACCCGCCCGAACCCAAAGTTCTCCGAAACCTTGAGTGTTATATACCGAAACGACCATCTCAATCCAAGGATCACGTTTCCACTGACGGTGAGTCCTTTGGAGGTCCGTAGCCCGAGTTATGGGAATTTGAACCTAAACAGTTCGGTATCAGGGGTTTCGGGCCCGGGCCGACCCCGCCCGAGACCCCCTGGTTGGCCCGAACCGGGTTGACCCGCCCCGAACCGGGTCGACCCTCCCCGGATAGGGTCAGCCCGGGCCGGCATGGCCCGTCCCGGCAAGGCGCGGCCTGGCCCGGTGCAGCCCGGCCCGGCTGGGCTCGGCCCGGCTGGGCTCGGCCCGGCCTGGCGGACCGGCCAGGTGCCGGTCCAGCTGGGGGCAGCGCGCCCAGCGCGCTGCCAGCTCGGCTTCAGCCGAGCTGATTGAAAAAGAGGGGGGTGCCTGCCCCCCCCCCCTTGTGTAACTGCCCCCCCCCCCCCTTGTGTAACTGCCCCCCCCCCCCCATAATGGGGGGCCGTTCATCTGGCCGGGGGAATTTAATTCCCCCGGTTTTCTTCATTCCGGCCGGCCCGACCTAGCCGACTGGCTGCCTCTCAACGGGAACGACAGTGGTCGGTCCCCTTTCCGGCTCCGACACCGGCGGCTCAGCTGGTCGCCGGTCACCAAGCTCCGACGCGGCCCGGAACCGGCCACGGCCTTGTCGTCTGGCGCGGTGCGACGGCACCGTGCCCCTCCGCCGCGGCCCCGCTCCGGCCGCGGCGCCTTCGATTTCCTTCGACGCGGCGCGACGATGTCGCGTTCTTGAATTTCTTTCCACGGAGCGGCGCGACGGCGTCGCACAATACTTTCTGTGCGATTCCAGCGTGGTGCGACGACACCACGCCATCCCGTTCCATCCGCAAGGAAACAAACATGAACATAGGAGGGGGTTTCGGCCGTGTTTGTGTGGTCCGGCCCCCCTCTCGTTAAATGATAACATTTAGTCGTTTATCCTCGAAGTTCAACATGCTAGAATAAAGAACAAAAATAATTAAATAAAATAAAAAAATCCCCTACCTCTGTTTCAAGATCGGAATACGTCAACGAGCCGCAGAAGATGAGCATCGCGGAGATCGAGCGTCGCGGGAGAACGTCGACGTCGTGAAGCGAGGATTCGAGGTCTATGACGGTGATTTCGTCACGGAAAACCGTCATGGAAAAGACGACGCAAAAGAAGAACGTCGTGTCGCGGATATGGCGTCGCAGAAGAACCATGTTCATCGGCGGAGAAGTTCTTCGTTGAAGAATGGTGTTCTTCGCGTTCTTCGTCGAGGTTGAAGAAGAAGAAGATGATGAAGAAGCTTTCCCCAAACCTCTCAAGGTGGTAAAAGAAAACCAACCAAGATAATATAAGTCTAAGCCTTATTTTATTTACACAAATTTACCTCTTTGAATTTCAAAAGTTTGAAATTTAGTAACTCATCTCAATTAATAACTCAAGTTGTCAAAATTAAAAAGAAGAGGAGTTATTGGGAGTTTAAAGGGGAGTTGAAAAGTTAGGGTTTGTGTGGGCCCCACCACACTTAATCCCCTCAAGGGAGGTTAAGTGGGTGTGGGTCCCACCTCTAACTCCCTTAGGGAGGATATAACCAACAAGGTTTAAAATAAATTATGTTCCACAATTTATTTAACTACATCCAACTTTCCCCAAAACTAACTCTCGACCCGCATAAAACGCAACCTCAGAAAAGGTCTCCTTAAGAGAAAAACGGCGCTGCGAGTTCATCGGTGCCCTTGGAATTCGATTCCAGGAACCGGTTCAAAATTTAGAAAAACTCGCTCGCTCGTTCACTAAACGTACCCGAGCCAAACTTCTGAAATTAATTTAGGGTACACCGGGCCTCGGAATCAGGCGCCGTCAGAAACTGTATTCTTGTAAAATTTCAAAGAAAATTAAGAAAAAAATTTCCTTGATGTTTCCGGGTCTTTAAAACACATTATTTTTTATAGTCAATTATTTACTTTATATGCTTCATTCCCACACGTAAAGAATTTATTTTTTCTATTTAGACACTTTCATAGGCGTCTCCTTCGACATTTCTTTCATAATGGAAATTTATCTTTCATTTCTCCATGGTCCCCACTGCAAGTCCTCTTATCAGTCTCCATATTTCTCTTGTTTGTTGATTTTAGGAGTTGGTTAATGTAAATGTGTTTAACTATATTTATGGATACTTAATTTGGCATGAAGAAAATATATTTTACACAAATCAACATTCCATTGAGTAGATCATTTCAACCATCGTGCCCACATTGTACATTGTGTTCAATGTTACTATGACTTACTTGGAATCAAAACATTTACTAAAACCATAGAGCATTGTGTGAGTAAAACTATCCATAAAATCATTTTGATAATATCATGAAACCTTATATTCAATATAAAACACGGTAGTATTAACCAAGGGTATTTATTCTCATCTTATATAAAAAAATTCAAATATATTTGTAAATAAAAAGTTAATTATATTAAACGTATCCCTCGGGAGTGTCAAACCAAGAGAAAAAAAAGGATCATTGCCATGTTCTAGGAATCCCAGGTCATGCCTGAAACTCATTGTTAGAGTTTTCACTCATAGGTTCATCTGTTTTAGAACCATGTACATTGGTAGTATCCAGACAAGGATGTATTACATAGAAAACTCCCAAAATCTCTAAATTACAAAAATACTAGGATGTTCTTCTATACTAATCCTCAATGTATGTCATATGGTAATGTCTCTTAATCAGAGTTTATCTATATCTACTTTCCAAGGATATTTCAAAAAATACATTGACACATATTATAATTCCATGACCCCTGAAGCCCATAGCCGGTGAATTATTTTAATACATTTATATGATTACAAGGAATCTTGTCCAGAAGGTTGGATTAGTTTAGCAATCTTGAGAGATAGATTATATAGTTGAAATTTACATTATAATTTCTATCATAAAATATAACATTTATTATCCTTTGTGAATTCCATTTTTCTTCTGGATTAAACCTGCATATAAATATTAATACTCTTCTTGGAATCCATAGAAAATTAAAAAAAGAACGCAATGATCTCATATTCAATGTAAGGATAAACAATATATATGAATATATCATTAATAATCATGGAAAGGAATAAAATGGAAACATAAGCCCTATAAACATAAACATCAGAATAATATTTCAATGAAAAATTAAATAATTCTATTTATGTATTCAAATGGATATTCTACTAGTTGAATAATCACATGTAACATCCATAACTAATCTCATAATGATGGAATGCATAATTTCAGATATCTTAACCTTAATGACAAGGCCTCTTTCTGAGACCCTCAATATAAATTTTCTCACGGCCTTGTGCCAACACAGTAGTTTCTCTCATTATACATATCGATGCATCAAGGGGCTAAAATGGGCCATGCCCATCACAAAATAAGTCCAATGTATTTTTCATATGAAAAGGGTGAAACAAAATCTAAAAATTATTATTATAAATTAAATACTAAACGTCCATAATTTCACCACAAATCATTAATGGTATAAAAATACCACATAAACAGTCAATAATAACTCATTCAATACAATATAGAAGATTTTATTATAAAAATCAACCTCAATAATGAATAAAATACAATGAAGGAAATTAACATAGATGAAAATAATCATTAAAATTAATGAAGAGAAATATCTATTTTTTTAAAACATTTACAAGTCGTGTTATATAACAAAAAACTAGTTTTAAAGTTTTTATTGAATCAAAGTTTCCCATACAACTTAGAAAATATTGAAAGTATTTATAATTTTATAAGATTCATATCAATATAAATAAATTTAATAAACCATTTTAAAACATGGACATAATGAGAATTATTTATGATAATAAATCTTTAAAACATCTAAAAGCATATTACAGTGAAAGAGTTCATATCCAAGTTAAATATGCTGGTATAGAAATAATTGATGAATATTATTAATCAAAACATTATAATATATTAAGAATAACGGGATTCATGATATATCTTGTAAAATGAAATTATATACAAAGACAGCAGCATTAGATTTAGTATAAATAAATGAAATAATTATGTATAAAAAATATAAATACACTAAATATGATTGGATAATCATGGTATGTTAATCATAATACATTCACACATATTATTTTACAAACAAAACCAATGAATTGAATGTTTGTCCAAATGAATAGAAATTGAGTTATGATTTCCCTTATAAATATCATATCAATGACTTGAGATTTTATAAATAGAGTGATTATGTGTATATAAGGTATATTCTCCCATATGGGAATTAAAATTAATACGTAAAGAAATAAATAGTGATTTCACTTATAATCTAGTGTAAAATAATAAAAGATGTGTGCATAAATCACAATGAGTTGAAATTGAAATTAGACATTTCCATACAAATTTGGTAACCTATGAAAGAAACCCCATGAAATATTGATAATAAAATAAAGATGTAAATACCAAAAAATTAATGTGTATTACACAATAAATAAAATCATGGGCAGTACATAAACCACACAATAGGAAATAGTGGATAATATAACATGAATCTCTCAGGAATAAAAAGTGAGATGAAAAACTCTTACCTTAAACTTTTCGTTAATATAGGGTATGTTTATCCTATTTTATAAAAGTTAAATAATATTTATTTAAATATAAAATAACCATATACATAAATATGATATCATATATGACCATATAATATTGCTTTGTTAATTGTACGTCAGTAGTATGATTGTTTCATGTGTTAACTGATTCATTTCTATTATAATTTTTGTTATGTAAATATTGTTTTTTATGGATATGATGTATTTTATGCATATCCAAAATTTTATTAGGTATTTAGAAATTATTTTTAATCATCAAATGAATATTAATCTTGAATGGTTATGATGGGGAATGAAATCTCATCATGTCATACAGATGGTAATCTATACGTACGGACGAGTGAAATATCATTTTATTTATGGAGAAATAAAATGTAATTGGATGGAATATTATAAATTCATATTCATTAACATGATATATCTATTATTCACATCAATTAAAATAATTATAATACCCATCCAAATAATGAAGTGTGGAATAACACACTACACCATGATGTAGAGACAGTAAATCTTACGTACGCATGTTTGGTGACATCATCATTAATTTCATGGATTGAAGAATGAATATGGTTTTAATATATTTATATTGAAATAAAATTATGTATAAGTTATAAGATTTAATATGTTGATATCGAAAAATCATATAAAGTTAAAGTGGAATAAGAAAAAAACATTGAATGAGGTGATGAAATAGTTACCTCTTTTTTGAGTACTTCCTTTTGATTAGAACAAAAGGGCTCCTTATGTTTTCCTTTAGATAATATTAAGGCCTATATTTGAAATGAGGGTAGTTGTGATGATATTTGAATAGGGTTTTTCTAAGTCAAATTCCTTTGGATGTGTTAATTCAAGATTAGGGTAAACACCTTTTTATAAGAGAGGAGAGATGCACTTTATGAAATTTTTGAATTATTAATTTATTATAAAATTATTTCCAATTTCTAATATCTAAAAATTTATTTATTTAATGATTAAAGTGGGTTTGTCTCTAAATCATCTAATATAATGGGTTTTATACAAGGTTAGGTCACAATATTACCCTTATCTTTTACATTTGACTCTTTGTTAAATAGTTTAACTTTTACCATGTCTTGTTTATTTTTATAATTTAAAGTTAATATAGTTACTAAAAAACTCCAAGGGATCCTATAGTAGTTCATTAATGACATATCTAACATTATCTAAGTCATTGGTCTGACCCTTAGGTTTTATTTTCAATTTTATAATTTAATAAAAAATTATTTTTTAAAATTTTTTGTTTATGTCAATTTTGACACTATTTATTATTTGAAAGTCTTACCATCTTTATTAATTTGAAGAAAATACACTAAATCAACCCTAAAATGTCATATTCATATAAAAAATTCGTGGATTGAGTCAAATGTTTCAATTTACATTTATTTTAACAGCTATAATATCAATTATTTTAATCTTTCATTAATATGGTAATTACTGCATCATCATTGTGTTATAAATAAATTAAATTATTTTATATAAAAAAAATTATAAAAAAATTACAATTATTTAAGAAATCATTTTATATTTATAATAAAAATTTATAGTTTAATTTATCATATGTATCGTTCTATAGTAAAAATGATTTAGTTATTATACTTTGAATTTATCAAATTTATTACTTTTTTAAATAAAATATAATAAATGATATAAACGAATCGAAATGGATAAAAAAGGATCATATTTTTGACATATGGTTAATTTTTTGAAATATAATTATCCAATAGAATTAAGACATATAATAGGGAATTTAAAATAACATTTTTACCATTAATTACAATATTTACATATAGCCATAGGAAATAAAATTCAAGTTACAGTTCACCAAAACATATTTTCGTACTATTAAACCACATTTTATATTATAATGAAAACCGTTTTGGGGGATTTTTTAAATTCAATTATCATATGTGGTATTATTAATTTTTCTTCAAATTTTCTAATGTGCCTAGAAGGCGGGTAAAAGAATTTAAAAAAATCCACAAAATTTTATTTATATTATCTTATTATAAAATGATGAAAATGAGTTATATTGGACTAATATATGGATTATTTATCTATTTTAAATTTTAGATAAATATATTTTAAAAATAATTATTTAAATGAAAATGTCGGTTTTAATGTACTATGCATTATTTTTCATTATTCAGCAAAAGTTGATAGTTTTCAATAAAATATCAAAAAACTCACCCAAATCTAATTTTGATATTCTGAATCCAAATATGATGTCCATTTTACCAAATATTATTCTTATGAGTGTTTAATATTAAATTTTTATGGCCTAAAAAACTACATAAAATGCTGATCATTAAGAAAATAGTTTTTTAAATATATATCTATTAAATAAAAACATATACATTTAATTATAAATATGTTTTATTTATGCGAAAACATTATATATAATTTTTAAAATATTCTTTTACTGTTCATATTACAATATACAATTGATAAAAATATATATATTTTAAATAATTATAATATTAATGTGTTTTCTCTTAGAAACTCAATCTTGTATATAACACAAGACAAGTTAGTGTTGCATGTAGTATAATCTATTGAATTAATTTAATGTTATAACTTAGTATGAAATCATGGTGTAACATGAAAAAAATTCTATTAATGGAAAATATGGGATTGTGGTTAAGATTTATTAAATAATGAAAAAATAATTTTCATGTATTTTTTTATATAATTTTCATACACCATATAGAAATGGAATCTTTAAATTATAGAAAATATATCATGAAAAAAATTCATATTTCAGTCATTTCTAATGAATCAATGATATTTTTCACTTATTAGTTCTTTTTCAATAATATTATAATGATCATTTGAATTTGTGGATTAACATTTCTCTATTACTCTATGTCATAATTTTTAAATTAAAATTCTTCTATTTCCCTATTTTCAGTTACCATTTCGGCTCTCCTATTTCAAAACCATTTATTAATTATTTAATATGATCTTTTTACTTCCATTTGTCTTTTTTCAATGGTTGTTTTGTCATTAATTTTTAAAATGTATTCATTAAAAATTTATTTTCATTTTTAATAATATTGAGAACTAGGTCCAATTTTAAATTTTGAGTAAGTAATTTATTTAAGGTGGTTTTAATAAACATATATAATAAAATATCTCTATATTTGAGGGTGTATACTACACTCAACCCTGATACTAAATGATCAATAAATTATAATTACTTATTTTTTTTATAATCTCCATATTAAATGGGAATGTATGAAAATGAATTACAATGATATTATATATATATTTTTGAGAAATATCGAGGTTATTCCTCTTTTATTCAAAGTAAGAAAATAAAGGAAACCCAAGAGAGTGAAGGTAAACAATGAATAGTACCCAAGGCAAACATTTAGATACCTATCTTTATCCTCAATCTCTCGATTATAATTCTCTCCTCGTTTGAGATTATATGCCATCCATACCTTCCTCGACCACATCCCCGACCTCTCGATCACCCCCAACTTGGGGGAATTGATTGAAGACTTTTGAGTAGAGTCTCGGTATTAGTGCTTTCTTGAATCAGAATTGTCTTGCTTCTCCTTTCATGAATCAGAAGATAATTTTGTTTCCATTGGAGTCATTACCTTATGGTCCTCCATAACATGACTCGGAGAGATTGTATCCTTGTACGTTTTCTCATTTTTTTGCATATCAGTGGAAGTAACACCATTTTTATCAGAAATAGGTGCAGGGTTACCTGCATTCAATTTTTTAATCACCAAAGAGGTTAAAACTGGAGGATTTTTCTTCTTGTATGAGACAATATGGAAACCATCATTATCCACCATAGGTTTTGAAGAAGCATGACATGTTTTAGAAAAGGCCGATGACTCCGATTCTAAAATTTCCTTACCCTTTCGGCTACCCGGGGCGACCATCCTTTCCTGTGAGTGCTTATGATCAACCTCTTTTTGGATTTCATCTTCAGAAACTTGTAACTTCATAAATTTATCATTGCGAACTAGCTCGGTACTAGGAACAATTGATTCTTCTATGAATATGGCATCCCAAGATTTCATCTTGTACTCAGGTGAGTCACTCGGCTCGCAACCCTCCTCATCAACCTGTGACTTACTAAAATCTTCAGTAATGATACTCTAAACTTCATTCTCATTAGTACCTATTAAAAACCACTGGGGAAGAATATAAACATTCTTAATTGATGCATTTTTCTTCTTTTTGAGACAATTGCTCATATCATGACCCCGCAAGGAGTAGAATATGCAGACTTTGGATGGTTTACAGTTACATGGTTCATGACGTATTAAATAACATTCCTTAATGAATTTTGGAATTTTCTCATAAAAAATATTTAACTCAATAATATTAGTTTCTATTTCAATCCTAATCATTTCAACTAGAGTCAATCCTAGTTCAACTTCTACCAACCACCTTACAAAATGGCCTAATGAAGCCACTCCCATTTCTTTATCAATTTTAATCAGAATGTCAATATAGATTGAAATATAATACATGATTTTGGGATTCCAGTGTTTTCAATTTAGCCCATAAAGTCTAGCCCACATTTCAGTGGTGGAGTTTCCAACCTCAAGTGGGTTAAATTTTTTATCCCATTCCCAAAGGTGAATGTTGCCCGGTTTGAGCACGATCGAGCCAAAGCCCCAAGCACGCATTTTCAGTTCTTCCATGGGGAAGATTATATGAAAGTATCCCTTTCATAGTGAGATGAATTTCTAGGATGAAAAACTCCAAATAAAAGACATTTGTTCTTTGATTTCTTCAATTTTTAGAGGCTGAGAACCCTTATGAAGAAATAACAGAGCTATGATTGAGAACTCACCCATTTTAAGTCTCTCTTAAATAGATTATAGATCTACTGTGATGTGCACAAAGATTCCTTTTCATCAAATTGAAGGATCATCCATGCTTTTGCATTTGGAAAATGCTCTGTTCACATAAGATTCCATTCATCCAGTCCCTCCTCCCGTAACCCCCCAAAGACTCCTCCGGCTAAGAATGAGAAGTATCTTTTTTCCTAGATCGAATTGATTTTCCGGCATTATCCTCATCCAACACCCTCACAGGTCTGTTCGGGACCAGATATCGCACCACCTTGGCCGACATCTCATATCAGGGCACAACTGTCCCACTGAATCCTCATGCGCCAGTTGTTACAGACGTCGTCACACCCGGAGTCACCACCTGAAATCCGTTCAAGACCAAATCAATCGTCTCTTTGCACTTCACTATATTATAATCTGGCACTACCAAACCGATCCTCATCTATTTGCTCTTGCAGATCCCATCTTTACCCACTGTCGAGATCAATCCATAGCCATTGACCAGAGCCGTCACTTCCTTGCGTATCATTGTTTCCCGCACAACTGGATGACTCCTCATAAAATTGTACATGCCGAGTCCATCCTTTTCCATCGTCATTCTCTTTAAATACTCTATCATCGATCAACCTCCATACCTATGGCTATCAAAATGATCTTGAGCAACAAGAGAAGCCTCCATGGAATCCATATGATAACCCTAGGGTATGGTGGCAGATCTATGAAAATTTTATTTCATTTTTAAAATGAATATGGTTAAATTTTATAAACTAGAATATTCATTTTTTATAATTGTATGACTTTAAAATTTATTGTGGAAATTAATGATTTTATTGGAATATATATTTTATATTAATGTATTTAAAAGATTGAATATATTTTATATTTTTTTGTAAATATTATTAGTCCTTATTTATTAAAAACACAATTTTTTTCATTTTTACTAGTTTGATATAAATAATTTTAATAAAATAATTTATATAAAAAAAATAATTTCCTTGAAAAAATGATTTTCATTGGGGATTGTGATTTAAAATTTAAATAATGTTATACAACTCATATGAATAGAATTTGATGAAAATACCTTATTTTGAACAAACATATATAAAATATTTACATATGTAAAACAAATTTTTTTTTCGAAAGTCAATTCTAACAATAATAAATTTTTATTACCATACTAATGGTAATTTGGGTTTATTAAGGGTAAAACTAATGTGAGAAGGCTTAGAATTCGTTTATTTTTATTCTTATTTTCATTATATGCTTCTATTTCACCCATAATCATCAAAAAATAAAAAAATATTACCATTGAATACTTTTTATCATTTATTTTGACCATTAGAAAATTTATGTAAAGGATAAATTCATAAATTAAACTCTCTTGATTTTAATATTTCAATAAAATTTTATAAGGAAAAAGAATTTATGTTTGTTATAAATGGTTAAAAGAATGGAAATTTTTATCATGGCACCTTATTTATTATTTAGAGAGAGAATATAATTACCATAATGTTTTATGCAACATCAACTTAGAGCTTTGTGATAATATTTGAAAAATCAGAGAAATAATTTTACAAACTATAAAAGTAATTTTTTTGTGATTTTTGACATTGAAAATTGTATTCAATGAACATTACAGAAGAATTCAAGATGTTATACTCAATTAGAATCCAAATGTCAAGATTATGATGAAATTCATCATTATTCTAGTAGAAGGGATGGATTGGATTTCCATATATATAATGAATTCCCACTCACCATGGAATGCAGATTCTCTATAGACATTGCCTAATTCAATCACATTATTCTGAGAACACACATATGAGAGTTGGAATGGAATTTTGAATGATATGATGGTCTGTATATATTTTGGATTTCATTCATTTCTTGTAATAGTTTTATCCCTATATGTGGGCCCCACACAAAATTATATTGGGACACACCAATCGTTTTTTACAAACACTATATGGGCTAGCCATGGAATGATAATCTGGTCATACATGATAGTAAATTTCATGATGTGATGATATTCCTCGATGGTTTCCATTTACATTCATATCAATGTTATAGAGGAAAACTATCAATGACATTTTGAACTGAAAATAATGAGAGAATGGTAGGTTCTCATATTTCATTACTCATTAGATAGGGATGACCTACTACGTGAACCTAAAACATCACTTTGATGTATTTTTGTACATTTGTTAATAGAACTGCCATGGTGAGCTGCATACAATACTCATCCCAGTGAAATTCATATTATGGTTTTGTTAACTCACCAACGTGACACAAAATTTATTTGATAATCTGTCAAAAAAATATAATTTCAAAAGTAATTCATTCTACTCAAGGGACGAGAACCTAAAAAGATTATCCTAACTCTAATACAATTATGGAATGATCATCTACATATCTAACTCTCCAACTCATTTCCTGTCAAATAACCCCTCCACTTGTTCTATAACATCATATCCACTCTCATCACGATGATAACATTTTTTAAGGGATGCCCAAATTTGATGAAATTAAAAACATGTGTTTATTCTCTATGAGATGACTAAGTTCCAAGATATATTGTTCGATATTTTGGAATCATGCACCTAATGTTACAAAATCCGGAGAGGTCTATTCAAGATGTTCTTGATAATGTCAAAAACGATTCCACCATCCACCTAACATCAAGGAACACTATTCAAGACTAATTCTTTTCAAAAGTAATCAGATAAAAATGGTGAATTTTTTATATGGAGATTTGGGAATTCCATAGGCATAGGTAGAATGTGTTTCTACATCCAATCTAGAGAGGTATGGTAAATTAAAGGAAGTTACTAAAAAATTTAAGTATGGTGTATCTAAAAAAATGGATAAATAATGTCACGAACAATTTTATGTGGTTTTCAATTGTAAACAATTCTAATATAAAATAAAAATAAATTCTATTATTTGGATTTAGAGAAGCTTTATCATATTTATAATAACGAACCAACAACTCATCCCATAATCACATAATAAAAAATTAATAGATATATGCCTTTAATAAGACCCTATTGAAAATAGTATAGAATTTGATTGATAAGTATAAAATGTAGTGGCTTGAAAAGATCATGAATTACATCTTGGAATACCAATCTACAAGTCTTTCCACCACACAATAGACCCCATGTTCACTTATTTATAGAATATAAGATGTAATTCAAATTGATGTCTAATTTCCCCCACTATGTGTTTCCATATGTGATTAGATATATATTGAGAAGGTATCACAAAAATGGATATAGGAATTGAATATGTTTTATGAGAATATTTTCATATATCACATCACATGATTGTCCATTGAAATAAAATATCAAGGGATATTAATAAGAACACACACATCCACTACTCCTCTAAGAAGAGCTGAAACTACTATTTATAAATATGATGACACCATGGATGAAGATTCTAAATATTGATCCAGTGATATATGTTTCTTATTCCCTAAACAAATTCAATTTTAATATTGATTATTCCCTAATCTCGAAGGATGGATATTTCCTTATGGCCCTACCAATGTAATATTTCTCATCAAATGCATTGGGTTATTAAAGAATAAATTTTTTCTCTTATATTCTATGTTATACTAAAAAGTTGGTCATTTTTACATGACTATAAAAACCAATAATAGAAAACCAAATTGAAATAAAATAAAATACATGAAACCAACATTCATGGTATTTGAAATCCAACTACATAGCATCATGGTCTTGTATTCATGACCAATAATAGAACAACATATGTTCCTAGTCCTATGAAACAAAAAATCATGAAAAAAATGTCCGAGATAAAAAACATTAAACTACATACAATAATTTCAAAATCACATGGATATAAATTTTATGATAATTTACATAACACACTACATAAAACATCATGGTTTACATTCTTGTATCAAGATGTAACATTGTTTTAGTTTTCCATTATTTCTTAAGACGATCTTAATCATTGGTGATATTAATCCATAAAACCTTTAAATCAAGAACAGTGTGTGGCTAGATTACTACTACATCAGGATTCATTGTCATGACCACATAATTTATCATGGGTTGAGTTACATAATAAAACAGTCATCATCTAATGTATAAAAATAGAGATCTATGTATGTGAAAATAACTCATGTTCTCTCATATGAGAGACTGTAATGCAAAAATGATGATTCTATTTTTGTATATGAATAAATAAAAATATATATTTGGTACATCACACTTTCTGGCACATGATGGTCAAATATCTTCCTTTTAGATAAAACAAAATCATTAAACACATCATAATCCTTGTCATAGAAAATTTTGTATCTCCATAAACCTTCTTCGTCCATCGATGATTTGATGTTATTTTATTGATATCACCGTTGTCTCACTAGGTTGTAATACAACATGGTTGGTTTTTCATAAGACACCCCCATAATGGGTAATTCAACAAAATAATATCTATCCCTAGGAGAGATCACTCCAACCTCTATAATCATCAATATCACTATACTTGGAAAATAATGCTTGTTTATTTTCATGTCCTCATTAATTTCATTTTTTCCAACACCACATTTCGGATATGAGAACCCCCCAAAAAATGGTTTACAGTTTCCTCCTTCATGTCCAAATCATGAAGTAGTATTTATGGTCAACTAATCCATACCTAACATTTTGTTTCAATGAATAATTTACTCATCACAAGATGTTAAACATAACCACTAATGTCTTTGCTACATAAAACTAAACATCGCTGTTTTCAATAAATATGAATTTATTGACTCTCAATTTGAAGAGTTATGGTGTGTTGCCCAGAACCCACATCATGGACAAGCATCCAAAAAAAATAATATTCCCTTTTATTTAATTATTTTTACCATTTTCCTGTGGATGAAGCATTTTTCAATCCCTTTCTCACACTAATCAAATCTCATGTGTTCTTAGTTGTTTTGGTAAAGGATTATCCCCATGATCATAGAATATCAATTCACATACCTATTACTATGGTCCTAGTCGCCAAAACTGAAGAGGCACTATTTCCATACAATGTAACATGAAACAGTATGGTTCCTTAAGAAAAACATGGTGCATGATTTGTAACATCAAAGGATATAAAATGATTCCATAGTCTCCAATCATTGGTCAAACAAAAATAATTCATTTTCAAATCATCAAAACATGTTTTTTTCTAAATGAATTAAAACTAAATGGTTCATTATGAATTGTAAAGGGATTCATTATCATTACCAGGAAATAAACAGGGATTCCCTCTTCGTACAACCTATTCCATCTACAATTCATTAAATTCTTTCACTCTCCAATGTATGAGTCAGATCTGTAAAAAAAATATAATATCGGTTCTGACAACATTACTGAGCCATTATTCTGTAAAATACTATTCTTCACACAAGAATTTGATATGTATAAAGAATATCCATAAAAACTACATTTGTCATGATTTCTACCCACATAAGATTTCTTGGGACACCCAATTCCTGAATCATGGGTCAAGCAATAATATCTTCCTTTCACCTCAGGGAACCAAATCTTGGTCTCATTTCTTTATAATTCATTGTAAATTAATATCTATGTATTAATTTATTCTCATTCCCACAATATACTTAGTGAAACATGTGTCATTTGTCCTGGCCCATCTACAACAAAATATTGAAAATCTTATTTTACTATATATGGGTCTGACCAATGTATGGAATTTATTTCTTCCAAATATTAATTTTTTATATGAAATTCTCTTCCAGTATTCTAGTAAATTCCACAAATTAATGTAAAATTGTGTTTGGGACAATCCAAATCTTTATAATCATTCTCCATTCATTAGTATTAAAATGTGATTTTCATGGGGGCACATTTCTTAAACAATTAAGTAATACAAATGACATGGTTTGCATTTTTTTCATACTAAACATAGAAAATATCCATATGATGAAACAAGTAAACTACGCAATAATACATCCTAGTCATATTTTCATAATTCACCCACCTAAATTCTCTATTAACCAAATTTTTTTTATTCCCATAAAAAACACTTCAATCTGTATAATCCCCATTGACATTTTCATCCCATGTCACTCATTGGATTTGGGAACCACCAGATTGTAGTTGATAATAACATGCCCTTATTATATTATATGAGATTATTTCAACATGCCCTTATTATATTATATGAGATTATTTCAACAACTAATGATTATTATATATTTAGTTATTGAAATAATCTCATATAATATAATGAGTGACATGGGATGAAATAATCTCATAATTTCCACCAGATTGTAGTTGATAATAACATGCCCTTATTATATTATATGAGATTATTTCAACATTCCCTTATTATATTATATGAGATTATTTCAACAACTAAATATATTATATATAAATTTTATAAATTTTCAGTAATTTTGTATTGAAATTAATTTTTATTAATTTAATGATTTATAAAATTACAAGATATCTCATACCAATCAAATTTAAATGGGAACCTCCTATCCCCTTCAATATACACATTAATTGAAATTTTGATCAATAATTCATGAAAATATTAATTCCTAAACTCCACACCCCTTATATTATCTCTTATTTTTGGCGTAAAATAATAAATAAATTGATTAATTTGTGAATAAACAAAGGTAAACTGAAGAAGTGGTATAACATTTAACAGAAATTTTTTATCTTCATTTTAAATATACCTACATATTATATTATACGTACAAGATTAATTTAAAAAATTATATTCTATATAATGAATTTTATTTTGATAATAGAATTACCTATCTTAGTCTAATGTTTGTTTAAATTGGAAATGATAAAATTATTTGTATTTATGATAAACAAACACCTCACAAATTGATGTCATTTTTTTTCAATGACATCCTCTTTCGGATATTTTTCTTGATAGATTTTAGGTTTATATTTATATTCATGAAATAATTTTTCTGATTTAAAAATAATATATCAACTATTTTCATTCAATTACATCAATTTAAAATGATGACATTGATTATTCATAAATGTGAATTTACACCTCCATGAAGTGATTTGATTAATTTTACACCGCATCACTTGAATGATATATATTATTAATTTTAGGATATTTTAGGATATTTATCACATAATGATCATTATTAATAGATTAAATTACAGTTTCCTTCTATATATCATAATCAATTTAAAATAGAAAGGTTACTAAATTGTATGTACAACTTGTAAGCTCAATTCTTGTAACAAAATAACATTTTCATAACCATCATGAATTTTTGTTTCTAATAGGGTGATTAATATATAAAAATAATATTTATTATATGAATAATACTAAATTAATAAAGAAATAATGACTACATTGACCATAGTCAACATACCATTTTCATTTCCACTTTAGAAAATGAACGCCCTAAAAACCACCAATTTGGACATATTAAATTAATTAATTAATTATGTCAGTATAATAAAAGATTTATGTAGTTTGAATATAAGTTTTAAATTATATAAAATTTTCCTATGAAATAAAAAATGATATATGTTTTTTAGTGGATTTAAAAAATATACATGGAAAATCTTGAGTCAATGTATAAGACATTAACCCAATTTACCTTCATTTAGATATAATTTTATTTTATGTTCCCAATTACATTTTTATGATGAATATAATTCCCTATAACATGATACATAATGAATCATAAATTATTTATGATAGCATATGATGAAATTAAAATTATTTTATCCAGTGAAATTTGACATAAATGATACAAAGTTGTAATAGATTCACTACCAAATTTCATTCATTAGTTTATAACAGGTCATCATTGAATTTTTTATGAGATTATTTCTAGGGAAAAGATCTATAAATTTTTTATTATATAATTATTCTTTAATTATATGGATTTACTTATGTTGACATTAAAACTTCATTGATTAGTTATAGCATCAAAATTTATAATCATTGCATAAATTTTCCTTATCCAAATATCATATTTTTGAGGCTGATAACAACCATGATCTTCATTATACATTAATACATTATTTTTTTATAAATATTATACATTATAAAATCATAATGATATCAAATTAGAGCGTAAATTTTATTTATATTCATATAACTACGTATTAAACTTATTATTTAGACACATTATTGAAAACTTTTTTAACAGTCTTTTTAAATTCTTTTTTCATTTAAAACTACACGGGAAAACATGCCGAAAACAAATGGAAGGGGTGAGATATAAATAATAATATAGGAATAAACATTTCATTAGGTGATACATGTTATTAAATAAATATATCATTGGGGCCTTGAAAATGTAGAAACCATTTACAAGAATAATGAGACATTATAAAACATGATAATCACTATATGGGAAATGTGTAAATAAAATAAAGCACAACATCATAATCCTAGGTCAAGGATAAACCAGCAGGATATCATGATAGAAAAATATCCAAAAAGGGAATCTAGTTCACCCAATATGATGGTTAATGTAATTAGGAAATACCTAATGCATTGGAGCTCTATATAATTTTTGGCGCACCCGTCACATTAATTTCAATCTCATTCTTATGTTTCCCATATAAATTATACAACATTGATTCATTAATAGTAATATTTTATTCCACACTAATTGATTGTAGAATAAATACTTGCAATTACACTATAAAATAATATATGTATATAAAGGTTAACACCCTTGATATAAAATGGGTACAATATTATCTACACAATTTTTATGGTATTGAAAATCATGGGGATATTTTGATGGCATAACAACATCACAAAATGTTTCATAAAATTTGATCAATGTGTGATAAATGGGACTCCTATAAAATAAATTTAAAATGTGGATTAGTACATATATGAAAAATCATGTCCGAATATTATAAATTGGGAAAATAATTTATTAAGAAATTAAAAAACATGAATAAAAAATAATCTGAACTATATTTCAGCATGGAAACAAGGGTACATAAAGTATCATGGGTGGATTAATCAGAGTAAAATGTGGATCTCATCATTTATGTATCAAATGGTTATTATGGGGAATATGGATGAGGATTTATCATCATATTAAAATGATATTTGAAATATATAATTTACAATCAGTGATTTACTGGATGATAAGAGGGAAATCCCTTACTAAAATCTAATACAATAATCAGTCTACATAAAAGATCAGGTAATGATTAATTGTGGTGAAAATAATATATAATTATTTATAAATTAAATTAATAGTATGAGACAAATTAAGAACATATCCAAACTTATGGAAAAGTAAATTTAGTTATTTCACAAGAACAAATACTAGATACAAATAAGAGAGTGGAATTTACCTTACTAGAGTGTGTGACTCCAAATGATTTTAAGAGGGTAGTTGAGATCATAGTGGGACTTGGGAGGACTCTATAAATTAGGGGGACGAGTATGAACATTCCCTAATGGGTTTAATTGATGATAAATGGGGGCTTTGGTGGGGTTATATAAAAATTTAGAGGAATTTATTTATTATTACGGTTTTGGAATATATATAATAATATAACCAATACCACCAACCATAGCATTATTTTTCTCCCGTGCATTCTACCAAATGGGAGTGGATTTCAATATTTTATAAGTACGTGGGATTATGAATATAAAGTAATTCCCATTAATATTAAGAGGTGTGTCATGCCCTTAATAAAACTATTTTAAAATCATAAAATCAATTAATGGTATCGGAGGATTCATAATGATTTATAAAATTTAAAAAATAAAAATAAAATCACATTATTTGTAATAGATTACTTATATTTTTTCATCATATAATTCATAGTATTTATTAAATCAGTTTTTTCTCATTATGGTGTCATAATACCAAAATTATATTTATACTCGATTGAATTTTTACCTTTTAAATCATTTTTCTCTTAAAAGTATAAATGGTTCATCATTGGATAATTACAATGCTATGATTCTAAAAATTAAATTAATTAAATTTAAATAATTTATTATATATATTTATTTTCTTTTTTAAATTGTAATATCCATTTATTTATAAATGTTCGCTTTTATTACGTTAATAGTATTTTAAACCATATAAAAAATTACATGTCTTAATAAATATTATAGGAATATTAATATATAATAAAAAATATTGAATAAAAATATTGTAAAAAAATATTATTAAGTTTAAAAATCCAATAATTCAAATATATAATGATTTTGTTTAATATTAATATTAACGAAAAACAATTTCTTTTTTTAATATAAAAAAATCTATTATATAGTTACTATAATAAGAAAAAATTAAAATAATTATTCTCTTTCAAAATATTTGAATACTAATAATTCTACCTCATTGATAAATGTACCTTCAATATCGTAGAAATCATCCTCTAAATAAGGTGTGCAATAGTGAGAGTTTCATAGGGTGGTTCTGCATATACAGTTTTTGGTTATGATTTCGATGAGCTTGAAATTCTCCAGAAAATGGTTTCAATCATTCATATATTGTTGTATCTTCGAATGGGCGTGGTCATATGAATATCCAAATGAATTTGTTCCCTTAAATGTATAAATTAAACGGGTTTCATATTATATAATCCTACTAGTTGAGTTCATCACTTCCATTGTCTATGTCATCTATATTTATAAAAATTTTATATTTACGTTGATCATGTGATATCTATTCAGTGGATATATATCCAATATTAACGATTCAAAATGGCATTTTACATTAAATTTGATATAAGAAAATTGAAATATATACATCTATTATATATTAAAGCACTATATTATAAAAAAATTACTAAAATTGTGAATTTTATTTATATCAACTCAGGTCATTAAATTCATCCCCCTTATAAATTACCGCATTAATAATTTTCATTTCCCATACCAAGATAGATTAGGGTAACTCTTATATATCACATCCTCTGGTTTCCATGTTTCTTCTTTATAATTTTGGTTTCTCCACAACAATATCACTATGTGCATTGACTAATTTTATTGAAATTGTCCCTATAATCTATGGTCTCCAATGGATACTCTATAAATGAAAGAACATTATCCAGGGGTACCTCCTATGTATTGAGTACATGTGAGGGGTATGGTATGTTATTCATCAAAATGGATACATATAATACATCATTTACATGAGATATGATTTATAGGAGTGTAGGATGTTCATCCAATTATATAATGTGATAAATGATCTAAAATGGGTTGATGTATCTTAGACTAAGATTTCCATTACTCTCAAATCTCATAAATTTATTCCTGAGAGTTATATAGAGTAATACCAAATATCATTCATCAACCTCTCGGTATCTGTGATGAGTTTTCACATAGATCTTATGTCAACTCTGAGTATCGTTGATGTGATACTAATTGGTGTAACCTAATAAACCATTTCCTTGAAAATTTCAGGACAATGAAGTTTTGGTTCACCAAATTCATCCAAACATGTTGGTGTAATGTAACACATATTAAATAGAGATTCATGGGGATCTATTTGGATTCTTGAGTCGAAACTATTATTTTAAGAGAACTCAAATAGAGAAATATTTTAGTTCCATTTTCATTTTATGTCAATTGAGAATGATCTTACCATGTCCCCATGTTTCTGAATAGTCTAATCATATATTCCATCATTTTGAATAAGATAAGATGTTCTGAAGTTCAACTCATTATTTAGAGCATTTGGAATTCATTTGCAGAACATATAGGTGAAACTGTGATATCAGTTGGATACAATCGATATTGTTACTACTTGAAACATTACCAATTATATAGCATATATATATAACTGTTGATCTAGTAAAATATCATCTCAAATCATAGTAATGTGAAATATCTTTCTGATATTATCCAGGATAGCCAACATAGAATTATTTCTCTTAGATTTCATTGGATTTATAGTGATATTGACTAGGCTGATATTTTACCATTTCCATCATGGTTTGGTAAAAGGTTACATCATCCACTTGGACTTATACATATCATCCTTCACTTATTTTCATACTTGTAACATTGATGAATATTTAATTATCATCTTATTCCAATTTTCATACCAATATTTCACTTGGAGATATCAATACATATTTGGGCTTACTAGGTTAACAGAGAATGTAAAACTATGTGAATCATCCAACAGTTCTTTCTGTAACTTATTATTTTTTGGAATTCCATGTCATTGCCAAAATATCACCACCCTTATTCATTAAAATAACTCCTAGGAAGTCCCCTTCCGTATATATTCAACATTCGTACAAAATCCCACATCATCCATGTCTACATCATTTATCATTTCAAAATGATATGGTTGAGAAATAATTTTTGAAATGATTTATGATGTTCATTTCCATATGATTTTCATGTCCATACAGTTCATGTCTAGGAGGATATGATCCTTCTCAAATTACTTCAATGATAACATTTTTGAATAATTTATACTTAGATAATCATCCACATTAGTCAAATTACCATGAATTTGTTGGATTTAGAATCCATTGTACATGAAAACCACTATCCATATACTTGGGATCATATTCAATGCTTTTTTGTGAATATGTTCATGGGGATTCTGTGATTAGTTTAAATTTCATATCTCTCCCAAATGATATAATTCTTCCATTTTTTCAAATAAAATATCACTATATCCTACTACATATCCAGTGTATTGTAGTTTTATTTACAAATATTCAACATCCATTAAGCATATGTTATGGCATTGTTATTCTTCCTTAACACTTATTCAATTACCTTCATCAATGAATCACAAAACACAACAAAGAATTGTTTTACATGTTTATATTGTAACATTAGGTACCATGATAAGACTAATAATTAACTCCGTGAATAAGTTTTTTCATTCAAAAATCCTATCAAACACGAATCCCTTATATGTTATGTTCGTAAGAGGGTTTGAAAATAAAGATTAATTTTTGAAAAATAAGTGATAATACATAACAAATCAAATGAAGATAAGTAGATTTTTCATACATGTTGGACTCAATAATCCTTGAATTTTATTTGTCTTCAAATGGACAAAATGATCTCCAATTTATAGTGATGATATTCCCCATTAACGAGGCCTCCTCAACCATAACTCATCATAAATCCTCTTCTTTTACAACATCTATAGAATACAAATCAAATTCTCCTCATTCTACTCATTGAATTTGGAGTATATTATATTTTCCTATAAACATAATACATCAAATTTATTCAGTTAATATCTAAACAATCTATTTATATAGTCTACGAGGATTACTATAGAATTCGTGATTCTGAATGGCATAACTATGAACTCATAGTGCCCGTACCATGTACAAAATGTAATCTGGGGGATATCCTCATTATCTTCCCAAATGTGGAATTAAATTGACCTCTATTACACCTTGGATAATTATTTTGATCTACATATATGATCAAAAAATTAATAAATTCATTATAGAGGATACTTTTTCTTTATTGTTTTATTGTTGATCTCATGATAATTAGTAAAAAGGTTCATTAACCCATCATTCGTCTTGAAAAAGAGTATATGTGCACCCCATGGTGGAGAATATGGGTATATGAACTAGTAATCAATATTCTCTATTAGTTGATTCATTGGATCCTTAATTTCTGCAATATTTATTATATATAGATTATTGGAGAATTGTAGTGCCCGAGGTATAATATCGTTTGAAAATTTAACCTCTCAATTCATATGAAGACCATGAAAATATAGGGGAAACATATTAGTGTATTCCATCACAATTGGTAGTTATTCAAAAATGTTTCCATCCTTAAATTCAGTCATTATATCTAGATATTATTTTTCATTGGGCATAAATATCCATGGTTGAGATTTTGGTGCAAAAAATATTCATCTAACTTCTTACACTTGTATAGAAATATGGGTTTATTTCAAATATAGATATTTATTTCCATCACATGGTTATTTATAATAGATCCTTATTGGTAAATCCTATACATACCAATAATTTCATCAAATTCCACTAAATTAAGTAAAAAAGGATCGGTGGGATGTTTATCCCACTTATTGTGATTGAGGATTTGTTATATACTTCAAATGAAATAATTCATCATTTTCAATTTCCTTGATAAATCTACTTCAATGAATTGTATTGGTGATTTAATAGTTATAATAAACATTCATGATATGATGGAATGTATAGAAAAACAATATTCTCACTATTCATCAATTACAAACTAGTGTACATGTCACTACTTCATTATTAGGATCCAAATTAGTGGTTGTGATAGAAAAAATCACTCCCTTACTTCCATGGATTATATTTCATGTCTCAAATAACCAATAGAGTAGAGAATTTATTTTAAAAGTTCCATGGTTAAATTTATATGATTTAAGAAACATTGAATTAAGGGTTTACCATAACATTCTTTTCTTTCATATCATTAGCGGGTTTCTCTTATTGATAATTTTTATCTAGGTTCCCTTCCATCCATCACCTAATGCATTTCCTTTCCCCCTTATGAAATTTCTAGGGGCCTTCTTTCTACAAAAATATCCCTATGTCCTTATTTTGTTAAATAATTTTTGATAACCCCCCATTCAAGGGATGAGGGGTAACCCTCACAAGGCCTATAGGCTTAGAGACTACATGGCATGCACGCTTATGATAAAGTACATGACCCAAATGTCTTATGGAATTAAGCCAGAATATGACTACAAGGAACTTCCCATCCCCTCCATCTCTTCAATGATAGTAGATCTACACTTTGTTATGTTCATCCATCTAGGTTTCATTTGCAACCATAGGCTGGTCTGGATGGCATTTCTATATCCTCTAATTCCTTCAAATCTATTGGTTCTGATCTGGTGGGATCACATGCTCAAAATCCTCTTCCAGGGTTTGTCCTTTTATGTAGATTATGTATGGGGAAACTACATTGATCAGGTGTCCCATCATCCTTGATGTGGATTAAATGACTTTTAGAGGAATAATGTCCTTACTGTCCTGAAGACCATGGGTGGCCCGTAGCCCTTGAATGACCTGAAAACCAAACCGGAGGTCTGAAGGCCCAAACAGGTGAATAGTTATGACTATAAAAATACATTATTACTAATACTACATTAGCTAATATGTTTATTGATACATTAACTACTACAAAAACTAGTAGAGTAATTGTTATAGTTCTACAATAGTAACCATGAAATTATCCCTTTTATTGGTTTTGTTCTCAGGTCTCTTGGATGCACTTGCTGAGTCCTCACCAACTGGGATGAAGATTTTGTTTGGGTGATTCATTATACACTTGTGATAAATTTTATTTTATACTTCCATAGAAAAATTATTTTTATGCATTGAATATCTAAAATCAATATGCACCTGTTTCTTCTTATCATTGTGAAACACTCGAAATTCTACAGTCTACATTTTGAAATAGAGGGAACATTAGACAACTTCTTCATAACTATCATTGTCTTGAAGAACCATGGATATTTATATATTATTATTTTACCACTAAATAAGTGGTCAACCATGTATTAGGGGGTGAAGAAAAAGATGGAATTATATCATGCACATCTTGTGATGTTTTACACAAATGCTTGGATAGATTCTTCCCTTTTTGGTTGAGATTAATGAAATCTCATTCCATTTGAAGATAGAGAGTGTGAGGAAAAATTTATAGAATTTTTTTATGTAATTCATCTGATTAATTTCATAGATATATTTCTCATGTTTCTTATTGTTCATAAATGTCCAAAACTGATATACATATCCATCTATATGATAAACATTTAGTATATGCTTCCCTTTTTTGGAACATTGAATGTTGGAGAGGAACATCCCAATGATGTTGATCCAATTTTTTTTATGAAGGGCTCAGATAATCCATTAAATATTCAATTACATTGTAATTGGATTCTAGTGAATGTTCCCTATTCTCAATTAAGGGGTTTGGATGCTCCTCAGGATCCAAGATTCTATTAAGAACCAAAGATAGATGATATAGTTTACTAAGTAATTATGTGATTCTTTCTCCCATAAAGTTGGGAATACCATTGGGAGAAGCCATCACATAGCCCTTTACATAGAATTTTTACCCAATTTCTCATATTTTTAGCCATTTTAATGAATTAATAGAATGTATTGATGATTATTTTAAAACTATTAAACATGTAAATAGAAATATAATTACATAATGCGGGTAACTTATAACTTAAATTTATTATAATAACTTATAAATTTATAGAATTTGTTTTTTATTATCCTTTATCTATTTCCTAGAATATAATCTTATTTGAATTTAATTTTCTTTTAATAATGGTCCACAATGATATTTTTAAGTTATGATAGAATTTAACTAGGGATTGGCAAACCCTATTCATTGTAATGTCAGTTGTCATGTACGTGGTTTCAATATTTCAGGACATGCATACTTTGTCTGTGTTATTACCCCTAGCTATACTAGTTCTATAACGACATCCACTTGTAGTATCCAAAAGGGTTATATTTTATTGATAACACACTAAAAATATAATTACAAAACATTAGGGATATTTTTTTACACACAATCTTATCCTTAAGTAGTTCTCATGAGTTTTTTTATCTTATTTCGATACAAATTGTTTTTCCTATGATAAAAAATATTACAACCTTGTTCTTTATTATATTGTAATTTATAATTTCTCACATAAAAGTACACATAATATAACCTCATAGATCAATAATTATATATACTCTGGGAATTATGTACATATCAAAACATCATGAAAAAAATATACAACATTATTGAAAACATCCTTAACTTTCTTCATAAATTCCTTGTCTTTAAAAGCAGCAAAATATTACAAGGAGACTTACATAAAAAAGGGTGAGATATAAATATCATTAAGGGAGTAAACACGGAATTAGATGATACAAATTTACACAATATACTTATAAAATTAATGTAAATAGTATCAGTCATAAACATTATAATGAGATATCATATAGACAGATAATCATAACATTGGAAATATAGAAACAAAACAAAACACTACATTATAAACATAAGATGAGGCTAAATTGAAAAAACATCACGGTGTAAAAATTCTCATTATAAAATTAGGATCACTCAATATCAATTCATGATGATTCATGTAACCAATTATTTCCCAATATATTACAACACTATATAATAAAATATGAACTCGTCACATCCATTTCATTTTCATGCTTATGTGGGAACAAATAGCATGGATTAATTCATAATAATAATTTATTCCACAATCAAGGATTTTTCAATGCATATATTCAATTCACAAATTAAAAAAATATATGTACCTAAAGGTGAATCCCTTGATAGGAAATGGTCATGGTTTTCAGTACAAAAATGGAATGGAAAAACATTTCGTGGTGATATTTTGATTGCATATTGGCATCATATGAAGATTCATAAAAATGGATAGATTAAAGATAAATGAGTATATCATCAAATATAAATCCTATAGATTGTAATATGGACCAGGAGAAACATATATCACCATTAGAAATTGGTAATAGAAGTTACAAGGTATTAAAATAACATGAATAAGAAAAATAATCCAAACTATATTTTTTCATGGAGAGAGGTGACTATAAAGGATAGAGAATAATGAGAGTTAATTTTTGGATCTCTTCATTTATATAATAAATATACAGTAGTAGGATTATGTCAGAATAGATTCCAACATTATAAAAAGGAATTTAAGATATGTAATATAAAATAAGTGAATCAATGAAAATTAGAAGTGATAAATACCATACAAATTTCAACATGTTAACATGTGTACAAAAAAGATCATGGATAGATTAATGATAGTAAATAAAATATGTAAAAATTTATAAATCAATTTTAATTTAATGTGGATATGTAATAAAAAATACTAATATAATTAAAAGGTAATTTAGGGACATTTGAAAAAAAAGTGGTTGATAAAAATAGGAGAGTGAAGAATCCCTTACATGAGTGTGTGAAACCAAATGAGTGGGAGGGTATCTGAGAGCTTGGTGGTTCCATGGTATGACTATAGATAGTGTATGGAATATTAAGGGAATTCATTTGTGAGTTTATGTGATGAGAAATGGGAGACCATGTGGAAATAGAATATAAATTAGGGGGATTTCATTTTTATTTAGGTTGGGACTCTACATATTTAAATAACTAGAACCAAAATCCTTCCAAATGTTTTAGGCCATAGATTCTACCAAATATAAGTATTATTCATTATTTTATTAGGAAAAGGTAATAAAATAATAAAATATTTCCCTCACTTATGTACAAGTGAGTAATTCCCATAAATAAATTATATTATAATATTAAAATATATGAATGGTTTTGAAGGATTAATAAAAGATTCTTAAAATTAATCAAATAACCATACACTATATTTTTTTTGGAAAACATATATCTAGTGGTCGATACTATTAATAGTATTTATTACAACACTTTTTGGTCATTATAATACCATATTTCTCAATGTATATTTACACAATATTTAATTTTCATCTCACAAATTCAACATTTATAGAAATTTATTAAAAAGTTTACCAGTATATAATTTAAATAATATAATAAAAGATATAATATTCAATTTATTTAATAAATTTTAAAAATACATTAATTTTCACTTTTTAAATATTAATAAATATTTATTTGGAAATTCTAGTTGTTTTGATAATAATAGATTTTAAAACATTATTAAAATTATAATTAACATTAAAAAAATTATTTGGTCATTTTTATTTAATAAGAATAATTTAATAAATATTTTTTACTAAAATATTATTCTTTTTTAAAAACATTCTTTTACTCAAAATGAATTCAATAATTTAATGTGAATATTACCTAGAAGACAATATTTTTGTTTTATTATATCTAATAAAAATTATTTATAATGTTACCATAATAGGATGAATATGTACTCATTTTTATTAAAAAATATTTTAAATACTAATAATTATAGGGACATCATACATATACATTTAATACACCAGAAAATTCACAAATAGTATGTTGCACAACAGTAAGTCTTTCCTTGTGTGGATCGACATACATGGTTCGGTATGTGATCTTACTAAGCTTTAAATCCTCCAATAAACAATTTATCCCATTATTTAGTTTATAGATATTATCTTGGGATTAGTTAAGGTAATATGCTAGTGATAATATATATCTTGGATGCTCTAATAAATTCACTTCATTGGGTATGATCCTACACTTTGAGGCCATTAATTCCTTTCTCTGTATCAATTAGATTTTTAAAAACCATATACTTATATCAATCATGTGATCACTAATCAATGTATGTGTAATAAATGGTAATGAAACATTATGTTATTTTATATCCAATTTCATATAAAATACAAATTATGCGATAGTGTTTTCCATAAACATATTAATGATAATACATTTAATAAATAGATTGATTTTATTTATATCATCTCTAGTATTTACAAGAAATGTACCATTCCACATTACCTGATTCAATTATGTGGCGTACATACAAATAATGAATGAATTTCAATATTTTAATTCTTGAAACTCATGGGATTTATATATTCATTTGATACAATATATTATAATGAAATTTGATTCTAATGTCACCCAAGTCCTGAAGACTCTATTTTACAAAAATAAATTTTTTTCAGTACTTATTTTTTTCAAGATTAATTTCGAGTAAATAACATGATATTATATTTATAAAACACATTTTTTTAATTATCCTATTTTTATTAATGTTTTTATCTGTTTATTTATAATTTACATGGATATTTTAAAATTGAACATCAATAATAATGTGTCTATGTGCTGCCAATATTGAATATTTTTTTTAATCATGAATATTTATATTCTAAATAAAATTATTATTAAATGAAATCATGAATGTACATTAAAAACAAAAATTATTTCTGAGTATTATTTTATATGATATTGAACCTTCTTTTAAAAGGGTTCATAATTACATTCTAGAACATTTTCCAATTGGGCCACGTTTGACTCCATTTACAAATGTTTTGAAAAAATATTTCTTATTTTACTTTTCCGACCATCATGACCACAAAATTAGATAAATATTCCATTTATTTATTCCACGGTTGCTTTAAATTAACATTTATATACAAATATTCAGAAAATTGTAAAATTTTATAGTGGCTAAATTTTATTTTCGTAAAAAATGAATCAAATGATATATTTTTGTTATAACTATTCCTCAAGTGAAAATACCCTTAATTTTTATTATTCTCTACTAGGGATATGTATTAAGGACACTATAATTATTAAATAATTTTATGAACTTTTATTATTTTAAAGATAATTTCATGAATCCATTATCATTTTAATGTGAAAAAATCAAGTTAAATTTAAATATATGATATTATTAAAATATTAATAATGAAAATAAAAGATTAATTGTTATTATAATGAATTATATAATTATATTATTGATGATAATAATAGAACCATGTAAATCATAAGGAAATGAATGATATTTATACAACCTATATGAACATGTGACCCCAATACAGTTTGTATAAATGTGTAAGACAAGTATATCTAATCAATGAATTGGTTGATGTTCCATGTCAATATAAGTATAGAAGAGGGAGTAAAATAATGTGGTTTCCCTTTAAATTTTACTAGAATCCAATTATTTATGAAAGAGGTTATAAAGATAATGTAGAAAAATATCAACATGATTTATCTATTCTTAATATCGGTATCTAGTGTTTGTTTTTATAAATACAAAAATAATATATATAATTATTATTAATTCATATGACTCTTTCCTTTTTAAAATATTTATTCCACATCTCATATTTTTTATCAATTATTTGATAGGTATCAATTCTTTTATTTTATTCACATATACATTGATTATTCCATTATAAACGTATAATAAATTTTTTCTTGCTGAGGAAATTCAACTATTAATGCATGTTTCTACTATTACAGAGTTTCTATGGACACCCTTATAAAGGTTTCCTTATCCATACGTCATTAAGATTTATGAAAAATTATATAAATCTGGAAATCATTCATGTATGAAGAATTATGTTGGTTATTTTTGAAGGTATAATATGGAATAAAAAAAATCATTATAAGTTAGGAAAATTTAAAATTAATGGAATGGGTATTTTAATGCTGAATTTTTCCTAAATCTAAAAAATATATATATTTTCATTGCATATATATATGATCCAATATTTATTCTAGACGTTTTCTATTTTGGATGGATTAAAATAATTTATTTTTATAAGAATTGGTCATAAAATGTAATAAATTATTTTTACCCCATATATGAGAGTGTGGGTTTGGGGATTTTATAACTTGTTATAATATTTCATTTAATTATAATTAGTTTTTTAGTATAATTATCATTGTTTTGTTATACGAACTGCTTAGTCCTTTCTTTTTCTTCTCAATACATATCATTCAAAACTACACCAACTATAGTATTATAATTACATCATAATTATTTGTGAAGTAAAATTTCATTATATTAATGAACAAACTCTTTCTTTCTTTCCCATGAACTTAGAAAAACAATATTACATAGATCATGCATTATTCATAATACTACATCCAAGACACAACATCTTTCATTTTTCACCACTACCTATCTTCACAGGATGCAAGGAATGAATTGAATAATAAATGTGAAATATATAAAATAATTATTTTTTAATGAAAAAATTATAATCAACTTTCAATACCTCTATTTTATCAATAAATGATGTTGTCAACTTTTTGTTGTGTGCACTACCACAGCTATGAAAAAACTCTTTTCATTTCACTTTATGATTTTCATTATTTGTAAAACCCAATTAAATATTATTTTCATATATATAAATAATTTAAATAAAAAAAATATGATACATGATTAATGATATTATTATTATTTTTAACCATACTCCCTCATCATTCTATAATGTTTTCCTCTTCAGTTCTATTTAATATCCTTTATGAACGATGGTATTAAACTTGATCATTAATGACTATGAGAACAAAATTGTAATAATATTAGATTTTTTATGAAAATTTTGATTTAATATGGTTATGATAATATTTTATTATGTTCTTATTGTATTATTAAAAAAATATACTCAGTGGATAAAATAAATGAAATATACTTTCGTTGATTCAATTTTAAATGAAAATAAAAAACATAGTAAAACTCCATATAATAAATAAAAATAATTTCATTGTAAATTTTATATATAAAATAAAAATTTTAAAAATAAGGTGCCAAATAATATATCTAAAAATATTAATCATTTTATTTGGAATGTTAGGAACATGTGTAGAGTGAATTGTGACCTTGAGAAGGGGTATTATTCTCATTTTTCAATCCCCTGAGACCTAATATTTAACATTACACCATGTTTTAACTAGAAATGGTTTATAAAATGACAATTTAATATTTGTTATAATGATCATTATAGTATTCATATTATTTTATGTTTCATTTCAAATCACATCCTTCAAGGGGGTTTGACTTGAATGCTTCTATGATTGTAAGTGTTTATGATAACTCTAATTTATTTTATTAAGTTACAAATGATATTATTGTTCTATATTATTTAAATAACTGTCATTAATGATAATAAAGTAATTAATTATAATTATTAATTATTTTCTATGTTAAAAATACATTCTTACAACCTCAGTATCAAATTATTCAAAAATCAATTATTATGATACTTCTTATGGTTTCATCAACTAATTTTACGATAAATTTTGAGGTGATTATTCTAATAGAAATGTGAATTGAAATATATATTTTATCATCCCATTAGCAAATTTAATATGGAATTACCTCTTGATCACTATGTAAATTATATACCATCATCTAGAACCACATATTTGTTAACACAATTACTTAAATAAGATTAAAACAATTCTATGAGTAAATATAATTCTTATTAATGAATGTTTTTTCTGATAATGATCTCCATCAATCCATTATTTTCTTCTATATATTGAATATATTACACAAAATAATTTAGGTGATCCTATTACCTCTCATGGACACATTTCAAATTAAAATCATATTACCTTATTTACGATGTATGTTGTCGAATAAGCTATAAAAAATATTAAATTTCTTTATATATCCTGGTTATTTTTATTATAATCCAAACCATATTATATCTATTCAAATGGTATGAATTTTTAAGAATCAGTTAATATATATTTTCTGAAAAAAATTCACTATATCTACAATTTTTCTTTCAAAACATTTTGAAAATTAGTTTTTAGAAGAATCAAGTGACCTTGTCTCTTGGAATTTATGTTTCAAAATAAGAAAAGAATATTATTTTATGAAACTATTTAGAAAGAATTAATATTTGAATGTTATGATTATTTATTCCTTTGTTCATGGTTTTAAAATGTTAATTACTTTTCCATTATTCTAGTGATTTTATTAAAAAAATAATGAAAAATAGCGATTTTACATATTCTACTTAATGTAAAATTTTCTTACTCTTCTAAATATATAATATATATATCAATTGATTCTTTACAAGTGTTTTTAAAATGTATAAAAATTAAATATTACTATTAGAGATGATTCATCAATAAATTTTCCTTTCCTATTCATATTTATAATATAACCATAACTTATCATCCTATATCATAGCTCTATAAATACCATATTGTTGAAAAAAATTATTGAATAGAGTTCACCTAGAATCCATTAATTAATTTATTGGGGAAAATATTCAAAATATTTTATTCCCTTTTTTTATGTAGGTTAAATAACATGTGATATCATAATTAATGTGGACGTACGTATGGAGTTACTTCCATTAGAAAACCTTTTTTATTTCATATATTTATAATCAATAATGATCGAATTATTATTCCATAACTTATTTGATACCATTAGAATGAGATATAAATTTTTGTATTTACATGGGTTCTTTATTATAAGATTCATGGTTTGATTTTATGTGGGACCGAAATATATTAATGATAATGGGTTGGTTCTTATATCCAATAAAAACGAATTTCATAAGAATTCATATCCTTTCTTATCAAAAAACATGGATATTATTGTGTGTGTTATCAATGGTTTGGGAATTATTGTGTTTTCCAACATTTTATATGGTTGTAAATGATTTCGTTTTTTCAAAAAAATATTTTCATGATCATTACTACGCATATGTTTTTCCTTTGATTACGGTTGTATCATATTTATATGATTCCTTTTATTTCACGATATAATACATTTACTTGTTATGAAAAAATTTATATATATTATAATGGAAATGTTATTCTATCAGGGATCATGACTGTTGATTCGTGTTTCCTCAATCTGTTGATTAGATAATTATTTTATTCCAAATATTGTAACAAGATTTAAAATATATAATTTTATTGCTTATTATATTATTATGTATCCTGATTATACATATTTACTCATCTTTTTTCACTTATGAACATTGACATTTACTTCTTATGTGTTCGCATATTGGCCATTTCAGATCACCCCTTTATCATTCTTCAATTTACTATGTTATGAAGAATATTATATATTATGAGAACACTACAGGAGAGTAATTAATGGATTGATTATGAAATTTGTTTTTCATGATTTTAAAAAGAATTTTAATTATAACTAGTCCTCAATGACAATAAACCAAAAGGCTTTCTATGTTTTTGGTATTATTGTGAAGTGTAATAATAATGTAACTGTTTTAATGTCTATCTTAGAAAATCTCACTATGTTTCAAATTTGATATAAAAAATTATTTCATTTTAGTATTTACCATATGAATGTTAGACTAGGTCACACTAGTTCCAATAATATGAAAAAAAAGAAACCATAAAAATATAATATTAAGAACACACAAATCTACTGATGGAGGACATGCTTATAAATTAATAGGGGTGTACTAATCAAAAAAATCTATTGGGGAGAGAAACACATTCATTGGGGTTGAGATATTATTCCTCCCCATATTTGAATAGGGGACTCACATCTCATAAATAACAGTATATGAATATATAATTGGAATGAGGTATTATACTCAAAAATATCATATGGGGGACTTACACCTTAGAATTAACATATACCTTGGTTAGTTACCAACCTAATCGAAACCAACCATCTAGGGAAATAATATTTATTTCCCTACACTATGTTCATGCCATGGATATAATCATAGAACATGAAAAATAGTTTTTTGAAAGAACATAACCCAATAATGTAAAATGTCTCTAGGAAATGCAATCACTCACTTAATTCATAGATGGTACATCCTATACCTTTAGAGAAATCATTGTCTCATGATGATCAACATCAGTATGTCATGATGAAATATCAATGATTTTGTTTTTCATAGTGATGATTATAATTCACTGGACACTCAATGATACTTATACATACAAATTATACCCATCAAAATATTTCATCTGTACTCTATTTACTAAATATTTTTTCATAATCCTTTCATTATAATATATTTTCTCATATACCCTATATAGGTTCCTGTATAAATATTCCAATACTAACAACAATCAATACTTTTCTCCAAAAATGTCCTGATACACAATGTTGATATACAAATGTCTAACATATATCCCAAGAACCAATATATTTGATGAAAATATAATATTGACCCCCCCCACTGAATCCCCTTATTGGTTGAAAATGTGTTGAGTATTCCACTATAGGCCTAACTCAAATTGTCTAGGGGTTGGAGATTGAAAAATTAAATTCATAAATATATTATAGGAGCCCCAAAAATAAAAAAAAAGTGATGAATAAATAACTATACAACCATAATATCACATCATCTAATAAATAATTATTTTATAATTAAAATTAATTAAGGATTTTTATATATTCCATAATAATATAGCATAAATGCTAGTAATAATTTGAAAATAAAACAAAGAAAAAACAAAAAAATTATCCTATCAATATGCTAATATGTTCAAAGGAATCCACAATGTGTGCGAACACTAACATATAGTAAAAACACCAACAAACCCCATAATGATTTATTATGATTGAAACCCTATATCTCTACATCAACAAATATCACCACCAACATGTAAACTATCAATAAAGATAGAAAATGTTTGTGAACATGGACTATCTTGTGGTGGGTATTGATACATACAATATAAATATATTATAACATAAATTTCCTTGGAAAACTGTTAAATAAAAACTAAGGTAATAATATTAAAACAAAATATTTCATGGATATAATGTATTGGACAATTCATTGAAGAAAATGTGGATTCGCATCACAATGAAACCTCCACCAGAACCTCACATCGGAGAAAGATATTCTTAGATTGTCTACTCACTCCGTAAAAAGAAGAATCCATAGAAAAATATCACTCCCTTAGGGGAAAAACAAACATTTTCAATAGACAATGGGGAAAACATCGCAGTTGAACAACCTCCTGGGATGTCAACTCAAATACTACAACATTATTATAACAATACCCTATATCAATGAGTCATAACTAAGTCACATAATTAAAATTGTCCCCAAATAGTTGAGGATCATCGTATACATGACCACACCATGAAAACACCCACAACAAAACATGAAAATTAGATTTGAAGAACAAATAAATTCAATAGAGTATCATTATTCTGAGAATAAAAAAATATTTTAAATGGCTATCCAAAAAATCTCCCACTGATTACAGAGTGGATATTCTAAAAAATGGGATAACCATTAAATTGAATAATATATGATTTGTAATGATAACTATGCCTAACATTGGGTGATCTCTAACCTATTTCATGGATTATTTTTTCCATATCCAATAGTATGTTATACAAAACACATCGGCATCATTTGGACAAAAATAAATTTTTAATCCAACAGAAACTCTCTGTCAAGAATCCTATGGAACTAAATGGTGGATCCCCAACAATATATCAAAGATCGAAAATAGAGACATAAAAAAATGGATTTTAATGACCATAATATATCCGATGAAAATGGAGCATATCCAAGTAGCTCATAAAATACCACAATGGTATTTCTTAAACGATTCCACTATTGGGGGAACCACGCCTCATTGAGGTTTGTAGAATTATTATTTGATTATTTAACCACATGAATATAAATATCTTTACTATTGAAACAATATAATAAGGATATCACCACACAGAGTTACAGTACATGTTCTATGCCTCTCCAATGCAATCATATCAACCAATAGGGAACTACTAAATGAAATAATATGCCATGGTTACTATCAAAACAATCCATAAATGGGTTACCCAAAGCCCTAGTGAGTATATTGAAGAAACAATATCACAAAAAAGAGATCCTGATCCACTCATCTGTAGGGTTTCATTGATTCAATCAATATAATGGAATAACAAATCCTTGGTATATGATACAATCATGAGGGAGTACCCAAGTACCATTTCGGTACAACCATTTCATCATTGTAAATTGAACCTAAAGTCTAATGAAATATTCCACCCCAAATTTCCAATAATTACCTATGTTAGTGTACATAGTCACTATTGGGAAAATTCTAGTGAGTCATAATTTCCACTATCCCTATTAGATAACATCCCTGAATGCAATAGAGTAATAGGGTTATATGATCCATCATCCTATCAATACCACAAACATGCTCTCATCACCATGGTTCATGGACATGAGGTAATTTATTCTTGTTTCATACCCATCTATACATTCCATCAATCTTTCTATTTTGTAGATGTAAAAATTATTGACTACCTTGAAAACATGAATTATGGTCTCACCCATCATTAGAAAATACATAATTATCAAAAATAACTAAGGAAAAATAATAATAAATGAATAGATTATAGGTTCTCCACACCCTAACATAGGAATACCTACATGGGGTTCACAATCAATTCTTATAGTCTAGATCATCATCTAGATCTTGTATTCATCATCATTGGTCAATGAAAATCAACATCTAATAATAATATAAGAAATAGTCAGTAATAGGGATTTGGAACCTCTCATTTTATTATATGTGGAATGTTACTCAAAATTAATTTCTTATAATTTCAAATATATCCATATGCTAAGAAAACATAAATTTTAAAATACATGGGTAGCTTCAGAACATATAAAATGGTGTAAAAAATGGGTTATCCTCGAGTCTCCATTGGGGTGTATACCAATATCACCACATTTGATATTTTCTATAAACACCATGTGAATTCGAGCATAAATTGAATGTGTTGTAAAATACAACCTCAAGATTATACCAGGTCTCATCTCATTGTGTGAAATCCTGATGGATGGTGTGACATTGTTTGAATATGAATTTTTGAATCTGGGGACATCTATTGATGTTCACATATATCAATCCTTTAAATGTAACCGAGCATAGCATCTAGCAGTACATGTAATTGTCTCCAAATATTGTGTATAGTAAAGTTCTTGGCCACACCCAATGAAATATACCCAACACACGTATATATAATCTATGAATGGAAAAAATTGAAAATACTATAAAACCTTTGACACATAGATTATATGAATGTTGCGTGTTTTAGAACTCATAGATGAGATATCATAATTTAAAGAAATAGTGTTCATTTGATGTACCCAAATACCCTCATTCAATATTAATATATCCCGATAACAATCATAAATCATCCAATTGAAAAAAACTAAAAAACATGAATATATAATAATATATGAATAATTATATGACGTTTAGATAATGATCCCGACTTATGGTAAATATATAAATCTTCAGGTGTTTTTATGTGATCGGATTCCGTATCCTTCTAATTCAACCCTCCTCAACTTCCCCCATTGGCATGGATTACGTCGCCTCATTCCATCCTATATTAAAATAATTGAATCAAGGGAATATGTTTCTAATTCATTTCATATTATTGAGGGAACAGTGGATTGTTATAAGATAAAAAATAAAACATTATGTCTAATTAATTCCCAAATAGGGTCTTACAAGACATATTGAAATTATATGATTACTGACTAAAAATATGCATTTCAAACAACACAAAAAAGATTAAATTTTCATCTGAACCACTCATTAATAGATTTATAAATTTTTAATGATTAGATTAAATAATATATATTAATAAACATTACATATTGAAAAATATTTAACCATATCATAATTCAAAAAAATTGGATTATAATAGATGACCATACATTCTGAGAAAAACAAATACACTAAACATATTTCTAATACTGTTTACAATGATAAATTACAACCATACACATAGTGAGGTTCATTTTCATGGAAATATTAATTGATCTATCACATATATACATGAAATATTGGGTTGATACAATGCCCCCAAAATCAATTTATCTTTATTAAATAATAATAGGATGTAAATTATATTTTCAATGAAATTTATCTATTTCATTATGATTGCTAGTTCTGATGATCTACAAATAGAGGTTTGTAACTCGATGAAGAATTATGCCACTCCACATGGATAATGATATAGTTTTTAGCATGGATTAATATGGAAATTACATTTATTATCATTTTTTCTCAATCACCTATCACATTTGTCCTCTCATTTATGAAATAATTAAATTACTTTTTTAATAATTTTTTACATAGTTATTATAGTTTGAATTATATTAAATCAGAAAATAATTGTTCCATATCATAATACTCTAATAAATAATAATATAAAAGATGAATTGTGACATTATAAGGGATACATCATTATTTAGATACATAGTATAGCTTAGGTATTTTTACCCTATGTTATTCAAATTTCTTGTTTATTTCAAATAACATTGACAAAAAAATCTCAAAATATAAATCTACATTTTCTTTATAGAAACTATAACATCCAAACTCTAGAAATATCCATTTAACATAAATAGTAAAATCAAATATATACAATTAAATACCCCCAATAATATATTGGTCTAGTATATTTTGAATATTAGATAAACAATTTAACATCATTAAATGAACTGTATAATCTTTTTCTTCCATTACCATTACATGAACCAATATCTCATTTTATAGTTTTATCATGATGTGACATATAGAAAAGATTTTTTGAGTTATAAAACCCAATATGTTGATAATAAAAATAATCCAATGGGTGATATATCAAAAAATTTAATAATATGGAAATTGAATTTTAAAACAAAAGTATTATAATAAACTATATATAATTATCGAATTATGTAATTAATAAAATTTTATTATAATATTATTGGGTCTCATTATAAATTGATAAATTTATATGACATTTAATTATACATATAAGTGAAGGTTTGTTACCAAAAAAATACACATCATCCTAGGGTAGCTACCTATAGACCAAATATAGTATATAATAACATGTAAATATCCGAAAAAATTAAGTCATTTTTTATATAATGTGACCATGTTTCATATCATATATTTTCATCCATATGATCCTCACATGGAAACAGAAATAATAAATCACTGATAATCATGAATGAAACACTTGTCAATAAAATTTGTTATATAGTATTTTTGTAAGGAATAAACCCTCAAACATTAGTCTACTGACAAATAAAATGATTGGAATAAATAATATCACGCATTTAATGTCCTATAATAGACACTAAATAATTAATATATTTTATAATATTGAATATAGTCATTAAGGAAATAACATATGATGAATCAATAAGGGGTTTCTAGATAATCATTGTGGATGGATAATTATTTTTATAAATAAATTAGATGCATTCATAACCGATGAAATAAATGGAAACATTGAAGATAATTTATCAGAAATATAAATATTAATAAAATATAAATATCAAATTTGATGTATAAAAAGTTGAACATAAATATAGGGAATATACAATCATGAATAAGAATGATAAAGAGCTATTATACTATTTGTATTATGTTCATTTAATAGTAATAAAACCTACAATATTATAAGATTTTATTTATTAATTACTTGATTTAGGAGTTTTTTTAAATATTGTTACTAAAAATAAATTATATTAATTAAATATTCACATATTAATTTTTATTTTATCAATATTTATAACTGATATTTTTATTTCCTACATCCAATGAAAAATTAGAAATATTGTTTAAAAAAATTGTGTTTTCTCAACGGATCTATAAGTTACAAAAAATTTAAGGAAGTTGTTCATTTAATTCATGTAGTATTAAATATAAATAGTTATTAGATAATATAATATATAAATTTATGATAATGTATTCATAGTTATATTTCATTTATGTGATTAAATAAACTATTATGGTTTTTTATTGGTATTTTTATTATTTTAATTTTATAAATGAAAAATTGATTTTAAATACGATGTAATTATATTATTTATATTAGACATGGAAAATTATAAAAACATGAATTATGATAAATAAAACCATCAATTCATACACTAGTTTTATAATCATTTTATATTGTGACAAATGATCCTCTGAATAATTAAAAAAAATAGATAATTATTCATTTCTATATTTTTATAGATACATTAATATATAATTATATTGATGTAATTTTATTATTTTTTTTATCATAATGTGTATGAGGTTTCATAATTCAATGATAATTTTATGGTCTGAGATAAGAAAATTTAATATATATTCTAAATCCTTTGTTGGAATACCAATTTTGAAATTTATTGATAAAAAATTAAATAGAAAAAGGTATTTAAAAAATTTAATGGATGGCTGGTGAGAAAATTAGTTAACAATTTTTTATTAGAATAATGATTTAGACATGATGTGAAATGGTTTTAGAATATATATATTTGTAGGTGAATGTCAGGCGATTTTCATAATAAAATATTAAATAATATATTTTATTTTCTCAGGATTTGGAATTCAATATAGTAATGATAATTTTAATAATAATTTATTAGTGAATGAAAAAATTTACATTTTTTAACCACTTCAAGTAATGTATGTTACCACTGAAATATTAATCATTAATTAGTGAATGAACAATATCATTGAAAATTATTTAATATATTTTATAATTATATATATATATATATATTAAAAAAATATTTTAATAGTTGAATATATATTTATTTATCAAATATTATATTCCTAAATTGAATAATTTTTAGATAAAAATGGGATCATAAAACATATAGTATATTTAAACATTATATTTTATCTGTTATACAAAATTTGAAAATTTCCTCAAAAAACAACCCTTATCAAAATTTTTATATATGATTAGGCATTTGAGATCAATTTAATACAAAAAATGTTTAAATTATTAAATCATAATACGTATAATTACTTATTAAAATTAATTTATTTTAAAATAATGTATAGTATACCTTATTAAATTTTACTTTAAATAATATATATTATATATATTTTTATAAGTACCATTATGATATTATTATTTCTATGTTTAATTAAATTATTAATTGTTATTTTTGAGAAATAGTCATTTCACTATTTCCATTTAAGATTTTACTATTATAATTGATTGGAAATTATTTCAATGGTCAATTACAATTATAATTGTTTACATTACTATTCAAATGTTCACAGAATCCTTATTGATAATGTAAATAGGTATTATTTAAAAAATTTATCTTTTTATCTATATACCCTAATAGTTTTTTATAATTCAGAAATTTAATCATTTACTTGTTTATATATTTTTATTTAGTCTTATAGTTTTTTAGTTGTTGAATTTCTTTATGAACTAAATATAATGGACTTCTAAACGTTATTAATATTATTTACCATTGTTTCCAAACAATTTTAATTAACATTTTCTTTTAGAATAATTTAATTATTTGACAGTAATGTTATATTATGAAGTAAAATGGAAAACATTACATTTTGTAGTTAAAAACACAATATTATAAAATTATAAAAATAAATTAATATTATATATATATGATTAATTATCAATTAATTAATTTATATTATTAGAATATATAACTAGAAATCTCATTCCTATATAAACATATATTATAAAACAACAGTACATATTCATATTTCCCATCCACGATGTGTAAAAATATACCATTTAAAAATAAACCATTTAACATAGAATCGATAAATTAAACATAATAACAAAACGGTTGGATGTAAGAGCGGAAGGAGATGATAAGATACCAATTAATTTTCCTCATATAAATGGTATTAGAATCTAATTTGGTTTCTACTGAATATTGTAAGGTATATAAACTTGGGTGGATTATTATGTGTGAAATAACAAAAATATATAATGAAAATCAATATTACATATTATCTTAGTAGGGTTCACATCATATCTAGAACCCACAAAACCATATCCCTTCATCACACCGTAAAAAATATAATATTTTGTTATCCCTTTACAATTAATAAAATAAACAAATTAATACCATAAGAACTAATAACATCATTATTTTTATATAGTATTTCATTTCTATATAACATCATTTTCAAAAAACCATATTTTATATAATAGATCCACTTTGGGTAGTGAATCAAATATTTCCATTCCATGTATATCACTGACCACTTCCCTAAAAATTCGTCATTGTAATTAATTAATTAATTGTTATTCATTCACTCTATAATTTCTAATTGATTGACATGGAATGATAATATATTTATGAAAAGCATTTCTTCCAAATTACATTAAATCAATTCCCTTCAACAATTTGAAAATTATTCACCATTATTTGAAACTATAAAATATTTACAAAAAAATATATACCATGCCCCAAAAATAAAAAAACTCACAAAAAACACATTCGCTAGAATTTATTCTTCATTTAATAAATAAATTTTATAATAAAACAAATAAAAATATTAAAAAAACTATAAAAAATAATCAATGGTTTATATATATGTTTTTAATCATAATTTTTATCATATGAGGCTATATAACAGTGAGGAGTAATCTAATAACTATAGAAACCTATATTATAAAATCATATAATTTACATATAACATAAAAAATTTCATAAAAAATATAATTTGATTATATTAATTAATATTTTGACTTATATTTAAATTATAAAATAACAATTAATCAAAGGTTAAATAAAATAAATAAATGTTTATAAAAGAGGGAATCAAAATTTATTATAATAATTGAATCACACAGAAATCATCAAAAAAATAAGAAAAAAACTATTAAACACCCATATTTCTATATCATTTCTCAATAAAAATGATAACACTACTTTATATAAATAATACACTATAATACCATTCAAATATTCTACCATAATAACACTATATATAGTAATTAATTAAATATAATAAGGAAAATAGTCAAGTGTACCCTATATAATGATGACTATATATCAAACAATTTCGAATAAATATCTACCAATGGTGTCTAAAACAAAAAAACCTTATTCTCTACACCACTAGGGTATTTGATAGTAATATAGTAAATAAGGGATATAATAGAAATAACATGAAAAAAATACAGTATTAATGAGAAAATAAATCTTATGGTTTACAAAATGAATTAATGGTTTTAGTCACTCTATCTAATAATAAGTAAACAATATAAACGAATCTATAAAAATCAATCAAGCTATATACATTAAATATTCCCATTTTTGTTAAATTATAAATAATGAATAATAAAATAATGAATGGATTTGTTAATTTTACCCTTCAAATAGTGATATGTCTAAGATGTGGAAATCACAAGGCACACCTATTTCCACCATCATTAAAACCATAACCATTTCCAATTTCTTTATTCTAAATTAAGCTTCCCCAAAATATATCATCCACCCACCATATTAAGAGAATTATGTAATCTTAATCCATATCACGCTTCATAGATAATGATATCACAGATTCCAAAATAAGATATTTTCTACTCTTCTAAAATTATTAAAAGACCTTGAGGATAGATATAATAAAAATGAAAATATGTAACCATGATATAATAAGGAAAACAATGATTACATTTTATAAAAATAAAAAAATCATCCATTCACAACTAATTTACGTATAAATTTACATCATCTTTATACTACACCATTAAAAAAAATTATATTACATTAAAATAAAAAATCCTTTAGAATATTATTTATTATTTAAATCCTAAGAGAAATTACACACCAAAATATCATATCACAATTATTTATCAAATCAAAACACTTACTAAGACAAGTAGATATACTTTTTAGTGCATTTTCATTATGATGGATTCATTATTAAGAAAAAATATATCATTAATAAAAAACACTCATGAAATTCAAATACATTATTTATTAAATTATGTAAATTTTATGGTGGCCATTTTTTTCAGCACTCACCCTAGGTCTATTGTGTGTGTATTACCACCCTTCCATATGGTGGAATCATTATATGGACCTACTAGGTCATGAAATTATTATTTTTCTAATGTCCCAATATATAATAAACCACTATTTACAATAATAGAAATTACATCTCAATCAATGATTATTCATTACATTATATAATGATCTAAACATGGAATGTATAACTTTGGTGCCATTATAAACATAGTAGCATAAACAAATAAATCTTTATATTTCTATATTATCACATAAAAAGTTATTCATAAGAATAATACTTATTATAAATATAAATTATAAAATTTTTCTTTAAAACATAATAAATGAAAAATGAAAAATGATGGGATATGATAATAATTAATGGTACCATTATTATATTAATATAATATCAATGTATGGTCAATATAAAATAATAATATCATTGAAAACAACAACATGAATATTATTGATTAAAGACAATTTTATGTAATAAATTTTGGTTGTTCATGAGATATGAGCCATAATATAATCACATATACTAATCCATTAAAACCTAACATCAGAGGAAGACTTATTTTTAACATATATACAAGCATAATAAATCATTTTAATTGTACTATAGTCTCTATAAAAAACATTTCTATTGGAATGGGTTCACCATCCAAACCATCATAGTATTCATAATTTAAACCTTAATCTACAATAATAAAAAATTATTCCTATGAAATAGTATTCTCACCTCAATCTAATCATTTTTTCCCTTGAGATATCCATTTTTACCCTATTAATTTTATCGAGATAAAGGTCCAAATGGTCCATAATAAAAATATTACAAACATGTTCCAAAAGTTCAGAATAATTAACAATAAAGTAGATACAATGAAAACTAATTAGTTTCATAAAAATTTCATCCTGGTGAAACTAGTGGATGAGAAACATGTTTCATAATCACTTGACGAACTTATCATATCCTAACCCATTTATAAGGGATGGTATTTATTATATTTTGATATATTAATCATATAATAGATCATATAAAATGTTAAATTTTAATAAATATTATTTCATAATAATAATCAAAACTTGTAAAAATAAATAATAAGAATATTATTATGGGATTATATCTCTTTTAAATCTAAAATATCATAAAATAATGAAATCATAGATTGAAAATATTTTTGTTATATCCCATGTATTATTTATGAATGAAAATAAACATTCCTCTTTCAATTTTTTTTTAAAATATAAATATTTAATCATTATTAGGGAAAGACTTTTCATCAGAAATATCTTGGTAATATATTAAAGTATTTTTTATGACATTTAGGGGTAATGATGATGGGAAAAAACAATCAGTAAGTTCGCACAAAAAGAAATATTCCAGTCCTACATTGAGTAAAAATCCCAAAGAAACATTCTAAAAAAAGGTTTGTGTTATTCCATTTAGAAGAAAAATTGTAATAATATTTAGGTGGATATATTTTTTAAAAGTCATAGAAAAATATTAAAAACATTCATTGAATCATTTTTAGAAAACATACACCTGAAATGAAATGGATTTTCATCCAAAGAGGGAAATAATGGATGTTTTCCTTAAATACATAATCATGGAACCTTAATTCCATAATTTGTGGAAAATGAATTCATAAATTTATTTTAATTAAATAACTATAAGGTAATAAAATTCATGTGATTCATGATTCATAAATCATTACTGTTCATCATTGAAACTTAATTATAAACATTCCCCATAAGAAAAGAAATTGTAACATAAAGTCGTTACCACATTGATAACTATTGAATCATTAGACCCATGAAAAACATAATCACATATTAATATTAATATTATATTATATAAATGAGAAAAATTATAATATATGTTATAGGGTAGAATATACACCATAAAAAAGAACCATGTTGTGAATATTGCAGGTGTCCCATAAAAAATAAACTATGACAAAAAAACCTGACATACCTAGGTAAAATATTCCACAATGAAAAATTAAATATAGATTAACCATAAATATAATGATAATCATGAATTTATACGTTTAAATTTTCAATGAGTGGGTGTATACACCCCTATTAAACAATATTGGTGCATATAATAACATATGTCCAAATGAAGAAAATTTGAGACAAAAAATCCATTACCAAATTTCATAATACTCACTACACACATTCGGAACAATACTATAATAAATATATTATTATTATTATTATTATTTAATGATTAAAACATATATAATCCCATTTATTATTTACTTTTTACTAATTATTACTTAATAATTTTCAATTTCCTTGTTTAAATAACATTTTAGGAAATAGCTGCTTCGTTATTCAAATACATTTGGGTTTGGTATTATCTTTCCTTTAAAATTTATCATGGTTCCATAATATAAAAAATTTAACCATTCATTAAATATAACATATATTAAATAAAAAAAAATTATATAAATACTTTAATTTGAGGTTTATAAAGTGAATTACACCATTCATGGAGAAGGTAGGTTATTCGTTTAAAAGAAAAAATGGTTCTATTTTATTGACAGATAGAATGATGAAAATGAAAATATTAATGAAATTTCTCATAATACTTTTATAATCATAAATATATCATATAGTTATTTAATCTATACATATTAGCATACTTCTCAAAAATAAATGACAACTGTATCGCATCGCATCATCGAGGCGCTAGTCTGCAGGTACGCATAAATGATGATATCATTTTACAAAATAATATAAGGTATGATGTTAAATGTTTTATTTTAATTAAAAAATATAAATATGTGATAAATATTATATAGAAACATTAAATCCATCGTTTTATCTATCAGTGAGTGGTGGTGTTTTAAAATGAATTATATCGGTTCAGGAGGTTGTTTTCATTCATTCACACATTCATTCATGTTGTTGACATTTTATAGAAGTGGATTTCTGTGATGAAAAAAATGAATAAATTAACCTTTAATTTTATTCCATTAAATTTCTATTGGTTATTAAAAAGATGAAATTATTAAATTACATCTAATTGAAATTTTAATTATTATTATATATCTTTACTATTGTTAATATAACTGTTGAACAAATACCACTTGACTAGTATAGTTATAGTGTTTTATCAAATATTCTTGTCATAGACAAAAGAATTTATAACCAAAAATAGTAGTATCATACCATATAAATCCCATTTGGCAGTTATGTTTAGGGATATAAAATTTTTTGTCTTTTCTGTAGACCAATCCCAAGCTAATACCCATCAACATAAGCATGACAAAATAAATTTATTAGATAAGTACATATTCATTGAGATCATGACCCAAACCATCTTTACCGAACAACCCCATGAAAGACCCACATTTTGAACCTTAATATTAGAGAAAACTCATGTGTAATAAATGGATATGTTTTAAAACCATTTAAATAATATTATGAACATTATTTTTGTATATAATAATGAATTTTTTTCTTCCTATTATTATTACAATGAAGGTGATTTTTAATGTGAACATTGTATATTAGGTTAATATTCAAATTCAATAAAGCTGTCTATTTTGATAAATTAATGGAATTTTAAAATTACTATTATTTCAATAGAATATTAGTATTAAATTAATTTTATTAAATATAAATGATCATATATTTTTTATGAATCAAATGTAATTTTATTAGGGTTTGAAAATGTTATTTTAAAAAACCCGTCATTTTCAATACAAATAATTTTTTATTTTTATTATGATAATTCAAATATTTATAAAATTATTTGTATAAAATAGATATCATTGTTGAATTAGGATGTTGAAATTATCCAAAAGTGATTTTATTCATAATTTTCTGGGACAGTTAAAAGTTTTGTTGAAAAATAAATACTGTAGAAATATAGATTATTTTTATGATATCATAATGTACAAATATTAATTTAATAAATACTATGAAAAGAGTACTCTATAAAATATATTACTTTACCTTTTAATAATTTAGTTTAATTTTTTTATTTAATTTTTTTAATACACAGTGAATCCACAAGTATGTTAATATATTTTATGATTTTATAATTCTTTCATTGAAAGTAAGACCGACCTCTAAATGAAAAATGAAATATTGTATAATATTGTTCACCTAGGTTCATATATTTATAAAATGAACTCCCAATTTATCAAAATCAAGGGAAAATAAATGATATCATTTGGTGTTTTAAACATTTTCTTATATAGAGTCGAAAGTTAAAATAATATAGAAATCCCTATCCTTTTCTATATAATCACACCAAAATTTTCATTTTCCATCAATTTCAATCCATATCGCATGTCCACTCCCTGACCTCAACTCACTAATTTCCTCCCATGGATCCCCCAATCATTTTTGTATCCTCTCCCAAGAATTTGGATTTACACAACCAATTACGGTATTTTTGTCTTCTCATTTCTATTCAAGAACTTATTTTGTAAAATGATTATAAAATTCCATTTTCATTTATTAGTATGTAATGTTACATGATTCCATTACTATTTATTTTATTTATAAATGATTATTTATTACTTTCTCTGTCATTATAAATCTCTAAAATCCTTTATGTACACCTGTTACTATGCCAAAATTTCGTAAAAGAGGTTCATATTCTCATTTCAATTCATGTACATATTTTGTATGATGCTTCATAAATTCAACCTTAATATGATTGGATATGATGTTTCAATATACACTTATATTTCATATTATTTAAAAATTATAAATTATTATTTTCAATCTAATTAATACCCCTCATAATCATTCATGTACGCCCATTACTATGTCAAAATTCCTTAAATTATTCTCACTATCCACTTTTAATCATGAACATAATTTAGGATATTACTTTTATATTTCAATTTGGTTATGTTGAGATACATTCTAAACTACAAACATTCTATACACATTTTTTATAAATGAAGATATTCCCTATCACTCCCATTTAACTCTCTTAATAACGTTTACGTACACCCATTTCCATTTCAAAAATATTAAAGGGTTCTTTTCCATCATCATATTTTTTCTGGAATCATTATCAGGTTACACATTTTATTCAAAATTCAATGTGTTATAGAATTTCAATATATTTACCTATTGCATTCCATTTAAGTGATAAATAATGAGTGTCCCATTTCACTCTCATCAACCCATTCTACAAATATCTATATGAAATCATTATGCTACCGAAATTGCAACATGATTTAACATGAAAAAATAATTTTTTAGGGAATACCATATCCTTTTCTCAGACAATGGTACTCACCTTTTTCACATATACTTATTGATTGGGGACTTACATGTATATATTCTACATTCCATTATTGTTTATTAAGTTATCATATTGGATGAATCTTTGATATATAATCTATGTGGATCAATTAAGAATGAGATTGGGATGTTTTTTAATGGTGCACCCTAATATCACTCCAATGCATTAAGTAATGTGTAGTATTCAGGTACATCATTTTTGGGATACGGGATTACATAATTTGTTTATAATTTGTTTTTCTCAAATGAATTATTGGTGATTTAACATTGATTTTATGTTTATGATGCACAGTTTTATGTTTTTTCCACATTTCCCATGTTTTATTAGCATGCTATATCATGCCATATATTCCTTGTTCTTTTATGCCTCAATGATATTCATTGTCTAACCAGTATTATTATCCTCATTTTATTCTATGTTTATTATTTTGTTGGCATTATATCTCGCCTTTTCATTATTTATGTCCTCATTTTATCCCATGAAATTCAATGTAGAAGGAGTGTTGTGGTAATGTAAAATAATTTTTCAATAACTATTTTACTTTTCATGTTTATTTTTTTATGTAATATACAAAATTTTCCAAATACACAATTCCCTACAATCTTATGAGTTTTATAAAGTTAATATATATGTAATAAATCTTGATTAAATATTAAATAATGATTATGTATGTTATATTTGGTTGTAGAGAATAATATTAGTTATTTTTGAAATTTGGATAAGAAAACCCCAGTGAAAACCCATAATTATAATAATAAGTGTATGAAAATATCCAAAAAAATTTGTGAGTATAGATAAATTGGATTATCACAAAAATACATCCATGTCTAGATATTAAGAGTTTATGTGGTTATAACATATATGTACAAAGTTATTATAACTATGACGTGGTTTTTGGGTATGACATAGAGAAACCTGGTATGTGACAATATTCCTTACTCTTAACCTAGTTTAGCACTACTGGTGGTTATATTTTAAAAAATTCATAATCTCGTTAAAAAAAATTATTATGGGTACAAATAAAATTATTACCATTACAATATATGTTATAAAATATTTCATAGATATAATATACTAGAATATAGAAAATAATTATATAAGGAGATAAATGTAATTTGGTAATTATCCCTTTAATTTCATTATATTCTCCATTATGTGCATTATTGTTTAAAAAAATATCTCCCGAATATATGTTTTTGAATGAATTATATGATTAGAACAAGAATATAAGTGTGAATTGTAGGGTTATTTTCCATTTATATACGTAATCCATGATATCACAAATGTTTAGTAAAACTGTTACAACAAAACCAAAAAGAACGAAAATTGAAAAGTCGGTAAAAATAAAAAATTGGGATGATGAATCTTAATTATTACCATCATCTCAATAATCGAAATTGTTTACCTACGAGTACGCCTATCAAGATCAATTTATTGAGTCTATGGAATGAACCATCATTTATGACATGCCTATTATGACGGAATTTTCTGATGTGTTTCGTGAGGAATTGACTGGTCTTACACATTAAAAGATGTTGAATTATTAACCAATCTTTATCATGAGGTGTTCTCAAAATCTACGACTCCAAATAGAATGCATATTGGAGAACATGAGGAACTGATGAAATGATTGGAGGATAATTTGGATAATGGGTTTATATTTCCATGTGATATACCATGGGACGCACCATTCCCCTTCAAAATTAATAATGATGGGTCAAAGAAACATATCATAGGTTATCACGAGCTCCTCAAAATCATGATAATGTACATGTATCATATTATACAAATAGATGAAGTGTTCTATCAACTACATTGAGACCAATATTTCTTCATGTTAGATATGAGGATGGGATATTACTAATCAAGGAAGAAGAAGAAACATATCCCCAATAATACTTTTCGTATTGTATACCAGCAATATGTGTTTATAGTGATTAAATTTGGACTCACTAATTCTCTTTAAATGATCATGGATATGATGAATAGACTCTTCAAGGAATACCTAATCAAATGTGCGGTGGTATTTGTATAAAATATTATTATATACACCAAAACTAAAAAGAAGAATGATTATTATCTGAGCACTATACTATAGACTTTGATAATGGAGAAGCTCTATGTTATAACTAGTATGAGTTCTGGTTGATTGAGGTCTTTTTCATGGGTCATATTATCAAAATAAATGGGATATCTATAGTTCCTTGTATGAAAAAAAAATTTTAGAAATGGTTGAGGCATACATCTGTGGTTGATTTCAAAATATTCCTTTAGTTATCAAGATATTATCTCCAATTTGTGATATATTTATCATGATTAAAAACCCTCTTACCAAAATAACTAAAATTGGAGACATGTTTTCTGGAATGGTGAATGTGAAAAAATCATCATGTAGTTGAAAGGAAGTATTATCACTACCCATGTGCTAACACTAAACCCAAGTGTGGTAGTTTTTATAATTTTCATTGATGCTTAAATAAAGGTATTGGGATGTGTGTTGATGAATAATTTCAAATTAATTACCATAACCTCAAGGTATTAAAAAATCAATGAGAAAAAACAATCTGACCCGTGATATGGAATTGGAAACTTGGATATTTGAATTGAAATTGTGCCAACATTTTCTCTTTGGGGAGAAGTGTGAAATATACACAAGTAAAAAAAGACTAAAATATATATTCACATAGAAAGATATATAAAACCCCACATTAATATGGATGGAGTTTAAAAAAATTACAACTTCTCAATAAACTACCATCACAATAATGAAAAATAATGTGGATGATGCTCTATTTAAAAAGGACACAGTAATTCTATTATTTATTATAATTGAGACTGGTCTAATATTCATAGATATGGAGAATATGGTCATAAGAATCATAAATAATGGAACATCATCAAACCTTTCAAAAATATTCTCTACCATCTATTTTTAAAACATAAAATGATAATCAAATAGATGATGTGTCAATCAATAGAATGTGACAACTATCAAAGAGGTCAGGTCCTTGGAGATTGATGTAAATTAAAAAGTAAATGTGATATTTGGGTCTAGACTACATTTACTGTAACATCCCAAGTAAGTAATTAATAGTAGATATTTTTTCTATGTCTATTAATGAATTAGATAGTGTTTTAGAGGCTTAAAATGAAAATAAATCCAATATTAAGCGTGGAATACACTAATATTTTCTAAAAATATTGTTTTACTTCCTTTTGATGGAAAACCATTTTTAAATCTATCTATTGACAATTTTATAAGCTATTTTTGTCAAAATAAACTTATTCCTTATGATTGGAACATCAAAATTCACTTTGTGTGGATTTTTGGTATTTTTCTGACAATGTTCATTTTTTTAATGAATAGTTAAAAATACTGCATTTTACATCAAAACTGCTTTTTAATCTTATTTATTTATATGATTAGATTATCTTTTCAATTGGTTTTGAAGATAAATTAAAATATATTTTTACCATTTAATCCAATGGTGGTCATTAGGATTAATTTCACTTTGGAATTCGGCATAAACTAATGCCAAACTTTTCATTGATTTTGTTTCAAAAAAACCCGCTATTTATTTTGACAACGAGAATTATTTATATATCAATTATTTCAATTTCTGTGTATGGAATTTGGTAAAATAGATTAAATATTTGGAATCATAAGGTCCAAATTATGTAATCAAGACTCTTTTATTTTAGGACATTATGAATAGTAACGACGGTAATTATCTTTAATTATCTAGATTAATGAATAATTGGGTAGTTAAAGATTATAAAATAAAATCATAATAATAAAAAATGACCACAACATGTGTCCTAAGGCTACTGGTTGTCTCATTCCCGACCATGGGTTACATTGTGCCAAACTTGGGGGCCCCATGGAATCACGTTTGTGAGAAAGTGACTTTTTATCTTTTTATTTTTAAAGAATGTTAAATGTAACAAGGAATGTCTCAACTAAGTAAAATATTTTTAATTTTGTCTACATAAATGATCTTTTGGACTATAACTATTCATTAGAGATCTAAAAATATTTCTTACATCATGATATTTTTTTTATAATTTTTAGACATTAAATTTATTAAATTATTTATGACATCATGATGATGCAGTGATTACCTCATTAATATAGGATTTATATAAAATGGAAAGATAATGTAAAATCTAAGACCTACACATGTCCAAAACCTATTGGATGAGTGGATTTCGAACCCTTATCACCTTATACTCGAAACAAATCAATTTGGGATCATTAATATACGAAATTCATTCTAAAATAATGTAACATTTCTTTACTTTCCAAGAGTGCCCCTCCTCTCATCTTATAAAAGGTCCCCACCTCTACCACCTTACCCACAATTACAAAGACTTTGGCTCGGCCAACCCCTGCCCATTTTTTCTCTCCACTTCCCTCTCTTAATCCTTGAAGCCTCACTTCGGGAATAAGTCTTCCCAAGGAAGTATTTTTGCTCAAACCAATGGGAGTTACCCGATTTTAAGGTAATGTCTTCACTTGAGTACTTTTGTTTTATTTTGATTCTCCAACCCCCTAAACATTTTTTATTAATTTCTTTTGTAAAAACTCCAGTATCTTAAATATAATAGGATGTTGTTATAAGAAGGATTCGAACTACACTTACACACACATACATCTAATGGTTAAAGAACATACTGTTTCCGTGGATGGTGAATTTATGCCTCCCGAAACGATGATTGTTCAGCATTCTTTTAATATCTTTAAAGGTGGCCATTAAGATGTCACTATATTTATATATGATATATAATATGTTTATGTTTTCTTTAAGCTTCTGTATTTTTCATTTTGGGTATACCTTTATAGTTTCCATTATGGGTAAACACGATATCTTTATTTAAGGAATTGCGGACTACCGCCCCCTCAAAGTGATTTGATTCGTTAAATACCATATGTGAGATGTATAAAGGATTGAACTATGATATTATATATGATATTATACTGGAAATAAAATATACCTATATGTCATTATGATTCCATTCTATAAAATATGAAATAGAAATGAAAGTAGCGTTCATGCGTACGTACGGCTTACCGTCTCCATGAACGGTGCATTTCATTTCTTACCTCTAAATGATTATGTAATATTATAAATGCATGTATATACTGGATATATATGATATATATGATATATACATCATGATTATAATTCTGGATATAATGGATACATGAACAAATTGTAATTATAAATGATTTTTTTTTTACTCAAGTACCAATGATCGTTAAAACGACCATTATTAACTTAAATAATTACATAGTGTTCATGACATGGAAATAAGTGATATAAAAGGAATAATTAATTTGAAAAGGTTCTTACACAAGTAGAAATTAACTGATGTTTATTATTCATGAGATTAAAGAATGACCGAGTCAAGTCGGACCCGAGGTATGGGACTTCATCTCAAACTCCTTTCGTTGAGGAATATTTTTTTTATACACAAACTTCTTTTATATGGTGTATAAACCCCTTTGACTTTTACGTTTATTCAAAAGAAATATTTTTTATACGAAGCATTTACTAATATACAAAAGGGAATGTTTTTGTCGTACATATGCGGCGACAATGACTTCTCCGCCGCCGTGACCATTATTTGAGTTTCGGATTCCTCTAAAAGCCATAACTTTTTTTAAAAGAAAAATAAATACCATGTTTTACTTTTCATTTATTTTTGTATTGAAAATGGTTTTCTTAATATTTTTATGTCAATGTGTTGTATTGATATCTTTTGATTGAAAGGTGGAACTGTTATGTTTCCTTTATGCATGTTTTATGTGATACGATTATGTTGAGGTTCTTGGGCATTATTATGATGACGGGTGGTTCCGTGATAAACTAAGGGAGGGTGAGCCCGATATTTCTCTCCAATGCATTGGGTAATGAGAAGGAGTGAAACTTTAAGGTTTCTCTGAAGAGATTTAGGGAATATACTTTGATGGGTATTCCAAACGTAACCAAGAGGGTTACTCCCTACGTAAGAATGTTATGAATGACTCAATTTACCTTTATGTCTTATGATTTTTATGCTTTATTCATGATTTGACGAGGTATGTTAAAGTTCTTATGTTTTATGGGTAAAGTATGATTTCATTCTTATGTATATATGTACCCATGTTTTCATTCTATATGTTTTTATATCCCTTACTGAGCTTTTTATGCTCATCCCAAGTTTTTTTGAATTGTTTTTCATAGGTCAAGGGAAAGGTACATGATATGATGATAGTGTCAAGTAAGTGTCAAGAAAGAATCCATGTTTTATTTTAAATATGTTTCCATTGATGGGAAATAAGAATACTATCTTTATATAACCAATTTGTTTATATGTGGAATGTAATGCAAGTTTTATGATCTAATTCTCTAAAACTCTAAACTCGAAAAGATCATCATTGTGTAATCATTTAATAACTCAAGATTAAGTAAGGTTTAAGGCTGGGGCCATATAGTTGGTATCAATGGTCGGATTAGATAACTTTTTGAGTTAGAATTATATTAAATGATTATCCAAAAATATTTTTTTATGGTAAAATTGAAGTGATATAGTATTTGAAGATTACCATGTTGCTTCATCTAAGACATGTTTGTTCAGAATGGTTTTCCACAGAGGAAATGGGGAAGCAGTGCTAGGAAGGCATGAAGAAGGAAATAACCTTCTAAATTTGCATCCTGAGATGGTCGGAATTAGAACTGAACAGTTTAGTGAAGTAATGGAGTAGTTGACTCAAGCGATAAATGGAGGTGGTATCCATACAGGATATCATCCAGATCAACCGCAGAGGAACATGTCAGTGGTGGAATATTTCATGAGGCAACATCCCCCATCATTCAGAGTATCATCTGACCCTGTGCTAGATGAAGGGTGGATTAAAGCACTGGAGAAGATTTTCAATGTCATATGGTGTTCAGAAAATCAAAAGGTTAGTCTTGTTATTTACGGTTTGGAGGGTGAAGTAGATCAGTGGTGGTCGATGGTTAAAAATATCAGGGACGCTGATGAGATTGATGCTCTTGACTGGGATGAATTCAAAGGTATGTTTCTTGAAAAGTATTTTCATAAGGCTGTTCGACTTTGGATGGAAAAACAATTCTTTTAATTGAAGCAAGATGAAGACTCAGTGGCTACCTATGAAGAAAGGTTCAGTCGATTGGCAAGGTATGCTCCCAATTTTATCTGAGACCTTGATAGTAAAATCAATCGTTTTTTACTCAGGACTAAAGGCAAAATATCGAAGGGCATTAGCTTCTTGTGAGTTTAAAAGTTATGAAATGCTTGTTCGATGTGCTGAGAAGGTGGAAATGGAGTTTTCCGATGATCAAGTGTTCTATAACAACCAACAGAAGAAGAGACCGAGGTGGCAGGAGAAAGGGAAGAATTCTTCAAAAAAGTCTGAGGGTAAGAAATCTAAGTTTCCAGTTTGTGATAAATGTTGTAAAAGGCATGCGGGGGAATGTCTTCTGAATTCTGGAAAGTGCTACCGATGTGGTAAGATGGGACATAAGGATCATGATTTCACTGAAAAAGATCAAGGTGAAGGTAAGACCAAATTTGATTTACAGTTAGTGGAATGTTTTAAGTGCAATGAGATGGGTCAATATGCAAACAAGTGTCCGACAGAGAGCTTGAGTGATGGGAAGCAGTTAGACTAAAAGCAGAAAGGGGTGGTGAAATCCTTTGCAACTACTTCATCAGATGTCGGGCCATAAAATGAAGTTGTATTAGGTACTTTGTTTGTTTTTTCAGATTATGCCAGTGTGTTTTTTGATTCGGGGTCTACACATTCTTTCAACTCTGATACCTTTTATAGTAAAATGGGAATACCATCCCAAGAAATGACTCCTGAACTTTAGTTAAAAACACATGGGGGAAATGTTGAGGCAAAAAGAATTTATAAGAATCTTCGTATCCTTATCTGTGGAAAGAACCTAATTGCAAACCTTATTGTTCTACCTCTAGTAAAGTTTGATGTTATCCTAGGTATGGATTGGCTCTCTATTTACCAGGCTATGATTGACTATAGAGCTAAAGAAGTTTCTTTTCAGAAAGACATTCAGTTTGTGTACAATAATGAACCCTTACTGTTGATAACTTATCAAAAGGCCAAGAAACTTGTAAAAGATGGAAATTAATGTTACCTTGCACACATCGTTGAAAACAAAGGAACTGTTCAAACTAATGATGTGCCAGTGGTAAATGAGTATCCAGATGTTCTTCCTAATGAGTTTCCTGGAATAATACCAGATCGGGATGTTGAGTTTACTATTGACATAGTTCCTAATGCTAAGCCAATTTCAAAACCCCCATATCGAATGGCTCAAATTGAACTTTTAGAGTTGAAGGAGCAATTGCCATATTTATTAGAGAAAGGTTTCATTCGACCTAGCACATCACCATGGGGTGCTCCTGTTTTATTTGTTAAAAAGAAAGATGGTTCAATGAGACTTTGCATTGACTATAGAGCCTTGAATAACATCACTGTTAAGAACAAATATCCTTTTCATCATATCGATGATTTGTTTGATCAGCTCCAGGGAGCTCAGTATTTTTCAAAGATTGACCGGAGATCGGGGTACCATCAGCTGATGGTAAAGGAAGCAGATGTTTCGAAGACTGCGTTTTGTACAAGATATGGCCATTATGAATTTGTAGTTATGCCTTTTGGGCTAACCAATGCACCTGCTGTATTCATGGACTTAATGAATAGAATTTTCCATGAGTTCTTGGATAAGTTTGTGGTGGTTTTCATTGATGATATTTTGGTTTTTTCTAAAATTAAAGAGGAGCATGAAATACATTTAAGGGTTATCTTGCAAACCTTAAAAAGAAATGATGTTGTATGGAAAATTCATCAAGTGTGAGTTTTGGTTGTAACAAATTTGTTTCCTTGGTCACATTGTTTTTAGTGATGGGATAACTGTTGATCCTGCAAAAACAAAAGTTGTGGAAGACTGGACAAGACCCACAAATGTAACTGAGAATCGTAGATTCCATGGTTTGGCAGGCTATTACTGATGGTTTGTTTGAAATTTTTCACGGTTATCTAGTCCAATGACTAAGCTAACTCAGAAGGGTTTTAAGTTTATCTGGACAAAAGAATGTGATGATTGTTTTCAGGAGTTGAAAAAGAAGATTGGTGAATGCTCTAGTTTTGGAAATACCTTCCAGGAAAGGTGAGTTAGTTATATACAGTGATGCCTCATTGAAAGGACTTGGTTGTGTCCTAATGCAGAATGATCAGGTAATTTCTTATGCTTCACGACAGTTGAAAACTCATGAGGTAAATTACCCTACACATGATTTGGAATTAGCTGCTGTTGTTTTCGCTTTAAAATTTTGGAGGCATCATTTGTATGGAGTAAGTGTGAAATATATACTGATCTCAAAAATTTAAAGTATATATTCACTCAGAAAGAGTTAAACATGAGACAGAGGAGATGGCTGGAATTAATCAAGGATTATGATTGTACAATTCATTACCATCCAGGAAAAGCAAATAAAGTGGCTGATGCTCTGAGTTGAAAAAGTAACGCTTCATTATCAATGTTGAATTTGGAACGTGATCCTTTGGTTAAGGATTTGATGAACTTTGGCACAAAAGTTGTTAGTGCAGGAAGTTTTCCTGTTTTGTTTCAGGTATCAGTGAGATCATCTCTATCAGATAGAATCAAGCAAGCACATGAGCAAGACAGTGAGTTGCAGAAAAAGGTAGAGCTGGTTCAGAATGGTATGTTTCTGGAATTCAACATTGATAATGATTGCATTTTGATATTTGGGAAGAGATTGTTTGTGCCTCGTGATTCACAGTTTAAGAGAGAGTTGTTATATGAAGCTCATAGTTCTCCATTTTCAGTTCATCGTGGCAGTACTAAGATGTACAGAGATCTGCGGGAGTATTACTGGTGGGATGGAATGAAAAGGGCTATTGCTGATTTTACTGTGAAGTGTTTGACTTTTCAGCAGGTTAAAGCAGAGTGGCAGTTACCAAAAGGGATGCTTTATCCTTTATCAGTTCCAGAGGGGAAATGGGAAAACATATCCATGGACATTGTTGTGGGATTACCGAAGACATCTCTAGGTAATAATGCAATCTGGGTTATTGTTGATCGCTTGACTAAGTCTGATCATTTCCTTTCTATACGAGATACTTTTTCCCTAGATCAACATTCCAGTTTGTATCTTAATGAGATAGTCAGGTTACATGGAGTTCCCCTCTCCATTGTATCTGATCATGATCCCAGGTTCACATCTAACTTTTGGAAAGGCCTTCAGAAGTTGTTGGGTACTGAATTAAATTTTATTACAGCATTTCATCCTCAATCAGATGGGAAGTCTGAACGAACAATTCAGACCTTGGAGGATATGATACGAGCTTGTTCGATGGATTATCAGGGAAGTTGGGACCAACATCTTTCATTGGTGGAATTTTCATATAATAACAGTTTAATTCCAGTATACAGATGGAAACATTTGAGACATTATATGGGAAGCGGTGTCGAACTCCAGCTTTCTGGGATGAAGTGGGTGAATGGAAGTTTATGGGACCATAATTGGTAGAAGAGATGGCTGAAAAAGATCAGCTGATTCAGAAACACATGAGAACAGCTCAGAGTAGGCATAAGAGTTATGTAGACAACAGGAGGAAGGATCTAACTTTTGAGATGGGTGATCATGTTTTTCTCAAAGTCTCACCATGGAAAAGTTTGATGTGATTTGGTAAGAAAGGAAATATGAGTCCAAGGTTCATTGCACCATATGAAATTCTGGATAGAGTTGGATCTGTGGCATACCTGGTAGCTTTACCTCCGAGTTTATCTCAGGTACACAATGTTTTTCATGTTTCTATGTTGAGATAGTATATGCCAGATCCATCTCATGTTTTCAGTCCAGAGGTAGTTCAACTAGAAGAGAACCTATCATATGAGGAACAACATGTCCAGATTCTTGACCATAGGGAGCAAGTGTTACGAAAAAATGTGATTAATCAAGTAATGGTTTTGTGGAAAAACCACATGATGGACGAGGCAACATGGGAATCTGAAAATGCAATGAGGGATAAGTACCCCAATTTATTTGATAAGTAAATAAATTGTGGGGAAGCAATTTTCTAAAGGGGGGAAGGATGTAACATCACAATTAAGTAATGAATAATAGATATTTTTATCTATTTCTATTAATCAATTATATAGTGTTTTAGAGGCTTAAAATTAAAATAAATCCAATCTTAAGCGTGGAATACACTAATATTTTTTTAAAAGCTTATTTTACTGGCTTTTGATGGAAAACCATTTTTAAATCTATATTTTTCCCATTTTATAAGATATGTTTTTCAAAATAATCTTATTCTTTATGATTGGGACATCAAAATTTACTTTGTGTGATTTTTTGGTATTTTTCTGACAAGGTTCATTTTTTAATGAATAGTGAAAAGTACTGCATTTTACATCAAAACTACTTTTTAATCTACTTTATTTATATGATTAGATTATCATTTGAATTGGTTTAAAAGTTAAATTAGAATTAATTTTTATCATTTAATCCAATGGTGGTCATCAGGACTAATTTCACATTGGAATTGGGCATAAACTAATGCCAAACTTTTCATAGATATTATTTCAAAAAAACCCGCTATTTGTTTTGACAACTAGAATTATTTTTAAATCAATTATTGCAATTTCAATGTTTGGAATTTGGTTAAACGGATTAAATATTTGGAAACATAAGGTCCAAATTATGTAATCAAGACTCTTTTGTTTTTGGACATTATGAATAGTAATGACGGTAATTATCTTTAATTATCTTGATTAATGAGTAATCGGGTAGTTAAAGATAATAAAAAATGACCACTACATGTGTCCTAAGGCTACTGGTTGTCTCATTTCTGACCATGGGATGTCTTGTTCCAAACATTGGGGCCCCATGGAATCACTTTTGTGAGAAAGTGACTTTTTATCTTTTTATTTTTAAAGAATGTTAAATGTAACAAAGAATGTATCACCTAAGTAAAATATTTTTAAATTTGTCTAAATAAATTATCTATTGGACTATAAATATTAATTAGAAAGATAAAACTATTTCCTACATCATGATATTTTTTTTATAATTTTTAGACATTAAATTTATTAAATTATTTATGACATCATGATGATGCAGCGATTACCTCATTAAAAAAGGATTTAAATAAAATGGAAAGATAATGTAAAATCTAAGACCTACACATGTCCAAAACCAATTGGATGAGTGGATTTCGAACCATTATCACCTTATCCTTGAATCACATCAATGTGGGACCATTAATATTCAAAATTCATTCTAAAATAATGTAACATTTCTTTACTTTCCAAGATTGCCCCTCCTCTCCTCCTATAAAAGGCCCCCACCTCTACCACCTTACCCACACTTCCAAAGCCTTTGGCTCGGCCAACCCTTGACCATTTTGTCTCTCCACTTCCCTATCATACTCCTTGAAGCCTCACTTTGGGCAGAAGTCTTCCCAAAAATTCTTTTGAGCTCAAACCAAAGGGATTTACCCGATTTTAAGGTAATGTCTTCACTTGAGTCCTTTTGTTTTATTTTGCTTCTCCAACCCCCTAAAATATCTTTATTCATTTCTTTTGTAACAACTCCAGTATCTTAAATATAATAGGATGTTGTTATAAGAAGGAATCGAACTACACTTACACACACCTACATCTAATGGTTAAATAACATACTGTTTCCGTGGATGGTGAATTTATGCCTCCCGAAATGATGATTGTTCAACATTCCTTTAAAACCTTCAAAGGAGGCCATTAAGATGTCACTATATTTATATATGATATATAATATGTTTATATTTTCCTTAAGCTTCTGTATTTTTCATTTTGGGCATACCTTTATGGTTTCCATTATGGGTAAACACGATATTTTCATTTAAGGAAGTGCAGACTACCGCCCCCTCAAAGTGATTTGATTCGTTAAATACAATATGTGGGACGTATAAAGGATGGAACTATGATATTATATATGATATTATACGGGAATTATAATATACCTTTATTTAATTATTATTACATTATATAAAATACAAAATAGAAATGAAAGTAGCGTTCATGCGTACGTACGACTTACCGTCTCCATGAACGGTGCATTTCATTTCATACCTCTAAATGATTATGTAATATTATAAATGCATATACATACTGGTTATATATGATATATATGATATATAAATCATGATTATAATTCTGGAGATAATGTATACATTAACAACTTGTAATTATAAAGGGTTTATTTTTGACTCAAGTACCAATGATCGTTAAAATGACCGTTATTAACTTAAATAATTACATAGTGTTCATGACATGGCAATAAGTGATATAAAAAGATTAATTAACTTGAAAACGGTTCTTAAACAAGTATAAATTAACTCAAGTTTATTATTCAGAAGATTAAAGAACGACCGAGTCAAGTCGGACCCGAGGTATGGGACATCGTCTCAATCTCCTTTCATTGAGGCATATTTTGTTTTATACACAACCTTCTTTTATATGGTGTATAAACCCCTTTGACTTTTATGTTTATTCAAAAGGAATATTCTTTTTAAGAAGCATTTACTAAATGAAAAAAGGGAATGTTTTTGTCATAAGTATCCGGCGACAATGACTTCTCCGCCGCCATGACCATTATTTGAGTTTCGGCTTCCTCTACAACAATACCTTTTTTTAAAAGAAAAATAAATACCATGTTTTACTTTCCTTTTATTTTGGTATTGAAAATGGTTTTCATAATGTTTTTATGTCAATGTGTTTTATTTATATCTTGTGATTGAATGGTGGAAATGTTATGTTTCCTTTATGCATGTTTTATGTGATACGATTATGTTGAGGTTCTTGGGCATTATTATGAAGACGGGTTGTTCCATGATAAACTAAGGGCGGGTGAGCCCGATATAGCTCTCCAATGCATTGGGTAACGAGAAGGAGTGAAATGTTAAGGTTTCTCAGAAGATATTTAGGGAATATACTGTGATGGGTATTCCAAACGTAACCAAGAGGGTTACTCCCTACGTAAGAATGTTATGAACGCCTCAAGTTACCGTTATGTCTTATGATTTCTATGCTTTATTCATGATATGATGAGCTATGTTAAAGTGCTTATGTTTTATGGGTAAAGTATGATTTCATTCTTATGTATATATGTACCCATGTTTTCTTTCCATATATTTTTATATCCCTTACTGAGCTTTTTATGCTCATCCCAAGTTTTTTTGAAATGTTTTTCACCGGTCAAGGGAATGGAACATGATATGCTGATAGTGTCAAGGAAGTCTCAAGAAAGAATCCATGTTTTATTTTAAATATGTTTCCATTGATGGGAAAGAAGAATACTATCTTTATGTAACCACTTTGTTTATATGTGGAATGTAATGCTTGTTTTATGATCTAATTCTCTAAAACTCTAAACCCGAAAAGATCCTCAATGTGTAATCTTGTAATAACTCAAGATTAAGTAAGGTTTAAGGCTGGGGACTTATATTTACCATAAAACACTATGTTAATGGATGATATTTCTGATGATTCCCACAGTTTTAAATTCTTTATTCACCTAATAAAAACAAAGATGTATCGAGATATATGAGAGAACTATTGTTGGGATAAAATGAAGAAGGGGATCTTAGAATAGACATCAAAATGTCTAGTATGTCATCATGTTATGGAAGAATGAAAAAACTTCTATGGGGATAATGAAACCAATACCAATACCAACATGGAAATCGGAAAATATCAACATGTACTTTTTCAGCCAACATCCAAGGACATCTATATCGAAATAATGCTATATGGATTATTGTGTATCATCTTAAAAAGACATCACAATTCATATTGATTCATAAGGATTTCTCACTGAATCAAATGGCACAAATATACATCATAGACGTTTCAAGGATGCATGGAGTACCACTGTCAAGTGTGTTCTATCGTGATCTAAGATTCAACTCTATTTTTGGAAAAGTTTCCATATTTCTATAAACAATGAGGTAAATATTAGAATGCCTTATCTCCCTCAAACAGGTGGCCAATATGAGAAGACAATCCAAACACATGACTGTATGTTGAATGGTTTCTTAATGGATTTCAATGGTAGATAAGACCAACATCATACTTTATGGGAGTACTATTGCAATAACATATTACACTTGAGCAACCAAATGGCCCCCTATGATGACTTTTATTGTAAGAGGTGTATAGCACCCGTATGTTGGGATGATGTTGGGGAAAAACATCATGGTCCAAAAATGGTCAATGATATAGTTGAGATGGTGAAAACCATCCAACAATGCATCAAAGTAGCTCAGCGATGATAAAATAGCTTTGATAATAATCCTCAATGAGAACTAGAGATTGATTTTAGAGACATGGAATTCCACTAAATATATCCACAGAAGAGAGTGATGATATTTGTGAAGCAGATGCTTAGTTGACGGTATATCATCCCTTTTGAGATCCCTGATCTCATCAGTGTAGCGACTTATCGACTAGTACTACCACCTATCAAACTTCAAGTGCTTGATATATGTCACGTATCCGTCTTAAAAAATTACATACCAAACTTTTCACATTTTATCAATCTATATTTTGCAGAAATAGTGAAAGACCATTCCTATTAGGAGAAACCGGTGAAGATCATAGATCGTAGAGAAAATGTTCTATGAAATAAGACCAAAACCCTAATCAAAGTGTTGTCAGGGAACAACAATATTGAAGAGAAATGTTGGGGCCAGAGGAGTTGTTGAAGATGAGTTATTCTTATCAATTTTATTATAGAAAAGGGTACTTCGAGGGCCCAATTTCTCAAGGGGGACTTTGTAACGACCAGAGCATTTCAGAATGTAATTCCATTTAATTTGATCTAAATAAATGAATTATATTTATAAAATCCACATGATCTTATTCTATTATAAAAAATTGAATATTAAATGAGAATTTATTATATTTTTCATAGATTATATAGACATTGAATAAAGATCACATGGCTTGTAAAAATATAGGGGTTTAAAAAATATGTTTGGAATAGACAAAGGAATTGATGAATTAAAATAGTAGGACGTTACCCTATGAATCCCATTTTCGAAGATTTCAAGGGATATATCATTTATGGGATTTTACCTAGAAAAATTCAATGATGTGATACAAAAAAATAAGTTGGATAGAAACTGTTTATGGGAGATGTTCAATCTCATTGAAATCACGACACAAACCATGATCACCAAACAGACACATGAAATCCCCACTAACACAATACTAACTATTAAAGAATATATAAGAGTAATAAAAAAAAATTTCAATAACCTTAGAATAATATTATGTTCCTTATTTTTATATATAAAAATAAATATTGTTTCTTTCTATTATTATTACATTGTAAATGAGTTTTAAAGAACAACTGGTATATTTGGGTAATATTTACAGTCAATTAAAAAGTATATTTTATTGAATTTAATTATTTTTAAAATAAAAAATATTTCTTCTAAATAGTAGTATTAAATGATATTTTTTATATATAAATTATCAAATAATATTATGATGTCAAATGTACTATTATTAGGGTTTGAAAACTATTATTATCAAAAGCCCATTATTTTCAATAATCTTCAGTTTTTATTTTTAAATTGATAATTTTAATATTTAGAAAATTATTTTGAGAAAATGAATATTATTTTTTGAATCAGGATGCCAAAATATTGATCTCATGTTTTTTTATAATTTGTTGAGTTTGTTGATTTTTTTAAAACTAAATGAAGTATAAACAATATAGTTTGTTTTAAGAAATCATAAGAGACCAATAGTGATTTTATAAATACTATAAATGGTATCCTATGTCAAATATATTATTTTATAATAAAATAATGTAATATTTTCCTTATTTTAATTATTTTATAAATTTTTACTGAATCTTACATGAAATATAATATATTTTACCATTATAAAATCATTTCGTTGAAGGTATGACTCACCTTCACATGATAAAGAGAAATATTTTATTTTCATCATCCATTTGCCTAATGATATAATATATTCCACTCCCCTTTTCATGAAACCGCATGAACAACTATTTTATGGTTTTTGGTTTTTAAAATTTAATAATGTAGTGTCCAAAACCAAATTAATAATGAAATCCTACATATTTCTTTTATAATCCCAAAAATCCCCCATTTCTCTGAACCTAGAATCCTTGATGATCTTCCAACCTATTCCATGTACAACCCATATTCCTCCAAAGTCTCCCCAAGCTCCATATAAGACTCTCCAATTCCTTTGTAGTGAAACATCCATGTAATTGATTTATCTCTTCACATTCCATTCCATCACTTCTTTTATATCATTCTTCTTAAATTCAATTTTTATATGTCAGGATATGATATTACATGATACCTATAATTTTAATTTTATGAAAAAATTATTAGATAATCCTTTCACTCTCATTAATACACCCTAAAAATCTTATATGTAACCATGTTACTATGATGATATTTTAAGGGGTTTTTCTCTTGAAATTTCAATTCAAGCAATTTATTCATATTATTCTAATTAAATTTCATTTTCATATATTGGGATATAATGTTCCATGATAAACTTACTACCCATTTTTTAATTAATGAGGATTGATTCCATTAACTCTCAATAATACCCCCTATAACCGTTCATGTACACCCATTGTTATGTAAAAATTCTATAAGGGTCTCTCTCCCTCTCTTCTTTTAATCAAGAACATCATTTATGATATTCCATTATAATTTCTATTTTTTAAGGGATACATTACTACCCATCCAACATACTTTACACATAATTTCTAAATGGTTATATGTCATTTCACTCTCATTTATCCCACCTAATAACATTTAGGTACACCAATTCCCATGCTGGAAATTTTATACAGTTTTGTTGCTTCCTCCCCTTTCTTCAAAATGATTTATCATGTTACTCCATATATTTCCAATTATATTTCTTAGGGACTATCTTTTGATTCCCATAAAACATTCCAATGCATGTACAAATTAAGATATAACCCTTTGAGTCACATCAAAATAATTTATGAATTTCCATATGATGTCGTTATGATTACAAAATCGCACCATGATTTTCCATGAAAGAATAATTGTGTAAATAATACCATAACTATTTATCTATCAAGGGTTTTCACACCTATAAAAATTAACATATTTCATGCGGAAATACATTTATTTATTCCACATCCCTTGATCGTGGGATAAATTATGATGTTGAATAAATCCACTATATATGATTTATGTGGAACTCTTAAACACGTGATTAAATTTTTATGATGGGTGTATCTATATAGCACTCCAATTAATTGGTAATGTTTAGTATAATGAGATGTCATGTTGGGATGGTGGTATACCTGATTGTTTTATGGGACTTTTTTCCAACATGATGTCTTGGCATTTGATCTTTAACTAATTTTTATGATTAAACATTTCTAGTTCTTTACACATTACCCATGTTATGATTATCATGAAACTTCATGCTTTATGTATAGTTTTTTTCTATGACTCATGTATTTTATTTTGCTAACATGTATTATAACCTTCATGTAATTCTATTTTTATTCCCATAATATGTTTTATACCCCACCCATTTCTTATATATGTTGTCTAGTTCTCCAATGTATTTTTTTGTATAAAGGAATGTTGTGGTCATTCCAAAGAATCAATCAATAAAGATGTTACTTTTTATGTATATTTTTTTAGGTAATGTACCTAATTTTGCAAAATAAACAAATCCTCTTGTTCTTTTGATTTGTAATAACTCAATATTTTTTAAAAATACATGTTTAAAAATAAAATAAAGAGAATGGTTCTGATAATTTTTATGAAATTTAATTAACACAACAACAACTTATTATTTATGAGTATTTCCTATTATTATAGTAATATAGTCAAACAATATTTTATGTTGGTTCATGATGAATTAATATAAAAAATATTGATTAAGAATGATTCATCTTTTAAGGAAATCTTACTTAATATAGCACTATAATTTTTATTAAAAGGGGTTTTAATGATAATAATTCCGCTAAGAGGTCAGTTTGATTGATAGAAAATTATTTGGGTATGGACTTCTCGGTCCAAAAATCATGGTATGTGTGTAGTGGATATGAGAGTTGTTTCCTTCTATAAGTGGCACAAAAGACTCACTTATATCATTTTGAAGGAAAAAAGTATAACTTCATAAAAAAATTAAATAGGTCAAGTAAATTATATATAGAGAGAGATTATATAAGGTGTAAATATAAAAATAAAATAATATGTGGGCATGTTTTTTGGTCATTTTAACCCCGAATGTTTTATTTTAACCATCAACAAACCCATTTTAACTTTAACTGTGGAAATTTATAGTTAAGGTTTACACAATTAATTTTTACCAAAATCCAACATTATCATATAATATATTATAAAGTAATAAATTTTTAAATATATAATTCATATTTAAAAATTAATATCACATACATGTAAGAATTTAATTTAATATTATTCATTGAGATGTGATAAAAAATAGTTTTCTACTGATAATATTTTCCCTAAGTATAAAATGTTTTCATTAAGAATTCATTATTAAATTTAATAAAATGAAATTTTTTATTTATTGTGATATTATTAAAGTAAAATAAAATTTTAAAACTTATTAAAATAATATATATCTTTTTAATTTTTTAAAAAATGATTTCAATTTATATATAAATGTATCATATTTCATTATTCAATAAATATTTAATATTTTATGTAAAATCCAAACAATTAACACTAAGGTAACTCAAACATGATGATTCAAATAATTAACTTATTTTTTTAAATAATTTTTCTAATTGTGGAAAAATAATGTTTTAGATTTTTCATAAAACGAAGAAAAATAAATTTTGATTAAAATTTAAATTGAATCATATAAAGACATTACCTAAAATTAAGTAATTATTTATAAATATGTTTTAATTTTGCTAAAAATGATTTAAAAATGTTAAATGTGATTATAAATTTTCATACAACCAAATTTAATGGTATGATAATAACAATCTTGTATAAATAAAAGTATTTTTAATAGAATATTCTAGTTCAATAAAAAATTGTGTTATGTGTACAGTGTGTAATATAAATTAAATCCATTTAAAAAAATATAATTAAAATTTTTGGTGTTAACCATATAGGATTGAGGGGATGTTATATTTTATATTATAAAAATAATATGGGAATTATCCCCTTTGAAATGTCCATTTAAATTCATGAGGTATTGAAGTAAAGTTGAAAATATAGTTTTTGAGTCATCTGAGGTTTTTAATATAGTGTCAATAAAAAAGTTGAATGTTAAAACTACATTGTTAATAGTCTAGGATATGATAGGATTAAATATGATAATGTAATTCTATGGTTTTTGATATAAATCTGTGACACATATATACAAGAATAATTCCATTAACCTAATATGTACTTGGGGGGAAGTGTGTCTGAAGTCCCATATGTACTGTGAAAAACATCTATGTGAATATTTAAAAATAATAAAAATTCTATCCATATGAGAGTACACTCAAATTAGCTATTTAGTGATCAAAATTGTAAATATCAAGAAAAGATTTATGGAAATGTTTCAACGATTTGTTTTAATGATAGATTTATTTAATATTAGAAGTCATTTTAAATTCCAAAAGATGACTTGAAATTGTGTTTTTTAGTGTGTTTAAACAAGTCAGTTCGTGACTATAAGTATCACATCCTATGTGATAATGTGAAGAACATAGAATTATAAATATATATATTCATTTTTTTGATATGTACGACTTTTCTATTATCACATTTCAAGAAATAAAATTGTGGCAAGAGATAATCTATATATGATTAAAGTACCCTTTATAATATATTATCACAAATAAATTAGGTTTATATATGAAACATAAGTATTATTAATTTTAAAATATGTGTAAAGCTCATTAATATTGTGAGAAAAAGATATTATCTTTATAAATAATGTTTAAATTTAAATATTTTTTCCAATTTGTAGGTTCCAATTTCATGTAATATGTTCATGCCATAATGTGAATGAATATTTGGAGTATAATGTATTTTATCATTCTATGATCCATATATCATGTGTATAATAAGATAGCTATGTCACATTATTTTTTCAATGAATTTTAATCATTTGGTTATTTGGAAAACTAATCAAAGACAATATCATTAATTATAAAATTACATTATTATGAAATTAAATGTTTAAGAATAATTTATTTATAAAAAAACTATCACACCATGAGTATTGTTACCATATATAAGAAATTCATAATATGAAGGATCAACATATTACTGATGGCTCAGAAAATTCTATAATTATTGATATATTCAAACCTTATTAAATACCATTTATAATATTTATGGTGTTAAGTAATGTGAGAAAAAATAAATTTAAATAATTAGATATATTGGATGTTGGATGTCAATAAAAGAATGTATTCTGAATGTGAATATAAAAATTCTGGGATTTTTTTGAAAAATATTAATAGAATATGAAAAATTATTTTATAACAGAAATATATTATATCTATATAAAATTTGGTCATGGAAATATATGTTGCAATTTATTTAATAAATAATTTTGCAGTGATGATGGTTTGGATTTAATTCAGTTAAATATTAGGCAATGAGTTAAATAGTTTCAATGTATTAAATAGTAGATCACAGAATAAAGATGAATATATCATTGAGAACACCCATATTTATTTGATATTATATTTTTGTTGTTATCATTAGGATTTTGACTGGTATGTCAATGTAATATCGTTGTGTAACCCTACTGAAAAGCAACCCATTGAAGAGAGTATATTCTCAATGACCATAGATAATTATTATTGTTATACTAAATATATTAATCATGAATAAGTTATGTGCCCATTATAATTTATATCATTAATGAAAATTTATGGTATCCTTCATCATATCTTAGTAAGTATAACAACTTCAAACTTTAATCCCAAATAAATTCCTAAAGTCATGAATTTTTTATTTTTGCTTTCATATTGAAAAACATGACCCAATTATTTCCACCCATGTCAATCAAAATCAAAAGGAAATATTGGATCACTTACATAAGAAAGGATATATTTTTACTGTTTTATAGAATAAAAAATAATACATAAACATAAATCACGACTTCATGAGTGTTTTTTTTCAATAGATACTACATTTCGTCTTCAATATTATTCCAAAATCATTATCCAAAATTTTCCCTTATAAGAATAATTCATTTAATATATTATTTATAACATGGGGAAAATGATACATAAATAGGGTGAGAAAAAATTACCATTTTGGATAAATAAAAAAAATTATAGTTGAATTTCATTAGTGACTATAAAAAATAATGGTTATTATATTTGTAATCAATGTGAATGATCTTAGCAGATAAATATTCATACTTATCAATACCTAGATAATCAATCAGAAAATATAGAATAAATATTTGATAAAGGTATGACTCATAAAAATAAATAATTTAGTTTTTTATTTGAGGTATGCATCTAGTTGGACACTAGGGACCTTGTTTAAATCTTCAGGTCAGGCCTCTTTAAGGCATATTTGCCTCTATTTATTGTATTGGGTGCCAACATTTACTAGTTTTCAAAAGGTGTTTCCTTTTTTATTTTTAATAATGGGGGATTTTCCCCCAACGTGATAAAAAATACAGATGAAATGTATCATTAAAACACAAATTGGGCATAAATAATGTGTTGGTAAATGTCTAATAAACATCATAGATAAATTATAGAACTATTAATAATGTAATAACCATAGTGTTGACTTCAATATAAAAAGAATATGAGATTTATTTGGGAGCACACATTGAATTATCCATATCCTTCTAAATTGATCTATTTGGGGAAAAATATTGAATAATCAATATCAATCCCACCCATGAGTTGTAATGAGTCTCAAAAGTTTTTTAATCATTTTCGAGAGACATATCATTAATAAACTCTCTAGAACATTTATCTCATCAAGAATCATATAAAAATGTCCATTATTCTCATAATTTCATGAATAATTAATGGAAAAAATGGGATCCATGTCAATCTCATTTAAAAAGGATTAAACCATAAAAAATAAATTCACTCCATGTTAATATATTTGAAACATGAATAACAAATGTAAAATAAAAAATTCATTCAAATCACATTTAATTCTGATTATCCAGTAGAAAAAAAATGTGCTTCATAGAAGTCTCTTTATAAAATTATTAATTCATCCAAAGATGGAATTATGATTTTTTCATTAAAAAAATATCCCATGATATGAAAAAACATCAATTTGTTTTAACAAAAAATAATAGAAATAACATTTGGATATAATTATAAAAAATATTTAAGAAAATTATCCTTTTAATTTTATTAACATCAAATTTGATCATCTGATATGGAAAATGATTATTAATGATCACATAAAATATTTTAAAATGAAAATATCATTTATAAATTGAAGACATATATTTAAATAATAATAATAATAAATTACTTATAAATTGTCCCATTAAATGAAGAAATATGTCTTCAAAACATATAGTGGTCATTATGGGGATGTTTTTCATTCCTGTTATAATTTAGAAAAATAAAAATTATTTTCAATTTTTTTATAAAGGTAGTCAATTTGACCCATTTTAAAAAATCATGAAATTTCATTTTTGCAGTATTTTTAATGTTTGTAAAATAACATGTCAAATTTCATTCATAAATTTTTTTAAATGAAAATTTTTAAGAATAAATTTTAATAAATATATGATGTGGAAGAGAAATATTCATGAAGTATAGTAAATATTCAACATTTTCATCACTTTCAAATAACATTTATTATATTTCATCAATGAATAAACATGGAAATGGAACAAAAACTTTTAAAACACATTGATAATATATGTGAAGAAAATATTTTTGTTTTAGGAAAACAATGAAATATAATTTCCACCTAATGTTAATTAAACATTAACAATCGGGAAATTAAAGGAGACTGTATCATTATGGTTTTTCCATTTTTCAAAATATTCAATCATAATCCTTATAAAATTAAAAACCATAAATGAGTATATATATATCAATAGTATAATAATATTAATTATATCATATAAAAGGGGATATTTATACATATCATAAAATTATAGAGATGTATAACATAACATTTTTCACAAAAAAATAAATTTGAGACAACAACCCAAAAAATGATAATAATGTTTAAGTGATAATTAATAAATTAATAATTTATGTGTATAAAATATGAATATACATAAAATTTCTTTATTTAAAACATAATATTATCAAAATTTGTTACACACATAATCATATAATATCAATGATAATGTATAAGTAATATAACTCAATGGATAGTACATAAAATTCCATCCCATATGGACACATCCATGTAGAATAAATTTACAATGAATAGATAAAATTATAACATAAAATACAATAATGTATGAAAGATTCATGATACTACATTTAAAATGTATATTACCCACAACATTTAAATGATTTTAGGAGCATAACATTAAAATATTCCTCAATGAATGAATATTGAGACGAAGTCCATTACTACATGGTAGTCTCTGGATCAAAACTATATAAAAGATAGAACCCCATATTAATTTTGAATTTCATTTAATTTTATTTAATGTTTTCATAAAATAATATATCTATAATTTTGAACTCCATGTAATATAAATAAGTGGTTAATATGGATATGTATCGTAGAAATAAAAGTTAGCTGACAATCTCTTGCAATAATCATAAAATTGAATTGATATTCTTTCAATGAAACTATTATGTGTGTAAAATATATATCAAAAAAATGTAAATATTGTATATTATAATTAGAATTAATTACACATATAAGCATTTAATATCAATTACAATGAATTACAAAAAATACCCAATGAAAATAAAATTATTTATGAAATTCATTACCACTTCATAAAATTCTTGTCAAATACCCACAAATTAAATAATTATCATTTGAATATAAAATAACATTATATATTATTTATTATCAATATTTGGTTATATGGTGAATTATATAAACCATAAATAAAAAATTATGGGAATAACTTTGAAATATTTCTCAATGAGGGGAAATTGAGATAATGTCCCTTACGACGAGTCCAAACATTTAATGAATGTCAATTAACTCCTATAAAATATTATTATATCAACTATTTTATATTATAATTAACGTATTCTTCTATACTAAATTATAATTAAATAATTTATTTTATTTATGTTAATGAAATATTTAAATACATAATCATTTAATTCCACTTGAGGTGTTTTGATGATATCTGAATTATATATCCCTAATGACATAAGTAGGTTGACTTTAGTCAAAGAAATCATTATTTCACCATCACTCAAAAAATAATATACAAATAATTATAACTTTTATAAAAAAATCAACTACTAAAAACAATGATGTATGCTTTTGTTAAAAATAAAATACATTACAATCATTGAGGACCTAGGTCGTATGTTTGTAAGAGTAAAATTTCATACTTCAATGATCAATTTGGAAAAAATTTATGTTATATTTAATTATTCCATTATGACCATAATACCATATATGACATATAATTTAGTTAAATTATCATATATGTATCAGTCATGAGATTTAGTGAAGAGAAAATTATATCATTGCTTCTATGAGGCAACATTTGACACATACACACAAAGGAAATTATCATTTATTAGTGAGTGTAAAAGTTATAAAGAAAATGATATATTGTATTTTAAGAATTAAAATATGATTTTTCTATAATAATTATTTATTATATATATGACATAAATTAATTTAAATGATAATTTTTCTCCATCCATGAAATGCTTTAGAGAAAATAGGATTACATTGCTTCACTAAGAAGAAGTCCACCATACACATAAGCGATGTTTTCATACCCCACAAAAAAATTGAAATATAAAATGGTATATTTGAAATAATAATTCAAGGAGTGTAATTATGTTTATATTATCAACCATATATATAATTTAAATATATCACAATAATAATCTGTAATTGGGGATGATGAAAAATATTTTACAATCGTTCAAGAGGAGTTTGTCTGTTGTACTCACCCATGATCTTTCATTTTTACATTTTAAGGAAGAAGAAATGGATTAAGATATTAAATTTACCTAAACAAATATAATAATATGCAATATAACTTTTGTATTTTAATAGAATAATTGATGAATATTTCACAGAGTATGAAGAATAAATAAAACAAAAAATATCGGTTAAGCATGAAGCCAATTCTTCAGACAACCTACTTATGATAGCATCAAAATCCTTATGATGATGGATTTGTGACCAAAACAAGGGTACCATGTCGTGGGGAGATATTTTAGAATATTATTTGGGAATTTATTTTCTAAGAAAAATTTCATTGGATATGTGAAGATGATAGAACAAGGGTAGACATTTATATGTTAGTTGAGTGGAACACTTGTACTTTATGAACATCAAAAGTGATACCAATGGTTTTCGGCCTAACCAAATTAAAGTTTAATATTATTCTGATAATTCACTATGACACAAAATAAGGTAAAAAAATATATAATCTAAATTATATTAATCCAAGAAATATTGTATATTTTTATCAAACTCAATTAACCAATGTGGAAGAAAATTATTTATAATTGAATATACAGATTTGGCGAACAATTAGTATTTTATTATATGAAATTTTCGAGAATAAAAGGATTTTATATTAAATCTATGACTATGGGTAATCATTATATTTATTGAAATTAATATTTAAATATATATAAATTAATATTTAATATATAAATCATTCATCATTGATGTATTTTTAGTTAATCTTATTTCATAAACATTTTTTATTTTATAAAAGTTTTGTAAAAACATTTTTTAAACATAAAAATATTCACATAATAAACTATATTATAAATATGATTCAAAATTAATTAATTATAATAAACTTAATTAACATTTAATCTACCTCATGAAATTTAAATCAAATCAAATTGGGTCCTTTAAATTAATTATTTAATTAAAACGAAATTACTATTTTACAAAAACTATATTAACAACATTCACTGAAAATTAAATATTTCCCGAAATGTCCAAAAATATTACCCAATGATAATTTTGAAATTTTGAATCCAAAAATATATATAATTATGTCCAATAAATTGTCAAAATTGTCAAAATTTTATTATAATATATTATAATAAAATGAATAAAAATAATTTTTCAAGAAAAAGTATTTTTGATGAATAAAAATACATTTTTATGAATTGATTGATTAATAAATAATAGATTAACAATAATTTTATATAGATTATATCATATATATATATATATCTAAAATATTAGTTAATACTATTATCACTATCCAATTTAATGAGTAAATTTTAATAGTCGTATTTAAATAATAATAATTCACAGTTCATTATTTAACATTATTGGGTATCTTATATGCTATTTATTTTATGATTATTTTTTTATATAAGTGTCACATTATCTGAAATTTAATAAATTAAAAAATCAATATTTTAACATTATCGAAATAAAAAAATGTTTTACATTTTAAAATACTTTTTTAGAAGCCCTTATCATAAATTGGGATTACAAAACATCCTTTTGATAAGATAGAAATGAGAGTGTCATTGAAATATGAAATAACACATAACATGGATTCCCTAAAGGAAACAATTAGTGAGATATGATTTTATGAATTTGGAAAAAAATTGATTCCCAAATAAAAATGGAGTGTTACATTTGTTATTGATCAGAAGAATTTAATGATCATTTGATAATCAATAACAACAAAAACATAAAGATAAGAGGATTGATAATGACCTTAATTTCATCAGAAAAGAATTTAATTGGATAAAATTTCCATTTTCTAGATCATTTTCTTATAGTGGAGATATTAATTACAATTTCTATTGAGATGAATGGGATAATATAATTACCCCATATGTAGAATTTTATCCTTTATTCATTTTCAAGAATAATATCATTTTTTTTCCAAAATGTTGAGTATTAATGATGTCTTTTTCAGTCATCAATAACTACTATAAACTCTTAATAGACAACATAATCCAAAAATTTATAACAATATATTCTTCCTACATTTAGACATTACCCAAAAACCAATATTTTTAACATATGGTATGATATTTACCAAAATGGGAACACATGCAAATCATTAATATCCAAAATACAAAAGTGAAACTCTTTTTTAAACTAAATATTTTCATAAATAAATAAAACTATTTACCAAAAATCCAAATATCCTTAATATTTTATAGTGTTTTAATTTAAATTTTTATCTCATATATTTCTTCTCTTATAACCCGAATTATTATAATTGTCATCTAAAATTACATTAATAAAATTGTCACCAACTCAGTTCCCAATATCATTTTTTCTATATGACAAATTTATCTTCCCAAAACAACATTAATATATAATATTATATAAATCGTAATGGTTATCAGCATATTAATACATATTTTCAAAAAATGAAAGGGAAAATTTTTTGTTCAAACATTGTTACATAAACCTCTACATAAAAAAATGTTCCCACAAATATAATTACTCACATTATGGTCTCATCACTTAAAACCTAAAATGTTTTTTTATATAAATTTGAACATATGATTAAAAATAATCTTATATAACACTATTGTAATATGTAAATCATAAGATAACCTCTATTGAATTATTCATAATTTCCAATTACATCTCATCTACAAATTAAGGAAAACTATTCTATCATAAAACAAATCTCATGGATCTGGTGATAATAAAAAAATAAATTTGTAACTAAAATAAAAAATTTAAAGCATTCAATTATATTCCATAAAAATGATAAAATGTATAAAAATAGGGGATTACACATAATCAAAAGGAACTGTTGGGATAATGGTTTTAGAGAATTATTACAAGATAATATATAAATATAACACATCACATAAAGCTATTAATTTCCAGAATATAACTTGATATTAATTTGTAATATATAGTCATCATCATCATACTAATTAAACAATTATTTAAATAATGAAATTAATTATGTTATTTATAAAGAAGGGAAAATTAACCATAAAAAGTGTGAGATCCAATAATCATTAAGGTTAAACATAATAATTAATGATTGAATGTTATCAATGAGTATAAGAAGATAATATGGTTATGTTGGATTAAATAAAGTTAAAGTGATAAATAATAATAATATTCATAACCATAAATACCCAGATCATTGATCATTAAATATAGAAAAAAGATTTGCCAATAAAAAGTGTCATTAGAATCAATAATTATGATCTTTTTTATTTCAATCTTGAACAATGAAGTAATTAAAAGGCCATAGGATTCATAAAGAAAATGGGTTGGTATATTGAAACATCATATTTATAAAACCCATACAGAACCATTAAAAATTAAATTACTATATGTTCTATGACCGTTTCATTATAATTGGAGCACTACCCTGGAACATCCATTATAGAATAAATGTATAGTACCCATAAATTTATCATGTCTCACCAATTTTTAATGACATTTTGGGTACTCCCATGATTTATAATTGGGGTCAAAATATTAAAAATTACTATATACAATAAATGGATAAATTACATATAACATGATAGGTTGAATTATTTGAAGTCTTCCATTGAATAATTGAAAAAAATTCGGATATAATACAAATAAATTTTCTCTCATTTTCTTGGGGATGAATAATGAAGAAAAATAGTAAGATTCCTTTTGAGTTGTATTGTTGAATCACATTCATTATAAATCCATTCTTGCATGGATTCATTTCTTCCAAAATGGGAGATATTATTAATTAATGAAAATCTCAAGGTCAATGGTTCGATGAAACACTAAATCTGAAGTGTGTTTTTTCAACAACAAAAAGTAGATGACTATCTTTTGTTGATGGTATTAATAGATTTGATGTGGATTTTAGTGATCTTATTAATCATGCTAAATTATTAAAGACTATATATGGTTGTTTTGTAGTTGTTCTTGATCTTACTGTGATTAAAAAAGGATAATATTTTTTAAAGTATCTATTCTTTATAGTATCATGTATTCAGAAGGAGACAACCCTTGGTCATATGATGATATCAAACTATGGATCTCACATTTATGTGGGTGGAAAAATTTTATAGTTTATTTCGATTGTAAGGGTTGTATTCCCCAAAATTTTATAGTGTAAATTAAATATCAATTCTTATTGGGAATATTTATCATCGATCTTAATCCTGATACACTTATATTTTTATAATGAAACATAAAATTCAATCCTATTAAGAAATTTAACTCAACTAAACTTATTTGGGATCAATTTCTGTTGTTAAATTTGTTTTTTGGGAATCCAAAAACTCTTAATGATCTTTCTTCTTGTGTTGTAATTCATTTAAAAATAGTTCACCAAATGATATACGGTGAAATGGGGATGTTTTCTATGATCTTTATTGATATTGTTCTTTATATGTAACACCTTAATGTAATTTTGTTTTATTTTTAATTACATTATAAGTATGTCTATCACTGAATTTGAGTTTTTTCATCCTTTTTATAATTTATGTAGGATTTTGGTCATAATGTCACTAATTATTAGATTATTAAAAATAAACATAGACCTCATTACATATTAAATTAATTAAATTATTTCATTGTGTTTATTATATGTAATGATATTTTCATAGATGTATAATTTCTTAATCATATATTTCAAATCAGAAAATTGATCAGAAATATTAAAATAATTATGAATAGAAAAATGATAAAAGGAAAAATTAATTCCCTATTTTACAAGTGAAATTAAATGTTGTTTTATTATCCTTATATTAAATTTTTCAATCAAATAGTTTCCCTAAATATGTAGTAAAATATATTTTTTGATATATATATGGATATTATGAAAAATTTAAAGAAAAATAATGATGATTCTTTAAATATTTATTCAGTTCAAAATTATATTTCTTCTTCTTAGAAAAATGAAAAATACCTCTTGGGGAATTATAATGCATCCTATTCTAAATATCTTGAAAACACTCCTCTTTTATTTATATTGAATATTCAGTTATTAGTTGTGTTATAAATGACGAATAAAGTAATGTTAATTTTATATATTTTTCAGATAAAGAAACTAAATTAATTTATATTCCTCCTTCTAATAATTATGAAAAATCCAAACATCAAAATTAAAAAACTCATACAGTTCATTAGGATCAACATATAAATTATTCTATCATGGATTTTTCTGACCTATATCGCTTTGAGAAAAATGTTGAGATAAAAATTTAATGTATTGAATCTAAATATGATATTCATTATAATAAGGTTAAAGAAAATATAATTACTATATTTATTACTAAAAATAATATAATAATGTATATAAAATTACAATACAAAAAACCTATAAAATCACATTTCATTGAAATAGAAAATTAAAAAATGGTGCATAAAAAATATTGTTATAGGAAATCAATAAGAAATAATGATTTTTATAAAAGGAAAAAATGAGGTCCTTCCTCCAAAACAATTCTCAAATGAAAATATACATTTAGAATTATCAGGGGATAAAAAGTGCTAAAACAGTTAGAATTATTCAAAATACTATTAATAAATATAAAAATAAAATTTTGACCTCTCTAAGATAAAAATAAGTTATCATAGAATGTTTCTTATATTGATAGACTTGGATAACATTTTGGAGGAACTAAATTTTCAGAAATTAAACTAAAAAACACTAATCAAATTCAAATTGTATGATGGAGTTAATATATTCAATTACCTTCATTGGTAAGATTATTTATATAAATTTTATAAATGAAATGAATCTAAAAATTATTTCTATCATTTATACATTTAGTGGTTATCATGATAAAATATATATTTGGTAAAAATTTAGGAAATATTTGGTATTATTATTAGTCATTGCATTATCTTATGGAACTTTAATGTTCTTAGAAATCCCTATTAGAGACTAGGTATGGGTATGTCCTATTACTCAACAATAAAATTATGAACATTTGTAGAAGATATTAATATATTTTAAATTAATTTTTTAGATCATATTATACTTTAAATAGATGAAATATGGAATATTTTGTTTCTAGAAAACATTATATATAATTTATAAATTATGATTCCCTTTTACATTTTCATATAAATTATTACTTACTATTGATAAATTAATTTACTATCATCAACATATTATATAAATGGTAACCACTATAATTTACATACAACATCTACCCATAAAATTTAACAATTTCTAATGCACTCACCGTTCATATAATATTCTAATTCATGAGATATGGAATTATGTAAATATCAAATATGTTGTTATTAATTGTTATTTAAAGAGAATGATACTTAAAAAATTTAATTTACGAAGAAAAAAAATTTGGTCACCTTGTTGTTGAAATTTCAAATCTTGAATCATTGATCATTTCAATTCAATCGACAAAAACTAGTAATTAGATAGTCTTGAAGAAGAAATGAATGCAACATATGAGTTGAAAATATTACATAATTAAAAATATATCATGTAGAGGTGCAATTTTTAAATAATATGGAATTACAGTATAATAAGAAAAAAAAACAATAAATATATTCAAATGGTTAAGAAGATCAACATGCCCCTATATGTTCTCAATGATAATGTAATTTTTTTAATATAATAATTGATTATTCATCACTTATTGTCTCTAATTACATGAACATTCTTCATTATGATTCTAATTTTGTTAACCTCATTTAGAAAATTACTTGAGGATGTATCATTTCTATCAAAATACATTTGAAATAATAAATTGATACTCTTTAATTGTGTTTTATCTGTAGTGATTTAAATATGTTATTTTTACTGATTTCACTATTAATTGGGTAAAATTGTACTATATCAAACATATATTTTACTTTTGATAAATATATCATCTGAGGGTTACATCACTTAAGCAGGAGATGAAGGGAAATTAGATCCACATTCATATTTTTTCTTCTCCATTGAAGAAGATTATTTAAGATCACATCTTCTTAGACTAGTGAATGTGAATAAAGTTGTTTCATTCAGAGAAGGTAGATGTATTATTTATCCTTATATTTTTTATCTTGATGATATTATTATTTTTATTTAAGGGTATAAAATATACATAAAAATATTAAAAAATAATTTCCTCCATTAATATAATGTCTTGAGTCATGAAATAAGTTAGGTACCAAATATCATCATTTTTTTAAAGGAAGTATTATATTTGGGAAATAGAATATAATCAATGAAATTTAATTTATAGAAGGTAATATAAATTTAAATTCCCTTGGTGCAACCTTTATTTAGGGTAAGCCTTGGGCTGGTTACATTTCTAATATTGTACATCAAATTCAGACTCATTTATCACCATGTATATGTAAATTATTAATTACGATAATTAAAATATTTGTTTTTAAAGATACCATTATTTAAAAAACAATTCATTCTTTGTTTACAAATGGAAAACATCTCTACTAAAATATATTATCATCATTATATAAAAGATTAAATGAAGTGGTAGCATTATCCAAAAAAAATTATAATATTCAATGGAAAATGTGTTTCTAAACTATTGAATATGAATGGCATGTATTGAAATCATCACCAATGTAATCATCCAATTACAATATAGATATACATATATATACTTATTATTGGAAAACATAATAGTATATCATTTTTTATTGACTTTTTTTTATCACACTAAATGATAGAAATGAAAATTATAAGGAATCATCTATTTGGTCATTCGTTATGAATTATTTCCTATTTTATTATGAATTAATCTCATTGGATTATCATAAACAAAATTTCTTTGAAATTTTAGATTGATTATTTTTCTAGAATACCCTTTTTAGAAATATTTTATCCCATGAGAAATGTCTTTGTACAAAAATATTAATTAATTATAATCTTGATTCACCAAAAGGAAACCATCCTATTGATATCAAATAAATAGTCATAAAATATAATATTATTAATGGGATCGACATTATTATATGGGAATAAATTTTATATCAGAATTTTTCCATAAAAATTAAAAAATGGAAAACATTTCTTTATAATAATAATATTTTGATAAATAAAATTATAAAACCATTGATCCTCCATTCCTTTAGATTATTACACGGAGAATTTTTCATTCAACGATGTCTGCTAATTATTTTTTAAAATATATTCATATTTGTATATGTTCTATGTTTTTAATATGTAATCAATTATAAGATGACAATGATAATCTGTTTCTAATTTGTGTTATATGGTCCACTTTGTAGACAACTATGACTGATATTTTACAGTTTCGGTTACCAAAAATGAACATCTATTTTTTATCACCATGCTTCATTTTTTAAGATACAGATGTTATATAATGTTAAAAATATTATACTTATGATTTTAATGTAGATAATAATTATAATTTTGAGAAGCTATAGTAGGTTCACCCAAAATTGAATTTGGTTTTACTATCAAACATCCCTAGTACTAATTCTTGGTACTATAAAATGATAAATTAATTTTCAATTTTGTTTTGCAAGAATGTATAAATGATTTTATTATTCTAAAACATTTTGGATTTATAGGTGACCACTACCCTCGTTGAAGTAGTTTATTTGTATTATGACATTATCTTCTTCATAGAATAATTACATGCAATATTGGGGGTGCTTCAATGGGTAATCCATGTGAAGTTAGATAAAGTACCGTCTTCAGTTTTTACGCAAGAAAAGATTTTAGCTAGAAATATAGAACATATAGATCCACTAATTCACTGTATTCATAGATGAATTGGATCATTAATGTAGTTGAATTTTATGAAAGGAACAATTGCTTCATCCTTTGGATTTAGTGTTAATTGAGCACTACGGTGTAGGAAATCAGAAATGATATAATTCATTTATCCTAAAAGATTGCTGAAATATTTATAAAATGATTTAAAACTCATTCTTAAATTAACTATTATCTATACAAAATTTGACTATAGAAAATATTATAGATAATGGAATTTAATCAAGGTGGTATATGCTACTGATGGGTGTAAGATTATTGGTGTTCTGGCTAACATATTTAATTTTTCACATAATTATTTTGTAAAAAAATTCATATTTTGGCACATGAAATTCTTTTTTCATTAAATAAAATGACATGTTCATTTCTTAACATGTCCATTCTCCAAAATAAGATGTACCTCATCATAAATAATATTAAACCCATATTTCCTTTATGTACATGATTATCCCAGGGAAATGAAATGGATCATTATCAAGGTCATAGTCACCATCAGGATCAATTCCCCAATTATTATGGATGATCATTTGGTATTAGTGGTTAATACCTTATCATTCAAAAGTATTTGAAAAATCCAACAACATTTTATTACAGGGGGATAGGGAGATGGTATACGTTATCCTTAAGATAGTATATAACCTGATAATAAAAAACCAAAAGATGGACATGGGGGATGTTAGTGGTAATAAATTGGAGCTTGAAATTAATTATTCATATGATAGATGTTCTATTATAATGGTGACCGATTTTTTTCTATTTGAGACCAGTTTATTAGACACCCAAGTCAATAACATTTTTGATTACAGATATTCACTCTCATATAATACTCATATATTAGTCCATGAATTTGGAAAAGATATTGATAACATGAAAATTTACATTTATTCATCAATAAAAGTTAGTGTTTCTGATTTCATGGTTGATATATTCTGGGAATATTCACCGATGTTAGTGTAACTCCATTTTTTTGGGGACAACATCATATATAAAATATGAAAAAATGACTGTATATTTAGGATGAATATCTTATATTATATGTGTTTTATCATTTATTACATTCAAGGAAAACATATTTTTCTTTATGTTGAAGACCATCTAGTGTAATTTGTTAATAATTTATGCTATTATGTGGTGAAAAAGTGAATGGATCCTTTTTTTTCTCAATTCGATAAGCTTATTATGGAAATAAAAGTGGTAAAAATTTAGTATTTCATAGAATAATTAATCCATGTGTTCCTAAATTAGGTTTTCACACAACCCCCATAGTGTGACATATAATATGGGATAGAAATAAATTTAGGTGTTTCACTGATTTTAATGGCTAACTATTGGATGACACTCATATAGCTGCAATATTTTGGGATCTAAATTGATGGTCTAATGCCTAAGGGTTCCACGGTATCCAATGTTCCCCCATAGGGTGATCCAAAAAAATTATAGAATGTGGATGACAGTTTAATTATGGGAATAAAATATTTTAGGGTATCCATGTTAATGTGAAGATACTTTTCAATCCTCTTATGATTGGTGTTGTATTCATTTTTTTAAATATTGAATGATGGTTTTTTATGATCAACCTATGGACAAGATATAATCATATGAGGGTAAATTATGAGGATATATCTATTACTGTGATTGTATATATTTATTGTATCCTAGAGTTTGTGGTCATGTCTTTTGATATCCCGAATGTACCATTTATGTTCATGGGACACATGAACTCAATGTCATATGTGTTAATATACCATTTTGTTGTTGTGTTAATTGATTTCATATTAATGATCTCAATATCAATTGTGAAGCATGATTAGTACCTAAAAATAATATTATAGGTTCATTAATACCACCAACTATAAATAATTTCGTATATGTTACATTTTATATAGGAGATGTGTATTTACTTGTATTATTTTTTTAACAATAGGGTGTGTTTGTGGACATGTCTATGGTAGAGGAAGTTAGGTATTTGGAAGAAACAATGAATTAATGAGTGGTTCATAGATTCCTTGTACTTACTAGCTAATTCTAATGGTTTCATTGTATTTTCCTTGGATTTTATCCATATTAGTGACTTTTATTAGAAGGGTATATAATTTATATGAAATGATCATTGTTAGGAATTGATTGAGTATATAAATGACAGGTAGTTCAGTTATCTGGTGCATTTATTATTCTAGGATGAAGTGTTGTTTTAATTTTTAATTAGGATTCCCATATAGTATTGGTATGTTCCTAGATAGAGAAGATTGAATTGATGTCCCTCGATTATAATAAGTTTACCCCAATGAGCCTAGCAATGAAACCTATGATATAGAATTTTGTTGGTATTGTTTTTACAAATATTGTATTGAAATTACATCACTATAAAGTGCATTATTTTATGTATAGATCAAAGGATACATAATTATATCTTCTCATAAAGTGATATAGATTTCTAGAAACAGTGGTGGATGTATTTTTCCATGATTATGACTCTATGATCTCATAAAATCATGGGAATTGAATATTTATTACATTGCACTATGTATTCTGTCATGAGGGGATGTTCTCTTGTAGTATGAGGATGCATTGAAACAAAAGGAACTGCTTGTGGAATTGCATATTAATAAAATGGATGTAATTCATATTACATATCATTATATGATTTATATTGAATCATCATTGATATGGTAGGTGGAGAAAATCCTAAAGGGAGACTCAGAGGTGGAGGTGATGTGAGACCATGTTGGATATGGTTATACTAAACACTGGTGGTCAAAGTATATTCAATACTAGATGTAATTTTGTGGTATATTATTTATTCTTATGGATATACATGAAGGAATTAATTCAAGGTTTCACATACCTATCCTATCAATACATCCATGTGTATTCAAGATGTATGATTGAATAGGGTGGAAACAGTAGGGGCCTATGATAAACCGTCCAGTGGAATTATTTTTTCCATGATGTCAGTTTTTTCCTAAATTACACTATTAGAATTTTTTGTCTATTTTGTTCTTTCTTTTATATCCTTAAATGGATGATAGAATACATTTTGATAGATCTCATCATTGGGTTACCCTAGAATAATGAAGGATATGATTTTTTTGGTGATTTTTTACAATCTAATGAATTGGGATTATTTTTTAGTGTTCATTCATTTAGGTGTTGTGGATTACTAGGATATGTACTAGGATGAAGAGTTTTTTCCACTTCAGAAGGTATTGTAGACCATAGTTTAATAATAGGATACTCAATTTTACTCATGGTTATATATATGATTGATTAATGTTTTAAACTAATAATTACAAATTTGAAATTCATTTCATCATATTATATGTGAGAATTTGAATAATAATGTATTCAATATCTACGATATGTAGTGAGCATGCGTTGAAGGGTATGGTGTGTTCCTCGTTTAAATAACATCCTTTTAGTGAGTTCTCATATAACAATATCTATAATTTATCGATAGATTTTCCTCAAGTTGACTATTTTTGGATAGTCATGAAATTCATTATTTAATTGAACTAGGGAGCGAGATTCAATAAGTTTTCAACGTGATAAGAATCATAGAAAAACTGAGATGACCCATATGGTTGGAGAATTGATCAATACATCACGTGAACTCTAGAAGGGATATATTTATTTTATTAAGGCGGCCCAGAATTACGCAATTTGTGACAATGTTTTCTTGATGGATTCTGTTAATAAATGTAATTTGATGCTTTTTGGGAGTAATTATTCCCTATGGTTCACTATACATTCTGAGTGCTTGAATCATGGTAGTGAGGTGGAATATCAGTTTTCAATTCCACACTTATTGTAAATGATTCATTATATCTCCATTAGGTCTGATCTCTATAATCATCTTCTTGAGGAATCCCATGTCACTCACTGGGGAGATTTTGATATTGAGGATACTTAAAACATTTTTTTTGACAAATAGTGTTCCATGTTTATCAAACTAATTTTTTACATGGACATGTCATTCCTCTGGTTTGTGTAATCTGCTGGAATCATGGCATGGTGGAAAATACAGAAAATAATTATATGTGTATGTATTCCCAGTACAATGAGTTTTTTTGAGTTTTTTTTGTTTTTTATTTTATTAGTTGATGTAATTCATTAAATTATCCCTTTTCAGAGCTGTGTAATATTTTTGTTTGTTTTTGTGAACATGGGATGTAATTCTCTAACAATAACATCCATAACAGGTATCTCATGATGTGATTCATTATATTTCATTAATTTTTATATATGTGAATGATTTTTTTGAGGTTGAGAGTTTTTAAGGGGTATAAAATGTACAATCCAAGCATTCTAACACATTTCATTATTGTAATTCAAGATATGGTAATTTTAATGGTATTTTATGAGGTATTTCATGAGTCGATGGTGGATTTGTAACTGAGACTACTGTTAGGGAAGAGTTTTAAATTTTTATGTTCTATTTTTTCATGTAATGTGGATGTTTTTATCATGGAGAGTACAATTGTATCATGTCTCCTTGAGAATTATTGTTTTGGTTGTGCATTATTTCCTAATTAAGTTGTGGCATTGTGTCTCAGAGGAGTGATTTTTTGGATTCTATTAATTTTTTGTAGCTACATCATACAGATATGATATGAAATTAACGTCTTCATGATAACTATATCATATGGAATAGAGGCATCCCTTGAATACTATTACTTATCATTCTTTATAGGATATAATGTGTAGGCATCCCCTTGTTTCTCATATGTAGTTTTGATCTGCACCATTTATTTGGGGTGTCTTCATTTACACTATATACTTTTCTATTGTTTGAACCCTTCTATCATGAAGAATTTTTTTCACGATGGTCTTATAATTTACAATTGGTCAACTAATTTCCAATATCATTTTACCCGTATCTGTATCTAATTTTTTCAATCAATTACTAGATCATTCTAAGGTTATTATAGTAGTCCTTTCACCCAATCCTTTTAGGATATTAATATCATAATTTTGAGATTAATTATATAGGAATATCATTATGTTTCATTCATTACCTCTTTCATCCTTCCAGTGTCGTAGTTTCCTATTGATTATGGCATAGGAGATGTATGGTTTAGGTTGGGTTATAAATGGATATTGATGGCTATGTTTTGTTTTTTTATCAATGTTCATATATAGTAGATGGTTTTTGTGGGGTTTCCCACTTGTTCTATCCTAAGAATGTTATTTAGAATGATTTATTTGACAAAAAGATTCATTATTTATCTCCCTTTGAATGTGTTTGTGTAGGAATTACATAATTTTTAACAACAATGGGTGAATAGTAAGGGCTGGATTAAAGAAGGTGAATTGGTTTAACTAAAATCGATTCAAATGGTCAATAATTGAATGTGTTTACAAAAATTTTAAAAAAATTTAGTAGTTGTTACCTTAATTTTTCAATGATTAAATTTGTCTTCGTTTGGAAAATTGTTTGGGTTCAAATTGATGTTATTTATAAAGTTATGTGGTTTCATTTTATCGTGTGATAAAGAATGAAAATGCTTAAAATATATATGGATAAAGATCTGAATATCAACGAGAATTGCTAATTTTGTCATAATAACAATTTTAATGAATATGGGTTCTTATTAATGTACATAAAATACAATTTTTGTAACTTTTGAATTTATAATGTGATACTATGTATTGATGGTCTTGTTTTTTTGTCTTTCATATCATGTGTGGGTTGTATTTGGGATATTATTTGTTATGGTATGGATCCATTTTGATGTGGAATGTAGTTTCATCGAGGGTATGTTTTTGGGGAATGGGATGTGATCCATGTGAGGAAAAACATTTGATTACAATGGTTATTCAAGTAATATGTTTTGGTTGTGGTGAAAGTTTGGCAAACAATATGATGGAGTGTCGGTCAATGCGATATATTTGATCTTTGGTTTTGTATGCTAGTTTTAATTTCATAGTTATCCATGGGATGATTGTTAATGTTGATAATGAAATTACAAGGGTTGATTAATCAATGGGCCATGTTAATGTTAATTAATGTGGATAAGTAAATTTGTGTTGGGATGAAACTCATAATTCAATAAATTCTGTAACATATAATTGGAATGTGAAGATTTTATATAGATTATTTTTGGTGGATTTTTGTATGATGCATCTATGGTAGTTGTATATTATGTCGGTGTTTGTGATAGGTTTTGGTGACGTACAAATAAATGTTTGTTCTTTTATTATGAATTCATATGTTTGGTAATATGTTATATATTTCTACCATTTATTTTATAATACTTTTTCTTCCCACTAACCTTAATGGGAAAACCATTACAAAAAATGAAATTATAACAACCTAGAATTTTTACTATTGATATATTTTACTAAAAAATGAGGGTTATTTTATATTACAAAAATACCCATATATCGTTAATAATGATGTGTTATTTATAGAATAAAAATGGAAAGCCACCCATTGGGATTCCAAAAAAAATATGAAAATTGGTAAAATATGAAGATTGGTCATTTTGATCATTGGAATCGTTAATATTTAGAATAACATTGGAATTATAATTATTATTTATAAATTTTAATGAAAATAGACAATTAATATAGAAAAGGTAAGTGATGGCCTCAACCGGTAGATTCATGCCATATGAGGACAATTATCCTAAAATTTAAGGGAGATAGCATCACGTGTATTCACCATTGACCAAACCCAATCTAATCATCAACATGTAATACTTGAATGATATATTTTATAGTATATGTTCAAGTGAGAGAAATTCCATTGTCTTTGTTTGGAAAATTGTTTGAGTTCAAATTGATGTTATTTATGAAGCTATTTTGGTTTCATTTTATCATGTGATACAAGTATTAAAACGCTTAAAATATATATGGATAAAGATCTGAATATCAACAAGAATTGATAATTTTGTCATAATAACAATTTTTTTAATGAATATGGGTTCTTATTAATGTACATAAAATACAATTTTTGTAACGTTTGAATTTATAATGTGATACTATTTATTGATGTTCTTTTTTTTTCTTTCATATCATTTGTGGGTTGTATTTGGGATATTATTTGTTATGGTATGGATCCATTTTGATATGGAACGTTTTCTCATCGAGGGTATGTTTTTGGGGAATGGGATGTGATCCAAGTGAGGAAAAGCATTTGATTACAATGGGTATTCAAGTAATATGGTTTAGTTGCGGTGAAATTTTGGCATACAACGTGATGCAGTGTTGGTCGATGTGAAAGTTTGATCTTTGGTTTGGTATGGTAGTTTTAATTTCATAGTTATCCATGGGATGATTGTTAATGTTGATAATGAAATTACAAGGGTTGATTAATCAATGGGCCGTGTTAATTTTAATTAATTTGGATAAGTAAATTTGTGTTGGGATGAAACTCATAATTCAATAAATTCTGTAACATATATTTTGAATTTTATGATTTTATATATATTATTTTTGGTGGATTTTTGTATGATGCACCTATGGTAGCTGTATATTATGTCTTTGTTTGTGATAAGTTTTGGTGATATAAAAATAAATGTTTGTTCTGTTATTATAAATTCATATGTTTGGTAATATGTTATATATTTCTACCATTTATTTTATAACACTTTTTCTTCCCACTAACCTAAATGTGAAAACCATTAAAAAAATGAAATTATAACAACCTAGAATTCTTAATGTTGATATATTTTACTAAAAAATGAGGGTTATTTTATATTACAAAAATACGCATATATCGTTAATAATGATGTGTTATTTATAGAATAAAAATGGAAATGTGCCCATTGGGATTCCAAAAAAAAATGAAAATTGGTAAAATATGACAATTGGTCATTTTGATCATTGGAATCATTAATATTTAGAATAACATTTCCATTATAATTATTATTTAAAAGTTTTAATGAAAACAGACAATTAATATAGAAAAGATAAGTGATGGCCTCAACTGGTATATTCATGCCATATGAGGACCTTTTTCAAAAAATTTGAGGGAGATAACATCACTTGTGTTCACTTTTGACCAAACCTAATCTAATCATCAACATGTAATGCTTGAATGATATATTTTATAGGATAAGTTCAAGTTAGAGAAATTTAATACTCGTGTGATGTTGGCCAATCCACCCAATGAATATATCATTACCTCACTCAATACACATAGGACATAAATAAGTTTTATGAGCTTTTATGTTTACACCCCTTAGATAAATAGTTTGTAATACAATTGTATATGTATGCTTATATTCCTTCAATTTTATTTATGGAATATTTTTAATTTTATATGATAAATTTTTTTAAAAAAATTTTAGTAAAAATTGTACTTTTTTGATAAATTGTAAATTTTTATAATATTATACATTATAATTAATATAACTTAGTTTACTAACATACTATTATCAAAGAACCCTTTTTTATATATAAATTTTAAAATAAATTAATGACGCTATTGAAATTTTTTAAGTGTCATAAATGTCACTATTCATTTTTATCCAACAATTATGTATATAAATAAAAAAAATTATAAATTAAAAGTTAAAATTATGAAACTCATAAAAATATTAAGATAAAATAAACCTCATAATTTTAATTCTGAACAAAAAAATGAGGTAGGGTTGAATTTATGATAATTTTCTAAAAAGGATTAATTTTGTATTAATTGTGAAAATATATTATGTTTTTTCATTATGTTTATAGAATTCATGATTATGTTACAGGGATTTAATAACTAAATAAAAAATCTATGACATAAATATCTTAATTTATTGCAATCATGTAATTTACTAGATTATAATCGATTTTTAAACATGTACGTTTATTTCCAATTTCTAAAAGAGAAACATTATTATTAAAAAAATGTGTGGGAACATAAATTTTCCATGAAATATTTACAATTATAAAATTATGGTTTGTTCTTGTGTGTTAAAATAAAATAAGATAAATCCGAAAAGTTAAAAACCATATTTAGGTAAATGATTTTTAATTTTCTAAAACAATGATTTACAAGGCCTATGTTTGTAAATTATTAAACAAATCTCCCAATTTTCCTATAAATAACGTCTATTTTCCCATTCTAGTAACTAAAGAACCATAATAAATGTCTATCATGTAGTTTTTTAATATAATTTAGTCTCTTACATGGTTTTCTTAGTCACCCAAGGTTCTATTATACAATATATTGGTGTATGTTTTCATGGTACAAGATATATCTAATTATCTATTCCATTCAAGATACCCTTTTGGTGTTATGTCATCCAATTTTGAAATTGATTAATATTTTCCACATTATTTAATCCTCTTAATTTATAAACAATATTTTGTTAATGATATTTCCATTACCCCTCTCTTATACACTTTTCTAAAACAAAAATTTATACTAGTTATGCTTCCAAATAAAATTCTCAAAATTTCACCCTCCCCAACCAAAATTTCTCATTAATTTTATTATTTTTAGTACCCATTAATCTTAATTTTAAATAGTTCTTCAAAATATGTAAAAAATGTTTTATTTAATTATGTTATTAACATACATGAAACATTCATTCCTATTTTAATGTGTTGAAAAATTCATAACGATCATTTTTAAGCACAACTTAAATGCCATGAAATTGATTTGAAATCAATTTTTTTATTCTCCGTGGGTTCTTTATGAAATATATAATTATGATCAATGTGGATCAAATTAATGAAGATATATGAGTTTCGATCCTTGATAGTGATATAATGAATTATGTAATGAATTCATTCTCTAGGGATTATATGAATTACAATACCTTGTTGAATAAACTTGGTAGTGTTCCTTTATGACACCCATATGACAAACCATGGTGATATGTTTAAGAATTATTAATTTAAATGATTTAGCCACATTTCCATGCCATGATTCTTGTTCTCCTTATGATTTTATGGATTATTTTTTAATTGCATATTGTATATTTATTTTCCTTATTAATATTTCCCATTATCAAAAAAACAATTTACCTTACCGGGCCTCATGCTTACCCAATTTCTTTAATTTTGTTCCCCATGATATGTGATTTAGTAAATGTACATATGATTAACCCATGGTGATTTTATCAGATTTATGTATAACAATTTATTATGTTTTCATGTATTATATACCTTATTCCGAATAAAAGAATCATTAAAATATCCTTTGTGTGTAGAAAGAAAAGAAATAGATTATGTAATTAATAGTAGAATTCCATAGTTGGTATCAATGGAAGGGTTTGTTATTTTGGACAACATGGATTTTGCAACTATTTGAAGAACCCAAGGGAATATATTAAATTAACAAAAATATCGTGGATTTATGGTAATGTATTAAGTTAGTGGTTTCCATGTAATGAAATTCATGTATGAATACAAACAAGTGTATAAGTCTTTGGATCATATGTATTTTGGTGTAATACCCAAAAACAACACATTGAGATAGAATCAAATTAGAATTGTTACAAGACAACATTCCTCTCTTGCCTATTGGATTAATACTCTGTGGATATATATTTTTTAATCATAATATTTTTATGAACAACTAGAATGGATTTATAGAATGTGTATTTTTTATTAAGAATAACATATTTATGCATAATGTTTTATGACATAAAATTGTTTTAGAATTGTGATATTCATAAATGGTAAAAAAATTATCACTAAGGTTTTCATAATTTATTTGATTTAGGGAAATAAATGGACCCACATAAAGTATGAGAGAAACATACCATGGGATAACAACCCTCTAATGGATGCCAGAATGAAAAAAATCATGAGAATGATGAATCAACTAACATATGTTATGAACAATAGAAAGAATCAAGTCGAGATACCATATTCTTCATGAAGGGGACATCATTTTATTGATTTCATTAAACATATATGAAAAAAATACGTTCCATGTATCTAATGACCCATTTATTGACTATGAAAATAATTTTTTAAACAAATCTGTCTGATACTCCATTGATTAAATAAAGACAATGTTTTCCATGTTTTATACTACATAGAGGATGATTCTTAGCAGTGGTGGATAATGATTAAAAACACAATCCCAATAATATATATTGACACTTTATAGTGGGAATAGATTAGGGGATAATTTTATAAATAATTATTTTCCCCATTCAATTCCAATGAAATAGAAAATGAATTCATAGAGATAACTAAGATCAAATATTAATCTTCGGGGTGTTCTGCTATGACCTATACGAGACATTCTCATTATAACTTTATAATTGTATTATACCATAATAGAGAATTTGAAAGACTATTCTACAAACTAAAACGCAATATTCATAGGAATATATCAAATAAATACCATGAAATATGTGATGAGATAATGGAGAGTGCTATGAAGGTTAAATTGGGGTTCCGTAAGACAATTTTTTTTCAAAATAAAATTAATATAATTGTTGTGTGGATACAAAAATTTTGAAGAAATTAAATAATGAAGGTGGTGGAAAGTCATTTTAACATCCCACAAACAAAATATGTGTGAACAATATTTCATGGATGTAATTTATTAGGAGTTTAAAATGTTACATGTGCAGAATAGATGGTCATATATCTCCAAACACTCATGTTCAGGTGAGTACTGAGCATTGCAACACAAATGACAAATGTAAGATTGTAGAAGCCCATCCTGAATTATAACGCATAAAGTGTGGAAATCATGGAAAATTTATAATCATTATCAAATTTATATGATAATATATTGAATTCAGTACCAACCTCATCATAAGACAATAGTGAATGGTCATGAATTTACTATCATGATGGTTTAAGTAAAAGCTCAAAATGATGTGGTTATAGGTACTCTCATTATTCTCTAAATGCTATGAAGTAATGTTTTCTTCTATCTCATGAGATCCCCGAATGTGATGGATTAATTGTGGATTTTTTTCTAGAAACATCTAGCCCATGATACATTATTTGAGCATTTTCTTCTATGATATCTCCATCTATTATAGGTAATTTATTAATATGTTTGAAAAAATTCATTACACCTCCTCATGAGTTTACAATTTATTTTTTATTAGAGGCTACTAGAAAAAAAATTAACAGTGATTTTATTAGTTCCATCTTCTATAAACACATGATGTCAAAAACAATATTCAAGCATAACTCATTATTGAATGTATAGTGAAATAAAAAATTTACATGATAAAATTACATTAAAAAATATATATATTCCCTTTGAAATTTATTTAAAATATATAATAATTATAAATATATTAAATTTTGAGATAATTTAAAATTAAATTATCAATAATGATGGTTTTTAAAAAATATGATTTGTTTTACTATGTGATTTCCCAAAAGATATAAACAATATTCCAAATACAACTAAACCCAGCCCAATCAAAATACATTCTGTAAACATGATTTACCAAATTTTTAAATGTCATCATGAACGAATACATTTTCCCATTTCTCAGTCGAAAACAATGGATTTTCTCAATATAACATATTTCATCGTTATATGAAGAACAGTACCACTGTATTAGATTAATCTAACCCCAAAAATATGATTTAATAAATACCCAAATTGAAAACCCATGATAATATATTGTTTATTGAAATAAATATTTTATTGGGAACTATCATGTACTTAGTCCCTATATATGAATGATCTTATCACTAACAAACCTTTTCATCTCAAATAAAAATATTAATTTGATGTAATTTATTTCATATATACCATATTTAACCCCAAATTTTTTGTTAATATTATCATATAGATAAATCAATTTTTATCCAGTAAATCATTTACATGCAATATTCTTGATGTTATCAAACATTTAGATTTACGAATGATTCCACAAACTAAACCATGTGAATAAAAAAAATGTTCTCATGGGAGGAATTTAACAAGAATCTTTCATACATTGGATATATATTACATAATATACTCTATTATTTATAACTAGTCAATCTAATAGTGTAATAAGTAATAAATGATAACTGTAAATAAGAAAATATGATGTAGTCTATAAAATGATGTAATGTGATACTTAATATATTAATGCGGGAAACTTTTGAGAAATGAACATGATGACCAGCATGGAGAATACAAAGAACCCAAAAAAACAAAAAAACATTAAAAACCACACAAATTAAAATCTGATTAGCTTTGGTGATTCAAGCATCATTTTAAAATGATTAACAAGAAATTGTTAATTAAAGGCCATCAATAAATATTAATCCAATTCCTTCACCAATACCCAATAAAAATGGATTTATATAAGATGGTCTATCTATAAGGAATATTTAATTACTAATAAAATAATGATAAAAAATTATGTAATTCTATTTATAATACTAACAAATATATATAAATATAAATACCTCTAAAATTTACTAATATTAATGAACATAATTATGAAAACCAACAAAATAGAAAAAATAATTTAAAATTATCTTTATGGGGAATATGAGTATATCGATTTCCAATATATGAAAAAATATAATGGTATACAATATTTAATAATAATAAGATAAATAAAAATATTAAAACATATTATAAGGTAAATCATGACGTACCGTTAATATATCATGTTTATAAGGTTAATATAGGACCTCACTATGGGAAAACATTTATCATCTTATGTTGGAATCATATATAAAAGACTATGATATAGCCCCTTTGGATTTATTTAATTGAAATCCCACATACAATGAATTAAATAATCCATGGTAAGAAATTTAATTGTATAATCTGAACTATTGAAAAATAAATCATGATTATCTCAAATAACATCCCACAACTCCCATTTAACTGAACAAATTTAATAATTATGAAAACAATAATATGAATCAATAATCTAGCACAATGATCACTTCCTATCAAACTCCCAAAAACATCAACTCTCATCAGTTCAATGATATAATAAAAATGATACCAATTTTAATAATTATTAAAATGAATCCATGGGTATATATAAATAATTCTAACAATAATAAATACAGATATTACCAATTCTCAACAGAACTGTAGACATCACACTATTACAAAAAAACATAAAATACCATTTATAAAAAAAAAATCCCCAATAACAAACCCTTTATAAATGCAATTCATCAAAATATATTTGATTGAAATTTATACAAAATCTTATTACGCATAATTTTTTTATAAATATAAAAAATTGGAACCATTGACATCCACTTTTTGTTACTCAAAAAAATAAAATTTCATTAATGTATATATCTAATTTGAAATGAAATATTTAATATTGAAAAAAATTGAAATAGAAAACATTCGGTAATAATATAAACGATGATTTATTAATTTAAATATAAGTCAATAAAAACACCATAAAACAATTTATTGGAATTTATGCACATTATTCGAGTGACATAATATAGAGATATGATTGATGCTTTTAAATCAATATAAACGATATTCAACATTATGTAGAACCACACCAACAATATATTTTTCCATCATGGATGGTAAAATAGTAATAAACGAGGAACAAGAATATTAGATATTAGAAAAAGATGATTAATAGATATGACAAGTGGTTTATAATAAAAAATAATGAAATTAACTAGAATTAGTAATAGAAAATAAGATAACATGAAGATTTCAGTTAAGTCACTTTTGGGTTTTTTTCAAATAATATATGTAACTGAATTAAAAACCTAAAAAATAATTTTTAACTAATTTTTATAAATAATTTTGTAGATAAATTGTTTCATTAAATGAATTGGGACACCTTTTTGAAAACATGAATTCTATTGTGAATAATAAATTCAACCCATACATAGTTAGGATGAACAATATCTTATAATCATGTGATAATCATTAATTCATGTTTTTTTCCTGTCATAAAAACTTCTAATTTTCTAGTGAAAAAATTAAAATAAATAAATAAGTCTTTAGATAATAAAATCCCCATGACCATATGTTTGTATCTAGAACCCTTATATTTTAAAAATCAATTAAATTATAATAATAGAATTAATTAAACAATTTCAAATAAAAATTGATCAATTTACAATATATACCACTAGATCCCAATTATTGTAGAAAATGTTTAGAGAAACAATTAATGTATTATAAAAGAAAAGATAAATAAAAAATAATATCACATAAAACAATGGTGACTTGATCATATTATATAAATATAGTTTTTATATATTTATATATGTTCCCATGTATCTATGACTATATGAAACATGACATAGAATAAATATATTTCTTAATTAAAATGAAATGTATTTGGTACAAATATGTTGTACCATTGAAATAAATCATAGACAAATATTAAAACTACTGAACAATATGGAATCAACACCACCTCACAAATTAGTAAAGGATAATAAATATCAATGAGTGAAAACCTGAAATGTTTGGAAGACTATTACATTAGAAAAAACAAATAATTTTATAATTAAATGAATAAGAAATAAAAATATAATTTATGTGGAAATATAATATAATTAAATATGACAGGATAATAAAAAAATTGAAAAATGTTTTTTGTTATCTATTACAATGACACAACAGGTGAAATATACCATCAAATATTTCTTCATATAAATAACTAAAATAATACTAATGGAATGATTAATGATTTTATTAAGGTTATAATAATATAAATTTTAAACATTGTAATATCAAAGTCATGTATATTTCACTAAATCCTAACACCTATCTATTTAATAGAAATCAAAATTGTATGTTCAAAAAAAATTTATCTCAAAAGTGTGATTGAAAATATATCATTGTTCAGTAGTAAATTCTTAATACACATTTATTTACAATTATTTATATATGATATGAATAATTATATCAATAAAAATTATTCATATGTCTTTAGAAAATGATGTGAAAATAAAAAATAGATTACAGTGTAATAGTATATTATTGATAAAAAATCCCAAAATAAAATTGAGCATCGTTTGCTTATTACGAAACCATGGAATATTCTTATACATATTAATGTTTCTATGAATTTCACATGTAAATATAATATATCTCTAAAAAATACAATTTACTTCTCATGTCACTTATACCAATGATGATGTTGTTGAAGACATATATATATTAGAAACAGCACTCTAGACCATAATATTAGTTGATGTTACACTACTAGATCAACTCTAGGAAACAACATCATATTATGTAATACATTTTCCCTATAGAATATATATACCACTACACATACCAACTAAAATCAGTGTTTTGGGTTATCATAATGTCCCGACTGGGTATCATTACAATCCATTTTACACCACCTAATTATCATCGGGAAAAAATATTTATTAAAAAGATAATGAGTTTTTCGTGATAATATTTTATATAATATATTGAAAATTACTTGTCAATAAAAATAAATGAACTAAAATTTACAATCAGTTATTAAAATAATAATGATTATTAGACAAATATCATAGAAATTCAATTAATATTTAAATATTCTTCGTCGTGAAATATGTAAATAATTATTAAATATAATTATATTATTATTTATATATTTATAAATTATATATATATCATATAATATTTTTTCATTATTAAATAAATTTCATCAGAAAATTGTCAATTATTTAATGATGAAATATAATAAATTGAAGGGAATAAATAAATAGTTAATTATTATATTTGTTCATAACATAATATTATATAATAACAATAAATTTCCATAATAGATTAAAAAAATTATATTGGGTCAATAATAAGTGTTTAAAAACATATATTTTTGAAACCAATAGTCTTATGATCTCTCATAAACATCAAATTAATGAATGATACTATAAAAAAAAGAAACCATATTAAATAAGAAAGGAATACTCTAAATAATGTATTGATAACATATGGATAAATTTTAAAAATAATGAATGAATGAAAAAACAGGCATTTTGAGGATTATAAGTATTATTTATTCAATATATTAGTAATTGATAGTATCATTTTTAATAGGGATATTATAATTTTAAAATTACCATTGTTACTATTAAAATGTTTTGATTGAAATATATAAAAATAATATAATAATTAATATGTTTTCTATAAAAATAATATAAAATAACCACACAATCAATTTAACATAATGAATGTTAAAGTATATATTTTTAATAAAATAAATTTTATATTATTAAAAAAAGAGATAGAAATACAATATTTTAATATTAAAATATCAAAATTTAAAATTTTTATGAGGGTAAATGAATTTAATTTTTTGAAACAAAATATCCTAACTATCAATAGGTAGTATTTATTTATTTTTCATATGTATTAAAATACATTGTAAAATTATGAAATATAATAAAATAAAAATATATTCATTATGTGTTATGTAAATGATTATTTAAATCTAAGATGATTTAATATAAAATTTTCTCTATCTCAAATGAAAAAATTACTATATTTATTCACATTATTCAATACTATAAATATAAATTTTAATAAATAATAGTTTAAAAAATATTTAATAAACCCTTTCCTTTCATTAATATGAAACCCCCGCACTATCTACCTTCTGCACATATCTTTCCATTCATAAAATTCAATATATGTACTAAATGAAAAACATTATTTCAAAATATAATTATTAATAACCATTGGTATAACTAAAATACCACCCATTAATTCCTTATATTGTGTTCCAAGGGTGGAATATCAATATAGAAGAGTATGCATTCCATTCAAAAAATGAATTATTTTGTACTTTATTATTCTTATTGGACTATCCAAATTCAATATATCACAATTTCACCATATGATAAAGTCAATAATTGTACTATATTTATATTTTTTCATATACCCAATTATATCATATTCATAGTTGTATTAATGATATATAATGGGTGGTTTCATTGACCTATATATAATTATGGATAGATATATATATATATTAGATTACGAGTCAACTATTAACTCATTACATATAATTTTTTTTAAAACATTTCATGAATTTATAAAATAATAGTGTACTAAATAATAGTGTGGAATTATACAATTTCAATTATATTAATAATATTTTAATCTAATTATTGTAATAAAAACATCCTAATACTAGTACATTGAATCTTTGTTATGATTAAATTAGAAATTTTGTCTATATAATGACCATTTTGGTTTATTTTTCACTAAAATGACATATAAACCATTACTATAAAACATGTATAATTTATTAAACAAGAAGAAAATAAAAATTTACTAATATGATTTCAATAAAGAGGCATTTTTTTGTGGACTGAAAAATATTGATCATTGAATACAAGAATATTAATATTAAAATTATAATAATATATATTAAATATTTGATTATACAATTTTGAAAAAATTATATGTTTTTTAATGTATAAAGTTTACATCATTTATTTTACAATAGATTTTCTCATATGAGTTTCCAAAAGAGTTAGGACTCCTAGTAAAGGGAATATTTTTGACATTCTCATAATTTTTTGATATATTTCTTATTTATATGAGTGAATATTCTATTTTATTTCTTTTTTAATTTTTTTTCTCTAATCATGTATATTACATTATGTTTTATATCATAAAATGTTATTTAAATAAATTCTTATCAAATAATATTAAGGAAACAATTCTATATTATCTTGTTTTACATTTTCAAAAAAATTACATTCGTTATTATTGGTTATATAGATCCAATTTTTATTTCTAATAATATTGTTCACTTTATTTTTTGGGGAAACATTATTCGTTCAATTCCATTGTATTATTTTTTAACAATCACAGTTTATTTTTCTAGGGGATTTTTTTTAAACATTCCATTATGGATTATATCTGATTAAAAATACTGATTAAAAAAATTCTCATGTATTTTAAAATCCAAAAATAATAATCATCAATTATTTTCATATTTTGGGTATTTACAAAACATTTCCCAAATATTTATGGCTAATTCAAACATTACAATATTCATAAAGAGAATCATGTATCATTCATTTTCTTTTTGTTATTATTACCTCTTCTTATCTATCATCATTTTTATTTCATGTGAATTAGTTAATGAAAGAAAAATATTATATCTTTTAATTTTTATATATTTTAATTTATTTTTAAACAATCCTTCATTTATTATACCATATTATGTATAGGATTCACACTAAAATGTGAAATAATTTCCTTTAAATATTATTTATTATATATATTATCCTATCTATCCTATATAAAATGTTATTAATTTACAATTTACTAGTCTCCTACCCATTTTATGATATTACATTACTCCTTATATTTATTATCAAATAAATGTAAAATAATTCATTTGATATTACAACTTGACATTATCTAACCTTCTTTCATTTTGGATTATTAACTATATATTATTTATAAAATTATCTTTATGAACCCTATAATAAAAAATATGTATGATTATATAATTTCCCCTATCTTTTAGGATGTTTTTTACCAATATATTAATTCATTTTTTTAAATATAACCACAAAATAAATATGAGTAAAATATTAAATCTTTATTACCATTATGGAATTTCATTTATTATTATTATTTATTATATGATTTACAAACAATACTTTTAATTTAGTAATATAAATTTATATTATTCTATTTTTGGGAAATTATATGACATTAATTTTTATGCAATTATTTCTAATAGATTCATAAAATTTAGTTAATGTGAGTTATTGTCAAAGAGCCTGTAAAAAAATTTATTATTTTTTATTAGTTATATTTATGTATACCTATCTTTATGAATTTTTTAAACCACCCATTTATTATGTATTATTCTTGTGTTATTAGATTTAAGATATTTACAAGACCTCTCTATATTATTAAATTCATAACCTTCAACACAATGTTGATAAGGGAAATAATACCTCCCATTTTATTCTCATTTGATTCATGATTTTTCTTCCCCATGTAACATATATAATTTATATATATAATTAACTCCATGATAATACACATACTACTATTTTAGTATTATTTTGGAATTAGTTTTTAATTTATCTAGTGATAATTATCTATTTGTTAATTCTTAACACAAACTCTCTATTTATAGGGCCTTTCAAGCATCCATTTTTAGTCCCTTTATTTTTTATTGGTCATTATAAACTCATCATTCTCTCTCATAGTCATGGATTTATCTATTCATTTACAGCCATTATAAAATATATATTCCATTGAATAACATAAAATATGTGAAATTAATTTTTAACCAATCTATTTTCACAAGATTCATAATTTATATGATTCATGCATGTTTTTATTCGATGTAGAATATATATTCATTTAATAATTTAATATGATATGTTGGAAACTAATTATATACCACTCTAATAAATTTTGAAGAGATTATACCTATCAAATTATATATATGGTTTTTATGCATTATTCCAATAACCAAATGTTATATTAAATGCATTATAGAAAAGAAAAACATGTTATGGAGAATGGGTAGTCAGTCAAGGAAACATTTATACATTTCATGTGTATTGTTCAAATCACATTTTCATAAGTCATTTGGATAGTCATCTCAAACATATGGTTGTGATTAATCCTTTTATCTTTTCCAAACTTCCAATAAATTCCACTTTTATTATGTTGATTCGTGATTATTCTATATTTCTAATATCATGTAATTATCAATGATCTCATGCTATTACACATTCTTATTCCTTCTTCCAAATTTATTATTTATAATATATAGATTTAACCAATGATCATATGTAATTTTTAAGAATCTTATCTCTATGATCCATTTTTATTGTAAGATTATTAGGTTTTTTTATTACTATGTCAGTGATTTTTATCCTCAGAGTGTCTTCTATCGTGATAAAAGTATATTATATTGAAATAAATTGATTTTGATCCACTTATAAGATATGTATAATTAAATATTAGTGTGTGTTGTTAACGTACAATTATTCCAATAATATTTTATATGTATATTTCCCAATGAAAATGACTATTTAATTATAGGAGTTGGTTTTATTCTTGTAATTTTTAAAAAGTATATATATTTTGAATCATATCCAAGAATATATGTACTATGGAAACTCAATAGCCATTATAAATGACCCATGTTCCTCAATGAATGAAAGTAAATATCATTTACATAATTTTGTTCATAAAAATCTTGAGAGAACACCTTATATGTTTATTCTCAAACCATTCTATTTATAAAAATTTGAATTCCAAATAAATTAGTTAACAATTTATGAAAATAAAAAATAAATATTTCATATATATATATATATATTCAATAAAATAGGTCTATGGGGTCAAATAAATATCATAATCATCTAAAATAATAAACACTAAATTTTATAATCCACAATTCTTAGAGAAAATAACTTAAATTAACAAAATATCACATGAAAAATTGACATCTTTTTCTACAGAGTTCTTATGTCCTAAAACTATTAAAAATCATATTTATTAATTTATGCATTAATTAATGAATTAATATTATAATAATTTAATTTACATTATTAATCATTATAAAATTATATTCTAATATATAGAGTTATATAAAAATTTAAAAAATGTAAATATTTCTGTTAAATAATGAATTATAATATTTAGATATCTCATCATGTAATATATAATAGTTTCACATTTAAATTATTATAATATATATCATTAATAAAAATTCGAATTAAAAAATTACAATTTGAAAGTTCGTGAACACATGTTATTCCTAAGTACTTAATTCTATAATTAATATAACCATTAATTTTAACATTCCTAGTGTAGAGAAATATCATAAATAATAATAAATCTCACCATAATTTATTTCCAAATTCAAAATTTTAATTTTAAAATATTTAATTTGATAAAAAATATTCTTTACATACTAGTAGAATAATCACATCATTGAAATATCAGTATGAAACTCTTAAATATAATTTCCCACATCCAAATCATTCACAATGTAAAACTAAAATACATCAAATATGTTATAATATCCCATTAATTAGGGGTCCTCCAATCGGTCCCTCATGTGTTATTTCCCTTTTTTCATATACACACACATTATAAATTATCTAATAAAAAAATTTGTGTGTGTATCCTCACTATCCCATCAACAATATTAGATGGAATATAGATGGTAAAATCAACTAATACTGACATGTATAAGCAAAAACATCATAATAGATAATTATTGTTTTTAGAACAAAATGTTTACTTAATAGACGATGCAAAGAAATAAAACATAGGGTTTACCATTTTATCACTTATATGAGTCTAAAATCATAGATTAGTTTTTCAATAACATGGTATTATAATATATTTTTATAAATTATGTGAAATGGTGGAAATATAAAATAGTAGGGGATAAAATTTAGAACATTAAAATGAAAAGAAAAAATCACTTTCCATTTATTTTATAAAAATTTGAACCCCATTTTACATATATTCACTCCCATTAATGATGTATTTCATTTCCATATCATTCTTATAATAAATATCAACCAATTTCAAATAGTATCGAAATTAAAAACGTTAGTCATATATGATTATTATAGAATCCATAATGGGAAATATTTGAAATAGGAATCAGTGGAATTTTTCAATCCCCCAATGAGGACACCAATAGAATAATTCCATGAGTTATAATATCTAATAAATGAAAAAATCCAAAAAAAGTACTAAAAAATTAAATATTTACATTATATATAAATATAATAACCACTTAATAAACATAAAAATAATTTTTTTTTTCCAAATTGAATTTTGGGGACATAACTACTTTTTTATATGAATTTAGAGATTATTTTATACCATGCCCTCTACCAACATCAGTAAACCATAGTAATATTTTATTTTTCACTATTATATGGATTTTTATTTAAAATTTTTAATTTATAAAAAAATTAGTAAAATTTTAATATTTTCTAATTTAAATTTAGTTATAAAATATTTTGTTGATTTTTATTTATTCCGTATAATATTTTTAAAGAATATTTTAAAAAATATCAAATATTTTAAAATTACTTTATAATTGTAAATTTCTCCTTCAAATAATAGAAATATTATATGGATACAAATTTTTTATATTTAATTATTAGATGTGGTTTCAATTTTATGGTGATATTGATTATTTTTAGTAATAAATAGTGTGGTGGAATTTCATTCATAGGTAGAAAGTACAACCCTGTTACAAGGGGTGGTTAAAAATGTTCATAATTAGAGGTATGGTGGTTCAGTATAAACCAAAAATTACCGCCACATTTCTAATGGGGTGTAAGGAGAACATAATTAGGGGTTTGAAGGTTGGGTTCCTCTCAATATCAAAAAGATATATTTAATGTAACATTCTAATATAAGGTATAAATAAGTGACATTATTTATAGATAATGAATTGGATGTTTTGGGTTTCTAATTAAACTATTTAATCATGAGTCTCCCTGTATATATTGAAGAAACATGTTGATCCATTAAAATTACTTATCATTACGACATTATCACTATATTTGGCTAAAAATTTGTGTATTGTAAATGTGGATAATAATATATTATGTTTTTTCATGCCACAATTTCCTTCCAATACAGTATTTGGATTCATATATAATGGAATTAACTTTTTTTAGAATGACACCTATACGAGAAAGTGGAATCATGTTGTATGTATGACTATTAAATATTATGAATATATATTAATGTGGATTTTAATTCATCCTTACTGTTACATATCATTTTGGTGGTGGTATCAGTCTGTAAGTGTTATATTTTTTAGGAAATTTAAAGTAAATTTGTTGTGAGATCAAATTTATATTTTTGATATTTTGTGGGAATCATATTTATTGAATTCCATATATATTTGTAACATCATTTAATTTGATTATAATGTGGTTAGACCAAAATATGTGATAATAAGATTTGGAAACAAATGATTATTATTATGAAAATTAGTTATTATTATTTATATTCCCATCATGATGATTTGGAGAATCCTGAATCTGGTTGGGTGGTTGTGTGGGAATAAATTATGTAGTATATCTATGATAATGTGGGAAAAATTATCTAAAATAGGGGTTTACTCTAACAATTTTATGTGGTCCCCAATTTAAATTCTTTTATATTCCATGACCAAGTACTGTGGAATGTAAATGTCACAAACCCTGTTTGAAATTTACAATTGCGAGTACCAATAATTATTTTTTCATTTTAGCTGATATTCATTAAACTAATGTTGAAATAAATTTTATCCTATAAAATATAAAATTATATTTTATTCATTTTACCATCCAAGTAGATTGATATTTTGGTATATCAGTATTAAAGGATCTCAATTATGGTTTTAAACCTCATGAGATGGTTAAATAACATATTGAGGTATTCATTTTCATAATATGGAGCTTCATGAGTAGGCTTGGTATCAGTTGATTCATACATTTACAGGTGCACTAGTTTTTGTTATATGTTAAGAATTATTATAGAATTATGATATTGAAATATAATACTTATAATTTGTCATAGGATGACTGATATAGTTATAATTTAGTTATATCAATGGTTTGAATGTGTAGATACTTTTTGACCTCCTTCTCTTAGTATGTATAATTATCAAATGAGATTTTGGTGAGCTTAAAATTATTTTTCAACAACTAAAGAGTGAGATATAAGATGGGAGTTGACTAAATGGAAAGAAATATGTGGGTATAATATGGTTCAATATTATGAGAAACTAAGGGTAGATAATAAGGATGATCTACTGAGTATGTTCTGACCCATAATCATGAGCATACGAGTTCATAGTATTTTCCTATTTTCAAGTAATAATTAATGTATAGGCTGTGGGGACCAGGCCCAGTTTCTGGATTTCTAGTGATTATAAATTGAACTAGAGAAGTCAATTATGTTTATAACATAGTTTAGATTGCATGATTTATAGGGGAATGGTATGTAATGATATAAATATGAAATGAGTTATAGGTTTTTGATTATGAATAATTTTTAGATGAGGGATTACACATCAGAATGAATACTATCAAAATATTATTCACCTATGTGTTGTACCGATTACATGAAGGGAAATACTAATTAAATTACAACTAATATCTAGGAATATTTAAGGGATGTGATGATTATTGATCTGTTATGTATTTTGGGAGTATAGTCTAATATTTTGATAATAATTTGGCATAATTGAGATAATGGTATTAAAATTAGGATCCCTGTTTTGATATCGTATGGTGGGTAAGTGGATCACTCTATTTGAACCCGAATGTTTGTTATTGTGGATGGGTTGGTAGAATCTAACCTTTCATCAAAATTGTAATTTATTTTTCTTGGTTTTTTCAAGAATAATAATGTGTCTCAATGGTGATTGACTATCGACTAGATTGAGATTAGTAACATATTATCATGATGGATTTTAGTATTGAATAGTCAGTGTTGGATATCCTACTCTCCAAATGGTGATACATAATAGATTGGTTATAAGAAGAAAAACATATATCCCATTTTGGAATAATCTAAAACATGTTTTTATTGTATAGTTAGTTTGAAGTGAATATTTTTTTGTGTATGGGTTGTTGATTATATGAGTTATCACGTAATTGAGATCTTTTGACCTTAAAATAAATCCTTTTATCTTATTTGTAAGTAATGTTTTAGTGTGAATACATCAATTCCAAATAATATGTTTTATAATTTATGAAATTTTTTTCAACATTAATTTCATTTAGTAGAAATTTTTTGAAATATAATATTTATTATTTTTTGTAAAATTTATAATGACCATCCCCATATAACATTAAAGAATCCCTAGAGAGGGACATTGTATGACCAATTACATGCAACAAAATATTCATGATAAATACCAAAAGTAACTTTTTGAACCTTTTAATGATTCATCATGACTCATAAATATGATAGATATCCATAATACTTGTATCCATAATCATGGAGCAAAGAGGGACCCCATATTCTATAATAATAGAGTTGTGTAAAACCACATTAATTAGCACCAAATTATAGATTATAAAGAACTAATAAAAACATATATTACAGAATTTGTCATATAAATATAAAATAAAACTTGGGAAGGTACATGTATAGAAAAATACTAAATGTGGATAAGAATATTCTCTACCATAACTCATATAATTTGCATGTTTACACATTATCCACCATAACCTACTAGGCCTAAATGACATGTATAGTTTAAAAAATTATCTATTCCTAATGTAAAACATGAACACCTACCCACAAAAATATTAACTCATGTTTTGTACAATGGTGGGGGATGGGACCAACGTCTGTGTTGGAATCCTCATTACCTTAATAAATTAAATGTTTTTGTAATAAAATTTGTGTTTAGTATATTCATAAAAGGATGAGAATATACTAATGTAACACATTATCTATGATACATAGCATCAAATTTAAATACCAGAACATGAGTTAGTTTTTCATGCTCTATCAAAAAACAATGGCATAAAACATTGATATCTTTTGGCAATTCTAGTGAATCATGTTTCTTTATATAGAAAACGATGAACTGTAACAAATGAAGCTCATTAGTATGTCATACCAATCTTGTATAAGTTACTTCTTCTCTGGGTAGGGAATATACTATAGGTCTACCACATCAATGATACCCTATTACTCAGGGTAGGGTTTTTCAAACATATCATAAATTATAACTCATTCTAGATGGAATCCCTCTTACAATGGGAGGTTTTTCAAACATATGCACACACAATGAAAAAATACCAAAATTTCCACATCATATACCAAATCATATTCAATATCAATTAACTATACACATAAATCTCACATATTGGATATTGGCCTCCAAAACACATTTTATATCCCCGAGATAAGGGAACTCATCATGTACAACCTTTCATATGAAGGTGACATCTTAATAACCACCTATCAAAGAAGTAAAACAATCAACTCAGTGACGTTTTTTGTGGATTATTCTAAACCACAATTTCATTAGTGTAATAACATGGTTAATATCATTTCTATTATAAAAAATTTAGTGATATGTGGATTTAATATCAAAAACCATCCTCACCCATATATTAGACCATCCACTCAAGTAATAGTCTGATGGAATTAGTCGAACCACACTAATATTAGGATGGTCACATGGTTATCCTCTTCCACATCAAAAAAAGTGAATAGAAGATACATCTCAACATAAAAACAATAAAATTATCCAAACAACACTAATATGAAATAGATATCAATGATAGTTGTATGTCACATATACATAGGAAGTGATCTTAATAGGGAATCATAAGACCAAACCACTCATACTAGGAGAATCAATACATATTATTGTTAGTAATATATAAAATGTTCAACCAAACTATCACTAAGATATTAGTACATTAATAAAATAAATTTACCAACTACACATTCTCACGTAGTTTTGGGTCTCATTCACATTACATATAATTTTTTATAAAAATTTGATAGTGTGGTTGAAATAATAAACATTATCCAAATGCAAATCTCTTTTATAAAACCAGATCATAGATATATCTTATCTTCGAAATAATGAAACTATCAATGTACTTACATGAATCATATATATTCATCTAACCCTAGTAAAATTAAAATACTTTTTAAAAAACTAAAATTCTAGATATTTATGTCATTCAAAACTCAATTATTCGGGTTAATATATTACTAAGACCCAACTACCAATGTAGATAACCCTATATCACTTTATATAATTATTAATAGATATAAAACCCAATACATGTGATCTATTTATTACATATTTTGTAATTTCCCATATTTCATCAGGTACATCCCTGTTTGAGTTTTTCATTTTAGCCTTTGTATATGGGGAATTCTCAAATACGGATATCCATTGTTGGGGGAAGCTGAATTATAGATCAGGAATGTATGTTAGTTTTAATTAAAGGAGTCCGGGTATAAATGGGTAATGTTTTTATTGTTTTTTCTTCTTTTGATAACCATTATCACGAGTTCTTGTTTTTTAAATGTAAAATGGTTTAATAAACAATATAAATAAAATTTACACGTATTGTAAATAGATTACATGTCATGTATTGTTTGAATGATTAATAAAAATATTTTATGGTAAAAATCTCTTTAGAATACCCCATTAAAAATATTTACAGAATATGAAACAAAATTGAAATGTATGAAATTCATTGAAATGATATATTAAATTTTTATCTATGGTTGAATTTTATTCTAATTGACTAAAAATCTTCAACTCTATAACTTGTTCAACCCTTGATGAGAATTTAGAGTTCCATCATCCCTAAAAAATGTATTATTTTTGTAAGAAATCCAATGTAATACTTTTAAGGTAGGGATATCCCTTCTCTCCCTTATTCTTATGAACATTGTGGTGTATTCTTTTGATTGTGTGATTTGTTTTTTATCATTATTAGATTTGATCAATTATTCACATGGAATTCATCCTAATGTTATCTCACATTGGTGTTTTCTATTTGATGTATCTTCAGCGGTTATTTAAATATAGGGAGTAAAAATATTATCCCTATGGTTTGATAATTCAATTTATATTCGATATTGGTTTTCACCGGGGGAATTTTTACCCACACCAATCAGTCAGTGACTGTGATTATTTATTGAAGTCCTTTATTTTCAGTTGTATTCTGACATGGATTATAGCTTGATTTTGGGTTTGAAACCCATGATGATAATGGAATTGGATAATGGTTTAATGTGTGTGTATCATGGCATTATATATTATGTGATTTCTTAATATATAATCACTTAGTTATGTACTATAAATTATTGATATAATTATCAAATTATTTTTACGTAATTGAATGTGGTATATGATTGACATAATATAATTTTTATAATTAGCCATTGTAATATTTAATGTGATATTGTTATATCCTTGTTGTATTATAGAATTCAGTATTGTACTGAAATAAATATATATCATGCTTAAAAATTCCACAAGCACCCTTATATGATATAATGTTTCTATTTAGTAGGATATACCTAGTCTTATTAAGTAATTCTTATAGAGAGTAGTCTCTACCAGTTTCATGCTATAGTGCTTATATGTCATTGACTCAAATGTTTTAATGATTATAGGTCCTTAATTTGGATTGTGGTGACTATAACATGGTTATACAGTTTTGGTTGGCATGGTCATAAAACATGCTTATAGATTTTCTTCCATGGATCCAATATTGGGTATTTTACCATAGTAATATGGTTGTGATTTTCATGGATTCTATACATTCTCAGTTATATTTAAACGTGGATCCAAATTATGTTTTGGTGTTATTTTATTAATTATTGAATTAATTAACACACTTTTTTATTGTTTTATTGAAAAAATCATATTATCATACTATTAAGGTTGGAAATGTTTGTCTTGACCTACATATTTATATTAAATCCCTATTCAATCCCTCATTTTTTACACGAACAGATTACATGGTTGTAGGTTTAGGTAATGGAAAAGGAACTTGTTGTTGATTATTTTGTTAATGGATGAGATAGTTTTTAGATGTCGGACCAGAATGGGGTGATGAATAACAAGAATTTCGTGAACATATTTGAGTATGCGAGTATTTTACTTTTATTTTTTCAATCATGAAATTTAGGTAAAATCTAATAAGAATTTAAATTATTCATTTAGTATTTATTTGATAAATTTTTTGTCTTTTATTTTTTTCATCCCGTATACCTATAATTTTATTTGTTTAATTTTTTTGGTTTATTTTCATCATCCAGGAAAAACAATATTGGGGGTATAGTCACCCTAGTAAACAAATCACACAATAGCTAATATTTGGATGCCTCTGGCATAACAGGAGGCATGTATAAGGTTTGGCAAAAAAACCTTTTTGCCACATTAGAATGTTCAAGATTTGAGGATGTTACGAATTGGTATCAAAGGATAGGTTTTGGTTTCATCTACAATACTATTATGGAATTTAATAAAGTACAATATTATTTTTCATGACATTGTAATGAGATTATTCATGGGATTTCCTAACCAAATTAAATGAGAAAACCTATTTACATAGGTATGATATTGTAGTTTGTGTTGTGTTATTTCTAAAGGTGATGTTATTAAACAATCTATGATTTATGTTAGGTGTGAGGATATTGTTTCATAATTTTAATATTTATTTATATTTGTGCTTTTTCATTGTTCTAGCTTGATAAGAGAATACATGCATCATAATAGGAACATATTTATATATTTATATGAACTATTCAAGATAGAGGTAAATCTATTATTTCATGTGATATATAATTTAATTTTAACTATGATATGCGAAATATATTTCACTATATAAATGAAAGGAATTAATGTGTCATTCACAAACACATCAATTCCATGATTTGAGAAATCATTAGTTAGTGGCTCCATATATTATTCACACATTATGGTGGGTCATATTTTTAAAATTTTCAGTCAGGTATGATTTTTCTTGGAGAAAAAATGAATCCTTTTAATCATTGAAATGATTTTTTGGAGAGTGGATATCATCATGCCCCTAAAATTATAACTATATCTTCTTATAGTTTCCTATTATCAAATGGATATTCATCTTCAATATATCATCCAATGGGTCAGGCATGTTGGAGTTGGTTTCCATGAACCGAATCCTTTTTTACATTATGATATCTTATATAATTTATTTTTAATTTTAATAAATTCCTTATATAATCTTGATTTCTCTTCTGCATAAAATTCGATGTGATTTTGTCCTAAGAGTAATTATTGTACAAAAAGGCCATATATGATCCCTGATATGATGAGAAACTAGAAGTGATATGAAAAAATTAATGAATATATATGTTCTAATGACGGATGATATTATATGAGGGACAAAAATGATACAGGATATCAAGCCTGAAGACTTATAGAACATTCAATAACCTTCTCTTGGTGTACACCATTGGTGATAACCAATAGGATATTATTAGAATGATACCCAATAGTATGAAATATAAATTTATAATTTTCATTTGATGATTATATGTGTGGATGTGTATATTTTTCCATAGTCATTATGATTATTATTAGTGGATATTATGAGTTGAACACATATATGTATTGATTAAAACTGAAAAATAGATGTTTGTGATGAGGTAGGATATGTTTGGATTGTCACGAGTAATATTGAATCAATGAATAATGAAAAAATGGATTTATCAATTCTCTTATTTAATGGAGGATAATATCTCAAGCCCTTTGATTGACATTATATAACATAAATAAATCGATTCCGATGGTTTTCAATCTTCAATTTCTATTTCCAGATAGTCTAAGAAATATATATCTATCATATAGGTTAATGGAACTATCGTGCAACCCATTTGATTAGAGATATTGTTATAAAGGGATAATATTACATGGAAAGCATTCGTATGAGAAATCATTTTGTTTCTACATTAACATCTTTCACTTTGGGTCACTTGGTGTGTTTATAGATTCTAACCATGGACATTATATAGTTCTTTTAATGCCACTGTGAAAGAGGCCTAGTGGGTAACACACTAACTGTATCCAGTATCCCAATTACATTATTTATTATTTAACGAGTTGAAAAAATATAATTCCAGATCATGGATTAACAATTATTCACAAATATCTTATAACATTAAGTTCTTCATTAATTATTTGAGAGAATATATTGGGAGAGGAATAAATAATATTAATGTTGTTTGACAGACTGAGATTAATAGTCTATTCTTAAATAATAATATTGAATACTACTTGATTAAATATTATTTAATTATATGTAGCGTGTTGAGAACATGTTCTGATATAATAGTGATTCTATTTTTCTTTGACATGGTAGTTTTCCTAGGATTAATAAAATATGTAAGGAAATTTTAATCAAATTTTATTATTAAAAAAGTGAATGAAGTGACTGATTATATTATTCTATTTTTATATAATCACTATCCAAGAGATTCCATTTCCCTTTAGTAATATTAGTTGTAGAAAATATCAAATTCCGTGAGATTTTATCTCTCTCTATGAACACTCACAAGAATGAGAGAGTTACACCTCCTCCAGATCAAGTTGAAACCATTAGATGAGGTTCTAAAAGAGATCAAAGGCATACATTACAAGTTCATGGAACATCCATGTTAGAACCTATAGATTCCATTGTCAATATCTTGAGATACATTGAATATGTACGGATCAATACTAGAGTAGATCTAGCCTTGATCTATACAATGAAATGAAGGCACACCTATAGATATGTGGCTGAACATATTAATGAAGAATGATTCAACATTTATTTAATTTTTATTTAATTTAATTAATAATATCCTAAATTTGTTGATTCTATATCATGTTTTTAGTTTTCTATTATATTTTCATATTTCATTGATTCAATTACTTAGATCATGGTGTTCATCATCACATAGATCCCAGATAGTTCATTGAGTATGGAAAAATTTAAGGTTGGGCATCGTCCCTTCCATCCTTTGGTTGCACCCAGAACCTATAAGTTGTATCATAGGGGGAATATTAATATTTATAGATATTTATTAATTTTTGGTGATTTTCTCATTTATAATTTATTATATAATTCAATTTAATTATTACTTTTCAATATGAATTACGTAGTCAATTTCTTCCTCTTCCATTTCTCATTGATCTAACAGAAATTAATGATTTTATGATTAAAATTATATCATGGTTCTCTTCTAGAGGATCCAGTGATTTTGTCTAGGTAACAAAAGTATAAATGCCATTCAATCAAAATTACATGTTGGGTAGTTGTGTTCAATTTATCTTGAGTAGTTCAGTAATTACTCAAACCATGTTAATTAATGACATGTGTTGTAAATAATTCATACAATGCATTTTTACTAGGAATTACTGGTCCACAATCATCTATACTACCCATCATGTGGACCTATTAAGTTTTCATGTAGTCCCTTTTGGGTCAGGGCTGGGTCGTGTATCCCATATACAGCTTAGAAGAGTGGTGACCATTTAACACAGATTCAATATGTTGTTTGGCCCACTCCACATGCAATGTTGTCCAATATTTCAGAAGTACGATTTACACACTGAGTCCTTTGGTGTGTACATCAGATCAATGTTAAAGAATGTAAAAACCATGTAGATTTAATATACATGTCGTGTACTGTTACCAAGTACTCCGAAATAAAATTTATTATATTATGTATCTCTTGCACATGTACATGTGTGTGGGTGAAAATATGAGACACACCATGTGATAGGATTTAATATATATATATATATATATAATTGTTTTATCAAAATCTATATAATATTCCCGATCTTCAGATATTGTAAGAGTTGTATTGAAGTTATTTTTTTATGTACATGCTATATTTCACAATGAATAATGCTTATATAAGTATAATAAATTTTGCGTAATTTAGTATTATTATTCATCTGGTTACCTCTATGGTATATTTATGTACAATGTTAATTCTATATAAATTTTAATTTATTTAAAATTATAATGTATGAGAATCAGAAAGAAATTTACAAATTGATTATGATAAATGGATAGATTTTTTAAAGATAATAATTAAATTATTCGAGAGATAATTACATTACATAAGAATGAATAATTAATTTAATTCTAGTTTTATTAAATGTGTAATTTGTTTCATGCATGTTGATGATCATCATCTATACCAGAACATTGTATGTGATAGGTTTCTTTTTTGTTTATTATTAAATTAAATTGTTGTCATGCATGACTTCTCTCATCTTTAATATGTAGGGAATTCATGCCCATGGTTTATTTTATATCAACACAATTTTACCCTTCACCCATATCTTAGTAAAATCATATGTAATGGATTGAGCTCCCCAGATAGTGGATGTGGATCAAGGTAGGATCTAATAAAAACCAATCGTATGGGATGCAATAGTGGACAAGTAGAATTTTTGTAAACATGAAACATAAAAAGATCATGGGGTTTCACCCCTAAGTCAACTTTTAGTTTTTCATCCTCTAGACAAATAGACCATTATAACAAGATCACGATCAAAAAAACTGTTTTAATTGAATCAGTTGAATCGTTAATTCATTATGGATATTCTGTAGCAATCACATAATTATTGAATTAACAAGCATTCAATGATGGAACTAAAATAAAAACTTTTATGCATTAATATTATATACACACATGGTTAATCACTTCATTAATCTGCCATAATATTACAAAACATGTTAAAATACGATAATTGGAAATTTACACCAAAAAGAAACAATCCCTCCATAAATTATTAAGTCCTTGTATAATTCACTTACATTAGTTAGAATTGAACTATGGTTCAATGTGCTTGTCCAGACAATTTTTTGGTGCATTCAATTGTCAATTAATTATAATTTGAGGTTTTTTACTTAACATGGTTGACATCAAGGGTTGACTTCCAAATCAAGACATGGTTTAACTAATATTCAATGGTTAAGGAAATCTAAATTAATGATTTAAAACATGGGGAGTCGACTCAATGGATCGAGGAACAACGAGTTAATATAGTTTGCATTTTGAATTCTAATATAACCATTGAAATATCTTGACACACAAATGATGGAGTAATGAGAGATGAATATGGAACCCTGTCACTAAATTATCCATTGAATATGATATTTCACAGCCAATGGCATAGGATATTGGATTTCAATAAAAACGTGGGAGACTGATAAATATAATATTAATTATTTGTATAATTTTTTCTAATAATATTATAAATCTCTACTCATCTTATTTGTAAAAAAATGCATTATAATTGACATGAAAGATATTTTTTAAATCCATACTCAAGAAGGATATAATTCTCAGCGACACTAATTTCAACGATTTGTAATGTCCATAACAAGTCATCATTGGATATGAAAGGACATTGTATGTGCTAGAGGAATCATTACAATTTTGGCAAAGAAATGCGCCAAGTAATGAAGAGATCTCATTGTATGAGGAACATCAAAATAGTGATATATATGTTTAGTTCTTTATGATAACATCTGTGTCAACTGAGCTCCTGATAAAACCTAATGAAATTGATTCTTCTAAAATAATGTCTCACCGTCATGATATATTTCAAGATAAGGAGAGATAAGAGGGGAATGAGACTTCCAATGTTTTGATCACAACTAATCATGGAGATTATACACCATCTAATACTCATGTAGTCTTGATTATCAGCTACATTTAGCATCTTGAACTCATATTTATTAAATTCCATGATGATTTGTATACAGATCTCATACATTTATCCCTACCCACAACCATCTCTTATTTTATTGTGAATTATAATAAATGAAATAATGAAAAGAGTCCATGAAAACATCTGGTCATGATTCACTATGTGGAAAAGAACATGGGTCATGACTAAACCACAATCTGTATGGTGAATACAAAGAGGAAGGACAAGGAAATAGTGCTTAAGACATGTAAATATTTTAAATTCCCCGAGCATCATCTGACCATGAAGAATAAGAATAAAAGGCACAAAAAGGAAATATATTCATTATTTTTCCCATGTGGTTAGTTAGGACACTTGAAGAGGAACTATACATAGAGGTAAGGGTAAGATAAATGTTTGTTCATTATCATGTGAAATATTTCCATTTCTATATATTGGGTATTTGATTCATCTTGTGGTGGTCATTCCTATTTTAATATGTTTGAACCAAGTAGATTTTGTAAAAATATAATTGGAAATGTGGTTTTACAAGCTTCCAATGGTGTCAATTTTTCTTCTCATTCAATTACGGACTACCACCGTTCAATAATAACAAGAATCATTTTGTTTTTAAAATATTTTTTTATGTTACTCGTATTACAAAATCATAATTTATATTTTATTTATAGATAAATGTGGGTTTATTTACATGTTCTGAAATAAATGTTGTTTCTTTTATAAGGACAACATATGATATCGTATGGAACATTTATGTTATTTTCAGTATGTATTCAATTATGCAAACCATGTTTTTGATATCGATAATGAATCATGTTCTCATGACGCATATAACACCAAAATGTGGAATCACCATATTGGTCATCTAAACAAGACGAGTTTGATAAATATTGGTCGAGATGACAATTTAATTTTTCTAAACTAAAAACCTTGATAGATGTAATTTTTTTTTATAGTGGAAAATGATCAAATGATAATTTGGTGGATAAGGTGAAAGTGCCACATAGATTCTAGGATTAGAACAAAATGATGTGTGTGGACTATTTCCAATAGATAAAATAGGCTGATATTTATAATTCATAACTTTTTCTGATGACTTGAGTAGATATGACTATATCAATATAATGATTCATATTTCTGAGTCCTTTATGAAATTTTGATATTTCAAAAATAAAGTAGTAAATTTGCTTGGTAAGAAGATAATGAAGATTCAATTGGATCGATGTGGTGAATATGATAACCAATAGTTCATCTAATATTTATGGGTGATCTGGAATCTATCTAAAGTTAATCCACCTTATAAACCATAGTGTAATGCTATTAGTGAACGGGAGATCCATACCTTGATAGTCATGGTAAGGATGATGAAGTGTCATGTAGATCTTCCATTATCCTTTTAGGGATATGCATTACAAATTTTCACATAAAAATTAAACAGGGTACCAACTAATGTGTATAATGGAATTCCATTAGAGCTATGGAGTGGAAAGAAACCAATTTTATAACTTACATGTGTGTGGGGAAGAAAGGTTCTTGTTAATTATTTCTTGGAAAACAAACTAACACCCTGGGGCATGATGTGTATATTTATAGGGTATCATATGGAAACAATATGATATTACCTATAAAACCCCTCAGATAAAATGTTATTATTTCTAGAAAGGATGAATTTCTTTATAGGGAACACATTATATAAAAGGATCATGGGAGAAATATTGACATCAATAAAGTTTATTCCCATGAGACATAAGTTATTTTATAGGAATAAGTTTCCTGGGTCTCTACGGAAGAAGTAGTTACCAAAATTCAAGTACTATGGTGGATCTAAAGAGAGGTAAGGGATCAAGAGTGATATGGATTTCTTGTCCATGAGGATGGTGAATCATTAATAGTGGGACAATGATGAACCTCTCTCTTACAAGGGGAGAGTGGAGAGCTCAAAATCTAAAAGATGGCTAAAAGATGTGAGTTCTTAGATGGATTCCATGTATCCAGACCAATTATCAGTTCTGGTCGATGCACCAGAAGATGTAAATCCAGTTCAGTGTAAATAGGAATTGAAGAGGAAATAGGGCATTGAAGGTAAATTATGTTCTTATAAATTGTGTCTAGTTGACAATTTTTTTTATCTGTATCATGGAACAGAGTACAATGAAAACATTTCACTTGTTTCCATGATTCAATCCATTAGAATCATATTCATAATAGCATAATACCATGACTCTTATATATGGAAAATGGATTTAAAACTGAAATGCATAACATGAACCATCTAGAATATGTATATATGACCCAAATAGAAGGGTTTATGACACCACGTGATTGCAAAATGATTTTACAGTTGTAGAGATCCATTAACGGGTTGAATAATGAATCTAGTTCATAGAATATTTTCTTTTATATATCCATAATATAATATGGTTTAATTAAAAATGAATGTGAGCTCTATGATTCATAATTTATTTATTGTAATATTGTCATTATCATAGTTGTATATGATGATGACATATTATATATTATAAATGACATAACGGTATTTCAATCTGTTATGAAATGTTAGAACCATTGCCTCTCTCATAAGTACATGGAAGTAGTAGCATACATTATAGGGATAAAGATTATTCGTGTTAGATCCAAGAGGCAATTTGGACTAAGACAATGTACATATATTGACCATATATGTATGAGATTTATTTTAGAAAAATCTAAGAGGTATTGGTTCCAGTGTCACATGGCTTACATTTTTCTATGAAAATGTGTCCACAAACACAACATGAGAAAAATAGAATGAGTAATATACCATATTCTTCTATGATTGGATCCATTATGTATTTCATTATATATATATTAGATTTGTTTTCTCTAATGCATTGAGCATGGTTAAAATATATCAATTAGATTTTGGAGATTAAAATTGTACACTATAAGGACTATTCTAAATTATTTGAGAAGAACTAAGGATATCTTTTTATTTTATGAAGGTGATAAGGAGAGTTTCATCAGATGCTATGATGATTCTAAACTTAAAATAGATACGAATGATCTAAATTCACAATCATGATATGTTTTTTATATCAACAGAGGTGATATTAGCTAGAAGAGTACAATGTAACTAGATGCAGCTGATTCTATAGTGGACTATAAATACATAGAATATTTTTATATATCCATGGAATCCTTCTAGAATTGGATAATTTTACAAGATCATGTTATAGTACCAATCATTAAGAAACAAAACACATTGTCTTCTGATCATACAGTAGCAATGGGTCTCACAAAGGATCCAATGTCCCATCAATAGAAAAACAATATACTCTATATGTAACACCTATTGAGGAATTTTTATCAAATTGTTGATGTTTCAGCGACTACAGTATCCAAAAAAGATAATATGGAAGACCCACGGACTAAAGGCCTATCTCAGTAGAATCATGAGTGTCATGTGAGAGTTAGCGGACTATTGGTCGTTAGCAGTTGGATCTAGTGAATATGGGAGACTATTAGAGTTTCTACTCCATAAAAAAACATCCTTTGTAAGTAATGATAACATATATTCTGGATTTGAATTTTAATGTATTGAAAATCACATAATTATTATTCTTCTACGTAGAATAGTATGTGATAATGTCCTAATAGTAACTTTCACCCTAAAATGTTAGAGCAGATCCCAGATATGATGAGAACCCATAATTTATATGACAATATTCATGAATATATATGTTCTTTAGCCAGATAAAATCATTTTAGGGAAAAAATAATTCAATATAATTGGGGAGGTGACTCATGTGACTTTTAGGAACCTTATCATGGTGTACTCACGTGGTGATATTCAATAGGTTATTATAAAAATGAGACCTATAAAAACACTATTATTTATTAAATAATTAAACATGATTTATTACATATATATTCTCTTAACACAAATTAGAATATCTAGAAGTATATTGTCTTCATAAATTAATTACATTACATTACAAAATAAACATGAAATACAACATCTTTCCTGAAAAAATAATTAAAACAACCACAATATTACATCGTACTCAACCTTTCATGGATTAACTTGAAGATATATATATGAAAGGGGTTAGATATAAAGGAAGATAAGATAATATACATGAAATAACAACAGAATAATAATAAAAGATAGAAAGTTATATAAATGGGACATGAGGGAACCTGAAGCATTAGTGAGTCCGAATGGAAGACTAAGAAATTCCGCAAGAAACACCTCAGCGAATTCTATAATAGAAGGTATTTCATTCTGATGGTTCCATCCATAGACTCAATCTTTTAATAATGGGATTCATCCTTATAAGGCAGTCATATCCATTTTTAAGATTATTGCATTGTATAAGATTCATTCACCTCGATATAATTGTTTAGAAACATGGGTCGATTTAACATAAGTAAAGTTATTTCCCTCTCACATAAATTTTGGATGTACATATATAAAGAAAGGCAATACATGCCTTTAATTTCATAAAATTACACAATGTTAAGTATAAATACATTCAATGGGAAGTTAAATCCACAAAGGGTGATAGTGAGGAGTTATTTTCATGGGATGAAAAAATTTCCCCATTTTTCTTCATCACTAACATATCCACTTTCATTCATTTTTTGTGGGGTTTGGATTGTTATTATAAACTATTGAGATATAAAAGAATGCATAGACCCCAAATAAAAGTGTATTTTTTTATTCCTGAATGAATAACTGGCATACCTATCACCATATTGATGTTGGGATTCAATTAGATATTGATGAAAAAAATCCCAAACTTGTTGCCTTGGAAGTTCAAGGAATCCTCTGAAATCCCTTGTCATAGTAAACTGGTTCACAAAGTGCAACAGTTCATTGTAGTTATTGAAATTTAAAACGCATTGAGGATTTACTAGATAATTCCTTTTCTATATCAAATCGGTAGGTTTATCTTTTTGAAAATAATTGGATAAGTTCCCTTATCTTTAAAACCTAATTAATATCATTATACACATTACAAAATTTCCAAGGTGATTTTTTCCACACCATTGAGAAGATGGGTGTTGTAATTTCATTGAACCAATGGATTTATCTGTCGATCATCCAGAATTAATGTCTAATTTATGATTCAAATATCCTTGGAACCCCTAATATTCTCCATTCTATATCATGACATTGAGGTCACATCATATAATTGATTTATATCTATCAATGTCATATATTTTCAAGGATATTCATTGGCATGGCGTTAGCCCACAAGAGACACGATCATCCTCGCATTCTGAGGTAACAAAAAACTAGGAGGTGTATCATGCATGTATTTTGATGTGTTCCTCATATGCCCCAATAGATTAAACATACAATTCCATTAGTTCATGGATATTTATTTCAATATTATGATGAAGGGTGCAATGAAATTATTTATCAAAAATCATATTTTGGATTTCACTCCACTCTATTACATCTGTATCATCCACATGCTTCGTATTCCTGATCAATTTCCATCACCGATCAACTTCACCCTTCTTTCAATAAACGTTCAATATAACCTTATGTTGGAAAGAAAATTGATGGATAGAAAAGTTATTTTCAAAGGATTAGATCTCAATATCCATGATTATGGGATCAGATGATCCATTGAATAAATGAGGATTTTTTTTACTGAAGCTATCAACTAAGGGTTTCTATTTCTTGGGGGGGGTGATCCTATTGATACAAGTTTTGATTAAGAACATTAATTAACATAGAGAGTATCATAACAATTTTTTTGATTCCCTCTCTTATTATTTTGGGGATCTCATCAGGGAAATCCTCACACTGCCCTTCCCAACAGTTTTCAACATGATTCCTCATATTATTATCCATGGATAGATTAAAAGGAATATTAGTGATCAGTATCTTAATATGGTAATCAAAAAAAGAATACACTGACCTTGATGGGATAACATATAAATTATATTTACCTCTGTAACATATGAGTTTTAATGCATCAGTATAAGTAATCCATGATTTACTAACATTTATTATTATGGATATTTTAGTGGATACCTTAATAATGGTTCATATTGAGCTTATGAATATAACAAAGAATGTCCCCCATGAGTGTCAAAATAGGAGTACAAGAAGGCCAATTTTTGTGCACCAGTTCCCATTCATCATTTACCCAATGTGAAGTTTTCATGTGTCACCCCTAGATAAATATTTTCTAGAGCCAAATGAACTTGTTTGTATCTAGATAGAGATGTATATTCTTGATAATACACTATCTCTATAATAACCTCAAGCATAGGGATGTTTCTGTTATACTACATCCTATCCCAAAGTGTTTTCAATAGAATTATCTAATTCAAATCATGAATATATCTAAAACAATCATATGTAACGAACTATAAAACCCATTATATTTATTAAACATTTAAACAAGGATTAATACATAGATTATCAGTTAATAATTATAATGAATATTTGATGTTCTAGTGTCTTGGGATATTTGGAACATTACATAACAACATAAAAGAGGAAATAAAACTTCTTTATTGAAAAGTAGTTTTACATGACCAAAACATTCAATCATACTTAACACTACATGGGATTGCATAAAGATATACATAAGATGGGGGTGAGAAATAAAGACCAGTAAGGGAGTAAAAAAGGAATAACATGGTAACAATAATCCATGATAGAGAATTCATATCAATAAGGGAGGAAGGGACATGGATATAAAGGAATGATATAACATGATAATATTAACATGGAAATTTGGAATCAACTTAACACACAACATCATAAAAAAGTAAATAGTTAAAAACCTATCCCAAAATGGTGGAAAATTGACCCATAAATGAACTAAGAAAAAACCTATCATGATGATGTATAATGATATTTAACATTACCGAATGCAGTAAAGCTCATCTAGGATGCAAAATTTACACTCATTTAAATCTCATGCTTTTGTGTTCCACATAGATCATTTAACATGGATTCATTAAACATCATCATTTATTCCACTATAATGGAATTTAGAATACATAAATATATGTCCTCAATAAAAATGTATATGTTCCAAGAGTTGAATACATTTGATAGAGGAATGGTTATTGTATTTTCCACTTAATGATTTTGGCATGGAAAATCATGGTTTCATTTCGGCTGCATGACGACGTTGTATAAAAATTTATAAAATGGGTTAATGAGAGATAAAGGGGTATCTAAATAGTTATACCTGATATGTATAGTAATGGGATAATGGTACATAATATCTGAACATATGAAACTGAATTTAAGATGCATAATAAAAATAAAGTGCTTTATTGGGAAATGGAGATAAAAATCACATTCAAATTTTTTTTATGGTAATAGGAGAATATAAATGATCCTTAAAATATTAATGAGAGTTGAAGGAATATCTCATAATTTAAAATAAAGTGGAATGTATGTGGAAAATGTATCTATATATCATAATAAATTAAAATTGAAATTAAAATGCATATCATAAAATGAATGTTTGATAAAAGAGGAATGTCAAAGATCCCATAGATAGATATGTGACTCCATAGGCATAAAAGAGTATTATTTAGATAAGGGGAAACATGAGAAGATTATGAGTTATGATAGAGGTTGGTTGACCGTAAATGGGTTTTGGTGAAGATAAATGGGTTCTTGGGTGTGTTTATATAGGCAATGAGGGTAATTTCTTTATAAGTTTTGTTTTGGACATTACAAAATATTATATTAAAAAAACCATTCCATTGTTTTTTACATGGTTTCTAGAAAACAATAGTGGTATACATCTTTTTATATGTCTAGGGGGCTAAAAAAATAAACAATTTCCCTAAATTATGTTGAGGTGAGTCATACTTTCAAGGAAATAATTTTACAATATTAAAATATATTATATATTTTGTAGGATCCACTAATGATTTATAAAATAAATCAACTGAACATTAAAAAATAATATTAAAATGGGAAAAACATATATTTTTCCAAGTATTCCTTTTATAGTATTTATTAAATAATTATTGGACCATTATGATCTCATAATACACATAATATATTTCTTCAGTGTTTTATTTTTTCCAAAAAATTCGATTATCTCAAAAAATTATGAAAACATAAATGTTGTATACATAAAAAATCATGATTCTAGAAATAACAAAATGTTTATATAAATAATTTTATAAATATATGATTTTTTCTTTAAAAAAAACAGACATTTATTGAAAAGTGATGGGTTTTGAAAAAACCTATTTTCAAACCATAATAAAAAATTAAATTTTAACATCATAAAAATTATATCTTCTATTATATTTAATGAGAGTAATATAATAAACATATTTTATTAAAATATAATTTATTTCAAACAACATTAAATTCTCCAAAATTGTTTTCTAGAGGGACTTTAATATTAACCAAATATATTATTTGTGCTTTAGACATCATAAAAAAGTAAAAATAATAAAATTAAATTATTTTCATTATTATATAAAATTTAATGTGCATTTTCATAATGCTAGTGTCTTGTAACATATCCCTTTATCACACCAGCATAAACCCTAAGAGTATGGTGTGTGATGGTGGGGATTTTTGGGGGACCTTATGTGAACATGGTTTGGGATGTGATCATGATGATATCCAACTTCTCCCACAAATAGTTCCTCTCATAATAACGATTTTGAATATTGGAATGTGATTAGTCTAGGGAATATCCCCGAAATTATATCTCCATTATATTCTCAGATAAATGGGATACATATAGTATTATCCCACTTTTTTAGGTCATCCCAACCTTTTTATGTTCCAAAAGATTTTGTTCAAACCATATATTTATACATGTCATGTAATCACTCTTCAACAGCTATATTATCAATGATAATGATACATAACAGTCAATCAAATCCAACAATAGATAAAAAACAATACAAGTTCATGTCACTTCAATATCAATAATACATTTATGTTAATCAAAAAGGTGATTTTTATTGATAATAGTTTGGGTTGTTACAATAGATGATAGTATAAAATACACATTTATATTTGTTATTGGATTTTATTATCCGTGGACTTGTGTATTGGTCATTAGAAATTATGGTTTTTATTAATAGACATTATGAATATTTCACTTAAATGTATTGATGTGAACAATGGATATATATGTTTTTTGTGATTTATGATATGTTGGGTGCATCACAAGTAACATCTTCCTAATGAATAATGTGAGAAAGGATTTATCCCTTCCAATAAGATAATATCTTAGAGCCTTTTATATAAAGAATATAGGATAAATTAATCCATGTCCATGGTGATCATTGGGAATGTTTTATTTTTGGAAATTCAACGAAAGAGACATTGAGTAGATTAGATGATGGCATCGACATGAAACCTTTTTTGTTAGAGGTATTGTGATAATGGGATTATATTACACAGTATGAATTATTATGAGGTGACATGTCATTGCGGCATTAACATCATTCTCAATTGGTGCCTTGTTGTGTTGTCAGATTCTATCCATGGAATTTATGTAGGTTTTCCTAATACCACTAAGAAAGAGGCCTAGAGGATCACCCATAAAGAGTATTTAGTTTCATAGTTAAATAAATTATTAGTTCCGAAGTTGTATAAATATTATTTTGATCGAGGATTAACGATTATACATTTATTCCTGATCACATTTATCCTGCAACTAGTTATTCGAGAGAATATCTTGTTAGTGTAATAATTAATATTTAGGAGGATTGGAGGACTGATTTTATTGGTCCTATAAGAAATAATAATATTGAAAATTATTTTATTAAATAATATTTAATTATAACTCACATGTTTTGTTCATGTTAGGAAATAATAATGTCACTATTATTATTTGACATGGGGGATTATTTATTATTAATAAAAAATTTAATACACATATGAAATTTATTTATTATTAACCTAGCAAATTAAATGTCCAATGATATTATTCATATATTAGACAAGAAGTAGCCATGATACACCATTTGTTTTGTGCACAAAAAATTGGAGAAATGATCACATTCCTATAGAGTTCATCCCTCTCCATTAAATCTCACAATTATGAGAGATAAAATTCTCCAATAAATCTTGTAGAACTCTATTGATGAAGTTCTAAAGGAGATCAAAGGCGTACATCGCAAGCACATGGATCTTCTATGCTAGCACCCAGAGACTCTCTCGGTGACGTCTAGAGATATATGGAACATGTGCAGATCACCACTAGAGGATGTCTAACCATTATCTCTACACCACAATAATGGTACATGATTAGCCACTGAATGAGGATAATATTCATTGTTAATATGTAAAATATTGATGTGATTTATTATTCATAACCTATATTTTAGTGCATTTATTACTTTGACCATTGATTCACACTATGTTTGTAATTCCCTCTAAAATGAACTATTACATAGTACATTTTTGAACACCTCATAAAATAAAAAATTGTCTTGATTTTATTTTCATATTTAATTTTCATGTTTCTCATTACATTTGTATCAATTATTATATTTTGAGTACTTGAATATTCGTACTGGAAGACCACCAATGATGGCCTTGAACAAACATCATTATGGTGAAGTGAACTAAATAGTATCTCAATAAGACTATTGTATCAGCCATGATAAAATCCCAATGATTAAAAAAATTTATTTTTAGATATAGGACCTCATTTTGAACATTTCATCCAATAGTGACAGGAGCTAATTCTGGAGTTCTAAGGGTGTTATAGGTGGCCCATGTTGTAGATAAAATTATATTCCAAATTCTGTGGCCCAGAAACACAACCCACCATTTCGATAATATCTTAAAAAACAAAATTTCATTTGTTCTGAAATTGTACATACCATTATGAGAAATCCGGAGACTCATTTTCATATTTTATGACCTAATCTAATTATCCCATCAACAAGGTCATTTATATGCATTTGTTCATTGAATGTATGGGGGTTTTCACTTCTGGTCATGAGTGGAAATATCTATGTTCCACAAGCTTTCCATCACCCTATGACTACCATAATCATATGTTATGAAATTCAGTATTTGAGGATTTAACATAAGATCCATAAATGCATATTTAAAGTTATGGTGTTGTAGTATTTAATAATATTTGAGGCTTTGTTGAAATGTAATATTACACTGCATTTATGAAGTCTCAAGTTTGTGTTGCACATGTAAGTTGTTCTATTTCATATTAGTTTCTTAATAAATGTTCTTCTTCTCATATTATTTTGTTATTATTCATATCTATTTGATACCATTTATCAAGGTTTGAATTTATTCACACTAAACCATGTGATATTATCACCCAATGGTGGTGTGATCGTTATTTCATTGTTTTTTAAATATCCATTTCCTCCATCCTGAGTCGACTTTCGGCTTCCATTGAATCCATGGAATCAATAGAAAGTTAAAACGCATACGAGTTGATGCAAGGGAGTAGAAAGAGGATGTATTGTATTTTATTTATCTCCCTATTAATTTCTTCTCACTTAGTTTTGTTGTAATTATTATTCGATGATTTTAAAATTTCTACGTCCATGTTGAATTTAAAGGCCACATACATCGAAAGCTAATACAATCCTTTACCCTGGAGGGCTCATAAAGTTGATACTATAAGTGTATAGGTGATTAGTATTATGGTTATTTGGTGTTAAACTATTATGTGATTAAGTTTTTTTGATCTTCTTGAATAAACCCATATTGAATATAAGAAGTTGAAGCTGTTAAAAAATAATTTCATCCAATCCACCTCAAGTGATAACCTAAGATCAACTCATTATTTTAAATCAAATTCACAAAAGTATCTTAGCATTCTGTTAAACCAATATAAAATCATCCCAATATTTCAAATTTATATCAGAAAAAATCTATATAATGTATGTGTTTGTAGGTAACTTTTTAAGGCTCTGAGGATTTGACAACCAAAGATAAAATTCAAATGATCTCTTAATGCTAAAATGATGGGTAAATTTTGCTGAGACCATGTTTTGGGACTGTTTATAAGGACCCAAGTTATTCATCTCAACACCCATTCTATTCTCCCCCATTTATTCTATTCTCATCAAATATATCTTATCATTTCTCTTTCTTGTTTTTCTTTTCACATGTCCACCTACACTCATGATCAATAAAACAGTCTAGGTTGGGTGGATATTCCTAATGTTTGGGAGTCAATCACATGAAGGGAAATCATTCCATTAGATACAAATCTTCATAATACTCAATAGTAAATAATTGAGCCCATTTAAAAGGAAGTTCTTAAAATAAAACAACTCACAACCCTAGGTAGGAACCAATATGGAAACCCAAATTAGGCAGCACCAAAAATGGGGAATGCAGTCGATCGAACCAGGATTGACTACATCACAGCTGCCTGGACCAATTCACCCTCATAAATTGGTCACTATTTTCATAGATATTACCACTATGTCTTCAAACCTCATGTATTAATCCATCATCCAACATTCATTGGGATGGAGTCATAAATTCCATACCTTCATGTAAAAGAGTTCAACGACATTTTTGGAACCCTATGGCCCACACATTAACTTCAGTCAGCTAAGATGAGGCTCTATCCTTTATCACTAAAGGATCGAGAAAATAATTGGATAAAAAATCTGATACCTACATAAAATTACTCTTGGAACCAATTACGAAGATAATTCTACAAAAATTACATCCCTCATCACAAAACAATTTCACTTTATAAGATCATCCAAAAACTTTTTGAAAAAGAAGTTGAGGCATTTTATGTAACATGGGAAAGGTTAAATGGCACCCTAAACATAGTTCCACATAATTGTTTTTCTATTTCTAATCAAGTGATAATTTTATATAAAGGACTGGTCAAAGATAACAAACAATTCATAGTCATGATATGTAACATGACCTTTAGAAACAAGGCCCCAAATCATTCTTATGAGTATCTAGAAGGGATGGCTGAACAAAACCAATCCGGGGGGGTCCCCTTAATATGAGAATACACCTAAATATTGTAGAATTCACACACATAGAGAAGAGGAAAGCCTTAGGGAACAACACGCACACCTAATTAGGAAGGTTGAAGAGATAGACCTTAAAAAATCATGAAATCCATACTGTAGACCCTTCATGGAAAATATGTGATCAACATGACCACAAAACAAAAAATTTCCCAACTATTCCATCCATCAAGGATGTTCTTCTAGGAGGAACCCCTGTGGAGGTAAATTCTATGAACATTGAAAATCTTCAGTACTAATACACATTCAATCCAAGGTATAATGACTGTTCAAGATTCTGTTGGAAGGATAACCAACAACTGAACCAACAACCTAGTCAGCCACAAGGACCAAACCCCAACCCTTCACAAACATTTAAAAACCATGACCAGTTCCAACCACAACAAGTCTAATACCATCACCCTTCAATCCAATTCCAAAAACTTATCCAACAAGACATGCAACATCCAAACCAACATCCAAAGTATCCTCTTAGGATAAAGGGACCACCACAAGCCCCTACTCAACATTCCAATCATCCAATCCATGAGATGTTTAGTAAAAAATATGGAGAATATGAACTCAAAATTCTCATCTCATAAAAATGAACTATACACCATTAAAACTGGGAAGGCACCCATACCTAATCAGGCCGTACCATCCTCAACTATAAGGGTAGAATCCTATTACACACAAACCTCTCATGAACAAATAAAAGTATTGAATGTTTTATGAAGTGGGAAATCCTTTTAGAAAGTGTAACAAGCCATTTCAAAACCATTAAAAGCTTCAAATATGCATTAAAATGATGAAGAAACACCCATATATTCCGAAAACCTCAATGAGAATGTTAAGGAATTACAACCTCACCAACCAATCAAATAACTTTCTACCTTTCCTCAACACATGAGATGATAAAACTAAACCAGAATAGATTGAAACAATGAATGAAAAATTCTCTCAGTTTAAGTTGACCATTTCACTTCTCGATGAAATGCAAACCATTCCTTCCAACTAAATTTACATTGAGGACTTATGCACCTTTTTAAAGAAATTATCACTTAAAAACCATGTCCTTTTTCCTGCTAATATGATTAAAAACATTCAATGGACCATTCCTCCAACGTTGAAAGATCCAGGATGTCTATACATAAATGTTTTGATAATAGTGAACAATGCTATAGAATACCTTTTTAATCTAGGATATAGACTAAACCTCATTTCTTATGCAATGTATTTTTATTTAAGGCTCTAAGAACTCCAACCCACATTTGTCACTCTTCATCTTGTTGACTGTCATGTTTGATTTTCAATGGAGTTATTAAATGATTTTTTTGGTGAATGTTGAATATTTCATTTACCCAGCTTACTTCATTTTCCTTGACAATAACCCAATGCTTAGGTCATAGGGAGAAAACACTAGTCATCATTGGTCGTCCCTTCCTTGCAATAAACAACTTTTTTATTAGAGTCTGAAAGGGTAAAATGACATTCCCCATTGGAAACATGTGTCTATAATTGCACATCTACATTTAAAACTCAAAAACTATCACTTATGAATATATAAATTATATTAATTGTATTGGTAGTGTTAATAATTAACCTAAGGAACATCAATGGATTACTGAAGGATGTTTTAGTCAAGAAGAGATTTATTTTAGTTGCTCACATGATGGAAATTAGTCTCTTTGGCTTGAATAACTTTAAGATGTCTTATTTAATGATTTTCTCTAATGAAAAATAAATGATACCATTTGTGAAATAAATAACATTGAGTCTACAACCTTTAATGATACTAATCTGGATAATTTAGTGGATGAAAATTTTATTCACAATGAACCAATTCTGTTAATAAATCTAGAAAAAAACAAGTTCATTACAATGTCTCATCCTTCCTTGGAATATGTTAACCAATCTGATCTCAAATTTACGGTCCAACTTTCATCACTCATGTATGAATTCTTAGGGGAAAATTAACCCTTTCCTATTTTCATTTCTTCCTCTCCTGAATCCGATCAAGAGATGATGCTTCTAGATTTCCATAGAATGAATAATAAAGCAATTGGATGAACTATTTATGATATTTCTGTGATTATCCCACTCATTGGAACTGAAAGAATTTTTCATTGATCTGAATCGAACCCCTGTTGTATGCCTCATAGGATAAAAAATCCAAATCATATATATGTTGTAAAGAAGGAACTTATTATTTTGTTAAAAGCGGGTATCATCTACCCCATTGTTAAAAGTTGGTGGGTAATCCCAATTCATGATGTCCGACAGAAAGCTATAATCACTATGATCACCATTGATGATGGTTAACTACTTCCCATACGGGTAAGCAGAGGAGGGAGAGTCTTTTCCACTATAGGAAGCTCATGTCATGTACCATGATAGACAATTTCCCCATGCCCTTTATTGATCTTTTCCTCGAGTGAGTGGCAGGTCATCAATTCTATTACATTCTTAATTGATTATTATGGAATAATCAAATCATGGTCTTCTTATAGGATCAATGAAAAAACAATTTTAACTTGTCTATTAAGAACTTGTTCATTCAAGTGCACACCCTTTGGGTTATGTAATTCCCCTTCTACCTTCCACCGGTTCATGATGGGAATATTCTTGGACATGGTGGGATATTATTTAGAGGTCATCTTGGATGAATTCTCTATCATAAGAGATACATTGGAAGGATGAATTATGAATGTTTAAAGGGTTTTTTCAAGATAAGAGGATATTAATATCATCCCAAATTGGAAAAATGTCATTTAATTTTAAAGGAAGGACTTTATTCATGGTATTTGGTCTCAGGTAGGGGAATTGAAGATGATACTTCCAAGTATGGCATCAACTGTCACCTTTCATCACCCAATACTTTTAATGATGTGAGATTCATTTTAGGACATTCTAGTTTTAATAGAAGGACCATTAGAAATTTAAACTCTATTTCTCATCAATATTGTGCTATATTGCTGAATCATGCTCCGTTTTTATGGACAAATAGATTTGAGCCATAATTCCCTAAAATAATGTCAGCTCATATCTATCCACCTATCATGAAATATTTATATTGGAAGGTTCCTTTTGATCTCATATGTGATGTGAGTGACATCGCTGTTGGAGAAGTATTTGGAGACCAATGCGAGAAAATCAAAGTATTATTTCTTATGAACGAAAATTATTAAATAATTCACACATATACTACACCACCACTGAGAAATAGTTTCTTATTGTTGTATCTTTCTTTGATAAATTCATGTCGTATCTCTTAGGATCATCCATCATTGTCTTCACAGACCATTCATCCCTAAAATACATTTTCCAAAAACAATATTCCATTTCTAGATTGATTATGTGGATCCTTCTTATTAAATATTATGATTTAACTATTAATAATCAAAAAGGTGTTGATGATGTTGTTGCTGATCGGCGCTCTAGGATGGAGTTCATAGACAACTCACATCACCTTTCAGTGTCTGATTCATTTCTCAAAGAGAACCTCTATTCTGTGAGTGATTCCCCATTGTATACTGACATAGAAACCCATTTGATGATGAGTGTCATTCCAAAATTTCTAGGGACCCAATAAAAGAAGAAGTTTCATTCTGATGTCAAACATTATGTGTTTGATGAATAATACCTATTTATGTTCTGTCTTGATCAAATTATTATGAGATGTGTTCATGAGTCTAAAAAAGAGTCAATTCTAAAAAATTTCCATGAAGAAGAATGTGGAGGCCACTTTTCCACACTGAAAATAACTTAAAAGGTCCTAAAAAGTGGGCTTTACTAGCCTAACCTCACTAAGGAATCCTTCTAATTCAACAAAACTTTTCCTCAGTGTCATCAATTTAGATCCATTACCAAATTCAAGCAGATTCCCCTCACTCCCATTCTGGTCGATGAAATCAATTATTATTGGTTAATTGTATTCATGTGACCCTTCCCATACTCTAAAAGATACTTTTACATCTTCCTAGTTGTTGATTATGTCTCAAAATGGGTTGAATCCATTCCCACCAAGTCCAATGACCATCATGTTGTCATCTGATTTCTTAAAGAGCACATATTTTAACATTTTGCAATTATTAGGGTATAATCAGTGATTGAGAATCCCATTTTAGCAACCATCCATTCTATTCAATCATGTCTTAGTATGGGATTTCTCATAATGTTCAATTGCATAGAATCTTCAAAACAATGGTCAATAATAGTTAGTGAATAGACAGATTACGACTATTATTAAAAAACTATTAATATCTATTGGAATGCTTGGTCCGAAAAACACATGGATGCTATTTGATCATATCATATAACATTCAAATCCATCTTTGGAATGTCACCATATAGGTTGGATTATGGAAAATCACTCCATTTACCAATAATGATTGACATAATGAGGATTGGGAAACAAAAAAATGAATCTTGACATTTCATTAGCTGAAGCAAAGTGGAAATTAGATCATAATGAACATGAGGAACATAGGATAGAGACTTTTGAAAAATAAAGGATAAATAAATCTAGAGTTCAATCCAACCAAACTAGGATTATCAAAGTTATACGTTTTGAACTTGGAAAATTAAAGCTCTTATATAGTTTATAACATTATTTACCCCAGTGAATGTTGAGGTCTATATGGTCAGGCCCATTCATATTGCATCATGTGTACCCCCATGGGGCAGTAGAGATTCAAGATCCTACTAGTGGTCACATATACAAGGTCAATTGTCATAGGTTAAAACCATTCATGGAATCATTCAATAAACAGGAAAAAGAGGTGTATGTATCTGAGCCAACCTACGAACCATGAAAAAAATTGATAGATTTTGGATCCATGTCCGGCTAACAATGTTAAACAAAGTTACTATAGGGGAGGAATCCCAAGGTTTTTTTGGATTATAATCTTTTAGAATCATCTTTATTTTTCAAATAGTATAAATAAATCATTTTTATATTTTAAAAAATAAAAAAATACATAATTATATTTTTTTCGTGTCGACCTATTTTTTTATGATTATAGATGGGTATGAAAGAGGAGTTCCATATTCATCTGTGTCACATTGTGAGATCCTTGAGTAATACCATACACATAAATTTATAAAGAAGACAATGTATAATCAGTTAATTTTATTTTTATGTTTCTATTGGTAAACTAAAAATAATAATAATTAAATGGGCATGTCATAGGATGTGGGGAAAACCCCATCACAACTAACGAATCTGGGAGGACTTGATCCTAGGACTGAATGGAGACAAGGGCATGCGCTGACCACTGACCTACAACATATTGTTCCACGTTTTTCTATAATTTTATGTATATATACTTATATTTTACTTATTTTAATAACATATATATATATATATGTTATTTTTGTTGGTTTGTTTTTTCCATTTTCCACAAGGGAACACTATAACTGACATGGATATAAAAAACTAAATTAGAGCTGCAATAACATCAACTTAATCCACTATGAGACTTCATTCCATGATCCTCAAATTTAAAATTCCTTTTAGAACTCCATCCATCTACCACCAAACCCTTATAAATTTTATTTTCTTTAAAAAATATGTACAATGTTATTCTATGTTGGGTGTGAAAATAATAATAAAAATTAATTAATTAATTTTTTGTGAATAAGAATTATATGGAAGTAAAAATTTCATTAACCTTGAACACGATAATACACATTGGAAACATTTAAACTAAATTTCAAATAATTTATGTTTCCCTAATTATGATTTTAATCCATGTATAATTTAATGATAATATATTTTGGAATGTGTGGAAGTCTAATTCTAAATTTTATCATTTATATTTTCATCCCAATAAAAACAAAGATCACACCGTAGGTCTGTTGGATAGTGGGGTAATATTTTGAGTTCTTTGGGTCCCCCAAATAAATAGTATTGGTTTGTTATAATTTTAGTTTTAATATGTCTATTCTATAAAAAAATAAATATAACAACAACTTTACGTGTAGAGTAATGAAATGACCTAATGTGCGGCTTTCATCACTTGGGGATAATGACTCTATATTTGTCTATGTGACGACCCAAACCCAATTACCTAGAGTTGGTGCATCATTTTAATAAATTTTCATGATTACAAGGAATCAATTACCGAGTGACTGATTGGTTTTGGAGTCTAGGAAAATAGATTGCATAGATGAATGTTACATTACATATTAGAAAATAAAACACAACATAAATGATCATTTGAGAATGCCATTAATCCCATAGATTATCCCTGATAATCAATCATAAAACACTTATTGGAATCATAGGAAAAAAAACATAAGCAAGAGGTGAGATCAAGTGTCACACCTTGACATCACACATTAGTAATGATTTTAATTTTTATCCTTATCTGAAAATTTTATATGATTTTATTAATTTTCTGAGGTGCATTCTGGGTATAATGAGAGTTTTTGTGTTTTTCTAATAAATGAATGTTTGGCTCAGTTGTAGTTGACACACATGCATGTTTCGGTCGATGCATCACTGCTTCACAAAATCGATATGTTCCCTGACCATGTTTTATTTTATTTCAATTTTTTTGGGACTCACTTTTGAGTTGTGGTTTGATCCAGTTCCATTTTAATGAAAATTTTGGATCTTATACAGGTAAAAAATTCTGCGCACGATCGTGCGTATTTCCCAACATTAATAAGAAAAAATTTTTTGATTTAATTTATTATTTTACCGGCACATGACTATGTCGCGACCACTCACGAGCTTGTGTACGGTGTCCAGACTCAATAGTTCATGCACTTATTTTTGGGACTGGTTTTATTATCTTTGTTTTATTCATAGTATTATTATTATTTAAGTTTTTATTTCAAAATAGGTTATTATTATTATTAATATTTCAACTGATATTTTAATTAGTGAGAAAATATAAAACTATTTTAATGGCTATACAATTATTAGCATGTAATTTTTAACGTTATTAATATTAATTTTAATTTTGTTATATTTTTAATTTGGATATAAATTTAATTAGGTTATAATTATTTTTAATTAATTGTTATATGGGTTTTTTACATCATATTTTGAAAATAATATTACAATTATTTGAAGTTAATTTATAGTTTTTTAAGTTAGAATTTATAATTTTTTTTATTTTTTTACCTTTTTCTTTGTTTTTTTTTCTTTTCTATTTTTTCAGTCCCCTCACTCTTAATATCCCTTGATTATTTTGTGCTACACCCTCCACCTTTCTTCCCCTTGGTTCATGTCACCCCCTCCTACAAACCTTTGCAACCACGAAAAACCCTTTCCCCCACCTCCTCACCGGACAACCGCGCCCTCTTGCTCCAGTCCTGGCCACCTTTCCGGCCTCCTCACATCGTGTGCACCTCACCACACGTACACCTCCCTCGTGAAACCTATCTCTCAAACGAGCCACCCAAAAATGCTGACAGAGAACTTCACCTCCTCCACCCAGCTCCCCCTAGTCACGCCCTTTCCATCTACACCGAAAGGTACCCCCAAACCACCCCTACTAACACCTCACTTTGAAGCCCAGCAAGCACCTCCCATGGCCACATCCCCTTATTCTCCTGGTGCACCGTTCCGGTGATGAAACCCACCCCCGTAACCCACCTCACACCAACTGGCATCACCTGAATTCCTCATACAATCAAATCCTACATCTTCCCCAATTCCAACACAATTTCTCAGGAGTACTGTAACCCTGAAAACCCCCCTAAATCTCGGACCATCTTTTCTCTCCCTCTCCATAGTTGTGTTCCCCTTCAATTGGATGTTTCTTCTATTTATAAGGTTTTATGGATAGGGTTTTAGGTTTAAATGGGTTCAATTTTGGTGTTATTGGCTTGTTTTTTTGATGTCAGAGTTTATTTGAGTTGATTGCGGAGAATTTGGTGCACGAATGGAGCTTTGATTTGATATTTTGGTTTTTCCAACACCAAGGTAGTCAGTTTCGTGTATGATTATTATGTGATAAATTAATTTTTTTTATTTAATAAACATAGAATGTTTATTAATTATTTAGTTTTGTGAGAATTTTATTTTACATAAGGTCTAGTGAGTTTTGATGTGTTCAGTAGTGTGTTTCATAATTTGATTATGTTTTTGTAAAACCAATGTTGAACTGCTTATTAGTTTTTTTAAATCATGTAGTTAATTTGTTAAGGCGTGCAAAGGTGAAATGTTGGTTTTAGTGTTGCGACTATTTGAGTTTAGTCGGAAATGACATTTTAATGATTTTTTGGCTTTTAGTGTCATGTGACATATCTTTAAATTGATTGTGATAAACTGTGTGAAATTTTTTGGTGCGTAAAGTCATGTGACCTGTGTAGAAATTGTCAAATAAATTCTTTTAATAGCGTGTTTGAGGTTGAAAGTGGTTTCTTTGAACGTGCAATTGTATTAATGTGTTGAGTAACTAACTCAGATTTAGTTTTGAGATATTTTTATTGTGCGCATTATTTCAAAATGGTGTTTACATGTGTTAGTGGTGGTTCGTCTAGTGGTGATTGTCGTTTAAATTATCCAGATGATTTAGATGACTATATAACCTATGAAGATTATGTTTTAAAAATATTTCAGTGTGTATATTATTTTTAAAGCGGTCTTCGATGTGAAAATTGTGATTTTGAGTTCATAAATATGAACTTTGGCTTTTATGCACTAGTGTGACATGTGACATAAACATGATACTTGATTTAGCGAAAACCGAAAAGCCCAGGTAGCTAGGATAGTGGATTAGACTAGTGGGATAGTATTCGGAGGTGACATGACCTAATTTCACTGGAGGGACTGATGATTGAAACATTAAGTAAACATATTGTTTTTTGAGGGTTGTGGCCTTCAATGCCACATCTTCTAAGAGTCGTGTCCATCTAAGCCACGTTTTCTGAGGTTCGTGGCCTTCTATGCCACGATTCGCCAAGACATGAAGATGTAGGTGCCCAAGCTATCTAACACCCACGAGGCCTCTCCCATATTAGTTCTCATTGGTTACATTACACTCATCAGTGTGACACATGGTTTATTTCAAAATATAATGGTTTATGTGTTTTAATTTATGTTGTTCCTTTTTAAAACTGCTTTTTTTAAATATGTTTTCTCTAATGTTGTTCCAGTTTTTAGTTATTTTCATTAACTAAATTTTATTATGTATTTATAATTTAGTAATTGTGTGTGTAAACATTTCATGGTGGTATCCTATTGGGCTTTAATCTAACACCCAACATACACATTTGGGTGTATGTAGATTATGTTCTATTTCTATTCTAGGCTAAGGCACTGAGCATAGCACTAGTGGTTTGGGCTTTCAGTGGCATCCTCGTGTGGGTATGGGGGTGGTGGTTTGGGGATGTGACTCCTCATGTGATAGAGAGTTTTATGTAAGAGTTTTGGTTTCCCCTTGATGTAGTCTCTTTTGGGATTTTAGTTAAAGTTGTTTACTTTAAATATGTACTTGGTATAATGGTCTGTTTTGTTTTTTGATTTCTGTTTTAATTCATTCATCTTGCTATTTGTTTTAAATTTTTCTATTCTGTAAAACTATTCCCATGTTTTATTCTTAATACCTGGGAACTTATTCTAGTCCTGGTGATCGGGAAAGCCCTTTGGGCCTTGTCGCGGACCGGGTTGGGCACCATGTTGAATGGCGACCCGGCTGGGTTTGTGACAAAATAGTTTCAAAGAGAGGTTGTTCATGTTATAAGGGGATGCCTAGTAGATCTGTGTTAGGACTGTCGGTACTCGAGGTGTAGGTGTGAGAAGAGCATCACAAACTCATTCTCATTCCTATCTTTGTGTAACCAGGGGTAGTCTGAGATATAATTTTTTGGCATTTATCTATGTGGATGGGAGATGAAAATAGGACTATACTAGTACTGTGTGTGGTCTCATATTGCTTAGCGACCCCTGTGTTTCCTGAGAACATGGTTCGACACTCCTAATGGTTGGTTCTTTCTTAGGGCATTGTCTACTAAACCATGTAACAAGATTAGACACGACCACTAGTCCTCCGTCTACATGTATTAATGTTTGTAATGTTTTTCTTCAGTTTTGGGATTGGAGAGAATTTTTCTTCCATTAAATAGAGAAGCTGACATTGATGTTTCTCTTATTTTATTTTGGGGTGCGGCTGGCATGATTTTTGGGGTGCGTTTCTGTTGGACCTTATTTTTTGAATTTGGTGTTTATTTGTCAAAGTTGGATTTCTAAAATGATGAATTTGGTTGTTATAAATTAAAGTTGTTGTTTTATAAATTGAAATCATTTTGGAAATTTGTTCTGAATTTTTGTAATAGTTTTTGAGAAGGTATTCTAGGAATATTGGGAATGATTTGTTTGGAAAGCGGTAGAGCCTTGTTTCATTTCCAGTGGTATTCCTACGGGTTCTTTCATATGAATATGGAAGTGTTTAATGGGTATATGGTGTATCATGTGTATGGGTGCCTTAGTGGCACAAAGGTTCATATTTAATAGGCATCATAGAATATCAATTGTGATGTATTGATTTTTATGGATGCTTATTATTTTCGAAAAAGTGGGTTTTTCTCTAAAATGGATTTTTGTGCTTAAATGGTTTTGGAAATTGGAAAATGGTTTCGATTCCAGGGTGAATGAGATGAGTTCAAAAGAGTTATTTGATTTTATTATATTATGCTTAGGTTTTCAAGTAAGAGTTTTTATTTAAGAATGAATTGATGTTTTAAATTGAATTTTTTTATTTTTTTCTGATATATGGATGGTTGTTTTGTGATGTGATTGGAATTATGGAAGGATGTTTTGTGTTTCTTGATTGGGATTTTCCCTTAGAAATTTTCCATGGGTTTCCAAAAAGCCTCTAAGTTCTTGGCGCAGCCAAGACATCCAATGGAGTGGCGGAGTTGGTTTCTGCTCAGTTGTGTCGACTGTTTGTAGACGTCGATGTCAATTGAATATCGTTGAATTCTTTGTGAATTTGGGTGTTTCTATGGTTTTTTATGAAGTCTAAATGTTTTCTGGGTGTAAGTTGTCTCGAGTGTGTTTATAGGAGCGGAAATAGACCAGTAAATGGAGATCGTCTCATTTCTCTATGAATAAGGATGTCTTGAGTGATTCTCATGACTACCTTCTTCTTGAGGTTTCAACTCATGAAGAGATGGCGAGGGAAAGTGGTTGATCACGTAGTTTCTTGACTAGTTAGTATTTGGTGGTGGTGGGGTGTTGACCTTTCTGATGAGAAAACTCCATGCTCCCCAGAAGTAGTGTGGAGATGTCAGTTTAAAACTCGTACAAGTTGTTGGTCATGTTTATATTGTGGTAAGTGCAGGATCCTCAAAGGTGAGGAGTGTGAAAAAAGGGACATGTTCATAGAGTTCCCCTTCCATTAGTTTGCGTCATGAATTTTCCAGACAGATCAACTTCCTATCTCATGGTTTTTCAGTCGGGTACTCTATGTTTTTTGACACAATTCTCAGTTGGTGAGTTGATGGAGTGGCTTCTTGGGGGATGAGGAGAAGTATGCTGGTTGCTTTTCTAGTAGGGGAAGTTTGAGTCAGAGGTGGTCATCTTATGAATGTGAGGAAGTAGATGCTTCAAACATTAGGGACCCTGACCTAGGTCTCTGTGTGAATATTTCACAGAGAAAAAACTCATCGGACGTGGTGCGAGTTTGGTCCGACTTTCATCCACATTGACGGATGGGGACAACATAAATTCCCTTATTGCGATATCGACTCTGAAGGATTCATTTTTTTTGTGATGGGTGTGAAGGCCATGTATCCTTGTTGCAGTATTAGTTTGTGGGAGTTCCTCTTAGGCCTTAAAGAGGTATGAATAATTAGTATTCTTATAAAGATGACAGGCATGAACTATGAACCTTCTTTGGGTCAATTATGAATTGAAATCATACTCATTTCCGAAATACTAATGCCTTTTGGGATTGATGCGCACATGTAAATTTTTTTCTAGGTTAGGGATTTACACTATCAAAACCATCTCATAAAGTGAAGTGTTGTCCACTGTAGGGATAATCAGTGCTGTTCGGGCTGTGTTGGTGGGGTTGTGATGTAGAGTTCAGTTTGTATTTCTCAATGTAAACTGGGAATTCCTGTGTGGGTGTCGTGTTGTAAGGAAAATTATAATATGGTGGGGAGACCCACTATGGGTCTCATCGACGTCTCCTCATGTGTTGGTTGGGTTTAAATTTGGGATCTGGGAGGGTCAAGAAAGTGTTAAAGTTTTGACTGGGATTGTGAGTCATTTTGGTTTGGAGAACCAATGTTTGAAAATAATCCTAATATGGTGGGGAGACCACCATAGGACGAGTTTGTGGAAGACTCTATTTTCAAAGTGCACTTTGTGGAGCAACCCCTTACTTCTACTCCACTTGACCTCAACCACCCTAATTGTTTAGCTTGGGTAGTCGGTCGCAGGATGAGCGTTCTTGGAGATCTCGAGCGGCTCTGGTGATCCCTAAGATGGGGGTAGAGGTATTCTATGTTGTAGTTCTTCCTGAGGTGAATTACTTGTGGCTGGTTGTTTTTCCTGGTGATTCTGGTTTTGAGATATTTGGACTTTCAGGTCAAGGGTGTTTTGAATTCCCGATCTTTGGGTGGCAGAGTTTTGTTTTAGGTATCTTTGCAGTCATGCTTGGAATATTTTCTTTGTCAAGTCTTTTGGGACTTTGTGTAGGAAGAAAGTGTCATGGTGGGGAGAATTGTGACACCCTGACATTCCAAATGAGTAATGATTTTAATTTTTTTCTTTGTATGATATTTTTATTTGATTTAATTGTTTTTTCATGGTTCATTCTGAACACAATGGGAGTTTTTGTGTTTTTCTAATAAATAAATTTTTGTCTTAGTGTTAGTCGACACACAGGCATGGCTCGGTCGATGCTGCATCACTTTTCCAAAGCTATATGTACCCCAAACAAGATTTATTTTATTTATATTATTCTGGGACTGACTTTTGAGTTAGGTTTTGAACCGGTTTCATTTTAAAGTAAATTCGGAACTTATATGGGTGAGAAATTGTGTGCACGACCATTCACAGTTCCCAACATTAATATGAAAACATTTTGTGATTAAATTTTTTATTTCACTGGCGTGCGACTATGTCGCGACCACTCACGAGATTGTGCACGGTGTCCAGACTCAATAGTTCATGAAATTATTTTTTCGACTAGTTTTATTATTTTAGTTTTATTCCTAGTATTATTATTATTTAAGTTAGTATTTCAAAATGGGATATTATTATTATTATTATTTCAAAAAATATTTTAATTAGATATATAATATAAAACTATTATAATTGTAATGAAATTATCATCATGTAATTTATAACGTTATTACTATTATTACTAATTTTGTTAAGATTTTAATTATGTTATAATAATTTTTAGGTAATTGTTATATGTTTTTTAACATCATATTTAGAAAATAATATTACTATTATTTTATGTTAATTAAGTGTTTGTAGGTTATAATTTATCTTTTTTTTTCCTATTATTTTGTTTATTTTTCCTTTTCCTTTCTATTTTTTTTATTGAACTCAATCATACTCTCCCTTATTTTTGTAGTGATACACACCACCCCATTATTCCCCGTGTTCACGCCTCCCCCTTCTACATACCCTATCAGCCTCAGCACCCCCTTTCCCCCACCTCTTGCCTGGACAGCCACACCCTCTTGCTCTCATCCAGGCCACCTCTCCAGCCTCCTCACCGCGTGTGCACCTCACCGTGCACACACCTCCCTCGCACTGGCTCCCACTCAGCCGAGCTACCCGACGATGCCGGCAGAGTGCTTCACCTCCTCCGCCCAGCTCCACCTGGTGGCACCCCTTATGGATACACCGACCAACACCTCCAAACGACCCCTGCTACCCCTCACTTTGAAGCCCAGCGTGCACTACCCTTGGTTGCACCCCCTTATTCTCTCGATGCACCTTTCCAGTGACAAAAACGACCCCCTTAACTCACCTCACACCGATTGGTGTTTCCTTGCTGCCTCGTACCATCCAGACCCACATCTCACCTTCTTCTGACTAAAGCTTTCCGGCGCGCTGCAACCCTGGAAACCCCTTTAATCTTGGACCATATTTCTACACCCTCAACATAGGTTCATTCCAATTCAATTGGATTTTTCTTCTATTTTATGGTTGTTAGGATAGGTTTTTATGTTGATATGGGTTAAATTTTTGTGTAATTGGATTTTTGTTTTTATGTTAGATATTATTTGAGTTGATTGTGGAGAATTTGGTGCACGATCGGAGAATTTCCTTGATATTTGGGGTTTTCTGACACTGAGGTAGGTGGTTCCGCGTGTGATTATTAATTGATAAAATCATGTGTTTATTTTATTAACCTATCGTGTTTTTTAATTATTTTGTTTCGTGTGAATTTTGTTTTGCATAAGGTTTAATGTGTTTTGATGTGTTTAGTAGTGGGTTTCATAATATGTGTATATTGTTGTGAAACCAATGTTTAACTTATTATTAGTTTTTTTAATCATTCAGTTAATTTTTTAAATCCTGAAAAGGGTAAAATTGTTGTTTTAGTGTTGCATCTATTTTAATTTAGTCAAAATTTACATTAGAAATAGTTTTGGTGTTTTGTGTCATGCGACTTGTCATGAAACTGTTTGGATTAAATTATGTAAAAAAATTTGGCGCTTAAATTCATTCGACTTGTGTGGAAATTGACTAATAATTTTTTTAATGGTGTTTTGATGTTGAAAGTGTTTTCTTCTATTGTGCAGTTGTTTTAATTTGTTGCACAACTGATTCAGATTTAGTTTTGATATATTTTTAGTGTGATCCTTATTTCAAATTCGCGTATACATGTGTATGTGGTAGTTCGTTTAGTGGTGAGTGTCTTTTAAATTGTCTGGATGATTTAGTTAAGTATGTAACATATAATGATTATGTTGTGAAACGATTTTGGTGTGTGTATGGTTTTAAAAGAATGATTGGGCATGAAAATTATGTTTTTTTTGTGCGTAAATACCCTGTTTAGATTTTATGTACTAATGTGACATGTGACCTAAACATGAAACTTGTTTGAGCACAAACCCGGAAGCCAGGGTAGCTAGGAGGGTGGACTAGACTAGTGGGCTACTGTCCCGAAGGTGACTCAACCTGGTTTCACTGGCAAGATTGACGACTGCAACACGAATTAAACATATGGGTTTCTAAGGGTCTTGGCCTTCAATTCCACGTTTTTTGAGGGTCATGGCCTTCTAAGACACGTTTTTGGAGGGTTTTTGCCTTCTAAGACATGTTTTATTGAGACACAAAGATCTAGGGTACCATGATAAATAACACCCATGAGGTCCCTCCTGTATTACTGCTCATTGGTTACTTTAATCTCACTAGTGTGATACATGGGTTATTTTAAAAAGTATGGGTGTGTTTATTTTATTTTATGTTGTTCCTTCTTAAAACTGTTTTCTTTAATACTATTTTCTCTAAAGTTGTTCAAGATTTTACTTCTTTTCTTTAATTAAAATTTCAAATGTATTTTTCATCTAATAATTTTGTGTGGAACCTTTTCTTGGTGGCATATTATTGGGCTTTAAGCTCACACCCTACATACACCTCTGGGTGTTTGTAGAATTTGTTCTTTTTTCATTCTAGGTTGAGTCATTGAGGATAACATTTGTGGTTCGGGTAGTCTATGGCATCCTTGTGTTGGTTTGGTGGTGTTGTATTTGGGATGTGACTCTTAATGTTGCACAGAGGATTTTGTTAGAGGTTTTGTTTTCCCTTGATGTAGTCACTTTTGGGATTTTAGTTTATGTGGTTTACATAAAATCTAAACATGATATAAAGATCTGTTTGGTTTTCTGATTTTAGTTTTATTTCATTCATCTTGATGTTTGATTGATTATTATCTATTCTGGTAAAGGGTTACCATGTTTCATTCTTGATACCCGTGCACTAGTTCCAGCCCATGGGGATCGAGAACACCCTTTGTGCCTTATTGCAGAATGGGCGGGCGTCGATTTGTATGGTGACCCAGCTTTGTTTGTGACATAAATCTTTCAGTAAGGATAACAATATAGTAGAAAAATTCACAAATCTGCATAAACATTTAAGGAAATGTATAAAACTAAAACAAAATCCTTTAAAACATAATCATCATCATATTATTGAAAATATAAATCAAATAATTCCATTAACATATTCACAGGAATATTATATTATTAGAATAATCACATGTAATATCAATATATAATTTTATAATGATGGAATGCATAATGTTAGACTTTATAACAACATAGTGAAGGATTTGTGAGAAGAATACAAACCAGATTCTGCCAAACACTTGTACGATGACACTTTCTGACTCATGAGACCTACCGATGCAACAATGAGCTATTGTGGGATCCACCCGTCACTTACTATGTTCAATGCTTTCCTCAAAAGAATTGTTTTAAACATAAAATAATCATTTTTATTAAAATTAGAATACAAAATGTAAATACATTATTCATAAACCATAAATAGTATAAAAATATCACATACACCGTCAAACAGACAATAAAACATTTGATACAATATATAATATAATTATCATAATAAATCAACCGTGATCAAGAATAAAATCTTTTAAAGGATGTTGACATAGTGGAAAATGATCATTAAAAATCTTTGAGATAAATGTACAATTTCATGAAATCATTTAAAGTCACATAATTTATAAAGGAAGTAATTTAAAAGATAGTTTGGAATAATAGTGTCTCATACCACTTTGAAACTTTGAAATGAATTAACATTTTAAAAAATTCATTTCCATATAAATAAATCCATAAAACCATTTTGAAAACATGGACATTATTGATAATGGTTTAGAAGAATAAATCTTTAAAACATTTAAAATGATGTTTTATTAAAAAATATCCTTAGAAAATACATTTTAAAACTCTTTTATGAAACATGGACATGGATAATAAATATTTCCCAATAGATTCTTAAGTAAAAAAAACAACCTCAGAAAATAAAGATATTGTGGAATTAACCCCTACCATTCACATTCCTTTGGTCGAGAGTACATTTTACCTTATGTATAATGACCATAGTATGTTATTAAATTATACTATAACCATATTTATATTTATTATATGATAAATGATTCATTTATGACATTATAATAACCAATTAAAAAGGATTTCCATGTTAAATTCACATTTCTGGTAATAATCGTTTTCTTTGTCGTACGAGTTTTAACATGTTATTCTTGATCATATCATTGAGTTCATAATTATAATACATAATGAATATAAAAAATGATTTATATATCATTTATATTTAGAATATAAATATTTATATTAAATATATATATATATATATAATTGAAGGCACCATTTATGGAGACGGTAGGCCGTATGTAAGCATAAACATTGTTTCTGTTTTCATATCGTATAAATCGAAAGTAAGTGAATAAAATATATGTAATTATATATATATCCCCATTAGAATTATTATTTCATATATTACATACTTAATAATAATATATATTTTTATGATCGTTGTTGAAGGGTGAATGTGGGAATGAATCTCATTGCGTCATGGAGATGATAATCTGTATGTACACATTAGAGACAATATCATTATATTGATGGTGGAATAGTATTTAATTGGATTTTATATCATATATAAAGAATCGTTAACATTTTATATTAATTATTTACATCAGTTATACTCATTATTATACTCATCCAAATAATGAAGTGTTTGAATAACAGACTACACCATGACATAGAGACAGTAAGCTGTATGTATGCATGTATGGTGACTTTTTCATCTAGATGACAAATATAATAACGAATATGGTTATAACATATTTATAATAAAATCACAGTATGTATGAGGTAATGGATTTATTATTTTGTAATGGATACAACAATGAAAGAGAATGTGGAAGAAGAAAAGAACTTGAAGGGGGTGGTGAAATAATTACATCTTTTTCGGGTGTTTCTATTTGAGTTGATCAAAAGGGATCTATATATTGGTTTTATGATCAAATTAAGGACTCTAGGATTAAGTGAGGGAATTTTGGAGGATATTAGGGAATTGTTTGGCTAGGGAAAATGGCTTTGAAGGTGTGATTTTGATGGAAGGTGATGTTCCGTTTTATAAGAGGGTTGAGGGTCACTTTAACAAAAGATTAAAATATTAATTTTTTATACAATCATATTCTATTTATAATGACTCTAAATGACTTTATTTGGAGCCTTAGGTGGTTATGGGTACAACCCCTTTCATACAATAGGTTTTAGAGATGTTTTATTTACCATTTTAACCTTATATTTTAGATCTAAATCATAGTTAAATATTTTAACTTTTACCTTTTATTCTTGTATTCTCACATTATCATCTTAATAATCATAATATAAACATATTTGAAAACCTAATGGTGTTAATTAATGAAATATATAATATTAATTAATCCCATTTTCCAAACCATAGATTTTTTGGAATACTATATCCACCAATAACATAGTATTTGTTTTAAAGAATAATTTATGTCAATTATGACACTATTTGGTATTTCATTTTTTTGAAAGACAACAGAAATTTATTAATTCGAAAAAGATACATTGAATCAACCCTAACATGTCATATTCATCTATAAAACTTTTGGATGTCATAAAACATTGAAATTATATTTATTTTAATATTTATAATACTAATTATTAGATTCTTTCATTAATACGACATTTATTTTATGATCATTGTTTCATAAATTAATTTATTTATTGTCACGACCCGACCTCGGGGCCCGTTCCGTGACTACCCCAAGCCCGCCTTCCATAGGCCAGGGGCTGGCGACTAGCACCAAGGCGTAAAATCCCGGTAAACAGGGAAGGCATTGCCTTTATAAGTAACAACCACCACAGAGTCAGCAAGCGGAAAGTAACTACAAGTGAAGAAAAGTAAAGGGGGCCGGAATACAATCCCAACTGAAAGTAAAGTACAACTCGAAAGGGAAAACAGCAACTGAAAGTACAAGCGGCTCCTGGGACGTCCTCCTCGATTCCTACCTGAAGGGTAGGTACAAATGGCTCAGCTCCTGGATCATCCACCACGGATCCTACCTGAAGGGTAGGTACAGATAGCTCACATCTCCTCGGGTCCAACTGTCCGCTCCGAGCACGTCCCGCTCAGTGGTCCTCCTCCGGGTACCGACCTACTCTGAAAGCCTCAACCACAGTCAGCGCTGTCCATCGTCTGCAACCAACACAACGAAGTGCGGGCATAGCCCGTGCAGGGGTGAGTATAAGATACTCAGTAGGGACCCCGAGACTCTCGAAGGTCTCCCGAAATCCACAAGGATAAACCACAAGAAGGATACAATCACGAAGTAACATCCAGTATTGTTTAGGTATATGCCCATACATATACCTATGTCACCAATTTCCGTTCGGCTCCAACACCGAGCCCAAGAACAACCCAATCCACAAAGAAGAGTAAACAGTAAAATCCACATAGGATAACAGTACAAGTCCACACGGTTTATAACAAGTTTATGAAATCAACGGATAACCATTTCCCAGGTATATGCCCATACATATACCTATGTTATCAAGCGACCCATCTCAATCAGGAGGAAACACAAAGATCATTGACTCAGCTCAAACCAGGATTTTTATTATCGAAACCATAACTACTGAAGAGCTCCGTCTCTGGAGTGTACAGTGGTCCTGTCATGACTCCGAGGTACTGCTCACTAACCTAAGACTACTGAGGTACTCCTCCTGTCGAGTAATGCGGGTTTGCGGCCAACTACCGGGCGCTCCGTCCGCTGAGGGTCTATCGCCAACTACCGGGCGCACACCCAAATAGCCTACTGAGGTACTCCTCTAACGAGTACCGCGGGTTTGCTGCCAACTACCAGGCGCTCCGTCCGCCGTGGGTCTGCTGCCAACTACTGGGTGCTCCGTCCACTGGGCTAGTCGACTCACTCCAAGTCGAGTCGGTCAAGCAGTCATCAGGTCTCAGTCGGCTACACGGTCTCCGTACTCCGCACACACGTCTCCACCGTCGCGGGTATGTCGCTACAACCAAGCACACACACTCCGTAAAGTATCGCGGGTCCGCCGCTACAACCAAGCGCTCCACCGCCAAAGGTCTGCTGCTGCATCCAAGCGCACCACCACTGTCAAGTACCACGGGTCCGCCGCTACACCCAAGCGCTCCCCCGCCCGCTCGTCTCTGGGAGGGTCCACTCCACGAGCTACTGGTCGATACTCCAAGTATCTCAAAGTCAAACGAAGAAGTGCCACATACGTCCGCTTCGTCAAAGGAGTCTCAACGCAACAGACGGCGCGTCAATCGGACGCCCGGTCTGTGAGTTATTAGCCTTTTCGTCCCGAGGGCCCGGTTGGTTTCGTGAGCGAACCAAACCCGGCCATATCTCAACTGTATCCAAATCTCGGTCGGAGCTTGTCAAAAGATCCGTCCCACTTAGAGGATTCCATCAAAGTCGACGGCACGTCAATCGGACGTCCGGAACTCAAGATATGAGTGTTTCAGCTCCGAGGGCCCGGTTGGTTTCGAGAACGAACCAACCCGGCCATACTCCACCTGCGTCCAAATCTCGGGCGGAGTATACCAAAAGATCCGTCTCACTAAGAGGAACTTATCAGAACTGACGGCACGCCGTTCGGACGTCCGTAGCTCAATATATGAGCGTTTCCGCTCCGAGGGCCCGGTTGGTTTCGTGAACGAACCAACCCGGCCGTACTCCACCTGCGTCCAAATCTCGGGCGGAGTATACCAAAAGATCCGTCTCACTAAGAGGAACTTATCAGAACTGACGGCACGCCGTTCGGACGTCCGTAGCTCAATATATGAGCGTTTCCGCTCCGAGGGCCCGGTTGGTTTCGTGAACGAACCAACCCGGCCGAACTCAAAGTAATCCGAAACCTTGAGTGCGATATACCGAAACGACCGTCCCGATCCAAGGATCGCGTTTCCGCAGACGGTTCGTCATTCGGAGGTCCGAGGCTCAAGATATGGCCCAAAAACCGATTCTGGTTCGAAACGGGGGGTCCGGGTCCGGGCCGACCCGGCCCGACCCCCCCCCCCCTGGGACGGCGGCGGCGCGGCGGCGCGCGGAGGCGGCACGGCGGTGCGCTGGGGCGGCGCGGCGGCGCGCTGGGCGCGCAGGCGGTGCGCGGGTGAGACCCCCGCCTGCCCGTTTTTCCCTTGGCGGCGCGGCGCGTGCCGCGCCGGTTTTAAGAAAAACCGCCCCCTCACATGAGGGGGCCTGCTTTTGAGCGGATCCGGGGGGTGACGCTGCCCCCCCCCCCCTTCTAATGAAAACCTGCCCCCAATTTAATTGGGGGCCATTAAAGGTTAACCGGGGGAAATTAATTCCCCCGGTTTGACTTCCTTCCGGCCGGCCCGACCTGGCCGGCCGGTTCCCTTTCGTCTTCCGACACCGGCGGCCCGGTTGGCCGCCGGTCTTCTCGATCTGCCGCGGCCCGGAACCGGCCGCGGCCTTCGTCGTCCGGCGCGGTGCGACGACACCGCGTGCCTTCGCCGCGGCCCCGCTCCGGCCGCGACGCCTTTGTTTTCTCCTCCGATGCGGCGCGGCGGCGTTGCATCCAACGGTCGCACTTCCTTTACTCCGGCGCGGCCAACAGGCCGCGCCTCATTGCTCTGGCGGCTTGTTCAGTCCGGCTGTGGGAGACCACCACGGCCCTCGTCGTCCGGAGTGGCGCGTCAAACTTGCGCACTCCCATGAAGCCCTCTACGTCCTTGCGCGGTGTCACGGCTCCGCACCGCCTCCTCTTCGTTCCACGAGTAATCCAACAACAAGGTTTGGGAGGAGGATCGACCGTGTTGGTACGGTCCGATCCCCTCCCATGTGAAAGATAACAAGTGGTCCAATAATTTATTTACGAAGGCGTAAATTAAATTAAGAATAAGTGTACAACCCCTACCTCGAAGGAAGTTCGCGGAGCTCGTCAACGATCCGCGAAGGACGAGCGTCGCGGAGATCAGACATCACGGAGGTCGGTCGTCACGGAAGAAGACGTCGTTGGTATCGCGGTAGACGGACGCGGGATCGCCGCGAGAGGCACGTCGCGGAAAGTGCGTTGCGGCGTCGGACGTAGGTTCGCCGCGGAAAGCACGTCGCGGAGAGGATGCGTTGCGGCGTCGTGGAGGAAAACCAACGCGTTGCAGTCCGACGTCGTGGAAGAAGGACGCCGCGTTCTTCGTGAAGTTGAGTGTTCTTCGTGATGTTGAGCGTTCTTCGTGATCTTCGTCAGAGATAAAGAAGAAGAAGAAAATGCTCTCCACCTCTCAAGGAACAAAGGAACTATCCCAAAAATAATAAATTAAGCTCATACTTAATTTATTAACACAACACCAACCTTTGAAATTCAAGAGTTTGAATTTCAAAACTTTTATTAAACTCACTTATTAATGACATAAGTTATAACCTAAGTTTACATCATTAATTGTGAGTTGGGGAGGGTTAGAGAAAATGAAGGGGTGGGGTTCGTGTGGGCCCCACCACCCACTTAACCTCCCAAGGGAAGTTGGGTTGTCACTCAACTTCCACCCAAAGGATAAAAACACTTAAGGAAGATAAAAATAAAAATTGAAGTTAAATTTTTATTTTAACATTCACAATTTTATTTTTTACAACTCCCCTCGTGTAAACGCAACTTCGGGAAAGGTCTCCTTAAGCGAATATCGGCGCTGCGAGTTCATCGGTGCCCTCAGATTTCAATTCCGAGCACCGGATCAAAAGTTAGGAATTCCCGCTCATTCGTTCACTGAACGTACCCGAGCCAAACTTGGGAAATTAATTCCGGGCACTCCGGGCCTTGGAATCAGGTGCCGTCAGAAACCGCGCTCTTGTAAAATTCTAACGAAAATTAAGAAAAAATTTCCCTTGAATATTACGGGTCTTTACATTACTCCCACCTCAGGGCTTTACATCCCTGTAAAGCTTCAACTCACACTTAAGGGAAACAAAGTAGTACTGAGCACGCAACTGAGCTTTACGCTCCCATATGCTCATCTGAAGATCTCGTGCTACCTAAGAAGCACCCCAGAGGAAGCAACCGTTCATGTAGAACCTGCTCCTGTCGATCCTCGTTCTCTACTAGAACCTCTGTGCTTGTCGCCCTGTCATCGACGTCCAACTCCCCGAGGTCGATGACGTGTGAAGAAACATACACGTATCTCCACAGCTGAGACACGTGGTGGACATTATGCACCAGGTGCGACTGAGGTGGTAGGGTCAAGTGGTAAACCTCTTAGCCTACCCTGCTGAAGGTCAAAAGGGTCCATTGAACTTCGGAGATAACATGCCGCTTCGGCCACATCTCCGAAACCTCATCGGGTTGAGACCGTATAAGAACGTGTTCGTCACCCTCGAATTCAAGAGGTTTCCCTTTTTAGGATAGAACTGAAACTCAAAACTCCTGCTGCCACAAGGGTGGGGTTGACCAACTCAAGAGTGATCGGTCACACCCTCTTATGCCTGAGTTTAACATGTGCTGCCCAGGGTTTCCTTTTCGCCGACCAAGGAAAACCCATTCCGACGTTTGCCTAAAACAGTCAACCGGGGTATGATTTGTGAATCAAAACCATACCCAGATCAACGTCGTAAGGCCTCTACGCTGCCACCAATAGATTCCAACCGAAACTCTCGCCTCGAGGTCAAATCACATCATCGGCGTAAGTGTGATTATCGAGTCTCCTCCCAAAGGTATCTCCAGACGTGAGGGTCAAGTCTACGGCTTACCCGGAACCTCTAGGTCTGGGACATGATTCACGGAAGGGTAGAATGATTGGTTCTTATGTCTATAGATATGACAGCTCGTAGTAGACATAATTCGTACCCCGAATCATTCTTAGAGCTCCTGGGTCACACTCCTTGACCGCAATGCAGCTACTCTCCTCCCCAGCCCTCCTGCTCCCTGAGCCTGGCGGGGACTACTAAGTCGGGTGGTCGTAACATGTCGAAATGTACACCTCCACATGCTGCTCTCTAAGCTCCGCTTCCACGTCTGCTACCCTGCAGATTCATCTGTCCTTAGCACTTCCTCCTCCTGAAACATTTTACACGCCCGAGTCTCTGAGACTGGCGCTAGTTTCCTGCCTTTCACTGCTAACGTTCACAACCACAAAGGTTCTCTCTAGCATCCTAGCATAGGTAGAAATGCATAGAGGAAAAGTAATGGTTCAGATTTCCTTTAGACACACTTCGCTCAGAAGTTCGAGTCTAAGGAACTGATCACAACGTAACCAACGAGTACCAAGATTGATTGGTAAGCCACGATGAGTGCTCTGCTTCCGACATGTCGTACTGTCGAAGCTGTATTAGCTCCAGAAAACTCACAACCACCTCCTCAGGCCAGTCCTCAGCCGCCTACGAGTCAGGCTCACCTCGAAACATGAGGGATATCTGGTGCTAAAACATATGTAAGGCACTAAGCCAGTGAGTCTCTGCTACCGGTACCGCCGGTAGTGTCTGCTGACCAACAGGTAGTGACATAGCTGGCGCACTACCCGTAGGTAATATCCCAGGTATCGGTTCGCGTACCGAACCCTCATTACTATAAGGTCCAACCTCATGGTCACTCACTAGAAACAACAGGAGCTAAGATCATCATCCGCTCTACTAGTATCCAAGCTAGGCGTAGAACTCTAGCAACCGCCTCCATCCAGTCCACTGCTGCCTGGGAAATCTGTCTCGCCTCGTATCCTCAGAGGCCTCTACTGCTGGAACTCGTGCATCGCGCTCTGCTAGCGTGCATCGTCAGCTAGTGGCATCCTCTGCCTAACGGGTGGTGGTGCTGCTGGTACACCACCCGATGGTGCCAACACTGAAAAAGAGCCATGCACCGGAGTCTCGCTGCTCGGTGGTCCATCATCGAGAACTCTCTCGGAACTCCAGCTAACTATCTGCATGGTGACATCCGGAACAGTTGTGTCACGGTCAACGATTTATACCTGGTGAGCTGACCTGGTTTGAGCTGACTTTAAACCTTTTGGGAAACACACACGCAATCAGTGTTTTCGTGCATTAAGTCGGAAATCAGAAGTCAGGGTTCTGGTGTACGGATACGTTGGCCGCCGCACCAACACTGGACTCCCTGGACTGATAACCACACTCAATATACTAAACACTATTGCTTCACATAGAAAAAAGACCAGAGTCTGCGGTAGAACTGAACTCCTCTGATACCAATTTGTCACGACCCGACCTCGGGGCCCGTGCCGTGACTACCCCAAGCCCGCCTTCCATAGGCCAGGGGCTGGCGACTTGCACCAAGGCGTAAAATCCTGGTAAACAGGGAAGGCATTGCCTTTATAAGTAACAACCACCACAGAGTCAGCAAGCGGAAAGTAACTACAAGTGCAGAAAAGTAAAGGGGGCCGGAATACATGCCCAACTGAAAGTAAAGTACAACTCGAAAGGGAAAACAGCAACTGAAAGTACAAGCGGCTCCTGGGACGTCCTCCTCGATTCCTACCTGAAGGGTAGGTACAGATGGCTCTGCTCCTGGATCGTCCACCACGGATCCTACCTGATGGGTAGGTACAGATAGCTCACATATCCTCGGGTCCAACTGTCCGCTCCGAGCACGTCCCGCTCAGTGGTCCTCCTCCGGGTACCGACCTACTCCGAAAGCCTCAACCACAGTCAGCGTTGTCCGTCGTCTGCAACCAACACAATGAAGTGCGGGCATAGCCCGTGCAGGGGTGAGTATAAGATACTCAGTAGGGACCCCGAGACTCTCGAAGATCTCCCGAAATCCACAAAGATAAACCACAAGAAGGATACAATCATGAAGTAACATCCAGTATTGTTTAGGTATATGCCCATACATATACCTATGTCACCAATTTCCGTTCGGCTCCAACACCGAGCCCAAGAACAACCCAATCCACAAAGAAGAGTAAACAGTAAAATCCACATAGGATAACAGTACAAGTCCACACGGTTTATAACAAGTTTATGAAATAAACGGATAACCATTTCCCAGGTATATGCCCATACATATACCTAAGTTATCATGCGACCCATCTCAATCATGAGGAAACACAAAGGTCATTGACTCAGCTCAAACCAGGATTTTTATTATCGAAACCGTAACTACTGAAGAGCTCCGTCTCTAGAGTGTACAGTGGTCCTATCATGACTCCGAGGTACTGCTCACTAACCTAAGACTGCTGAGGTACTCCTCCTGTCGAGTACTGCGGGTTTGCGGCCAACTACCGGGCGCTCCGTCCGCTGAGGGTCTGTCGCCAAATACCGGGCGCACACCCAAATAGCCTACTGAGGTACTACTCTGACGAGTACCGCGGGTTTGCTGCCAACTACCAGGCGCTCCGTCCGCCGTGGGTCTGCTGCCAACTACTGGGCGCTCCGTCCACTGGGCTAGTCGACTCACTCCAAGTCGAGTCGGTCACGCAGTCATCAGGTCTCAGTCGGCTACACGGTCTCCGTACTCCGCACACACGTCTCCACCGTCGCGAGTCTGTCGCTACAACCAAGCACACAGACTCCGTAAAGTATCGCGGGTCCGCCGCTACAACCAAGCGCTCCACCGCCAAAGGTCTGCTGCTGCATCCAAGCGCACCACCACTGTCAAGTACCACGGGTCCGCCGCTACACCCAAGCGCTCCCCCGCCCGCTCGTCTCCGGGAGGGTCCACTCCACGAGCTACTGGTCGATACTCCAAGTATCTAAAAGTCCAACGAAGAAGTTCCACATACGTCCGCTTCGTCAAAGGAGTCTCAACGCAACAGACGGCGCGTCAATCGGACGCCCGGTCTGTGAGTTATTAGCCTTTTCGTCCCGAGGGCCCGGTTGGTTTCGTGAGCGAACCAAACCCGGCCATATCTCAACTGTATCCAAATCTCGGGCGGAGCTTGTCAAAAGTTCCGTCCCACTTAGAGGATTCCATCAAAGTCGACGGCACGTCAATCGGACGTCTGGAACTCAAGATACGAGTGTTTCAGCTCCGAGGGCCCGGTTGGTTTCGAGAACGAACCAACCCGGCCGTACTCCACCTGCGTCCAAATCTCGGGCGGAGTATACCAAAAGATCCGTCTCACTAAGAGGAACTTATCAGAACTGACGGCACGCCGTTCGGACGTCCGTAGCTCAATATATGAGCGTTTCCGCTCCGAGGGCCCGGTTGGTTTCGTGAACGAACCAACCCGGTCGTACTCCACCTGTGTCCAAATCTCGGGCGGAGTATACCAAAATATCCGTCTCACTAAGAGGAACTTATCAGAACTGACGGCATGCCGTTCGGACGTCCGTAGCTCAATATATGAGCGTTTCCGCTCCGAGGGCCCGGTTGGTTTCGTGAACGAACCAACCCGGACGAACTCAAAGTAATCCGAAACCTTGAGTGCGATATACCGAAACGACCGACTCGATCCAAGGATCGCGTTGCCGCAGACGGTTTGTCATTCGGAGGTACGAGGCTCATGATATGGCCCAAAAACCGATTCTGGTTCGAAACGGGGGGGTCCGGGTCCGGGCCGACCCGGCCCGACCCCCCCCCCCCCCCCCTGGGACGGCGCGGTGGCCGGCGGCGGCGCGGCGGTGCGCGGAGGCAGCGCGGCGGCGCGCGGAGGCGGCACGGCGGCGCGCCGGGGCGGCGCAGCGGCGCGCTGGGCGCGCAGGCGGTGCGCGGGTGAGACCCCCGCCTCCCCGTTTTTCCCTTGGCGGCGCGGCACGGGCCGCGCCGGTTTTAAGAAAAACCGCCCCCTCACATGAGGGGGCCTGCTTTTGAGCGGATCCGGGGGTGGCGCTGCCCCCCCCCCCTTCTAATGAAAACCGGCCCCCAATTAAATTGGGGGCCATTAAAGGTTAACCGGGGGAAATTAATTCCCCTGGTTTGACTTCCTTCCGGCCGGCCCGACCTGGCCGGCCGGTTCCCTTTCGTCTTCCGACACCGGCGGCCCGGTTGGCCGCCGGTCTTCTCGATCCGCCGCGGCCCGGAACCGGCCGCGGCGCCTTTGTTTTCTCCTCCGATGCGGTGCGGCGGCGTTGCATCCAACGGTCGCACTTCCTTTACTCCGCCGCGGCCAACGGGCCGCGCCTCATTGCTCCGGCGGCTTGTTCAGTCCGGCTGTGGGAGACCACCACGGCCCTCGTCGTCCGGAGTGGCGCGTCAAACTTGCGCACTCCCATGAAGCCCTCTACGTCCTTGCGCGGTGTCATGGCTCCGCACCGCCTCCTCTTCGATCCACGAGTAATCCAACAACAAGGTTTGGGAGGAGGATCGACCGTGTTGGTACGGTCCGATCCCCTCCCATGTGAAAGATAACAAGTGGTCCAATAATTTATTTACGAAGGCGTAAATTAAATTAAGAATAAGTGTACAACCCCTACCTCGAAGGAAGTTCGCGGAGCTCGTCAACGATCCGCGAAGGACGAGCGTCGCGGAGATCGGACATCACGGAGGTCGGTCGTCACGGAAGAAGACGTCGTCGGTATCGCGGTAGACGGACGCGGGTTCGCCGCGAGAGGCACGTCGCGGAAAGTGCGTTGCGGCGTCAGACGTAGGTTCGCCGCGGAAAGCACGTCGCGGAGAGGATGCGTTGCGGCGTCGTGGAGGAAAACCAACGCGTTGCAATCCGACGTCGTGGAAGAAGGACGCCGCGTTCTTCGTGAAGTTGAGTGTTCTTCGTGATGTTGAGCGTTCTTCGTGATCTTCGTCAGAGATGAAGAAGAAGAAGAAAATGCTCTCCACCTCTCAAGGAACAAAGGAACTAACCCAAAAATAATAAATTAAGCTCATGATTAATTTATTAACACAACACCAACCTTTGAAATTCAAGAGTTTGAATTTCAAAACTTTAATTAAACTCACTTGTTAATGACATAAGTTATAACCTAAGTTTACATCATTAATTGTGAGTTGGGGAGGGTTAGAGAAAATGAAGGGGTGGGGTTCGTGTGGGCCCCACCACCCACTTAACCTCCCAAGGGAAGTTGGGTTGTCACCCAACTTCCACCCAAAGGATAAAAACACTTAAGGAAGATAAAAATAAAAATTGAAGTTAAATTTTTATTTTAACATTCACAATTTTATTTTTTACAACTCCCCTCGTGTAAACGCAACTTCGGGAAAGGTCTCCTTAAGCGAATATCGGCGCTGCGAGTTCATCGGTGCCCTCGGATTTCAATTCCGAGCACCGGATCAAAAGTTAGGAATTCATGCTCGTTCGTTCACTGAACGTACCCGAGCCAAACTTCGGAAATTAATTCCGGGCACTCCGGGCCTCGGAATCACGTGCCGTCAGAAACCGCGCTCTTGTAAAATTCTAAAGAAAATTAAGAAAAAATTTCCCTTGAATTTTACGGGTCTTTACATTTATTTAATGTCTAATAATTATAAATAAAATAATTAGATGTATTAAATATAACTATATTTTTAATTAATAACTATTGTCTAATTTATCTTATGTATAACCCTATATTAAAAATGGTTTAGTCAATAATCATTGAATTTAACACTTTTCAATCTTCTTTAAATAATATAACAATAAATGTATTAATATAATAAAAGTGGACCTAAAGGATGATATTTTATTCCTAGGGTTGTTTTTGGTCGAATTAAATTTATCCAATATAATTAGGACATGTGTTAGAGTAATTATTACATCATTTTTACCTTCAACTACCCAATTTACTTTTAGTCGTGGTAAAAAAAAAGTCAAAAGATGCTATTCACCAAAAATTATATAATCTTATTGAATAAAATATTAATTACTTATATCAACTGTGTCTCTCAGAGTTTTTAAATTCTACTCACAGAAGCTGTAAAATTATATTTTATGCAAATTTATTAATGTTCCTAGAAGGTGGGTAAAAGATGTTAAAAAGTTCAATAAAATATTATGCATCTAATTTTATAATAAAACAACTCGAGTGAATTACATTTAACTTATATAGGTATTATATATATATATATTTTTACTTATACAAAATTTAAATAAAATAAATAATTATTTAAATAAGAAGTCTATTTTTGATAATAAAGCAGCATTTTTCACTATTCATCCAAAATGGACTGTGTTTAGAAAAATACAAAAAATTCACCCTAAGATAATTTGGATAATCCAAATTCACAAATGTAATCTACATTACCAAATTAAATACATTGAAGTAGATTTTATTAATTTAAAATTAATTTGCATTGTAAAATCCAAAAAATGAGGTTTTGAAAAGTAAAGACTTTCAAAAGATTGGCATGAGATTATGTCAAACTTAAATGTGAACTTACTTATAATGACCTAAATATTATTAAATGATATAAATAAAATCTAATTATACTTCAAAACAATTCAAATTCATAATTTAACCGTATTATTTATTTTGATTAAAAATGTTGTTTTCCCTTATAACATAGTAGTTATCAGTATTCGTTAAAATATGAATGTTATCAGAAAAGTACCAAAAATTTATACAAACTAAATTTTTATTTCCCACATCTAAAAAAGAATCTAATTTCATTTAATTGAATATATAAAAGTGTCAAATAATGGTTTTAAAAAGGGTTATCCATTAAAATGTGGTAAAATTTCATCTATTGAAAAATACTACTATTATATGGAAAAATGAATTGGTTCTTATATTATGTCTAAGAAACACATAATATGGATGTTAAAATTATATAGATTATATAAGATTCAAAATTCTGTTAATACAATTCATAACCACTTTTTGAACGGCTTTTTTGATATGTTGTGGTGGACTCGAACTCGATGTTGCATGTAGTGCACACAATTGAATTAAATTTTGGAGATAATGTACTGTAAAATCAGGGGGTGTTTCATTCATCCCTCTTTCAATAAATTTTGTCCACCCAATTTTATATTGTTCTTAAAAATTAAATTTTTAAAAATAGAAAAATACCTTTGTGGAAAACCCACATCGGAAATTGGGTTAATGAAATTTAGTCTTAATAAGAGGAAAGAGAATGAAAATGTAACCACCAAATTATGATCTTGATTAGGATAACATTGGTGGAAATTAGAGACACAAAATTGGAAGAAAAATGTAAACATTTATAGGGAGTTATTGAGGTCATCAATAACAAAGTAGTGTAAAATTGAGGGCCTCAAATCCATCAATCTCTGATGATTTAAAATATCGTTAGTTTAATAAAACATAAGGTATTAGGATGACACATTTTTTTGTAAGATCCTTTGACTAAAGTTTAAGAAATAATTTATTCATATAATAACATTAATGAAATATAATTGACATGTAGGGTTTCCTCCTTCAACAAATTCCTACCACAAACTCATCTATAAATCCAAATGATAATAGAATTAAAAAATATTCTAATTATCCTAATCGTATATGGATACAAAAGTAATGAATTTATAATTCATTTTTCATTCTATTTATAAAAACTACATTTTACAAATCATAAAGTCAAGTTTTCCAGTGGTCGGTGATCCACTTTTGACTCCCTTCTATTGCGGTTTCAAGTCTCGCGGCCTTGTCGGACACGACTAGTTATCACCCAACCTCCATGTTGTTTTTTTTACGACAATCCTAAAATAATCTCAAGAAAACACTAAACCATAAAAATAGTATCCGATGTCAAACATAATCAATTACTACATTTAGATTTATCCAAAATACTTAGGTCCAAACTCACCGTCCAAAATTTATAAAGAAGGTAATAACAATGAAGATCTTCGTTTCCATGTAATAACATGTGAATACCATCATCATTTATTCTTTTAAAACACAATAACAACTTGAATTACCATAAAACCTTATTGAATAAATTATGCTCCTTTATTCCTAAAAGAATACGGGATATACATCTTCTATCAAAAAATCTTGTAAAATCCAACAATTAAGGAATATACATCAATGAAATTGTTTCCAAGTTGTCAATAATATCGAATATAATTTTTCTTAATCAATCATATCTTAATCCAAAATCACTACCTCAGTATCAAAAAATAATTGAGGATTATCTTTCCTTCAACAATGTATTTTCCAAAAAGTTATACTTGTTATTGAGTAACATTTATTAGAACTATATAATTTCAAATCCTCAATGAAATTGTACTAAAATACAATCCTTATATACTCCATAATTATAATAACTAGTATATCGTTGATACAATACTCAAATAAAATAATTTTTTAATATCAACATAATAACAGAAGTCATTTGTCTTTATTTGTGGTAATATCATAACTTTATTATTATCCAACAACATCATTTGGGGTATACTATGATGATTTGGACATTGATTTGCGTATTTTCCCAACTCCTTGCACATGCAACATAATAAATTTGAAACAATTTTCTTACCATTGCAATCACATACTCGGTGTCCTTTTTCTCCACAATTATACCAAACATCAATTCCCTACAGAAATTTATCAAGGTGATTCTTTCCACAATAATCACTTTTCGGAAAATCCTTCTTTCCCTTATTCCATTTATCTATCATTCTCTCTACCAACCTCTTCTTTTCCGACTTCCCCTCAAAGCCAAAGGAATCATGAAATTGTTTACTCATCTTATTAAAACATGATATTATTTCTCTATATGATGATAATATGTGGGAGAATATTTCCATTCTAAGTGCTGGCTTAATAACATGAAAGATATGATCCATCATACTCTTGGTATCATGATTATTATTGGAGTTCTCATTCTATCTACTAAGTTCCATTTCTAGACAATGGAATAAACTATGTTAGATTTATGAATCACAATGGATTTTTCCAAACTAGTACTTAACATAAATTTAAATGATTATCCGTATAATCCATAATCATAAAATGTTTTCCTTGAGAAATTTTTTTGTAACACCCCAAGCTTGCACGGTATGTTTCCCTTTAAATAATGCAATAACTTGCATTGTACACAATTTTGAGATTCTAACACACCGTGACCAATCAAACTAGCCGTTGTGAATAGTAATACCCAAATTTTGAAAATTTATAAATTCTATCTCTCAAAACGGACTTCATTTTTTTATTTGGAATATCGAAATTAGCCTAGGGTGAAATTTTGGTACTTTTCGGATAACTTTTATATTTTGATGAATTGTGAAAATTACTAAATTTTAATTAAAAACAAATTTTTTAAGAAAAATAATTAATAGTAATAGATTATTAATTTGAGTGATTTTAAAATATAATTAGAATATGTTTTTACCATTTCATACAATGTTTGTAATTGGACATAATTTCACAATTAAACCGAACATAAACAAGTGTTAATCTTTTGATTGTTATTATTTCTTAAAAACACGCTTTTTGTTTTGACAGTAGGAATTAATTTTAAATTAATTTCTTCCACTTCTTTGTTTTGAATATGGAAAAATTGATTCCATATTTGGAATCATAATTTCCATGTTCCGTAAATAGGTTACTTTTATTTTTATACACTTTGAATAATTACTTCGGTAAAAGTTTTATTTTCCTTGGTTAAAGGGTAAATCCTGTATATAACGGTAACAAATAACATTATAATAATAATAAATTACCCTAAAACGCATCCTAACCCTATTGGTGGATACATGTCTGACCATGAAAATCTTTGGGTCGATTTTGGGACCCCATGGATCCACTTGTAAGTGATAATGACACGTTATATTAATTAAGTTAAAGTAAATACAAAAATGGCAAACGCATATATCTTTTAGAAAAACAATTTTTTAAATAGGGATATATATGTTATAATTTCGACTCTAAATATTCATTAGAAAGCTGAAAATATTTACTACATAATATTATTTTATTTATAGTATTTATACATTGAATAATTAAATTTATTTTTGACACAATAATGATGCAGTATTTTCATTATTAATGAATGAATCAAACAACTAGTATTATAAATGTTAAATTGAACATAATCTGAACGTTTTGATGACATACAAGAATTTAATTGGTTAAAATTACATATTATGATTTCTTAAATGAATTTTATTCGAATTAATAATTTTCTTATGACTTTAACATAAATCAATTATTAAATATTGTCAAAATTGAAATAAATGAGTTTTTAAAACAAGTATTATATTATTAATTGATAATAAATTCCTAAAAATCTATGGTTCAGAAAAATGTCTTATATAATGATAGGTGTATCAATAATCGACCACTTGGGGGTCATTTGGATGTATATTTTATGTTTATTACCTATATAATATAAAAAGACAAAGAGACATGGTAAATGTCAATCTAATTAACTAAGAGATAAAACTAATCGATAAGGTTAATATAATGACCCAAACATGTATAAAATCTATTGGTTGAAGGTATTTAGACCCATACCCACCGTAGACATTTAATAATCCACTTTGAGGATATTATAAACCGAATATTAATTTATTATAAATTAATACTTTAATTTTTTTCATAAAGAGCCCCTCCTCACCCTTATAAAAGGACACAACTCCTAACAAATTATTCAAACCTTCAATGCCTTTTGGTTCGGCCAAAACCTGCTCAAATACTCTCTAAAAATCTCTAAAATCAACCTATATTCCATTTTTTTTATGTGAAATAAAACCTACAGAGCCCTTTTTATCAAATCAAAAGAAAGAACCCACAGAAGAGGTAATGTTTTCACCACCTTTTTTCAAGTTCATTTCTACTTAAACTTCTTCTTTCATTGTTATTTCCTTTCTAAATTAACAACTCCAGTATCTTATATATACTGTGATGTTATAATAAATATGTTACAACCATATTCAGTATTCCATCTATCCTTTTAATGACATGTCACCATACGTGCGTATGTACGACTTACCGTCTCCACGTCGTGGTGTAATTGTTATTCAAAAACATTATTATTTGGATGGGTATTATAATGATATGTAATTGATGTAAATAATAAATATAAAATGATAATTATTCAGTATATATGATATACCATCCAATTATATATTATTTTAAAATCCAAATACTGATATTCCCACTCGTGCGTACGTACGGACTACCGTCTTCACGAATGTCATGAGATACATTCCCCATCGTATCCATGAAATTATAATTATCATTTGTTGAATAAAAATAATGTTTAAGGAATATATATCATTCTATATATGAATAATATAAATCTCATCCATAACAAATATGACTCACATAACAATGAATATAATGAAAAATGAATCTGTTAACACCCGAAACGATGATAATACTAGGATATTATTAACAAATCAATGATAAAAGGTCATATATGATATCATATTAATGTATATGATTATTGTGTTATTTAGTAAAAAATATTTCACCATTACACAGGAGTTTAACCTACCCTCAACCAAGGAAATGTACAAGGTAGGGGTTTATTTCACAATCTCTTCATTATCTGAGGTTGTTTATTCGTAATTATCTACTGTGACCTCTTTATCATCCACATCCATATTTCATAACAATGTATTTCAAAACGTTATTAATATTTTATAGAATAACGGTTAATGTCATTTATACCCTTGTTGGACTTTTTATAAGAATTTTATAAAGGAATATTTCCGCCATTTTTCAAACGAGGACCTTTTTAACATTTTCGATAAATTAAGGTAACAATGACTTTTTTTAACTTATACGTTGGGTGAAGCTATTTTCCACCATTGTAAAATCTTCGAAGCTTCCCTTATAATATAATATGAATATTTTAAATAGAAATGATTTATTTTATAATTATGTGATTTTAAAATGATTTCAAATAAAATAGATATTTCTCTCAAATAGTTTGATGTCATCTATTTCAACATTCATTGATTGATTTTATGCTTATTTGAATTTGATTTATTATAATACAAAACTGCCATATTGTATTGAAGGTGTTGTGATATGTTTGACTATGGATGTGTTATTTTTATACCATTCATGGTTTATGGAGAAAGTATTTACATTTCATATGCTAGTCTTAATACGAATGTTTATGATATGTGTAAACCTCTTCAAATGAGGAATGTATTGGACTTAGTAAGTGACGGGTGGAGATCGCTATAACTCCTTGATGCATTAGTAGGTCTTATGAGACAAACTAGTGTCTTGGCACGAGGCTTTGACAAAATATTTTTTTTAGTCTTGCCACAAGGCCTTGGATACATGGTTATGATAGTCTCGTATTATGCATTCCATCATTATGAAAGGGGAAATTGGTATTACATGTGATTATTAAATTAGTAAAATATCCATGTGAATAAGTAAATGGAATTATTTCATTTTATTTCTTCCACATTAAACTGAATTTCATGTTTAAAAGTCTTTTGTATTAGTTATACATTGCCTTAAATTTTTATTCTTTTTTTTAAAAGGTTGGGGCTGAAGCCTCATTTTTATTATTAAATCCAATCAAAGACCTCTTTTTAACTGGGTAGAGGGAAACCCATTACATAGCCCGAAGGCCCAGTGGGCTTGTAGCCCTTTATATAGCCCGTAGGCCCAAATTTTAAGCCCAATTCACATTCTGTGAATAGTAACCTGCTGCTACAGTACCTGCACAGTATCGTCGCCGCTACAATGGCCTGCCACCGCTACAGTACCTGCTGATGAACAGTGTTGCCGCTGCTACAGTACAGCTACAGTCCAGCTACAGTACCTGCGCCCCATGGGTTTTGAACCCCCATTTTCTGTGTAGTATTACAGGGTGCTTACCACTATGCCAAACCCCAACTACATTTTTTTTAAAGTTTGGGGCCGAAGCCTCATTTTTATTATTAAATCAAATTAAAGTCATTTTTAACTAGGTAGAGGGAAACCCATTACATAGCCCGAAGGCCCAGTGGGTATGTAGCCCATTACATATCCCGTAGGCCCCAATTCTAAGGGTAATTCACATTCTGTGAAAAGTAACCTGCTACTACAGTACCGCACAGTATCGCCGCCGCTACAGTGCCCTGCCACCGCTACAGTACCCACTGATGAACAGTGTCGCCGCTGCTACAGTGCCGCTACAGTACTGCTACAGAACCTGCGCCCCATGGGTTTTGAACCCCCATTTTCCATGTAGTATTACGGGGTGCTTACCACTAAGCCAAACCCCAACTACAATTTTTATGCTTATTTATGAAAGTTTCAGCTATATTTTTATCATTACTGGGCCTCTATGCTCACCCCTTTCTATGTTTTATTTTTCCCAGGATGAGAAGAAGTATTTTATGAATGACCTAAATGGATAGTATGAGGGGATATGAGTGTCGAATATGGAGACTATGTTGTTGTAGTTTTCATTTTTGATGTAATGAAAATTGTATGAATTTATCTAGTGATTCCGAGTCTACTAAACTAATCAGTCTTTCGAGACATGATCTTTTGTGATCATCCCAATGTTATGTAATAATGTACCGACTCTAGGTAACTATGGTTGGGGTGTTATAGTTGGTATCAGAAGAAGTTTTGTACATTCCTTGGATTCTAGATTTAGATAAACTCTAATTAGAGCACGTATACCTAAGATGGACTTTGAGGATTAATATAGAAGAACTTCCCAGAATTTTGCTATTGTAGAGATTGTGTGAGTTTTCTGAGAAATACATCCTTGTCTGCATACGAGAAGGTAGTGGAGGATCTGGCACAGATGTACCTAGGGATAAATCCCGAAAACACCGGTTTGATTTAGACTCAAACGGGAACTGGTTCACAAAAACTGGCCTTGCTGCACTCTTGGTTATGACACTCTCAGGGGATATGATTAAGATAATATTCATTTTCATTACAAATCATTAAGAAGGGTTTATGAGTATATAATCCCCCAATTAAAACATCATTATGATTATGGATTATATCTATAAACCATTCAATTTACTTTAGGAATTTTACATGTTGGGAATTATTCATTTTAATTCATAAACTGACCTAGTTTATGCTATTGTATTGAAATGAAGCCCAGTTGAAGGAATACGAACTCCATCAATACGTATGCTCCAAATAGTAAGAAGGATCATATATTTAACAGTATTCAGCCAACATTTATAAGAGAAATGGTCTCCCACATATTCTCAACATATTAATAAATAGTATCATGTGTTGATAATATATGTAATGAATTTTTTTGAGTCCTATGGCTTTGAAGGGAAGAAAGAGAGGAAAAGGTTAGAATAGATCAAGATATATAAAGGGAAGACAGAAAAGAAGAATTTTTTCATATGTGATAACTATGGGAAGAAATACACTGGAACTTTCTTGAATGGAATGATAGATTATTATAAGTGTGGAGAAAAAAGATACCATGTATGTGACTGCAAGGGTAAGAAAAAGGTTTCAAATGTAAATACTCCATCTGCAATGAGTTGGGACACTACGTGAATCAATGTCCCATTCATAAGAGTATACCACAAATGATGTTATTGGATAATAATCAAGTTATTATACTACCATAGATGAGGAAAAATCATTAGAGTTCTTATATTGTAATTAGAGAATTATGTCATTTTAGTGTTTTATCACCAATGTACTGGTTATAATAATTATAAAGTATATAAGGATTATACTGCAGTACTATTTCATTAAGGACATGAGATTTTGTGGAATGTAGAAGAGTCACACAATAACAGGTTATATTTTTGGAAAACATATGGTTGAGAGAACGATAAACCATATTATGTTTTTGATACCGATGTAGTGATTTTGGAATAATACATGATTGATTTGTATAAATTATATTAGATATTATTGATTACCTTGAAACTAATTAATGATTTGTATATTCCTTCACTACTGGTGTTTACAAATTTTTTGGATAGAAGGAGTATATCTTGTATTCTATAAGGAATAAGGGATCAGGAATGTAATCAATATGTTTTTATGGTAATTCAAGATGTTGCAGTGTTTTAAAAGATTACATGATGAAGGTGTTCACATGTTATTACGTGGAAACAAATAACTTCATTGAGTATACCTTCCATATAAATTTTGTACTATGAGTTTGGATAGAAGTATTTTGGATAAATGTAGTTTGAGATTATTTTTGGATTGCCATAATAGGACAACCCGGAGGTTGGGCGGCAACCCGTCGCATCTGGAAACGCCGTGAGAATTGAACTCACAACCGAAGAGAGATAAGGGTGTATCAGCTACCACTGGTCCATGTGATGTCCTCGATTTAATAATGTTGTCTTTTTTAAAATAATCTGATAGATGAATTATAAATTCATTTTTTAACCATATACAAATATGATAAATAGAATATTATTTTTATGTTATATTATCTTTTAGAGTGAAAGATGAGTTTGTGGTAGAAATTAGTTAAAGGATGGGACTCTAATTATCAAGTATATATTTTTATTCTTATATTATTCTATGAAGAAATTAATTCATATACATTAGTGAAGATATCTTTAAAAAATGTGTTATACAGATACCATATGTTTTGTTTAACTGATGGTATTTTAAATCATCATAGATTGATGAATTTAAGGCCCTCAAATATACATTTTTTGTGATTGATGACCTTAATCACTACCTAAAAATAATTTATTTTTTTCTTCCAATTATATGTCACTAATTTCCACCAATTTTCTCCTACTAGAGATCATAATTTGGTGGTGAACCTTTCATTTACCTTTTCCTCTTATTAAGACTAAATTTTATTAACCTAATTTCTGATGTGGGTTTTCTCAAAGGTGTTTTCTATTTTCAACCTTTTATTTTCGAAATATAAATTCAAATTTTGAGGACACAATTTATTTCTAGAGGGAATAATGTGATACCACAATATTCTACAGTAGGTTTCCCTTTGAATAATTCAATAACTTGCATTATACGCAATTTCGAGATTCTAACACAACATGACCAATCAAACTAGTCGTTATAAATAGTAATACCCACTTTTTGAAATTTTATAAACATTATCTCTCAAAATGGACAATATTTTTGGATTAGGAATATCAAAATTAGCCTAGGGTGAAATTTTGGTACTTTTTGGGTAACTTTTATATTTTGATGAATAGTGAAAATTGCTAAATTTTAATTAAAAACTACTTTTTTAATCAAAATAATTAATAGTGATAAATTATAAATCCGAGTGGTTTAAAGTATATTTAGAATATATTTTTACCATTTAACACAATTTGGTTCATTGGAAATAATTTGACAATTAAACCGGACATAATCATGTGTCAATCTTTTGATAGTTATTATTTCTTAAAAACATGCTTTTTGTTATGACAGTGGAAATTAATTTTAAATTAATTTCTGCCACTTCTATGTTTTGAATTTGGAAAATTGGATTCTATATTTGAAATCCGGATATCCAAATTGTGTAAATAGGTAACTTTTATTTTTAGACATTTTGAATAATTACTTCCGTAAAATTTTTATTTACCATGGTTAAGGGTAAATTCGGAAAATAAGGGTAAAAAATAATGTTATAATAATAATAAATTACCCTAAAACGTGTCCTAAACCTATTGGTTGATGCATGTACGACCATTGTCATATTTGGGTTGATTTTGGGACCTCATGTATCCACTTGTAAGTGATAATGACACTTTATATTAATTAAGTTAATGTAAATACAAAAAATGAAAAAAGCATATATCTTTTAGGAAAATAAATTTTACTTTGGGTTATATATGTTATATTTTAGACTATAAATATTAATTATAAATATATAAATATTTCCTATATAATGGTATTATTTTATAATTTTTAGACATTGAATAATTATATTTATTTATGACACAATAATGATGTAGTATATTCATTATTAATGAAAGAATCAAATAACTAGTATTATAAATTTTAAAATAAATATAATTAGAACGTTTTGATGACATCCACGAATTTATTTGGATAATATTATATATTAGGATTGTTTGAATGAATTTTATTCAAATTAATAATGTTTTTCTGACTATAGAAAAATCCATTATTAAATATTGTCAAAATTGTCATAAATGAGTTTTTTAAACATGTATTATATTATTAATTGATATTCTATTGCTAAAAATCTATGTTTCAGAAAAAGGACTTATATAATGATAGGTGTATCATTAATGGACTACTTGGGGGTCACTTGGATGTATATAGTATGTTTATTAACTATATAATATAAAAATAAAAATTGACACTGTAAATGTCAATCTAATTAACTAAGAGTTAGAACTAAAAGATAAGGTCAATATAATGACCCCAACCTATCTAAAATCTGTTGGTTTAAGGGATTTCGACCCATACCCACCTCAGTATTTAAATAATACACTTTGGATCCATTAGAAACCGTATATAAATTTATTATAAATTAATACTTTAAGTTTTTCCTAAAGATATCCTCCTCCCCCTTATAAAAGGACACAACTTATAAAAAATTCTTCAAACCATCGAATCCTTTTGGATCAGAAATAACTTACCCAAATACTCTCTCAAATTCCCTCACTTAAACCTGCATGTCATAGTTTGATCAGAAATCCAACCTAAGGAGACCTTTTGATCAAATTAAAAGGAAAACCCCAAAGAAGAGTTAATGTTTTCACCACTCAATCCAATACTCTGACCCCTTGTTCCTCTGTGAATCTCTGAGGTGGATCAGAAGTGGTGGTCACATGGGTGATTGCGGTTATGAGGTTTAGTGGTGGATGGTGTCCCAGCACGGCCGAAGTCGTCTCTCTCTTATGAAGATGGTTTCTCTTTTGATGTTTCTTCCTCATAGCCAGTGGTGGAGGTGGCGATCGTCGACGTTGGAGTGGCCATGATTACGAGATCTCTTTCAAGGCCCAAGTCCATTATTTTCTCTACTATAACACCAGGATTCCACCAATCTTATCTTAGTTAGATATTTGCGGTGGTTTTTACTCTGCTTTGGGATGTGAGTTCGAATGTCCAACAGTGTCCCAGGGAGTGTCTCTTGTGATGGTTTATTATGTATCTTCGGGTATCTCGGGTTGGTCTTCCTTTTGGTTATGGTAGTTCATCGTCGGGAGGTACTCGTATGTCCAGTGGTGGTATTCCAATCTCCGGTGGCCTCTCCCTCTCTACTCTGGCTCCTAAGTTCCATCGCTCCCCCCAAGTGTGGTTTGGTGCGGCTGTTCTCTAAGTGGCTTTGGGATGTGTTGTTCGAGCGGCCGGTGGTGATTCAGGAGGCTCCACCAGTGCATCCAAAGATGTTGATTTCGACGGTTTAGGGTGATTTCGACGGTTTATGGTGATTTTAGGTGATGTTGTCTTTCTCGTGGTGTTTTCTGGTATTCAGCGATATTCGGTTCAGCGGCAATGACAGGCACGATACGTGGTTTCTATTATGTGAGTCTTAGTGTTCTGAAGTATTTCATGTTCTGTGAGAATGGTTTGATGTATTGGGGATTATGGAAAGTGGGTTCTCATTCGGGGGAAGGGGAGGAGATAGTGGTGATTTTTACTATCAAGGGGCGCGACCCAAGGTGCTTTGGTAGGATTCTGTCTGGTGTGTTCCATCGGTATCTCGGAAATCATTCAGTTCTTGCGGTTTTAGGACTGGGGTAATCAATTGTCTGTGTTGTGTTTTTTGATGATGGTGATTCGTTTCAGAGAGCATGAATCATGGATCTCACGACTCAAGGCGATTAGATGGTGTTGGGATCGATGATTTATTTTCAAAATTTGAATTTAGCGATTTGGGGAGTACTGTTTTGTGAATTCTAAATCTAGTTTTATGTCTAGTTGTGTTATGGTTTTTCATCTAGAATTTATGGTTGCCATTTATCCTAAAAATGGCTTTTTTAAAATACAAAAAATATGGATTTGGTGGTGGTGGTAATGTTTTCACTGCCCTTTTTCATGTTCCATTATTCTTTTACTTCTTCTTTCATTGTTATTTCCTTTATAAAATAATAACTACAGTATCTTCTATATACATTGATGTTATTATAAATATGTTACAAAAATATTTAGTATTCCCCCAATCCTTGGAATGACATGTCACCATACATGCGTACGTGCGTCTTACCGTCTCTATGTCGTGGTGTAATTGTTATTCAAAAAAATTATTATTTGGATGTGTATGATAATGATATATATTTGATGTAAATAATAAATATAACATGATAATGATTCTGTATATATGATATATGTCACGACCCGTCCTCGGGGCCCGTGTTGTGACTACCCCAAGCCCGCCTTCCATAGGCCAGGGGCTGGCGACTAGCACCAAGGCGTAAATCCCGATAAAAGGGAAGGCATTTCCTTTGTAAAGTAAACAAGAACCATAGAGTACAAGCGGAAGGAGTAAACACTAAGTAAAAACTGAGTACAATAGTAAGTATGGAAAGTAAAAAGGGGCCGAAAATACAAGCCCAATTGTAAAGTACAACTAGAAAGGGAAAACATCAACTGTAAAGTAAAGCCGCTACGCCGAGCTGTCCACTGGAAATCCCACCTGAAGGGTGGGTACAGATAGCTCCACTACTCCTCGGGTCCCGCCGTCCGCTCTGAGCACGTCCCGCCCAGTGGTCCACCTCCAGGTACTGTCCTGCTCTGCATGCCTCAACCATGATCAATGTTGTCCGTCGTCTGCAACCAACACAACGTAGTGCGGGCATAGCCCGTGCAGGGGTGAGTATAAGCTACTCAGTAGGGACCCCGAGACCCCCGAAGGTCTCCCAAAATATACAAAGGATAAATCACAAAGGAAAGATACAACCACGAAGTAACAACCGAAACTGCTTAGGTATATTCCCATACATATACCTAAGTCATCAATTCCAATACGCTCCAACCTCCGAGCCCAAGCACAACTCAGTCCACACAGGAAAGTATACATATTCCACACAGGAAAGAAAACGTAATCCACATAGGATACCACAACACAATCCACAGAGGAAAGAAACAGTATTCAGCTCACACAGGTATACATCATCGAAAAGGTGAAAGAGATAATCAGACATAGATACTGAATCATCTAAGCTGGGACCCACATAGGATACAAGACCAGTTGTCTTCATTGTTTCATCTATGCTGGGACCCACAAAGGATACAAGACCAGCACTGAACCATCAATGCTGGGACCCACATAGGATACAAGAGAAGCACAACTAGGACCCACATAGGATACCAGACTAGCTGTCTTCATTGATTCATCTATACTGGGACCCACATAGGATACAAGACTAGTATTGAATCATCTAGGCTGGGACCCACATAGGATACAAGACCAGCAAAGCTAGGACCCACATAGGATACAAGAACAACTGTCTTCATTGATTCATCTATACTAGGACCCACATAGGATACAAGACCAGTATTGAATCATCTAAGTTGGGAACCACATAGGATACAAGACCAGCACAGCTAGAACCCACATAGGATACAAGACCAGCTGTCTTCATTGATTCATCTATACTGGGACCCACATAGGATACAAGACCAGTATTGAATCATCTAAACTGGGACCCACATAGGATACAAGACCAGCACAGCTAGGACCCACATAGGATATAAGACTAGCTGTCTTCATTGATTCATCTATACTGGGACCCGCATAGGATACAAGACCAGTATTGAATCATCTAAGCTGGGACCCATATAGGATACAAGACCAGCACGGCTCGGACCCACATAGGATACAATACCAGCTGTCTTCATTGATTCATCTATACTGGGACCCACATAGGATACAAGACCAGTATTGAATCATCTAAGCTGGGACCCACATAGGATATAAGACTAGCACAGCTAGGACCCACATAGGATACAAGACCAGCTGTCTTCATCGTCGGAGTCCACTGAGGATCTTTGCACAATCGTCGTCGCAGTCACAGTAGCATTCGCAGCCAGCACTAGGGTTCCCGCACAGAGAAAGCTCGTTCGGGAGGGTCCGCTCCACGATCCAAGATGTTGATCCATCAACTGTCACATAGCTCAGAGTTGATGTATCCAAAAGTTCAGTATCATCAACAGGATCTCAACGTCGCAGACGGCTCGTCGATCGGACACCCGATCTGAGAGTTATTGGCTTTTTTGTCCTAGGGGCCCAGTTGGTTTTTAAGGCAAAACCAACCCGACCGTACTCCACCTACGTCCAAACCTCGGGTGGAGTATTCCAAAAGATCCGTATCACTAAGAGAAACTCAACAAAGTTGACGGCACGTCAATAGGACGTCTGTAGCTCATGATATCTGTGTTTCCGCTCCGAGGGCCCGGTTGGTTTCGTGTACGATCCAACCCGGCTGAACTTAAAGTATTTTGAAACCTTGAGTGTGATATACCAAAACGACCGTCTCGATCCAAGGATCACATCGCTGCTGACAGAGGGTCGTTTGGAGGTCCATAGCACGAGTTATGGGCATTTTAACCCAAACAGTTTGGTATCGGGGCTTTCGGGCTCAGGCCGACCCGGCCCGAGACCCCCCCCGGCTGGCCCGAACCGGGTCGACCCGCCCCAGACAGGGTCGGCCCGGCTTGGCGGACCGGCCAGGTGCCGGTCCGGCTGGGGGCAGCGCGCCCTACGCACTGCCAGCTCTGCATCGGCTGAGTTGATTGAAAACGAGGGGGGCTCCTACCCCCCTTGTGAAACCCCCCCCCCCCTCATTATGGGGGGCCGATCAACTGGCCGGGTGGAATTTATTTCCCCCAGGTTGCTCCTTTCCGGCCGGCCCGACCTGGCCGGCCGCTCCCTCACAACGGGACCGGCGGTGGCCGGTCCCCTTCCGGCTCCAACACCGGCGGCCCGGCTGGCCGCCGGTCACCACGCTCCGCCGCGGCCCGGAACCGGACGCGGCCCTTGTCGTCCGGCGCGGTGCAACGACACCGCGTCCCTCCGCCGCGGCTCCGCTCCAGCCGTGGCACCTTCGACTTCCTTCGACGCGACTTGATAGCGTCGTGTTCTTGAATTTCTTTCCACGGCGTGGCGTGACGCTGCCGCGCAATACTTGCCGTGTGATTCCCGCGTGGTGCGACGACAACACGCCATCCCATTCCATTCACAAGAAACAATCATGAACAAAGGAGGGGGTTAGACCGTGTTTGTGCGGTCCGGCCCCCTCTCGTTAAACGATAACATTTATTCGATTAACCACAAAGTTTGACATGATTGAATCAAGAACGGAATAATTTAATAAATAACAAAATTCCCCAACCTCGGTTTTAAGATCGGGGAACGTCAACGAGCCGCGGATGACGAGCGTCGCGGAGGTCGGGCGTCGCGGGGGAACGTCGACATCGCGAAGCGAGGATTTGAAGTCATTGACGACGATTTCGTCACGGAAAACCATCGTGGAAGAGACGACGCGGAAGGAGAACGTCGCGTCATGGATATGGCATCACGGAAGAACCGTGTTCTTCGGCGGAGAAGTTCTTCATTGATGAATGGTGTCCTTCGTGTTCTTCGTCGAGGTTGAAGAATAAGAAAAAGAAGAAGAAGCTTTCCCCAAACCTCTCAAGGTGGCAAAAGAAAACTAACCAAAATAAAATAAGTCTAAGGCATATTATATTTACACAACTAAACCACTTTGAATTTAAAAAGTTTGAAATTAAATAACTCATCTCAATTAATAACTCAAGTTGTCAAAATTAAAAAGAAGAGGAGTTATTGGGAGTTTAAAGGGGAGTTGAAGAGTTAGGGTTCGTGTGGGCCCCACCACACATAATCCACTCAAGGGAGGTTAAGTGGATGTGGGTCCCACCTCTAACTCCCTTTGGGAGGATATAACCAACATGGTTTAAAATAAATTGTGTTCCACAATTTATTTAACTACATCCAACTTTCCCCAAAACTAACCCTCAACCCGCATAAAACGCAACCTCGGAAAAGGTCTCCTTAAGTGAAAATCGGCGCTACGAGTTCATCGGTGCCCTCAGAATTCGATTACGGGCACCGGTTCAAAAGTTAGAAATTCCCACTCGTTCGTTCACTGAACGTACCCGAGCCAAAATTCGGAAATTGATTCCGGGAAAACCGGGCCTCAGAATCAGGTGCCGTCAAGAAACCGCGCTCTAGTAAAATTCCAAAGAAAATTAAGAAAAAATTTCCCTTGAATTTTATGGGTCTTTACAATATAACATCCAATTATATACTATTTTAATATCAAAAGAATGATATTTTCGCTCGTGCGTACGTACGGACTACCGTCTCCATGAACATGATGAGATTCATTACCACTCGTATACAAGCAATTATAATTCTAATTTTATGATTAAAAATAATTTTTAAGGACTTGATATCATTCTGGATATTTATAATATAAATCCCGTCCTTAACTAATATGACTCACATAATAAAGAATATAAAGAAAAATGAATCTATTAAAACCCAAAACGATGATAATACTAAGATATTATTAACAAATCAGTGTTAGAAGATCATATATGATTTCATATTAATGTATATGATTCATGTATAATTTAGTAACAATTATTTCACCATTATACATGAGGTTAACCTACCCTCAATCAAGGAAAAGTACAAGGTAAGGGTTTATTCTACAATCTCTTAATTATCTGAGGTTATTGATACATAATTATCTACTGGAACCTCTTTATCATCCACATCCATGTATCTTAAAAATATATTTCAAAACAATCTTACAATTTTACAAAATATGGGTTAAAGTCATTTATACCCTTGTTGGACTTTTAATAAAAAGTTTAAAATGGAATCATGACATCATTTTACAAACAAATACCATTTTAACCTTTTCGAAAAATTAAGGTAAAAATGTATTATTTTTATCTTATACGGAGAGTGTGGCTATTTTCCACCATTGTAAAATCATCGAAGCTTCCCATACAAACTTATAATAATTTTTCAAAGTAAATGTTTTATTTTATAATTATGTAACTTTTAAATGATTTAAAAAAATATATATTTCTCTCAAATAGTTTTGATTTCATCTATGTCAACATCCTTTGATGGATTTAAAGCTTATTTGAAGTTGATTTATTATGATACAAAACATCCATATTGTATTAAAGGTTTTGTAATATGTTTGACTATAAATGTGTTATTTTTATACCATTCATGGTTTATGGAGAATGTATTTACATTACGTATTGTAGTTTTAATACAAATGTTTATGTTATGTTTAATCATGTTCACATGAGTAATGTATTGGACTACGTAAGTAATGGGTGGAGCCTGCTATAGCTCCTCGATGCATCGGTACGTCTCATGGGACAAACTAGTGTATTGGCACAAGGCCTTGAAAAAATCTTATTATTAGTCTTTCCACAAGGCCTTGGCTACATGGTTTTGATAGTCTGGCATTATGCATTCCATCATTATTTAAGGGGTTATTGGTATTTCATGTGATTATTCGATTAGTAGAATATCCATGTGAATAAGTAAATGGAATTATTTTATTATATTTATTCCATATTAATATGAAGTTCAAGTTTAAAAGGCTTTTGTTTTAGTTATACGTTTCCATAATGGTTTATGCTTATTTATGAAATTTTCCTCTATATTGTTGTCCTTACTGGGCATCTGAGCTCACCCTTTCTATGTTTTATTTTTCCCAAGCTATGAAGAAATATTTTATGAATGACCTGCAGGGATAGTATGAGGGGATATGAGTGTGCAATATAGAGACTACGTTGTTGTAGTTTTCATTTTTATGTAATGTAATATTTATGAATGTATGTAGTGTTTCCAAGACTACTAAACTAATCGGTCTTTTGAGACTTGATCTTCTTTTATCATGCCAATGTTATTTAATAATGCACCGAATCTGGGTAACTAGGGTTAGGGAATTACATATTTACTCTTATATACTTCATAATGGCTGATAATGAAAATGTGAATTATCCGAAACATATCTCTCGATAGTGTCGAAGCCAAGAGTGCAACAAGGCCCGTTGTCATGTACCAAGATACCACGGGTCAAGCTCGAATCTCCATGCCAGAGGTTTCCCTCTAAGGTACAACTGTTTCAGAGACACCTATACTAGCTCGTATCCAAACATGGATGTATTGCTGCGATAATACACAAAATCTATACATTACCAAAATTCTAGGATGATCTTATATACTAAACCACAATGTCTATCTTAGGGTAATGTTCTATAATAACAGTTTCTCTAAATCGAGTTCCAAGTTTTTTTCAAAACATCCTATGATAAAAACTGTAATTCCCTGACCCATGTTGCCTAGATATGTTGCATTGTTTTAATACATTGTCATTATTAAAATGAATCAAATACCAAAAAAACGATGAGTTTTGTAGTCATGGAGAATACATTACAAACATGAATCTTACATTACACCTTACAAAATAAAACATAACATAAATTAGTTTTTGATAATTCCATTAATACTCTACCTTAATCATGCTTATCAATTAGAAAACACTTTATAGAATCCTAGGAAAATAAAACATAAGAAATGGGTGGTCTCAAATGCTCAGTAAGGATAACAATATAGTGGAAACTTTTAAAAATCAACATAAATATTTAAGGCATTGTATAAAACAAAAAAATTCTTTTAAACATAAACTTTAGCATAATCTATCAAAGATAAATTAAATAATGACATGTACATATTCACATTGATATTCTACTAGTCGAATAATCACTTGTAATATCAATAAATAATTCCAAATGATGGAATGCATTATTCCAGACATCATAACAACATAGTCAAGGACTTGGGCCAATAATGCAAATAAGATTTTGTTAAAGCCTTGTTCCAAGAAACTAGTTTGTCTCATGAGACCTACCGATTTATCGAGAAGCTATCGATGGATCCACTGATCACATACTAAGTCCAATTCATTCCTCATGTGAAAAGGATTAAACATAACTATTGGATTCACCTTTTTTGTTAATCCCAAATCATGTCTACTTTTAAAATCAGTTAGTTGTTTGATAATATACTTCAATCGATTTAATTTTCATGACATTACTGGTATCATTTTATTGTATAAAATGTTTTTAAGTAAATGTCATTGTTAGAAGTTACTTGTAAGAGGTCACTGGTGAAAAGATCACCGATGAAGACCTTACTGATGAAGTTTACAGTTATAAAAGTATATAGTTATAAATTTACTATTGAATGTCACCAGTAATTGGTCATTGTTGTAAATCCAATTATTAGAGTACCTACTGAAACATAAATATTTTTTGTCAATGTGATATGTCATTGTTGTGACAAATTTTCTGCTACAATGTGTTTCTGTTAGAAGTCCACTATTAGATGAATTATAGTTAGTGAATTCAACCATTGACAAGTCCACCGTTGGACAATTCTATCATAGATAAGTCTATCGTTGGGCATGTCTACCATTGATAAGTCTATCTTTGGTAAAGTCTACCGTTAGTGAATTCTACTGTTGGACAAGTCTACAGTTGGTTAATCCTACCATTAGTGAAATCTATCATTGTACAAGTATAAAATTAGTGAATACTACCATTGGACAAGCCTACCAATGGTGAAGCCTACCGCTAGATATCCCTACTGATTGATGTCTACTGCTGCTTGAGATTTCCTCTAAAGATGCTACTGATTCACATGATACTATTAACAGTCTACTGATATCATATACTATTCCTTATCCATTTTCTTGATACTATAATAATAATCATATCTGATTGATTTAATGAATATGACATTAATTAATATTGTTTGTAGATATATCAGGAGACCATATCTTGACAGTATGAGGTACGTGAAAGTTTGCACGTGATTTCCTCACACATATTGTCGGACCTCAAATACAAAATAAAACTATCGATGAAAAATAATATATATATATATATAATAACAAAGAAAAAAATAGTAGAGTAATGTTTACTAGTCGAATGTATATGGAAGAAACAAATGAAGAACAAGAATAAAAACACTCTAGTGTATATAATGAAGATCAAAGACCTTAACCAAGAGATTTTTGAATAGCATATTCAATGATATACTACTGTGCCTCATCAAATCTCTTATAACAAGAAGTTGAACATCTCAGTACCTAGATGCTAGTACATGGAAGTTGAAACACTTAGTTTTTGGAGACAACTTGAAGAGAAGAACAAAAATCTTCATTTCCTCAACTACAAGAAGTCCAAAGATGACCTGCAAACACATAGAGCATTCTAAACTTCATCATAATTACTCTAGATCTACTATGTTCCATATTTTACATTTCATAGTAGTTTGTGTTTTTTACCCACAAACATTGTCTCTTGTGCTTTAACTTGGGGTACTAAAAATCTCTACTCAAAACTCTCCAACAATTGTTTTCCCACACATAACTATAGAAGAAGCCTTATGTGGCTCAGTTTGTTTTCCCCAGTAGAATTGTGGTAGAGGTTGTAGAACTTGGACAGTGTAAAAACTGTTGTAAAACTCGATATAGGTTGTGTATCATGTTTATTTCTACAAACTACTTTTTTGCAGGTGATCACCAAGTGGAGAGGATTAGGTCTCGGCTTAAGACTTAACCTCTGGTTTACTTTATTGTGCTAAACATCATATAATATTTTTTATTTTATCTGCTACTTATTTTTTTTCAAATATAGAAAACTATTTTTACATTCACTGTGATATTTAGTTTTGGTTAGTCTATGTATATGGTTAATTAAGTAAACCTATTTTAAAAGTTGAATTTGTGATTGCATTGATTCAACTGAGGACTAATCAACCTTAGTGATACTTGTTGAGTAATTAAAAATTTATATATATTGCCTTAATTTACTAGGCTTTTTTTAATTGGGGGATTTTTATCATAATGTTTTTGAACAAAAATTTTAATTAGAACTAAATTCACCCCCTTCTTGAGTGTCCACTCTGAAAAAAATTGGTATCAGAGGGTTTTTATTTTCAATTGTTCACACACTTCTCAAATTTAATTTTAGTTGTATCATAAAGATCTAAATTTTTTTGTCATTTCTAAATTTTCATTTTAATAAATTCTAAGTAACTATGGAAACAATAGTTGAGGGTGCTGCTACTAACATGCCACCTTTCATTAATGGTAATAACTATGCTCAGTGGAAATTAAAGATGAAAATATATTTAGGGAGGATGTGACTTGAAATCATGGATACCATTTAAGAACAACATGTATTGCCTGCTACTGTTAGGGACACATGGACTCAATTGACTGAAGCTGCATATAAAAATAACTGTAAGGAAATGAATGAATTTTACTATTCTCTAGGAGACAGGGAATTCAATAGAATATATTTATGTAAAACAAACTATAAAATTTGTGATTCTTTAGTTGTTTCACATGAGGGAACAACTAATGATAATGAAATGAGACTAAATACATACAATATTGAATATGATAATTTTAAAATGATGTCTGATGAACCTATCTCTGAAATTTATATCAGGATCAATGAAATATTGAACACTATGAGCCTTCGTGGAAAACCAGTGGACAACATGGACAAAATCATGAAACTTCTTCGTTGCCTACCTGAAAATGGAGGGGCACTTATCTTTCCATATGAGAATCTTGTGACATATGCAAACTACCACTGAAATAACTAATTGTAATGCTTATGATATATGAAGAAGAAAATAATCTGAAACATGAAGTAGATGAAGAATCATGTAAGATGTCAGTAGCATTCAAGACTTCAACCTCAAAGAGAAAAGTCAATGAAAAGGTCCACGATCCTGTAGACAGTTCCACCAGTGAAGAGTCAGGTTCATACAGTGATGAGGATATGGATCATCTTAGTAGAAGGGTCAAAAAGTTTTACCGAAAGAATAAATTCATTAAGAATTCACAGTATAATAAAAACTATGATAATAAAGGACAATGGAAGAAATCAAGCAAATGGAATGACAACAAAAATGAAATAATCTACTATGAGTAAAAATGAAATGTTTGTGGGATGGCAGATTGCCCCAAGATGAAAATTAAGACGAAATATGAAGATAAGGGAAAGGGTTATAAAAAGGCTATGAAAGCTAATTAGAGTGATTCTAAAGAAAGCTACAGTGTAGCTAAAGATTCAAATAGTGAATAGAATAATCATGGAAACTTATGTTTCATGACAGAAACATCTGAGGTAACACTTATCTATCCTATACATAATTCCTATTATTTTGGGAATAATATTGAGTCACATAATGACGAAGATATTTTTAAGGTTGAAATATTTGAATACTATGAAATACATGAGTATACCTTTAATTATATCAAAGAAAAATATGAATCATTAATGAGATAACATGCTTTAATTACAAATTATAAGTCAAATGTGGATAATGAAAAAGAAAAATTATCCCAACTGTTAAAAGAAACCACTGAACTTAAATAATCCAATAAACAATTAAAGAAGATTTATTAAGAAGTTTAATGTAGTTAGAGATAACATGACTTTGTTTCAAGGAAAACATATTTCCCCAAAATATATAACTGGTCTAGGGTATCAACCAGAAGAGAGATGGATCATTAAACCTAAATTTATTGCAATATCTGGACAATTCAAAACTAGTTCATGTTTTGGACCATTTACTAAAAATAAATTCTATAAAGGACCAAACAATGGGTTTATGCCTCAAAATATATCTACTGATTGTAGAAAATTTATGAGAAATGTACAGGTTCCCAATGTTTTACATGCTAACCACGCTGGACCTAAGAAAATTCAGGTACAAAATTTACCACATGCCTAATCTGTTTTGCCTGGATGTTGCCTAAAGAGTTCTTGTAAGACACCGTGGTACTTGGATAATGGATGTTCAATAAATATGAGAAGATATTACTCTTTTTTCATGAGCCTTATCAATTTGGATGGTGGAAACGTTACTTTTGGTGACAATGCAAAGGTAAAAATTGTCGGCTTAGGCCAGATTGGTAACCCAAATACAATATTAATTTCCAAAGTACTTTTGTTGGATTAATGTAAAATTTACTTAGAATCCCTGAATTGTTTGATGATGGATTCAATATCAAATATGAAAATGATGTAGGTAATGTTTGTAATCATAAATATGATTTAATATTTACTACTCTTTCAAATGAGAATGTGTATACTATTGACATAAATTCCTTATCCAAAAATATTTTTCCTCCATAAATGACTTTCATAAGGAATCCTGGATGTGGCACAAAAGATTAAGACACTACAATGTGTACTCACGTAGAAAACTGAATAAGAATTGTTTAGTGATATACTTACCTAAATTAGAATATCCCCTTAACAAAGTGTGTAATCCATGTCAAAAGGGAATGAAACACAAAGTTTCTTTCAAACTAATGAATGATTTTTATACTTCTCAACCATATGAATTGTTTCACATTGATTTGATTGGACCTTCAAGATCATCATGTTTAAATGGGAAGCACTATGTTTATTTTCTTGTAGATGATTTTTCTAGGTACTCATGGGTATACTATCTAGCTCACAAAAGTGAATATTGTTATTATTTTATCAAATACTACAAGTCTATAGAAAACCATAGTGGTCATAGAATTAATACCTTGATAAGTGAACATGGGTGTGAGTATGAAAATCAGGAGTTTGAATCCCTTTTCTCATACAATGGCTATACTAAAAATTTCTCTGCTCCTAGAACACCTAATCAAAATGGTGTCATGGAAAGATGAAATAGGGCCCATCATGAAATTTCTAGGACAACGCTCAATGAGTATGATTTGCTAATTTATTTTTGGGTTGCAGATGTAAATATAGGTCGCATATAATCAACAATGTCTTGATTAGACCGGTTCATAAGAATACCCCTTATGAACATTTGAACAATAGGAAGTCTAAGGTAAATTACTTCATAGTTTTATGTTGCAATGACTTTGTCATTATCACTTAGGACAATATTGAAATGTTTGCCACCAAAGGTAATGGAGGAATTATCCCATGCTACTAAATCTCGAGTAAAGCCTACAGAGTATTCAATAACAAAAACAAATTTGTGGAAGAGTCAGTTCATATAAAATTATATGAGACTGATCCACATGAACCCAAAATCTCTCTTTAATTCCTTGAGTAAGTTATGTCAATTCTATACCTCAATGATAATGATAGTGAATCCCCTGTGAAAGTAACCAATTCTGGGAATCTTCTAAAATCATCACCTGTTGAGTCTGAACCAATAAAAAATCATGTGGAGTCTAGTTCAACACTTTATAGAGTAATTAAAACTCTCAAGAATGATTCTTTAGATGATTTAGTAGGGGATTTAAATAAAGGGACATAATCTAGAGCATCTCTGAAAAACCAGGTTGAACATAAAGATTTTCATTCATAGCTTGAACCCAAAAATATTAATGAGTGTATAAATGATGAATTTTTTGTGATGACTATGCAAGAAGAATTAAATCAATTTGAAAGAAACAAAGTTTGGGAACTAGTTGAATGGCCTAAGGATACTTTTCCAATAGTCACTAAATGGGGGTTTAGGAAAAAATTTGATGACTATGGAAATCTAATTAGAAACAAATCAAGGTTAGTTTCACAAGGATATAGTCAAGAGAAATGAATGAACTGTGATAAAACCATTGCACCTATAGCTAGGTTAGAGGCTATTATGATACTACTTGCTTATGCAACTCATCTGAATTTGAAACATTATCAAATTGATATTAAAAGTGCATTTCTAAATGGTTATATAGTTGAGGATGTGTTTGTTGAATAACCCCCGGGTTTTAAAAATTCCCGTTTTCCATATATTGTGTTTAAACTATGTAATGCTTTATATGTTTTAAAGCAAGCTCCAAGAGCTTGGTAAAATAGGCTCATCTATTTTCTTATTTTGAAAGGTTTTACCAAGGGAGTAGTTTAACCTACTCTCTTCAATAAAAGAATTTAAAAATATGTTTTTATAGAACCAATTTATGTAGATAACATCATTTTTTTGATCTTCTTAAAATTATTTATGTACTGATTTTTCAAAAAAAATTCAAAATGAGATTGAAATGAGTTTTATGGGAGAACATGATTTTTTCCATGGATTTCAAAATTTTCAATATAAAGAAGGTATTGTTTTAAATCAAAGTAAATATATTAAGTATCCTTTAAAATGTTTTTGTTTATATGGTATTAGAGGTAATGATAACCTATGATTTCCACTTTTACGTTTGATGCAAATGAAGCTGTAGAACCAGTGGATAAAACCATGTATAGAGGTATGATAGGGAGTCTGCTCTACCATACAACTAGAAGACCTGAAATTATGTTCAATGTATGCATGTGTGCTCACATTCAAGAAAATACAAATGAATCTCATTTAAATGCTGTCAAAAGGATTTTCAAATATCTCAAATATACTCCCAACATAGGACTATTTTATCCAATAAGGGAATCATTTAATCTGATAAGTTATTCATGTGATGGATTTTCTGGTTGCATGTTGGATAGAAAAAGAACCTACGGAACATGTTACCTTTTAGGCTAGTCACTAGTATCATGGTGTAGTAAGAAACCGAATTCTATTGCATTATCAACTTCCGAAGCTAAATATTTTGCAGTAGGTAGTTGTTGTGCTGAAATTCTATGGATGAAACAGACTTTAGTAGACTATGGATATCAATTCAAACATATATCGATAAAATCTGACAACACAAGTGCTATTAACATTTAAAAAAAATACATTATCTCATGCTAGGACAATTCATATTGATGTAAGACATCACATCTTGAGAGATCATTATCAAATAGGTGATATCACTCTTGAAATCATTGGCACTAAACATCAATTGGCAGATATATTTAGAATGACTTTTAATTCGGAGAGGTTAAACTACATCCAAAATGAATTAGGGGTGATAAATTTGAACTTTTAGAACCTCACCATTGATCCTCACTGTTAGAACCTCACCGATGAAACTCACTATTAGAACCTCACCGTTGAACCTCACTCTTAGAACCTCACCGTTGAACCTCGCTATTAGAACCTCTCCACTGAACCATATTATTAGAACCTCACCATTGAACCCCACCATTGAACATCGCTATTAGAACCTCACTGTTAGAACCTCACTATTTGCACCTCACTATCGCACCTCACTGTTACCACCTCACCGTTAGATTCTCCCGGTTGGGTACCTCACTATTGGACCTTACCACTACATCATATTTTATGTAATAATCTGAAACGTTTTATTATTTTTATTTTCTTTTTTTCTTTTCTTCGATTTTTTTTCTTTTCAATCCATATATGATAAAATTATACTACAATCACATTTCAATCCACTCTCTTCCTCACTATCGAACCCCTGCTCTCAAAATCCATAAACCCTAACATTACCATAAACCCTCAAACCACCTAGAAAATTAATAGAAAGGATTAATTGACCATCGGCTGATGATGGAGATGAAGTAAAGCCTAAGAGACCCCAAACTAAGTCAAGTGGAGGTACTAATATATCAATAGATCATTTTAACCCGCATTTGTAAAATAGAACAAATATTGCTGAAAAGGAGTTAAGCAAAGATTGGCTACTCTCGAGAAACTACTTAGTGATGGAAGCACTAGAAGATCATGGATATGTGGAGTGATTTTCCAACAATAATGGAACATACTACCAGTGTGTAGTCAAAAACTTCTATGAATATTTGAAATTTGAAAAGTCCGACGATGAGAACTGACTGGTGTCAAGAGTAAATTGAACTAAGGTAACATTTTAATCTTCAGAATCAGCTGAATGTTTATGGGTACCTCATGAGGTTATTTGTAACTACTATACTGAAGTGATTCCTCTAGGCAGTTATTTTTTTAGATATAAGAATGCATTGGAAGATCTGATAGGAAATGAGACCTCAAAGAATGTGACTGCTGCTGAAATGAATGGAGATGATAGACATTTGATTAAGTTTATAAAACATGTGATAAGTCCCAGGAGAGGGGACTTCGCTGTGTTGAATTATCATGATATTTTATTATTTTATTGGCTGAACCATGGACAAAAGATCATCCTGTGTAGGTTGCTGATGGCTCAGTTGGAAGACATGACTAAGCCAATTTTTGAATCAAATGATCTATTTTATGCCAAACAGATTTCTATGATGCTGAATGATAAGGGAATTACTGGAGATAAAAAGGAAACAATTATAGACAGAAACAATTATTTTATCTCTAAGATAGTCTTCATGTTCATACATAATAGCTAGAATCTATGGATAAAGGAATGGTTAAATGCTAAAGGGAAGCATTATGAGAAATTTGACCCCAAAAATAATCCTTCTAGGACAAAGGATATGAGGGATCCAGGTCTAAAGCATGATGAGACAGAACCAGTGTATTTTGGCTAAGATGTAGAGTAGGATGTGAACATTAGAATGAGGGTACTCTTATAAATGATAGGAGTGATCCTGATCTACCTACCAGTCCTCTAGATGGAATAATTGCTTGTTTAGAACTGAGTCCTCTAATAGAGTTACCGAGAAGAGAATTTTTCCAAAGGGACAATGATGTTGAAGAAACCTGTGAAGAAGAATATGTTGAGGCTTATATAACTTTTAGAGATACCTAATAATATGAAGAAGTTGCTGAATCAGTTCATTATGACCACGAGGAATAGGAGGTTTCTACTGATAAGGATAGTGAAGGGAAATAACTCTGTTTGAGTCCTCTTATAGGAGTCACTGAAAAATCAGTGAGTGAACAGGAATAAGAAATCGTTTCTACTACTCTTACAATAGATATTGTGGATGACTAAGTTGAGGCAGTAGGTCACTATACTGCTGAGATAGTTGATCAAGCAACAACAGTTGCCGAATTTTCATGGGTGTAAGAAGATAAAATAGTTGTCCAAGATATATCTCCAATTGTCGGGGATCATCCTATTGCTAATGGATCAGTATCATTTGTGCATAAAATTGAATGCAGGACTGAGGATCCTGTGTTTTTAGTGTTGGGACTATATTATGATGACTCAGAAGAAGAAAGGCCCAACAAAAGACATTTAGTTCCAAACCTCATTTTGTATATCTAGAAAACTCATTCCCTCAAGACTATGTCAGAAATTATGTCCTTAAAGCCTTGAAATCCAACCTATAGAAAATTTATAAGGATAGGTCCTTTGAGATAGACAAGGTTGTTGCTCTAATTCAAGAGCATTCAGAAACTGAGTTACCCAAAATACCATAAAGTATTCACTATGATCTATTTTAGGATGTAAGGAAGTGTTAGATTCAAATGAATGAGTAGTCAAAATCTGTGGAGATTTTGAAACAATTAGTGGGGATCTTGAATTCTCTTCTAACCTCTAGAGTTCATGTGGACAAGGATATTCAATATGTCAAAAGTGTAGTGCATCAGTTGGTAACTATGTTTGAGGATTTTGATAAGTCCATCAAAACGCATGTCAAAGGTAACGATGATGATGTGAAGAGGTTGACCAGTGGCTTGGCTAAATCCTTTAAGAAGACATCAACATTCTCTCTAGCACCTCTAGGTGCATCTGCATCTTCCTCATCCTCTCCTTATGTTGACATTGAGGAATTCAAATCTATTGTTAGAGATGAAGTGGAAGACATCACTGGTGATAGTAATTCAAACACACAGGTAATTTCTATTACAAGAGTGATTCATTCCTTTGTTGGAAATTATTTGAGGGAAGCCGCTAAAGATCAGATGGCCATCAAGGAACAAGTTGACTTTTATTAAAAAAGTGTCTATAGTATGCATCAAACGGATAACCACTTAAAGTTGCAGTTGGAGACCTTGAGGATTCCACCTGTCACTCGGGCATTTAAAGATCAATTAAGTATGCTTCGAGAGCTGACTCATTCCCTAGAGACATTTATAGAGAATAAGGATGATTTTATCTCTTCCCTGGAGAGAGGTGGAAGTATAATCATGGACTTTTGGAATCTTTTTTTCCATTCCTCCAAGTGGATTCCACACACATCATTGTCCCTCCAGCCTTTACCACTACCTTCGGTGACTTAGGATCTCCCAGTGCTACCCTAATAATGACTCCTTCCCAAGACATTAGAAGCTTGACCCCTACCACTCCCCAAAGATCTACTCACTATAGGCTTACTAATTCTTCTATTGTAGCTCCTCCTAACATACTAACTGACATCCCTCGCCCTATCCCTTGACCTTCAGATCCTACATCATCAGCTTCCAAAGATAAAGCTCCAATGGAAATTTATGATGTGGATTGACTGTTGTAGTATCTTTTGATAGGGCTATTGTACTGATCTTTGACTCATGTAATTATATCACATTACTATAAATATTCCATTTTGTCACTTATTGTATTTTATTTTTCTCATCCCGAAGGGTGAGAAAATACACCACAAGTAAAACAATAGTAATTCAAAATCCATATCACATTAATCCATGCTACAAAATGTGTGATAGGATTATCTGTAATACCTATTTATTCAATTAACTTATCTCTGATTTTCATTATCTCTAATAATCTAATAATTATTCTAATGTTTAATGGCATTATTTGTGATTATAAAAAAGGGGGAGATTATTGGACTAAACTATTTTTATAATCCCAAATCATGTCTAATTTTATAATCAGTTAGTTGTTTGAAAATCTACTTAAATCTATTTTAATACCATGAAGTTACTAGATTCAGTGTACAATATAAAAATGTTCTACGTCATGGTCACTATTGAACGTTACTGGTAAGAGGGCACTGGTGAAAAGATCTCTGATGAAGACCTTACTGATGAAGGTTACCATTATAAATGTATATAGTTGTAATGTTTCTATTGGAAGTCATCATTACATGGTCACTGTTATAAAGCCTACTGTTGCAGTACTTACTGAAACATACAGAAGCTGAGTCAATGAGATAGTTCACTTTTGTGAAAAGGTTGCTGCTACAAAGAGTTTTGGTTAGAAGTCCATTGTCAGACTTATTACAGATAGTGAAGTCTACCGTTGACATGTCCACTGTTGGAAAAATCTACCATTGATAAGTCTACCATTTGGCATGTCTATCGTTCATAAGTTAATCGTTGGTTAATTCTACCGTTTCTGAAGTCTATGGTATGGAAAGTCAACATTTGATAAAGTCTACCATTATTGAAGTCTACCATTGTACAAGTCTACAGTTGGTTAATCCTACCATTGGACGAGCCAACAGTTGCAGAAGCCTACTACTGGATATGCCTACTGATATAAGTCTACTGCTTCTTGAGCTTGCAACTAATGATTCTACCGATTGACAGGCTACTATTACCAGTCTACTGATAACATATTCTATACTTTATCAATTTTCTTTATATTATCATAACGGTCATATTTGATTTATTTAATGCATCTGAAATTAAATATTATTCTTTGTAGACATATCAAGAGAGAATATATTGACAGTATGATGTACGAGAAAGATTGCACATGTTGTCATCACTCCTATTGTCATACCTCAAATACGAAAGAAAAAGACCAATGAAAATGAAGATATATTTATATAAGAACAGAGAAAAACAACAGAGTAGAGTGAAGTTCATATGTCTAATGCATAAGGAAGATACTTATAAAGAACAATAAAGAAGAACGCTCTAGTGCTTATACTAAAGATCCAAGAGCTTCACAAATATATTTTTGAAGAACATATTCAAGGCTATCATGTTCTGCTTCATCAACTCTCTTATACCAAGACGTTGAACATCTCAATACTTGGAAGCTAGTACAATGATGTTACGACACTATGTTTTTAGAGACAACATGCAGAGAAGAACAAAAATCTTCATTTCCTCAACTGAAAGACGTCCAGAGGTGACCTTCAAACACATAGAGCATTCTAAACTTCATCATAATTTCTCTGGCTCTACTGTGTTCCTTATTTAACATTTCTGAGCATTGTGTGTTTGTTACAATGTCACTGTCTCTTGGGCTTTAATTGCGGGATACTTAAAATCTCCACTCAATACTCTCTAACTTTTGTTTTCCCACTCATAACTTTGGAAGATGCCTTCTACGTCTTGGTTAATAGTTTTCCCACGTAGAACTGTGGTATAGGTTGTACCACCGAGACATTGTAAAAACTATTGTAAAACCCGATATAGGTTGTTTATCAAGTTTATTTATACAAACTTCTTTAAGGAAGATGATCACCAAGAGGAGAGGATTAGATCTCGGCTTGAGACTGAACCACTTATTTAATTTTTTGTGCTAATATTTAAATACTGTATTTTATTTTATTCGCTTAATATATTATTCAAAGATAGAAAAATGTATTAATTTCACTCTTATAGTTAGTTTTGGTTAGTGTGTATACATGGTTAATTCAGTAAACCTGTTTGAAAATTTGAATTAGTGATTTCATTGAATCAACTAAGGACTAATAAACATTAGATAAACATGTTGAGCAATTAAACATTTATATCTCTACTGCCTTAATTGAATGGGATGCATATAATTGGGGATTTTTATCATAATGGTTTTAACATAAATTTTAATTGGAACTCAATTCACACCCTCTTGAGTATCCACTACGACCAACAATATCATAAACATTTTAATTAAAACTTGCATAAGAAATTTAAATACATTATCCATAAATGATGAATGGTTTAAAAATAACATATACATAATAAAACTTATCGCAAAACCTTCAATACAATATGGAATATTTTTATCAAAATAAATCAACCACGATCATGTATAATATCCTGTAAAGGATGTTGACATAGTTGAATATTATCACTAAAATTATTTTAGAGAGATATCCCATATTAATGAAATCATTTAAAAGACACATAATTTATAAAGGATTTAATTTCGAATATAATTATGAATCAAAGTGTCACAAACCAATTTAAAAAATTTGAATGGAATTAGGATTTTAAAACATTCGTGTCCATATAAATAAATCCTTAAAACCATTTTGAAAACATGGTCATTAATGAGAAAGCATTAGAAGAATAATTCATTAAAACATTTAAAGAGATGACTTAGTAAAGTGGTCTAGTAAAAATAATCCATTTCAAAACATTTTTATGATACATGTTCATGGAAAATAAGTATCTTCTAGTAGCTACATACTTAAAAAAACCTTAGATAATAAAGAGATTGTGAAATTTTCCCTTACCTTACTGTTTCTTTTGGTCGACGGTACGTTTAAACTCTAGTTAAATGACCATAGTATGTTTTTAAATTATACCAGACCCATATTCATATTTATTATATGATATATTATTCATTTATGACATTACACTACCCATTTAATAATGATTTATATGTTCAATTAACATTTCGGGTAATTATCACTTTCTTTATCGTACATGTTTTAACTTGTTATTCTTGATCATATCATTTAGATCATGATTTAAATACTTCAAGAGTATAAAAATAGATTTATATATAATAAATATATGGAATATAAATATTTATAATAGATAGATATATAAAATTGAAGGAACCGTTTATGGGGTCGGTAGGCCATACGTACACATAAACGTTGTTTCAGTTTTCATATCATATTAAAAGAATGTAAGTGAATAAAATATATGTAAGTACATATATATATATATCCAGTAGCTCTATTATGTCATTTATTATGTATATATTAACAATATATATTATTATAATCATTTTTAATGGTAAACGTTTGAATGAATCTCATCGCGTCAAGGAGACGGAAATCCATACGTACGTAGGAGTGAAAATATGATTATATTAATTGTGATATAATATGTAATTGTATGGTATAACATATATACAGAATCATTAACATGGTATATTTTTTATTTAAAATAGTTATACTCATTATTATACCCATCCAAATAATGAAGTGTTTGAACAACAAACTACACCATGGCGTGGAGATTTTAAGTCGAATGTATTCATATATGGTGAATTTGTCATTTAGAGGATGTATATAATAATGAATATTTTTGTACCATTTTAATAATAAAATCACAGTATATAAGAGGTAATAGATTTATTATTTTTGTATGTAAACTATAATGAAAGAGAAAATGGAAGAGGAAAAGAACTTGATAGAGGGTGGTGAAATTATTACCTCTTCTTCGGGTGCTTCATTTTGAGTAGATCGAATGGGATACATAGATAGGATTTATGATAAAAGTAAAGACTCTAGGATATTGTGAGGGAAGATGGTAGGATATTTGGTCGTGGTGTTTCCAGGCCAAATGTCTTTGGAGGTGTTATTTTGAGAGAAGGGAATGTTCCCTTTTATAAGAGGGGTGAGGGTCACATTAGGAAAATATTGAAATATTAATTTTTTATACCATCATATTCTGTATATAATGGCTCCAAATGAATTTATTTAGAGCCTTATGTGGTTATGGGTCTAGAAAGGCTCAACCAATAGGTTTTAGACATGGTTTGGTTACCATTTTAACCTTATCTTTTATATTAAACTCTTATGTAAATAGTTTAACATTTACCGTGTCTTCTTGTATTCTTACACTATATGGTTAATAAACTTACTCTAAACATCCTAGAGAACCTAAAGTGTTTAATTAATGAAATATATAATATTACTTGTGCCCTTTTTCCAAACCTTATATTTTTTGGAATATTATATCAGTCAATAATATAGTATTTGTTTTAAAAATTATTTTATGTCAATTTTGACACTATTGGGTATTTTTTTGTGAATGTTATCACAACATGAATACATCAAACAAGATAAATTCAAAAAAACCCAAACATGTCATATTCACCTAAAAAATTCATTAATGTCATAAAACATTGAAATTATATTTATTTTAATATTTATAATACCATTAATTAGATTCTTTCATTAATAAGGTATTTACTGCATCATTATTGTGTGGCAAATAAATTTAATTATTTATTGTGTAAAAATTATTAATAAAATACCTTGATGTAGTAAATTTTCTTATATTTATAATGAATATTTATGGTCAAATTTATCTCATGTATAACACTATATTAAAAATGGTTTAGTTAATAAACATGTAATTTAACCCTTTTAACTCTTCTTTAAATAAAATAATAATAAATGTCATAATCTAATACAAGTTGATCTAAATGATCTTATTTTATTCTTATGGTTTTTTTGGTTGAATTACACTTCACCAATAGAATTAGGACTTGTTTTAGGGTAATTATAATATCATTTTTACCATCAATTACCCTATTTAATTTTAACAGTAGTAAATAAAAGTCAAAAGTTACTATTCACCAAAAATTATATAAACTTATTGAATCACATTTTACTTACTGATTTCAACAATGTCTCTCGGATTTTTGAAATTCAACTCATGAAAGAGGTAAAATTGTGTTTTATGAAAATTTGCTAATGTGCCTAGAAGGTGGGTAAAAGAGGTTTAAATGTTCAATATAATTTCATACATCTAAATTTATAATAGAATTACTACAATGAATTACATTGAACTTCTATAGGTATTATATATCTATTTTTACATAAAAAAATTAAATAAAATAAATCATTATTTAAATAAAATGTTTGTTTAAAATTATAACATAGTGTTTTTCACTATTCATCATAATTTGAAAGTATTGGAAAATACCAGAAATCCAGCCTATGATTATTATGATATTCCAAATTCAATAATTAAGTATATTTTACCAAATTAAATTTATATATGTATCATTTTTCAATTCAAAATTAATTCTCATTGTCAAAACAAAAAATCTGGTTTTTCCAAAGTTAAAACTATCAAAATATTGACATGTGTTTTTCGCAAATTTAAATGTGAAATTACGTACAATGACCTAAATTTTATTAAATAATAAAAATAAAATCTAGTTATACATCAAAACCATGAAAATTCATAATTTTACACTATAATTTAATTTGATTAAAAAAGTAGTTTTAAATTAAAACATTGTATTTTTCACTATTAGTCAATAAATGAAAGTTATCATAAAAGTACAGAAATTTTTTCCAAACTAAATATTTATTTCCCACCTCTAAAGAAGAATTTTATTTCATTAAATTACATATATAAAAGTGTAATATAATGGTTTTAAAAAGGGATAACCATTAAAAGGCGGTAAAATTGCATTTTTTTGAAAATTAATTCCTTTATCTGAAAAAATGAATTTGTTCATATATTATGTCTATGAAACAAATAATATGGATATTAACATTATATAGAGTATATAATATATAAAATTCAGTTAATACTATTCATTAATGGTTTTTAAATGGCTAATTTGGTAAGTTGTGGTGCGCTCGAACTCAGTGTTTCGTATAGTGCAAGATATTATATTAAAATAATGAGATAAATTATTAAGAAATCATGGGGTGTTACAGTCTATCCAAGAGTCAGTAATTTTATCTCTATTATTGGTAATTTAAATTTGTTATCAGTTTAGTAAACTCGAGATTATTCCCATGTATGTGGGCTTTACTTGGTGCCCTAATGTCTTTGAGCCTGTGAGTCATTGAAAAAGTCATGCTACATTGGTTGAATCTATTACCTTGGAAAATTAAAAAAACAAAAAAAATATTTATTTAAAAAAATAAAATACTCATCTTAAAATTAAGATGTGATTCCACCTAGCGCTTCCATCATTTCCCCCTTGAATAGGAAGAACCCTTGTATCAATTGTGATGGACAACACATCATCTTGCTTAATTGACATTTCATTAAATATGGTGTTGAATTTGAACAAAAAAATAGGCTTGGGATTAGGATATTTTTAAGAAACTATATTGTTTTATGATTTTTTAATGGGTTTCATAAGTGACTTATATAAGGGGTTTTTGTTATCATTGTGTATTAAAATGTTTTTGGAAAATTGAATTCAACTTTCACATTATTTATATATATTATCCTCAGTACTAGAAAATTGATGTTTAGGGGGGTGATTATCAATTGAATGAGGCTAATATTAATTGTAAATATATAATATATTCGTGTTATTTATTATTCCTGTAAACTATTTTAGTGCATTTTACACATTGATCATTTAGTCAAATTATGTTTATAAATACCTCATAAAATACACTATTACATGGTATATTTATTTAACACCTCCTAAAATTAAAATTTGTTATGATTTTATTTTCATATATAATTTTAAGGTTTCAAATTACATTGGGAACAATTTGATCTTTTGGAGTACTTGAATATTCTTATTGGAAGGACACCAAATTTGGATTTGAACAAACGACATTCTTGGTGAAGTGAACAGAACAACATCCCAATTAAACTACTGTGTCGGCCATGATCCAAGCCCAATTGTTCACAAATTTTAATGAAATATATAAGAAAGCACTGTGAACAACTAATACAATAGTGAAAAGAGAGAATTCATTTTTTAAGGGTGTTCCAGCGATCCCAAGTGGGATATAAAATTCCGGGCCAGATTTTACAGCCCTGAAAAAAATCCACCGTGTCGATAATATCTTGAAACAAAAAATTCCATTTGGGATGAAATTTTACGTTTGGTTATGAGACATCGGGATAAAAATTTTCTCCTTAAATGGTTAATTGTTATTCGTCCATATAGAAGGTCATTTAGATGCATCTTTTTGGGGGAATGCAAGCTATATTCAACATCAGGTCAAGAGTGGAGTAGTCTAACTTCCACAAGCATTCAACCACCCTAAGCCTACCGTACTCAAGTGGGATTACATTCACTATTGGAGTCACGACCCAAGTCTCCTAAAATTCTTATTTAAGTCTGCCGTGTTGGATAATTTAATCATCTTTGGTGCTTCGAATAATTATAATGCTATGATACATTTTTGTAGTCTCATGTTTATCTTTCACATATATGTTGTTGTAATTCATCTTAGTTTCTAAATTAAAGTTCTTTTTATCAACTTATTCTATTCTTCTTCATATTTCATAGATTCCATTGTCTCGAGGGGTAAATTTATTCACACCATACATTTTGATATTATCACACAACGATGGAGTGATCGTTATTTCATTATTTTTTTACTTCTCCATTTCCTCCCTCATGAGTGTACTTGAAGCTTCCATCGAAACCATAGAATCAATGGAGAGTTAACCTGCTTATGGGTAGATAAATGGGATCATAAAGGGTCTATATTAAATGTTATTTATCACCCTATTAATTTCTAATCACTTCTTATAATTTATATTTTTATTTGATGAATTTAAAACATCTTCATCCTTGTTGAATTTTAAGGCCATATACTTCACGAGATAATATTAACCTTTACCTTGTAATACTCATAAATTTGATACTCCAGGTGTATAAGTGATTATTATTATGGTGATTTAGTATTAAACAAGTATGTGATGATGTTTTTTGATCTTTCTGAGTAAACCCATCTTCTATATAACAAACTGAAACCATTGAAAAGGAATTTCATCCAATCCACAACAAGTGATATCCTAGGATCAATTCATTATTCAAACCTTAATTGTCTTATGTATCATAGCATTCATTTAAATCCATATAAAACTAACCCAATATGGCCACAACATTGCCAAAAAATCCATAGAATGTATGTGTGTGTAGGTTACTTCTTAGGTCATTGAGGATTTGACATCCCATGCTAAACTACAAGAAACTGCTTAATAATAAAATATTCTGTAAATTTGGGAAAGGCCATTACACTTTCACATATCTATCCTAATAAATCAATGAAGAAATAATATCCATGGAGTTAATTCATATTTAATAAAATTTATTATAAAAAAGTATGATTATCCTCTATTATTATTATTGGTTTCGGTTATTTTTTCGTGTTTCATTGATTAAATTTTAACGATAATGGTGTTCATCGTCATATAGATATAATATCATTAAATGAATGTGACAAAAATTAATGTTGCACACCATCCCTCCCATGATTCCACTATGCCTATAACCTAGAATTTGATCCATCTAAATAGAGAATTTTCATACCACTCAATTTCAAAGATGAAATGAGTGTTTTAGCTATAGAATACACTAATTACTACTATAGAATAATGAAAATAGGTAGCCAAGTTTCATTATTTTGTTAGTCAAAAAACAATTCAAGAATACCAAGACACATGTAGATAGATGGGAGAGTCTTTCTACATATATTCTTTATGTACCTGGAACACTTTTGTGGGATTTTCTTGTGGAATATTGTAAGTCTATTGATATATGTTGGAAGAAATTCAACAAGACATTATTAATACATTTCAATCCCAATATATTGAATGCTGGAGAGTCTTTTGAGTTCATTCATATGATGCATGAGGGAATTTTAGTACTATAATATGTTAGAATTTTAACTGAATTACTGTTCATTGATCCATCTTTGGTAGGTGATTAGATCTCTGTCATGAGTAATTTTAAGGATGGTTTTCACTATGGTATTGTGTTACAAATAAATTACATATCTTTAAGTATTTTTTAGGATTTTATACACAATACAATTAGCATGAAGGGGTTTCTGATTGAGGCCCCATGTAGCCACCAAGATGTTTCTAAATAGTGGTACGATAACACTTCTTCAAGTAGAAAGATGCACTACTACAATAGTTTCTACTAAGGGAGTAATTGGAAGTGTAGTCAGGGTAGTGGAAAACCATATCAAGACTGTGTTGTATTCCAATTCTATCTCTGTGATGGGTTTGGCCACCAGTCCCCACAATGTCCTTATCCAACAATATTGTGTCGTATCTATGGAATATTGGGTCATAATAATATTTGATGTGACAATATTACATATAATACCAGTGGAAGGGGATCAGGATATTATCCTATGTCAGGAAGGGGCTCCGCAACACCTTGGTAAGTTTGTTTCTAGTGTTCCATTGGTCATTCAGGCTGAGGAAAACAACATATTACCCCAATATATGATCATAAATACAATTAAATGGAAATTTCTCAGGGTAGTCATACTAAATATGTGGCACAAGGTAGAAGTCACACACATATTTTGAAGACTACTCTAGAAATCATGGATGTAGAACCCTCTATTATCAGAGGTATGATTCTTATATCCTCTTCATTTTAATACTTCATTATAATACAGAAGAATCACATTAATATCTATTTTATCTTTTGAATATTTATTCAGTATAGATGTGGAATCCATGTATGATTCATTGACCATCGACTCACTTTTTGGTGTGTAGACAGATAATATCAATAATTACCTGTCATGTTCTTAATATTTTTATGGTCATCATTTATTTTGGGAACCATTCATTTTTTAAATGATATGATTCAACATGATTATTGCTATGTAATTGTAATATCTATAAAAGGATTGTATCCACTATTATAGGAGGAGAGTTACCTTTTTGTTTCTAGAATGAGGTGATTATTTTCCCCATGGTGGGTGGGATCTTTAGACCGGTCATGCAGGACCAATTCAGTGTATATTGGATTATCTCACACCTCAGATAGAATGTAATTCTCTATATGATGGTGTAATTTGACATGAATTTTTGTCCTCTATAGATATACTATTTTATGATGTATTTCCTATCATGTTAAAAGAATAATTACTTATGATAGAGATTGAGTTCATGAAAATGTAGGTGTCGGGGGAAGAGATTTTTTATATCCCACACTATAGAATATAACTACATGAGATTCTGGATTTCAATATTCAGTCATATGATTTAAAATATAATGGATTCATACTGTTGAGTACTAGTTCTTTGAGTTCACCTGTTTACATAACCGTGATGTTTAATTAGTTTTCTCACTTATGTGTTGCTTAATAGAGGGCGAAGCATATGAAGGTCATGAACATGTATCCTCATTCATGTATTTATGAACTTTTAGATTAGTTGAGAGGTGATAATAACTTCTCTAAGATTAATTTGAAATTAGGATACCACCAATTGAGGGAGATATATTCATGAATCCATCTAACATATTTTAGGAAAACATATGGCTTGTATGAATTCATAGAGTTGTCTTTTTGGTTTACTAACACACTAGTGATATTCAATGAACTAATGAAAGGATCTATAAACCATTATGGAAACAGTTTTTTATGATTTATCAACATTATTTGAGTGTAATACTATTCAAAAGATAATTATTCAAAACATATCAATATTTTCTTGATTATATTGAGAGAGAATTGGATTTACACAAATATAAAAAATTGAAGATTCTGGTTTACTAATGTGAACATATTTTTCCATTTAATCCTATAGGAATGAATGGAATTATACCGATATAAGATTCATCCTTGTTATCATGGGAATATCCCAAGTACATAATCGATATTTAAAGATTTATAGTGGAAGAATGTTATTTTCAGTTTTTTTAAGGAATTATCATTTTTAGTAGCACTTTTGTCCGAGATCATAAAGAATGGGGAGAAGTTGGATTTGTCTCATGCATGAAAGATATTTTTTCAGGAATTGAATTTCATGCAGACCTTATCACATACCCTCGCATTAATTTTATTAAGAAAATCATATAAGGTCTATTTTGATTCATCTAGAGTTGGAATTTGTGTAGTTCTAATAATATAGGATCAAGTTCATTCTTATGGATCCATATAGATGAAATCGCATGATAGGAAAATCCTACTCATGATCTAGAGTTAGCAGTAGTGGTACAATCCCCATGGTGTTAGAGACACATTCTCTTGGGTGAGAGTTATTTGGTATACGCATAGCACAAGATCTACATATAAATATTTTATGATCATGACCTGGATGATTGGACAGGTGTGTGTTATGTATTGATTGATTATTTACTTCAAATTAGATTATACACTAGGAACGGGAAACATCCCTGCTGAAACCTTCAGTATAAAGATGAAAATAAAAGTAGTATGGGAGACTTTTTATCAGTGGTGGATAATTTTCCACTATGTAGACATTAATTTGGTTGTTTAGAAGTGGCGGTGATGGGTAGTTATGGAATCAACATTTGTTATACCCATACATTTGGAAATTAATAAGTCAATATAGTTATCTAAAATTGAGTACTCAATTTAGAGAGAATAATTATATAGTGTGATGTTACCATCAGGATAGTCTTTGGATGTAGAAATAATATAAATTATAGTGTGAAAATATGAATTTCTATGGGTTTATGTAAGGATTTTATGAAAGAGTCTTATGCTACACGATGTGTGATGAATCATGGTTTAAAACGATATATTGTGTTCTCAATATATAGTACCACTCAACAAGAATGAAGAAGGATGTGTAAAGATTCTGGACAATATGATTCACATTTTTAATGGTGAAAGTAGACCATTATCAACATGCATGGATTATCTATCTTTGTTCCTTCCCTCAGTTGAAATGGGATGATTTCATAACCGATTATGTGATTGTATTTCCATTCAAAAAATATAATAATTATTCAATATGGGTTAGTGTGGATCGAATAACCAAGGTATTCCACTACATTCTTATGATAGAAACCTGCACATTTAATGATATTACAAGCACATACAAGTGTGATGATCTTGGTTGAAAAAATTACATTGAGTAATATTTTAGTCTAGGATTCTTTTTTCACATCATGTTGCTAGAAGGTTCTCCAAATGGTACATGGATCAATGGTTATTTTAAGAAAATATTGTCATACATAGATAGATTGTCAATCTATGTATACTACTATGGTTTTGAAATACATGTTATGAACCTTTTTTGTTGGGGGAAAACATTTCATTAATGGTGTTTTAAAATAATAATATATTCCATTCATATATATAAATAGAGCCTTTTGAGTATTTATGTGGAAGGCCATTCAATTAACCACTTTACTAGAATGGGGCTGGTGAGAACATAAAAAACGGTCATTGTTTCATATAGGATATGCTGGACATGGTTTTTCTAATCAAATTAATGTTGTTTAGTAGACATATTATGAATAAATTTTATGCGGACCATCAGAGCAAGCCTATGGAATTCATCGTTGGTCATAATGATTTTCTTTTGAGATTTTTCTTGGGTTGGGAAAATTTTGTATTAAAATATAGGGAATGCATTAATGTTGGATTATAGGGACATTTCAGATATTGGGAAGGATCTGTCTTGTGGAGTACCATTTTTCCCTTCAACATTGATAAAATTTCTTTAATAAAGTTTTCTTTGTGTCATAGCTATAGAGATATCATCCCGAAATGTACCAGGTAGTAAATATAGAAGACGTCGATATTTATGTTTATGCATCACTTGATGGGCATATTATATGGGTTGTGGATCGTAGTTAGTAATTTCTATGGGTTTGGACTATAACATTTTTTTATTGCACTAGGATCATGGTAGAGTTGAAGAGGAGACCTATGAGAGGTAGTATGATATGATAATCTAATGGAAAGATTTATTATCTAAGACCCCATAGTGTCTCATTGAGATTCCCCATGATGATCTAACATATATCTGTAGGTTGTATGGAACCTCTTTTTCAAGGTACACCATTTGTGATTTTTTTCCATTTGAGCCTTGGAGGCCATGTCTTGTTTGGAAACAGAGAGGATTTTTTGGGAAAAATGAAATAATGATTTTCGGTGTATAAATTTTTGAATAAATTTAGTCATGGTATAAATGTGTAATTGATTTCATAGGTTCATGGTATGTTAAGAAGTATCAAAAGAGATTTGGATTGTTTAATGGTCAAATTTTTGGATAAACAATTTACAAAACATTATAGCACCCAATAAATGGATTACATATCATATAATGTTTAATTTTATTACTAAAATTAATCATTGTCAATTGGGTGTTTGGTTAATCAAAATAAATTGATTTATACAACCTATAACAACATCACATAACTTGTAATTAGAAAACCTTTTCTTTTAATATATGATGTGAAGTTTAATTTCATTATAATTCACTACATACCAACTCATATATACCTATGGAATAACACTATGTGATTTTAGAGTTCTATATTCTCTTATTGATGACCATTTTGTGAGATAAATCACTAATAGGACATTTGGTTTAGGTTATTCAATTCTATGACATCTTCTACTGACAACTAATGTATAATCTATTGACCGTGTGAATTGTTTGTTTTGATAGATATCATATTTAATCTAGGTTTCCCGTGGAACAAATTCATACCTTTGTCATGATCATTTTATATTGGAACGGTTGTGTTGTAAGTAGTTTAAGGTATGGAGTCAAAATCATAACCTAGTGGATTGAAAATTTACATTTTTATGGAATATTGTGATTATTCTAATGAAATTTTTTTCCAACAAATTATGTAATTTATGTTGTTATTATGTCCAATCCATTGTTTTAAATTTCCTTCTGAAAAATATTATGGTTACTCGTCTCGTTAGAATAACATTAAAATAATTGAATTGGAAAATGGATTAATGTGGGTTTACTGTGACATGAGATCTTTTGTGCTTTCATGATACAAAATCTATATTATGTATCTTATTATGTATCGATATAACTATTAGTAAATATTTATTTACATTTAATGTGTAATAAAACAATAAATCGTAATTTTCATAATTAACCGATTTGATATATTATGTGATATTTTGAAATAAATTTTTTGTAATATTTTCTATGTTCAATGCTAAAATGATTATATATTCGGATCAACCATGGAACATGCAAACTCATGTTTTGTATTTCAATTTTTGAGTAGGCACATCCAGGTCCCCAATTGCAATTATTATATAGATCGGGTTTTGTTTTGTCCCATGTTGTAATGATTATAAGGATTTTTATTAGATTATTATGAATATTGCATGGTTATATGGTTGTGGTGGGCACAATTATGAGAAAAACATAGAGAAATTACGATATTTTATCACAGAATATTATTTTACATTGGTTATATTGTTGTGGTTGGAATGGTTGTAAGACATGATCAATGATATTCCAGCATGGAGTCATATCATGTTTTTGATGTATTTTATTCATTGTTGAAATAATTGAAACATTTTTGTCTTTTTCTTTCATTCAATTCTTTTCAAACAAGATAGTTTAGAATTAGTGGTGTCAACCAACTGAATTATACTAACAACCTATTTTGGCTACCTTTGAGTACCCTAGATGATTATGTTAATGCAGGGTTGTACAATATAAACGTACCTAGTTGTTGATTCTTTTCATGATGTGTGGGATAGAGTTTGGATGTGGGACTAATGTGGGGTTCAATACTAAGGGCATTTGTTTCAATATTTGATTCTACTAGTATTTTACTTGTATTGTTTCTAGCATTAGATTTAACTACATTCCAGAATGCCATTAAATGAATAATTTATTATTTATTAGATTGTTTAATTATTATTGTTTTCTTTTTATATGTCTATTAATTTATTTATGTCATTTTAAGGGTTTATATTCCATCACTAAACCACTTAATATCAGGGTGTATAGTCTCCAAACTCTACAATTTACATCACTACTGATAGTTAATTTCCTATAGCGTATGGGGAGGTTTACATAATGTTTTTTAACAATCTCTTTTTTCTTGGTGAGGGAGTAGAGGATTGGGGCACATAACATGTATAGATAAATTTACTTCAGTAATACCGAACCATTCAACATAAATGAATTTTTTAAACATATTAGATAATATCATGATTCTACATTAAAATTTTAATTTTCAACCATAAACTACTTACATAACTTGATAAGGGATTACCATAAAATCATGAATCAATATACAATAAGGAAATTATAAAATAGTATTATTTTAAATCATTGAAATGAATCTTAAACTCTTTAACAATGAGTGGAATTACACCATCTAGTACGATCAATGAAAAAAATTATAACATATCCCTTTGAGATTTATCATAAAACAAAATAATGTAAATTTTGAAAACCATATTGGAAAGGGATGACATGTATTATTTATATATTATAGGCCCCGCTAAATAATCTAAATTAAATAATTCATTAACAGACCCTCCATTTTTTTGACATATTAGTTTAGAACAATCCCTTAAAGTTATTTCTTTTTTTACTTTTATTCCCAAATTAAACTATTTCCCTTATATATATATATATATTATATTAGCAGTCATATATTATATCCCCCATTAAAAAGTTAAAACCATTAATTGGAAAATCAAACATGTACCACCAAATAATCCATAAATAAAGAATCCAAAAAATTTATAAAAAAGATCCACCAATGAACTCTAGAAATTTATATGGTCTATAGTATCAATTTGGATAATATGATCTCAGCCCAATTCGTGGTGGATGTATCAAAATATTTGAAGCATTATTAGAAAAATAATACTAAAATCTCATAAACCTTTAATAAGAAAAATACAACTATACATGTAAATTTCAGGGACATAAACTCATTCAATGTTAACATAACTCCAATCAGAAAGATACCCTAATTAATTGAGGATTGATTCGAAGAAATCCAATTATATTGAAAAATAATTAATTTCTAGCTCAATTGATAGAAAATGAGGATCTAATAAGAGAAACTAGAGATTTATACTGTAAGGTAGTTATATATACCTAAGTCTATGCCCCAACAAATATGGAATGATGATCTGATACGATTTTATTACAATATTAATTTATAAAGGAAGGTCATGACATTGAATACCAATATGGTGTTCTCATTATATTCAAGTAAAAAAGGGAAAAAATATTCTATTGAATATCTTTAAATCAACTAATCTATATATAAGAAATAGAATAAAATTTTCATGAATGATTTATAAGTAAAAATTGGGGACCAAGAATATTTTCCCTTAAAAAAAGGGGTGAAAAATATGTTTGACCCTTTTTCAAATTTTTTACCCAAATTAAATATGAAAATATCCCTTATTTATGAATACTTTTTAATAAAAATGACCGTTAAATTTTATATGAATTACCCTTATGTATCATACCGGTTACACATATGTATCACCAGGTGAATCCAAATAGCTAACAAAATATCTTATAGAACTATGGAACAACATAAATAATATCCATGTGGATCCTTATGTACCAATTGTAAAAATTATCAATGTGTAGGTCAATTATGTTCTTAAATTTTAGTTATATGATATTTATATATTAATTCTGATTACCCTTATATATCATAGTGTAAACTAAATAAATATCTAGTAATTAATTAGACAATTACCATTATTCATTATCATAATAGCTTTTTAGAAAATCTTTTTGAACCGAATTATTCTTACAAATTCCCATTACCACATATTTAGACATTTGTATGGTGAACCCTACATGTAAGGGTATTTATATATATTTTAAAAAAAAATAAACTCTATCGATTTTTTGTAACCAAAGATAAAATTGTACTATACACTTTGATTGTTAGAATTATGATTCTGTAAATATTAGAGACCAAATAAACTAATCCTCAAAAAAGTACACTATGACACCGAATAATAACACTGTGACACGCTGCATATTCTTGAAATTAACAAAAATTCAAGTTGACGTTACTCCAATTCTTAGTCAAAGGTCTTGAAAACAATATGGACCTCTGAACAAATTGAAAACATCTCGCAATGATTATCCAACTCTTTGAATTTTGATATGAGTCCAAATTATTAAAATTTCTCTTTCACGGGAACAAGATTTTAAATTTCCATAAAATTTCACAAACTCATTACAATGTGGGTCATTATGATCCCAATAATATAAGAATGATATTCCTCAATAAATAATATTTTTTCATCAAATGTAGATAATGACCCACCTCATACATTAGAAAACTAATAAATTACATCATCATATGTTCAAATTATTAAATAACTTTAATTTTTAAATGGTTTCAATAAATATTGTGTACTCTTAAAAGGCCATAATAACCAATTATCAATACATTGATATATAAACCAATATCAAAGTATTCACATAGTTACTATTTCACATGACATGATCCAAAAATTCTTTCTGCTGAAAAATCAATATCCTAAACTCCATTCTCATAACCAAAACTAAAACAACAAGATGATACATAATTATAGTCAATTATTCAGTGAAAAAAATTAAAAACAATCAATCCATACCAATAATTATTCTTCTTCCCTTTGTAATAATTATCTTATAATAGATGATTTCCTATAATGGTTATCCCTACCATAGAAATTACTTAAATACCCAAATTAATTTTTACAAACAAGTAAGTCTGTAAAAATAGCCAACCATCAAATCATAAATATTGTTAGTAACCATATCACATGACTAAAATTATCAAAACACAGAAAATATTGTGGCAGACAAGAAATCTATAAAATTCCAACATGTAGTTATTTCATTGTAATCCTTTAAAAAATAGTCTATAGAGAGACAAATATCATTTTTTTCTCTTGTAAAAAAAATAATCAACTCTATTCATTGAGTCATTTCATCCACCATGGAAATGATCAACAAAAATTCAAGAATTAAATTATTTTATTTTACATGGAATTAATCCCTCAATCAGGGAATTTCCAAATATTTCACTAAAAATGAAAAAACATCCATATTTTCAATACAAACATTATATTCTAAGGCTTGCATACCTAAAAATAAAAGAAAAAAATTATTTACATTGAAATTTATTTATATCCACAAAAACAAACCCAATTATCAAAATCAAATCGAAAATATAGCTTCAAGAAACATTTTCAGCAAATTTTATTGAAAAAAACTGCAAATTGTTTCAAAATAATTGAATCCATATGGCATTTAATTTAAATATAACTCATAAAACCATTCATTTCTGATATCTTCAACAATAATAGTTTTCTTTTCAAACATTGGGATTTTTAGAAATATAATAATCTTATTAATTAATTCCATTTTAAAACTAAATAATAATAATACACAATCTATGTAACATGAAACTCTATCAAATTTTAATCAGATGAAACCTCATAATGTATTGGTGAAATCATAAAATATATTAAAAATTACTATAATTAATATTTTATTTTTACCATGTAACATATAAAAAAACAGAACCCATAAGAACATGTAAAATTCATTAATCATGTCTCTATCATGATTCAGTTACAAATTCAACAGCCACATTACATTATATATAATTCATTTTGGGTCTAATCCATCAATGATTATAGTTTTTGTTCCCCTAACTCACTCATCCAAGTATGCCTAGTCCCAACATTATATATACATTTGTAACATGGATTTAAAAATTAGTTCATCTCAGATGAAATGTTATAGGTTTACCAATTGAGTATTAAAATATTAAAAACGCCTTTATTTAGTATTTTCATATCAATAAATGAAGGATCATATACCAAATTATTTCTCTACAACCTACATCACCAGAATGGATCCCAATTGAGAACCATTAAAAGGCCTTTCATGTAACTGGTGTTTTCATGTGGATTTTGACAATCATTATGTGAATTAATAAATTACATTGTTTATTTCCACATAATGAATATATACATGGTATAGGAACAAATATAAAGACTATTAAATAGTATCCATCTATATAAATGACATCTCACATACCAATGTATATAAACACTGTGTTATTTGTTCTCATGAGCTAAAAAATCAAAATGATGTAAAAAATACATGATTCATGTCATCATCATATAATTATTTTATTAATTATACATATATATATATATTTAGAATCCTCATATATACAAAAATTATCATAATCTCATGTATATTTTCATAAAGAATAATAAATTTAAACTTAACAAGTATAAAACTCAATATACATAATCACTGTGATAATTTTTCTGCCCTAAAAACCATCATGACCCAAAAATCAATTCCAACAATATAAATGAACTATTCCTAAAATAAAAAATAATGGTATAACTATTTACATAAAAACACAAAAACCATTAATTTGTTGATGACTAGGAACCTGTATGTATTAAAATTAATACATCCACATATAAATTCAATATCATTGTAACAAATTTAAATTAAATCATATTATCTAAACATAAAGTAAAAAATAAAACATTAAACTTCTCATTATGTATGAAAATATATAAAGGCTTTAGATAATATATGTTTTTCCATGTTGAGATCAACGAAACTACAAAAAACACACCATCCAATCCCATGTAATATGTATTTATAAACCAATTAAATTCCATATTTAATTATAATTTATAAAATCGAACACATATCATATTTACTCATGTCAGTTCCTCACCAAAATCCTAACCAAACCCATCTTTTGAATACCCCATATTAATTTTGTGATTTGACTACTGAAAATATCACTTGAAATCATCCATTTTTACCTCAAAATCATATTTTATCCATTTCAATAGAAATTAACAATAAGAAAAAAAATTAAATCCCCCCTTTAAAAATTGGAAATGTGAATTTCTTATAAAATTCATCTCACACCACATGAAAACCCTAAATATTTCCAATGTCACATATTCAACCAAGGAACCACATATGAACTGAATACAATGATATGAGGTCATTATTTACTATTAAAATGATGTGAACCAATCCCATTCTGTTTAAAAAAATAATTTCATTAATTATTATAATAAAAACCATATACAATACACATAAACAAAAAATTTGAAAATGATATATAAACTCAATTAAGAAAAGATTTATTACATTATTTGATATTTAAAAAATCTACTTATTTTGAAACCATTTAATATCAAAAATTAATAGGAATAATTTTGATATTATTGAAAACTTTTATAATTAGTGAATAAAAAAAATTAAATACAGTTTGTGTGAAAAAAATAAATGATTTATGAATGTATACCTTAATAATTTATATTCCCCACAATATATGACCTAATGATATAGATTGATATGATAATGATTTACAAAAGAAAAGGAAAGTGATATGGGGATAAATAAATGGTTTATTACCATTGAATTCTATCAAAAAAATATCCTAAATCCCTATTAAATTTTATTAAATAAAAATAATAAAATTTTACAAATTTGGACAAATATTTTAAAAATATATATATTTGAAAGGATGAGTACCCTTTCATATTAGTCGTTATATGGGGTGAAAATATTAAACAATTTGGATAAAAAATAAATATATTTATTTTGAAATTTATCATTTATATCATAATTGTTACAAATATATATCATAAGAGGATACGCAATAAAGATTATATTTGTTGATTTGACAACATTATCCCTAAAGTATCTTCCCAATGACCCCCTACATATCACCTATTAATGATAACCAATAAAAGGACAATTAGTTATGGGTTTTTTAGGGAACCCTTACAAATCCTCTTCATTGAGCATTACATATCATGTAATGTCATTTTTTATTGGGAATTAACCACCAGAAATAACAGTGAGACCTACTGTTATTGTTATGTAATATATTTACACTAAATTTACATTCATTTATTTTAAATTACTTTAATATATAAAGATATTAACATATTCAGGGTATTCAATAAAAAAGAAATTATTATTAACAATATCGGTAATTCATATCTCTGATATAGTCCAATCATACCCTATGACCAAATAAATAGTAAATATAAGACATCACATAACCAATACATAAAAAATCACCCAAAAATTAAATCACACCATGAAACCCACTAGTCATGGTGTGACCTTTTTCCTGGATAAAAATTTATAATAATATCATATTAACCATTCTCTAAAACCGCACACCCACAACATAAACAACTCATGTGTGAAAAATTATTTTCTTACTATGGGAATTATTATTTTTCCCCAATTATCAAAACATGACCACAAACATGATAAAAAGTTTAAATTTCCCATAATTTTCATAGACCCATAATGACACAGTATATTAAAAAGTTATTGGTTTCCCAAGTCAAAACTACAATACAACACTGTACAATATTCTGATATGAATATTCAATTTTCTATTTAAACATAACTAAGAATAAAACTCCAAAAATTTGATACCTAAAGTGTTATTATAAAATAATTTTCATTAAAAAGAAAAATTAGGGAATATTTAAAAATTTTCAAATCCTCTATTAATATCCTTCAATTATCTATTATATGTTTCTTCAAACATGTATTCACTTGTTGGAATTCATTATACAATGGGACACTGGAAATATTGATAAGAAGAGGAATAATAATGTAGAACATGGGAATTGATTCAATATGAGTATATGGGTGATAATAATCATCCCCGTCATATCATATTCATAGTATCATCATCATTAGAACATTGCAATAATTATAATAATACATGGAACATTGAAAATGACTAATAATGATACATCATAAACATTATAAACATATATTATTTAATATTAACCATGAATAAAATGAAAAAAATATAGAACAATGTGGACACATAATATTCTCATTATATATACCAATGTACCTAATTAAATAATGTGATATATAATTTTTGGGCATCCTATCTATAACAAACTAAAATTTAAGAAATAAAATTCACTATTATAATTTATTTAAAAATATCATCATGAAATATGGTTATAGAAAACAAAAATACTTCATTTTTATTATATCTTGTAGAATTTAAATGAGGATTATATTTCATTATAGATGATAATGTAGATTCTGAATAGTGATCACATGTTTAGTAGAAATATAGGGTTTAAAATTCAATTAACTCTGAAATAGTAAGTTATAGTCTCATCCATTAAAATTATACCCTATAAAGCCCATTTATCATAGATTTTGAGGGATATAAAATATATGGGCTTTACCCCAAACCAATATCAATCAAATATCCAATAACATCAGAATGAGAAAAATTGTTTTTTGCAGAAGATCACGCTCATTGAGTTCATAGTCCAAAACATGTTTGTTGAACTGCACCATGAAAGTCCCATTATCTCACAACTTACTCTCTGATACATTTCTGGTTTATTAAAGATATATGTATCAAGACCCTATAATATGTACATTTTTTATTGCATAATGAATATATTTTTAAACTATTATTATTACTTTGTAAATGATTTTTATTTTGATAAAAAAATGAATTTTAAGTAAATATTCAAACAAAATCAATGCATTTATGAAATAATTGAAATTTTATATAAATCATATTTTAAATAATTTTTATTAAATATATATGTTCATATAATATTTATTAATTAAATTATTGTTTTTATAAGGGATGAAAAGTTGTTTTTGTCAAAAACCCAAACATTTATTAATAATAATTGTTTTTATATTAATATTTATAATTCATGTATTAGGAAAATAATAATATTAAATGAATATTAATTTTTTAATCATATGGTTAGATATATTATAAAATAAATTTTTCATAATTTTCTATGACATTCTAATTATTTTGGTAAAAATTATGTACCGTAAAAATATACTTTGTGTATTATGACATCTTGATGACTAAATAGTTATGTAATAATTACTATAAATAGGATCCATGACCAAATATATGCTTTAAAAATAAAATAATATTATTTAACGTTTATTTTATTTATTTTGTAAATCCATGATGCATCCTCGATAACTTATAATATATATTATGATTTTAAAATAATTTCATTACGATTGTTACACATCTCCACAAAATAGAGGGAATTATTTAAATATTATAAGACCATGGTATTATAGAATAACAAAAACCACTCCCATTTGTTAGAAATCCTGGTAAAAACTATGGTATGGTATGTGGTTTTGGATATTTTATTATATTGAGTCAAAATCCTAAATAATAAATAATTCTTCTAGTTATCCTATATTAACCAGACCATTATGAAATTTATATCAACTACAATTACAGGGCTAATGAGCATAATATTTTCTCTAATATATATTCTCTTACCAGGGTTTTTTAACCTCTCATGAAGCCCCTTCTATGCCTTTGAAGTCACATACTGAAGAAAGGGATCCACACCTTCCCCGACTCTTTTCAAATTGAATCACATACATTGAATTTATTTCTATTAATTCTAATTGGTTATATTTTAATATATTTATAATTATTAAATTATTTAAAAATTTATTTTATTTGATTTATAAGTCATTTATCTTCCCCCACATGGCCCCTTTCAAATGTTGTTGCTATGTAGAAATGTTATATAAGACATTCCATCCCTTACATTTAATTCAAGGCCTTATTTAGAATGTTCCTTCTAAATTAAAATATTTTATAGTGCAATTTATGTATAATATTCCCTAAATTCGAAGTGATTTAATTTTAATGATGATTCATTTATTATCTCTCATTTTTACATTCACCTTATCTGTTACTATGCCGAAGTACTATAAGGGATTTATCTCTTCAAATTTCCATTTAATAACTCCATTTAGGTTATGTCTTATAAAATTCATTTTTTATTAGGATATGTTAATAAATATTTAAATTAAATTAAATTAAATTTATAATTTATTAGATCGCATTTTTTTATCTTACAAAACCATTCATGGTCTTTTATGTACACCCATTACCATGATTAAATTTCATGAGGGGTATTTTCTTTTCTCCTCTATATTCAAGTATTTTGTTTACGTTATATATTTTATCTTAATTCACATATGTTGTTATATGTTATTCCATATCATAATTAATATGCAATTTTTTTTCTAAATTATGAGATTCAAATTTCAATGTCGTCAATCCCTTTCATGATTTTTTTTGACTCCATTACGCTACCGAAATTTTTCTTCCATTTTCAATGATAAAACAATTGTTTAGTTTGTGGAATATCCATTAATATATATATATATATATATGGAATTAAAATTAATGAGATTGTACTAATTTATTATGTACATAAATGTATTAATGTCTCATAACATTATTGTCTAATAAATTATATTGGTGAATGAATCCATGTTTTATAATTATATAGAGAATAATTAAGCTTGAGAACGAAATGAAGATAATGGGTGCGCCAATATAGATCTTCAATAAATTTGGTAATTTTTGGTATCATGAAATGTATAATTGAGATAGAGAGCGAACATTATTCCTTTATGAGACTTCTTTAACGATGTTGTCTTGGAGGGTTTATCCTTGAACTATGCTTATGAATAAATGTTCTAAGTTGTTCCCACATATCACCTATTATGATTATCATGCTATATAATTTCATATTATCTATGTTACCTTAATTAATAATTGATATGTATTTTGACCAAATTTTATCAATTATTTAATGTGTATTAACTTTTATTTTTTAGATCACTTAATATGTTATGTATGTACACTAGTTATCCCAGGTAGTATCATTTTTGATGTACAATTCTGAGCATGTTAATGAAGTTATCAAAAAAGTTGTTGTATTCCCAGATTTTTTTTTATATAATGTAAATAATCCCAAATACACTATTATTATCGATCAACTATGTTTTATCAAGTATATTACAATATAATAAATCATTTATTAATGTATAATAAAGAGATGGGTTGTTATGGTTTGTATCAAAAGAAAATATTATCTATTTTTTGGATAAAGATTACAAATATCTAGAGAAAGACTTATGGATTATTCTATGTATATGAATAAATCCTTAAAATCTAGTATTTATAGAGTATGTGTTTTATCATGAAAATAAATAACCATCTATACACTATAAGTGTATGTGGTTCAAGAACAGTTATACCTAGATAGAACAACACTGACAAAGTGTTCCGGGCATTACTTGAAGAAACTTAAAACATGTAAAAACAACTTATTGTGCCCTTGGATTGAAATTACATGGTTGTAGGGTTTGGTAAATTTATAATCTCTTTATAAACAATAATTAATGAAACATTAAAAAACACATATGAATATATGTTAGGAAATAGATCATAAATCATAGATTAAAGCCTAAATATTCTTATGATCGGGAAATAAATGCAATTTATAACTTTTCCCATTAATGTAATTGTATTACACATTGTGTGTTTAATAGTTTTAAAATAGTCATGCATAATTTTCCTACTTTACATCCAATTGTTTTAAATAGAAGTAATTTTGGTAGAAACTTTATGTGACATGCAATGTTATGAATAGTAAATTTTTTAACATACGTGATAAGAGAAGGAATCATGAAAATTAAGAAGATAATATCTCAAGTGACTTTGGTTATGAATAGAATCATGGATCAAGAAGAGCACAAAAACCCCCCAATGAGAGAACAATCGACAATCGATATCTTTATGTGAAAAATGCCTCTTATTATCAATAGATCATCTGATCCATTAATTTCTAAACAATAGATTAACTTCATTTAGATGATCTTCTTAATCCTTTAATGTTATGAGACTGAAATGGTTTTTTAGTTTTTATTGTATAGAAAGATAACCTAATTAGCTGTGGTTATTGATCAAGAATATGAATCCTGGAGAAGATATCGATGTAATGGTGTGAATGGAATTATGAAAAATGTTTTATGATAAAAAATTTCTTTCACCCTCAAACATTAAATTAGAATGGATTTAAATTACATATAAAAAAAGATAAAAAATATATCTTGGTGATTGAGGAAAACATCAAATGAAATTTATGATATTTCTCCACATTTTTTAGACCTGAATGAAATTTTGGATACTTCATTGGGGGGGATAAAACCTAGCCTATGAAAATATTTAGTGATATGTGACATTGATCGCAATAAAGAAATTGAATTATGATCCATAAATGTTGAAATGGGGATTTTTAAATCTCAAGAGCACCACAGGGATATGAATCATAAAGTGTAATATAATTTCGGTGGTGTAATGAATAAATTGAATGGTTCCAAAAAAATATCACCGTCTCACTTATCAAAGGTGTTGGAAGAAATACCCCAAAAATTGGCTAAATGGGAAAAATGAAACAATTTATGTGTAAGAACGAAAGATGGAAAGCTATCAATTGCCATCTGGTGAAACCAGATAATGCAATAGTGGAATGTTATACACCCGTCAACCCTCAGTGCATTTTCTCATTTCATAAACTACAAGAATGAAATTATCTTTTAAAAAATTCCCCTAATCCAAGGGTTTTTGGAGGCAACCAACAACCTCCTAGGTAGAAAGGGTGATCTTTTTCATCACAATAGTGAGATGGATCCATGAAATGATGTGGTGGTAGGTATGCAAGTTATTAATAACCAAATAGAGAATTCATTCATTCTATTTCACCGTATTACATTATATCAAAAATGTTTAGTAGAATGATTAAAACACCACAAAATATAATTGAATCATATATATAAATGAAAATAAAAAAGTCAATTACTACATCCCAAGTATATAAATCATCTCATAGCAAATTTCTTTGGCTGAAAATCTTAGTGAACATATCATAAATCATTTCGTAGAATTTAATGTAATAGGGGTATGGATTGTATTTATGTAATTAGTTCCGTCAAATTCTTACATTATAAGTATATAATAATATGTATTCTTAATTGAGCCTCTAATATATAAATGTAAAAGTAGGACAATGAATATTTTACAACACCATCTTCTCAATAATGGATATTATTTCCATATAATAAAATACAACAAAATCAGATTATATATTCTTAGGATAACCCATCCATGAATAAAAACATATTATGATGTAATATACCAATGTCTTTCCTATGAAATTGGATTGTATTTATCTTATATAAGAGGATTAATTTGTAATCCACATTAGTCCTTTAGAATAGAAATTATGCAATACTATGTATAGAATGGTAGTTGTGGGACTTGATAATATTAAGAAACAACAATAAGAGAATCTGGATAAAGATATCTTTTACCTAAGTTCTTCACTATGGGGTTCACCAGTCATCTTTGTCAACAACAAGGATCGGTAAATGCACCTTTGCATTGATTATCATTAGACCAAGAAGATCACGATAAATATCTAGTGTCTTATGCCACATACTAATGACTTGTTTGATCATCTATATAGAGAAAAATACTTCTCCAAGGTGGATATTCTATTGGTTTATTATTATCAAAGAGTGAAGAAGGAGGACAACAGCAAGATAAATTATTAGTCTTGGTATGTGCACTATGTGTTTATAGTGATTCTATTCAGACTCACTAATAGTACATTAAACATCAGATATTTTTTTTGAATAGATTCATTTCCATTTAGATCAAAAAAATTGTGGTAGTCTTCATAAATGATATTATAATATACATCAAAAATGAGGAGGATTACGAGGAGTATCTGAGCACTATTCTAATGAACCTGTGAACGGAGAATATTTATGCCAAGTATATAAAATGAGAGTTCTGGTTAATGTAATTTTCATTCATGGAAAAATTCATTATAATAAGTTTCATATCTGTATACCCTTAAAATACATATGAAATTGAAAAATGGATTAGGACAAATTCTATGATAGATATCTATAGTTTTCAAGAGTTAGGTGGGTATTATATCCCTCTTATCAAAAATTTCATGCATTTTTCAAAACCTCTTACCAAGGTAACATGGATGGGAGTAATGTTTTTTGGAATGATTATTCTGAAGAGGGATTCATGGTGATAGAAATGAGGCTCATATGTACTCTTGTTCTCATAATACCAACAAGTGGAGGTGTCTTCATAATAATTAATAAATTTTTGAAGAAGGGATTTGGATGTGAGTTAGTCCATAATGAAAAATTCATTTCCTATGCTTCAAATTAGTATAAGATTCATGATAAAATATATCTTTTAGACGATCTAGATTTGGATGATATGATAATTGTGTTGAAAATCTTGAGAAATTATATCAATTGGATAAGTTGTGAGATATATAGAGATCACAAAACCCTTAACTATATATTAAAATTGAAATAGCTGAATATTTTCCAGCGAAGGTGGTTATAGATGATCGAGGACTATTCCAGGTTTATCCACCACCACCCTGCTAAGGAGAATAATTTGTTAGATGCTCTATATAGAATGTATCCTAAATCTCAACAAATGATGATAATTGTGAATTATCCAATCTTAATAGACCTAAAAATGATGTACATGGTGATAATAATGTATGGTATATAGACATGGTAGCATATATCAATATAAAACAAGAAATATACCCAATTTAAATGATGGGGTTTCATAGTGATGTCATAATGATAATGTGAATGAATAAAAATTATGGATCCTAAAAGGTAAATTAAATATGTAATTTTTTACATTAAATTGTATAATTAATTATGAAACTATTTTATTTAATTAATATGATAAGAATATAAATATATGAATAAATTATTGATATCAATAATATTGAATTTATCATTAATTATGACAATTAAGAAGAAATCATCTAAAAAATATATTGATTTGAATACCTAAAAAGGAGAAAATTAATGACCAAAATAAAAACAATTATAATGTTAGTGATATAGATTCATATGGAATGGATATTGGTATGGAAATATACACCAAAATTAAAATATTACATTTTACATTCCCCATATAGTAACTATACGTTTTTACATGGCATAAATAATTTATATTTAAATAAATAAATTTTTAAATATCATTAACATTCAAGTAGGAAAATTAATTTGATTATTTGTTTTGAAAATAATTGAAATGATTGTATGGATACTTAAAAAAGGTATTTCTTCATATGTGTATGTGTATTGTCTTAGCCTGGCTCACTCTAACTACTATCGGAACTAGTTCATTAGGTGAACTGATGTTCATCGGGTCGTATGCCTGAGGCTATCATCTAGTAGTGATGTTCTAATTTGGACAATAGGGAGACTAGAACCAATTTATCATCCATGAAAATTAATATAAATCAATAATTAATAATATGATACAATAATAAAAAATGTAACAATACATCATATACCAAACATGCAAAACTAGGTAAGTTCCCAATGTCAAATGATGTGTACACGACACATCAAAACTGTCTCATGAGTGAAATATGAATCAAAAAGAGATACACAGCTGAAAATCCATAATAAATTCCTTGAAAACAAGCTCAGTCTCTTAATATATTCTCTATCCCATGTCGCATATCATCAATTTATCACTAGGATTTTTCTCTTATCCAAACCCATAACGATGAATCCTACTCAGATACATATTGTGATATGAGTAGGGAGTTAATAAAACATAGTAAACAACCATGACTTTCGCTTAATGTAATTTCTAATAATAAATAATTTATGTAATATTACAATAAAATAGATATAATATAGATATATTAAAACATGATTTAAAAATTATCATTTTTTAAATTAAAAACCTATTCCCTAGGGTTCCTAAGTGACCCCCCTGAGTGACCAAAACCTGCCTCGACCTATGTCAGGCATCCGAACAACACAATATATGGGTAAGATAATTTTGAAATAATAAGTTGTATTTATTAGTTATTTAAAACACAGTATCAAGGGAAGACAATCTAGTACCATAAACAATATAATAATCTAGTACTTTTCATAGAATCAATCCTTCACCTAATCCATGGATAGAGAGGACCAGGTCAATCATTTAAAATAAGGGATATAGAGTATCATGTACAAAAATCATTATTCATGGATATGGACTGTCATGTCCATCAACATTAACCACCACATCACAAAACAATTTCTCGGTTCAAACATTCATGACCTTTCAACATAGTATGATAAAAAAATTTGTATAATTTTTAAAATTGTTTACTATGCATGGTATATTATATTTAATAACTTTAATCCATTTAAAAAACCATCCATTTAATATTTTATTATTATTGATCATTTATTAATATTTCTTTAAAAAAATAATCAATTTAACTATGTTGTAGTAATCATCAATCATTCCTTGCAGTCAATTTCATTAAAAATTTAATTCTGAAATTAACATAAAACATCATATCTTTTCCATGAAAACAAAACAAGAAATACATCTAAGTATTTTATAATCTTTAAACCCTTCTGAATTCTTTTAAAACCCATTATACAGAATATAAAAAATAAGAACAAAACATGGTTGGAATCAAGAATAGTTTAATAGTCCTCGACGGACCGAAATTGGATTAATAAACGGTTAAACACATCATTTAATGGTCCAAACTATTTTTCATAATCAATGAAACTATGTTTCATCCAATTAAGACATATAAAATACCCATAAATGTGGAAAAATATATTAAAATTTTTAGGAAAACCACGTTTACTATCTACCATAGGTTCAAAGATGACCACCCATCCAACCTAGACATTATTTTGAAGTAAAATATTCTAAACGACAAAGTAATTCAAACCCTTAAAACAGTATTTCTGATACATTGAAAATATGGGGAATAACAAGTAGTGAAGGATCCAAATAATAAAAAGAAAAAAAATCATATTATTACTTATAGATTTATATCCTAAAAAACAGCACCTAAAACCCAATAGAATTGAATGAGACTCACACTTTGAGGATATAGTGATGTTTTTTCAAACCCTAGGGGAATTTATGTAAAATATATTTGAGAAAATTAAGTGATATTGAAATAATATTAATGAAAATTGGAATAAATTTCTATTTTTAATGAGTCGAATGGTTTGTCTTAATTTTTTTATGAACAATGCATTTACAATGAAATTTTCACTATCAAAGGAAAACGTCACTAAAATGGTTTCAAAAGAAACCATGTGGTTAATAATCCATGTAAAAGACAAGAAAATTGATCAACACCCAACCTATATGTTTTATTGTACCCATAAAATTATTTTTAACCTCTTATCCACCTAAATGCATATTGTAGAGTCATGGTAAAAAGTAACAACTTATAGTTCTCTAATCATGATCTATGACATATAATCCTAAGCTGTTAGATTTTTCAACTCTGGAACCCTTTGAATTTACAAAAACAATCCCAATGAAAACAAAAATTCAATATTATATATATATAATAGAGTGTCTGTAAAATAAAATGATAAATATAAATTAAAAACATTTGAAATATTACAACCTCCCAAATATAAGACAAGTCATCCTCAAATTGCACTCTCCATTATCATTAGGATTCCAAGGAAAATAATGAAAGTCCATTAGACCCACATATTATCTTACCTCTACAATGTTACTACTAAACACATCAATGTTACTCAAACACATGGACTAATTGAACAATCAAAACTATGATGATTTTTAATACTGTAATCATCAATTCAAATAATGTGGTAATCAAAGGATGCATCAGAAATTCGATAAGATTCATCACCATAATGAAACATATTACAATTGTCTAGGTGACTCTACTAAATATGTGACACATGAAAATCAACATACATTTCAATATACCACTTTGGAAGTCCAAATATATTTTCAATTAGAAGTATTTAATCTATAATATCAAATTGTCATACATCACAAGGAACTAACATACCTATTTTATAAATCTAAAAGTTAAATATTTTTGGAGAAACATTTTTATTTACATGGGAATAAAATAAAAAATTACAAGTGTGAAAATTTTTATTAATAGAAGAATTATCTATACAATATGTCGTATACATATGATTTTATATCAAGTGGAAGTGTAATGATGTCCCCCATTCAAGACAGATCCCCAAGAACTTTGATTCTTCTACATCCACCAAGTACAAAAATGACATACCAGGCCTGATATAAAAATTATTGTTGAGTTCCATCTGTATAATAATATGATAATTGTTTTTATAATGAAAAAATAATTGGAAACGTACTTATATTAGGTTCTCATAAAATATATATCCCATTCTCACAATATATCTTCTTACACCATGATAGAAAACATGTATTATTTACCCATATGCATGTAGTAAGATCATCTAAAACACAAAAGATTACCTAGAACCATCGAAAATCAATTATATGAGTTCAATATTGAAGAATCATATATATTTAAAATAATAATTGATAAAGATCCATGAAAAAATAATATCACTTAAATATATTTTATACCAAACTAATTTCTAGTGAATGTCTTCCGAATCAGTAAAATGTATGTTACATTTTTAAAATGATGAAAAATCACCCATATCACATCAATATTTTGGGGACTCCTTTGATGATCAATTATGAAATATATGGGACAATCATAGAACTTCCCTTCTGGAATGGTGAATTTTGATAAAATAGTGGTAGGATATTGAATCTCAGTATTCACCTACTGACATGTGTATCATCACGTAACTAAAAATGAGTTCTCATTCCCCATTCATTTCCACTAATTCATTCAATAAATATATTAATATATTTTCGTCAAAAATGTATTCACCACTGTATTCATTGAATGAGTTTTTGTCTTATGATCCTCCCACATTCCTATTGATTAAAAAATCCTTGATAATGGATATCTCATTTACATTGTTGAACCAGTTTGGTGGTAGGTCCCCACAATCATTGTTGTGACTCAATTTGAGTATCTCTTGATCCTTATAATAAATCATATTAATACTGAACATAAGAGTTGGTATAATGGATAAGGATATGGGTGGTATCATTTCCTACAACTCTGAGACACCTATATTCTTCTCAATCGAAAAGGCAATCATCTTGGACTGTGAAATTTACTCATGAAACATCTGATTTAGTTTATTCTCACTAAAAGATCTAGAAACTATACATTCTATTCTCGATGTATATTATAGATACAAATAAAAGTATTTCATGTGATTATTCCATCTTTACTACTAAAAATTTAGAAAATTATGTGAAAATATAAACATGAGGATCCATTTATCAGTATAAAAATCATCAACTAGGAGATAATTTATCCACTATTTTGTGTCATGAACCAAAACAGTATGCTCATAATCATTCATAGATTTTTTTATAATTTGGTCTCATATAAAATCACTTATACACCAATGATCAATCTATATACAATAACACCACCACATTTCTTTTACCTAAGGTGGTAGAATATATGGAAAATTCCATAAATGGTTTGGGTAGTAATAGAATTAATGTTTTACTAAAATTTCACTTCATATCCATGTATTTAGACTAATAAGACTCGAACCACACAAACATTATGACCTTTTAATTTTGAAATAATAGAAAATATTACATGTAAAGAAATTCATTGATGAATCTTCTGTAGTATATGGTGATAAAAAAAATTGATATGAATGTTAAAAAAAATCCTGGGATACTCATAAGAAACAACCATCAAGACCTTATCTTGGTCCATTGATAAACCATTATCTCCTATGTTATTTCCGATAAAATGGAACATTTATATAATTTAATGATATATATATATATATATATTTGTTTATATATATTTCTCACATAGTTTACTGAGGAAGCTTCCATGAGGTCAGAAAAGGTAATCTCTAGAAGTGTAGTATACCACGATTTCAACCAGTAATACCACAACAAACAGATATAAATATAGTAAATTTTTTGGTTCTCTAATTCCATTAAAAAAATAATAATTTATGTCATCTCAAAGAGAATCATAATGAAATTATATAATCTATATGTTTTTATATAATAAGTATTTGGTATATCATATTGACTCACCCACGACTTATCAAACATTGGTCTTATATAAATCTTTGAGAACATAGAGTCACCCATCAGTTGTTAAAAATGATTACTAATCAATGTTTGAGTATAGTAGTTCTTAATTTCATATGATTATATTTCTCCTAGTTGACACATACGCATCATCTGCCATCTTGAAATGTCAGACTAGGGAACTGAATGCTGATACAGTCAAATAAATGAAAATATTTGCCTCTAATTTATACCAATAAATTTAATATTGTTTTAGATCTTCTAGTTTCATTCTATAATGTTGAAGTAAAACTGGATCATCCCTTGAAAAATACACAATGGTAAAATTAATCTCTCCCTCTTGTGGAAGCCCTAAAAACTAGATTGGAAATATATACTACATCTTTTCACCTCTTGTATTGAAGGAATCATATAATTATTCCTTTTTAATCAAAAAAACTATTTACAAGGATATGAGATCACCCAATAACTGATGAGTTATACATAAATTACCTAATTGTATATCTCATTCCCCATGTTGGATATATTTTTCCCAAATATGAAATATTAATTTGAAATCCCTATTGTATTAATAAATGTGACCCCTATAAAAAACTAACATATTTATCTCTAGTACCAATTTCAACCATATCATACAGAATGAAAAAAATTTATAGGATATAGTATATTCTAATCTATAGGGAAAAAATTAAACAATAATGGACACCCATCAGTAACAACATTAAAAGTGTGTTGATCGAGATAACAATATCTGATAAATCCACCCCATTGAATAATCAATTCAAAAATCAAATAGATAAAAATAATTTTTATGTCTTAAAAAAAATAACTAAAATTCATATAATATTCAAGAATAATACTTCATAAAGTTGATAAACAATCCCCATTTACAAACTTGGTGGACTATACTATGTGTAGCTAACCTTTCCCTCTACCCTCAACTGTTTTTTCTATATTTTTCATTTTAATCCATTTATAATATGACCCCTCATATCATGGGTTAACTCATCTACACTGTGAAAAGTAAAAAAATATATTTCTAACTCCTAAAATGATATGCTGTTAAATATCCCCTAATGGTTCTATGTATCAACCTAGATCCTCTATCAGAAGCATTATGCTGAGGTCTACAACAAAACCAATTAAAAATAATCTGACCTCAAATGTGTATTGTATTTATAAAATTATTTTATAACACATGATCAGTTTTATAAAAGGGTTATCCTCTCCCTTGGTTTATCTACACACCACATCCTTACAAAAAAATTTCTTTACTACACTTCCTATTATCTATGGTCCCACGACAATACTTCCTATTTGAAACTATATTCCAACCTGTAGGGGTCTTATCATGGTTCCCCTTTTTAGTAAGTGAATATGTGAACACCACATTGAATAGATTCATAGAGAAAAAATTTACAATTTATTTTATATTTCATATAATCCCATTCTAAAAATGATTATCCCCTACCACCATATCTCCTATAATCATTGATAAAAAATTATGAAAGTCATAGTACTGTCCAAAAAACACATTTCAGAAATATTATTCTAATCAAAATATATGAAATCTATAGACAATTCATGCATCATTTTCTCTGAGTAGAATTCATCTAAGAACTCCTCATATAAATCTTTTCATTCTATTCCCTCTAGTTATTCATTAAATTCCATACTATAACACAATTTCATTGATATTCATTGTAATATATATGCCACCAACTTAACTATACTTTTTTTGTATTGTCCAGGTTATCAGAAATCCTCAAAATAGAATCAATATAGAACATAATAACCTATGAACCACACTATTTGTATAATTCAAGGGGACAATGCTTAGGTGACTCCCTACTATTATCAAACAAACATAATGGAGCCTTCACTAGATCATTATCCATAAACTACATAACGATATGAAAATTATCATGGATCATATCTTCCTAACAATAACCCTGAACCAATATGGAATTTGGTTATACTATAAGAGTAATATTTCTATAAATGTAGTCATATATCACTATTATAAAACATTATCATGGAGGAATCACAGGAGAATTTAAAAACACAAATTTCATGGAACATAATACATAATATACATTATTACATAACATGCTGATCAAAACTACCGATAGTAAATAAATTCAAAATATATTATCCTAATAGTTATTCCCAATACTCTGTCATTATACCTGTGATGACCCAGACCCACCTTGGTCCCTTGCTTTGCCAAAATCCAGATCCTTAAGGGGTGCCGATCGGTGCGACCGATCGGTGAGACCGATCGGTGAGACGGATCGGTGCGACCGATCGGTGAGACCGATCGGTGTGACCGATCGGCGGAACCAGCCGACGTCACCCAGCCTTGCCAAGTTGTTCCAGTAACTTGCACAAAAGTTTTAATTAGATACTGAATCGACTCATGAGTTGGTTTAAACCACTCAGCACCTTTAATGATGAGTCAAGCCGCGTGGTCAACCCACAACTTCCACGTCTTACGCGGTTTCACGTTTTCACCTCAACCGTCCCTGGCTCTTATAAATTAAGGGTTAAGTCGTGGTTTCCCCCTTCTTCGATTGTGGCTCTTCTGGTGCATCGGGAACGCCGCATAGTTATTCGTAAAGTTCCACGCCCCCAGCCTAAACGTCGATCATCTATCAACAAGTAGGGAATTTCTCTCATCTCTCACTTTTTTGTATCATGCGGGGTGGGCGTTATTTTTGTTCCTATGGAATTGGTTGAACCGAACCTTAATAAAGATAATAAACGAAGTTCTAAAGAAAGAAAGGGAAGGGGTTGTGATCTTTGTTTATGCTTTATCTTGTGATCATCTTTTTTAGTTGTGCTGTTTTATGTTTTCTGAAAACTGAGGCCGTTGGTGATCGTTGTATGTGCACTGATGAATCCCCTCGTGATGTTTTAAATGGGTTTCTGAAATTATGAACTCTTGCTGTGAAATTGGTTAATCACATATATCCGGCTAAATAATTGAAAGCAACAGGATCAACCCTTCTGTGATAACTCTCGGTTAGAACACACGGAATTTGAGATCATGGAGTGTGTTAAGTCGTTTAAATCTGAAAATCCCTGACTTGTGTTGGTAGTGGTAGTTGGTTGTTTTCCTTTCGGGCCGATTGCTGGAAATGTGGGAGGGGATGGGATCCCCTGTTCTTTTATACTCTCGGTGGTTGTGTGAATTTGGGGGATGGGATCTCTTGTTGGTATGGATTCGGTGGTTGTGAGTTTTAAATGCGAGTGGTTACTTGTAGATATCACAAATTGGGGAGAGATCCTCTGTTGACAGAACCGGGTGTGAGTGTTTTGGTTGATCCTTTCTTTTGACACTTTCCTTGGTTATGCTTATGGTAGTTGCCCAGTAGTGCTTAAAATTAATTTAACATTTGACTGAATGTGAAACAAGAATGGGACAAATGGTTTTGTGGGAAAGGGTCGTGAACTGTGACTCGGACGCAGTGGTGTTGTGTTCTGTAGGTTGTCTAGGAAAACCTAAGCTTTGGGTGAGTGTTTGTTAGCTATATCTATACTTGTAGCTTTGTGTTCTTATTCGTGCCCCACCCAAGTTGAGCACTAAGTGCCGAACACCCCCATTTATGGGGGAAGGGTGTTTTTCCCAACACTATCCTTAGTGGCTGGTTATTAGCTCCTTTTCTGCTCCCTTTCCCGGATAGGCCAAGTACCTTCGGGTAGGCTGTGATGGCCTGAAGTCCATTATTAGCCCAAGAATCATCGGGCAGGGCATTGTGGTGGTTGGCTAGGTGTGTGCGGCAGGTGGTTTCCCAAGTGTCTTCGGGATGAGGCCCAGGTGTCTTCGAGCGTGGTAGTGGATCCATTAGCCCAGGTGTCTTCAGGAATGGCGGTGGTTGTTCTGGCCTAGGTGTTTGCAGGCATGGTTACATGTGACAGTTGTGGCCCAGGTGTGTGCGGGTGGGATTCAGCAGTGGGACTGCGTGTGCTTGTGGCCCAGGTGTGTGCGGGCGGGTGTGGTAGGGGGACTGTGGTGAGAATGGCGGGATTGGTCCGATGCGTAGGATGTCTCAATAACCAGTGGGAAAGTGGCGCGGGGTACCCAAACATCGATGTGCTCTTATTATATACATTACTTAACTTGCGTTATTTGGGGAGTGAGCCTTGGTGAGGCCTGGGATGGATAGTTTTCCTTGTTAGGTGTTTGGTTTATTCTTTTCTCACGGGACTTTAGTACGTTCCCCCACTTGTGCACGAGAGTCTTGGTTTTCCCTACTGAGTGTACTTGTATACTCACCCTACGTATATAAAACTGCTTTCAGGTTTCCAGGAGGACTTCGGGGATCACGCAGGACCTTACTAGCTCGGACTTTTGGAGCAGTTGATGTTGTTCTTTTTTCATTTTTGGTACTTACCTTGTAGTCACCTTTTTTCACTTTGTGGCTTCACTTTTGAACATGCATGTGGGAACTGTTTACTTTTGGCTTTACTTTTCTTTCTACCTTGGTGTTGTTGGGTTTTCTTCTCCTTATCTTTCGATCCTATAAGATAAAAAGGGTAATGCCTTCCATTTGCGAGAATTTTCTATACCCTTGGTGCTAGTCGCCACTCCGGGACCTATTGAAGGCGGGTTTCGGGGGCCATTATCTCTCCTTCAACTTAAAGAAGGAAGGGCCTAGCAATCTGATGACCCTTCCCTCCTTTTGGATAAGGCGGGTCGTGACAGAATGGTATCAGAGGTGATGGTTGAGAGATAGGATGGAGTCTGGAGTTAGGCACAGTGAGGATTTCATGGGGTGGTAAGGCAACGGTGTTGGGTGACCTTGGAGCGTGAATTAGGCCAGGGAAGACCGGCTAGGACACGGGATTTTAGGGCCCCCCGTGATCCGATGCAAGGACTCTGGACCTACCAAATGACCAAGTGAGGCCACACTGATTGTAGGGTAGAGACCCTAGGAAAGGTACATGCATCATAATGACTTGTGTTCTTGTGTTTCTGGGATGTCTTGGGAATTAAGAATAAATTAAATCTTATGAAGTTTTAAGGACGATATTCTTCACTACTTTGGCTTAGGAATTCCTTGTTTACCTTGCAGCTATGGCACCTGGAAGGCGACCACGTGTGGTACAGGCGATCGAGGCCCCTAAGACTACTTTGGCCAATCGACAGAGAGCTGATCGATAGGAAGAGGATGACCAGTGGCAGAAGTCTCTTCGAGCCTTCCAGCGACAGGCCCTCGAGAAGTATGAGGGCAGCACCTCCGATATGAAGACGGAAGGCTGGCTAGAGGAGTTAGTTATAGCCTTCGGCCTGATTCGGGCCCTGACCGAGTACTGGGTTCCTCTGGCTGTTAGCCAGATGCGAGGAGCGGCACGTCAATGGTGGATGCTTCACATGGGGAATAGGAAAGAGTCTGAGGTTTCTTGGGCGGATTTCGAGAAGGAGTTCCGGGCGGAGTTCCTCTCCTCGTCAATGAAGGCGGAGAAGAGGTAGGAGCTACTCTCCCTCCAGCAGGGGAGCATGTCCGTGAGGGAACTTGGAATCAAGTTCAAGGACCTCCTACGTTTTGCTCCGGACCTCTTTCCCGATGAGGAGTCTCGGGCACGACATTTGGAGGAGGCGCTCCGACCCTCCCTCCAGTATGTTGTTACCCCCTTTACCCTTCCGACATAATTAGAGGTCCAGAAGAAGGCCGAAGTGGTGGAAAGGATGCATGCTATGGGCGGAGTGTCACGAGAAGGAATCCAGCTGGGACCATCGAAGGGGAAGGCCGTCAGCACCAGGCCTCCAGCATCGGGACCCTCCAGGTTCCGACCCGCAGGGAGTAGACCGCAGCAGTTTCAGTTTCGATCCCCTGGCCCACGTTCTTTCCCTTCAGGCTCGGGACCACGGTACTTTATCTGCGGGAGCCCTGGACATCTCTGGAGTCAGTGCCCCGATTGGGTGCAGTACAGCAGTGGCAGTCATCCCCAGCATCCGCCGCAGCAGCAGTTTCCAACCAGAACATTCCGGCAGCAGCAGCAGGGACAGCGAGCTCCCGTTCCTCCGCAGGCGGATATAGGAGGAGGAGGCCGACCTCAGGGCGCTCCCCAGGGACCTCGACCAGGGCGTGGTTGGGGAGGTGGCCGACAGCCGAGGGGCAGGGGAGCTGGGCATGGACAGCTACACGCCGCAGAGGCAATAGTTCCAACAGGGCCAGAGGTTGTTCGAGGTACGATCAATGTGTTTATCACTCTTTCTTATGCTTTGTTCGATACAGGAGCTTCGCACTCCTTTGTTGCACCCAGTATAGCCCGTGCCTTGGGTCTAGATGCCGAGAGACTTCCAGTGCCCCTGGTGTTGAGCACACCAGTTGGAGGTCAGACCGACTTGCTGTTTGTTTGTCGGGGATGTAGACTGATGTTAGGGCCACATCAGTCGGTTAGGGATCTCCTTCTGCTATAGATTCAGCCGTACGCTGTCATCCTAGGCATCGACTGGCTATTTTCTGTGTGCGCCGTCATCGACTGTTTCCAAAGAAGGGTGGTGTTCTCAGGTTTGGACGGCCAGCGTGTTACCTTCACCGGCGAGCGGAGCTGTCCGAAGGGAAACAGGAGGGAGGAACCTCTCCTCTCCATGTTGACCGAACTGACGGTAGAACCAGTAGATGAGGAAATGGTGGAAGTGCCAGAGATCGTCCGTGAGTTTATGGACATCTTTCCTGAGGAGGTGATGACTCTACCCCCTCGACGTGATATCGAGTTCGGGATAGACCTGCAGCCCATCTCTCATCCAATCTCGATGGCTACTTACCGGATGGCACCTTCGGAGCTACGGGAGTTGCAGATCCAGATTGACGATCTGATGAAGAGGGGTTATGTTCGTCCAAGTGCGTCACCATGGGGCGCTCCAGTCTTGTTCGCAAGGAAGGCAGATGGTGGCCTCAGGTTGTGCATCGACTACAGGAGGCTGAATCGGGTAACGATCAAGAATCGCTACCCTCTTCCGAGGATAGATGATCTTTTTGACCAGTTGAAAGGGGCAGGATGGTTCTCGAAGATCGACCTGTGGTCTGGGTACCACCAGCTGAGGCTGAAGGATAGTGACGTCCTAAAGATAGCGTTCAGGTGCAGGTATGGGCACTTCGAGTTCGTGGTCATTCCCTTTGGTGTTACGAACGCCCCGACCATGTTCATGGGGCTTATGAACTCCATCATTCAGGAGTACCTGGATCAGTTTTTGGTGGTATTCCTCGACGATATCCTGATCTATTCAAGGTCAGAAAAGGACCATGCAGAGCACCTGAGGACGGTTTTGGAAGTCCTCCGACAGCACCATCTCTACGGGAAGTTGTCCAAGTGCAAGTTCTGGGCTACGGAGGTTCGGAAAGGGGGGTAAGCTTTCCCCCAGATTCGTCGGACCCTTCGAAGTGTTACGGCGGGTCGGCGAAGTGGCTTATCAGCTAGCGTTACCTCTGCCGCTAAGGATACATGATGTCTTTCATGTATCCCAGCTCCATCGTTATCTGCGCGATGATTCACACATCCTTGATTGGGGTGAAATGGACATCGAGGACGACGTAACCTTTTTGGAAACACCAGTGATGATCGAGGATCGCAAGGAGAAGGTGCTTCGTGGGCGAGCTATTCCCTTGGTTCGTGTGTTGTGGAGACTTGGCGGGCTCGAAGAGAGTACGTGGGAGAGGGAAGCACAGATGCATGCCCAATCCCCCGAGTTGTTTTGAGCTTTGTTCCTTATGTACCTGTTGTGGTAGAACGTTTGACTTTTGGCTATGAAATGTACTGGTTTATTTCCTCTGTTGTGCGTGAAAAGCCCCGGCTAAAGGGAAGAGGGAAGCCGACCCCTAATCAAGACGCATTAAGGTGGATGAGATTAAACCCGTGCGGGCGAGTCAGTGCCGCCCAAAGCGGATAATATCTTGACATGGGGGAGGGAAACTCCCCAAACCCACATGACCGGGTGGTTTGGCGTGGTATGTTGCTTAGTTCTTGACAGGGGAGTGTTTTTAGTTAGCAGAGGTTCACTCCTAAGAGGTATCTTTCGAAGATGGTTGTTCGGACCCTCTCTTTCCTTCTGGTTTGTTGTGATTCTCGAGGACGAGAATGGTTTAAGAGGTATCTGATGTGATGACCCAGACCCCCCTTGGTCCCTTCCTTTGACAAAATCCGGATCCTTAAGGGGTGTTGATCGGTGCGAGCGATCGGTGAGACCGATCGGTGAGACCGATCGGTGAGATGGATCGGTGCGAGCGATCGGTGAGACCGATCGGCGGAACCGGCTGACGTCACCCGGCCTTGCCAAGTTGATCCAGTAACACGCACAAAAGTTTTAATTAGATACTGAATCGACTCATGAGTCGGTTTAAACCACTCAGCACCTTTAATGATGAGTCAAGCCGTGTGGTCAACCCACGACTTCCACGTCTTACGCGATTTCGCGTTTTCACCTCAACCGTCCCCGGCTCTTATAAATTAAGGGTTAGGACGTGGTTTCCCCCTTCTTCAATCGTGGCTCTTCTGGTGCATCGGGACCGCCGCATCGTTATCCGTAAAGTTCCGAACCCCCGGCCTAAACGTCGATCATCTATCAACAAGTAGGTAATTTCTCTCGTCTCTCACTTTTGTGTATCATGCAGGGTGGGCGTTATTTTTGTTCCTATGGAATTGATTGAACCGAACCTTAACAAAGATAATAAACGAAGTTCTAAAGAAATAAAGGGAAGGGGTTGTGATCGTTGTTTATCCTTTATCTTGTGATCATCCTTTTTAGTTGTGCTGGTTTATGTTTTCTGAAAACCGAGGCTGTTGGTGATCGTTGTATGTGCACTGATGAATCCCCTCATGATGTTTTAAATGGGTTGCTGAAATTGTGAACTCCTGCTGTGAAATTGGTTAATCACGTATATCCGGCTGAATAATTGATAGCACCAGGATCAACCCTTCTGTGATAACTCCCGGTTAGAACATACGGAATTTGAAATCATGGAGTGTGTTAAGTCGTTTAAATCTGAAAATCCCTGACTTGTGTTGGTAGTGGTAGTTGGTTGTTTTCCTTTCGGGCTGATTGCTGGAAATGTGGGAGGGGATGGGATCCTCTGTTCTTTTATACTCTTGGTGGTTGTGTGAATTTGGGGGATGGGATCTCCTGTTGGTATGGATTCGGTGGTTGTGAGTTTTAAATCCGAGTGGTTACTTGTTGATATCACAAATTGGGGAGAGATCCTCTGTTGATAGAACCGGGTGTGAGTGTTTTGGTTGATCCTTGCTTTTGACGCTTTCCTTGGTTATACTTATGGTAGTTGCCCAGTAGTGCTTAAAATTAATTGAACATTTGACTGAACGTGAAACAAGAATGGGACAAATGGTTTTGTGGGCAACGGTCGTGAACTGTGACTCGGACGCAGTGGTGTTGTGTTCTGTAGGTTGTCTAGGAAAACCTAAGCTTTGGGTGAGTGTTTGTTAACTATATCTATACTTGTAGCTTTGTTTTATTTTTCGCGCCCCACCCATGTTGAGCACTCAGTGCCGAACACCCCCATTTATGGGGGAAGGGTGTTTTTCCCAACACTATCCTTAGTGGCTGGTTATTAGTTCCTTTTCTGCTCCCTTTCTCGGATAGCCCAATACCATCGGGAAGGCTGTTATGGCCTGAAGTCCATTATTATCCCAAGAATCATCGGGCGGGGCGTTGTGGTGGTTGGCCAGGTGTGTGCGGCAGGTGGTTTCCCAAGTGTCTTCGGGATGAGGCCCAGGTGTCTTCGGGCGTGGAAGTGGATCCTTTATCCCAGGTGTCTTCGGGCGTGGAGGTGGTTGCTCTGGCCTAGGTGTTTGCAGGCATGGTTACATGTGACAGTTGAGGCCCAGGTGTGTGCGGGCGGGATTCAGCAGTGGGACTGCGTGTGGTTGTGGCCCAGGTGTGTGCGGGTGGGTGTGGCAGTGGGACTGCGGTGAAAATGGCTGGATTGGTCTGATGCGTAGGAAGTCTCAATAACCAGTGGGAAAGTGGCGAGGGGTACCCAAACAACGATGTGCTCTTATTATATACATTACTTGACTTTCGTTATTTGGGGAGTGAGCCTTGGTGAGGCCTGGGATGGATAGTTTTCCTTGTTAGGTGTTTGGTTTACTCTTTTCTCACGGGACTTTAGTACGTTCCCCCACTTGTGCACGAGAGTCTTGTTTTTCCCTACTGCGTGTACTTGTATACTCACCCTACGTATATAAAACTGCTTTCAGGTTTCCAGGAGGACTTCCAGGATCACGAAGGACCTTACTAGCTCGGACATTTGGAGCAGTTTCAGTTGTTCTTTTCTCCTTTTTGTTGCTTACCTTGTAGTAACCTTTTTGCACTTTGTGGCTTCACTTTTGAACATGCATGTGGGAATGGTTTACTTTTGGCTTTACTTTTCATTCTACCTTGGTGTTGTTGGGTTTTATTATCCTTATCTTTCGATCCTATAAGATAAAAAGGGTAATGCCTTCCATTTGCGAGAATTTTCTATACCCTTGGTGCTAGTCGCCACTCCGGGACCTATTGAAGGTGGGTTTCGGGGGTCATTATCTCTCCTTCAACTTAAAGATGGAAGGGCCTGGCAATCTGCTGACCCTTCCCTCCTTTTGGTGAAGGTGGGTCGTGACAATACCCGTCCTTCTTAGTCTAGGTTCATTGGCTAACTTAGTGATATAGTAATATTAGATGTTACAATAATAATTTTAACACCATTTAAAAAACACTGAATTATAAATTATTTCAAACACTTTATGAATTGCTATTATATTAAAATAATAAATGTATATGAAAATTATTTTTTCCCAAAAACCAAATTTTTTCTATTTCATGGAAAAATATCATAACAGTATTTTTTGTGATTCGCTAACACAATTGATGCCATATAAACCATGAATTAGTAAAATAATGCATGCATACACAATGTTGTAACATATAAAAATATTAGTGAAATCAATGATATCATTAAAATCACACATTATGTATATCACCCAATATGGAATAACAGTTCAATTGTTAAAAAAGAAACCCATGAACAGAAATCCCATCACAAGAATCGTGGTTTTCCCTCTCATATGTGTTTTCTCTCCCATACATGAACTCGTTACCATTACTTAACACATCATAAAATTCTATGTACGATCCTCAAATACAAAACATTATTAAATGAAATTAATTCTAAAAAAAATATTATCATATCATTTTATCACATTTCTAATAGTTGATTAACATATTCATCACCTAACAACCAATGTGCCAACCCAAATTCAATATGATGTAAACTAGAATTGAGGTTCTGAAGATGAATGTGGGGAGACAATACTATATTTATCAGAGTAAAAGAACAAAAAATATCATTATAAATGTTCACAATCAATGAAAAAATGTAACTATACATCAAATACCGAATCCCCAAAACAAATTAATTTACCACAATCTATTAAAGTGACCATATCATGTCATAATATTCTATTGTTTCATTATAAAACCCAAAATTTTGGGAAAACTAAAAATCCCCAAAAGATGTCATGAAATCATTCTTGATCCACCATAAAATGCTCTATTTCGTGCCGCCAATTGAAAATCTATCAAAAAACCTTTTACCTTATTTAGAAATACATCCATGAATTCTGCACTTGTATCATTGAAGCTCTGAGTATGGTGTCTGTACATCTCATTCGGTCTCCAACAACAGTGTTTGAAAAAATAATTAGTTTAATAAATGATTCATAAATATATTCAATAAAATAATAGATAAGAAAATATATGGAAACATTTTTTTAAAAAAATATATATTATTCAAATATAGAATTTGTCCCTAGGGTTTCCATGTGAGACCTTGTCCAATCAAACCTTCCTCGTCGCACATCTATCTTTAGAATCATACATTATATGGTTTAAATAACATATTTTAAAGAAAGAATATACATTACTAATTTTCAATAAGTTATCGTATACAATTAATCATTTTTCACACATTATGTCAAAATCCATTTATGCTTGAGTTATAAAAAAGGAACCCATACCAAGGATACAATTTACCATGCCCAAAATTTTAAATCAACTATAGATTGTAGCATGTAAAATAATCCAATATCAAAGATATGAAAAATAATATTTAGTATCCTTTCCCACGGTTTTTGGGAGTCATTATGGCACATTAATATCCACATCAATAACAAATTCCAATAGTCTAAATTACTTATCAATTCTATATAACATGTTAAAAAGATTTCACATATTTTATCATTCATTATTTTAATGAAATATTTTATTCAAAAATATGAATAGGATAACAGAATTAAATCATAACATCTTTTACACAAATATAAAATATTACAAATGTTATTTTAAACCATTTAACAATTTAAACGATCCACTTTAACCATTTTCCATTTATTGCATTTCATGTCATAAAACAGTTTTTACCAAGTCATGCCAAAACAACTGCTTATTCTAGAAGATGTTGTCTAGCAACAATTTTATCTAAATTAAACACATACAACCCCTATTAATCCATTTAAAACACACTTACAATATCCCCAAGAAATTGGAATCCCCCATTTGTGGTTGTACATCTAGTTTTATATACATAAATGGAAGGAATAATATCCATGAATGGTCTACCCAAACATTGTAAGGCCATAATAATATTCATTAATCTTGTTATTAAAATTTAATCATGTATAACTCATATATAATACCACATGAACATGAAAAAGTAAAAACATAATTGTAAATTTGTAACACCAGAGACTTTTATGTTATATAAATCATCAAAGGAATCTTTTTCTACACAACACTTGCTTGGCTTGCTTTACACGAAATCACGACCTCCCTCGATAGCTTGCGTCGTACGCAATACCGAACAACGATATGCTATTAAAATATTATTAAAACTAGCCGTTATGAATAGTAATAACCCCTTTTTGAAATTTTGTGAATTTTATTTTTCAAAATGGAATTCATTTTTGGATTCGGAATACCGAAATTAGCCTAGGTTGAAATTTTGGTATTTTTCTGAAAACATTCAATTTTTGATGAATAGTGAAACCACTAAGTGGTAGGTTAAAAACTGAATTTTGCATAAAAATTAATTTTACCACTTCTGTGAATTGAATTTCGAAAATCCGACAGACACAGTTGATATCAGTAAGTAAAATGTGGTTCAATGAGATAAAAATAATTTTTTGGTGAATAGTAACTTTTTACTTTTTTTTAACCACGGTAAAAAGTAAATTGGGTAATTAAGGGTAAAGATGATATTATTATTACCCTAACACATGTCCTAATTCTATTGGACAAGTGTTATTCGACCAAAAACAAACTTAGGAATAAAATATGACCATTTAGGCCCACTTGGATTAGATTAGGACATTGTTTATTAATTTATTTAAGGAAGGGTTAAAATAGTTAAAATAAAAGTTTAATAAGTAAATAATTTTTAATATGGGGTTATACATAAGATAACTTCGACTATAAATATTCTTTAGAAAGCTAAAAAGCTTTCCTACATAATGGTATTTTATTTGTAATTTTTAGACATTAAATAATTTAATTTATTTATGACACAATGATGATGCAGTAATTATCTTATTAATGAAATATTGACATAAGTGATGTTATAATCACCAAAATAAATGTAATATGAGACTTTTTATGAATCCCACTAATTTTCTAGGTTAATATGACATTTTAGTATTGATTTAATTAAGTTGGTTCGAACTAATAATTCTGTTATGAGTTTCACAAAAATCAATTACTAAATAGTGTCAAAATTGACATAAAATAGTTTTTTAAACAAATATTATATTATTAATTGTAATTTTATTCCTAAAAATATAAGGTTAGTCCAAATGACTTAGATAAGGTTATATATATTAATAATAAACAACTTGGGGTTAGTTTGGCTGCTTATAGTATGTTTATTATCATTATAGTATAAGAACACAAGAAGACATGGTAAAAGTAAAATTATTTAACTTAATGTTAAATCTAAATGATAAGGTTAAAATAGGAACCTAAACTTGTCTAAATTCTATTGGATGAGAGGATTTAGACCCATACCCACCTTATCTTAGAAATATATCAATTTGGAGCTATTTAAAACTGAACATGACATTATAATAAAATAATAGTTTTAGTTATTCCAAACGTAACCCTCTCCTCCCTTATAAAAGGACACCTCCTCCCCCTCTTCCTCACACCACTTTGAGCCTTCAATCTCGGCCATCCCCTGACACTTTCTCCTCTCCACTTCCCTAGAGACATACTAGAGGTCCTGGTCTTCTTCAAAGACCAATTTTAGTGCCCTAAAGAAAGGTCTTAAATAAGCACTTCAAAGAAGAGGTAATGTCCGCTACCGATTCTTTCATCTTTATTTGTTCTTCCACATCTTCTTCTTTAGTTGTTTAATTATGAAGTAATAACATCAGTATCACTAATATACTGATATGTTATTATAGGTATGAAACAACCCTATTTCACCATCTATACATCCTACGGAAAAAGAAATCACCGCGCGTGCGTACGTACGGAATACAGTCTCCACGTCGTGGTGTAATCTATTTTCCACCACCACCTTACTTGGATGGGTATAATGGTGTAAATAATGACTATATATGACTATTATAAAGTGATATTGATTCTGAAATAGTATACATATGCTCCAACACAATTCCACGATCATAGGAACGATATCATCACTTCTGCGTACGTACGGAATACCGTCTCCACGATGTGAGGCGACTCGTTCTACATGATCTTAATTTCATAATGATTATATAAATGAATTGAATGAATGAATATGATATATATTACACTAATACAATTCTGTAAATGATGTATCTATAACCTAAAGAAATGAATATGAATTTATTCGTCAAAACACGCATAAGAACAAAAAGTTATATACACCCGAATAAAAAGTAGCAATGAAATATTACTACTAAGAAGCTAAGAATATGACCATATATGATATCATAAAAATAAGTATGATTCTGGATTAAGTCAATAACATTATTTATATCATTATACAGGAGGTTCAGTCACTTACAAAGCAAGTCAGACCTAAGGTAAGGGAAAATACACAATCTCATTTTTATCCGAGATTGTTTTTTTACTTTGGCATTTACGGGGGTGTATTTTATCATCCACATCCATGTTCCCTCAATATGTAATATTGTTTCCATCCACTTAAAATATTTTAAATCCAATTTTACCCTTTGGTGTGTTTTTAGTAAAGAATATGAAAGGAATCTTTTGTCGTTTTTCGTACGAGGTACTTTTTGACTTTTCCGACAAAAGTACGAGAATGAAGTTTTCTTTTAACTTATACGACATGAATGGATTTTTAAAACATTATTTCCAAGATGCTTCCCCTACAAGTTTTCAATTTTATTTTTAATCAACTTCTTTTAGTTTAAAATTTTATAACATGTTAAAGAAAGGAATGTGTTTTTGAGGTAGAAAGGATATTTTCTTCAAGAATGGAGTTCAAGTGTTTTATCAAAATTATTTTCCATCTAAGATAATAAAGGGTTCTGTTTTATCCCTATTATTACATTGATTTGATTATGTTATGATGGAATTATTTTTATAAATTCCTTTATCTTATATGAATTGTTTTATTATGTCTTGATGTTTAAGAATCCCATTTTTATTACATGGGTTATGCAATGATGTATGATTTATGATTTTGTGACACACATAAGAATGCTATCATTATGAGATGGGTGGGACCTATATATCCCTCCAATGCATTGGGTAAAGATTTTATATCTCATGAGATAGACATGGCTGGAACGGTAGGTTATACCAGTTCATTGAAACAGGACTGAAACGAGGGTGACTCGGTTCAGAAAGGGACTTTGTCCACTAAGATAGTCTTGGAAATGAGTATTGACTAACAAGAAATGATTCTCTATGATTATGTGTGTATGCCACAAAGTTTCATGTTTTATGTTATGATTATTGTGATTACATATCACTGCCATGATTTATCCCATGTTATGAAATTATGATCTCTTTTGCAGGTTAAGATTTCCAAAAGTTATGTTCTTGTGTATACGATGTGATTGATATTTTTTTGTTTTCCCTTACTGAGCATTTGAGCTCACCCTTTTGTATGTTTTCTTTCCCCAGGTCAGGAAGAAGGTTATTAAGTAAGATATGCCAAAAGGGACTATAGATATGATGAAATAAATGGGAGACAGTGTAGACGCTTTATGAACCAGTTGTTTATGTTTCCCAGTTTCTAAAGACACTATACCTATACGGTCCTTTCATGGTTTTTTTATATTTTGTAATAAGTATGCTTCAATTTTGAAGTATTAAAAATGTATGTAAAGTATGGGTCGTTATAGTTGGTATCATAGGAAAGGTATAGTCAACCATTGGAAACTAGGATGTGAAAGCCTTAGTAAGAACCCTAAGGATAAGTCTAAGCATAGAACACAATCTTAGTGTTTTAGAAATGTCCATGAATAACCTAGGATAAGACCTTAAGTGTGAAATTTTATTCTTGATTATGTGGTTTTCCTATTATAATTTGTGTTGCTCACACTATTCTTCTTGGTTTTAGTCAATGGCTGGAACCCGAAGGAAACGTGTTAATGCAGAATGCGACGGGCAATGTAATGATTGTCCCCATGAACAACCAAACGTTATGGGAGCTGGAATGCAAAATCTTGTAGCCATTCTCACACAACTTTCTCAAGCTATGAATCATGCAGGACTTCCAAATGAGCAAAGGAAGGAGCAAAATTCTGTTGAATCCTTTATGAGGCAGCGTCTACCTTCTTTCAGCGGGTCTACTGATCCATTAGTTTCTGAACAATGGATTAGTACTACTGAAAAGATATTTTCAGTTCTTCAATGTTCTGAACATGATAAAGTCATCCTAGAAGTGTATCGTTTGGAAGAAGATGTTGATCAATGGTGGAATCTTATTAAGAATACGAGGCAAAGGGATGAAATTGAGTCCATGGAATGGGACGAGTTCAAGAACTTATTTTTCAATAAGTACATCCCTCGTATTCTACGAACAAAGATGGAGAGAGAGTTTCTTGAACTAATTCAAAAGGATGATTAATCTGTTGGTACCTATGAAGAAAATTTTACAAGACTTGCAAGGTACGCTTCTGGTATTATTATCCAACCTGAGAGTAAGATCGATCGATTCTTTAGTGGCTTAAAACCAAGTCTTCGGAGGGCGTTAGCCATAAGGGACTTCAATAGCTGCGAGGAAATTGTTCGATGTAATCTCAAAGTCGAGATGGAGATTGGAGTAACCCATCAGTCATATGGGTTTGATAAGAAGAGGAAAATGGAATTCAAAGGAAAATATAAAGAGCACACAGAAAAGAAGATGAGCTTTCCCTTATGCTCAAAGTGTGGAAAAAACATGGAGGGAGTTGTCTTAAAGGGACAAGTAAATGTTTCAAATGTGGAAAGGAAGGTCATCGGGCATTTGAATGCCGCGATGATGGTAAGAAGATGTATAATGATGCAAACAAAGGAAGGGATACACAGAATGAACCTACTACACTTTAATGTTTCAAGTGCATGGAGATGGGGCATTATGCCAATAAATGCCCTAATCCAAGGGTTGATGATGATGGTTGACGTCAACAAACTCTTAAGGCTAAAGACAAAGGGAAGTCACATGCAATTTCTATCAGCGATGTGGAGTACGATAATGATGTGGTGAAAGGTACACTTACCATCCACTATAATGTAGCAATTGTTTTATTTGATTCTGGATCCACCCACTCTTTTATTTCTGAAGAATTTTCTAAGGGTATCACCGTATTACCTCAACAATTAGATGTTGAGTTAGCTGTGACAACACCTAATGGCACAACAGTCGCATCAAAAGTTTATAACTCTTCTCCGATCGAAGTTTGTGGGAAAGAGCTTCCTGCAAATCTTGTGATCCTTCCTATAGTAAAATTTGATTTGATTCTTGGCATGGATTGGCTTTCTTTATATGGATCTCATATCAATTTCCAAATAAGGGAAGTCACATTTCATATTCCAGAACAATCTATGATCGTCTATCAATCCAAGGATGAACATAACCTTCCAGTGGAAATTTCTTCCATTTTATGGGTATTGATTCCACTAAATGAAGGTTATTTATCTCAAATGGTTAGTGAGAAACTCACAATTAAGAATATTCCCATTGTACGGGAGTTTGATGATGTCTTTCCGGAGGAATTACCGGGTCTTCCACCAAATCGTGAAGTTGAGTTTTCAATAGAACTCGTACCGGGTTATTTGCCTATTTCAAAGACACCTTATAGAATGGCCCAAATTGAGTTGTAGGAATTGAAGAAGCAACTCCAAGAGAATCTTGATAAGGGATTCATACGCCCTAGTGCGTCACCTTGGGGAGCACCTGTTCTATTTGTTAAGAAGAATGACGGATCAATGAGACTCTGCATTGATTATCGAGAACTTAACAAGATCACTATCAAGAACAAATATCCTCTCCCACGCATTGATGACCTATTTGACCAACTACGCGGAGATCAATACTTTTCCAAGATTGATCTTCGTTCAGGGTATCATCAATTAAGGTTCAAAAGGGAGGATATACCAAAGACGGCATTCCGTACAAGGTATGGACACTATGAATTTATAGTGATTCCCTTTGGTCTTACTAATTCCCCTGATATCTTCATGGATCTGATGAATAGTGTATTTAGAGACTATCTTGATCAATTTGTGGTAGTCTTTATAGACGATATTCTTGTCTATTCAAAGAGCAAGGAAGAACATGAAGATCACATGAGAATTATATTGAAGACCCTGGGAAAGGATAAGCTTTATGCCAAATTTACCAAGTGTGAATTTTGGCTTCAAAAAGTTCCATTTTTGGGTCACATAATCTCAAAAGAGGGGATATCTCTGGATACAGAAAAAACAGAGGTTATCGAAAGATGGTCGAGACCAACAACAGTAACTGAGTTCTGATGTTTTCTTGGTTTGGCTGGATATTATCGACGTTTTGTGAAAGATTTTTCATGATTATCTAATCCACTCATAAAGTTGACTCGGAAAGGAGTTATGTTTGTCTGGACGGAAGAATGTGAAGAAAATTTCAAGGAGTTGAAAAGAAGGTTATCTAGTGCACCTGTGCTCACACTACCTTGTAGTGGAGAAAGGTTTGTGATCTATAGTGATGCATCCAAGAAGGGATTAGGGTGTATTCTAATGCAAAATGATATGGTGATAGCTTATGCCTCACGACAGTTGAAAATCCATGAGCAAAAATACCCAACACATGATTTGGAGTTAGCTGCGGTAATCTTTACATTAAATATTTGGAGGCATTATCTTTATGGTGAATGGTGTGATATTTATACTGATCATAAAAGTTTAAAGTATATTTTAACACAAAAGGAACTGAATATGTGTCAAAGAAGATGGTTGGAGCTGATTAAGGATTACGACTGCTCAATCCATTACCACCCTGGGAAAGAAAACAAGGTGGAAGATTCATTAAGTCGACAAGACCATGCCAGTTTATCCATGATGAGGATCACAAAAGATCCAATATTTATGGATTTAAAAAGGATGGATCTTGGAATTATAATGGAAGGGGGAAAATCTTATCTTTCTCAAATGAATGTTCAACCATCAATACATGTGAAGATTAATGAGGCACAGAAATATGATGTCGAGTTACAAAAGAAGGTGAGAAATGTTCCTGAGTTCAACCATGATTGTGATGGGATAATAAAGTTCAGGAATCAGGTTTGTGTTCCTCCCATCCCCGAATTAAAGAAGGAGCTGCTGGATGAAACTCATAGTTCTTCATTCTCTATTCATCCTGGAAGCACGAAGATGTATAGGGACCTGAAAGAGTACTTCTGGTGGGATGGCATGAAAAGAGATGTTGCTGAATATTTCTCTCGATGCTTGGTTTATCAACAAGTTAAAGATGAGAGAGAGAAGTCTAAGGGGATGTTACAACCATTACCCATACCCGAATGGAAATGGGAAAACATTACTATGGACTTTTTCACAGGACTTCCTAAAACATCCAAAGGCAATAATGCTATCTGGGTCATAGTTGATCGTCTTACAAAGTCTGCACACTTCATTGCTATTAGATAGGATTTCTCTCTGGATCAGCTTGCCAAGATATATGTAAAGGAAGTGGTAAGATTGCATGGAGTACCACTTTCTATTATATCTGATCGGGATCCGAGATTTACCTCGAAGTTCTGGTGAAGTCTTCAGCATACTTTGGATATAGAGTTGAGTTTCAGCACTGCTTATCATCCTCAGACAGACGGTCAGTCTGAGAGAACAATTCAATACCTAGAAGATATGTTGAGAGCTTGCTCTATGGATTTCAAAGGAGGTTGGGATCAACACCTACCTTTGGTGTTATTTTCTTATAATATTAGCTTTCACTCCAGTATTCAGATGGCTCCTTATGAATCTCTCTATGGAAAGAAATGCAGGACTCCAACTTGCTGGGATGAAGTTGGGGAAAGAAAGCTATTAGGACCTGATCTCGTTGATGAAATGGCAGAAAAAGTCAGATCTATTCAACAACACATAAGAGCAGCTCAGAGTCGACATAAAAGTTATGCTGACAACCGAAGAAAAGACCTAGAGTTTGAAGTGGGTGATAATGTGTTCTTACGAATATCTCCCTGGAAGAGGGTTATGAGATTTGGAAAGAAGGGGAAGTTGTACCCTAGATATATCGGTCCTTTCGAAATACTGGATCGTGTTGGGAAGGTAGCTTACCGATTGGCGCTTCCACCGAATCTCTCTCAAGTTCACGATGTGTTCCATGTATCTCTCCTGAGAAAGTACATACCTGATCCTTCACACGTACTCAGCTCAGAAGTTGTACCGCCGGAGAAAGATCTTTCTTATGAAGAACAACCGATAGAGATTCTGGATTGTATCGAAAAAGTCCTACGAAACAAGACCACTCGATTGGTGAAAGTTTTATGGAGGAACCACCAATTAGAAGAAGCTACATGGGAGCTTGAGGATATGATGAGGGAGAGGTATCCTCATCTGTTTGTTACAAAGTGACGAATTTCGAGGGAGAAATTCATATTATGGGGGGTAGAATGTAACACCCGAGACTTTTATTTTATATAAATCATCAAAGGAATATTTTTCTACACAACACTTTCTTGGCTTTCTTTACATGAAATCACGACCTTCCTCGATAGCTTGCGTCGTACGCAATACCGAACAACGATATACTATTAAAATATTATTAAAACTAGCCGTTATGAATAGTAATAACCACTTTTTGAAATTTTCTGAATTTTATTTTTCAAAATGGAATTCATTTTTGGATTCGGAATACCGAAATTACCACTAGGGTGAAATTTTGGTATTTTTCTGAAAACGTTCAATTTTTGATGAATAGTGAAACCACTAAGTGGTAGGTTAAAAACTGAATTTTGCATAAAAATTAATTTTACTGCTTCTGTGAATGGAATTTCAAAAATCTGATAGACACGGTTGATAACAATAAGTAAAATTTGGTTCAATGAGATAAAAATAATTTTTTGGTGAATAGTAGCTTTTTACTTTTTTTTACCACGGTTAAAAGTAAATAGGGTATTAAGGGTAAAGATTATATTATTATTACCCTAACACATGTCCTAATTCTATTGGACAAGTGTAATTCGACCAAAAACAAACTTAGGAATAAAATATGACCATTTAGGCCCACTTGGATTAGATTAGGACATTGTTTATTAATTTATTTAAGGAAGGGTTAAAATAGTTAAAATCAAAGTTTAATAAGTAAATAATTGTTAATATGGGGTTATACATAAGATAAATTCGACTATAAATATTAATTAGAAATCTAAAAAGCTTTCCTACATAATGGTAATTTATTTGTAATTTTTAGACATTAAATAATTTAATTTATTTATGACACAATGATGATGCATTAGTTATCATATTAATGAAATATTGACATAATTGATGTTATAAACACCAAAATAAATGTAATTGGAGGCTTTTTATTAATCCCACTAATTTTCTAGGTTAATATTACATGTTAGTATTGATTTAATTAACTTGGTTAGAAATAATGATTCTGTTATGATTTTCACAAAAATCAATTACTAAATAGTGTCAAAATTGACATAAAATAGTTTTTAAAACAAATATTATATTATTAATTGTTATTTTATTCCTAAAAATCTAAGGTTTGGAAATATGACTTATATAAGGTTATATATATTAATAATAAACAACTTGGGGTTCGTTTGGCTTCTTATAGTAAGTTTATTAACATTATAGTATAAGAACACAAGAAGACATGGTAAAAGTAAAATTATTTAACTTAGTGTTAAATCTAAATGATAAGGTTAAAATAGGAACCTAAACTTGTCTAAATTCTATTGGATGAGAGTATTTCGACCCATTCCCACCTTATCTTCGAAATATATCAATTTGGAGCTATTTAAAACCGAACATGACTTTATAATAAAATAATAGTTTTAGTTATTACAAAGGTAACCCTCTCCTCCATTATAAAAGGACACCTCCTCCCCCTCTTCCTCATACCACTTTGAGCCTTCATGCTCGGCCAACCCATCCCACTTTCTCCTCTACACTTCCTTAGAGACATCCTAGAGGACCTGGTCTTCTTCAAAGACCAATTTTAGTGCCCTAAAAGAAGGTCTCAAATAAGCACTTCAAAGAAGAGGTAATGTCCTTTACCCATTCTTTCATCTTTATTTCTTCTTCCACTTCTTCTTCTTTAGTTGTTTCATTATGAAGTAATAACATCAGTATCACTCATATACAGATATGTTATTATAGGTATGAAACAACCCTATTTCACCATCTATACATCCTACGGAAATAGAAATCACCGCGCGTGCGTACGTACAGAATACCGTCTCCACGCCGTGGTGTAATCTATTTTCCACCACCACCTTACTTGAATGGGTATAATGGTGTAAATAATGACTATATATGACTATTATAAAGTGATATTGATTCTGAAATAGTATACATATACTCAAATACAATTCCACGATCATAGGAACGATATCATCACTCGTGCGTACATACAGAATACCGTCTCCACGATGTGATGCGACTCGTTCTACATGATCTTCATTTCATAATGATTATATAAATGAATTGAATGAATTAATATGATATATATTACACTAATACCAATCTGGAAATGATGTATTTATAACCTAAAGAAAAGTATATGAATTTATTCAACAAAACACGCATAAGAACAAAAAGTTATAAACACCCGAATAAAAAGTAGCAATGAAATATTACTACTAAGATGCTAAGAATATGACCATATATGATATTATAAAAATAATTATTATTCTGGATTAAGTCAATAACATTATTTAAATCATTATACAGGAGGTTCGGACACTTACAAAGCATGTCGGACCTAAGGTAAGGGAAAATACACAATCTCATTTTTATCCGAGATTGTTTTTTTTACTTTGGCATTTACGGGGGTGTATTTTATCATCCAAATCAATGTTCCCTCAATATGTAATATTGTTTCCATCCACTTACAATTTTTTAAATCCAATTTTACCCTTTGGTGAGTTTTTAGTAAAGAATATGAAAGGAATCATTTGTTGTTTTTTGTACGAGGTACTTTTTGACTTTTCCGACAAAAGTACGAGAAGAATGTTTTCTTTTAACTTATACGACCTGAATGGATTTTTAAAACATTATTTCCAAGAAGCTTCCCCTACTAGTTTTCAATTTTATTTTTAATCAACTTATTTTAGTTTAGAATTTTATAACATGTTAAATAAAGGAAAGTTTTTTTGAAGTAGAAAGGATATTTTCTTCAAAAATGGAGTTCAAGTGTTTTATGAAAATCATTTTCCATCTAAGATAATCAAGGGTTATGTTTTATCCCTATTATTACATTGATTTGATTATGTTGTGATGGAATTATTTTTATGAATTCCTTTATATTATATGAATTGTTTTCTGATGTCTTGATGTTTAAGAATCCCATTTTTATTACATGGGTTATGCAATGATGTATGATTTATGATTTTGTGGCACACATAAGAATGGTATCATTATGAGATGGGTGGGACCTATATCTCCCTCCAATTCATTGGGTAAAGAGTTTATATCTCATGAGATAGACATGGCTGGAACGGTAGGTTATACCGGTTCAGTGAAACAGGACTGAAACGAGGGTGACTCGGTTCAGAAAGGGACTTTGTCCACTAAGATAGTCCTGGCAATGAGTCTTGACTAACAAGAAATGGTTCTCTATGATTATGTGTGTATGCCACAAAGTTTCATGTTTTAAGTTATGATTATTGTGATTACATATGACTGCCATGATTTATCCCATGTTATGAAATTATGAACTCTTTTGTAGGTTAAGATTTCCAAAAGTTTTGTGCTTGTGTATACGATGTGATTGATATTTTTTTTGTTTACCCTCACTGAGCATTTGAGCTCACCCTTTTGTATGTTTTCTTTCCCCGGGTCAGGAAGAAGGTTATTAAGTAAGATATGCCAAAAGGGACTATAGATATGATGAAATAAATGGGAGACAGTGTAGACGCTTTATGAACCAGTTGTGTATGTTTCCCAGTTTCTAAAGACACTATACCCATATGGTCCTTTTGTGGTTTTGTTATATGTTGTAATAAGTATGCTTCAATTTTGAAGTATTAACAATGTATGTAAAGTATGGGTCGTTATAAAATTTCATGTATACCATCGACCTCAGGGTTGTGCGAAACCAATCATCCAACCATTAAATTTTATTAAAGCAAAAACTACCATGAAAACAAAAAGAGGAGACTCCTTGAAAATATGAATTATTATACTAGGAAGATAATAGATGACTAAAAAGTGAAACATTAATATAATATATAAAAATATTATATTATATATACACAGGGCTTCAAATTTTATGAATCAAAACATCAAACCCCCTAAAATCAAGTGAGCTACATCCTTAGAAATAGATGACATGTTTGGTTCACACCATATAATGTTGGGATTGATATGGGGATGATGATAGGTCGAATGGATATAATATATTAAAGGAAAATAGTAAATTTAATACATTTTATGTTGTGGATGGTTTGGCCGCACGTGTTTCCAAACCATAAGCCATTAATGTGAGATCCTATTTCTAGGAAATGATAACACCCATGACCTCATGGTCCACTTGTATGATATTGAAAACAATTAAAAATACATTAATATTTCCCTATAAAAAACCAATATTGATTCCAATCCACCTCAGAAGGTTTTTTAAATTGGCCTCCTCATTAGACCGTGTCACATAGTCATGGGGTAAATTAATCACTAATCATATGTTAACTATGTGACATATTATATATCAATTAATATAATCATTTTTTATTTATTAAACTCTTATAATTAAACAAATAACATCTTCACTCCTAGTAATAATTCTGAAAATTATATTGAAATATAGGTCAACAGAAATTTTGAAATAGATGTACAATTTAAATGGTAAGAATACCATAGTAAAAACAATATATAATCACCTTACCACGTGACCCTTTTTTTATCACATTATGAACTCTTAAATAACCAATTTTTTTATAACATTTAAATATATTTATATTACAATAATACATGTTATTATAGATTAATTGGAATAATTTATTTATATTTATTATTTTAAGATATGAAATTATTGACTCCATGTTTCATTGAATTGACTTGTTTTTTATAGCACATGAGCCTTAGCCCAGTTAGAAAGGTCTTTGTTGGTTCATTCAAGCGACCAGGGATCAAATGCAGGCGGAGGCAGAATTTCTAAGTCTTGTAGCAGAACTGTAGCAGGACTGTGCATTACTATAGCAGTTACTGTAACTATAGAAGGCAATATTTGGCACTGTAGCGGCCGAAAATATGCCCATGTTTGGGCCTTCGGATCTCCGATTTTGTCCCTGAGTGCTTTATTGGCCTTCGGGCACCCAGGCCTTCGGGTGAGTTGTGCCTTCGGGCCAACTCAAGGCCTTCGGGCCCCCTTTTTGCGATGCAAACCAGACAAAACTACAAGGAACAAGATCTAAAAAGAGGATGAGAAATGAGCTTTCACCAGAGCAGAAGATAAACAGATTGCAAGAATGAGAGGGAATGACACCTGCCATTGAGACAAGCCTATTCATGAAAGTGAATGCCTAGCCGAATTGCCATGCGAAGGTGGAGAGATGATATCACGATGAAGATGTTTGGGAGAAGCAGTTCCAAGTTGTTAGTCCGGGTTGAATGTAATGTTTGTTCCTACGGGAAATGAATTCCTCTATGGACTACGGGCTTGTAATCATTCACCTACGGGCCTTGTAGGGTTCCACCTCATCTCTTGAAAGGTGGATTATCAAAATCAATAAAAAATGAAAGCCTTTGGGCCATTGGAGGAACTTTTTTTTCATAAATTAGTTCATTTTTATTCATGGTTATTTTTACATTTTCAAATTAACTCTACATTATAAATATTAAATAATTTTTTTTAAATTATAACTATGTTGTTCTAATGTTCAATGATGCTAATTTAGAGTAATAAATTTTAAATAACCAAGAGGTTGTTTACTAACCACTAACGATACATATAAAATGTGTTCATGTTAAGTAATTCATTAAAATTATAAATAATGCATCTTAATTAAATGATATAATGATAAAATTAGATAAATATAATATACAATAACATCCCATAGTTGAAATATTAAATAAATAATTAATAGCATCAATTTATTTAATAAATAATTATTTATGAGAACTTTATCAATGATTGTGAGAGAGAATTATTTTGTTAATATAATTTTAAAAAAAATTAATTCATCATAATATCATAAATATCTAGTAAATAATAAAAAAACATATTTTAATGAGGTTTAAAAATATGTGAATTGAATAATTGATGAATATACTAATAAATTTTTTGAAAATATAAATGATTTTTTCCTTGTTTTTTTATGTTCGTTTTGTATTACTCTTAATTCCATGAATTAATTAGGTCGAGTAAGACCATATCATTAAATTTCATCTATGTAGGATTTAGAGAACTTAATTGAGAAAATAATTTATATTGAGAATGTTTTTAGACATGATTCTATAATGTCTTGTAATATAGTATATTCACTTGAAGGGAAGAGTATTTATTAATTAATATAAATATTAAAACATTATTTCTTAAAAAATATTCAAATAGTGGTCTTATTTGACATTAGAAGTCATATTTGTTTAATATATTATGTATATATGACTTTTGAAAACATCCCAATATGAATTTATTTTAATATAAAAAGGAGAGGAAGAAAAAATAATGAATGGTTTTGTAATGGAAAACATTTTACATGTAATGAATATAAATTATATTTTTGTTTATATATTATATGTATTCATTCTAAGTATAAATTATCTTATAAAATTTAATTTGTTACAATATTTTTTATAATTTATTATGTTATTATTAACTCAATATTATGGCATAAAATAAGTGGTATTTAAAAAATGATTTATCAATAATTCACCAAAAGCATTTTGTTTCTCGAAGCATCCAAAAAATAACCCTTGGATAATATCAACATACTGATTCAAAAATTTATATTTATTTTCTTAAAACAATCTACCTTGGATAATTATATTATTTAAATACTAATATATTATAACAATTTTTTATGATTATTTCAATATTAAACATTAAAATAAACACTTATTACATAATTGTGTTTCCGAACTAGAATATTTATTATGAAAACCTAAAATAGTTATTTTTCTAAATTTATTAGTTTAATTTTTTTTATTCCATTTTACTATTCTATAAGTTATAATATTATTCTAATGGTAGGGTTATAATTCTAATGGACGAGCTCGTATTTTAGTTGGAATACATACCATTAAAATGAACATATTTTTTTTGTACAACCAATAAATTCGAATCAATTTATTCATTCACTATTCACATGATTTTCACTCATGTTTTTCTATATCCTTTAAAAAATAACACTCTGATTTCTAAAATTTTTTGTTATATTTTTATGGGTGTGATATTATTATTGGGAAATATCATGATGACTTTTAAAATAGTAATTATAATATTTTTTTACCTATTTTTATTATAAAATTTATATTTTTATAATTAAATATAATTTTCCATATATATTGTTCTTTATTTATGAAATTTTGTATTTTCTAGTTTATTACATGGTTTATGTTTTAAATTCAATATGTTATATATGTCGATAAAAAATATATAATCAGAAATATAATTTCATTTTGAAATTCTGAAGTAATTAAATAAAAAATTATCTTTAGTGTATGGCAATACCCTATAGTTGATTTACATGTCATATCAAACACCCTAGCTTCAGTGATCAAGAAAATGACCATAAAATGTGATATTAATGTAGTTCAAATTAATGGTAAAAATAATTTTCCCCTATGTTGATTATTTATAGATTCCTTATGCATTTCATATTTTCACACATTAGGAATATATTATATTGAATAATTTTTATATATAATTAATTATGTTTCATTTCAACCAAATATAGTTATAGATTGTTATATTATTTTATTAATATTTAATCCATTTTTAATGAGTTTTTATTGGTTTAAATTTGGATTTTAATGATTATATTTGATGATACTAAGTTAATATTCTGTCAATGTAATTTTATATAATCAATCCCTAAATTTGTAGACATTTTTAAATAGTATATATTTTATTAGTTTCATAGTATAATCGGATGGGATGCGTAGATGGTGACTGGGTTGGGGTTTTTTCAATGTTTTATCTAATAATATTTTATATTTTAATATTTCATGGTTGATTATTGATGTTATTAATACTTGTTCAGACATATGATAATTTAAATATTCTTCCATGATATAATATATATCGTATTAAATCTATGTTTCAATCGAAATTAAATTAAATTATTTTCATTTTCATTTTGATGATTGAGTTGTTTTATAAAGTTTTAAAAATGATTTTTGATTGGTTGTTGGTTGTTTCAATCTTGAACCTGGTTTAAAAAATGGATTATCTCATGAAACATTCATGTTATATTTATTCACATGACATTTTCAAGATTCTATGTGATTGTGAAAAAGGTATTGAGAAAATAAAAGAGGTTTTAGTTATTAAAAAATCATTAATACATTTTTTAGCATTTTCCATTAATATTTATTATTGTATCTCTACATAACTAATTATTTGATGGGGATCTTAGAAATAAAATAACATGGGAGAAATATTTAAAATAAACAATGTTTTAGTGATTACCATATAGTAGGTAGTATGGGTATGAGGATACCTAATAGGGTTGAGATTCCAGGAGTGTGTTTATTCATATTTGAGTTTCTGTATATTGTATATTGTGGATTGATTAGTGATTATTAATTTTCAATTACATGTTTTGGTCATATGACATATAAATTATATTAGATAACCTAGTGATAAAGAGTTGTGACTCTTGATGATGTTAATTTTTTGCATGAGTTGGAGATCATTTAATTTTCCATATTAAATTTCATGTTGGGTGGTGTGGTTTGAGGGTATACCGGGAGAGATGGGGTTCCTAATCATGGTTACCATTTACATTAAAATAATTCCATGAAACTTTTTTAAATATTAATTATTCATGGGTGATGTGTGGTTAAGATATTTATTCTTGGTAGATAGAATTTCATTGAAATTATTATAGTGAGATATTGAATGTTTCATTGTAAAATAGAAGTTACTATCTTGATTGGGATGCATGATCACCATATTTTGAGTGAGAAGGTTTGGTAATACCAATATTATTATGGGTTGGTTATTGAACATGATATAATTTTGGGGATATTCCATTTGAGGTATATGATTTGTTAGACAATTTTTCTATTAATGAATTGTTATAAGAGTTGTATATTTAAATATTACAAGGCATGCCTACTTAATAATCTGGTTTTCTCACAATATTTGTGAAATACAAAAGGTAATTCTAATTTATCAACATATGGATGGTAACCTAGGTGATACGTTAGGCATGATCGATTGGGTGGAATTCAATATGGGGTATTTTTTTTAATATTTATTTTAGTGGGATATTGAATGATAATGGGATCATGAAATTATACTTTTGGTAATGATAAATTTTTTTAATAAATGGTATATTTCAAGGTTCTTTCAATTTATGTGATATTTAGGTATAATGTGGACATTCGTATTATGTGGACTCATGTAATGGTTATTTAGATGGAAATAGTTAATTATGAAACCTGGGGTTTGTCTATGAATGAGAAAAACAATGGGAAGTAATACCGTAACGTATTATGTGGGATAAATTGAAAAGTTTTGTAACATCATTATTTTTTCTTATTCATGGTTATATTACATTGATATTTTTTTAATGTTATATTATATATTAATCATAAAAAATCAATGTATTGATATTTGATTATTATTATATGACATTATTTCTTTATTGTGTGATTACATAATGACTCATGGGTCTTAAAAACCATGGTACCTTATAGGTGATTGGATTGTATGGGTGAAGATATTATTCAACTTAAATGTTTTTTAAATGTGATGAGATCATAGATGTATTTTTCTTTACATAATTATATTCAGTTCTTTTTTGATAATAAAGGAAATATTAATTTCATCAGCTGTGGTCAGGTTTTTTGTTTTGAAATTACGAATCCTCTAGTTGGTGGGCCTGGAGATCACAATGAGTGACATCACTAACATTTCCTAATATATATTGGGAATTGATTTTTTCCACTATATATAATAAATAAAATTTCACACTTGTAGTTATTATTAATTTTTAGATATATAATCTTGATCTCCACACATGGGATGGGTCTATTAGTTTATAACAAGAATGGATCGTGATTACAAATATATAGGTACTAAATAAGTAATTTTAAGATAGTGAATGTTCATAATATATAAATGAAATATTATGTTTGTGATAAAACTAATTGATTAATATAATATGATAACCTTTTTTTGGGTGAATTATGGTGATTGTCATTCTTTCCATCCTTGATAGAAAAAATAATCAACGGTTGATATTTCAAATCATCACATTTATTAATGTTTTTTGATATATGAGTTTTATTAATGAAATATAGATATGGGTATTGGGTAATTATGTTTAGGTATGTTTAGATAAATATATAATTATATATGTGTCAATTCTATTATTTTGTTCAATATAAAAGTGTTTTTATTATTTTCGTACACCTGAAGTGAAGAAATATCAATGCAACTGTGCATGAATTGAAGATTTTAATTGATTCTCATGATTTGAAAATCCATATTATTCCTAAATTATTATACTATACAAATATGAAACCCGGAGAATCTGAATATTAGAAAAAAAATATACATTAATATTATTCATGTATTGTAATGAGCCAAACCAAAATATTCTTCCCACTAAAGAGATACAAAATATCATACGCAATCCTATAAAAAAAATTGTGTTTCGAGACTAGTTGGGGGGAAACTAATCCGACTAAGTTGTAGATTATACCCTCAAAATCATATCCATTTACTAATGTTAGATAAAATCTATTACATAGACACAATGAAAATTAATATATTATAATTGGAACAAAATTCATACAATAAAATAAATGGTCTATTATCGCTCTACTAAAACATTTATTTGATTCTTCATAAGACAATGATCTTGGTAAAAATGCAATGAAGCATAAGTTGAGCTTTATGTCTATTGTAAATGTCTCATCATCTCATTCATTACAACTAGTGCATGTGGACTTGTTATTTCCTACACAAACTAGATGTATTGGATTCACATACAATGATTCTATGTTAGTTGATGATTACACAAAATTTACATGGCTATATATTCATGTAATGAAATCAAAAAAACATTTCATATTTCAAATCCTTTTCATCAATATATTAATATGATAAAACCCTTCCATTTATTACTATTCGTAGTGATCATAGACATGAATTCTAAAATTTAAAATTTGAATCATTTTGAAGTATTAAACATGTTACTCATAAATTCTCATGTCCTATAACATAATAGAAAAACTTTCTATTGATAGATGAAATCAAATTCTTCATGAAGTAACAAGATCCTTGTTCAGTGAATACACAATTGATAAACACATTTGGGAGGAATCTCTAAGTGATATTTTATACTAAAAAACGTGTTTAATCTGGCCATTTCATAATAAAACACCCCATGAGTTATGGAAAGGCCGAACACCAAATGTTTCATACATCATAGTATTCAAATAAAAAGATTAATTTTGAATACAAATGATAACTTACTGAAATTCCCTCCCAAATGTGATGAAGGAATATTTTTAGGCTATTCGACTTACTCTAAGGCTTATAGTGTTTTTTATAAAAATATTGTACTTTAGAGGAAATTTTACATGTAAAATTTGATTTAACAAATACTTTTTTTAAATAACCCCAACCTATGTCTTCAGATGTGTTTTCAAAACATTATTATCAAACAGTGATGAAAGATTCTTCTATTCAATAAAATACACAAAAAAATTTTAAGATATATTCAATTCATAAGAATTTCAAACCAATGCTGATTATCAGGTTTTAAAATACAATAGTTAGTTATTTCTATATATTTATCCCAGTGATAATATCAATATAAGGCCATATCCTTGAGAAAAAAATTATCTTCAGATAAGTCAATAATATGATTTTATTTAACATCATGAATCTTTTTTGGTTTAGAGATTTAGGTAATTAGGTCATAACATATAAATCATATTTTTTATATCATAAGTAGAAACTTCTACTCACAATCAATTTTTTCATAGAAAACTCTTTAAAAAGAAACATAATATAATTTCATATATTAACAACATAACTTTTACTTGATACCATCCTTGACTCTATTCTAATTTTTTTCCTATGAAAAACATATCCAAACAGTGGATGAGCATAAAACCTCAATAAGGGATATATAATGAGTTAAAACTATTAGTCTTCCGAAATCTTGTAATACATGAGAAAAATATAATAAAGTAATACTTTTCACATTTAAAAAGTAGCAAAAACACATCACTAAATATAAGCTCATTTATTACCATTTTGTTACCCATATATTACCATAAAGTCTATAGAATGAAACATAAATCATATTATTGTAACATGGGACATAAACATACCTAAATTTAATAACCATATGGTTGACATACAAACATATAATAAATGGAATAACCATATGACCAGCACTAATACCCAATACATAGGTGGTTATAACATTGTCACCCATCTTTGTTTTATCACTGAACCTCACGTCATTTGTTTTATCACATAATCACCCTTCATTGGTTTATCATGTAACCACTCGTCAAATCTCCAAGTACCATTATATAATCATAACACATAAAATATTGCAAATATCAACATTTTACTAAGAAAATTTTAATTTTTATAAAAAGAAAACATTTTAAGATACTTAAATTCTCCATCAATTTCCAAAAAAAATTATCTATATAGATACATGAAATAAAGGTATAGGGGTTTTATTTTCTATCTAAAAACATTAAGGGTTATAGTGGAAGTGAAATATCAAATAACGATTACAGTGACAAAGAGGTCCTTGTAAACAAATACCTTAAAACATTCTATTTGTTGTTTAGTAGAATTATTTATTGAAAAATGATTCTCTTTGATGAAATTAAAATTCAATTAATTTTATTATACACTTTATAAATGAAGAGGTGTATATTATTAAAACATGCCTCAATGAAAGGAGATTGAGATGAAGTCCCATACCATGAGTCTCACTCATCAATCATGTTCCATGTTAAAAAATAATTATTAATATAAGTTAGTTTATACTAGATCAGGATTCATTTTCATGTTTATATTTCAATTTATATCACTTATTACCATGTTATAAAAATTAAAAAAAAATTATTTAAGTTAATATTGGTCATTTTGTAGATATATGGTCCTTTAGTCGAAATTGAACATTGGTTGATATAAATTGTACATGTATTAATAAGAACATATTATCTATAATTATGTTCATGAATTAAATATCACATATATACAGTATATATATATTTATAAAATTGCATAATATTTGATGATTGGAAATGAAATGCATCATTCATGGAGACGGTTGGCCATTTGTACACATCAATGTTATTTTTATTTATTTGACATATAAAAATATTAATAAACAAATGATATAAATGTATATTATCATACCAGTATTATATTAATGTAATATATGTCTCATAGTTTTAATAAAACAATCCTTTATAAATTTGATATATATGATGAATGATTCATCTCACATTGCGCGTGAGGTAACCCACATTTCTCAAATGAAATTAGAGTATTTAAACATCAAGGAAAGAATAAGTGTGTGTTATTAATAAAAATTACAGAATCATAGAGGCAATAATATAATAATATATATCATATATAAATACAGTTCCATCATAATTGCCACGTTGATAGGTGGTAGGGGAAAATTGAACAATAATATGAGCATTTAGAGTGATTATATAAAATAATTGAAAGAATCAGGAGAGACGATTTTGCCTCTAAATTAGGTTACTACCTTAGATTTTGACGAAAGGGTTTCTTGAATTTTCTTCTACCCAAGGTATAGAAAATTGGTGGAATATATGGATATTTATAACTTATTTCAGTATATTTTAGATGATCCAAGGGTATTTAGATGTGTTGGTTATATGGTTAGATGTGGTGGCATTTTATAAGAGGGAGGGTGGTCTCATTAGGAATGTCTAGAAATATTAATTTATTATAGATTAAATTTCAATTAAAAATGGTCAAAATTAATTTATTTCAAGGAAAATATTATATTGGGCCAAAAAAACTCAAACAATAGATTTTATAGATGTATGGGTCACTAATTTAACCTTATGTTATTTATTGTAACCTTTAGTTGAGAACATTAACTCTTACCTTGTCTTCTTTCATTTTAATAATGTGTGGTTACTATAGTTACTATAAAATGACAATAAAACCAAAAGTGGATCATTAATGACATTGGAAAAACTATATGAGTTATTTTTCCTAGTATTAGAGTTGTAGGAGTATTATACAATTAAATAAACTATTTTATGTTTTATGTTATGAATTTTGTCAGTTTTGGACCCTATTCATACATGACTTTTTAATAAATTCATCACAACCACATTCCATTGATATTGATTAATTAAATTAAATATAATATGTTAATATAATCCATAAAAATAGTTTTTGACATCAAAATAACCAAAAATATATATTTTAAAATTTATAGTATCATTTATTTCAATCCTTTATTAATGTTGTAATCATTGCGTCATCATTGTGACATATCTAAATTTATTTATATAATGTATAAAAATTATAAATTAAATATCATTATGTATGAAATATTTATACATTTCTAATTTCTTTTAATATTCCAATATATCAATTATATAAACCAGTATAAATATTATTTTAGAAAAATAAACATGTTTATGCTATATATCTCTTCACTTTTATGAATTGCTATAAAATGTCATTATCACTGCTAAGTGTATCAATGGGATCCCAAAATCAACCCATGAATGCCCAGAGTCGGACATATATCATAAAATAGTATTAGAACATTTTTTAGGGTATTTTAATTTTATTGAACTTTTATTTTTTACTGTTATTTACCAAATTGACCTTTTACCCATGGTAAATAAAATAATTACTAATGTTACTATTCATAATGGCCAAAAATAATACGTACCTATTTAAAAAAATTGGAAATCCTAAAACCAAATATGGAATCCATTTTTCGAAATTCAAAACACCATGTTGGAGTAAAAAAATTATTTTTAAATTAATTCATTTTGTCAAAAATATAAAAGAGGGTTTTTAAGAAGTAATAATGTTAAGAAAATTGACATGTGTTTATGTCCTATATCAAAGTGAAATTACATACAATGACCTAAATTTGATTATATTATAGAAATATATTCCATTTAAAATATAAAACCACTATATAATATGATTTATTGATTTAAATTATCTTGACGGAAAAAGTTGTTTTCAATTAAAATTTATCGAATTTTAATTAATAATCAAAACAAGATTACTATCTGAAAAATATTAAAAAATTTCACTAAGAAAATTTTGATGACCCTATGCTATAGAAGATGTTTATTTTTCCATATATAATATATAAAGGTATAAAAAAGTAAATTTTAAAAGTGTTCTCTATCAAAAGGCTGTAAAACTTAATATTTAGAAAAATACTTATTTTATTTAGTGAAATTGAATTTCATCTAATATCATATCTAGAAAACATATAATAGGAATTTATAAAATTACATCGAATATATAAAATATATTTTATATTAAATTACAATCCATAATGTGTGATATGATTTTATAAACTGGATGATTCACATTATAAATCAGTTTCTATATAAACACATCCTTTATATTCATTTGGATTTTATTTCCATATATAAAAAACCTGGTAACCAATGAATCATTATTTAAACATTTTTAAACAATATTTTAATAATAATGGTTATAGTATTCATTCTGTATATCCCAATGTATAGGTGTTATCTATAATTTAAAATAATTATATTATTACTATATAATTTTTTCGTATAACTCAATGTTGTGTGCAATGTAATATTTTGAAAGAACCCGTAGCTGGGTGTCAAGTACGCTACCTAAAAAAGCATCCCCTTTAACATAATATTAATATATTATTCATAAAAAATAATATAACAGAAAAAATAGTTATTCTATAAACACCTGGGTCATTAAATCATTCCACACTTTTGGAAAATGTGTTCTCGCAATTTTAAAATTTGGCTCAAAAACATAATTTAAAATCCACCAACAGAAAAAATTCAATAAAACAATAACATTAAATGAAATAAGTAGAATTAAAAATGTCACTCAAGATAACACATACTAGGATTCGATATAGTAAAACATGGATATGAATGAAAAACTAACCATCATGTTCTGATTGAGTGTCATAGAAGAAATGATCAGGATAAATTTAACCACTAGAGAACCACTAACTTATGATGTGTTAAATAGTATTTGATTTCATAGTAGGATAATTAAATGAACAATGTTTTATTAATATCTTTTTCATAACTTTGAGAAATTTATTTATTAGAATGAATAATAACATAAGGAAACCTACATACTTGTCATGTAGACTTTCATATATTAACTATATATTCATCGTACATTGAAACACTAAAAATACAAGATTGTTAGTACAAGATCTCAAAGTCCACAAATTGAATAATTCATTATAAAAATAAATACTACTCATAACCTCAATAATTCAACAAAATATACCCTAATGTTCAAAAAATACCATTCCATAAAAAATTATCCTCAAAAGAATTAAATATAACCCAACTAATATTGAAACCCAAAACATAGAATAATTTGACCATCATAATATTTATCACTAAATAAAATCCACTACTCTTAATGTATCATGATTAAAAGAAATTAACCATGTCTCATGTTCTCCATGATAGGTTATTCTTTTCCATAAATAACCCAAATCACCATCTGTCCATAATAAAAACATTGATTCTTCAAAATAATATTTCAACAATTACTCCCTAATTGAAATAATATACTATTAAATTTTCCTTGGTCATACATTGTTACCAAAAGAGAGAATGTATTTCAAAATAACATTTATCACATAATCACAAAATCATTTTACAATACTATGGTTATATATTTGATAATATATAAGTTCCAAAAATCAACATATTCTTTATCCACAAAATCATTTAACTGAAAAAAGTAATAATAACTATATACATCATGTAGGCTTGTGGTAGTAATTAAATCAAGTCGTACATTGTTAATGGGTTCGATTCATGCATCTTTTTAGGACGCAATAGGTTGTTAAATTTTCTGTGTGTTATCATTTTTGAAAAAAATTATAATTCTAATAACATTATCAAAATGAGATAAAATCATTAAAATGACCATAACATGTTTTAACCACAATTTTTCTTTCCCACCTCAAATTTTTCATAACAAAAACTAATATCCCATAATTTCCTAAAAGAAAATATCTCCAAAAATATCGTTAATCACCTTGAAATAATAAAATCCACAAAAAGGGTTTCTATGTAATTGAAATAATTATATAATGTAAAATTATAAACCAATGTTCTTATCCAAACCCCTTATGATAGAATCCATATCTCAAATGTTTTTTAAACCATTCCTCTGATATGAATTATAAGTCCCCAACATTAATCATTACATAATTTTGATATAAGACAATAATTTCACTTTGATTCACATCAAGGATCTTTTTAGGTTTATAGAATTATTGAATTTTTTCATAACATATACATAAAATTTTGAATACTACAATAATAGACATCTACTCAATATCTATGTTTTCCATAAAATAAACACTTTTTGAAAAGAAACTTGGCATCATTTCATGTTTTAACAACATGACTATTCTATTATCTCATCTGTAACTCTATTCTTCTTTTAACCTATGAAAACAATTTGAAAAATTAACCTAAGAATAAAAAGATCATAAAGGGATGAATAATTAATGAAAACTATTATTCTTGTGAAAACATGTAAACCATGAAAACATAATGATAATGTAATAATTTTCACCTGAATTAAGTAGAAAAAACACATCACTGAATATAAGATCATTGCATACAATTTTGGTAAAAAAAATATTTCTATAAATCCCATAAAAATAAACATGTAACATATAAAGGTAACATACAAAAAATTCCATAAATTTAATAACCATACGGTCGACATACACAAATATCAATAATTATAATATCGATATGGTCGCATCCATACCCAATGCATTAGAGGTTATAATGTAAACACACATCTGTAGTTAATTGGGGAACCACCCATCATTTCATTTATCACATATACACCCATCCTTTTTTATCACGTAGCCACCTTTAAAATGTCTTGTTACCATTATATAATCATTACACACAAAATATTTCAAATATCGACATTTCACTAATAGAATTTCATTTTCAATCACAATAAATGATTTCATGATATTGAAATACTCAATCCATTTCCAAAACCATTTTCATTAAAAAACACCCAAAAATGTATTATGGGATTTCATTTCATTATAAAAACATTATGTCCTATAAAGAAAGAAAAATATCAAATAACAATTACTGTGATAGAGATGTCATTGTCACCACAAAAGTTAAAAAAATTCATTTTGTTGGTTAGTAAAATAGTTTTTAGAAAAAAGGATATCATTTAATGAAATTAAAATTAAATGTGTTTTATTATACACTATATAAATGAAGAAGTAATATATTATCTTAATATTACTCAATGAATGGATATTTAAATAAAGTGCATTACCTTGAGTCTGACTCATCATGTATGTTCCCTATTATTCTGAGATAAGAAACATGCATTAATTTCTACATGTTTAAGAAACTTTTTTCATGTTTATTATTCCTTTTTATCACTTATTATCTTATTATGAAAATTACATAATTATTTAAGTTGATATCATTTGTTTTGTTGATATACGGTAATCAAGATGAATATGAACATGTTTTGATATAAATTGTACATGTATTTAAAAGTACATAATATCCAGAATGATATTCATTATTTATGTATCATATATATCATGTATATATGTATTTTTGACAGTTCATAACATATGTAGATATGAAATGAAATGAAATGTTTATGGAAATTGTAGGTTGTATGAACGCATGAATACATATTCAATTATTTTTCATACTAAAAGAATATTAATCACTTGATATAAATATATAATGTAATTCCATTATTATTTTAATTCATGTATGTCTCATAGGTTTATTAAACCCATCCTTTATATGTTCCATTTATAGCATTAATGAGTCATGTCACATTGAAGGGGTGGTAGTCCACACATCCCAACATTAAATTATCGTATTTACAGATATGGAAAGCATAAAGGTATTTTATAAATAAAAATTAAAGAATCATAAGGACAATATAAATATAATATATATCTTAAATAAATAAAATTCTATCATAATGTCCACCATGATAGTTATGAGTGGAAAATTGAACAGTCATCGTTTCGTGAGGTAGTAATTCATTATACACAGAAATATTACCTTCATATCCATTAAATGGAGGTTAGATTAAGTGGAGTTAGAATACATATAATAACAACGTCATAGTATATTGAGGATAATGGTGTTTTTAATTTAGAAAATTATAAGAAGTGTAGAGGCTGTGAAGAAGGAAAATAAATGAAAATTACTTAAGAGAAGACTTTACCTCTAAATCATTGAAATTCTTTTGATTTGAGACTGAACTATATATTTAATTGCCTTATTCCCATGGTAAGACATATTGGAGAAAAATATGGATATTTTGAGCTTATTTGAGTATAATTTTAATGTGAAAAGGTTCTTGAGAGGATTCAGTTATTTGTGTAGGGGTGGTGGCCTTTTACAAGATGGAGTAGGGACACATTAGGAATATCTAGAAATATTAATTTATTATAATTTTAATTTTAATTAAAAATGGTCCAAATTCATTTATTTGAAATAAAAAATTATTTTGGGTCTAAAACCTATCAACTGATATGTTTTATTCAAGGCTATGTCAGAAATTTAACCCCATCGTTTCGCATTAACACAAAGTTAAAAACATTAACATTTACAACATCTTATTATATTTTCTTCATTTTTGGTTAATATAGTTACTATATAATGAAAATTTAACCAAAAGTGGATAATTAATGAAATTTTAAACATTATATAAGTTATATGGCTGAATTGTAGCTTTTTAGGACTAATATATCATTTAATAATCTATTATATGTTTTATGTTATGAATTATGTTAATTTTGGGGAAAATTCATACATGACTTTTTTATAAATTCAAAACAACCTGATTTCTTCAAATCAAATGAATTAAATAAAATATTATATGTCAATATAATCCATAAAATTCGTGGATGACTTATAAATAACGAAATTAAATTTATTTTAACATTAATAATTTCTTTTATTTTCATCCTTTATTAATGAAGCATTCACTACATCATCATTGTGTCATAATGAAATATTTTTTATTTATGGTCTAAAAATTATAAATAAAATATAATGACATATGAAATAGTTTTAGATTTCTAATGACTATTTATAGTCAAGGAGATAAATTATTTTCCCCATATTAAAATTGTTTTAGAAAAATAATTATGTTTATGTAATATATATATTTACTTTAAATTAATTAATATATTGTGTCGTTATCACTTCCATGTTGATCCATGGGGTCCCAAAATTGACAAATGTAATCCCCTAGTTGTACATATCTCATTCAATATGATTAGAAAATGTGTTAGAGGATCTTAAAATTATTATAATAATATTTTACACATATTTACTAGATTTATCCATTAACTATTCATAATGTCCAAAAATAAATGGTACCTATTTACACAATTTGGACCCCATGATTTCAAATATGAAATCAATTTTCCCAAATTCAAATCATAAAATTAGAAAAAAAATTAATTTAAAATTTATTCGACTTGTCAAAACCAAAATGTGGGGTTTTATGAAGTAATAACTATCAAAACATTGACATTGGTTTATGTGCAATATCAAAGTGAAATTAAATAAAAGGACCAAAATTAGATGAAATGATAAAAATATATTCTATTTAAACATTACATCCATTAAATAACATTAAATAACAATAAAAATTATATTGATGGAAAAATTTGTTTTCAATGAAAATTTAGCATATTTTTACTATTAATTAAAACATGATAGCTATCAGAAAAATATCAAAAAAAATTCCAAATTAAATTATGATGTTTTTCATATAAATAATAAGTTTAGTTTATCAAATATAAAATAAATAGGTGTGAAAAATTAAATTTAAAAATGGTTCTCCATCTAAGGGAGGTAAAACCGTACTTTAAATTTACTTCTTTTATCCAAGAAATTTAATTTTCCCCAATATAATATCTATAAGACATATTAGAAGAATTTAAAACATTACATTGAATATAAAAACTGTGATTCTAAATAATCATAATCCAAAAAGAGTGACATTATTTTATAAACACATTTATTCTCTTTTGAAATAGGTTTTTATAAAAACACATTCTTTTTATTCAATTGGTTGTTATTTCCATTTATAAACAAATTGGAAACGATGAATCATTATATAAAACTTTTTGGACCATATTTTTATATTTCAATTGATTATATTAATTCCCATCATCCCAATGTCTTTGAATTGAATACTATTTCAAATAATATTTTTATTAATATATTAATTTTAGTAATAACTGAATATTGGGTACAACATAAGATTTCAGATAAGCCTATTGTTGTGAATCGAGTACACTATCGGAAAAAAGTCCTCTTTATCATAAAATTAATATAATATACATAAATGTTAATAGAAATAAAATTATTTTTATATAAATACCTGGGTCAATACAATGATAGGTGATGTACATCAACTTCTAAGGACAAGAAGTTCATTAATAAATTATGTAGAGCGTCTTGCATTTATTTCCAAGTTAGATCATAAAATATTGATTAATATTTAAGTAATGATTATTGGAATAGTTTTATGAATTATTAAATAAGTTTATTTGAAAATAATAATATCTGGACCTTGGCCGAAAGTCATAATGAATCTTCTATAATAAGAGTAAAATGGGGTTTCAGAAATAAATGTGATGAAAATGTAATCATACTATGAAAAAAATCCAGATTAGTTATTAAGGTTAAAAAAACAAATAAGTAATATACTATGAAGAAAAATATGCTATAGTTTCTATAATTTAATCTATTCGAATACTCGTAGCCATTTCATCATTATTTATCATCAATAAAATTTCAAATGGATGTGATGTGTTATTTATTTAACAGATATGTTCAAGAGGATATATATGTTGAACAACATACTGTTTTTGAGGACATAAAACATATTGAACATGTTTTTAAACATAGAAAAGCATTATATGGTCTTAAAAAAAATCCCCTAGAGCTTGGTATGACAGAAATTCATTATTTTTTATTGAAAAATTATTTTATGGTAACTTCCAATCAAATCATTTTTTTAATGAATGATAAGAAAAATGTTTAAATTTTTAAAATGTATATTGATGAAATTACATTCGGACGAATGTAGAAATCCTTAACTAATTCATTTTCAAATCATAGATAATCAGAGTTTTAAATGAGTATGATGGGTGAGTTAAAAATTTTCCTTGTATTTCAGATATCTCAAAAACTCGAAGGAATATATTTATCTCAAAATAAGTTTACTAATGATGTTCTTAAAATTTATGGATATGAAAAAAAATGTATTTTCACTTCAATAGGTAACTCAAAATCACTAGATCCTGATGAAGCTGGGAAACAAGTAAATCAAAAATCATTTATTTATATGATAGTATGTGTTATATAATTCATAGCTAATCATCCAGATTTAATTTTTTTAGTATGTTTATGTTTAAGATATTAATATATTACCAAATAATCCATTTCAAATCCTATGAAAATAATATTTTTCTAAATAAAATTAATATTGACATAGTAATTTTCTATTTTTATTGAAATTAATTTTACTTTTCAGATGTTAACATTGGTGGTCTTAGAATTGATAGAAAAAGTACTTCTATAACATGAAATTTAATAAGAGATTAATTAGTTTCCTGGTAATGTAATAGATAACAATCAATAACAATTTCCACTACTAATGATGAATATGTGTTAGCTAGAAGTTGCTATGATCAAGTGTTATTGATTTAACACACACTCACAGATTATGGATTGAGTTTTACTGAATCTCAGATATTATAGGATAACACAAGTTCATTAACCTTAATAAAAAACACTATAAATCACTCTTGTGAAAATCACATAGATATTATGCATCACTTTCAAAAATATCCCACAATAAATTGAAATATTATTTTACAACTAATTGTAATGAAAACACAACATTCTAATAATTTTATAAAATCATTACCTTCTGATAGATAAGAAAATATTAAAAAAATGATATGAATGTAAACCTTCAAGTACTCATGCATACCTTCTCCTGTTTAAGATATATTCTAACTTTGAGATACATTTTTTCAGAGTGGGAGTACATTTTTTCCCTAATAATGTTTTTCAGAACCTAATAATGTTTTTCAGAACCAAATAATGATTTTAATAACCTAAATATGTTTTTCAAAAACTAATTATGCTCTTCAAAACCTAATAATGTGTTTCAGAACCTAATAATGAATTTCAATTATAAATTTTTTTATATCAATGATTTCTATGATGAATATTATACATTAATAAAAAATCATCTGAAAAGTCTAATATGTACATTTTTTTGCTTATTATATTTTATCCTACACATCTATTTTTGGTATTGGATGTTTTTTTAACATATTTCCCATAAAACTATTTAATTTCATCAATACCATAGAATATTGGAACAAATAAATCATCTTTTGTACAATTTCATCCTTCGGATCAAATCAAATTAATCCCAATAATTTTATCATGTATAGAATATGAATCGTCATTACAAGGTATATCTAATAGGGGAATTTTCCGTATCCAACATTGTGTTCCATAGTTTTCTCATCAAAGAAATTTTTCCTTTCAATGAATCCATTTATCTATCCCTCATCATCATTAATGTTCTTCATGTATTTGGAGATATAGTCCTAGACTACATTAACAACGCATAAGAAACTAAAATATTGGGTGATATTGAATAAAAAGTCAGTCGATCAAGATCTCTTCATCAAATACGATTATTTGATTAGAGAACTCAATACAATTAAAATACGGGAGAATGTTTGAATGATAACGTATACTAGAGAATAAGATCTAGTGTTTTTAAATTTGGTTATTGAATTCTATAATTCAGTAAAAAAATCATGTGATTATGTAAAAGAGAAACATCATTTTAAGAAATATTGGAAGACATATTTGATTCCTTATATGAAATGATTGATTATTTTTAAGATAACCTATGATGAATAATCCTATTATACTTCTCATAAGATGACTGATTTTGAATTTACTTTTACCAGAGTTAATGATATTGAATCCTTAGTTGTTAAGGGGATCAATAACCCCAAACTTTCTAATATTTTAGCTAACATAAATATTGAATTTTTATGGCTAAAATGATTCTTCATTCTAAAAAAAGCGACATGGATGCATTAACAATCATAGATATCATCATATTATAATTTTTGATAAATCTAATGAATATTAACCTGGTTAATTTTTTTCTTATAATTGGTTAGATAAATTATGAGACATTGAGTTACAATGCCTTATGTACCTAGAAACTCTATCAAATGTCATTATGAGTTATTGGATTTTTTTCAATCATCAATGTATCTCAAAGACCAGTAATATTAAGATACTCTTATTAGGTCATGTATCTTTGAAAAGTATTAAATAACCTTCTATGATTAGCTAAAAGGGTTCGTCAATCAAATGGGAATATCATTTCATGTTGAAGAATTCTACATATCAAAAATGAAGAAAATAATATCTCATGTGTGTAAACAACATAAAAAATGGTTCTAAACCCTCGATGTCTAATAAACAAAAATCATACACTGATGTAGTTGTATCTAAGTGGATAAAATATATTAATAAAATAAAAAACATTGCACAATGTTTATGATAATCCTAGATGAAAAAATTCCTTAAAAATTAAATCTAGTGATGATATTGGGAGGACGGCTAAGGAAAATTTGGTTAATAAAAAGGTTTCAGAAGAATATATAATTTAGGCATTTATCAGAGATTCTTAATGTGCCTTAGAATAGATTCATGTTATGAAATCATTTCATCATGAAATCTAACCTCCAAAACAATCATAAGAAAGTGTTCTAGTAACTCCCTTAGTAAATAATGAAAAAAATATTTTTTCTCAAAATCCATAATGATGTTTCATGTTCAATATGAATAAGTAAATGGAAATGAAAAAGAATTTGGTGACAACATTAGAAAAAATGATTAAACTGAAAGGAAAATTTATTCAAAGAAGATATCAATAAGAATATCCCAAGCCTTTTATTCTATTCTATATAAGAAGGAATATAAAATCATAAATTGCATTAAATTTTGAATGATAAAGTTGTTGGAAAAGAAGGTGATGATAATGAAAAAGAAAATGAATATAAAGAGGATGGTGACATGATCATTCATGTTTCTCAAGAAAGGAATGTAGTAATGAAAATAAAAAAGATAATCCCAATGAAATATAAAGGTAATAATGTATATTTTGGGAAATCAAATGTGTTTCTTCTGAATAAGAACAGTCTTTCAACTCCTTAAGAGAATTCATTTTTTCAATCATTGAAGAATTTGTTGAACTTCATTCCATATTTTCTAAAATTTGAGTCTAGATTGCAGCTTATTCAAGAATCAGTAATGTATTAGTCAGACTATATAACTCATTTCATGGAGAAACTGGTAAAGGTTGGAAGATATTTCAAATCCTTTTATATGAACTATGAATCTCATAGGAATTCATGTAAATAAATCACAAATATGTCGATGAAATTCAACCAGGATCATAATTTTTTTGATGTATGGTTTGCGAAATTTAATTGAGGTTTTAGAGAATACAAGTAAAATATTTGAGATATTTATAATAGTTTAACTGAGAATATGAAGGAATTGTAAAGAATCTACATTAAATAAGTTATAGTCCAGAATGGGAAAATGAACTTTTCTAATATACCAGAAAACAAGGCTATAACCATGGTAAAAAACCATGGATTTAAGGGTAAAAATTGTGTCTATAATCTATATCCATGGTTCCAAATAGTCATTGCACATATTTTAATGGATATAGTGAAAAGCTATATCCAACATTTTTTTTGGATACAGACATGGTTGAAAAGAGTTGTTGTAGCCATATTGCCATTGTTTTCAAAATCGTGGCTATAACCCCCATAACAGTCCACTATGGTAGTTGGTTTATATCCACAGTTGTCCACTATGGAAACAAGGCTACAGACACAATTTTGAAATGTGGCTATAGCCCTAGTAAACTGTGGCTATAGACCAAAATAATGTGCACCATCCCAGATACGATCTATGTACCAATGCTATATGCATCATCCACCCTTCCACTACACGAAATACACTATTGGGTATATATATTGTTATATATATTATTTAAATACAGTCACTATAGATTATAAACTATGGTTATAACCATTTCCTCCATTTTTTCATGGGTAAAATATTTCTCGTGCAAGGCGAATGAAATATAGCTATGGTTTTGAGGAAACATGGATATATAAAATGAAAAAAATACATTATAGCCATGGTTTCCACAAACTAGGGATATATACAATGAAAAAAATACTCTATAGCCATAGTTTCAGCAGAACCGTGGCTATAGCCCATGGAAAACATCCTTATTAATGGAGTTTACAAAAACTGTGACCATAGGTATTAGAAAAATACCCAAGAGCCACTATTTAACTCAAACAGTGGCTATAACTCTGGTGAAATAATCTTATAGTCATGTTTTACCCAAAAAAATTCTATATCTCTCAGAAAATAATTTTATATAGCCACAGTTTTGTGAATCTATGGCTATTGCCTTCGAAATTATAACTTATAGCCACGGTTTTATTTTAAACCGTGGCTATATACTTATATTGACAACCTATTTCCACAGTTTTGGAAAACTGTGGCTACATGTCCATGTTTATATACCAGATATCTAGTAGTGCCACTCTAAAATTTAAAAGAATAAATTCTTACAGAGATGATATTGATGAAAATTGTAAATAAAATGATGAAAAATTCAAAGTCAACAATAAATGATCACATTACATGAAAATAATTTTATCGATCATTGAGAGCATATCACAAAGATCCAAGATGACATGAAGGATCTGAAAAAATTGATGGATATTCTAAAATAATTAATACCCTTAAAAGATCACAAATTTCCCTTAATAGAAAACATTTTTTGTATATGAATAATTTTCAATATTAAAATGTTCTTATCCATTATTTCACATTGTATGTTTCCAAATGTTTTCAAGAACCTTATACATTCCTCCATTACATTTTTTTAAATCAAAAAGGAATATATGAGATAAGATGTTATAAAAATAGTATAAAAATATGGAAGAAATGTCTATATAAGGTAGATAGTACTTAAAAACATCCTTAAGAAATTAGGGATTTTGTTCTATAAGATAAGATAAAAATTTCATAGAGTCAATAATAAGATCCGTAGGGGTTTCATAACCTAATGGGGAGTTAGTCGTAATCATTCAATGTCATAAAAAAGAGGGATAATTATTTTTTTTAAATCAAATATGAAGGCTTTATTTCTTGGTTTTATTTTCTTAAATTGATTATTTGGGATTTCCAAAAACGGGGAGATTGTTATGCCAAAATTATCATTATATATATTTCAATTCATTTTTGTTTTTTAAATCACAAAAAATAACCCTTCTTAATTATTTCATTTTATACGAAAATATATATATGAAAAATATTTCTATATGTAAATTAATAGGCATGATAGTTTCATAGATATATCTAACAAGTGTATTCTTAAGTAATAATTGTTAATGGTATAAATCTGATCCTTATTAAAAATAAGAATTTTCCTTTTTCTCAATTATGAATCAACCCATTTCGTAGATTCTGGATCGCTCAAAAAAACCAATTCTGAGTCACAATAGTTTAGAGATTTTGGAACACTGAAAAGAATCTAATCTGAATCACCATGTTTCTTAGATTCTATGTCACTCATAATAACCAATTTTGAATCACGTTGTGTCATAAATTTAGATTCACATAAATTTTGATATCTAAATCAGTGCATTTCTTAGATTGTGAATCACTCTAAAATTCAAATATGATTTACCATGTTTCTCAGACTCCAATTACACAAAATCTTCACATGTATTTTCCATTGTTTATTATATAATATATGATTTCATAAATTTCATAAAGATTCTCTTTTTCCATAATGTTATTATTCCATAAGATTCATAAATATTCTTTATTTATTTAATGTTTTGATTTCATAACCTTCATAAATCTACTATATATATTTAATTAAATTTTTTTAAATTCATATTATTAAATATTATTGATAATATAATGTTACTTGTGACAATTTTTCTTATCTAAACGGTGTCTTTGTATCAGTTTCATGTTGACCATTACAAATTCCACCTATCCAAGACCCTCCAAAATTTCATGAAATATTACCATTGGAGTAAAATTTGTGCATTGAGGATGTCACATATAAATAACTAATCATTTAAAATTTTTCAGTTCTATGAAATTTTGGTAGTATTTATACTTTGTGAGAGATCTTCCAGATTATCCTCATGTGAAATCCTTGAAGAGTTTATTTTGTGAACAACATGTTCCTCATATTTAAATTTTCAACAATATTTTTTATATTGTTTCATTCTGATTATTTCCGTATATAATTGAGGACTTCCATAAAGAATGAACACATATATTCCTATTAACTTTATAATCATGTGATTCAATGTTAAAATAAGAGAGTGGGGATGATCACTTTACAAATCGGGGGCTTGCGGTGATAGCAACATAAATACAGATCTTCATACCGAGGACATGCCCTTTTGTGTGTAAGAAAAAATTTCTTGAAAGTATAAATCAAGGTACCAATATACAAGATTGTTGGGTACATGTCTTTTTGGGTTAAAAGTCTTCATTACACCTTTCTCACTTATTTAATTACAATTTCATTAAATATCCCTGAATTTTTTTAATATATAATGTGTGAACTCCTCCAAAGTATGTAGTTGTACCTCTCAAATTCCCATTCTCCTCAAGTAAACCATATACTATAATGACCACTGCAAAACATACATTAATATAACATCATTTCTAATCAATATTAAGACAATTATAAAAGTACAGGCTTGAGGATTGTAATATTTTAGTGTTAATGGAATCATTGAATAAAATCATCATACATGTTGAGTGATCTTTAATTTTTCAATAATGATCACCACCATTGTGACATCCTATGAACACCATTTTCCATAACATGGATAAATGAAACATAAGAAATGGTATATGATTAAATAAAAATACTGGTAAATAGAGAAAATATGTAAAAAATGAAATTAATGGTACGAGAACAATATAATAACCTTTGAAGATCATACTTTTCATAAAAATGAACATGAACATGTGAAAATAAATAATGTTGGGTAGTTCATAACACATTAATCATAATATAATTTAGAACATAAAATATAATAGCATATTATAGGATTTTGGAATAAAATATATAGATACACAAAAACATGTAATATATTTCCTTATAATACAAGGATAGTTGTGAAAAGGTTATCACAACACTTCATGGGGAAAACATTCAGGGTGTAACAAACCATCATCTACAGTCGCAGTCCTTTAATTATAACGGATTGGGTTCCCATAACACTCCATTGTAGATCACGTTTCTCTATATTCCAATTTTGTATTGGGTTTCCCCATCATTCCATAGTAGATAAGGATATAAATTTTGACCATTTTCGATCAGGATGTGCCTATTTTGAAACACCCCAATTTTTCATAGTATGTTATTTCTTCAAATTAATTCAATAACTTGCGCTACATGCAACACCGAGTTCATGTGCACCACAACTTACCAAACTAGCCATTCAAAAGAGGTTATGATTAGTATTAACTAAATTTTGATCTTTATATAATCTTTATACTTTTATAATCTATATTATGAGTTTCATAGGATTAATGAAACAAAACAAATTCATTTTTCAGAAAAAGAAGTATTTTTTAAAAAATGAAATTTTACCACCTTTTAATGGAGAAACCTTCTTAAATCCAATATTTGAGGCTTTTATATACTAAATTTGACAAAATAAACTTTTTAATTAGAATCAGGACATTAGAATTTAGTTTCATTAAATTTTTGGTGTTTTTCAAATACCATTCATATTTTGATGAATAGTGAAAAATACTATATATTAACTGAAAACAACAATTTTAATCAATATAATTTTTAGGGTTAAATTATACATATTAATGGTTTTGAAGTATAAATAGATTCCATTTTTACCATTTAATCCAATGTTATTCATTGGAAATAATTTCACATTGAAGTTGACCATAAACAAGTATCAATCTTTTGTTGGATATTATTCTTAAAAATAAGATTTTTTGTTTTGATAATGGGAATTGCGTTTTATATTAATAAATTAAACTTCAATGTTTTTAATTTGGTAAAATTGAAATAATTTTTGAATTTATAAATCCAAAATTATCCTATATTGAAATTTTGGAATTTTTCTTAAAACATTCAATTTTTGATGAATAGTGAAAAACACAGAGTTGTTAGATAAAACCGAATTTTTATTTAAATAATTAATTATTTAATTTCAATTTATATTATGTTAAAATAGATACATAATATATATATAATTTTAACATAATTCATTGAAGTCATTTTATAATAAGTTTAGATATATTCATATTTTATTGATCTTTTACTGTCTTTTACCCACCTCCTAGGAGAATTTGAAAATTTGAATTATACATAATTTTACCACATTTGTGAGGTGAATTTCAAAAATCCAAGATAGAATGTTAACCTCAGTAATGAAATAGTTGTTCAATAAGATGAAAATAATTTTTGGTGAAGAGTAACTTTTGACTTTTATTTACGGTGGTTAAAGGTAAATAGGGTAATTCAAGGTAAAAAGATTATTATAATATAAAAAAATTACCTTAACACTTGTATTAAACTTATTTAATGAGCCATGGCCGATCAGGGGCATCGTTGGGTTGATTTTGGGTCCCCATGGAGCCACTTATGAATGTTAATGACACTTTATATTAATTAACTTAATGTAAAGGCAAAAATGGCATAAACAATTATCTTTTAGTAAATAAATTTTAACATAGGGTTATGTAAGACATATTTTTTAATATAAATATTAATTGGAAATCTAAAATTATTTCTTACATAATGGTTTTTTATTTATATTTTTTATACATTAAATAATTTAATTTATTTATGACACAATGATGATGTAGTAATTACCTTATTGATAAAATATTAAAATAATTGATATTATAAATATCCTAATAAATGTAATTTGAGTATTTTTATGAATTAAAATAATTTTATAAGTTAATAAGACATGATAGGTTTGGATAAGTTAATTTTTTTGAAGTAATAACGATGTTATGAATTTAGCAAAAACCAAATACCAAATAGAGTCAAAATTGACATAAAAGAGATTTTAAAACAAATATTATATTATGAATTGATATTATATTCCTAAATATCTAAGGTTCAGCCAAATGACTTATATAACGGTAGGTGTGTCATTAATGTAACACTTTTGGTTATCTTAGAAGAATATATTATGTTAATTAACCATATAATATAAAAATACAAAGTGACATCATAAATGTTAAACTATTTTAATAAGTGTTAAATATAAAATATAAAGTAAATATAATGACCTAAAACCTTTATAAAACCTATTATTTGAGTGGTTTTAGACCAATCCCCACCTTAAATTTTAAATAATTCATTTTGGAGTCATTATAATCCGATATTAATTTTATTATAAAATAATATTTCTAACTTTTACTAAGGTGCCCCTAACCCCTCTTATAAAAGGGCACTCCCTCTTCTCTCTAATTTACACCTTCAAAGCCATTTGGCTTGGAGAAATCCTGCCCAAATTCTATATCAACTATCTTTTATTCATCATAGAGGCATTACTTTGATATGAAATCTAACCTATGTGGCCCTTTTGATCAACTCAAAAGAAACAACTCGAAGAAGAGGTAATGATTTCACCGCCCTCTTTCAAGTTCTTTTCTTCTTCCACATAATTTTTCTTTGTTCTTACCATTCCAAAATAATAACTCCAGTGAATTATATATAATGTGATTCTAATATAAATATTTCCCAAACGTATTCATTATTCTATCCATCCTATGAATTACAACTCCAGCATGCGTGCGTACGTACGGTTTATAGTCTCCACACCGTGGTGTAATTTGTTATTCAATAGCATGTTATTTGTATGGATATAGTGATGAGTAATATGTATATAAACAATGAAAATAACATGATAATGTCTCTATAAAATAAATATAACATTCAATTCCACACTTATAGGGAAATTATATTGTCTATCTCGCGTATGTACGGATTACCATCTCTAAGACGAGAGAAGATTCATTTCAATGTTCACCTTTCATCAACGATTATAAAAATATATACTACTAATAAGTCTGTAATATATGACATAATAATGATAATGTAAATATATATATATATGTATATGTTTTTATGTATTTATGTTCTTACACATATCTTATTCACTTACTTTCGTTCAATACGATATTAATAACAGAAACAACGTTTATGCGTACATAGAGCATATCGTGTCCATAAATGATGTTTTCCATTTAATATATCTATCTATTATAAATAATTATATTATAAATATATATGATATAAAAATCAAGGTTTATATTCAGGAAGTATTTAAATTATGATCTAAATGATACGATCAAAAATAACAAGTCAAAATACGTATGATAAAGAAAGCGATTATTACCCGAAATGTTAATTTTACAAAGAAATTATTATCAAATGGTTAGTATAAAGTAATAATTCAATCATCTATGTTGTAATAAATATTAATATACTTTTGTTAAATTTAAAAACATACAACAGTATTTATACAAGAGGTTAAACGTACCCTCAACTAAATAAAAGTGCAAGGTAACAGCTAGTTTCACAATCTCTTTATTATCTAAGGTTGTTTTGATGTACGTATCTACTAGAACATATTTGTTATCCATGTCCATGTTTGATAAAATATTTTTCAATGGGAATATTTGTAAGCTAATTTTTACAAAAACACCATTTTAAATGTTTTAATGATTTATTCTTCTAAACCATTCTCATTAATGACCATGTTTCAAAATGGTTTTAAGGATTTATTTAAATGGAAATGAATGTTTCAAAATGTTAATTACATTCAAAAGATTCAAATTGGTATTGGACAATTTGATTAAAAAATGCATTTAAATGTATTCCTTTCTAAATTCTGTGAATTTTATATGTTTTCATGAAAAGGGGATATTTCTTTAAAAGAGTTATATAAATCATTTTCATCTATGTCAAAATCCTTTAATGTATTTTAAACTTATTTGAAGTTGATTTATTATGATACAAATATTCCATATTGTATTGATGATTTTTTGATATGTTTGACTGTGGATGTGTTATTTTTATACCATTCATGTATTATAGGTTAATTATTGACATTTCGTATGTTAGTTCTAATACGAATATTTATGTTATGTTTAAAAAATTTCATATGAGGAATACAATGGACTTAGTAAGTGACGGGTGGAGCCCGCAATAGCATCTCAATGCATCGGTAGGTCTCATTAGACAAACTAGTGTCTTGGAACAAGTCCTTGAAAAAATATTATTTGTAGTCTTGGAACAAGGCCTTGATTATGTGGTTATGAATGTCTGGCATTATTCATTCCATCATTACAAAAGGGGCTATTGATATTGCATGTGATTATTAAACTAGTAGTATAACCATGTGATTTAGTAAGTGTAATTATTTTATTGTATCTTTTCCATATTATGCTGAAGTTTATGTTTAAAAGGCTTTTATTTTAGTCTTATATATTTCATTAAATTTTTATTATTATTTATGAATGTTTCAGCTATATTGTTATCTTTAGTGAGCATGTGAGCTCACCCATTTCTATGTTTTCAATTTCTCGGGATTCCAAGAATTGTATTATGATTGATAATTAGGGTTAAGATATGGTATTAAAGGAGTTCTCAATGGATCATTTAAGTTGTGTTTTATTTTCTAATGTGTAGTGTAATGTTCATGTATGTAATGTATTTTCCAAGACTGCTAAACAAATCGTTCATTCTGGACATGATTCCTTGTAATCATAATCAAGTATTAAAATAATGCACTGACTCTGGGCTTCTAGGGTCAGGGCATTACTGTTTGTATCAGAGGAAGCTTAGCAATAACCTTGAAAACTAGATCTAGATAAAATCTGATTAGAGAAAATTACATTAAGAAATACATTGAGGATTAGTATAGATAAACATCCAAGAATTTTTTTACTGTAGAGATTTTGTCAGTTTTCCAAGAAATACATCCCTGTCTTGATACGAGCAGGTAGAGGTGGATCTGACACATATGTACCTATGGGTAAATGTCAAAAACACCACTTTGATCTAGACTCGAACGGGAACTAGTGCACAACAATAGGCCTTGCTGCACTCTGGGTTACAACACTCCATGAAGATATGGTTAGGATAATTCTCGTTTTCTTTACAAACAACTATGAGGTGATTATGAGTATATACCTCCTCAAATAAAACATTTTTGTGATTATGGATTATATCCATAAACTTCTTAATTTAAGTTAGGTATTTTTCATGATCGGAATTATGAATTGTGGTTCATAAACTGGCCATGTTTGTCCGATTGTGTAGAAATGGCACCCTGTAGAAAGAATGAGAACTCCAGTCAAATGTATGATCCAAAGAGTAAATGGCATCTTATTATTCAGGAAATTAAGAAAATATTTAGAAGGAAAATAGTATCCCATTTATTCTCAACATATGATGAAATAATATCATGTGTTAGTTAGATAAGTAAATATTTCTCTGAGTCATATGGATTTAAATGGAATCAAGTGAAGAAAAGGATGGTAAAGTGAATGATGGATAATGGGAAGAGGGGAAAGAAGGATTTTTCTCATATGTGATAAATGTGGAAATAATCACCATGATTAATTCCTAATGATAATGGGAGTTTGTTATAATCATAGTGAAAAATGACACCACGTACGTGATTGAAAGGGTTATAAAAAGGTTTCAAATGTAAAATGATTCATCTGAATGGCGTTGAGACACTACACGAATCAATGTCCCTGTCATCAGAGTAAACCTCAAATGATGTTATTGGCTAATAATCAAGTTATAATATTTCCTCAGGTGAAGAGGAATGACTAGTGTTCTTATGTGGTTATTATAGAATTATTTCATTTTATTGTTGTATCAATAGTATATTGGCTATATGAATTATGGAGATAAATAAGGATTGTACTGTCGTACTATTTTATTGAGGATTTGAGATTATATGGTTTTAAGAAAAGTGACTTAATAGTAAGCTACACCTTTTGGATAGTACATGTTTGAAGGAAGGGTAATCCTAAATATGGTCTCGATAATGGGATAGTGATTTTGGAATAAGAGATGGTTGAATTAGATAAATTATATTACTTATTTTTTACGACCTTTAAACTGATTACTGATTTGTATATTACATCATTGTTGGAGTTTACAACATTTTTGGTTAGTTGAAGTATATCTAGAATTCTATAAGTATTAAGGGAGCATGAATGTAATGAATATGGTGTTATGGATAATTCAAGATTTTGTAGTGTTTTAAAAGAATACATGATGAAGCCATTCACATGTTATTGCCTGGAAAAAGGATCTTCATTGTATTTATCTTATTTATAAATTTTGGACTAAGAGTTTGGATAGAAGTATCTTGGATAAGTCTAATGGTTGGAATGGATTATGTTTGAAATTGGATACTATTATTAAGGTTATTTTTGGATTTTTATAAAAAGGAAAACCCAGAGGTCGGGCGACAACAAGTCATGTCCGACCAGCCCAAGAGACTTGAACCCACAACCGAAGGGAGACAAGGATGCATCACCTACCACTAGCCTACGAGATGTCGTTGATTGAATTATGTAGTTTTTTTAAAAGGTCCGGTAGATGAAATATAAAATCCTTTTTATGGAATCATACACGAATAAGATAAATAGAATATTTTTTATGTTCTATTATCTATTATAGTGAATGATGAGTTTGTGGTAGAAATTTTTTAAAGGATGGAACTCTAAATGTCAAGTATATATTTTTTCATCTATTATTATATTATGAAATTAATTATTGAACTTTTGCTAAGGGAACTTAAAAATAAAACTCTTTTATCCTAATACCTAATGTTTGGTTGAACCAGTGATATTTTAAATCATCATAGATTGATGGCATTGAGTCCCTCAATTCTACAATTCATTGGGACTGATGACCTCAATCACTCCTTATATATATTTGGGTTTTTCTTCTATTTATGTGTCTCTAATCTCCAAAAAGTTTCTCCTAATCAAGATCATAATTTGGTGGTGACTTTTTTATTCCCCTTTTCCTCTTATTAAGATCAAATTTTATTAACCCAGTTTTTGAGGTGGGGTTTTCCACAAAGTTATTTTATATTTTCATATTTTTATTTTTGAAGATCAATTTCAATTTTCTAGGACGCAATTTATTGATGGGGAGAAGAATGTAAAACCCCATGATTTCATAGTACTTTATTTCTTCAAATTACTTCAATAACATGCACTACATGCAACACCGAGTTCAAGAGCACTACAACTTAACAAACTAGCCATACAAAAGAGCTTATAAATAGTATAGACTATATTTTGAACTTTATATAATCCTTATAATTTCAAAATCCATATTATGAGTTTCTTAGACATAATGATAAGAAAATAATATACATTTTTTATATAAAAGATGTATACTAATAAAAAATGCAATTTCACCACCCTTTAATGGAGAATCCTTCTTAAATCAAATATTTGAGACTTTTATATATTCAATTTGAAAAAATAAACTCATTATTAATAATAAGAACATAATAATTTATATTCAATATATTTTTGTTGTTTTTCTGATAACTTTCATATTTGGATGAATAATGAAAAATACTATATTTTAACTGAGAACAACATTTTCAATCAAAATAATTTGTAGTGTTAAATTATACATTATAATTGTTTGGAAGTATAACAAGATTATATTTTTACCATTTAATAAAATGTAATTCATTGTAAATAATTTCACTTTGAAATTGAACATAAACAAGTATCAAACTTCTGTTAGTAATTATTCATAAAAAAACGTTTTTTGGTTTGGACAATAGGAATTAATATTAAATTAATCAATGCTACTTATATGTGTTTGATATGGTAAAATAGACATAATTTTTGAATTCACAATATCAAAATTAACATAGGGTGGAATGTTGGTATTTTTCTGAAAACTTTCTATTTTTGATGAATAATGAAAAACACTAAGTTATTGGTTAAAAATGACTTCTTAATTTAATTATTAATTATTATATTGAAATTTATTTATGGTAAAAATAGATACATAATACATATATAAGTCTAATGTAATTAATTGGTGTCATTTTATAATAGAATTATATATATATAAATTTTATGGACCTTTTACCATCTTTAACCCACCTCCTAGGAGAATTTGCAAATTTGCATAAAACATAGTTTTACCGCATGTGTGAGTTGAATTTAAAAAATTAAATAGCCATTTTTAACCTCAGTATGTAAAATTTGGTTTAATAAGATGAAAATAATTTTTGGGGAAAAGGATGTTCTGACTTTTATTTACTATGGTTAAAGTTAAATATGGTAATTCAATGTAAAAAAAATTTATAATAATAAAAAATTTCCATAACACATGTCATAAACTTATTGGATGATCCATGGCCGACCGTGGGCATACTTGGGTCAATTTGGGGACCCCATGGATCCACTAATGATTGATAATGAGACTTTATTTTAATTAACATAATGTAAATGAAAAAATGAATGAAACAAATATCATTTAGAAAATAATTGTTTACATGGAGTTATATAAGTCATTTTCTACTATAAATATTCATTGGTATGCTAAATCGATTTCCTACATAATGGTATTTTATTTTTATTTTTTAGATATTAAATAATTTGTTTTAGTTATGACACAATGATGATGAAGTAATTACCTAATTAATGAAATATTAAAATAATTTATATTAATAATATCCAAATAAATGTAATTTGAGACATTTTATGAATTCCACTAATTTTATAGGTTATTATTTCTTTTTAGGGTTGGTTAGATTAATTTATTTTTAAGTAATAAGGATTTTATGAATTATTTAAAAACAAAATATCAAATAGTGTCAGAATTGACATAAAAGATTTTTTAGAATAAATATAATATTATTAATAGATTTTATATTTCTAAAATTATAAGGATCATCCAAAATACTTATATAATGATATATGTATCATTAAGTAAATATTTGGGGTTATAATGGAAGTATTTAGTAAATTTATTGACCATATAATATAAAAATAAAACAGAAATGGTAAATGTCAAACTATTTAGCTAAGAGTGAAATCTAAACGATAAAGTTAATATAGTGACCCAAACCTGGGTAAAACCTATTGGTTCAGTATTTTTAGACCCATATCCAACTTATAATTTAAATAATTTATTTTATAGGCATTATAAAGTGAAAATTATTTCATTATAAATTAATATTTCTTACTTTTCCTAAGGTGCCCCTCACACCTCCTATAAAAGAAAACTCCCCCTTTTCTCTAATTCACACCTTCAAATCCATTTGTCTCGGCCAAAACCATCCCAAATACCCTCTCATATATCATCCCTTAATCTTAGAGACCTTCAATTGGTCATAAATCCATCCTATGGATCCCTTTTTGATCAAATCAAAAGGAAGAACCCGAACAAGAGGTAATTATTTCACCACCCACTTTCAAGTTCTTTTCTTCTTCCACTTACTATTTCATTGTTATTACCATATCAAAATAATAACTATAGTAACTTATTTATATTTTTATGTTAATATAAATATGGCACAACCATATTCATTATTTTATCCATCTTTGAATGGTAATGTCACCATGCGTGCGTACGTACGGCTCATCTTCTCTACGTCGTGCTGTAATTTGTTATTCAACACTATGTTATTTGGATGGAAATAATGATGGGTAATATGAATATAAATAATGAAAATAAAATGATAATATCTCTTTAAAATTAATATACCATCCAATTCCACACCTTTAAGGAAATGATATTGTCGCTCGTGAGTACGTACAGATTACCGTCTTCACAACGTGATGATATTCATTTCCACCTTCACCATTCATCAACGATTATAAAAATATATAGTACTAATAAGTATGTAATATATGATATAATAATGATAGTGGATATATATATATATGTATGTATTTATGTAATTAAATATATCTTATTCACATACTTTTGTTTAATACGATATGAAAATAGAAACAACGTTTATGCGTACGTATGGCCCACCGTCTCCATAAATGGTGTTTTCCATTTAATATAACTATCTATTATAAATAATTATAGTATAAATATATATGATATATAAATCAAGGTTTATATTCTGGAAGTATTTAAATCAAGATCTAAATGATATGATCAACAATAACAACCTAAAATACGTATGATAAATAAAGCAATTATTACCCAAAATGTTAATTTTGCCTGGAAATTATTATCAAATAGGTATTATACAGTCATAAATGAATCATGTAGGATATCCAAAATATTAATATGGTTCTGGTATAATTTGATAACATTTTACGGTTTTTATACAGGAGGTTAGACGTACCCTCGACTAACATAAAGTGCAAGGTAAGGGTTAATTTCACAATATCATTATTATCTGAGGTTGTTTTTAAGTATGTATATACTGGGAAATATTTATTATCCATATAAATGTTTCATAAAATATTTTTCAAAGGGATTGTTTTAAAGGGATATTTTACTAAAACATCATTTTAAATTTTTTTAATGATTTATTCTTCTAAACCATTCCCATTAATGTCAATGATTTCAAAATGGTTTTACGAATTTTTTTAAATGGACATGAATGTTTTATATTTTTAATTACTTTCAAAAGATTCAAAGTGGTATGAGACACATTGATTCAAATATGTCATTAAATGTCTTCCTTTTTAAATTGTCTGCCTTTTTATTTTTTTCATGAAAAATGTATATTACTTTCAAAGAGTTTTACAAATCATTTTCATCTATGTCAAAATCATTTAATGAATTTTAAACTTATTTTAAGTAGAATTATTATGATACAAATATTTCATATTGTATTGAAGGTTTTGTGATATTTTTGACTTTCAATGTGTTATTTTTATACCATTCATTGTCTATGGGTAATGTATTCACATTCTGTATGCCAATTTTAATACGAATGTTTTTTTATATGCATTTAAAATTATTATATATGAATTTAAAATATTTTTACATTTATTCAATAAATGTTAGATGCATAAAATGAAAATGAATCTAATTTTAAGCGTAAATATTCAAATATTCTTTAAAATGTAGATTAACCGTCTTTTGATGGCGAACCATTTTTAAATCCACTTTTTGACAATTTTATATGATATATTTGACAGAATAAAATATTTTTTAGAATCGGGACATGAATATTTAATTTGTATAAATTTTTGGTATTTTTCTGATGAAGTTCATTTTTTAATGAATAGTGTAAAATGATGTATTTTAATTCAAAACGACTTTTTAGTAAAATTTATTTATATGGTCAAATAATATTTTTAATTGGCTTTAAAGTTTAATCAAAATATATTTTTACCATTTAATCCAATTGTGGTCATTTTAATTAATTTCATATTGAAGTTGAACATAAACAAGTGTCAATCTTTTAATAGATATCGTTTCTTAAAAGAACAATATTTGTTTTGACAGCGGGAATTGATTATAAAATTAATTAATGAAACTTATATGTTTTTAATTTGGTAAAATTGATATCATTTTTGAATTTGGAATATCACATATATCTTACGAGGAAATTTTGGTATATTTCTGACAAATGATCATTTTCAATGAATATTGAAAAATACTGCATTTTAAATCAAAACTGCCTTTTCATCTAAATTTTTTATATAGATATAATGTCATTTTAATTGTTTTTAAGATATAAATTAATTATTTTTTTATCATTAAAAACAATGTTGGTCATTTTATGTAACTTCACATCTAAATTGGATGTAAAAACAAATCAATATTTTGATAGATTTTACTTCTTAAAAACCCGTCTTTGGTTTTAACAACGGGAATTATTTTAAATTAATTACTACAATTTAAGTGTTTGTAATTTGATTAAATTGATTACATATTTAAAATAATAAGTTCCAAATTATATAATTAAGACACTTTTGTTTTTTGGACATTATGAATAGTAACGACAGTAGTTATCTTTAATTATCATGTTTAATTAGTAACCTGGTATTTAAGGGTAATAAAATAATATAATGAAAATATAAAATTACTCCAACATGTGTCCTAATGCTACTATAGGTGTCATGGACAAAAATGGGATTCCTTTTTTCATCCCTGGGACCCCACAGAATCACTTTAGTCTGATAGTGACCTTTTATCATTTTTTTAAGAAAGGAAAGTGTATCCAATGTATGTAACACCAAAGTAAACCAATTTTAATTTTGTCTACATAATAGATATCTTAGACTATAAATAGTTATTTTAAATCTAAAAATATGTCATATATCATAGTGCTTTTTATAATTTTTAATAATTAAATGAATTAAATATTTTATGACACCATGATGATAGAGCGATTAACATATTAATGAACGATTTAAATAAAACGAAATGATAATGTAAAATCTAAGACCTAAACTTTTCAAAGACCGATTTTGTGTGTTTATTTCTAACCCTTATCACATTATCCTAGAAATATATAATTTTGGGACCCTTAAAATCCGAAACTCATTATATAATAATGTAACATTTCTTGACTTTCCAAGAGTGCCCCTCCTCCCTCTTATAAAAGGCCCCCACCTCTACCACTATACCCACAACTATCTAGCCATTGGATCGACCAAACTATGTTCATTTTATCTCTCCCCATCCCTATATTCATCATAGATTCCTTACCTTAGGCATAATTCACTTCAAGATAACCTTTTGGTCCAAACCAAGGGGAGATACTTGATTTAAAGGTAAAGTCTTCTCCAATGTTCTTTTGTTTTATTTTACGTCTCCACCCCATAAACTCTTTTTATTCCCTTATTTTGTAACAAAACCAGTATATTAAATATACTCGTATGTTTTTATGAGAATAATATTATCTACACATACACACACCTCTGTCTAATGGTTAAAGAACATATTGTTTCTGTGGATGGAGAATTACTACCTCACGGAATGATGATTGTTCTATCTTCTCCTACCACCTCTCATGGTGGACATTATGATGGAACTATATTTATTTATTATATATATTATATATTTTTTCCTCCCTATTCTTTTGTATTTTACATTTCAAACCTACTTTTATGCTTTGCATGTTGTGCAAATGTGATAATTTCATTTGAGGAAGTGTGGACTACCGCCACCTCAAGTGATGTGACTCTTTCATGCAATACATGGAATGTATAAAAAATAAAATTAATGAAATAATGTGACCGATATAACATATATATTATACTGAAATTATAATATATATATATATATATATATCACAATTAGTTTTAATTCCATTAATGTGACAAAGAAATGAATGTGGCATTCATGCGTACATACGACCTACCGTCTCCTTGAACGGTGCATTTCATTTTGTATCTCGAAATGTAATGGAATAGTATAAAATTAATATATAATGGATATATATGATATTTAAATCATTAATACTATTCTTTATATGGTTTAATTATAACTAAAAGGACAATTCTTTTCAAACAAGTTCATTTTTGACTCATGTACCGAACATCGACAAAAACGTCTGATATGAACTCAAAAAGTTAACTAATTATTATAACATTATAATATGTGATATGAAATTAATAATAAAATTTAATGGATTTCATTAAGAAATTATTAATTCAACAATTTTTATTATTTAGTAATATAATGAAACGAATAAGACAAGTCGGACATGATATAAGGGATCATACCGATCTCTTTCTTTTTAAGTACTATATTTTATGTCGTTTCTTATAAGATCTTATTTATTATGTTTGGGGATGTTCTTTTATATTCCTATTAGATTAATTTCTATCTTCATATGATGATATAACCTATTTTATTTCATCAATACATTTTTTGGATGTTATAAGTGGTGTTGTTAGGCTGCCGAGTTTTCGTAAGGGTTTTTTCATCACACTTTTATTCCCGTGAAATTTATAAAAAAATTTCCACTATTTCCTTTGAGTGGAGTATGTAATTCCAATTAGTCTACTATTTGTGTAATATAAATTTTTTACGGGTATTTACATCAACTATGTACGGTCCTTCTTTCATGGGGTGAACATTTCGAAAGTTACCCAAAACGGTAAGAGATCTTTCACCCTCATATTTTTAAAAGACTACTTTCATTATTCCTTTTAATTTTCATATTATTATATTGGGATATGTTCATATATATCCTCCTTGATGTAAATTTTATTTCCAAGTGATGATATACCATTTTCTCTCTTAACATCTCATTTTCTAAATTTTAAAGTGACGTCGTTAGGCTGTCGAATTTTTCTAAGGGAACTTCTTAACCCAATTCCAATTCTTTGGGTTAAACCCTTAATTATTGATTATGTCGTGATATTAAGATGTGTGGATGAAATAAGATTATTTTACACTGATTATCCACTTATATTTAGTGTATTTATATTTTTCACACATAATTATGTCATTTCATTATCCTTGCTCTAATTCCATGATCCTTGATTGGGATTACATATCAATTTCTTCTCATTGAGACATTTCATAATGATATGCACTTTTATTCTTTTATAAATTGTACATACAGACCCTTTGACTTTCCATATCCATATTATTTCTATACTAAAGTCATTTAAATTTTTTGAAAATGGTCTACTTTCATGTGGCTTAAATTTATATGTTCAAAATAGAAAATGACTTTTTTATTAAAACATTGTTTCTAATGGTTTTAAAGATGTATTCTTTTAAACAATTTTTATCCATGTACATGTTTTAAAAATGGATTTAAGGATTTATTTATATGGAAATAAATGTTTTAAAACCCTTTCAAAAGTTTTGATGTGGTATGGGACACTTTGATTCTAAAATCTCATTTAAATGTCTTCTTTTAATAAAGGGATTTTTCTATCATAGAGTTTTAATGATTTTATAATATGTTTTTATCATGATGTGATCTCTTGGGATTGAAATGTGGAAATTTTATGTTCCTTTTATGCATTATTTAACTGTTATGATTATGTTATGGTTCTAGAGAAATGTTTATGAAATCGGGCGGTTCCGTGATAAACTAAGGGCGGGTGAGCCCGATATAGCTCTCTAATGCATTGGGTAACTCGAAGGTGTTAGACACAATGGTTTCCCCGAAGAGATTTAGGGAATATACTGTGATGGGTATTCCAAACATTACCATGAGGGTTACTCCCTAAATAAGAATGTTATGAATTCCTCAAGTTACCTTTAAGTCTTATGATTTCTACGAGTTATTCATAAATATTATGATTTAATGTGGTATGTTAATGTGCTTATGTTTTATGAGTAAAGTATGATTTCATTGATTCTTATGTATACATGGACTAATGTTTTAATTACATATTTTTATAAACATTACTGAGCTTTTTATGCTCATCCCATGTTATTGAAATGTTTTCACAGGACATAAAGTTGAATAGGGTCAAGGATGGGATCAAGGAAATGTCTGGTTGTCTAAAACAAGGATCTAGACATGACTATTTTGTTTTAGAGTTTTTATTTTGTGAAAAAATTGAAATTGAATAGGAGGGACTACTTTGTAATCTTGTGAGATGTAATATTTATGTCATAATTATCTAAAAATCTAATCTTGAAAAGATACTCAATGTGAATTATTCATTTAATTCATGATTATGTAATGTTTTCAGGATGGGACCTTATAATTGGTATCAAAGGTCAGTTTAGATAACTTTAGAAGTTGGGGTATTCTTGAAGAATATTTGTCATTACCATAATGGCTAGGATTTCAGAAAGAGCAATTGTTGTTAGATAAAGTGAATGAGTAAGTATATCTTAGTGTTTATCTTCCTCATTAGTACATGATGAATTTGTTGATCTACTCACACTGACATTTTTGGTTTTAGTAAATTGATGGATTTAGCAGGACCCAATGTAAAAATGGGTTTGATGGAAACTGTGGTGGTTCTCTGATTATGAGACTAGATGAAATGGGGGATTCAATGAGGAATCTCGTGGTTATCCTAAACCAACTATCAGGGAGTCATGATTAACCACATGATACTTTGTGAGTTCTCTGATGCATAATGTATGAGAGAACCAACTCGATGTGGAAGTTTAGGTAATAATTAACATTGTTACCATTATGGTTTATATGATCCTTACTTTTGAGGTAATTGTGGGTTACTATATGATGGAATATGAAATGCATGAGGTAAAATTGAGGTTAAATAATATTATTGTTATTTTTGAGGATTTTATCTCTTTTTGGGGAATGTTTTATGAATTATATAGTTTTGGAAAAAGGACAACACACATACTGTGTGACAACCCGTCGTGTCAGACAAATATGCGGGAATAAAACCCACAACCATAATGCGACTGGTATTTATCACCTACCACTAGATTACGTGTTGTCACTAGTTAGTATAACTATTTTTTCCCTCAGTTAGATGATCTTATGAATCAGGAATAAATTGATTTTGTGTTATCTATGGAAATGATTAGCCTATCATGAAGGATATGTGATTAGGTTAATTACTTTTTAATATGATACTTTAAGAGAAACTGCTGTTGTTTTAAGATAAATTTTAATATTTACCTTGGAAGACTATGTGATTAAATACTTCAATGATTTGGGTTTCAATTTTACTATGGTTTACATTGAAGAATTTTATGGACAATTGTTTATAGAATGGTCTTTGTTGAACATTGGGTTTTGTTGGACAAATTTTGGAGATTAAGAATAGATTTTCCTTTTTATAAAGGATTATCCTTTTTGGGTATTATATGATCTCGACTAACAATATTTTTTTTCCGGTTTTGGTCTAAAGACATGGGAAATATATATTTCTCATTTATCGGATTAGGTGATTCTCTAGATGTTGATTATAGCGCTCTTAATGTGAACAAGTTATCCTAAATACTCGTCTTTTGAAAGAAATATGAGTTTGTGTAAGAAATATAGTATGAGATGAAAGTATACATGACAAGTAAGTATGTTTCCTAATGATTTAGTTAAGATCATAAATAATTCCTTTATTAAAAGTAACCTAAATAAAAAATGTTGTCTGTTAAATTTTCCTATATGGGAATCAAATATCATTTAACCCATCATAAGTTTGTGATTTTCTTGGGGTAAACTTTCTCCTAATGAACATGACCCTTTTTTTCTCCTCCATTACCATTTTTTCATGAAATACTAGTCTGGGTTAACTTGGGTGACCTTTTTAAATCTCTTTCTTTCTATTAAAGTGACAGTTTAATTGACTCATTTTCCGATGTGCGGCTTTAAATGAAATTTCCATGCCCAATTTTAAAATTGTGAAGATACAATTCCCAAAATGGGGGATGGATGTTACATCCCATGTAAATAAAGAATATGACATTTTCATATTTATTAATATTTGTAAATAAAATATTAATATTAATTTAAATGGAATTCTATGTTTAATGGAGTACCCAATACGCACCAATGAGTTTCTTTGAAATCTTAAGTCGCACACTAATAATATAATAATATTATTTTCAATGGTAGTTAATTCATAGGCATTGTAATATTAGTAATGAATAAAACTAGCTACCAAATGATTATATATACATGTCAAATATTTTTACATTTATTCAATAAATTTCAGATTTATAAAAAGTGAATGAAACCTATTTTAAGCATAAATATTCTAATATTCTTTAAAAGGTCGATTAACCACCTTTTGATGGCGAACCCTTTTTAAATCCTCTTTTTGTAAATTTTATATGTTAAGTTTCATATAATAAAATTCTTTTTTAGAATCGGGACATCAAAATTTACTTTGTATATATATTTTTTATTTTTCTGAAAAAGTTCATTTTTTAATGAATTTTGTAAAATGTCGTATTTTAATTGAAAACCTCATATTAGTCTAATTTATTTATAAGGCCAGATAATCATTTTAATTTGTTTTAAATTGTAATAAAAATATATTTTTACCATTTAATCCAATAGTGTTAATTTTAATTAATTTCACTTTGAAATTGGACATAAATAAGTGTCAATCTTTTAATAGATATTGTTTCTTAAAAACACGCAATTTGTTTTGACAGCGGGAACTGATTATAAAATCAATTAATGAAAAATATATGTTTTTAATTTGGTAAAATTAATATAATTTTTGAATTTTTAATATCAAATATATCTTAGGATGAAATATTGGTATATTTCTGACAAATGTTAATTTTCAATGAATAGTGAAAATTACTGCATTTTAATTCAAAACTGCATTTTCATCCAAATTATTTATATAGTTAAAATGTCATTTTAATTGTTGTGAAGGTGTAATTTAATTATGTTTTTAACATTAAATACAATGTTGGTCATTTTATGTAATATCACTTTTAAATTTGATTTAAAAACAAATCATTCTTTTGATATATTTTACTTCATAAAAACTCGTCTTTGGTTTTGACAACAAGAATTATTTTAAATAAATTTCTAAAATTTCTGTATTTGGAATTAGATAAAATGGATTCCATATTCTTAATCAGAAGGTCAAAATTATGTAATTATCAATTTTTTGGACATTATGAACAGTAACGACGGTAGTTATCTTTAATTATCGTGTTTAATTAGTAACTGGGTAGTTAAGGGTAATTAAATAATATCATGAAAATATAAAATGACCCCAACATGTGTACTAATGCTTCCGGTGGTGTCATGGCCGACCATGGGTCACCTTGTGCAATCCTTGGGACACCATGGAATAACTTTAGTGTGATTGTGACCTTTTATCATATATTTTTAAAGAATGGAAAACGTAACAAAAGTATGTAACACCAAAGTAAAAAAAATTTACTTTTGTCTACATAAAGGATCTCTTAGACTATAAATAGTTATTGGAAAGCTAAAAATATTTCCTACATCATAGTATATTATTTATAATTTTTAAAAACTAAATAAATTAAATTTGTTATGACACCATGATGATGCCGTGATTAAATCATTAATTAACGATTTATATAAAACAAAAAGATAATGTAAAATCAAAGACAAAAACTGCTCAAATACCTATTAGATGGGTGAATATCAATCCCTTATCACCTTTTCCTCTAAATATATAATTTGTGGACATTTAAAATCATAAACTCATTATATAATAAAGTAACATTTCTTGACATTCCAAGAGTGCCCCTCCTCCCTCTTATAAAAGGCCCCCACCTCTACCACCTTACCCACACCCATCTATCCGTTTTCTCGGCCAAAATCTGATCATTTTATCTCAACCCATTCCTCTATTTATCATAGTATCCTTCCCTTAGGCATAAAGCTCTTCAAGAAACCCATTCTGTCCAAACCAAGTGGAGTTACTCAATTTAAAGGTAAAGGCTTCTCCAATGTTCTTTTGTATTATTTTGCTTCTCCATCCCCCTAAACTATATTTATTATTTTATTTTGTAACAAAACCAGTATATTAGGTATACTAGGATGTTGTTATGAGAAGTATTTGAGCTACACTTACACACACCTTCGTCTAAAGGGTAAAGAACATACTATTTCTGTGGATAGTGAATTACTGTCTCACGAAACGATGATTGTTATATCTTCTCCAACCTACTCTCATTATGGCCATTATTATGGAACTATATTTATTTATGATATATATTATATATTATTTTGCACTCTATTCTTCTGTATTTTACAGTTTAAACATACCTTTATTCTTTTCATGTTGTGCAAATGCGATAATCTAATTTGAGGAAGTGTGGACTACCGCACCCTCAAGTGATGTGACTCATTCATGAAATACATGGAATGTACATAAAATGAAATTAATTAATTAATTTGACCTATATAACTTATATATTATACTTTAATTATAATATATATATATATCACATTTAGTATTAATTCTATTAATGTGGTAATGAAATGAAAGTAACATTCATGCGTACGTACGGGCTACCGTCTCCATGAACGGTGCATTTCAGTTTTTATCTCAAAATTTTATGGAGTAGTATAAAATGTATATATACTGGATATATATGATATTTAAGTCATTAATACTATTCTATAGATGGTGTAATTATAACTACAAAGACAATTCATTTCAAACAATTTCATTTTTTACTCATGTACTGAACATTGACAAAAACGTCTGACATGAACTCACATAATTAACTAATTATTACAACATTATAATATGTGATATTAATTGAATAATAAACTTTAATGGAGGTCCACAAGAAATTATTAATTGACCAAAGTTTATTATTCAGTAATATAATGTAATAAACAAGACAATTCTGGCATGATGTAAAGGATCCTACATATCTCTATCTTTTTAAGTACTCTCTTTTATGTCATTTCTTTTAGGCTCATATTTATTATGTTGGGGGATGTTATTTTATATTCATATTACTATAGTTTCTATGTTAATATTATGAGAGGCCCTATTTTATTTCTTCAATCCATTTTTTTTGATGTTTTAAGTGGCGACGTTAGGTTGCCGAGTTTTCGTAAGGGATTTTTCATCTCACTTTTATTCCCATGAGATTTATGAAACATTTGCCACTGTTTTCTTTGAGTGGTGTATGTACTGCCCATTATTCTACTCTTTTTGTAATATAAATTCTTTCATGGGTATTTACATCAACGTTTTATGGTCCATCTTTCATGGGGTGAACGTTTCGGAAGTTACCCAAATCAGTAAAGGAACCTTTCACCCTCATATTTTTAAAATATTTCTTTGGTTATACCTTTTAATTTACATCTAATTATGTTGCGATATGTTCTTCTATATCCATGTTGATGTAAATTTTATTTCTAAGCTATGTGATTCCATTTTCTCTCTCATCAAATCATTTCTTAATTTTAAAGTGATGCCGTTAGGATGTCAAATTTTTGTAAGGGAACTTCTTAACCTGATTCCAAATCATTGGGTTAAACCACTACTTCTTGATTATGTCATGGTTTGAATATATTTGGATGAAATCTGATTATTTCACAGAGATTAGCCACTTATATTTCATGTATTTATATTTTTCACACAAAATTATGTCATTTCATTATCCTTCCTCTAATGGCGTGATCCATTTTTGGGATTACATCTCAATTTCATCTCATTGATAAATTTCTTAATGATATGCACTTTTATTATTTTACAAAGTGTATATAGAGCCCCTTTGACTTTCTATATCCATATTATTTCTATAATAAAGTCATTTAAATGTTTTGAAAATGGTCTACTTTCATGTGACTTATAATTTAAATGTTTAAAATGGAAAAGGACTCTTTTATTAAAACATTGTTTTAAATGGTTTTAAAGATCTATTCTTTTAAAAATTTATCACCAATGTCCATGTTTTAAAAATGGTTTTAAGGATTTATTTATATGGACCTGAATGTTTAAAAACCCTTTCAAAAGTTTTGATGTGGTATGAGACACTTTGATTAAAAAATCTCTTTTAAATGTCTTCTTTTAATGAAAGGATTTTTCTCTCATAGTGTTTTAATGATTTTATTAGATGTTTTAATCATAATGTGATCTCTTGTGATTGAAATGTGTAAAATTTATATTTCTTTTATGCATGTTTTATGTGTTATTATTATGTTAGGGTTCTTGGTAAATGTTTATGAAATCGGGTGGTTATGTGATAAACTAAGGGCGGGGGAGCCCAATTTAGCTCTCTAATGCATTGGTTAATGTAAACGAGTTAAATGCTAAGGTTTCTCTGAAGAGATTTAGGGAATATACAATGATGGTTATTCCAAACGTAACCATGAGGTTTACTCCCTATGTAATAATGTTATGAATGCCTCAAGATACCTTTATGTCTTATGATTTCTATGAGTTATTCATAAAACTTATGATTTAAGGAGGTATGTTAAACTTCTTATGTTTTAGTAGTAAATTATGATGTCATTGATTCTTATGTATACATGGACTAATGTTTTAGTTTCGTATTGTCATAACCATTACTAGGGTTTTTTGATCATCCCAGGTTTTTGAAAGTTTTTTCACATGACATAAAGTGTAATTGGGTCAAGGTTGGGATTAAAGAAATGTCTGACTGTCTAAAACAAGGAACTATACATGACACTTTTGTTCAAGAGTTTTTATTTTGTGAAAAAAATAGAAACTGAGTAGAAGTGACTACTTTGTAATCTTGTGAGATGTAATAGTTCTTTCCTAATTCTCTAAAACTCTAATCCTGAAAAGATCCTCAATGTGAATTATTAATTTAATTCAAGATTATGTAATGTTTTATGTCTAGGTCCATATAATTTTATTGTATCTTTGCCATATTATGCTGATGTTTATGTTTAAATTTTTTTTTATTCTTATACATTACCTTAACTGTTTATGCTTATTTATGAATGTTTCTTCTATATTGTTATCCTTACTGGGATTCTACGATCACCCCTTTCGATGTTTTAATTTTATCAAGATATCAAGAAGTGTATTATGATTGATAAGCAGGGTTAAGCTAGGGGATTAAAGGAATTCCCAAAGGATCATTTATGTTTTGTTTTATTTTCTAATGTGCAATTTAACGTTCATGTATGTAATATATTTTCTCATACTGCTAAACTGATTGGTTTTTGGGAACCTTATTCCATGTAATCCTTCCAATGTATGAAAATAATGCAACGACTCTCGGATTCAGGGGTCGGGGAGTTAAATATTTTCCATTTTATATCATTCCCATTTTCATGTATAGCATCATTATCTCTTGAGATATAAATTGTTACCCAATGCATTAAAGGGAGATATAGTTACCAGCAATTTCAAAACGAGACAATAAATTCAAGTGAAACAAAAGAAGAAAAATATTTTCATTACCCAAGAAATGAAATGTGTGTCGCAAACATGTAACAATATCAAACATTTTCAAAAGGACTTGTTTGATACTCACTTAAAAAATCATACCATGTGAAAATAAGTTGGATTGATTATCAAATAATCATTGAAATAGAAAACAGTTTCATACAAATATTTCTTTTGAAAGAGAAATATGTTTCATAAACAATATTCCATCAAAACATAAACCAATTACTGAAATAATATGAGTGGAAAATTTATGTAATTTATAAGTAGTGGAATGAGTAACACAAATTGAATTCATATTGGAATTATTCATGTCATCTCACTTGAAATAAGAAGTAGTCAGAATAACCATTATTTAGAAATTGACTCTTCCACTGTTGTACATGCTATCAAAAATAGAGAATTACTTATTTCATGGAGACATACAACTAAATGTATGCAATACATGAATAAAATCATGATATTTATCTACATTATCCCCCATTTCATTATAGATTCTAACATGTTTTGGGATGTAATTTCAAACAAGAGTGTTGGTATAACTCTCACTTGATCAGATTAACTCAAACATGATTTGACATATCTTAATGAAAATAATTTTAATAAGATCCCATTCTTTAATCTTTTTATGTTTTGTTTCATAAATAAATTCCACATATTTTTTTAGAGGTACTCCATTTGGAAACCCATCAAATTTTCTCTTAGATGGAAATTAAATTTAAAATATGTTGAAAAAAAACATTTCATTATCAAAATATACATTCCTACTAGAAAAAGTGATTTTAAAACATAAAACCTTATTAATACCATTTTTATTGAAATTAAACATTAATAATTATGATGGAAGATAGAAAAAAGTTTTACATTAAATGATATAAATGATAATTAAATTCATTTTCAAGACATTTTTCATTTAATAGATAAGTTTGAAAACATTATTAAAGACATATATTTCAAAACATGAAATTGATGATTTAAAAGATATTTTAAGAATTTTATTTTGAATATAACTTGAAAACATATGAACAAATATTTTAAATCAGTGAAATTATTTTCATTAAAAAAACCATTTGAAAATATATAAATGGATCTTTGAAAATAAATTAAAAATATTTTCAAAAATGAAAACATTTGTATTGAAAATAATTTTATAACATTTTATTGATAGAATACTATGATTCTGTCCATAAAAATTAATTTTTTTTACATTCCATGGAAGATTCCAATGTAGTAAATTCATGATGGTGGATAAATCCAGACATCCAGAAAAATTCTTTTGTGATGAAATATGTTTATGAAAAGTGAATTTATTGGAAGAAGAACAAAATATTTTTTTTTGAAAAGTCATTAAAATTAAAAAACATTGCTTATAGTGTATTTAAATGATTATATTACAATATTATCACACTTTGGAAGACACTTTTAGACAACACTATTTTTATGTACTAGTAATTTTAGACCGAAGAGGTATATAATGTCATATTTCCTTAAAAACACTCTATCATTTATCATTAGTAACCCATAGTGGGATAATGTTACTAACATATTATGTAATCAATTATTACAATTGGAAAAGAAAATCCATCAGTTATACAACAAATTGGATAATATTATTTCATCAATGAAAGCATAATCCTAACAAATACCTATAAATGAAGAGGTTTTAGAAATAAAATATTAGTACTTAGTTACAATAAATCATACTAACCATGTAATAAAATGACATTACGTAAAGATTAAAATATAATAGAATTCTATAGATTCATTAGATAACTTTTAAAAGTGATTTTAATATACCTCATTGAATAATATATGGGCATAACATGTCTTCTATCTGAATAAACGAAAATTGAAACCAAGTTACTTTACATGATTCATAATTTTTGAAATAAGTACCCCATGAAATAAGGATAAAAAAATAGATATGTAACTAAAATAAAAGTAATTATAATAATAATAGAATAAATTCCCAGGTAGTATACACACAACATATAAGAAATAAGAAGTGAACATGTATTATGTCTAATGGAAATAAAAGGTATGCGTGAAAATCATTTCCTGAAGTCCTAACAATCTTCCTAAAATTATATAAAAACTTGTTTCAAAAATATTATTTTATTATAAATCTACCAATGTGTTGTATTATTATATGTAATATTATATCATATTTTATTATGACATTATAGTACATGTTTATTTAAAATTCAATGTTTACATTACATTTCATGTAATATCCACATTGTGTTCCATATATGTTTTGACTTATTGTTATTAATTATATTAATTATATCATTATATAATTGTTTTAAAATTTAAAGACATTATTCATATATCATATATATTTTTATATAAATAATAATTATAATATATAATTGATTGATATGTGGAATAGAATACACCATTCATGGTAATGGTAGGTTGTACTTAGGCATGAACGTTGATTCTATTTTTTTATTATATCAGAAAAAGTAAATTAATATACATATATATATATATATTAATATAATATGATTATTTATTATATACCATATATGTTAACATATCCAATCCTTAATATATTCCATGTAATTTGTTAATGAATCACATCACTTTTTGGACACGGTATTCCACACGTCTAGAAAAAAAGTTATCAAATCTACATAAAATTAAAAGCATGTAGTTATTCTTTATATAATATTTAAATAATAATAATTTCGTCATAAAAATAATATATATCATATAAAAACATTGTGTCCATCATAAATCCCCAAAAATAGTGGTGTTAATTGAAAAAATAAATAACATCGGTTCGAGCAGTAGTAGTTCTATGTACACGAGAAAGGTAAGTTCATTACACACTACATTGATTAGTGTGTATTTTTATGTCAAACCATCAGAAAAAAATAAATATTGATTTTTATCAAACTATGTTTATTACGTGATACTGTAATAAAATTATTTTATAGGGAACAAAATAAAAATAAAAGAAGCAGCATGAGTAATGATGGTACCTCTTCTTTCATAACGCACATGGTTTTCCCCAAATCAATTCTGTTGTTTTCATTACTCCCAAAGGTATTATTCTAGGATGAACAAAAAAATGTTGGTAGATTTTTTTCACTTTTGGGGAGATCCAAAATCGATTTGAAGGTGTGAATAAGTGGTATATTTGAGTAACTTTTTATAATGAAGGAGGAGGGGTATTCTTGTAAATTCATAAAGAAATTCCACGAACATTATTCAAATTAAAATTGGCTACAATTTAGATTAAAACAAACCCAAGTTAGGATAGGGATGAAATAAGAATATAAAATGTTAATTGGAAATGTTTATAGGTCTTTTTTGGCCTTATGTTTAAGGTTTAGTCCTTTGTTAACATAGTTTTTTTTCTCAATAATGATAATTAATTTTATTTATATTAACTAATAATTTCGGAAAAATTATTTAAGTAAAATTGAAATTATATATGATTATGAATAAAATAATTGAATCCATTATTTTAAATTTAATTCATAATAGTGCTAGAAATTAATTTAAAAATAATCTCATAGCATGATTGGATAATGATATTTTATGTGAAATGATCCAGGTGATATAAAATTGTTTTAACTATTTTCAATGTCACATTGCTTCCAATGACATAAATTGGATTAGTATAAGTAAAATTTATATATTTATAATTTAATCCCAAACTATAATATAATATTACAATATCATGAAATTATATGAAAAAGCAGTTTTGAATTAAAATTCAGTTTCATTCACTATTCATCAAAAAAATGAAACTCCTCGGAAGAATACTTAAAAATTTGTCCCAAGGTAAAATTTTATATTAAACTTATAAAAATAATGTTAATTATTTCAACATTAAAAATAAAAAAGTTTCAAAAATGAAATTTAAAATTGGTTCTCCATTAAAATGCAGTGAAATATCATTTAAGAAAAATACCTTTTTTTATACATAAAAGTGGATATATTCATATCTTATACCAACAAAATATTCCGGATAGAAATAAATTTTTTATTCAATGTATAGTATATAAATACTATTAATATCATTAATAAAAACTTCATTTTTTATTTTTGGAGATAAAATTGTGTTTGTACATATAGAAATAGTTTTCTAAGAAAAGTAATTTTGATATTTTCAAATAGTTCATAAATTCAATCATAATAATTTATAACCCAATAAATTTTTTAAAAGAAAGTTTAAATAATATTTTCAATATTTAGTTAATCTTATTGGAAACTTACATTCCAATGTTTGGGTGGTAGCAATAATAATTATAATATATTATTAATAATTATAAATTCTTGTTCGGTAAAACTCGACCATGGTCATAACACAAGCTATCAATGAAACTCATAATTATGGTAAATACATGAAAAAATAGTGTTTCATATACCTTAAAAAAATATATTTGTTTAATGTTGCTTAAGTATGACATATTTTTGCATATAATGAAAGATAAAAATTACTTCAAAATAACAATGTTATATACAGTTTTGTGTGAAATGTAAAATATAAAAATAATAAATTAATTAGAAAATAATAATTCATAAAATATTGGTTTCTTACAATTTACCCCCATTAAAATTAATTTCACCCTTTATATCCATCTAATATATCAGTGGCTTGACACTATAATGTGTCATTCTTAGAAACCGAAATAAAAAAATTAATTATATTACATCCTTTAAAAAGGGAATGTTAGGAACATAATTGTTACCCAAGGTAACACAAAAAAAATTTAAATATAAGAAAACATTATTGGAAAATGAAAACAATGACATGGATGTGAAATATAACTACCCTGTTCAGAAGGAGTGTGATAGAGAATATGGGTACGATAAACATAAAAATCATAAATCCACAGATCAGTGATGAACTAAGGGGTCATTTGATTCACCTAAAATATCTCTAGTGATCTCACTATTTTTTTCTAATTCTAGTTAACATGTTTTAAATAACCTTTCCCTTTGATACCAAATATAGATACCTAAGAATAACATACATGGATATTATATTATTTTTATGAATATTCAACACATTAGAATGGTATATCCCCATAGATTGTATTGGCCCTTTGAATTTGGACATTGGAAAACAATATTCTATATCGGCCAATAGTATTTATTGTTCCCCCCAAAGATATTCCCCTTTTATATATAATCTTAAAACTATACATCACATCATATAGAATGCAACTATAAGAAATTGGTGAAATCGAATTTTTTAAGACTAAATAACAGAAATACATAAGCATTAAAAAAGTATAATGGTAAAAGAACATGAGCATAACATTTTTGAATCATACCCTTCAAAACAATGATAAAAACCATGAGGCATGGTAAAAATATTTTTAATTCATAAGACATGATTCCAATGATAATGAAGAACATGAACCACGGTAGAATATCATTTTCATTATATGTGGAATTTTTTAAAGACTCGTAAACATGTAATATATTTCACTATAAGTCAATTCCTATAAGAAAAAAATTAGTAGGGAACATTATGGGGGATACACATACTAGGAGGAGCACATCACCATCACAACTTGCAGTCCTACCCTTATATGGGATCATGTTTTCCCATATTACCACAGTGTATTGGGATTCCCATTATACCTATAGGGTGACTAAGTTTCCACATCTTCACATAGTGGAATAAGACTCCCAACATATACATTTTAAATCATTATAAACCTATTTCCAAAAATGGATCAATCTTAGAAACTTTTTTTAAATGTATATCTCATGAGACTTAAATCATTACCTAATGCATTAAAGGGATATATATATCCCACCTATCTATTAATCAAATCAAATATACATGTTCCAAAAAATCATAAACAATTATATAATTAGCGATTAAATGAAATGGGTATCATATATATTTAATCATCTCTGACCCTTTGGAAAATGAAAAGTTTGATAATAATGTATTCAAAGAATAACCTGTGAAAAGAATTAGCATTCATAATATTATAAACTATGAAATGGAACTGAGTTTCATAAATATAAAAAATGTGAAAGAGAAATGTATTTCATAAAAAAATATTCTATCAAAACAAAAACCATTCCGAGAATGAATATACAAGGATCCTTTGGGTAATTTTCATAAAATGTTATGTTTGATTTCAATTGATGCCATCCTTAGTGGAAAATAGTTTCAAAATATCTGTAAAAATAATACTTTGATGAAAATTTCATTTATTCTTTGAAAATAAATCATTTTAAAATATAATACCTTTTTAAGCCCTTTTTTATTTGAAAATAAATTTGAATACTTATAACGTACTCTAAAATCCATTTTTTCTTAAAAATCAATAAACATGTCTTCAAACCATTTTGAAAACCATTTTTATTTAAAATATACTATTTTAAACATTTTAAAACCCATTTTATTAAATTATTATAAAGGAATATTGAATGATTTATTGAATAAAATATATTTACAAACAAGTTATAATGTTATAAATTAAGAGTTCAAATAAATAAATTATTTTCTTTAAAAAAATAAATTTGAAAATACATAATGAAAATTTTAAAAAATTAAAACATTTCTAAAACATAAAAACGATTTTTTAAATTATTTAGTGAAATCAACATTAAAAACAAACAATTTCATTAATAATAGATAAAATTTATTGAAAATTATTCTATTAAACTTCAAATGGAATATTCATAGGCCGGAAGATAATTTATACAAACAGAACATTCTATTTTCATAGTAAAATGTTTAGAAAAATTTCTCATTTTAAAAAAAGAAAAGGAATCCTTTTTTTAAAATAATATATATTTAAAACAAAATACATGCTTAAAATTTTATTTTTAGGATCATAGGATAATAGTATAATATAATTGATAACCTTTTTAAAAAAATTCTTCTGAACGAAAATAAATGTATGACTGAAAATGGAGATAAAGTTGGACTTTGTTAATAAAAATTTCACTTTTATCGTTAGTAAAAAGTATGGAAATATGATACGATAACATTAATTCATTATGTATAAATAGATAATATGAAATATAATTAGTTTTTATGGATAAATCATATAGCTTAATCAATTAAAGCATAATCATAAACAATCAGGATATATGAGGAGATTTTTATAATTAACACTTACCACATGGTAACATTACATCATACTACCAATATAAGAGTACAATATTCAACAAATCCATGCACTTCAAGAACATAATTATATTCGTGATATTTAATATGAAATGGTACTTTATGAACATCAATTAATAATATAGGTTCATAAAAAGGTCAATGTCTAATAGAAAGGAAAATTAGATAAAATCACTGTACTGAATTGGTAAAATTTGAATCATAAATACTAATCAAGAAATTTCATCACATGGATATGTAAAAATAATAATTATATTTATATAAAACATAAATGGGAAGTATATACATAACATATAATATGTAAGAGCTTAACTTTACATGTGTCTCGCATAAAATAAAAGTGAGATGATTAAACCATTACCTTACATCTTGAAATTATCCATACACATTGAGACATCCTATGTAATAAATATATGATTATTATTCATACACTAAAAAATAATATTCTAAATTCTAATACCATGTATTATTTTATTATTCCATTATATTACCATTTTATTAACTATTCCTTGTTATCATTATGTTTCAGGTAATATTAACGTTGTTTTTTCATATATGTTTTGACTTGTTATTCATGATCCTCTAAAATATATCACAATTTTAATAATTAAAGAATAAAAAACTATTTAAATATATTAAATATTCCTTTTATAAATATTTTTTAATAATCTATAACTGAATGATATATGAAATGGAGAAAAACATTCATGGATACATAAGGTCATACATACACTTGAAAGATGTTTCTGTTTTCTTGTCGAATTGAATAAAATAAAGTAATTGAAATATATTTATATATATATTATAGTTAATTTATAATTTTAGTTTAATATATATATATATATATATCATATAATTTAACTGAACCCATTTATAATAAATTGAATATAATATGAGAATGAATCACATTCCATTGAGGTGGAGGTATTCCACAAGTCCACAATGTTATCGTATCTACACTATTTGGAAAATATATGGTATATAATATATAATAATTAAATAATAATAAATAAAATATCCAATATAATGCATTAATCCATATTTTAAATCATAATTCCATTCCATTATAGGTGTTAATGGAAAATTTAACAACTGTATTTTATGAGGCTATATTTCACCATCCAAAATAATATTATGTTTTTACCATTTTTATTGATGCTTCTGTAAGTGTTATAGGATTAAATAGAATAAATACATCTCGATTTATTTAAGATACTGATTTTAAAATAAAATATCTTAATAAGAATATTTTAGGGGGTGGTTGATGAACATACAATAATAGAGCTTGAGGGGTGATATTAATTATTTTTTGGGGTAACTCTTATTGGTTTCAACCAAAGGGGTTTCATGGATGATTTTATACCAAATGTTAGGATTATAAGATAACGTATCTGATTATAGGATTTTACATTTTCATATTTTTGGATATTTAATGGGCCTAATATGTGTGAATAAATAAGAGGTCTGAGTGCCTTTTTAATAGTGGAGGATGAGTGGCATTAATTTACTTTTTTCAAAAGGTAATTACAACCGCATTGATTTATGAAAGGATAACCTAATAATAATCCAAAATAGATAAAATGAATGGTGGGGTTAAAATATAGACATAAAATGGATTTTTGAAAATTATTAGGTCATTTTGTTAATATTTATTTAGGACTATTCATTTACTGAACATATTTTCCCCTTAATAACAGTAATTAATTTTATTCTCATTGAATAATATTATTTGTTAAAATTAAATTTACATTATTTTAAGTTGTATATAATTAGAATTAAAAAAATTCAATATATTTTTTCAAATATAAATATTATAAGTGGCTGAAATTAATTCAAAATTAATCCTATATATGTTTCACGACAATAGGTTTTTAAGAGAAAAGGTCCAAAAGAGTGCAATGTTTTCTTAAAAAATGACAATGTTAAATTGCTTCAATGAAATAAATTGGATTAACTTACCTATAATTGATCTAATTTATCTTTAAATATAATATGAAATATAATTTAAATATATATATAAATAATATAGAAATCATGTTTTTAATTAATATTTAGTGTAATTAACAATTCATCAAAAAATGATGTATTTAATAAAAAATACAAAACATTCAGCCATAGGAATTTTTTATATTAATCTTCCAAAAATTATTTTTATTTTTTAAATTAAAAATATTTGTGTAAAAAGTAATAATTATATTGTGTTCATCGATAAAATTAGGAAAATATAATTTTTACAAAATTACATCTTTTTATTAAAAAAATAATATTTATTCATATCTTATACAAATAAAATATATCTGATGAGTATCAAATTTTTTCATTGAATATATAATATATAAATTTTATGAAAAACATTATTAAAAATAGATTTTCTAAATTTTAATGAGGTAATATTTTGGTTGTTCATAGAAACGTAGTTTTCATAGAATTTTCAAATATTTCATAAATTGTCATATATTAATTGATAATTAAAGCATTAATTTTATATTAAATTGTAAGTCATATTTTCCCAATTAGTTAATGTTATTCATACATCGCCTTATAACAGAAAGGGTATAGAAATAATAATATTTTTACAATAATAATAATAGTATCATGTAATTTATAAAAACAAAAACATTCGTTTAACACAAGGTATCTAATAGACTAAAAATTCTGTGTAATATAATCCCAAAATAGTGTTTCATATACCACATATAATATAAGTGTTTCAGGTACCACATCTAATATAAGTGTTTCAGGTTGAAAATTCCATACTTGTTTTTGTGTATAACGTAATCCACACATAGTGTTTTCATAAAAAAATATCTACATTCAATGTTTCTTGAAATGTAAAATATCAAAATATTAAATTATTTATAAAAAATTAATTAAAAAATTCATGGTGTGATACTAACTCCATCGGTCCATTTACCAATAATTTATCCATATACATGAAGTATATATGTGAATTCAAATTACCCTAAAGTGTGTGAGTAATAGAACCTATAATGACACAACAAAATTGTCTATCACGACATTACGCAATAAGGTTCGATCTGCAACTACACAAAGAACACCTCTATAATATAGGTGGGGGAAACATGTGATGAATTTCATAACTAACATGGGATGGATTTTACTAATTTTCATATACGTAAATACCCCACCGTATCATTGAAGAAGTATAGATGGATAATAAATGTTAATGATGTAAGATCTAGAATATATACCAGACATGAAATTTTATATTGTGTACAAGAGTAGGGAATTTGAAATTGAAAAGAAATGTATTCCTATAAAATACCAACCTAGAAAAAGTAAAATCCTTAAATTCTAGAATATTAAATGCAATGGGAGCCTAGATCTAACCACCATACACAGTTCAATGGACTAGTAATCTATATTCTCTTACGTAATAACCACTAACATATCTGTCATCTATATTTGACATGGAAATTGTGCAGAAATCCCATGAAGGGGTGAGTATATACATAACCTGTAGGATTCCATAAATACTAAAGGGTGGGGGAATTAAGAGAGAAGGCATTAATAGATTGATATCTCAACCAATGTAGGAGCATAATAAAATCCAATAACATTGATATATGTATTTATATATTCCAACCACAGAAGTCGAAATGAGAGATAATGTGGATATCCATCTCACATCCCATCAATGGAAAGATATACATCAGTTTCAAAAGTCCAATAAAGTAGACCAATATCTCATGTTACTACCAAATAGAATCATCCATATCGGTCTATACCTCACCATTGTGTCACATAGTTGAATTGAATAATCTCTATATAGGGCACCCTTGAACTGATATGACAGGATGGTGCCACTCAATAAATAGTGGACCCATTCCATGACACCATAGGAGAGTTACAATACATGGATAACTAAATAACCCAGATTATATCTCTACGGGAGGGTTACAATCATATCTCTTATGACCTATTCCATGACTCTGTTAGAGGGTTTCACTCAAAAGATAATAGAGGAACCATCCCTGACGAGATGGAGGGTGCCACTCTAGTAGTTGGAAGAGGACCCTTGCCTAGTATAACTTGAGTTTTCTTCTATTTTAATTATTCTATGACCCATTCTATGCCTATTAATAGGCTTCCTTTCATATAGAAGATAGATAACCCATGCCTTATCCCAGCATGATGGTTCTACTCTATGAATATGTATAGGACCCATACCCTATATGAAGAGGTGTTATAAACTCTAATGGTATGTTGAGGACCCATGCCCACCACTGTTGGAGATTGAGACTATAGTATTTGGTTGATGATTTATTCCATTAAATGCAGGATGGTGCCATTATTTCTCCCTAATGATCCTTCCTGATCACCTCCATTTTCGAGTTATGCCTAAAAAGCCTCACACCCTGGAAACAATGCGCTATATATCAAAATAAACTAAATATTATATCATATTTTTGTACATGAATTAAAACATTGGATATGATACTAATGGTCCAATTAACATTTGAAAACTAAGGATATGAAATTTGTAGAAGTTTCCTCAATAGAAGAGTATGGGTAAATAGAATATAAGGGGCCCATATATTTTGTGGTCTGGGCCTACATCATAGTTGGGTCTCTGAAGGTATAGGGATCATTATTAATGTAATAGTATGTGACATCATGTTGGAGTATATAGAATTCATTATACATCCATGGACCTTTCAGTGCTCTAGCATGTGTCCATGTACTCTTTCCCATGTCCATGTTCTCATTGAAGTATATTGTGTTACACCCGAATAAATTTCATGAATTTCTACATGGGCTTAGTAGATTTTAACCTTCAGAAAATATTATTGAGTCACTTAGGGATACATATCGTGTGGTCCCTCTAGATTTAATGTTAATTTTAACTTGATTCCAAACCATAGAAACCATAAAAGCAGGAAAACATTGTGTGTGTTCTTCAGACTACATTGCATGTAGTATGGTTATTTATAAAAACATATGTCTATTACCAGGAACAACATATATTTATTTTACACAATGGATATCATCCCCATCCCCACCAAAATATTTGTTGTTATCCCCATTCGTCATTTTCATTCATCTGTTTGGAGGGAAGTATATTCTAATACATCAATATAGTTTTTGTATAGACCGCATGAATATTCATTCAACATTATATAATATATTGTTCATAAATTAATTAATCATTCATTAAATACATTATAATCATAAAAATTCCATACATTATTTTGGATTCATTAGTCGAACATGAAACATTCACTAATTCAGGGGTTCGATAGAGCATGACCCTTCCTTGAAATGTCTAACCTTGTTTCCATATATCAGTGGAGAAAATGTTTAGTACGATAGGTGTAAAATAAACAAAAAATATGTAGAAAATAATTAGACATATTTTTGGTCCATGAATATAAATTGGGGAAATTTGGATTAGAGAACATGGCACAAACATTAAATATTATAAAAATAACTAAATATCATTACACTAGAATATGAAATGAAATCCAATTGAAATAGTTCAATGAAGTAGTATGATAAATCTCAAAATATTTTATAAATTAGGGAATAATAAAAATATTTGAAATTCTTACCTAGAGATAGTATTTTTAATGATGATTTTTTTTTTCAAATGAATGATATGAGTTGTTTTGTTCGTTGTGTATGGATCTACCCGGATCCAGATTTTTCCCTTGGAATAAATTTGGTTATTCAATGAGACATGGATGTAAATACTCTCAATGAACACAATTTTTTTATCTAACCATGAATATATTCAATAATAACATATTTAAATGGTATTTTTTATGTCATTTGTATTAAACAATTAAATTAATAAAGTTATTTAATTTAAATACCATAGCCAACGAAGGTTTCATCCAAACCACCCATGCTAAACCATTTTATGTAACACATAGGGTAAAACTGAAATTCCTAACACAATAGTGGTGTAATATTTTTGTTCTAATAATCCTTTTAATATTTATCCCATTTTATTTATAAAATATCATGTATGTAACCTAAATATATTTAATTATTTTTATAAAATACATTCATGGACCACATTTCATTGGAATATCATGCAATCCTAGTGATTTTATCGTTAAATATAACTATATATATTTAAAATTATTACATTAAATGAGAGTGTTTCTACATTATTTCAAAAATCATTATTTATTCTAAACAAAAAATGTAAAAAAAATTAGGGATACAGAGCGTATATCTGGCTCACTGACTCATATAAGCTCTCCATCATGCTCTCGTCTTGACAAATTGCACAATCCAATAGAGTGGTCTGTCCACAAAGGTTCAGCTCCTGGTTATTCTCAATTTCCAAATTTATCCAATTAATAGTGACCAAAGGATCATGAATGTATCTCCACATATGCGACAAATGGAAGACATAGTACTCCCTCTATACCTGTGGGTGTTGGGGAACAAAGTAAGAAACATCACCAACCATCTATAAGATCTCGAATGGCTGGATGAACCTCGATGATAACTTTAGTCTCAATCTTAATCTCCATAATCATCACATTGAGGATACTCTCAGGATAACATGGTCCCCCTACTTAAAATCCATGGTCATAAGAAATCTTTCATTATAATATATGTTTGTACTCTTGACATCCCTCATCACTCTTGGATGAACTAGATTTTCCCCATCATCATATGTAACATCAATTTCCCAAAAATTGACTCATCATTGATCCCTGTCTAGTAGAATTTTGACCTTCATGTTATCCTTTATAGGTTATGAAATGTTTCATATCAATAGTACAGTGGTAACTATTATTGTAATAAATCTCTACCAAGGGAATTGATCATCCTATATCATACAAAAATCTTATAAGAAATCCATCAATATATCCTCTAACACATGGATAATGTGATCAATAATCCCATCTGTTTAGTTTTGGAGGTTTTACTCATCATTATCTGGTGTTGAATTCCACATGTTTGCCACTCTACTACCTTGAAAACAAACACACATCTTGTTTAACGATAGTAGTCATGGTCACCAAGTGAGGGAAATAAATATCTCATATATACAGCTTCCCCAAACTCTCCTCTGAACAATGTTCCCTAATAGTGAATCTGTGAAAGGACATCATCAGTCGGTCAACAACCACCTAGATGACAACATAGACTCTCTCGGTCTGTGGAATCCCTTTAAAATATTCTATGGATATTCCATCCCATTTTCACTCTTGTATCTCAATAAGATGAAATAGACCTATTTTATCCCGGTTCTCAACCTTCACCTAATATTAGGTGAGGAATCCAGATACAAACTCAACTATTCTCTATCTAATACCTACCCATTTAAATAGTCACTAATGGTATCTATAAAACCTCTACACATATAAATGTACAAAAAATAGAGAAGTGTGGAACTCTATCTTTTATACCTCTTGCACCATGACATGGACCACTGTCTATCACTAGAAAAGTATGAAATTATTCCATCCTTAATTAAATTTAATTTTGGATCTCTTTATAAAATATGGTCACATATGTAATTATAGTCAATGTATCCCAACATGGACTCTATAAATCACGAAATTAGTGGAGGAGTCAATAACCATCCACTTATGAAAAGATAAAAAATATTTCTCAAACTAGATCAGCTGCAATGAAGATAATAACTTGGATGCCTCCTTCAACAAAAAATATTTTGACTAGTTACTAAGGTAATATTCTACCATCTTTCTTTTACTAGGTGTATATACTATCTATAATTCATCATCCAATAGAAAACCTAACTAGTACCCTTGTCTTAGGTTCATGTCTCACTTTGGTAATACATACATAAGACTCTGATGATATGTGTCAATAAAAATGTACTCTACCAAAAGTGAGTACCTCAATATCCTATGACAATAGACTACGCATGCAAGATCTAGTCATGAGTCATATTTTCCTACCCATGGGGTCTCAACTACATCGACACATCTATGATAACCCACTCTCCCAAAAAGATCATACATCCAAGACTAGCTCCACAAGAATATCAATATGCTAAATACTACCCACCATCCTTCGATAATCTCGTAACTGGATCCATTTTCAACATCATCATTACCTTCTTTAAGTCAATATAGAACTGCTCAGTGTAGAAAAATTTCTACCATTTCCATTTCAGGCTAGTTGTAGAGGTCAAAATCCTATATATTTCTTCTAAAAACCACTGGATGTATCCCCACAAGATTTGAAAAATCAACACATTAAACACACTTTTTTATAGTCCCATTAAAGCACAACATTGATCTTGTCCTGGTACAAAGAAAAATCATTCTCATAAATTTCTTGCACTAGAAAGTGAAATTCAAGAATCTATAATTGAAACATCAACAGCATACTATATAATTAAATTCGTGGAGACAAAATATTACTATATTAATGTTCTCTTCATGATCCACCTCTGATGAATGTAATATTATTTTCTTATAAATATAAACACACTCAAACCAGTCAATGTACGGTGGGAGAAATTGTTTAATCAAAGACCTAAACAAGGAGGGGTATTTATCTACACTAATGTAAATCACATGGAACTCATAATGTCTATAGAGGCACAAAAATGTAATATTTTAAATATCCTCCTCGCAAACTCCCAATTAGTGGTTGCCAAACCATAGATCAATATTTTAAAACCAACTCATTCCACACAAAATTTCAAAATTCTCATCAATCCTTAAAATGGGTTACCGATTTTTCATTATGGAATAGTTCAATATATGATAATACACACATTGATGCATTCCCCCATACACATTTTCAATAAACACACTAAACATTCAATGAGCGGCATAAAGAGTCTGATAAAATCCCTCTGTCGATGTTTATCAAACCATAATCGCTTCTCTTAAATCTCAGTAATGACTATAGAATATGCCTCCAATAGTATTATTGAAATTCCTATTTGTATGTTTATGTAAAACTACATATTACAACTCAGTCATTATTCTAAAATAACATCATTGAAGACATACATGATGTCCAACATGTAGGAATGAATCTGGATTCCTAATGAGCATGCTTGACCAATTTGTACACATTACAAATATTTGTTGATGGGAAGAGACCTGTACTCACAAACCCCATTCATCATGCCCTAAAATCACTCTCACTCATAAAGAATAATTTCACCTCGTCTATGTGAATGCTACTGAATCTTCTTCAATGATAGTTAATCTAATATTGGGCCATGAAAATTCAATCCATACACAAGAAGAAATCATATGGTCCAATATTGATGACCACATCTATAACATTAACCTCACTCCACCATGTGATATCTATCACTTATAATAGGTAAAGGATATTGAATAAGAGTCCCATGTAGGAAAACAGTGAAAAAGATTCTAGGATAATTCCCCTAAAAGGTTCTCCAACTCCCCCAAAAGATGTAAAAAAGAAGATGGAATTAATAACACATATTTATACTAATACTAGTGAAATTGTTGAATAATAACTGATCATGCCTCTAATAATATCATTTACTACTACGTAGTATACATCCACTGCATGTATTGGTCAGTTTCTACATCTATTATCTCTATGTGCCGGAAGATGGCCACTTGGGGGGTGGTGGATGGATATTATAGAATATTTTACCACCCATGGATCCAAATTCCAGATATCTTGCTTCTCCTCTTCATTCGTTCTCACCCTTAGGGCCACTCATTCCATGGTTTTGAGGAACATGATCATGGTGCTACCCTGGGCATTGTAGTTTTTCTACCATCTTCACACTCGGTTAAGCATGTTTGGTCAGGAAATCATGCAACATGTAACCTCACATATCCCATGCATAGAAGAAAACCTCTTATATCATTCTTATTATTCTATTCTTCTGATGACCACCTACCAAAAACGGATCCATAGAATATCTCATGCAAGAAGTCTCTTTTTACTTGCATCTACTATCTTTTATCTTCAAAATATGACTCTTCTCTATAACACCAACTTATGGCCATAGTATCATGGAGTCCCATTTCTAAGAAATCATCATATGTAGTGACTAATCCAAGAGATACGGGTATTTGGTAACTCACAATGGTACCACATGGAACTGATATCCCTTTGTTCCATACTTAGAAGTAGAAAATAAAATTTATTCTTTTAGGGATTACAAAAAATGTTCTGTAAACCTCATAACATACTCATTCTGTGTCATCCATCCATACTACAGCTATAGAATCATTATAACCTGAACTGAGCATATGTAAGAGTTTTTATACTTTTCAATGAATAGTTTTTTGATGTCAACCCATGAGAGTTTTGACTCCTTGTGCTTGTGAGTAACAATACACCACCAATGCCCAACTTCTCCTTGGAAATGAAAGATTCTTGTGAAACAACCTGATTAGTTTGTGTCTAGATATGACTGAAGTCCTGGATAACCAACTCTATAAAAAATAATTTGATTCATGGGGATCATTTTCACTTTGAAAAAACATTGACATCAAGCACAATAACTCATGGACTGAGTTAATTCTATGTTATTCCTCATCTTACTAACGCGATATGATTTTAATCATAATAGGTGTGGATGATACAACCTTCTAAATTGGAGGAATAATCTCTCATAATAGACCCAGAACATAGGTTTCATCTCTTATTGGACCATTTGCATGATAAATAACTAGTAATAAAAACAATTTATTTTTATGGAGGCATCATAAAAATTTAATTATGTTCAACCTTAGTCAATTGAATTTATATATACAATGGATAACTGAATAAAAAATAAAAATAAAGTGATTGAATCCTTTGTGATTCATGTACGATTAATCCCTTCATTAAATGTCTTAGTATTCTAATATTAGAAGAAGTTAGTCAAGGTACAATTGAGTCGATACTTTAGCAAACACATAGATATTGGGTTCCTTGGCTTGAAATCTACACTCGAGGTACATTGAAATTGTTTTTGTAAATCCCAAACAAATACTCAGAAAAGGGATACTTGAAAATTCGTCACCAGGAATGAACTGATCTGGTACCATTATATCATGACCTATCACAATGTATCTTTAGCTGAAACTTCCCCAATACTGCCTCAATAGGCTAATGGTGGTGAAGATCATTGAAAAGACTAACTATCATGGGATGTATTTTACTAATATACCTATATTATCACACCTTGCCATATTAACGAAGAATTGCAAAGGAATAAAAAATAAAAAGATTCAATAGGTAGTATATAAACCATCAATGAAAATAACTATAGTGTATAGGAGTATGATAATTAAAATGGAAAATAAAAGATATAAATACATGCTAAAACATAATGATACCCCAACCTAATAACATTTAAAATTAAATGGTGAGAGAGACCATATATAAACAATTTACATTTTAAAATGCCCCAGGTATCTGTATGATCCACTATACTTTCTACTGACCTATACAACTTCTACATAATTTTCAACACAATATAGAAAAATACATGTAACGATGAGTATATAGATACGTAGTTTGATTATCTGAATGATTAAAGGGGAAGAAAGATACATAATTGTAATATATAGGTATGAAAATTGAAATTTAGAGAGTAAAATTATAAAATTACATGTATATATATTCTAAAATAATTGAAGTTGAAAGGAAGGAAAATATGGAAATCCATCTCATAATTAATTGCATTGAAGAGACCCATTAGTTCCAAATGTCCATCAATTGTTCCCAACATCACATGTTTTAGCAAAATAGAAACATCCAAGTCAAGACACACACTTCCTCGGTGTAAAAAAGTTGAGGGGAGTAATATAAAGTTAGATGATACAATTACAACTACAATAAGATTTTCAAACTCAGTAAATAGATGAACGATAACATTACTCCACAAAAACGATCCACTTAGAAGATAGTTATGGGACCCATACACTATTCATGAAGGAGGGTTCTACTCTGATGGTTGAGGACCCTTTCCCTGACATTGCCAAAGTGTGCCACTAAAAATACCATATAAGATCCATGACTATAAAAACTATGTAGTTACACTCTATTTATAGTAGATGGAATATGCAAAACATGTCTAGAGGGGGTCATACTAGTTGTTGATTGAGGACCCATGACTGACCCAACACGATGTTTCCACCTAGATAGAAGATAGAGGACCCATGTCCCATCTCTGCAAGGGGGATCCAGTATATATATTCATAAAAGAACCATACCATATATCAGTATGAGGGGAAAACTGTAATGGTTGTTAGAAGACCCATTATCAGCCCTGTACGAGGGTTTCACTATAGTAGTCATGCAATGAACCATGTCATTCACATAATATGGTGACACCCTAATCCTCTTAATGATCCTGATTGATCACTCATGTCATCGATAATCTCTAATATAACCATTATTATGATAAAATATCACATCATATGTAAAAATATAGTTTGAGGAAAACCACAACATTCTACCAAGATAATATTCAGGATATTCTTCTATAGTGAAGACAATTAGTCTGAATGGAGTAGAGGTAACATGTATATGTTCCCTCCAATGGTATGTATAGGTAAATGATGTCCAAAAAGACATGCACTTAATTTCATCCCACTCTTTTGCATGGAAATGTGCCTAATTGGACACGACTCACTAATCGTGTAGCACATCACAAGTATGTTTAATATACAGTGGGCATCATTCAGTTGAGGAACATTAAGTTCCCCTTTCCATGTCCTTGTACACTTTAATTTTTTGCGTACTTTTGAATTTACACAGTGTGCCTCTAACATATGTGGTGTGAGTTTCCATCTAGGATGCTATGTGGGGACCTTATGACTATGATGAGCAAGTTCTGTAGGTCCCTCCACATGGTGTGACATTTTCTACTCCAATGAAACCCTATCCTCTATAGAAACCTGAATAAATGTCATGTGTTCATCAGGCTACACAAGATGCCATCAGGTTATTCAAAAATCCATAGATAATTTTTCATGTGCTCTCGATCTGACCCCTCATTGTTGGATCACACCTCTACGACATTCAATATTGATTTGTAGAGTCCACTTTTCATTATTTCTGTAAATCTTTTTACCAGGAAACAGATTATAATTCATCTATTTTTTTCTCCAAACACACCGTATACATCATCCCACACAGTCATATATGTTTTCCATTCATAGTAAACAAATAGTTCAACAAAATGCCAAAAATAATACCAAAATTTTATTTGATATCAATTAAATTCAAAACATTTGAACCATTCACTAATATTTTGGTTCAATTGGGTTTGATCCCATATGAAAATATAAAACCATGGTACTATTTCCAAATGGTGATGAACATGAAGAATGAGTGGGGGGAAAGAATCAACAATGATGTAACAATCACTGGAAAAGTTATAAAAGAAAACAAAAACATTTGGGGATATTTGGGTAAGAAAACAAGTAATTACAGATATATATTTAGTAGTTTATAGACAATTTGTACAAAGGTGGATAGAAAGGATTGTAATTAATTAAGATCAAAGAAGTAGTATGATCATGAAAAATAAAAATTTTTTATGGGGTTAAAATAAAAAAAAAAGATGATTACTACCTAATAAATGAATCTTCTATGATAACGAACATGATATATAAGGACTGAGATGAGTTGTGGTATTTGTAGTGCTCAGATCTGCCAAGATATTGACTTCCATAATTGTAAGATTATGATTCCCCAACAAGAGGTTGAATGTTATCCTATAAATGATCACAATTTCATGTAGACAACCCTAGTTATATTATATAATGATTTATTTAATGGGAATTTTGTTTATTTAATTTAAATTAAACAATTAATGGAAATAGTTTTTTAATTTAATCTCACACTCCAAATGATATTTTATCAAAATTCCCCACTACCACAAATTTTTTATCGTATCTATGGTAATCCTCGTGCTCTATATCAACCGTAGTATTATATTTTTTATTTAAGACTATAGTGAAGAGTTAAATATATTTATTTAATAATTCACATGTATACAATATAAAATAAATTTTATATTTTTTTTTATAAAATTAATTTGTGAACACCATGCTTCATAATAATACATTGTCTAAACAACTTTCTCTGAAAATATTTCTTGATATATTTCAAAATTCCAAAATGAAAAATCATAATTTTCTAAATTTACATAACAAATATAAACATATATAAAATGTAATAAAATTATAATAACTGAATTTCAGTATTTTTTATCAATCATAAACATAGATCCAATGTGTTATGAAAGCACTCAATAGCCTTAGTAATACTTTCTCTAGCTCCATGCTAAAAAGAAAATGAAATACACCAGAGGTATTTAAGAACTATCCCTATGGATTTTAATATGATACTTTTTATCCTTCGGGAATCATGTATAAATTCACACTATAAGGAAAATTAGTTAACATGTACTTATTATTTGTAAAAATGTAGATATGGTAGTGTACATGTATCTACAACATGTCAATTTCTCAAATAGGACAAAATACAAAATGCTCTTACACACTGTAAGGGATAAATGTCATAATTGTTTCAAATAATGAAAACACTACCTGAATGTGTTAATCATAATATAATGGTATCCTATCACAATTTCTATGAACAACCACTAATGTAATGATAACATATATAATGGTACAGAGCATTACAAGACAAGAATATGACAAAATAATGATCATACAAATTACAAATATTTATAACTTTCGATAAACATCAAGAATTTAAAAATGATAGTGTATCAAACTCAAAAAATATATCATAAAAAATGGGTTCCATATTCTACAAACCCCCATTTTTTTATCATAGTCAATAATAGAAAATATAAAATAAAATACTATGATTTTACAATGGAAAAAAAGTGTATTCATGAGCACCCAATAGTAATGAACATCATAACTCATGTTTTTTAATGATGACCTCCAATATTAATCAATGAGATGGGGTCTAATTATGTCATACCCTGTGTAAAATGAACTCATACATCAAGGATACCTTACTCATTATATATTTTATCAAGAAACAATTTTATTTATAAAAATCAATGGAATTCCATTTTAAAAAGGGTGGTTCATTAACCAAATAACATAATGAGATCATTGAAATAATAAATTATGAGGTATTTCAAGGGATGTGTCTTTTTCACTAAATTCATTACCAATTCAATAATGGAATATGAATTCTTCAAAAATTCTAAAAGGTAACCCTTTTTATATCTAATAATCATCGATCAACCCTCAATAATTAAATTAATATGAGCTACAGTAAGAGATTCAAGAATAAATGAGTGTGTATATGATCGATCTAATAAATAATTCTCAATTCCATTAATCATTAATGGGGGATATAACACTATTCAAAGATATATCATTGAAACATTAATTAATTTAATTCAAACAATGATCCAAATATTTATTTTATGTAAAATTACTAATTCATAGATCATTATGTAGAATTGGAGACATATAATTTTATTAGAGGAAGAGGGTATAACATGTTGAATCTAGAAGAATAGAGGAGTTTTAATGACGTGCATAAATTAACAAAAAAAAATCTATAATATGAAATAGAATAAAACTTTAAAGGGGAAAATCATTAAGGAAGGAAGAATGAGTCCAAAGATCAGAGATGACTGCATATTAAAATAATATCACGTTGAAATAAACCATAAATTGACATTAATGTGTATTCTTAGATCAATAATTTTACAAATACATGGTCTAGTAACATATTAGTTAAATCGTGGAATAAAGGTGTGCTGCTTATAGTGAAGAGTTTTATGGTAACATGAAAATCATGAACAATTATCAAATTGTGTACCCAAAATAATCTTGGAAAAAATTGTTGTTCCTTGGTTTTTAAAAATGTGTATGTTAGGCATCATTTTTTTTTCAAATCATATAATAAATATTCATGATTTTTTAAACAATTCAGCTCAACTATGCTTGGACCACATGTGTACATACAGAATTGATATATTTGGAAAACACAAGAAAAAATAGTCCACCTTTCCAAAAATCATTTAAAAAAATCCAGAATAGTTAAACCCCCAGATAACTCATTAGAAACAAATAATAGATAATAAACATGTGTTCAAATCATAAAATTATCTAACAACACACCAGATAAATCTTAAATAGTTACATTCTTACACTCTAATGTATTTTCGCAATTAAAAATGATCTTTATGAGTAATTCTCTAAAAACTCAGTCCAATGAACCCAAATACCAACCATTCACGTTTAAGACTCTTTACTAATCATAACATGATTATATAGAATGTGTACAACTGTTACCATCTTACGTTGACATAATTTCTCACTTTGGTCTACAATATTCACCGGTAGCCCCAAATATAGTGCAATATTATTTAGATCAACATCATTTTGTTTGATGAAAATTTTTGGATCATTTATGTACCATTAGATTAGAGAAAAAAAAACATTCCATGGAAACCTCAGTAATTAGAAGAATTATTTTGATGGAATTCTAGTTTCCAAACCATTTCATTGATCTCAAAGAGACTAATATAGAAAATTGCTATTTTCCATTTCTTCTTTAATTGTGGGTGGCCTAACTAAGGAGGCACTGTCAAAATTACCCATCCACTTAATCAAAAATTTAATGGTCACCTCTTGTAGTTGGAAAAATATTTATATCAAATATATTCTATGATCATCCTATTCTGAATCATAAATACAATCAATGAGGTATCTTATACTATTTTTGACCTTACAATTGCTACCTCACCAACCACATTCTAAAAAACAGTTGAATAAAATGAACAAAAATATATATAATCATAAGGTTCTATAAAAAGTGAATCATGGTAACTATTTTTATATTTTATTTTATCCAATTATATGTTATTATCCCATTATCCACTAAACTATTGGGCACCAGCCTGAAGAATATCATATGGTATATGAACCTTCTAGAAAGGTTGTCAATCTATCTGGGATGGTATTATTTCCCAACATCACTTGAGTCCCTTTAATGATATATAAGATAGAGAAACACTATGATATTAATTATTAATCTCTATCAAATAGAATTATTTGGGGACTATATCCTTGTGTTTTATGAAATGGAAATACATCATTATCAAATTATATAATAAGAGAGTATCAGATATAAAAATGAAATGATAATTTCTTCATAAAATTGATAATTAACCCCAAAAAATCATAGATCCTCAGGGTTTAGGGAATCCCCATTATAAATACCTTTCTGATGTCCATTGAATTCCACATGCAAATAGTTTGTGGATTAGGAAAAATACACCGAATTTTGTTCCCATCCATTTTACCAAATTAGATAAGAAAGAAATAAATAAATATAAATATTTCCCTCTTCATCCCTTGAAACCAGAACTATTTTTTGAAGACATGGTGCATTTTTTCAAACAAGGATGTAGTTCAGCAGTATGTTTGTTTATGTCACTCATCAACTCCTTCCAAATGGAAGAATCATCTATAAGCCACTCATTGATAAGGATTATATCTTCCATATTCAATGAACACCTGAGTATTTGGTCACCACTAACTAGATGTTCACACATCAAAATACACATTGTGTCCACCTCCTAATATATTTGATTAGTTATACCATGGATTTTTGGAAACCAATAGTGTACAACTCATCGATCCCCAGTCATTAGAATAATCCATTCTCCACTCATCTGGAAACCTCATTAAGTGTTTATGATTCTCTAAAAGTCATTCACAATCCTCTTCAGATACGAGGTTCCTACAGATAATAGTATGTAATATGATGTTACCTTTAACTAGTGCATAATCCATTTTAATTCATAATGTTTCTAGATTCAATACCTATTTCACCTATCTCATGTAAAGGTCCAACTATTCCAAGTCATATGAGAGTATCTAATGGATAGAGTAGAAAACATACATATAACTGAATGTATAGTTTAAAAAACTCTTCAAATAAAATATCATGATGAGTTGATCCATTTCACCGTTAGGAAAGTTCCATTTATGTGGTCATATATTGAATGAACCATAATCTACTACTTTAACAACCCTAGATATTATTATATGTTTTCACTAAAAAGAATTCATTTATATAATCCATTAAATAAAACATAATATTAAAAAATACAAGAAAACTTATTAAAATTTTAATTTCTGACATATATATCTTTTTTGAATTAATTATGTCATTATTAGATTAGTTTTAATTTTTTTATTTTTTCTGAATAAATTTTCTTCTCAGTGAATTGAAAATAAAATATATTTCTTTATAAACATGTCATTTATTTTAATTTAAAAGCCAGATTATAATTTAAATTTAATTAAAAATTAATATAATATTAATTTATTATGAAATCATATAATTAATGACTGCATAAAAATTATTTTATCGTCTTTTAGAAGGAGATTATTTTGGTACTTCAAAATCATTTTTAACAAAATACTTTCTCCCATTTCTTAATATGTTTTAAAATTCAAATTAATCACTTCAAATTTTGAAAATTTAATTTCCTAAAATTGATTACATATTTGGAATTATCATGATTAGAGTTTTTTAGTAGGTAAATTTTATTGTCATTATATATAGTAAACTAGAAAAATATTTTTCACCATGGTAAGGGTAAAAGAGGTAAAAATGGTAAAATATTTTGGAATAAATATTTTAAATTCATCTAATTTTTTTTATTAGAGAAATGGATTTTGGATATTTTTATCCATTTCACGAAACTATTTCTACATGGTGCCATTTTGCATTCGTATTGACCATTATATTTCATGAAAAAAGAATAAAAACAAAATATCAAACTCTTGAATTTAATACTAATAATATTTTACCACAACGATAAAAACCAACTATGTTATATTTTAAATGTTCAATTGAAATATTAATTAATTTTTCATATTATTGTTATTTATTTTTAATTTTTCAATATAATATATTTAACTTCTCTACATTCACAATTCCAACAATGTATTTATTCAATTTGTAGAAAAATGAAATAATGGATTTTAAAAATATTAAATTTAATAAAAAAATCATAAATTATTATTATTTAAATATATTTTATATAATAGTATGTAATATTACTGATGTGTTAATGTTTTGTATTCAAATTACATATTTTTCTTAGTTAATTTAATTTCAATGTAAAAGAATAGTGTAAAAAATAACATAATTATATTTTCTGACGATAATTTTTTAATAAATTATTTTAAAATCCTAAAAATAATTAAGAAATAAAAGGGGGATATCATATGTTATAAAATATCATCCATTTTCCATTAATTATCCTCGTTTCTTAATATTAGTAAAATTATAACACTTTATGATTGAAAAAATTATAAATGTGTATATTACTAAAAAAGGGTTAGGATGGGGGTAATCCTAAATATAAGGTATAATGTACCACATTATGATATCATTGTGTAATTTTTTTAGCATATATCAAACATATCCTATCTTATCTTTTAATATATTTCTCCTCAGTTCCAAACTAACTTGAAAATAAATTTTTTATATTTATATATTTTAATTAATTCCATGTTTTTTCAGACAATATAAAATTTTACTACCAATCCCCTCTTCTATAGACCACTTATTGAAACATAAGAAACCCATAATCTATCAAAATCCCCTAAAAATCATTTTCCTAGTTTTTTAGAAGTTTTTCTTCCTAAAAGAAAAACCCTTCTTTCCATAATAGAAGATTTATTAGAGCTCCATAAATGTAGACATAATTTCATTTAACGACTCTTTCCAAATTATTTCTTCCTATGCTCATTATAAATCATTAATACCCATCTTAGAATAATAAATATTTTATCATAAATAAACTGATGTGTTATTATGATTATTTTAAGACCATTTTCCATCACTTTTCCATTATATTAAAATAAAAATGATCACACATGCGTACATATAGCTTCCCATCTCCATAAAGTGGTGTAATTATTTTTTCATCCGCACATTATTTAGATGAATATAAAGATAAAAATAATGAATATATATTTTATAACAAAATTAAGCTTTAAAAATTATATTATCTTGTCAAATTGTTTACATTCCATTCATTTAGGAAATGATATTATTGATCATATGTATGTGTCAACAACCAGATCCATGATGCGATGCAATTATTATTTTTTCATTTAACAAGGATGGTAATAATGATATATTTAATCAAAATATATGATATATATGATATATTAATGATATTATAATGTCTATTTATTATTTACCTCTATATTTTCCATACATTGAAAAGTGAAAATAACATTCTTGGGTTTGCATTTACTATAGTCTCCTTAATAGTGATATTATTTTTTAAAATATACCTATCAAATATGAATATATATATTTATATTGATATTTATATCATGAATAAAATTTTGGTCATGTTGGAACTATGTTTAAGTTAAAAACTACCCAACAATAATTCCCCATTTAAAAAAATTAGTTAACACCATAAAAATGATAATAATAATTTTTATTAAAAAATAGTTGATAAAATTTTTTAATAGATAATATATGATATTATAGATTCTAATTTGTTTCTATTATGTTTGAATAATAAATCTAATTTTTTATAATGGTGTCTAAAAATTTTTATGGGCTAATGTTAGGAAATATTTGATATTAGGAACTGCTTTTTTATTTTGTGTCTATAAATGAACATTGATGATTATTACATAGAAATATATTTTTTCAGGTTTATTACAGATTTTATTATTATTTATTATTTAATGGGGTTTAAATTTACAATTTACCAATGTGGTGAAAATTTATTTCACAATCTCTCTTTTTAGGATTGATATTATTCCTATTCTAGGAATATTTTTATCTATCCTTTATAAAATAAATCTATTTTCATATCCAAAATTTATTTCAGGATTTTCCATTTTTCCTTCCAAATATTCCTCTCAATGGAATATGAAATACAAAATGAAATGATTTCAATAAAATAAAATCTTATTTCACATTTTTATATATTTTATTTCCCTTCTATATAAATATATTAAAAAAATATATGTAATTATAATTTACAAAAATGATTTACTAAGAATATTTAATTTTTCCCTTGTCGTTTATTTTGATTTTATGGAAATATTCTGATTTTATCAGTATTTCATATTTCATCTCTATTTACAAAATCTTAAAGAATTTCTTTTAACATATATAATTTTAATATATTTTTACACAAAAAAAATAAATTTATTATCTTTTATAATCATCTACATTATTTTACTATATTTAGAGGGGAAAATATTTAATGAAATATTTTGATAAATTTTTTCAAAAAAAATCTTTTTTATTCAATATGACGTTATTTTGATACAAAAACTATATTTTATGTGAATTGATGGTCATATTTTATATATAATTAAAATTCTATTTTTTATCATTATCATGAAATGTTCACTTTTCTTGTGATCATTTACATCAAGACTTTTAATTTTTATTAAATATCCAAATTCATTATATCATCAATATGATTATTTATATAATCATACACCATTTTTATATTAATATTCACTCTATGAATGTTACATGCTTCGCGAGAGACATATTAATATTCATTACTAACTACTCAATAACAATATTTATGGATACTACAATTTTTTTTGAATCAAATTAATTATTAAATTTATAAGGAATTCATTACACATTCAGTGATGGGTACGGCCTAGTTATATATATCCCCTCAATGTGTTGACAAGCCTATTAATATAAACCAGTTGGTGAAAATATTTAAATTGGTTTTTTACCTGTCAATTAAAATATATGAGAATATGGCTTTGATGGTAAATATATTATGATTCCTAAGATGAAGAAATATATTATTAATAATTTCATTCAGTGATAAACCAATTATTATTATCTTTGAGATTACAACATTGAAATTATTAGTAGATTAAATTCATTATCATGTGGATAATTTAATTATATGTGCTTCAGTTATTAATTTATCTTTAATGATTATTAATTTTCCACTCTTCATATCTTACACATTACGTAACATTTACAATGAAATTAATATCACCATTTATTATTTCCCTTACCCCATGTTATGAAGGAGGATATTATGAATAAAATGACTAAAGTGATAATTTTTCTTATGTCATGTATTTATTATAAAAAATATAATACAGAAATGACATATGTATCTTGTTCATTAAAACTACTATATTTATTGATCCATTGTGTTGACATCACATTAATGTTATACTAACATAATAAAGAATACAATGGATCGTGTATGCTAGATATGGGGATTATATAGTTGGTATCATAGTATGTTTAACTAAATCATTGGGAAATAAATTATATATAAACATATATAACATGAATATTATGGTAATCTCTTAATATATTTTAGAACATTTACCAATATATGGATTTTTATTTTATGTGTTCATATCCATGACTATTATGATCTATTTCTATGTTCACCATTTTTTACTGAGTGACCATAATAGAAATAAGGGAATAATCACTGATAGATAGTTTAGGGACTTCCCTACCTAAAAATACAATACTACTTATTTTATAATAGGCATGTTCATTGATATATTGTGTTAATTTAATCTAGTATAACGATTAGGATTCTAAAAATGAAAAAAAGTGTCTGTCAACATGATTATTCCCTAGTGATGAGTTACTTCATTTAAAAAACATGTGTATTTTAATACAAATTATAATCCATTTGTAGTTTAACGATATATAAAGTCAATAAAAAATATAATCTTCTTTTGGGGATGGTACATTTAATATTCTGAATAAACCTATAATAATATATCAATGTGATGAATAACCGAAACACCCACATGAAATTATTTCCATCAAATTTGTTTAAATAAGTATTAATTATGGATATTTTGAATAAATGGTAGGGGAAAAGGCTCCTAAACAATGATATTGATAGTATATGGCTCTTGGTTTATGTAATTCCATAATTGTTAACTAGTCATCACCCATGGGGTTGATTTTATTTTAAAATAGAACACATATAGGCTGCTACACCTATTTCAAATACTCCAAATAGAAGGGATATTTTATAGTAACATGAATTAAATATGAAACTCAATTACAATATATATATGGGAATAATTTAACATAGTATTTATCATTGGGTATTAGTTTTTCTTTTTTAGAAATAAATATGGGTAAACATATCATTAAATTTATTTTCATGAATATAAAAAATAACTATTAATAAAAAATTTCATATACACCGTATTTAGGAGTTTTTATCATATATGAGGATAGAAATATTTTTCCATGATTGATATTCAAAATGGATGTCCTTAGGTATAGGTCATGAATGCAGATATACACTAGACAACCCTATTTATGAGTTATGGTCATAATGACTTTATTGTAATTCAATTTAGATATACTAATGATCATGATATCTAAATGGATTTAATGAATAATTTATTTAGATTATACATTTATTATATTGTGTAATTTTTTATAAATTTTAATATAAAATATTTTAATAGAAATTAAGAGTGTTTATATTTTTTAAGAATTTTTCTAATTCCCATGAGCTGGGAGAAGTTATATACAAAATTTACCATGTGTCAGTTTTTCCATAATAAATATTATTACTAATTGATATATTATGAATGAAAATTATATAGCTGGATCAGTCAAGGATATATGTTAGTGAATATGTATATAACAAACCATGGTATCCATGAGTCATAGTATTCTTTGGTTGGATTGATACTAAAATAACATTTTCATAGATCTCTCATAACTATTTATACAACTGAACATGTTGACTTATTTGGTGGTTATATTGTTGGGAATATTTAATTCTGAGAAGAATTTATAATAATTTAAGTGTATGTCGGTCAACAATAATATTCATACACAAACATAAATTATTGATGGGATTGTGATCTTTAAAAATTCATCAAAAAATTTATTGGTATTTTTCATTATACAAGATGATATGGTTATTATATATTCCTTCATCCAACTGAAAATCAACGAATAGAATTACAGGGCTCGTTATTTTTAACTAGAAGCATTATTATTTTCATTAAATAAATATTGTTAAAATCTGTATTTTTTATTGTTCTGATATATATAATCAACATAACCTCATTAATTATATATTTACAAAGAATGTGGAGAACATGTTCCCTAGAAGTTGATTATAATTAACAAATGGTTATGATATTTAATACATTAAAAACCAATGAATGAGAATAGTCTAGATTATGATATTAGTCAAAAACCACACAATAGATTTTCCAATATAAGGATAAAAATAGATCCAATATTTAGGGATGTAAAGAATAATGAAATGTGAAATCATGAGGAAAATGGTATGATATTATATTTCCCAAAAAAATGTTTAACTATCCATCACAGAGAGAATTAAAAATGTGAAAAAAGAAGATGTGGAATAACATGAGAATGTGATAAATTCTCTTGGGTTCAACCAGGCTCGTGAGGGAATGTGAAGGATCAAGAACCAACTATGTGTATCATCAATACCATAGTTGATAATTTTGATGTTGGATGAAGCAAATAGTTCTTCAATATATATTTATTTTGGAATAAACAATATGTATATATATCTAAAATAAAATATATGGTGGGATAATAGGAAAAGATATATGTATTAGTATGTATCTTAAATTGTAATATTTTTGTAATTTAATGATGGGATGTATAACTATATGACAATTTTAAAACTATTACCCTTAAATAATAGAAATGGGAAATCATTAACATTTATATCATCAATGAATTCCCTAATACATCTAAATGGAACAATACTATTTGTATTTTAGTCGATCACCATATTATTTTATTTTATTTTATCCATATTAGAGAAGATTTATCTCTTTATCATTTTATATGGATATATAATATGGAATATGTGAAACTACCAAGAGTACCGATCTCAATGGTATATAATCAAAATCATTGGGTTATCTGGTTTTTTAAGATAATACACTAGTAAGATCTATATATTTATTCGATTTTAGGTACATATTATTAGATACAGATATATGGTAACACTGATAAGACCAATAGAACTCTTGGATACATGAGAAGATATTTGTCAATGGAGTTGAAAAGTAGTTGATATCAACATGATATTTTGGTAGGATTGTCTTCGAGTAATAAAAATTATTCAATAATTAATATAGATCCTTATAAAACATTATATGATTAGAAGTGAAAAAATATAATGTTTTAGAATGAGGCTACAAATAAAATTCAATTGAAAATTACTCTAGATGGATAAATTAATTAGAATATTAGATCCATCAAAAAATACAAATTAAGTCATAAAACACAAAAAAGTGTTATATTTACAATGATCGGAGAGATTCCACTTTTGAATTTTTTGGAATTGAATTTTTATGAATATCATATTGGTATACGACTATGAGATTTAAAATGATGAAATATGGATGCCAACGTGTGATCATATTTGGAAAGTGACTTACTATTTGGAACATCCACCAAATCTCTCCCAAGATCACGATTTCATCAATGGTTATAAACAATGGATGTAAAAAATATTCCTTTAGAAGTAATAAACATAGAGGCAATACCATTGGATTAAGATATACCCTATGAGGAACTACTTATGGAGATTATGGATCTTTGGTTGAATGTGTCATGAAACAAGACCATAACCAAGTAAAAGTTTTTTAAAATTTTTTAAATTTGAAAAAGATTTCTGAAAACCTTAGGATTTGATAAGGAAGAATTATCCACAATTTTTAATTTTATAGTGATTTAATTTTCAGAGTTAAATTGTTATTAAAATAATAAAAAGTATTATGAAAATATTTTATGATATTTTTCTCTATAAATAAATATCATTGAACTATTGCATTAAATGAAAAAACATGTTAAATGTTAATGAAGAATTAAATTATAATATAATAATTTTGAAATAAAATATTTTTTAATTAATATTTTCCGTAATATATTTGGTTGATATTTTGGGTGTTTTCTGAAAACATTAAATTTATAGGTAATAGTGATAAAATAATGTGTTTTCCAAAAATGAAATTTCATTTAATTCAAAACCCCACATAATGTATTTAATATAATCCTAAATTAATAAAACACTAAATTAGTTATAAATAATACTATTAACTGTATTTCAATTATCGTTATACTATATTTTCTATGTTTATTTTTGGAATTTTAATTATATTTTTTCTATTAAAATAATATTTCCATTGTATTTACATATTAATATTAAATTATTTTCTTTCACTTGTTTAAATTTATTTATATTAAATGGATTCCTAATTTTGAATCTTCTTGTTAATTTTTTTTAAATATGTACATTTTATTTTTGGTCATTTTGAATATTTCAATTGGTAAATATATTTCACCTCCTTCATTGTAAAATTGGAAAGCGATATCAAAGATTATAAAGGCTATAATATTTCCCAAATTTTTTTATATAGTTAGATGATTAGACAACCACCTTGACTATAAATTTCTAAAACCGAAAGCTAGGTGGTGATTCTGTTTTTTTATATTGAATTTTATATAACTTTATGAAAAAACAAATCATTAAACTGCTGATATTAATAAGTCTAAATTGTTATCAATATCGATAAAAGAGATTATGTTTTTTTAAAGTTGTTTTGAAGTAATATTTCATTTCATATCATGATAATGTATTTTAAGTATTTATATTTCCTTGAGTTTTCATGAATAATTTCACAACATAGACACTATATTTAATCATTTAATAGTAATACATATTAAATTATTGCAAAATTATTAAGTGTTATAATGTACCAATAAATTAGTGTCTTAAAAAATTAGATGTATACATAATATTAATGATTTTTCAAAGGATGATATTTTAATTACATACGTCTCCTGGTGTCATTAATTTTATATTAAATGAATATATTTAGAAATGACATAAATAATATTATATGAAAATTACATTTTATTAAATTATTTACAAAACATATAAGTCATGAATTTGGAAAACAAGGATAATATATTTAGTTAAATGTATTATATTTTTCATTTATGATCTTATTTTCATATTATAATAGAAATTATAACCCCTTATGAAAAAATTTTAATATTATGATTATGATTTAAAATAATTAAATATCTGGTTAAAGCAAAAGATATGTTTTAAAATAAAAAATTTACATTGAAAATATGTATTGATTTATGGTATTTAATGTATATGTTATATATTTTTTTAGATTTCATGGCTATATAGTTCCACATTCACATGATAATTCATTTATTATATATACCTCATTTTATTAACTCATGATGTTTCCTTTTATGTAACAATAAAAGGCACCCCGCTACTACCTTATATAAACCCCCCTAGAGACAATTATCTGGATCATACCCAACCAATAAATCCACTAAGAATACTTATACATTTTCTTGCATTGATTCGGTTTCCAAAAGTCAAATCCTAGACCCCTTTAGGGGAGATTTGATGGATTCCATTTAAAGAACAAGTATCCACCTTTATTAACACTATAAAATTTATTTCATATTCACCTTCAATTAAATATTATTTATCCATCCATTCTTATGAGATATATTTTGTAATCATTTTTATATGTTTATATGTTTATTTTATTATCATGTTCCTTCTATTTTACATGAAATGAATGTTGTAAACATCACTAATGAATACCTCTATCTTACAGTATCAACATAATTGTGTATTATGCTATTCCTCACAAGTTTTTGAAATGGTAATATATATTGATGTAATAAAAATATATTACATTTATGAAACAAATATTCTTATGAAATTGTAATATAATTTCTACATTTTTATGACTAAAGTTGTTAGATAATGATAATTTCTCCAATTTCTAAGTGTGGACTACCACCTCCAAGAATTGATGTGATTCATTTTTATCATCCATAACACATTGAAGGATTGATTTAGTGGATATATATGATATATATGAAATAATAATTAATATCTATAGGTGTATTTTTACTTAAATTTAATTTTATTCATCCATCATAATGTGAGAACGGGTTCTATTCATACATGTTCCCTACCATCTCAATGAATATTTTAATTCATTTTTCATTATCTATATTTTAAAAATGAAGATAAATATACATATAATGAATATATATGATTTTAATAACATGATTAAAATTATTTAGATGATGTAACTATAACCAATGTATAAGGACTGGAACTACCATAAAAATATCATGAAAAACTAAACAGTTAACACCCCAAAATATGATATTAATAAAACATTATTAGAAATATACTAATAATATGTAATCAATAGGACATATATGATATTATATATATATTTATATTAGTTTTTATGTAATTATAATCAATATATAATATTTATACAAGAGTTTAAAATTACTTACGAGGCATGTAAAACATGAGGTAGGGGATTTTATCTTAGTGTCTACTACATTAGTATATATTTGGTATTATAAACCCATTTATTTTTATGTTCAACATATACTAACCCTATTATGTATTTAATATGGATATTTATTTATTTATTATATCGATTTATGTTTATATTCATGTTTACAATTTCCAGTGGTTAGTATTTAATAATTACCCAATTAGTACAAATTTATTTTATAAACAAATTTTCTCATATTTTTTTAATTGAAAGAATATTATGATCTAACATTTATAAACACAACTTATTTTCTTATATAATGAATATTTTTTGTGTTTTAAAATTTCTTTCAAAAAATTCCACTATTTTTAATTTGAATCAAGAAATAATGTTCTGATAATAAAATATGATCTTATGTCTCTTTTTAATCTGGTAAAATCATTTTCCATTTTTTATTATAATTTTTTTTAAATTTTTTGTTTCTTACATTTATTCGTTGTAATGAAATTTTATGTTAACAACGACATTTAAATTTTTTTATTAATCTTCATAATTTTTTCCAAAATTTTTATTATTGAAATTATTTATTAAATTCTTATGGAATCCTTTTTTAATCATATACAAAATACATTAATTTTCCCTCCACATGGAGTTTCTTTTGCTCTGAAATATTATTCTATGAATAAAAAATTATTCAAAAAATAATACTAATTAGTGAAATAATATTACAACGTTTCACTAATATTTTTTCATAAAATGTCAAGATTATATAAAAAATCCTATATTTCTTATTAATTTATTTTCATTTTTATCTTATTAGTTTTTTTGTTAAAATTATCATGAAAAAATCACTTTCTTGTGAGAATATTAATTTGGAAATTAAATTATTCTTGTATATATATTATTTTTATCTTAGAAATATTTATTACCTAAATCAAAATTGAATTAAACATACAATTTTTTACTATTAATTATATTTTATTTAAGGGGAAACTGTGATATTATATATTCATTACTCAATATGGATATCTATTGATAATAAATTATTATTAATAATTAAATACATCATTCAAAATATAGTTAATGAATTGGAGAAATAGTGATGATTGGTGGTTAGTTATACATACCCCCAATGCATCATGTTTTTCTAATGATACATTCCATATGGAAAAACCTATTAAATGTGGTTATTGTTGTAGATATATCATTTTATTAAACTATCATGGATGAAGTCCTTAAAATCAAATATATATTAATTAATGAGATTATAACATCAGATATTAGGAATATTTATTATTGAGATTTCAATTTTTATTATACATGATATTACATCATTGATATCATTCCATGATGCATTTCATGATTTTTTTAATTGATTAATTGGAATTTGAATCTATTATTTACCTTTCCATATCAAATATACCTTTTTTAATAATGATATTTTTCATTGTATTGAACTGTTACTAATAATTTAATATCTCCCTTTTCACCATTCCCCATTATATGAAGGTGATGTTATGAATGAAATAAAATATGGAATATTTTCTCTTATGATATATGTTTGATATTTGGAATGTAATATGAATATCATATATGTATTTGGTTCTCTAAGACTACTAAACTGATTGATCTTTAGTGGTTATATATACTGAATCCTGTTCAAATTTAAAAAAAACAACCATGGTTTTTTGGAATTGGTATTTTTATATTTTCCATAACATTATTCATCATTACAACCCCTAAACCAATTCATTATGCATCATAATAAATAGTTTAATTAATCCATGAATTTGATGTAAAAATATTGGAGATTTATTAAACATCAAATTAAACTCATGAAATGACTCACCAGAATTGACTAACCATTGGAAAATAAATATATTTAATTTTAATACCATTTTAGTGATTGATAAATGGGAAAAGTACTAGAAAAAAATAGTATAGTACCCAGATAATCGAAAAAAACTCATGATCTCAGACATTGTCCTCTGATGTATCCTGGAAGTCACTGTATTTAATATCTCTAGTTCCATGGATATAACTATCTCAAAACCCCAATAACAAATAATATTACCACCAAAATGTAAAATTTTCACTTCTACAACTTCATATAATGTCTATGTCCTTAATGTTCACTAAGGAAGATCACAGGATTTTTGGTGTTCAACTTCGATTTCAGTGGGTAGATGAGGATGTCATCATTCAACAACTGGATTGTTGATTCAGTATATATGGGTAAAATTATATTTATGAGGGATATAAACACTTATTATACATTAGTATTTTTTAAAAAACACTAGTTACTTGTGTAGCTTATACCTACACTAAAATGTCATCTTCTTGATTTCCACCTCAATAACATTCACATAGGTTTAATCAGATAAAAGATCAATCTTTTAGATCCAAAGAGATCTCCATTACTGAGTAAATAGATCATATATCATGGGAAAATGATATTTATTCACCTATATAGCATGATTCATCATCAAATAACCTATGTATAATTAATGACTACAGTCCACCTTCTTAGTGTAAATAAAATGGTCACCCCATGGTGAAGTACTCAACCTTGTAAATTGTGTTTTCTATAAGTCTATATGATATAACTTTAAATACACCAATTATAAAGGTGTTGATTATATGAGGGAATATATATATTCTATGAAACCCAACTTCTATATTTGGCGGAATTCATATGATGTCATCTAGGAATATAACATAATAGTGATCCAAAACTATGGGATAAGATGAATGGGATATAATATTTCTACCGAAATATCCAATCCCACAATATGTGTTTCTATAATCTCAATAAAACTCAAATCTATAACCACGTCAACCAATGCATGTTCCCAGTCACCAGTCATAACATACTTATCTCCGTTTAATGAGAAAAATTAAACCAATCTTGGATAGAAATTATTATGTGATTATATGTATTTCAATCATTCTAAAATCAAAATCATAATGAATCTCATCATATATATAATCATTGATTAAAACATATGTTAATAACCAATAATCATTTCTGAAAACTATGGGAATCAGTAGCCATGGTCCACCTTCATACCAAATTGTGAATCGATATAATGTAACCTAGAAGGAAATGTCACCTACAAATTATTTTAAACAATAACATGGAAGTATATAATAGAATGGGATTAAATTTAATGAAAAAATTAACTAAAGACATGGAAGTGATAATTATTGTACCATGAATAATATATAATCCCTTAATTCCATCTACTATAGTTTGACCCCCTATATAAGAACATTTTCCCCATCTCTAAGACCATATACTAGTGATGCATGATGATTCTAATTCATCATCATATATTTATATTTATGATGAAATTGGAAATATACCATTATTCATTTATATTGTATTTTATATACCCCATATGATTATTTACATCATGTATTTATGTAATATATATATGGAATATGCCTAATCCTTTCTCACTTTCAAAATTATCTCTACCATCTTATTATAGAATTGTGCTAATGTACGACCCAACCAGAGCTGAAACATTGTAGAATTCCACGTGAGGATTCTAATTCTATCATACATTACTCTGCATGCATAACACAACCATGTATCATGTTTTTGGACTTCATCTTCTTACTAATAGATGTGACAGGAATCTTCGCAATAGGAATTTATCCCTCCTATGAACTAAATAATAAATGATATCAATCTACTAACTCATCCTCTATACCATTATTTATTTTCATTGGAATAATTATAAACTCATAGAATATCACTTAATATATGCTCCAAACCAACCATATAATTTTGAGACAGTAATCTATCTCATATTTCCTATCCACATTTAACTTTTTTCCTACCAAGAGTGGAGAAAAGTGAAGTAGATCAATGAAATTAGTTGAGTAAGTGGATACCCTCTAGGACCCCTACTATAGATCAATAAATTCATCACTATGACAATATTTAGTGGATCAGGAAATAATTATCAATCATATTTTTCATTTATGGAATCTCTAGTGAGACTCTCATATACTCAATCCTTTCCCCATAATCGCCAACACAGTAAGGGTTAGTCCTTATAATTGGAATGGTGCTGTCATAATATTCATCTCCCCAAGTGTCTCAATGAGTTCAAATATAACATCAATCATATCTATCAAATACACTTTAGAGACCGAAATCATGATGTAAAAATACATTACATTACTTTTTTGGAATACTTAATACATAACAAAAACAGACACCCAAAGACCGTATTAGTTTATTGTCTTTAGAAACTCATAATATAATATATTAATCATGGCGAAATATCATCAACATCTCCCATAAATATCTTACCCTTGGGTTTTCTTATCTAAAAATTTTCTAAATATCCTAGTGAAAATAAAACATAAAAATGTTGATCTCAAATTCCCTGTAAGGGTAAACATGGAGAACATAAAACAATCCCTAAACATTTGAACATAAGAACATGAACATAAAATGTCAAAATCATGAGTAATGACATAAATCGTGGCATTTCATAAGACATAGATCATAAAAGAACATTAAACATGATTAAATAGCATTGGAATAAAACAATTAATTTTGTCAACCATTAAGAACATGTTATGATTTACATAGTATCCAAGGAATTGCTTCCAAGACCATCATAGTAGACAAAGACCATTACTGAATAGGGATTACATGTCTTTCAAGACCTGTATTACAAACCAGATTCAATTTTTGTTCCATCAATGTCAATCTCATGAGATATAAATCTTTACCCAATGCATTGGAGGGAGATGTAGATCCTAGCCATCTTATAATAAAATCATTCTTACTTGTGCCAAAAAATAAACATAAATCATTCATCATAACCCAAAGAATAAAATGGTTTTCATAAACATCATCCAATCATAACATAATCTAGATAAAACATTGGATATCATTTCATCATAAGAAGAATCAAACCATGTAAATAATAGAGACATTATACTTGAAACATAATCATACTAAATAATGTCAACTTAGATGGAAAATAGTTTTGACAAAACACTTGAAATGAATTCATGAGGAAAATATCATTTATTCTTCAAAATCATTTCCATTTCACAAACTACCATGAAATTTTAAAAGAAATGAATTTTGTTGAAAATAATCATGAAATCTTTTAGAGGATTCTTCTGGAAAATTAGGTGTTATTAAATCGCAAAAATCCATTCAGGTAGAATAAGTCAAAAAACATTCTCCTCGTACTTTTGCCGGAAAGGTCAAAAAGTACCTCCTTTGGTAAAAAATTGATATATTCCTTCCATACTGCATAGTAAAACTCCACAAGGGTACAAATTTCATTAAAATGCATTGGAGAATAATAAACATTTTATGAAATCATTTTGAGAAATCATGGACATGGATGATAAACATAATCCCAGTAAATACTTACAAATAAACAATCTCGGATAAGAACGAGATTGAAATAATTATCCCTTACCTTAGGTCCAATTTCTTCCATACGTATCGGAAACTCTTGTATAGTGGGATTAAACATATTATTAACTTGTAACCGAGCCATAATAATATTTATGATTTCATATATGAATCACATAAGACTTTATATTACCCATTCTTTTGTCAATTCGATGTTAAAGTAGATTTTTGGGTAAAATCGTTTCATTTATCGTATGTGTTTCGACTTGTTGATCGTGATTTTGTTATTTATATTCTTATTTAATCAATTCCAAAATTTAAAACATTATTTATATATAATGTATATTGAGCATATAAATATAAATGATATATTGAAAAATGAAATGAAATACAACATTCATGGAGACGGTAAGCCGTACGTACGCATGAAAGTTGTTTTTCGTTTCCTTATTAGATTGAATGGAATTTAGTAATGGAAACATTTATGTACATAAATCCAGTATCATTATTATGTAATATATTTCAAGATTATTTATTATATATACTTTATAATCATACTTAAATGGTTAACATGGAGAATGAATCTCATCATGTTGTGGAGCACTACTAGAATAGTGGGATATACCAATACTATCACGCCAACAGTTTGAGAAAATTGTTGGCATAGTTTAGTTTTCCAAACAGTTTAAGGAAACCGTTGTGAAATATATCATTAGAACACTTTTTCCAAATAGTTTCCTAAAACTGTTGGGAAATCTCCTATTAGAATACTTTTCCCAACAGTTTCAATGAAACTGTTGGGAAATGTTAAAAAATATCATCTTTTACCAATGGTTATACAAAACAGTTTCTAAATAATACCTTTCCCAATAGTTTTTTAAAAATGTTGGGAATGTTTTCCTCCCAATACACAGAACCCCCAATTCCATGTCTGCACGCGACTGCAGCCCAAGCATAATGTCTCTCCAGATGGTATCTCATTACCCACATTCCTAAACTCCATCCATCCTCATCAATCAACACTTTTATTGTTCTACGATGAAAATTGGTAAGTGATATCTTTGTTTTGTTGTTATGATTCTATGATTTTTTTTTGTTTGCTGTTTGGATTTGGATTTATGAATCTATGAATTTTTTTTATGTTTTGATTTGGATGAATTTCTGTTTTAATTTGGGTTTGGGGAGGGTGTGGAGATGGGGTGGGGGAGGATGTCGATGCTGGGCTATCCAAGTGGGGTGGGGGAGAGGCTGTCTAGGTAGGGTGGGGGAGGGGGATGTGTTGTCCAAATGGGGTGGGGGTAGGGCTGTTTTTTTGTTTACTATTTTAATTTGGTGTGGGGGAGGGTGTGCAGGTGGGGTGAGGGAGGGGCTTTCTATGTAAGGTGGGGCAATGGGTTGTCCAAGTGGGTGACGGTAGGGCTATCCAGGTGGGGTTGGGGGGGGGGGTTGGATTTCCATGTGTTTTGGTAGGGGTGTCCAAGTGGGGTTGGGGGGGATAGGTTGTCTAAGTGGGGTGGGGTAGGGTTGTCCAAGTGGGGTGGGGGTATGGCTTTCCATGTGGGGTGGGGGTGGTTGGGATGTCCATGTGGGGTGGGGGTAGGGATGTCCATGTGGGGTTGGGGGGGACTGGGTTGTCCAAGTGGGTTGGGGGTAGGGTTTTCCATGTGGGGGGGGGGGGGTTGTGTTTTCCAAGTGGGGTTAGGGCTTTCCAAGTGGGGTGGGGGGTTGGTTTGTCCATGTGAGGTGGTGGTACGACTATCCAAGTGGGGTGGGTATAGGGCTGTCCATGTGGGGTGTGGGGGGGTTGTCCAAGTTGGGTGGGGTGGGGCTTTCCAAGTGGGGTGGGGAGGGGGCAGGGTTGTCCAAGTGGGGTGGGGTTAGGGCTTTCCAAGTGGGGTGGGGAGGGTGTGTAGGTGGACGAAGCTCATAACTATAAACTCTCTATAAATTCTGGAAGTATGAAAATGTATAGGGACATTCATGATCATTTACAGGTGGGATAACATAAAAAGTTTTTTATGTTTTTAGTCCCTTTTTATTTGGATTTTCTTTTGATGTCGATGTTTCTTATTGATACCTATGATGGAATTTATTTTAGTTTCTAAATCGGCTAAAACTCCCCCACCATGCACAGTGTATGCAACCTCTACCCTTATTTAATCATTCTGTTTAGACTACCTATGCAACCACTAACCTCGTTTAATCAGTGAACTCAAGTCATTAATTCAAGCCGTCATTCTCAATAGAATGTATGAAATTGAATGATGTATACCCATCCACACATGATTTCTTACCTTAGATAGTGTCCAAAATATGGAATACAAGAGTTTGAATTCATCAGTTAACCAGGATCATATATTCCATATCCCCCAAGATGATTGTACTAATCTAACATTAGGGTCAATTAAATATTGTTCTCATTGTACGTTGTATATTATGTGTCCTTCTTGGCCAATACTCACTTTTATGAGGGTGGGGTGCTTTTCACTACCCATGTTGGCATGTGTAGACATCCATAAAAATGTTAGATAAGTCACAAGTTTTATTCAAAAATGTTTTTATCAATGACATCATTTATTATTAATATAAAAATTAAAAATTATTTTTTTTGTCTATACTTTATGAAATTAAATCTTTTTACAAGCCATGAAATACCTATTATTGTAGAAGCCTAAAATTTATTCACCCATGGGGTGCGCTTGACATGGGGAATTAATTGGGTAATGAAAGGTATGGCCATAGAGGATCCAATAATGAGTTATTGAACATGAGTGAATGATTAGGGATGCCTAAAACACATAATGGGACCAGAGGCATGTGCCTCTTATAGAACTAATGAAAATGAATATAAATAAATTTTAATTTAATTTTTGTGTACTTGCTCTTTAAATTATTTTAATAGTTAACTATGTCGACTAAAAAAAATTCCTTTATCGTTTAAATAAATGTATTTTCTATTCAAGTTCTATCATATTGAATTTCTTATGACAAAATGATTAGTATAAATTATTTTTACAGAATAGATAGAAGTTGGATGTATGAAACAAATCGGATCTCAAGTGATTCTCAAAACAATTTGGTGAGCATTTTAGATTTTGCATTTAACAATGCTTTCGATAGTGGTCGCATACACTGCCCATATTTTAATTGTGTTGGTAGACAATGGTTGAGCCGTGAAGAAGTCAGCTACCACATAACCAAATATGGTTTTCAAGAAAACTAATTTCTGTGGTCTCAAAATGGGGAGAAAATGAAATCTCAAATTGGTGATGGTCGAAATGAAAGGACAGGAATGGAGAAATTGTTAGATGATCGGTTTCCATTTATTCGTCATCATGAAAATTAAAGGATTTTGACTCAAGAAGACTTTTATATGAGGAAATATGATTCCTCTAGTGAAAATGATGATATTCATAGTGTGACAAAATTGAATGATGCTTCCACGACTCTAGTATATCGACAATGCGATAAAATGAAAAATCTGTAATTTTTAATCCGATAGTTTCATGGGAAAACATTGTATGGGATTTGTAATACAGTAATCAATTTCATTCGTACCCTCTTTTAGTATATACTTCCAAATGATACAGATATTCCATTAAACCAATATATGTAATGGAAGATAGTTGAGGAACATGGATTTTCAAAAAAATAAATTCATACTTGCCCGAAATATTATAGTTTATTCCAGGAGGAAACTATTGAATGAAATGATTGTATAAAAAGTGGAACATCCCGCTGGAGTCAAAATATGATGGAACACCATCCTGCATTCCATGAAATGTAATGTGGCACATTCCATTGATTTCCAGACTCTAGAATCTTTATATGTCTGATGAAATATCAAAAATAATGAGATGGCATGATACCGAGAGAAAGAAGACTAATGATAAATTGGATAATCCTGCAGATGGATTTTCACGGAAGATATTTGATTCTTGATATCCTAATTTTGCAGATGACGTGCGTAATGTGAGGTTGGGTCTTTCATGCTATGGTTTTAATATGTTTGGGAAGATTCTTACTTCGCAAAGCACATGGCCAGTTTTTATACACATTTATAATCTTCCCCCATGGTTGTGTATGAAAAAAGCTTTCACTTTCAGGAGTATACTCATATCTGGTCCTTCAGATGCAGAAATTGATATTTATGTATACATGCAACCTTTAATAAAATAGTTGAAACTTCTTTGGGATGAGGGTGTGCGCACATACGATGCATGTTCGAACGACTTATTTCAGATGCATGATGCGCTTATCTGGACGATCAATGATTTTCCAGATTATTCAATAATGTCTGGATGGGGCACTAAGGGAAAACTGTCATGTCCAGTTTGTATGAAGAATACACGATCCAGATGGCTGAAACATCATTGTAGTTTCAGTTTTATAGGACATCGATGATTCTTGCCAGAGGATCGTCCATATAGAATGAATATTCGAAGATTTGATAATACCATAGAGACTGATGAACCACCTCAGTATATGTCTAGAACTGTTGTGCATAATTAATTGAAAGATTTCAGTTTTTCATTCGGGATGGGTCAAATGAAATATAGAAAGCGAAAGAATGTTTCCATTGAAACTTGTTACAATTGGAGGAAGAGGTGTATATTTTTTTATTTTCCTTTTTGGACATCAAATTTGTAACGTCTTTGCTTATACGTAATAAATATTGAAAAGAATATGTGCAAAATGTTGCTTTTGGTTCTTTTAAATGTCAAGAGGAAGAAAAAATATAATTTATGATCACGGCGTGACTTGGTTGATCAGGGAATCGGACAGGAATTGCACCCTATGTGTATCATTGAAATAAAATGGAAACTTCCATGTGATTCTTATGTGATGACATCTATGGGAAAAATACAATTTATTGATGTATTAGGGACTATTTGAGTTCCTTATGGCTATTCAAGAAACATATCTAAATGGGTCAACAGAACAGAGTTGAAGCTAAAATCTTTGAAGACTCATGATTATCACGTTCTACTACCTGAGTTGCTTCCAAAAGCAATTCGTCAACTTTTTTACAATAATGAAAGGGTGACTATTATTCGGTTGTGCCATTTGTATATAGATCTTTTTTTCTAATATGTTTTCCAAGTCTTTCTTAAAATAAATGTTGAAAAATGCTCCATTAATTTTCTATGATTTGGAGAAAATATTTCCTCCATCATTTTTTACATGCATGATGCATCTGACTGTCCATATTCCCACTGAAATACTTCTTAGAGGACCTGTTTCTTTTCTTTGGATGTATCCAACTGAAATAAATATGTACACATTAAAGTCTTATGTTCGAAATAAGAATCATCCCGAAGGTTCTATAGTGAATGGTTACTTAGCTCAAGAATGTGTGGATTTATGCTCAATGTATTTTTCTGATCTTACTACAAGAATGAATAGACCAATGAGAAATAAAGAAGAACAGTATGAGTAAATTGAACCTGGTTTTCCATCACTTCCTCAAACAGGATGAATTCTTGGATTATATACATTTAATACATTAATCCATGAAGAGTGGGAGATGGAACATCGCACAGTTTTGTCCGACTGTGATTTGTTCAATGACTATATTAGGAAACTATATTGAATATGTATATCTTACATATATATCTGTTAAACTATTCATTTTTTTATCTACAGGGAACATAAAACAATTGTAAATATAAAGCATCGTTCTTTATAATTGAGAAGTATGGAGACTTTTCATAGCAAAGAGTTTTCTTCTTGGATAAAATTGAAGGTAAAAATATTACTGTTTAAAATAACTATATCAACATTTAATTAAGTTTAATAGTCATTTATATTTCAGGTATTGAGTTTTTCTACTATCTCTTCCTCTAAGGAAATAAGAGCTTTGGATTTTGTTCCTAATACCATGGTTCGTTACTGTAAATCAATTGTTATCAATGTGTCCAAATTTATTAACACTGAATGACAAAAGAACATGAGAACACAACATGATGGTGTTATGGTTACTGCCAAAATAGATTGTTATGCTAGTGCATCCGATAGTATAGAGTGATTTGAAAATGTGGGTTGTTATGGAGTCATTGAGAAAATAATAATATTGGATTATTACTCTCATGGACGAGTCACAATGAAGAAATGCCATTGGTTTGATTCAATTACTAGACATACAACATTTATTGATGATTGTGGATTTTGATTAATTAATATGACTCGCACTTTTGAAATCGAAGAACCATATGAGTTGGCATCAATGGATAAGCATGTTCTTTTATGTCAAAGACCAAATTCGACTTGAATTTGGTGTCATAGTTGAAGTAAATCCCCGACATATTTTTGATTATGGTGATGATGGAATTGACACTTTCCCTAGTGCCATTGGAACCAATCCAATTATTTATTTTGATGACTCCAATAGCTTAATTGTCAGAGTTGATTGTGAACCCGAAGTTCTAGTTGAAAATATACAGAATCATTCATCCATGTTCTCAATTATTTTGGTTTACCACGACTTGGGTTGTTATGGTTGGTAATATTCAAATTGATTTAGTATTGATCAAAAATATGTTTTATCTGACATGACTGTTATGTGAATTTACAATGTTTATTGGTTGTAGTTTTATTTGAATTACATTTTCTAATTTGGAAATGAACTATATTCACACCTAATCAACCAATATTTCTAACTGGGTGAACATTACAACTTTTATGATTTATTAAATATATTCAAGCTCTTTTAAAACAATTGACAGCTAAATTACAAATGAATCCCCATATTCCCTCATATATTTAGTTTTTTGGGTTACACATTTGTTTCACTTTTCAAATTAATTACATATTTGGTTTCAAAAGCAGGAAATGTTGCCAATTAAATAGAGGCAAAGGAAACAAATGATGGAGAAAAATCGTTGAATTATGCATATGGGAGTTCCATCATTAGTGCATGTAGTGAGTACATTATTTAAAATATGTATATTTAATGAATATATAATGTCATGTGATTAATTTTTTTGTAATCATTTTTGAAGGATCCACATATACATCGACAGTTATATGATGAGGAGCCTAGTACTGGTCCAAGTACTATGTCCGGTGGTACGAGGAGGGTTTGTACTATAGGTGGACGAGCAGCTTCACGTACCAGACTAGGCCATGCCCCTCCCACTGACATGTCACCCTTCCCACATTCTGATCTTGGTGTGTCATTAGGGACACACGAGATATTTATTCCTCCCATGTTTTCACCACCTTTTGCATATTCTGACCCATCTTTTTCATATTACATGATGATTCCCACTCCCCTTCTAGAATCTGGTCATAGAGTTGTGCCCTCTTGTTTTCCTTATACTTCTATCTCTATGAGCTTCTATATTCCATCTTCTTCGAATCCTGTTCCACCATAGGGTGTTCTATCAGTTCTTGTGGATCCTGTGGTGCTCAGCGATCAGACTGGTGCAGGTATATTTATAGAACCCTAACAAATTTTTATAGCAATATTTATTTTTATTATAAAATGTTTTGATAAAATATTTTTTTTTCTTTACTAACAGATACATCTACTGATAGGAGGCGGGGCGGGGGAATACACACATGTGTGCGGTGGGGAACCGCCACACACAGGTTACGGTGGATTACAATGATGACAACCAAATGGTTGAGAAAACAGGGAAGTAATGTCTGAGTTTTTTTGCGACGCTTTCCAAATACTTCGACATCATTCCCGACAGCCCGCTATCATGGAGAAATTTTCCACATGAGGAGAAAGATAGAGCTTGGGCATCGATATGGGAAAAAATACATGTTTTATATAATGCCATGAATTATTTTTGTATTTATATGAATTAATATTTTGATTTTAGCTTCGATTTACTTTTCCCGATGGTGAGGGTGCATGACCAGAACATTTAAAGGAATTAGGAGAGCTTTGGAGAGCCTACAAGAATGAGTTGTATATTGTCTGTCATGCTAGAGTTGGCTCTGAGTTAGAGGTGGTACCTGTCATGGATGATTGTCATATAGTGGAGTATCGTCAGATAATTACTCATTGGACAACTACCCATTTTAAGGTATTAATTATATTTTAGGTATTTAAATAATAACATTCATGTATTTCATTAATACTATCTTTTTCATTATCCGATTTTATTTAGGAATCATATGGAAAAAATGAAACAAAATATTGATCCAAAAAAATACCTCCACACACTGGGACGTACTACGAGGCCAGATCATGAGAGGAAGTAGGTATGATCATTATTTATAAGTTTTCTTTACAACATAAAATATCTATTGTTTCCTCAATTCTTTAATAGCCTGCTAGTTTTTTTCATATAACTTTATTTTTCAATGTCATTTTAGAGGCAAATACAGAATATTGAAGGACGAGTGCCTCGAGCAAACCCGTTTTGCTCGAGTAGACAAGAAAAGGATTGAAGTGTCATCAACGAAGAGACTCAGCAACATATTTTAAGTTTTAATCTGTTGATTTTATATTTTAATATATATTTTGTAACAAAATAATATATTTATATTTCTAACAGGCTGCTTTAGAGGCCCTTGATGCCCAGGACCCATAAAATTTTGGCCCAACTGATCACTTATATGAGGTGTTGGGAGAGAAGCACCCTGGCAGAGTACGTTTCAACCTAGGATAACCACGATGAGGTATTGGACCTCCTCAGGTATGAGCTGTAGTTCCACCGAGCTGCATCAAGTTATGGAACATGAAAAATCGTCTAACAAAAGGGAAATAGAGATGGAAGAACATTCTACTAGGGAAAATAGTGAATTTATGAAATGTATTGAAGTTCTACATCCAACACATCCACAAGAGGCCATCCCAGCTTTTGATGAATATATGGCATCAATACGTTCTATATATAGTGCACCACGTGATCGTTCTAGTGGTGGTCAAGACGATGTTCAGCCTGACAATGATGATGGCGAGGAGGCTGATGTAGAAGAGGAGGGAGAGGAGAAGGATGTGGCTTATGGTGAGGGCGAGGAGGAGGGCGAGGAGGATGGTGTTGAGGAGGACAAGGACGAGGAAGAGGGTTATGATAATGGTGATGATAGTGATGGAGATGCGGGAAAATTTGATCTGTTACATTTTTGACAAATATTACCAAGATTTGATGTTTAATATATTCTAGTTGTTGGTTTTATCTAGACATGTAGTATAGTATTGTAGTTGAGTTATTTTTATATTTTGTATGTTTTCATGGATTTTGATGTCTTTTAGGGGTTGTGGTGTATCTTGAGAATGTTTGTAGAGTTTTGTGTGTTTGGGAACTCCCTGGATAGGCCCTCGGGCAGCCCCCCCCCCCCCCCAGACAGCCCCCCCTCCTCCTTGGACACGGGCAGCCACCCGAACACCCCCCGGATAGCCTCCGAACACCCCTCAGATAGCCCCTGGACAGTCCCCCAGATAGCCCCCCCCCCCTCCTCCTTGGACTTCAGACAGCCCCCCGGACAGCCCCCACCTTTCTCATTGGACCCCGGGCAGCCCCCAGACACCCCCACCCTCCTCCTTGGACCCCGGACAGCCCCCCACCCTCCTCCTTGTTCCACAGATAGCCCCCTGAACACCCCCCACCCCCAGAAAGCCCCCACCCTCCTCCTTGGACCCCTGACAGCCCCCCAGACAGCCCCCTGACATCCCCTCAAATAGCCCCCAACCTCCTCTTTGCTCCCCATACATCCCCCCAGACACTCACCAAACAACCCCCCAGACAGCCCCCCCCCCCTCACCCTCCTCCCTAGACCCCGAACAACCCCCCACCCTCCTCCATAGACTCCCAGACAGCCCCCACCCTCCTCCTTGTATTCAAATTCCTTTTTTTATTTCTCTGATCATGAAATGTTATTTAGGATTATTACATTTTTGTTTTTCTTGAATTATATGGATTTTGTGGTAAGTTTATTAGCTCATGGTCATCAAATGGATGTGATGATATGCTTTAAATTGAATACAAAGCCTTGTTGTACATTGTCCATGTTATGTGAATTATGCCTTGTTTGGTTTGGTTTACTTGTAAATTGTTAAAATAAGACTTGGGTTACATGTTAAGGACTCGTGGACGGACTCGTAATTCTCAGGGAATTTAGGCTTGAAATTCTAGGATGAATTATTTTTTTTCTAGGTGAGGGCAACCATGATGGTTTCTATTACTCAGGAGTGATATTGGTTCCTAGAAGATAAACTGAGGGCATGTCTGTTTTGAAATATGTTAATACAATGCCTCAGGTGATACTCGATCCCCTATGTGAGATACTTGGAAAGAAAGGCCACCTAAATCTGAGGCGCGGTGTGGCTGACACAACTCAAAGTGACATGTATGAGTCAACCACGTCTAAATCTGAGGTGTGGTGTGGCTGAGATTTTAAGTGAAAAGAAGAAATGGCATACAGAAAACTGAACAAATGCATTTGGATTCTATTGATACACTATCAAAACAATAAATGGTTCATATGTGACGTGTACGAGTCTACCCTGGCTTGATCTGAGTCGGGTTGTGGTCGTGATCACTCTATGTGTCTCTATTTTGTTAATATGAACAACATTTTAAGTACATACAGAAAATCGACCAAACATATTCTGTTTCTGTTGAAACATTAAGAGAATGATCCATGGGTTATATTTGATGTGACAAGTCAACCTCTCTTCATTCCAAGGCACGGTGTGGATGACACCAGTCAATGTGTCTCTCTTTTGATTAAAATGGACTTCCTTTTAAGTGAAAAAAAAACTAGCATAAGAAAATCTGACCAAATGGATTTTGATCGTGTTGATACTTTTGAACAATGATCCATGGGTCATATGTGACGTGTAATAGTCAACCCTGCCTTAATACGAGGTGTGGTGTGGTCGGCACCATTCATAGTGTCTCTCTTTTGTTTAAAATGGACATCATTTTAAGTGAAAACAAAAACTGAAATACGAAAAACTGACCAAACACATTTGGAATGTGTTTATGATTTATGAAAATTATATATGGGTAATATGTGACATGTATGAGTCAACCCCACCTCAATCCGAGGGGTGGTGTGGCTGGAACCACTCAAAGTGTCTCTCTTTTGTTTTAAAAGGATATCATTTTAAGTGAAATCATCAACTGGCATACGGAAAATGGATGAAATGCATTCAGATTGTGTTGATAATTTAGGTCGATGATCCATCGATCATTTTAGACATGTACGAGTCAACCCCCGTCTAAATCTGAGGCGTGGTGTGGCTGGTACCACTCTAACTATGTCTCTTTCGTTTAAAATGGTCAGGATTTATACGTGAAAAGAACAACTGGCATACAGAAAACCGACCAAATGCATTCAGATTCAATTGATAAATTATCACAACAATCCAATGGTAATATGTGACGTGTACGTGTCAGCCCCGGCTCAATCCGAGTTGCGGTGTGGTCGGAATAACTCTAAGTGTATCTCTTTTGTTTAAAATGGACAACATTTTATGTACATATGGAAAACCGAACAAACACATACGGTTTGCATTGAAACATTAGGAGAACTATACATGGGTAATATGTGATGTGTACGAGTAAACCTCACCTCAATCCAAAGTGCGGTGTGGCCGACAACACTCAATGTGTATCTCTTTTTTTTAAATTGACTTCATTTTAAGTTTAAACAACATATAGCATTCGGAAAAACGACCAAACAGATTCTCATTGTTATGATACTTTAGCACAATGATTCATGCGTCATATGAGATGTGTAAAATTCAACCCCGCATAAATACGAGGCGTGGTGTGGCCGGAACAATTCATAGTGTCTCTCTTTTGTTTAAAATAGATATCATTTTAAGTGAAAACAACAACTGACATATGAAAAACATACCAAACGCATTCAAAATTTATTGATGCTTTATGAAAACAATCCATGGGTCATATGTGACGTCTACAAGTCAAAACTGCCTCAATTCATGGTGCGGTGTGGCTGGAACCACTCAATGTGTCTATCTTTTGTTTCAAAAGGATATCATTTTAAGTGAAAACATCAACTGGTATACGGAAAACTGACCAAATGCATTTGGATTGTGTTGAAACTTTTGGAAAATTATTCATGGGTCATTTGAGACATGTACGAGTAAACCTCGTCTAAATCCGAGGTGTGGTGTGGCCGGAACCACTTTAACAATGTCTCTTTTTTAAAAAAAAATTGAAAGGATTATAGGTGAAAAGGACAACTAGAATATGAATTACCAACCATACGCATTCAGATTATGTTGATACTTTATCACAATGATCCATGGGATATATGGGACATGTACAATCCAACCTAGGCTTAATCTAAGTTGCGGTGTGGCTAGGATAACTCTATGTGTCTCTCTTTAGTTTAAAATGGACAACATTTAAGTACATACAGAAAACAGACCAAATGAATTCTGTTTCCATTTTAACATTAGGACAACGATCCATGGTTCTAATGTGACATGTATGAGTAAACATAGCCTCAATCCGAGGAGTGGTGTGGTTGACACCACTCAAAGTGACCCTCTTTTGTTTAAAATGGTCTTGATTTTAAGTGAAATCAACAACTAGCATACAGAAAACATACCAAACGGATTCTAATTGTGTTGATACTTTTTGAAAATGATCCACGGCTCATGTGTGACGTTTAGGAGTCAACCCCTCCTCAATCCAAGGTGTGGTGTGGCCGTTACAATTCATAATGTCTCTCTTTTGTTTAAAATGGACATCATTTTATGTGAAAACAACAACTGACGTATGAAAAAATTACCAGACGCATTCGGAAAGTGTTTATGCTTTATGAAAATGATCCATGGGTCATATGTGACATGTACGAGTCATCCCTGCCTCATTCCGAGGCATGGTGTGGCCATAATCACTCTAAGTGTCTCTCTTTTGTTTAAAATGGACCACATTTTAGGTACATATGGAAAACTGGCCAAAAGGATTCTGATTTTGTTCATACATTAAAAAAATGATCCATGGGTCATTTTTGACGTGTATGAATCATCCCCGCCTCAATCTGTGGCACGGTGTGGCCGACACCACTCAATGTGTCTCTCTTTTGTTTCAAAAGGAAATCATTTTAAGTGAAAACATCAACTAGAATACGAAAAACCCACCAAACGCTATATGATTGTGTGTATAGTTTAGTAAAAATATCCATGGGTCATTTGAGACATGTACGAGTCAACCCTGTCTAAATCGGAGGCGTGGTTTGGCCGAAACCACTATAACTGTGTTTATTTTGTTTAAAATGTACAGGATTATAAGTGAAAACAACTACTGGCATAGGAAAAACCGAACAAACACATTTGGAATCTATTGAAACTTTAGGACAATGATCCATGAGTCATATGTGATGTGGACGAGTCGACCACGGCTCAATCCGAGACACGGTGTTGCCGAAACCACCCAAAGTGTCTTTCTTATGTTTAAAATGGACAACATTTTAAGTACATATGAAAAACTGACCGAGCATATTTTTATTGTGTTGATACTTTAGCACAATGATCCATGGGTCATTTGTGTCGCGTACAAGTCAACCCCGCCTCAATCTGAGGCGCGGTGTGGCCGGCACCACTCAAAGTGTCTCTCTTTAATATAAAAAGAACATCATTCTAAGTGAAAACAACAACTAACGTACGGAAAACTGACAAAACGATTTCGAAATATGTTGATACTTTAGGACAACGTTCCATGGGTTATTTTCAATGTGTAAGAGTTAACCTCGCCCCAATCTGAGGCACGGTGTGGCTAGTATCACTCCAGGTGTATTTATTTTATTTAAAAGGGACATAATTTCTAGTGAAAACAATTGGTATACAAAAACCCGATCAAATTATGAATTGAATTCCAGATTCCACATATAATTGTCATCTAAATTTTAAATTGAATTCTAAATTAATTATGTATGTTTATAATTACATTACGAATTCTGATTAAATTCTGGATGTGTATAGTTCCAGGATGCATTATATGTTAAATGAGTAAGAATTTTTTTTGTATATGTATGTGTTAGTTGGTTATTATAGGTACAATAATTTTATATGAATGTGTTAGTTGATTATTGTAGGTATAATAATTGGAAATGAAAGGGAATTGGAAAGGAGAGGGAATGCACACCCTTCTCTTTGCCTGTTGTGTAATTCCAAGTTGTTGTGCAATTTGCACAGCATAGGCTATGCCAACGGTTTCAAACTGTTGGCATAATATTCTCAGTATTTTTTTTACCAAAGGTTCTCTATGAACCATTGGTAATAAACATTTCTGAACGGATTAGAAACTATTTTGGAAAGAAGTCCTATGGTTGGTTTTCGCAACGATTCATGCCTAACTGTTGGGAAAAACTATCCCAACGGTTGTGCCAAACCATTGGGATAGGATCATTTTTCTAACCTATCCAAATGATTCTATGTAAACCATTGGGAAAATCTTTCCCAAGTACATACATACTAATGGGTTGTAGAACTATTGGTATAATATATACCAACGGTTCTGTAGGCTTTCCCAATAGTTCAAAATCGTTTGGAAAATGTCCATTTCCAGTAGGGGAGACGGTAATCCGTACATACACACGAGCGATGATATCATTCCCATAATTATTAAATGGTATTTGAGTTGATGATATAATATATCAAAATTAGTATCATGTTATAATAATCATCTGTAGTTATTATTTACACCATTATACCCATCCATGTAAAGTGGTGGTGGAAAACAGATTACACCACGACGTGGAGACGGTATTCTGTATGTACGCACGAGCGGTGATTTTGTTTTCTGTTGGATTGATAGAAGGTGAAATAGGGTTGTTTCATATTTATAATAATATATCAGTATATGATTGAAACTGATTTTATTACTTTATAATGAAACAAATTAATAAGAGGAAGTATAAGAAGAAAGAAACTTTAATGAATCAGTAGAAGAGATTATCTCTTCCACCACTAGCATATTTTAAACATCCACATAGAGCGCTATTGTTGGACTTTTTATAATATATGAACCTCTATGATATAACTAGATATTCTTAGAAGAGGAATTTTCTGGGTTTGGATGTGCTTGATGGCTCAAAATGTTGTGAATAGAAGAGGGATGAGGTGCCCTTTTATAAGGGAGGAGAGGGGCACCTTTGGAAACCTCAAAAATATTAATTTAATATAAATTCATATCCCACTTAAAAACATCCAAAATGACTCAAATCCTAATATTATACGAGATATGGTTGAAATCCCATCAAACAATAAAATTTAGACATGTTGGAAATTTATATTAAACCTTATCTACATGACTTATCCTTATTTAATCTATTAAATTTGTTTTGTGGTAATAATAGTATAAATTTAAAATTGTTATAAATAATTTCATATGTGTTGAGAATTATACATAATTGGGTACTTTATTACTTTTTTTACCATATTAATTTCTGAGAACATTAATTAGTTTATATAATATTAATTTTAATATTTATAAATCCTTTTATTTGATATTTCTCTTAATAAAACAATTACTACATCATTTTTGTATAATTATTTTGTATACATATTATTTGCATAAAAATTAAAAATATGATACTATGTTGATGATAAATCTAATATTTTTGAAAATAATACTTTTAGTCGAATTTATCATCTTAAAATCACAACATGTAAATTGTTATATTTATTGAATTATGACGGTGACAACATTGAAATTATTTAATATAAAATAATATTAGTGTCAAAATCACTTTAATAGAGCTTTAAATGGTAAAACAATTTACCAATGGATGGTTATGATTTATATATATCATACAGATAAGTTTTGGTCTGGTTTTTGGGCCTTTTAATGGGTATTAGTATTTTAATAAAAACTATATTACTGATTTTTCAATAAATAAATAATTTCTCCATCATTAATGTATAAGATATTAAGGTAATTAAATATCTCTTAAAAATTACAAATAAATTACCATAAAAAATAAAAACATATTACAATTAAAATTACTTTTTATAATCAAATTTAAATTCTTTATAACCTTATATTAAAAATATTTTAATTATTAAAGTTTTAGTAAGGCATATTTCACATTATTTAAAATAAAATAAATTGAAGGACTTAATTACATCCAAGTAGGATCCAATGGATTCCATTTCGACACAAATATACCTTAGGACGAAATATAATCATCCAATTATATTATGACAATTGTTAGGGGAATTTTCTAATATTTTATATACCCTTAATTACTTGTTTTACCTTTAACTATGGTAAATAAAATTAACTATAGTTACTATTCATAGTGCCCAAAAAAATTAGCTTATTAACATAATTTTTAAATAATGATTCCAAATATGGAATCCATTTTTTCAAATTGAAATCACAGATGTTTCAAAAATTAATTTAAAATTAATCCTGTTTTTATGAAAACGAGTTTTAAAAGTCAAACCTTTGCACAAGATTGAAATGATAATACCTATGAATTCAATTTAAAATCAATGATAATGATATAAATTATATTAAATGGTAAAAATATATTCTATTTATACTTTAAAAAATTTAAAATTTTAATTTAACCATATAAATTATTATGATGAAAAACGTTGTTTTTAATTAAAATATAGCGTGTTTCTACTATTCATTAGAATATGAATGTTATTAGAATAATATGAAAATTTTATCCAAAGTAAATTTTTATATCTTGATTAAAAATAAGAATTTAGTTTTTTCAAATTGAACTTATAAACATGTCAAAAACTATATTTAATGTGGGTGCCCCATCTAAAGGCGGCAAAACAACATTTTTTTAAAAATACTTATTTTACCTGAAACAATTATTTTTTTCACATACCAGGTTCTAGAAAATGTGTAAGTTGAATAATAATTTTATAAAATTTAAAATTAAATTTATACTATTCATAACGGCTAGTTCATTATAATATTATAATAGTATATCGTTGTTTAGTGAAAACTAGTATTGCGTAATACACACGCTATCAAAGAAGGACGTGATTGTGTGTAATGCAATCCAAGTCATGGCTACGTGTAGTGAAAGATCCCTTTGGTTTTGTGTATAACATAATCAAAACTTATTTCATTTATAAATTAAACAAAATCTATAATTAATTTTGTGTAGAATAATATCTATAAAATGAACTTAAAATTTTTTGTAACACAAGCCAAAAATAGTGTTGCGTATACTACAAGCTAATACGGTGTTCCATATAATACAATCTAATCTTGGAGATGCGTACAAAAAAACATCAATGAAATTAAAAAAACTAATTCTCATAAAATCTCTGGGTGTTACATTCTACCCCCCCTTAAAATGAATTTCTCCCTCGAAATTCATCGGGGTTATAAATGGTTTTCTACGTGAATGTTTCTCTCATAGAAACCCACATCATAACAAGGAATACTAAAAAATCATTTTAAAAATGAACGATTGAAGCATAATGGATACCCAAAGTAACTCATCGCTAGGTTTCCACATAGGATAACATAGGTGAAAATATAGATATGGAAGTGAAATATAACCATAAACTTCTGATTAAGAGTGGTAGAGGACATGGCTATGAAAAATCCAAGAATCACAAAGCCATAAATCTGTAATGATCTAAGGTAGCATCTGATTCATCAGATATAAGGGCACTAGGAAAACAGTTTTTGTTTTCATGATCTTTTCCCTAGTGTTGATGAATTTTTGAATTAAAAGAAATACATACTTGATTTTGGTACAATCTCACATTTTCTCGTGCCTTGAATAATTCCTGCTTCATCTATTAAAAAATGAAGTTGAATGTGTCTTTCACGAAGTGTCAGTAGATCATGCGATAGAATGATTGGTCATTCCATCTGTCTCAAACCTAAGGTTAGAAAAAAAATCATAAAACCATCTATGGTGAGATTAATCGTATACAGTTCCAAAAATGGACTTATACTGCATATATCATCCTGTTTAATAAAATAAAACTAGTTTCTACTGACCAGGGACTTCATGTAGGCCAGTGGTAGGCAATAAAGGCCTATCTCACTTCATTTGTGGGTTTGATTCCTGCAACCTTTTCTGACTCGATGGGTAGTAGTTCATCCTACAGGTTGTCCTTTTTCTAAAACTATAATATTTTAACATTTCTGAAATAATATCAAAAAGTTTTATCCTTAAAGAATAATATCTGATGTCTAAATTAATCCATTCCAATCTTTAGGATTATCCAAAATTCTTCTGTCTAATCTCATAGTATAACGAAAAAGATTACAAAAGAGGTCATATACAAAGCATGTGATTAACATCATTTATCGCCAATATATCAAAAAATATATCTTTTTGGCCATATTCTAGACATGTGAGTACCTTAATCAAGTATTCTCTTGAACCATGAATTACCATTTAAAGTTAGTGAAAACATGACATCTTTCAAAATTTATCTCCTTCCACATACAAAAATCCAAAAAATTCTATATACTCAAACCATGATATCACTTTTTCTTTATATCAATCATGAGCCCATTAATAGTATCAAACATATTATTTTCTCTTTATCCATTCGTTATGAGCATATCATCTTCTTTCTAAAATCATCTGATTAACCTTTCATGGTTACCGGTACCATTCAACATATACATTCAAATACTTTAGGAAAAACAATAGTGTAACAATCTGTACATTTTTATTTATTCCATAGTACCATTAAATTACATATACAACATAACTCTTGATAAATTGAGAATCATTCCACTACCTTCATAAACCATTAACAAAGCTTCATCATTTTATTCCTCCACAATTTTTTCATCTCATGTATCATTTTTATTCTCTTCATAATCATCAACATAAATACTATCCATTCACCCATGAATATTCTCTTCATGAGATTTTCCCTTAGGGCATTGGTTTGCATAATGCATGTACATTACACATTTAAAAAATGTAATTGTTTTTGATGTCTTAGAAATACCATTATCCTTATCCATAGTGTTAACTAAACTTTTTTTGCAATTACTTTCTTTTTTTCATTCATTTCCACAACCAAAGCATCTTCCAGTTCTTTTGAAACATTCTCCTAGATGACTCTTACCACATGATTTACATGAGGGAAATTGAACTTTCTTTCCTCTATGATCATCATGGAACTCCATATTTCTCTTATTAGCTGAGACATGAGACTTACCAAAGATGAGATTATTGATCATATTATGATACTGCAGTTTAGGTATAATAACGATGTTTGGAGTTCCAAATCCCGTTTCATTTGGTTTCTCATGATGAATATCATTATATTTTCCATCGTATCCTCCATTATCATGAATCTTCCTATTTCCAGCCATTTTCTAAAACCCAAAAAGAATAGTTTGGGAGGAAAAAATCATATTAGTAAAAAAAACATAATCTAGGGGAGTACATTTAATCTATAACATCTTAGGTTTAATCTTAGTTTATTCATTATCTTTATCGTAATTCTCGGACGGTAACCTATACTTATAGGTAACCATTGGGACATCCCTAGACATAACTTAGAAATATCTCTAGGGATTTCACTAAAGTTTTCACATCCTATTTTCCAAAGTATAACTAATCCTTTTCTATGATACCAACTATAGAGACCCAAAGCATGATGTATATTGACAGTAAATTACTTTTTGGGAATTCATAATACATAAAAAACATATGTCCAAAGATTGTATTAGTATAGTGTCTTTGGAAACTCATAACATAATCTCCTGATCAGGGTGAAACATCTTCAACATCTCTCAGAAAGATCTTCTCCTTTGGTTTTCTTACCAAAAACCTTTCATTATATCCTGGGGAAAAGAAAACATAAAAAGGATGAGCTCAAATGCTCAATAAAGGTATACATGGAGAACATAAAAAATCCTTACACATTTGAACATAAGAACATGGACATAAAAAAACAAAATCATAAGTAATAACATAAATCTTGGCAGTTCATAAGGCATATATCACAAAGGAAGATTAAACATGATAAATATCTTGGAAATAAATCATGTAATTGTGGAAACCATTAAGAACATGTTATGATTTCCTTAGTATCCAAGGCATTGCTTCCAAGACCAAGATAGTGGACAAAGCCCATTACTAAACCAGGTTTACTTGTCATTCAAGCCCTGTATTATGAAACCAGATTCACTTGTTGTTCCAGCCATGCCTATCTCATGAGATATAAATCGTTACCCAATTCATTAGATGGAGATATAGTTCACACCCATATCATAATGAAATCATTCTTACATGTGCCACAAAATAAACACAAATCATTCATCATAACCCAAATAATAAAATGGGTTTCATAAACATCATCCAATCATAACATAATATAGATAAAACATTGGATTTAATTTTATCATAAGAACAATAAAAACATGTAAATAATAGATACATTATACATGAAACATAATAGTACTAAATAATGTCATCTAAGAGGGAAAATAGTATTCACAATACACTAGAAATGAATTCTTGAGGAAAATATACTTTGTTCTTCAAAATCATATTATTTTCACAAAATGTCATGAAATTTTAAAAGAATTTTTTTTTGAAAATAATCATGAAATCTTGTTGAGTAATCTTTATGAAAATTAGACATTTTGAAATGGTAAAAAAAAATTCATTCCATATAAGTGAAAAAACATTCTCCTCGTACTTTTGTTGTAAAAGTAAAAAAGTACCTTATATGGTAAACAAAAGAAATATTCCTTCCCTACCAGATAGTAAAATTAAAAATGAGTAAAAATGACTTTAAACATTCATGGAAGGATATTAAACATTTTATGTAATCATATTGAGAAATCATGGACCTGGATGATAAACATAAGCCCAATAAATTATTATGAATAATCAATCTCGGATAAAAATGAGATTGAAATAATTATCCCTTACCTTAGGCCCAATTTCTTCTATAAATGTCTGAAATTCCCGTATTGTGGGTTTAAACATATTATTAATGTGTAACAGAACCATAATAATATTAATGATATCATATATGATTCACTTAGGCCTTTATATTTCCCGTTCTTTTGTCAATTCCATGATAAAGCAGCCTTTTCAGTAAAATCATTTCATTTATCGTACGTGTTTCGACATTTTGATCATGATATTATAACTTATATCCAGATTTAATTAATTTCAGAATGTAAAACATGATTTATATCTAATATATATTCAGAATTTAAACATATCTGATAGATCGGTAAATTAAATGAAATACACCATTCATGGAGATGGTACGTTGTACGTACGCATGAACGATGTTTTTATTTCCTTATTAGATTCAAGGGAATTAATTTAATGAAACATATATGTACATAATTCCAGTATAATTATTATGTAATATATTTCATAATTATTTATTATATATACTTTATAATCATACATTAATGGTTAACATGGATAATGAATCTCATCGCGTCGTGGATACGGTAATCTGTATGTACACACGAGCGATGATATTGTTCCCATAATTATTTTAAGATATTGGAGTTGATGATATAATATCTCAGAATTAGTATCATGTTATAATAATCATATATAGTTATTCTTTACACCATTATACCCATCCAATTTTTTTGGTGGTGGAAAACAGATTACACCACATCGTGGAGATGATATTTCGTACGTACGCACGCACGATGATTTTGTTTTCCATAGGATGGATAGAAGGTGAAATAATGTTGTTTCATATTTATAATAACATATGAGAATAATAGTGATAATGATATTATTACGTTTTAATGAAACAAATAATGAAGATGAAGTAGAAAAGGAAATAATCTTGAAACAAACAGTATAAGAGATTACTTCTTCCTCGATGTGCCTATTTTAGACATCCTATTAGGCCACTAGAGTTGGTCTTTTTAGATGATAAGAACATCTATGATATAACTAGAGATTTTGAGAAGAGTAATTCGTAGGTGTTGGCCGAGCATGAAGGTTCAAAATTTTGGGAAGAGGAGAGGGAGGTGGTGCCCTTTTATAAGGACAGAGGGGCACCTTTGGAAACCACAAAAATTTTAAATTAATATAAATTTATACCCCACATAAAAACATCCAAAATGACTCAAATCAGAATATTAGATGATATAGGGTTGTAATCTAATCATCAAATAATATTTATATATGTTGTAAATTTTTGTAAACCTTATCAACATTATTTATCATTATTTAATCTATTAAATTTTATTTGTGGTAATAATATTCTAAATTTTAAATTGTTATAAATAATTACATATGTGATGTGAATTATCAATAATTGGGTACTTTATGAAATTTTAGACCATACAAATTTCAATTTATAATTTTTAAATATGTTTGTGATTTTTAATCATTTTAAAAAAAATGTTATTTGTATAAAATAACAATAGTGTTAATTTTGACACTATTCATTTATTTGAATTTAAATAAAATCCAAACAGTAGATATACTCGATCCAAAATGTTTAATATATTCCTAACATGTCATATTCATCTAGGAAATTTTATGAGAACACTAGTTAGTTCATATAATATTTATTTTAGTATTTTTAAAACCATTTATTTGATAGTTCTCTTAATAAAACAATTACAACATCATTTTTGAATAATAATTTAATATACATATTAGTAGCATAAAAATTAAAAATAAGATACTATGATGATTATAAATCTTATAGTTTTTAGAAGAATATATTCACTCGAATTTATCATCTTAAAATCAGAACATGTAGATTGTTATATTTATTAAATTATGAATGTGAGAACTTTGACATCATTTAAAATAAAATAATATAAGTATAATAATCGATATTATAAAGCTCCAAATTTTCAATACTTATACCAATGGATGGTTATGGTTTATATATATACTAAAAATATGTTTTGGTCAGGTTTTTGGGCCTTTTAATGGGTATTATTATTTTAATAAAAACAATATTACTGATTTTTCACTAAAAAAATAATTTATGCGTCATTAATGTATAAATAATTAGAGTAATTAAATATATCTAAAAAATTAAAAATAAATTACCATAACAAATAAAAACATTTTATATTTAAAAATAGTATTTATAATAGAATTTATGTTATGGATATCCTTATATTAAAAATACGTTAATTATTAATGTTTGAGTGAGACATATTTCACTTTCTTTAAAATAAAATAAATTACAGGACTTAATCACATCCATGTGGGTTAAAATGGATTCCATTTCAACTCAAATATTCCTTAGGACAATGTATTATCATCCAAGTATATTAATGTCACGACCCACCTTCACCAAAAGGAGGGAAGGGTCAGCAGGTTTCCAGGCCCTTCCTTCTTTAAGTTGAAGGAGAGATAATGACCCCCGAAACCTGCCTTCAATAGGTCCCAGAGTGGCGACTAGCACCAAGGGTATAGGAAATTCTCGCAAATGGAAGGCATTACCCTTTTTATTTTATAGGATCGAAAGATAAGGAGGAGAAAACCCAACAACACCAAGGTAGATGGAAAAGTAAATCCAAAAATAAACCATTACCACATGCATGTTTCAAAAGTGAAAGCCACAAAGTGCAAAAAGGGTGACTACAAGGTAAGTACCAAAAAGAAAAGAGAAACAACTGCAACTGCTCCAAAAGTCCGAGCTAGTAAGGTCCTGCGTGATCCCCGAAGTCCTCCTGGAAACCTGAAAGCAGTTTATGTACGTAGGGTGAGCATACAAGTACACTCAGTAGGGAAAACCAAGACTCCCGTGCACAAGTGGGGGAACGTACTAAAGTCCCGTGGGAAAAGAGTAAACCAAACACCTAACAAGGCAAACTATCCATCCCAGGCCTCACCAAGGCTCGCTCCCCAAATAACGCAAGTCAAGTAATATATATATATAAGATCACATCGATGTTTGGGTACCCTGCGCCACTTTCCCACTGGTTATTGAGACTTCCTACGCATCGGACCAATCCCGCCATTCTCACCGCAGTCCCACTGCCACACCCGCCCGCACACACCTGGGCCACAACCACACGCAGTCCCACTGCCGAATCCCACCCGCACACACCTGGGCCACAACCACACGCAGTCCCACTACCAAATCCCGCCCGCACATACCTGGGCCACAACTGTCACATGTAACCTTGCCTGCAAACACCTAGGCCAGAACAACCACTGCCACGCCCGAAGACACCTGGCTAAAGGATCCACTGCCACGCCCGAAGACACCTGGGCCTCATCCCGAAGACACTTGGGAAACCACTTGCCGCACACACCTGGCCAACCACCACAACACCCCACCCGGAGGTTCTTGGGCTAATAATGGACTTTAGGCCATCACAGCCTGCCCGAAGATACTTGGGCTATCCGGGAAAGGGAGCAGAAAAGGAGCTAATAACCATCCACTAAGGATAGTGTTGGGAAAAACACCCTTCCCCCATAAATGGGGGTGTTCGGCACTAAGTGCTCAACTTGGGTGGGGCGCGAATAAGAAACACAAAGCTACAAGTATAAGTATAGGTAACAAACACTCACCCAAAACATAGGTTTTCCTAGCCAACCTACAGAACACAACACCACAACGTCCAAGTTATATTCACGACCCTTGCCCACAAAACCATTTGTCCCATTCTTGTTTCACGTTCAGTCAAAATGTTCAATTAATTTTAAGCACTACTGGGCAACTACCATAAGCATAACCAAGGAAAGCGTCAAAGCATAGATCAACCAAAACACTCACACCCGGTTCTACCAACAGAGGATCTCTCCCCAATTTGTGATAAAAACTCACAACCACTGAAACCATACCAAAAGGAGAACCCATCCCCCAAATTCACACATCCACCGAGAGTATAAAAAGAACGGGGGATCCCATCCCCTCCCACATTTCCAGCAAACTGCCCGAAGGGAAAACAACCAACAACCACTACCAACACAAGTCAGGGATTTTCAGATTTAAAAGATTTAACACACTCCATGATTTCAAATCCGTGTGTTCTAACCGGGAATTATCACAGAAGGGTTGATCCTGGTGCTTTCAATTATTCAGCCGGATGTACGTGATTAACCAATTTTCACAGCAGGAGTTCACAATTTCAGCAACCCATTTAAAACATCACGAGGGGATTCAAGTGCACACACACGACCACCAACGGCCTCAATTCTCAGAAAACATAGACCGGTACAACAAAAGGGATGATCACAAGATAAAGCATAAACAACGATCACAACCCCTTCCCCCCTTTTTCTTTAGAACTCTGTTTATTATCTTCATTTAGGTTTGGTTCAACCCATTCCATAAGGACAAGAGTAACGCCCGCCCCGCATGATACACAGAAGTGAGAGACGAAAGAAATTCCCTACTTGTTGATAGATGATCGACGCTTCGGCCGGGGGCGCGGAACTTTACGGATAACGATGCGGCGGTCCCGATGCACCAGAAGAGCCACGATCGAAGAAGGGGGAAAACCACGGCTTAACCCTTAATTTATAAGAGCTGGGGACGGTTGAGATAAAAATGCTGAACCGCATAAGACATGGAAGTCGTGGGTTGACCACGCGGCTTGACTCATCATTAAAGGCGCTGGGTGGTTTAAATCGACCCATGAACTAATGAAGCATTTAATTAAAACCTTTGTGCGCGTTTCAGATTTCCAAGATATTTTTAACAAGGCAGAATAGGGTTTAAAACCCTATTTGCGAAAAAAGAAACGTTACTGGAACAACTTGGCAAGGTCGGGCGACGTCGGCCGGTCTCACCGATCGGTCCCACCGATCGGTCTCACCGATCGGTACCCCTCAAGGATCCGGATTTTTGGCAAAGGAAGGGACCAAGGGGGGTCTGGGTCATCACAATTAATAAAAGTGTTAGTATATTTTAAAATATTATATTTACACTTAATTACCTGATTTACCTTTAACTTTGGTAAATAAAATTTACTGTAGTTACTATTCAAAGTGCCCAAAAATAAAAAGTAGAATATTAACATAATTTGGACCTAATTATTCCAAATATGGAATCCATTTTTTGAAATTCAAATTACAGAAGTAGTAGAAGTTAATTTATAATTAATCCATTTATTATGAAAATGAGTTTTAAAAGATAAAACATTGCAAATGATTGAAATGATATTACCTATTAATTCAATGTAAAATCAATTATAATAACATAAATTATATTAAATGGTAAAAAAATTCTATTTATACATTAAAACCATTAAATATTAAAATTTAACCATATAAATTAATACAATGAAAAAAGATGTTTTTAATTAAAATATAGTGTGTTTTTACTATTCATTAAAATATGAAAGTTATCAGAATAATATGAAACAATTATACAAAGTAAATATTCTTTCTTGGTCCTAAGAATAATCTTATTTTTTCAAATTGAATTTATAAAAATTTAAAAAACTTGACTAAAAGTGGGTGCGCCATCAAAAGGTGGCAAAACAGCATTTTTTTTAAAAAATACTTATTTTACCTGAAACATTTATTTTGTTCTCCTACCATGTTCTAGATAATGTTTAAGATGAAAAATAATTTTATAAAATTAAAAATTAAGATAATAATATTCATAACGGCAAGTTCATAATAATATTATAACAATATGTTGTTGTTTAGTGAAACCCGGTATTGCGTACTACACACGCAATCGAGGATGGTCGTCATTTCTGGTAATGCAATCCGTTTCAAGGTTGTGTGTAGTGAAAGCTCCCTTTGGTGTTGCATATAACATAATAAAAACTTATTTCATTTATACATTAAAAAACGATATACTTACTATAGCATATAATAATATCTACAAAATGAACTTGGAATTGTGTGTATCACGAGCCATGATTACTGCTGCATATACTACAAGCTAATACGGTGTTGCGTATAGCGCAAGCTAATCTTGGTGAATCATACAACAAAATACATCAATGAAATTAAAGGGAGTAATTTTCATAAATTCTCAGGGTGTAACATAATCTATATCATGTAACTCACCAGTGCCCTATGGAGATGTAGGATTATGGAGTTGGATTTAATAATTATTTGGGGTTCAATATGTGACATATTTATACAATGAATTATTTTAAGGGTTTCTATTATTCTTTGTATAATTTTATTTTATCACCTATGATATTATCAATATTATAAATTTTATTCAGTATTCGATTTTTTAATATGGAATTCTGTTTTTAGGAATTGTAACTACTGTAATAATAATTATCATTTATATAATGTATGTATGGGAATTATTTTTTCTCTTCAATATGATTAGAATTAGAAACACTAAAATATTCACCCACCATGACTGATTATTAAATTATATTTATTCATAATGAATAACATATAATATTTATTCTCAATATTAACATATTTATTTATGTATTACATATAATAGAATTAATTTCATGTATATAAAATGAATATTGGATCATCAGCCTTCTCATCAATATAACCACCACATCTATAATAATTCATGGTCAAAATAGAATCTAAAACATACTAAGGTGTTTTACATTTAGAAACATATTAAACCAAATTCTATAAATATTAATTTAAGAATTTTTATATAATTTGTTTTCATTCATAGAAATATTCCAATGCTAATTTCATAAAACCAAAAAATACCATGATGTTTGATGATTATTTTTCCGAGTTATTGTCATATATATATTTGACATATGTTCTTTCATAAAATAAATCTATTATGATTCAAATTATAAGAATCATTAAAATCTTGAATTATTCCTTTTTTATCAATATATTATAAATTTTTTTCTTATATTATATAATAATATTATTTGACGACCTTTAAATTGAATGAAATATGTTTTTCATTTTATATCATCCTCTAAAACCCCTAAACATGATCATGGACAAATATTTTTCATACATATCCATAATTCATTCCATTATAGTAAATTAATTGATGGAGGTGAAGAAATTAATTTTCTTCACTTATTGTCTTCTTGTCATGGGTCTAAAAATATTAGTGCGAACAAACTATAATTGACATCTAAATGGATTTAATACTTCATTATAACATTTATTCACCAATGTCCCTTTTTTAAATGTTATTCACATAATTATACTATCTTCAAATATAAAATGAATATTATTCACATATTTTTATCATATAAATTTCATCCCACACTTTTTGAACATGTTTATTATTTATTATATGCTTTAAATTTTTTTATCATGTATACTCATATAGGAAACCATTGTAGCATCTCCTCCACATAAAAGTTACCATGTGTTATCAACCTGATTGGTATCACAACTAAATCATTTAGTCTCTTCAATAAATATATATTATTTAAAAATATTAAAACATTTATATTAGAATTTTGTTTCTCACAAGTAATTGAATATGATTCAACTCAATGATGATCATTTTTGGGTTTATTTGAAATTTACAAATTTCATCTACTCTAAAAAACCTGATTCTTAATGATTATCAATTACAAAGGAAGGAAATCCCCCTTCATATAATCAAAAATAAATTATTTTATACAAATTAGTTTTCATTTTATTAGAGAAATATTTTTTTATTATACTTAACTTCTCATATTTTCATGCCATAAATTAAACATAAACAAATTTTTTGATTTATTTAAACAAATTCATATTTTAATATTCCCCATATTTAAAACACAGATTTCATTATATAGGAATAAATTTTGAGATATTATTTTGAGATTTGTTTTTCCAATTTACACCAACTAAAAACATAATTCAAAATCATAATAGTATTATACACTATAATCATCTTCTCAAGATGTTATTGATAATATTTAGTTCTTATATATTGTTGTTGACTTCAAATTTATTCATAACTTGTTCTATTTCAATTTAATGAGAAATTATACTAAAAAAACATTCTTTTTCCCCCAGATCTCAAAATCGATACTAGGTTTCAATCCTCCTTCTAATATAGGAATTTGTTCATGGTTTTTTCTGATTCAATTCATAGGCCTATGGTGTGTTTTGTATGACACATCATTCCATAAATCTATTCTTAGAGTATTTTGAGTAGGAATTGAATTTTTATATAGATTTATTATTTTAGTAATATGTACAATATGGATTTTATTTAGACCCCATAATAAATATATATTTATTTTTCTTAGCATTTCCTTAAAAGGTATTTTTCTTTTGAAGTACGACACTGTTAGGCATACATTTTTTGTGACTATATTTTTTTAATAAATGGTTCTTGATATAGATTTCATGGAGCACTCACCAACATATTATATAGAATATTTATATATATATATATATTTCTTATTCTTATTATCAATAATATTTAAATTTATCTTCTTCAAATCCACATCCCCAATGATGATAATTCATTTCATGTCATCAATGATATTTTTTTTCTATATTACTAAAAATTAAATTTAAATTTTTTTATCGTCGAACATGTTTCAATATGTATTTGATTATTCTTGTCAATTTTTTTGGATATTATAATTTTCATTTCATATCCTTACAAACCCTATTAAGAACATCATCATCTCTATTTACATAGTGTACTACATTGATAAATATCCTTTTTCAAAAATAAAATCCATATAGATTAGTGGGTAATCTTATGGGGAAAATTTTTTTTCTTCTTCATAAACCATTAATACCATTTGAAAACGTTAACTATGTGTTTCAAAATCATCAAATATTCCATCACTATCAAAAATTCCTTCTTCGTCAGATAAAAACTCATTTTGAATAACATTTGTGATAATTTATTCACACATTAATAATGTGATTAATTTATAGTCAATGAACATCATTTAATGAAGAATTTCATAGAAGATTCATCCTCATGAATTTATTATCTACTTTTCATGGAAAATATAATAGATGAATGAAAAATTATATTATAGTTAAATAAATTAGAAGTAATTCAAATTGATAAATACATTTCCCTCGTATGATGTTTCTTAACATCATGTAACCACTATTATAATAATCATTCATATTACTATATTAACTAATAAAAATAATCATCATTAGAAATATAAAAATCATTCTAGAATTTAAATTTAATTTAAATATCTATAATGAATTTTCCTTTATGGTTATCCAATATTCTCATTTAAACATTAATTAGATTATATTTATGTATATAAATGGGGATATCAATAGTATCATTATCCTTATTTGTAGATATATATGAAAAAAACTCTAGAAATTTTTTGATGATTTTCAGAAAGACAGTTGAGTCTTAAACAGATTATCCATACCCCCAATGGAAATGAAAATTGAAATAACTCTTTTAGAAATTATTCAATATATTCATTTTAAAACTTTATAATACCTTTAAATTGATATTTATAAATTTAATAGTTTTTTTCCTCTACTTATTGAATCCATTATTAAAAATATATTTTTTTATAAAATTAAATAATAATTTTATCATCCCATTTTTTTGGATCATCATAAAAAATTTATTATAGGGATTTAATTTCCATTACATCTGCATTAGTATTTTTATTATGAATTATAAATCACTCTAAAATCCCATTTAATATCATTAAAATGTAAATGAAAATGACCAGAACATTATGAAATAATTAGAGAATATATGGGACCATTTTTTATTCAAAAAGTTTGAAATTCATTCCCAAAAATATAGGACTCCCATTAAAGTTGACAGGTTTATATTGATCAATTTCATGAAAATGAGTGATGATTAAGAGAATACTTGTGAATTAATATTATTTTATAATATTCCTAAGGATATAAATTAAATGGGGGTGTAAATAGCGTTAATATTTTTCCTTAAAATACCATCAACTCTTGATCTTATTCATCAATATTTTCTCATACTCACTGTAATTAGTATGTAAAAAAGAAACTGGAATGTTTAGTTTTTTCATTAATATGGATGAATACAACCATGGTGTGGGGTGGGTTTTATCCCACAAGCACACATTAATACTTTTACTATCAAGAAATAGTAACAAGATATGGATTGGCATTGATCAACATATTATTTTTCCATCGAGAAAAATTATATAAGAAATACATATTAAAAATAAAAACAATTCATTTAAATATGATATCTAGTTAAATAATGATAAAAAAATATACATTTCTAATCTTGATATTCTTTAGAGACCTCTCATATGGAGATATTCAAATTATATAATAAACTCAAAATATTCGTTTGAATTGTTGCATAATTATCAATAATTCCTATATTATTTCCATTTAAACAAATATACTATTACATTAAAGCTAATTACTGAATTTTCATGGGCTAACTCATTGTATATTTTAAAATATTTTTTTGCTCAATGGAGGGTAGTAATAAGTTTGGTGATGTTTGGCTATGTAAAATCTAGCAGGGGGGGTTACACATTGATTGACTATATCACATGACATTAAATCTTGTTTCACATGTTGTTTTGTGACATGAAATTGGGTATCATGATGTGTAAGATTAAGTGGTTTTAAGAATAAAATGAATCATCGAGGTGACATTTTCATTTGTGGAAACCAACCAAAATGAATTACACAATGTGAAGGGGAATTCACATCACGTAATTCTCTGTATTAGAATGTTATTATAGTCATTTCTGCCAGTTGGGTTGTTAAACCATGTCACTACTACATCCCTCCCTCTTATCCAAGGATACATGGTACTCCCATCATTTCCATTTCATATATCTTCTCTATGAGGATTAATCATGGGATTCCATATCTGATCTGTCTTTGATCAAAGGTGTGTATTACTTCTATTTCTAAAATTTCCACCTGATTTGATATTTTTTCCTCACAAATCATCACACCATGATATTATGGATGATATCATGTGGTTATATTAGATCTTTTCTTGGTTTTTGGTCACATTGGTTGTGATGCGGCATCCCCGAGAAAATGTCATTTCTGGGAATGTGGCTATCGGGAGCTATTGAGTAAATCTGTTATCATATAAAGAATGACGAAAACATTTTGTGTTAAGGGATTTGTGGATTCTGTATTATTTACTTCTAATTTTAATGTTATCATGGTTTATTCCATTGTGTTGCAATGAAATTGACCTAATAATTATATGAATCAGATAATAGAATTTGTATTTATCACATAGAGATGTTGTTTTATTATACTCTGATAACGACTTTCCTCTCACATTGATATATAGTGAGATATCTATGATATTCCTGGATTAATATTCTTTTCATGATAGAATTTTGTATATGACATAAACAATTATTAATTGATAATTAATTGGCTAAAATATAAAGAGGTGTGTTTAATAAATTCGGCTATTGTTGTAATTTTATGTTGATCAATTTGATGATCATATGTAGGTATAATGGAATTGGTTAATGAACCCGAATCATATTGAAGTGATTTGATAAATGATTAATTCCATGATAAATTAATTGTCTAATTAATATTTTATACATTGTGATAGATTTTTTCAGGTGTTTCCCGTAATTAGAACCCCTGAATAATAAATAAGTTAATTCAAGATAGAATAAGAATTAGTTTTTTGATAAAGATATAGATTTTGTAGGGCATGATTTGTCCAATTTCTTTTGAATTCCATGTTACACGTGCATATGATCCATTCTATCTTTTTTTTGATGAGTTCCTATTTTAGGACCAGAAGAACAGTTTCTATATTGGTTCTCGGTGCTTGTGAAGCACTTTCAATAAGAGACTTGAGGTGTGTGGGGTAGGGTGTCCCTAATGTGATCTGATGAAACACCTCAAGCTTCCACGGCACGTTTCCCTTTGATAACACAATGGCGTACATTGTACGCAACTTTGAGATTCTAACACACCACAACCAATCAAACTATCCGTTATGAATATTAATACCTACATTTTGAAATTTTATAAATTTTATCTTTCGAAATGGACTTCATTTTTGGATTCGTAATATCGAAATTAGCTTACGATGAAATTTTGGTACTTTTCGAATAACTTTCATATTTTGATGAATAGTGAAAATTACTAAATTTTAATTAAAAACAACTTTTTTAATCAAAATAATTAATAGTGATACATTATTAATTTGAGTGGTTTTAAAGTATATTTAGAATATATTTTTTACCATTTAATACAATTTTGGTCATTGGATGTAATTTCACATTTAAACTAGACAAAAATAAGTGTCAATCTTTTAATAGTTTTTATCTCTTAAAAACACGCTATTTATTTTGACGACGGGAAATAATTTTCAAATTAATTAATGCAACTGATATATTTTGAATTTGGTAAAATAGAAATCATATTTTAATTCATAATGTCAAATATATCATAAGACTATTTTTTGGTATTTTTCTGCAAACTATCATTTTTTGATGAATAGTGAAACCACTAAGTGGTAGTTAAAAAACTAAATTTTTCATAAAACATAATTTTACCGCATCTGTGTGTGGAATTTTGAAAATATGAGAGACACTGTAAATATCAAGGAGTAAAATGTGGCTTAATGTGATTAAAATAATTTTTGTGAATAGTAACTTTTTACATTTATTTATCACGGTTAAAATTAAATATGGTAATTAAGAGTAAAAATGATATTAATATTACCCTAACTCTTCTCCTAATTATATTGGACAAGTTTATCTCGACCAAAAACAACCTTAGGAGTAAAATATTATCATTTAGGTCCACATGGATTAGATTAGGACATTTATTATTATTTAATTCAAAGAAGAGTTAAAAGATTTAAAATCACAGTTTATTCACTAAACAATTTTTAATATAGGGTTATACATATGGTAAATTCAATTTTAAATATTAATTAGAAAGATAAAAATATTTTATTTATAATTATATTTTATTTATTATTTTTATACAATAAATAATTTAATTTATTTATGACACAAAGATGATGCAGTAATTACCATAATAGTGAAAAATTAAAATAATTGATATTATAAATAACAAAATAAATATAATTTGAGACTTTTTATGAATTAAACTAATTTTATAGGTTAATATGACATGTTAGGAATGATTTATCTAACTTTCATCGAAGTAATAATTCTATTATGAATTCACAAAAATCAATTTTCCAAATAGTGTCAAAATTGACAGAAAAGAGTTTTTAAAATAAATATTATATTATTAATTGATATTTAATTCATAAATATCTACGGTTGGTCCAAGAGACTTATATAATGATAGTTTTATCATTAATGGACAAATTTTGGGTCGATTGGAGGTATATAGTAAGTTTATTAACTATATAATATAAAAATACAAAGTGACATGGTAAGTGTCAAACTAATTAACTAAGAGTTAAAACTAAAAGATAAGGTTAATATAATGACCCAAACCTATCTAAATTATTTTTTTGAGTGGTTTTAGTCCCATAACCACCTTAATCTTTAAATAATCCTCTCTAGAGCCATTACAAACTGAAAATGAATTTATTATAAAATAATTTTTCTGTCTTTTCCAAACGTTCCCCTCACCCCTCTTATAAAAGGGCACTCCTCCTTCTCATTAATTCACACTTTCAAAGAATTTTGGTTCAACCAAACCCTGCACACATACTCTCTCAACTTCCCTCACACTAACCTAGAGTCCTTAGATTGATCAGAAAGCCAACCTATGGATCCCTTTTGATCAAATCAAAAGGAAGAACCCGAAGAAGAGGTAATGTTTTCACCACTTTTTTTCAAGTTCATTTCTTCTTCCACTTATTCTTTATTTGTTTTTACCATTATAAAATAATAAATCTAGTATATTATATATACATTGATTTAATTATAAATATGGTACAACCATATTCAGTATTCTATCCATCCCACTAATGTCATGTCACCATACGTGCGTACGTACGACTTACCGTCTCCTCGCCGTGGAGTAATTGTCATTCAATAAATTATTATTTGGATGGGTATAATAATGACGTTTAATTCATGTAAATAATAAATATAACATGATAATTATTCTGTCTATATGATATACTATCCAATTATATATTATTTTAAGATCAAAAGAATGATATTGTCACTTGTGCGTATGTACGGACTACCATCTCCACGAACACGATGACATTCATTCTCCATCATATCCATTCAAGTATAATTCTAATTTGATGATTAAAAATAATGATTAAGGACATGATATAATTCTGGATATGAATAATATACAACCTATCCATAACAAACACGGTTTACATAACAAAGAATATAAAGGAAAACGAGTAAGTAAACACCTGAAATGACGATAATACTATGATATTATTAACAAATCAATGTTAAAATATCATATATGATATCATATTAATGTAAATTATTCTTGTATAATTCAATAAAAATTATTTAACCATTATACAGGATGTTAACCTACCATCGACCAAGGAAAAAGTACAATGTAAGGGGTTTCTTATCTCACTTTTAATTCTTTGTGAATTCCATTGTTCACCACTTATTTATTACATGTGGTGTGTGTACTGCCCATGTTTGTATTCATTGTGTAATATACATTAATTCATGTATATTTACATCATCATTGTACGATCCTTCTTTCATGGAAGTATTTTTTGTATGTTACCAAATCAATAAGGTAATTTGAAATTTCAATTTCCACTCATTCGACTTTACACATACTTCATTGATTATTTTACTCCAAGATTATGTGTAGAATCACTATTCATTTGATTATGTCATAAATTCCACTCCCCATTATGTGGATATAATTTTGAAACACATAATCACACCATTGATAAATTATCAGGTCATCGGTATGAACTTGATAAGAGTAATTTTTTCTCAATATCGATTTGTTGAGTTAAACATCCAATTCATTGGTGTTGTTTTCACAAGAATATGTGTGAATGTCCTTTGATTATTTACACTAAATATCCAATCATATTGAGTGTATTTATATATTTTTCATTCATAATTATGTCATTGATTTATCCTTAACCTACAGATACAGCCATTATGAGAGATTTTATCTCAATTTACATTCCATTGAGACTCATTTATTGTTATAAACCAAATCAGTTTTATATGGTGTTTATAATTTACTTTGACATAATACATCATGAATCCCATTATTCTTATGATATTACAATGTTTTTATTTCCTCAATTATTTTTATTCAAGTGTCTCTCTTTTGGTTTGGAAATCTAAATAAAATGACATTTTAAAATGTTTTAAAGATTGATTATTCTAAATCATTCTCATTAATTTCCTTGTTTTAAAAATTGTTTTAAGGATTTATTTATATGGACATTAATGTTTTAAAATAAAAATTCTTTTTAAAAGTTTCAAAGTGGTGTGGGACACTTTGATTCTAAAATCCCTTTTAAATGCATTCTTGACAAATATTGTTACTTTTTAATGATTTCAAGAAAAGGTGCATATTTAACTATAATTGTTTTGATGATTATGTTCATCTATGTAAATATCTGTCAACATTCACGATTGAGGTTAATATGATATAATAAAATCTTCCATATTGTATCGAATGAGTTAGGTTTGACTGTGGATGATTTATTTTTATACCATTCATAGTTTGTGGATAAAGTATTGACATTTCGTAAGCTAGTTTTAATACAAATGTTTATGTTATGTTTAAAACTTTTCATATGAGGAATGCATTGAACTTAGTAAGTGACAGGTGGAGCCTGCTATAGCTCCTCGATGCATCGGTAGGTCTCATGAGACAAACTAGTGTCTTGGCACGAGGCCTTGAAAAAATATTATTTTTAGTCTTGGCACGAGGCCTTGGCTACGTTGTTATGATAGTCTGGCATTATGCATTCTGTCATTATGAAAGTGGATATTAATATTTTCATGTGATTATTCTACTATTAGAATATCCATGTGAACAAGTAAATGGAATTATTTCATTTTATCCTTGCCATATTATGTTGAAGTACATGTTTAAAATGCTTTTGTTTTAGTTATACATTGCCTTTAATTTTTATGTTTATTTATGAATGTTTCTGCTATATTGTTATTCTTACTGAGCATCTGAACTCACCCCTTTCAATTTTTTATCTTTCCCAGGATGTGAAGAAGTAATTTATGAATGACCTATAGGGATAGTATGAGAGGATATGATGACAAGATTTTGTAGTAGTTTTTTTACCTTATGATGTAATGTAAGATTTCATGAATATATCCAGTGTTTCCAAGGCTACTAAACAAATCAGTCTTTCGAGACTTTATATTTTGTGATCATGACAATGTTATGTAATAATGCACCGACTTTGGGTAACTGGGGTCGGGGAATTACAGTTTTTATCAGAGGAAGTTTAGTACAAACCTTGGAAGATAGATTTAGACAAAATCTTATTAGATAACATATACCTAAGATGAACTTTGAGGATTAGTATAGAAGAACATCCTAGAATTTTGGTATTGTAGATATTTTGTGAGTTTTCCAAGAAATACATCCCTGTCTGGATACGAGCAGGTAGAGGAGGCTCTAGCACAGATGTACCTAGGGGTAAAACCTGAAAACACTACTTGGAGGTAGACTTCAACGAGAACTGGTGCACGAAAACGGGCCTTGCTGCACTCTTGGTTACGACACTCCTAGGGGATATGCTTAGGATAATTTACATTTTATTTACAAACCGATTTGAAGTATTATATATATAAGATGAGATTAAATGACCATAGTTAATCCTAATGTGTTTCAAATTGAGAATATGGTGACATGTTAATCTCTAAATGATTTTATGACTACTGTTACTCACACAATGCATTCTAGTTTTAGTGAATGGCTGTATTCCAAGGAAGTCATAGTAACTTTCATAATGATGTTCAAGGTGGGAGCGATGGTGGAAATGAGCAACAAAATGGAGTGTTGATTGGCGTAAAAGATATCGTGTTCATGCCAAATCATTTTTCCAAAAATATGATCATAAAAATATATATTGACCAACTCCCGGACTCAAAAAGGAAGGGAAAGGTGATGAATGATAAGAGCTCCAACAATGGAGACCATGGAGAAATGAATCCGCAATTTCCATCATGTAGGAAATGTGGAAGGAGACACCTAGGAAAGTGTCTCAATGGGACAAAGAAATGCTTTACGTGTGGGAAGGAAGGACATAAAGTTGGGAATTGCCGAAGAAAAGTGAAGAGTACTATAGAAGAAGATAAAAATGGTCCCAAGAATCCATTTACAGTCATTTGTCGTAAATGTAGGGGACCTGGCCATTACCTGAGTGAATGCCCTATTCTATAGGATATTTTCTTGGTCAAAGAAGAAGCTATGTAAAAATAAATGGTTGGAGAAATGTTTATAATGTAATAGTTCTCCTTGTTGATGGGTTTACTTTTGAATAATATTGTATTGTATTTATAACCCTTCATTTTGCCATGTGAGAATGAAATTTTAGTAAGAATTATCTTTTCTCTTGTTGATAATGTTATAAATAACCATTTGGTTTTATATGATCATTGGATTTGAGGAAATTACAAGTTATTATAATTTGGGATGAAAATGCAAGGTATCATATAACATTTGTGGTTAAATTATGTTATGGTTATTTTGAAGAATTTATCTCATTTTGGTAATGTTATAAAATATAGTTTTTTAAAAAGGACAACATGTAGACCGTGTGACAACCCGTCACATCGGGCAAAGCTGTGGTAATCAAACCAACAACCAATGTGAAATTAGGATTTATCGCCTACCATGGGACTACGTGAATTCCCTGGTTAGTGTGACTATTATTTTTAGTTAAATGATTTTATTGATCAATAATAATTTGATTTTGGATCTTATGTCTTATCAATTGAATACCCATAGTATAGGAAAATGATTTGGTGATTAAGTGATAAATGTTATTTTGGAAGTTGTTCACTTTTTCCATTTACATTTCCTACTAGGAGACAAATGACCGTTTGTCCCAACACAAGATTGTGATTTTCTTATTGTTAAGTTTATCCTGATCATGTTTTCTATCCCTCTCCATCAGAACTTAACACTTAATTTATCAACCATATCCATGTTTTCCAACATGGAATCCTAGTATGGGTTATCTTGGGCGACCTTTATACCTCTCTTCCTTTCTTTTAAAGTTATAGTTTTATTGACTCTTTTTCTAATGTGGGACTTTCCATTATATACTAAAGCCCAATTTTAAGAAAATTTTGAAGATGCAATTTATTGAAGTAGGGGAGAATGTAACACCGTAACCTTCCACGGTATGTTTCCCTTCGAATAATAAAATGGTGTGCATTGCACGCAACTTTGAGATTCTAACACACCAAAACCAATCAAACTAGCCGTTATGAATAGTAATACTTAATTTTTGAAATTTTATACATTTTATCTTTGGAAATGGGCTTCATTTTTTGATTCGTAATATCAAAATTAGATTAGGGTGAAATTTTGGTACTTTTCGGATAACTTTCAGATTTTGATGAATACTGAAAATTACTAAATTATAATTAAAAACAACTTTTTTAATAGAAATAATTAATAGTGATAAATTATTAATTTGAGTGGTTTTAAAGAATATTTAGAATATATTTTTACCATTTAATATAATTTTGTTCATTGGATGTAATTTCACATTTAAACCAGACATAAACAAGTGTCAATCTATTGATAATTATTATCTCTAAATAACACGCTATTTGTTTTGACGACGAGAATTAATTTTTAAATTAATTAATGAAACTGATATGTTTTGAATTTGGTAAAATAGACATCATTTTTGAATTCATAATGTCAAATATAGAATAGGCCTAATTTTCTGTATTTTTCTGGAAACTTTCATTTTTTTGATAAATAGTGAAACCACTAAGTGGTAGTTAAAAAATTGAATTTTTAATAAAACATAATTTTACCTCTACTGTTAGTGGAATTTCGAAAATCCGAGAGACACGGTTAATATCATGGAGTAAAATGTGGTTCAATGAGATGAAAATAATTTCTGGTGAATAGTAACTTTTTACTTTTATTTACCACAGTTAAAAGTAAATAGGGTAATTAAGGGTAAAAATGATATTATTATTACCCTAAAACATTTCCTAATTCTATTTTACAAGTGTATCTCAACCAAAAACAACCTTAGGAGTAAAATATTATCATTCAGGTCCACTTGGATTAGATTAAGACATTTATTATTATTTAATTCAAAGAAGAGTTAAAAGAGTTAAAATCAAATTTTATTCACTAAAACATTTTTAATATAGGGTTATACATAAGGTAAATGAAATTGTAAATATTTATTAGAAATATAAAAATATTTCCTAAATAATTATATTTTATTTATAATTTTTTGAAAATAAATAATTTAATTTATTTATGACACAATGATTATGCAATAATTACTAGAATAGTGAAAAATACACATAATTGATATTATAAATACCCAAATAAATATAATTTGAGACGTTTTATGAATTACACTAATTTTATTGGTTAATATGACATGTCAGGAATGATTTTATTAACTTTTTTCGAAGTAATCATTCTGTTATGATCTTCACAAAAATCAATTTTCCAAATAGTGTCAATATTGACATAAAAGAGTTTTTAAAACATATATTATATTATTAATTGATATTTAATTCCTAAAAATCTAAGGATCGGCCAAGATACTTATATAATGATAGGTTTATAATTAATGGATCACTTGAGGGTCTCTTGGAGGTATATAGTAAGTTTATTAACTATATAATATAAAAATACAAAGTGACATGGTAAGTATCAAACTAATTAACTAAGAGTTAAAACTAAAAGATAAGGTAATTATAATGACCCAAACCTATCTAAATTCTATTTTTTGAGTGGTTTTCCACTAATTCCCACCTTAACCTCTAAATAAACCACTTTGGAGCCATTATAAACCGAATAAGAATTTATTATAAAATAATATTTCAAGCTTTTCCAAAGGTGACCTTCACACCTCTTATAAAAGGGCACCCACCCTTCTAATTAATTCACACCTTCAAAGCCTTTTGGATCGGACAAAACACTCCCAAATACACTATCAACATCCCTCACACTAACCTAGAGGCCTTTGATTGATCATATAGACTACCTAAGTATCCCTTTTGATCAAATCAAAAGGAATAAACCGAAGAAGATGTAATGTTTTCACCACTTTTTTTTCAAGTTCCTTTCTTCTTCCACTTCTTCTTTCATTGTTATTACCATTATAAAATAATAACTCTAGTATATTATATATAATTTTATGTTATTATAAATATTGTACAACCATATTCAGTATTCTATCGATCCTTTGAATGGAATGTCACCGTACTTGTGTACGAACGACTTACTATCTCTACGTCGTGGTATAATTGCAATTCAATAAATTATTATTTGGATAGGTATAATAATGAAGTGTAATTCATTTAAATAATAAATATAACATGATAATTATTCTGTCTATATGATATACCATCCAATTATATATTATTTTATCATCAAAATAATTATATTGTCGCTCGTGCATACGTACAGACTACCGTCTCCACGAAAGCGATGCGATTCATTCTCCATCATATCCATTCAAGTATAATTATCATTTTATGATTAAAAATAATGTTTAAGGACTTGATATATTTCTAGATATGAATAAGATAAAACCTATCCATAATAAACACGGCTTACGTAACAAAGAACATAAAGGAAACGAGTAAGTTAACACCCGAAATGACGATAATACTAAGATATTATGAACAGATCAATGATAAAAGATCATATATGATATCATATTAATGTAAATGATTATTGTATAATTCAAGAAAAATTATTTCACCATTATAAAGGAGGTTATCCTACTGTTGACCAAGTAAAAAAGTGCAAAGTAAGGGGTTTCTTATCTCACTTTTAATTCTGTGAGAATTACATTGTTCACCACTTATTTATTACATGTGGTGTGTGTACTGCCGATGTTTGTATTCATTTTTTAATATAATTTAAATCATGAATATTTACATCATCATTGGATGATCCTTCTTTCATGGGTGTATGTTTTGTATGTTACCAAAACAATAAGAGGATTTGAAATTTCAATTTCCACTTATTCGGCTTTACGCATACTTCATTGATTATTTTACTCCACGATTATGTGTAGAATCACTATTCATTTTATTATGTCATAAATTCCACTCCCATTTCTGTGGTTATACTTTTTATACACATAATCACTCCATTTATAAATTATCAGGTCATCGGTATGAACTTGATAAGAGTAATTTTTACTCAATCTCGATTTGTTGAGTTAAGCATCCAATTCATTGGTGTTGTTTTCACAAGAATATGTGTGAATGTCCTTTCATTGTTTTACACTAAATATCCAATCATATTGAGTGTATTTATATTTTTCACTCATAATTATGTCATTGATTTATTATGAACCTAAGGATACGGCCTTTGTGAGAGATTCCATCTCAATTTACATTCTATTGAGACTCTTTTATTGTTATACACAAAATCACTTTTATATGGTGTATATAATGTACTTTGACAGAATATATCATGAATCCCTTTATTCTCATGATATTAAAAAGTTTTTATTTCCTCAATTATTTCTATTGAAGTGTCTCTCTTTTGGTTAGGAACACTAACTAAAATGACATATTTAAATGTTTTAAAGATTGATTATTCTAAATATTTCTCATTAATGTACATGTTTTAAAAATGGGATTAAGGAATTATTTATATGGATATTAACGTTTTCAAATCAAAATTCCTTTTAAATGTTTCAAAGTGGTATGGGACACTTTGATTCTAAAATCTATTTTAAATTTATTCTTGACAAATGGTGTGACTTTTAAATGATTTCAAGAAAAAGGGGGATATTTCACTCTAATTGTTTTGATGATTATTTTCATTTATGTCAATATCCTTAATCATTCTCGATTGAGGTAAATATGATACAATAAAATCTTCCATATTGTATCGAATGAGTTATGTTTGACTGTGGATGTGCTATTTTTATACCATTCATGGTTTGTAGATAAAGTATTGACATTTCGTATGCTAGTTTTAATATGAATGTTTATGTTATATTTAAAACTTTTCATATGAGGAATGCATTGGACTTAGTAAGTGACGGGTGGAGCTCACTATAGCTCCTCGATGCATCGTTAGGTCTCGTGAGACAAACTAGTGTCTCGGCACGAGGCCTTGTCAAAATATTTTTTGTAGTCTTGGAACGAGGCCTTGGCTACGTGGTTATGATAGTCTGGCATTATGAATTCCGTCATTATAAAAGTGGATATTAATATTTTCATGTGATTATAAGACTAGTATAATGTAAATGTGAATAAGTAAATGGAATTATTTCATTTTATCCTTGCCATATTATGTTTAAGTTCAAGTGTAAAAGGCTTTTGTTTTAGTTATACATTGCCTTAAATATTTATGTTTATTTATGAAATTTTCTACTATATTGTTATCCTTATAGAGCATCTGAGCTCACCCCTTTTAATGTTTTATTTTTTCTAGGATGTGAGGAAGTAATTTATGAATGACCTGCAGGTATATTATAAGAGGATATGAAGACAAGATGTTGTTGTATTTTTTTTACCTTATGATGTAATGTAAGACTTCATGAATATATCAATTATTTCCAAGGGTACTAAAATAATTGGTCTTTCGAGACTTGATCTTTTGTGATCATGACAATGTTATTTAATAATGCACGAACTCTGGGTACCTGGAGTCAGGGCATTACATGTGACACTAGGATGGAAGAGCCTAGAAGAATGTTGTGGTATGTTGGGCAGGGAGAAAAAGTATTTGGGGTAGCATTTTACTCCTAGAATGGTGATATGCATTGATTTATCCATGTGGATGTTTGGGAGGACACAAGGGTTGATGGAATGGGTTGATGTTGGGAATACCTATTGTTAAAAAAATTGGATACCTACTAAATAAGTTTTTTTATCTACATTACCTCACACACTAGTTGTTGAAGATGGGTTTCTTACACTCTTTTCCAAGGCATTCGATGGTGTGTGGGGTATGTTACAAGCATTTAGTGATTATCTTGTCATGGGTGGATGAGTCAACACTCCTGCTATAGGTCTAAATGTCTCAATTGTTGGTTTATATACTCCTCATGTTGATACCATTCTATTGGTAGATTAGAATGTCTTCCTATAATATATATATATATTTATTTAATATGGTAATGATTGTTAAATAAATGTAAAATTAATAGTTATCACGTGGGGTTGGACCTTGTAGGTATGCAATTTTGTGGTTATATTTTTGAGAAATAATGGACCAAATTTCTTATTCTTGAAGGGCTTGTAAAATTTTTCTGATGCTAATGAAATTTTCTTTTGGAATGATGATTGTTAATTAATTGTTAAAAAATAAACTAAATAAAATTAAACTCATAAAAATGGATAAGGTAATTTAATATATATCATTAATTTTTTGTGTGGTTATATGATATCTGGTATGAGTAGTGGATACTAGGATTTTGAGAGACGTATGACGAACTTGAGTGTAATAATAGGTTATTAAAATAGTGTGGATTTGAACGATATTATATCATGTACAATTTATGTTTCTATGTGCTCTCCATACTATCAGTTAGGGAAACTAACAACTTGGAGATTCTAAGCATTCAAGGGGTGCTTTCCATAAAAATTTGTTATAGGATGGATGGATGACTACCCCCTTCGGCCCCACAATCTTCTCATAGTAGTTACCAATGCTAGTATACACGGTGGATAGTTTTCCCTATATATGTCTTTTGAGTGTCATAATGTCTTGGTTATTCAAACACCTATATTCTGTAAATGGATTCATAAAGTGTACAATAGGTTTATCATATATGGGTTGTGATGGGTTGAGGTTCATAACATGGTGTATAGGTTGTAATGGCATGAGGTATAATACCTAATATATAGTACATGTTATGAGGGTTTGGTGTCTCCGAAAAACTACTCGAGAAACATTGGTTATATCGACATGGTGGTGTAATGAATGAGGTGCATGTTGGAGTATGAGGTTCATGTTGTGGTGATTCGCCAAGGGGCCTTTGGGTTAGCCTTTTGGAGAGAGATGCTCAGGATGAGCGGTGTTGGGAAAAAATGGAAAACCAATGGAGATGAGGTATATATGGTACCCCTAATGTTATTTGTCATATTATATTCTATTTTATGCAACTCAGGGTAATAATATCTATGGTGAGGATTTTAACATAGAAGACCCATTTAGGTGAGGAGTTAGTTTCACTTGTTTTTCACTTTTCTTTTGTATGATTTATTTACATTCTCATGAGATGTTGTCGGAAGAATATTACTATTTATACTTTTCTATGCCCCATACATTTATATAATCTATTTTTCAGCTCAGTTGGGAAATGTTTGAGACCAATATAGTTAATACTATCTTGTGGGTTTTACGGGATATTTGGACTTTGTGGTCGTTGTCATCTATACATTCATTATTGGTACAATAGTTTTTATTTTTGTTATACTATTTTGTTCATGAAATTACATTTGAGTACATGGGTTACTTATATATTTTATTATGTGAATGATTTTGTTTGTGACTATAATATCTCTCCCGTCTTCATGTGTTCTCATATAGTGTAATTCATCCCATATGAATGCTTATTATATCATTGGTGATTTGGACTAACCAAGGGCCTACTAGAGGTGTGATTTAGGGGTAATTGTATACCTTCTCCCATTCATGTCCTTTGAGAGGTAAAAATTGCATGGAGTGGTCATGAAAGAGTTTTTTCAGTGGTCTGGTTGAAGGATGGAATGGATTTTTGATTTAATAACTGATGATGTTTCATGGTATGGTAGGGATAAAATATCAACTATGTTTAGGAAGTCCTGTTAACATGACAGACCAGCTGAAACACAGCTATTTAGGTTCCACTGTGATAAGATGTATGGTCCTTTAAGAATATAGAGGCTCTTAAATGATGTGATACTATATTCATGGTAGAGATAGTGGAATGGATTATTCATCCTTTCTTCTATCTATTTTTTAATTGGGTAGATTTTGGGATATGTTAACTTAAAATAAATAAAATAAAATAATAAATTAATGACAATGTCTATCATATTATTGGTTTAGGAACTCTAGTTGTTTTTAATTTTGCAGGTATGGCTCCAAGTTGGAATCAACATCAGGTTCACATAGAAGATCTTCAATAGGTTGCACAAATAAGATCGTCAATGATTAGGGTTTGACGACAAATATTCATAGAGGAGGACCCTCTAATAGTTTTAGAACTAGAGTCTGTAGTGGTATAGGGGATCCGTTTGAAATGTTGTTAAAGATGACACATTATAAGATGGAGATATATCCTTCATATGGATCCAGGTTTTAAGGAGACTTGTTTATTATTAATTATGATGATGATGTTTGGTGAAGCGAGGAAGTTATGGTTCTTGTTTCTTAGAGATCACATAGAGTCAAAAGTCCCATGGGAGGATATTCGAGACTAGTTTAAAGTTGTTTCTATTTATACATCTGAAAAGTAGGATAATAACCAAAAGATTATTACCCTCTAGCAGTGGAGTTCCTGTTTTGGAGAGTTTTGAATCTTTTTCAGGAACCTTTTGGGATATAATCTGGACATATTTACAATTGAAGAGGATAGAGCGATGCATTTTTAAAAGTCTGTTCATCCAGATATCCAGCTCCAGGTCACCCTATTAATGCTGAAGAAGTATCATGGGGTATTGGAAAGAGAAGAGGACTTCAAGAAGACATTATCCAAAACCATATCATCTAGATATGGGATCCATCAGGATTCTTCACAAAGAAAACCTTAGTTCTGGGGTTCCCAGTTGTCCGCACGGGCATCATATTAGCCAACGGTAGGTCCCAATACTCAATATCGTGTTTTTTCCATGGTGATGTCTCTCATACCTATACTAAGGGATCAGAAATGTGTATTATCTTGTGTAGAATGAGTTCATCAATAGATAGAGTTCTCGAACATTCAGAGTATTTAATGTGTGCTAGGTGTTGCACTCTAATATCCTATGTTGACTCAGTTCCAACCGAGGCAGCAGTAGTAGGTTTCACTAGTTGTGGATCAGCAGAGAGAAGAGGATGTGTGATGAGGATATCATCAAGACACTACATGTCCTTAGAGATTAGATAGAATCTATGGAGGTGGCCATTATAGAGAGTCCATTATGAGGGTCATGTTAATCTTCATGATTCACCATTTCTTGGGCCTTGCGAGCCAGGTGTTATTTGAGGTAAGTTGCACATTTTTCCTACATGGGTGTCAGACATGTTTGATTCAGTATATTGGGACACTTTCATATCACATTCCCTTCTCTATTATTCAAGACATGATGTAAAGTGTCTTCCACTGCCCTTTCCCATGACAATTCTAGTTGGAGGTTGAGTGGAATTTTTTGAAGTATGAAGAGACTATAAGCTAGTTCACGGGAACCACAACTCTTTAGATATTTCCTATGGTTTCTAATAAAACAATATAATGTCATATTTAGAATGTATTCGTTGAATTAAGTGAAGGATATCACAAATTTATTATTATGTTTTGATGTATAATTCGATGTAGATAGAGAAAAAATAGTATTGGTTGATGAGAGAGACCCTCAGATGGGTCAGAGGAAGGTTCATTCCTTTTCATCATTTATGGATGAGAAGATGATGATTTCGTCAGATGTTTAGTAGTTGGTGTTTCACTTGACTATGGAAGACTCCCCAGATGATCAACTAGAAGATTTTTTTATGTTAAATTTATTTCAAGAGATGATATTTGGGATCACACTACAGTTGCTGTGTATCATATATCGATGTCTCTATAAATGATAGAGTATTGCAAGTTGTGGGATATTCATATACAATTAAATTGTCTTTTTTTGTGGTTTTTTCAGATGAGTGTCTCACTAGGGGAGGAAATATTTTTTTCATTAAGAAGGCTAATAATAGTTTGTGACTACGTATAGATTATCACCACATTAACCATGTGATAGTGAAGAACAAAAATCAAATTCCATGGATTGATTATTTATTCAATCAAATTTCAGTTGAAATTTGGTTCTCGAAGAATTATTTTTTGTCATGATATCACCAGATTCATGTGAAGGAAGAGGATATTCTGAAGATTATTTCCCATTGTGTACATTATAATTATGAGTTCATTGTGATTCCATTCAGTGTGATGAATTATTCAGGTGTGTCCAAGTGTGTAATGAATGCTATGTTCTATGACTTCTTGCACTTGTCTAGGGTGGTTCTCATCGACGACATCCTTCATTATTCTTCTTATGAAGAGTATGATAATGACACCATTCATGTCATTTTTATAGTTCTTCATCATCAACAGAGGTTTGGGAAGCTATAAATGTTTTCTATTTGGGCTCAGGACATTTGTTTATTATAGAATGTTATATCCTAGTTGGAATAAGTAGTAGATTTTCTGATGATAGAAGCAGTTGTGTCTTGGGAATCCCCTAACAAAGTGGTAGATATGTGAAGTTTCATTGGTCTTTATGGATATTATAGGATGTTCAGATTTGATTTTTCATGGGTAGTGACTCCTCTAATATTGTAAAACTGAAAGGATCGTGAGTTTTTGTGGACTGATCTGTTTCAATAGGCTTTGGATTGTCCTAAAGAGAAGTTAATAAGTGCTAGAAGTTATTTTTTACCAATAGAAGGAGCTTAGTTTAAGGAATTATTTGATGCTTCATATCTTGGGTTGGAATATGTTTTTGATGGTTCAGATATTTGTAATTTCTTATGGTTCTTATATATAATGTCCCCATTCGCATAAATATTCTACCCATGGTATCATGAAGGTGGATGTGGGGTTTTCTTTGATGTTGTGGAGACATTATCTCATCAGTGTGTAGTTTTTGGTCCACACCGATCATAATATTCCGAGGTATGTTTTCTCATAGTGTAACTTAAACTTGTGCCACAATCGATGGATGGAGTTATTAATAGATTATTAAGATAAAATTTCACAGACACATGGGAATGGTAATTTTGTGGCTAATGCATTGAGTATGATGTTGTGTAGTGATGCAATTCATGAATCTAGTGATTCTGCAAGAGTAACAGATGAACATTAGACATCACATATAAATATTGAAGATGTTCGGGGTAGATGATGTCAATTTTAATTGATGTTAAAATAATATATAGTGAATCATATGGTGTAATTATTGTTGTGGGATCTTGGGGTGGATGTCTGTAGAGACTAATTTGTTTGTGGTGAGGCCACTGGTCGTTGGAATGAAGATGAACTAAACTAAGTGTTGTTCCATGGAATAATTTTAATTTAATTAAATATTTATGAGGTTTTTCTACCAGTGTTATATAGATAGTCTTTGGTAGTTCGTCCTGGTGGGGAGAAGTTGTATCAATCTTTGATATGTCATTTTTGGGGTCCTGATTTGAAGCATGTCGTTACAGAGTTTGTGTCTTGATTTTGGTCTACCTGAAGGTTGATGTTGAGCACCCAGTTCCTAGTGGTTTTATCAATTCATTAGATGTTCCCCAGTAGAAGTGGGAGGAAAGTCTAGTGGGATATTTTTCTATATTACATCGATCTAAGGAATTATGTGATGGTATATGAGTTGTAGTGGATTGTTTAATGAAATCAGTCCAATTTATTGGGATCAATGAGTCGAACTGTGTTGATGTTCTGTCGAGGCATTATCTGTATGGGGTCTGCAGACACAACGGAGTCACAGAGATTATCATTATTTAATGATATCTTAATATTTTCCCTATGGTGATTAGAGGACTCTAACATAATTTTTTTTTTCAACTATGTCGTAGCACTACTTTTCATCCACAATTGGATGGTCAGAAAAAGAAGAACCATCTGGACTCATGAATACTTGTTTCAATCTTGTTTCATGGAGTTTAGAGGTTCATGGGTTAAGATAATTACCTTTTTTAATTCACATACTAAAATTTATTTCACTATAACATTGGTATGGCGTTTTTTGAAGGCTTGTATGCCCAACACTATTGTTCTCTATTATGTTGTATGAGGGTGGGAGAGTCAGCAATTCTCATTTTGGAACTAGTAAAGAATATGACATACATATATTATCAGATTCATGAGAGAATTAAGGAATCAAAATATCATCATAAATGTTATACAGATCATAGGAGGAGACCTCTAGAATTCACTGTTGGAGATCATGTGTTTCAAATAGTAACACGTCATAATGGGATGTTATAGTTTTTTCAGTGGATTATGAATTCTCCCATGTTTGTTGGGACTTTAATTGTGTTGGATCATGTTATAGTAGTGGTATATTGTTTAGAACATACATCCATAGATGATATAGATACATTTTGTTTTTCACATGTCACTGTCGTGTCATTTTATTCATGATGACGCTCAAGTCATCGATTGGGATGAGATTGATGTGGAAGTTCTTGAAACATTTGAGGCGAGAACTATTAATAACCATGAGAGCTAAGAGAAGGTATTTAATGGACATTCTATCCCCATGGTTTGTGTCTTGTCACATAATATTGGAATGGAGGAGAGTACCTAGGAATGTGAGTTGTGGAATTGTGCTGAGTAGCTCGATATATTTGATGATTAGCTCTTCTCTTGAAATATTGTACATTTGACGGGTGTATACCATTTATATTTATGAGATTTATTTCTCTTATTTCATTTTGGGTATTTATCTATTTATTGATTTATCTCAAAAAAGTGTGCATTTATAATCTAGTTTGGGGTTTTTCATCGATTTTCACTTGTTCCTCTAGTGAGGTGCTAAGATCATGTGGCGGTAAATGCAAGGAGAGGTATATAAAAGGGTGGTAATTCGGATGACTGATTTTTATTTCATTAATAGTTTGGTTTTAGATTAAAGAGGATGATAATTTTTTGAGTGGTATCTGATATAAGGAAGTGGATCCACATGGATAAAACATTTTATTGTTTTTCATGATTGATGTTCTCAGAGGAGGCATGTAAGAAGTATAGAGATGTTTGGTTAAATAAAATCTTGAAAGGGGGTGTTACACACCATGTAACTATAAATAATTAAATTAAATCGAGTTTCATGGGGTGTTTCTTTATTTGAAACAGTGATATATGATGTGTATATTTATGGAGATTTAATATTTATATAAAGAGTATAAGAAACATATTTTTTGGCACAAACTGACCTAGAGTAACTACATAATGTGAAAGGGGATTTCACATTAAGTATTACCCTCATGATATATGGTTTTTTAAATATTTCAGCCTATAAGGTTGTAAAACCCTATGGCTTCTTCCTCTCTCCCTCTCAACCCAGAATACCTGGCACTCACCTACGTGGAGTTTTAGAGATCCCTTCAATGAGGATCGGTCATGGGACTACATCATTGATCCTTCTATTAATCATGTTGTTTTTCATCCATTTTCTAGTGGTTACTCCTGATATAATCTTATTTCTCTAACATAATATTTCCTTGATATTGAGAATGATCTATTGTGGTTATAATTTAATTTTCCATTGTTGTAGGTACGTGTGGTTTTGAAGTGGCATCCGCAGGAGTATGCAGCAGTTTTGAGAGAGGTGATCACGATCCGTTGTGTTGATCTATTATTTTGAGAAGAAAATAGATGACCTATTGAGGTATGAGATTTTTTTCTTCTCTATTATTTATGTGAAATCGTAGAGTTATAATGGGTTTTCCCCTTGGATCACAATGTAACTGGCATAATAATAATATGAACCATATTTATGAATTGGTATCCATCGCAAAACAATGTTCATTATTTATAAATTTATTATGGATTTTCCATCAATTTCTAGATAGAATTTTATATATTCCTTTCTTGGTTTATCATGTTGTTTTTTATGGTAATTGGTAAAGAATGTAAAGAAGGAATTAATAAATTAATAATCAGCTAAAAGATAAAGAGGCATGTTTAATGAATATAGTTGTTGTTGTTTTAATTTATTGTTTAACAACTTTATGGAGATATGAATGTATAATGTAATTGGTTTATGAACTAGAATAATTATTATTATTTGTTATAGATGAATAATTTAATGAAAAATTAATGGTTCAATTAATATGTGAAAGATTTTGATATTTTGTTTCTTAGGTTGCTGTAGTTGGATCCTGGGAAAAAATAATTAGTTAATTCATGATGGAATAAGAACTAGTTTTTTGATAATGATAATTCCTTTATGAGGAATATAATTACCACTTTATTGTGTAAGAAATGTTTTTAATTATTGTGAGTTATGATACATCATTGTGTGTGAAGGTCGAATGACTTTGGATAGGGTCCATAGTCAAGTTTCTATGTTTATTTCAACTTCTTGAGATGTGTTCTGGATCTGAGACTTGTGATATGTGGGGATCAGAGGCCCATATGTTATGTTATCTTCTGATGGACATTCTTGGGTGGATATTGTTGTATGTGGAAAGGAAATACTAATAATTTTATAAGTAGTTGATACCTAACGTCGGAATATTCGTATGTTTATATACGTGGGTGTTGGAGTGGATATCAGCGATGATGGAATTGGTTGAAGATAGGATTAACAATTGATATTAATGTGTGATTCCTGTTGAATCTATTGTTTTTTATCTAATTTACTTTTACCAATGCTTGAGGAAGAAGGTTTTTCTTACTCTCCTTCCATGGAATGTGAATACACAGTTGGCATGCCACGTGCTTTCTATATTTATCTTCTTGTGGTTGGATGGGTCAACCCATCTAATATTGGAAGAAAAGACTCGATATGTAGTTCATGAACTCACCATGTTGAGAAACCACCTATTTTTTATTTTATATGGTTATCCAAGAATACCAAGAAATATGGAAAGTAGTAATGATTGAAAAGTTAATGAATAAATGATTTTTAACCTGTGGGGTTTGAGCATGTTGGGATGCAATGATGAGGTTATATTTTTTAGAAACATTGGACTCAGATTATTGATTCCTGGAAGTAATGGAACATTGTTGTGATGCTAATAAAATGTAATGCGTTTAAGATAATAGTTATTAATTGTAAATTAATTGATTAATGTAATGTAAAACAGATTAAAACAGATTATGTTATTTAATGTAAATCTATAAATGGTTTCGTTTTTTAATGATATCTAGTCTTAACAGTGGCATCCAAGTGTTTGAGATTTGTTAGCTGTAGTTGATTCAATTACTAGGTTATGCCCATAATTTTGTTTTGAGATATATTATATAATGTAATTTTTTATATTCTACATCACCATGTTGGTTACGGAATCTAACACCCCAAGAATTTTAATCCATGGGGACTGTTTTCCACAACATCTTGGTGTTAGGATGGATGGATAGATACCCTATTGGGCCCAACTCACATGTCTTGGTATATACATGTGCTAGTATGAATTACAGTTAGTTTTCCATACATATGTTTCTAGAGGGTTGTAATGGATTGATTTTATTAACACAATTATATTTTATATATATTTTCTTAAATGATATGATATGTATTACTAGAATATGATGTGATGGAATGAAGATCCTTACTCGGTGTATGGGGTATATAATACCCAATTATACACATTATGTGGTCTATGGTGGCTCCCAGAACATAGACTATATCTTTTTAAATGTAGGTGTGGTGGGGTGATGTATTGGTTCATTTGGACATATGTGGTGCATGTTATGGTGCTTCACCCATTGACTATGGGGTCACCTTTATTAAGAGATATGATTTGGACGTGCGGAATTGGGAAAAAACAAACTATTTGGGAAGTATTAGTAGGGTTACCTTGATATTCATTTTAATATAATATTCTATTTTATGCAATACATAGGGATTTTAGAAATGGAGAGGCTTGGAACATAGTATACCTCTTTAGATTAGGAGTGAGATTCACTTGTTATTCACCTTTCTTTAATATCCATTCATTACATTTGAATGAGTGTATCTAAGGACGAACCTAATAAGTATAAAATTTTTGTCACTCTATATATATTTATATTGTATTTCAGGTAAGTTGGATCAGGTTGGATATTGTTCTAGTCACTACATGCTTGTGTGTTGTAGGAGCTGTTTTGTATTTGGTGTGGCTGTCGTCTTTACTTTAATTTTTCGTACTTTAGTTTCTCCTTTTAGTTGTAGTAGTTCTTGTTTGAAATTATTTTTTAGTACTTGTGTTTATTTTATATTATATTATAAGGATGTGATTGTTTGTGTTTATTTTATATTTCCCTTCTTTATTTGTTCTCTTAAAGGGTAAGTCAACCCATCAAATGTTTATTATACCCTCGTTGCTAGTATCCATCCTGGAGACAATCTGGGGTATGAATTAGAGTTCACTATCTCTCTTCTCCCATTTATGGGCCTAGAGGGGTAATAATTTTGGGGAGGGGGTCATGGATAACACAATTAAATTGCATTCATATATTAGATATCAATTCCATTCAATATATGTAAATCATTTATCCCATATACTCATCCTTAAAAACCCATTTAATTGATCAAATATTATATCTCCATAACAATAATAATTTTAATATTCACATGATATTCAATATTATTTCATTTTTTTCTCTATAATATTATATTTTTTCACTATATAATTCCTGAGAAAATTCAATCATACTACCATAGTGCATGAATAAATTAGAATACATGACTTATTTTGGAATTTGTAATGTTTTAGAGTGGAATATATCCTACGAAATTAACATAATGACACCCCCTATTTTGGCCATATCCTTATAGAATGAATAATTCTCCAATTTTATAAACATATTTTTATTGAATTCATCCACAAATTTCTTTATAGTGTGATAATTTCTTTCTACAATATAGTCAATCCATTTTATTCTTCATAGACATTCTTCATCACCAAAACAAGTTTATTAAATCATGTATTACTCACAAAAACATCATGATGTCTAATATTTTAAAAATATTACACCATAATCATAGTTATACTCTTCCAAATATATATATCTATAAATATGAATTTTTCATAAAATCAATATCATTTTTTTCATTTTGGAATCACATATGAATTCCCAAAAACATATAAAGAATTCTTATATATCGCTATGTTAATTTATATTTTTTCAATGAATATGAGACTCTTAGATATTGTAAATTTGACATTTACATATGATCTGAAATCATTCATAAACTTTTCAAATTAACATGAATATTATTCGAACCTTAAACTCTCGAGAATCATTCATCATAGATCATATTTTCACATTGATATTTTCCAATTATGTACCCACTTGTACAAGGAACCCCCTATGAAAGAGTTTATTATTCTTATGTATCATATTTTAATTCCTAAATTTTTTAAATTTTGATTCATATTCATCCTTCATGTAAATCTTACATATCATGTACATTGATAAACATTCAATAACATTTTAATCTATTTTACTCTTATGATTGGAGTGCACTATCATATATTGAGGAATATTAAACCTTATTATATATAAATATACATATAAACATATTTTTTGAATCTATGTAACCTAACATTAAATTTTTTATAGTTTAAATAAATTTCTTGTCATCAAGAAAATAATTCCAAAACATATAGATCACAAAATTTACAATGTAGAATATTTAAATGGATCTTCTACTACAATAATCCAATCAAATCAAAACTTATTCCATAAATGTCAAAATTAATTAAAACATCATTCTAAAATAGATTCAACAAATTATTATAAATATCTATATAGAAATTTTAATTTTTATGCCTTTCCATAAAAAATTATTTATTTGGGATACATTTTTTTGTTATAAATTATATTTATGAAAAAAGGAATTGGGGGTTCCTCTTGAGATCTATGTGACCTTATATAAAAATTAATTTCCATAGTGTAGTTCTCCCAAACCATCCTTCTTGTAACCACATTTCCAATTCATTTTACTCTTATCCCCTCAAATGTGTTAATTGTGGTGGTTGAAAAGGATGTAAACCTAACATATTATTTATTAAATTGAATTTAAATCATCTTATTGATAATTATTCATTATCATTGTTTTATAATGTAAATATAACCCAATGGAAAATTGTATATGATTATGAATTCAAACGGTAAAATTCCATTAATCAACAGTAATCTTCTCACATGTCCTTGAGAGAATTATCTTCTACTTGGACTGCTGAAAATCATACAACATAAGGATAAAAAACAAAATGTTGATTCAAATTTTAATTTTTTTATCAATGGTGTGAATCTCAAAAATATATTATTGTGAATATAATCCATTATTACTCCTCCATTATATTATATATATTTCAAATAAATTCTTATTAATTGATAAAACTCCATAAACATGTATTCATATCCTCTAATATTTATGTACTACATTTTTTTGGAATACAAAAATACTAGATACTCAACCTTCCATGTATCTATTATTTTATCAGTAATCATATGAAGGAGGAAAATTGGTATCGTTATATCTATATAATACATAAATATAACATTGATACATATTTCCTAAATTATATATTATTGGTTGGAGTAAATATTTTATGCATTAAAGATCATATAAAAAATCAAAAAAAATATTTAAATGAAATAAAAGTTTGATTTTATTCATTTTAAAATCAAAAACATTTTGATAAAATTATAATATATATGAGATATAATTACATGTTTTAAAAACAAATAAATATATATAAACATTTTTTCATGATTTATTTCTATTTTTTTTAACATATTTTTAGTTAAATTTTTTTCAAAATGATTTCTATATTTACTTATATTTTTTTACTATATTTGTAATGAAATGGATTTAAAATTTATTTTAGGATTTATTGACATGATTTCAATATTTCTTCAAATAAAAATTATTTCAAAATGAATGGTTGTTTTTTTTTATTTTTTCAATAATTTTTTTAATATTATTTCATATATTATTTATATGTTTTAAATTTAATTTATATTAAATTTATTTTCATAAGGATTTATGTATTAAAATGTTTTTTCAAAACGGTCATGATATTTTTCATCTATAAATGTTTTTAAGATAGATTTCAAAATAATTTTTCATTAAAGATGACATTATTTCAAATGACATATTAAATTTTCTGAAATAATGTAAATGATCTCTTAATATTATTCCTATTAATGGGTTATGATTAATTTCTTCGTCTTTATGAAACATTTTCCCCTTTCACAGGTTATATTCTCTTGAAAACTGAATCTTTTTGACAAGTTATTTTCATGATTAAATGACTAAGAAACCATTCATTCTCTATAGTTATGATATGATTTGATATATAGAATACCGATTACAATTCATAGTTTATGATATAGATACTTATAATGTTTTGTAATATGAATTTATGATTTAATTGTGAGATTAGTGGGACCTATAACCCCTCTAATGCATTTGGTAAATATTTATATCTCATGATATTGACTATGATGGTATTGGGAATGAAAATGGACTACTAAAATTACCAAGGGAGTAAACTATTACAACCATTATTGTATGTGGTGTGAACTCGAGCTATTAATTTGAACATGGGAGTGAATCATGATTACCATGATGGTATAGAGAGTAAACCCATACTACAAATATTGTCATGGTATTTAAGCCTCAGAAACTATTAAAATCATATTATATGCTTATGTTCCTTCCACAATTCCTTATTTTATTCCTACTTTATGATTTTATGTCTTATGTTTTTTAATTCCTTATGATTCATTTCTTATTGACTACCAATATTTGTTAAAAGATTCATGTATGAGATCTTTGATATGTAGGGTAAGATCATTTATTTTGATTATAGTGTTTGTGTACCCATATACTAATGATAATGATTACATATCTCCCTTATTTAGACTTTTTGAGCATTTAGTATCACATATTTCTAATGATTCCTTCACCCTTAATATTAATATAGGTTTTAGGTACGTGTACTAATGTTGGAGATATTTAAGGGATATTTTGACCATCTTTCACTAGGATAGATTTTTTCCCCATGCTTCAAAATATAGAAAAATATTATGGTCCTCAAACATGTATGTTTGTAATGTAATAAATATTCATCTAATATAATATAATATCTATGTATGTTATGCATGTTTCAATATTGTTGGTATCAAAGTAATGATTTATTCAACCTTTAGAAACCAGAATGATAAATCATTAGTGATATCCATTGGTATATTTCTAAGGGATAGTATAATGGGGTATGTATCACTAAGTATAAGGAAGATTCAATGCTTTAGAATATGTCATGGAATTTTAGTAAACGATAGAGTAAGTTGTTTCCTAGAAATTATTCCATTTTTAGATACAACAAGTGGATTTTCAATGGAAAAAATGTACTTTTGGGTAACAATAGCTACATTAGGATTTGGTCCTGACTAGGTGTAATATTATACATGACAACGACAGTTGTTGCACACCTATTTTGACACTATAGGGGGTTATGGTTTGGAAAATTGACAATCACTTCAGGAACCATGTTGAATGATTTTAATATAATATGGATATGAAAAACCTAGGATGAACCTAGTATGTCATATAACCCAGAAGTTCTCAGGATATACACATCCAAAATGTAATTATTTTTTATTACTATGTGGTTTTCATCGATGATAAATAACTCTCATAATATGTCTTTGGTTGTAGTCAGTGGTAGAAACCAGAATGAATTGGATTAATATTGAATGTGATTGGTGATTTGCTAATGAACAGTCATGTGGGATGATCATTGGAGTGAAATATGTTGTGATCATTCCAAAACATTTTCCATGTGAAATCACTTGAAAAAAGTAACATAACCAACTCTCGGACTCACCAATTAAGATAAATAAGGATTCCAAAGAGAGTTTGGGTTGTGGAGACCATGGAGTAAATAAAATCTGGATTTTTGTATGTCATGGATGTTGAAAGAATCTCCTAAATGAATTTCTTAGAGTAATGAGAATATGTCTTGAAAATATAATATAATTACCCTTAATATGTGACTATAAGGGGAAATTTAGAGTTTGGTTATCAAAATTGATGATAATATTGGCCTCCGTAAGTTTTCATCAAAGTTTATTTAATTTAATTGTGAATTTAATTGTCATTTTGCAACTCAATGTCTAAATAATAAATCTTTTGAAGATAATCAGCAATGTTGACTGAGAAATGGTTAAATTACTGATGAGGAAGAGACCATATATTCAATGTGAATGGAAGGAGGTATTATGTAATATAATGAGCTATCTTAGTTAATGGAAAAATGATGTGGTTGAATGATAATATTTTTTATGTATTCATATTTAAGAGTTATGTTATATGAATGATGAAATACATATGTATTGTTGAATTTGTGTTTTTATATGGATTTACAACAATACGTTGAATCGTTATAATAGAATAGAAATGTGATTTAAGGAAAATGTGATAGAAAAAAAGCTTATTAAGGGAAATATAGCCATTAATATGTCACTTATGTGATGATTATGTTGTTTTGATAAGGGTAAATGTGTATGAATAATTAAATTGGATGGCATTAATTACCTTGGGACAAATACAGGATTTTATCACAATTTGTATATGCAATCATTTATGATGTTTAAAACATTTTTAGATTTGATGAATAATTCTAGTATACATGTAATTAAAAAGATAGAATGTTTTCTATAAGGATTTATCACAATTCAATTTATTACTATGTTTCAGTACAATACATTATGGGTTTATTCACATGTTTGGAATGTGAAAATCATGATCTACAATCTGATATGTGGAGGAATCAATTTTAAGATGGTTACATGACTCTCTCTCTAGTGTATTGGAATTTCATCTTTGAGAAGGGTAATATGGTCAATCATTCATAAAATATTTAGGTTAAATATTGAAGTATGTTTTTATGTATTGATATTGTACTGAAACCCTTTGTTAAAATGAAATTATTGTGATTAAACTAATTCAATTGATGTCCAACATATTATGAAAAGTATATTAGTGTGGTTATTGAAATGGAAAACATATATGTGGAGTGAAAACCAGTCATGTTGGGAAAGGATATGGGTCTTGATGCCAAGAGATAAGTATGTTAAGGGATTCAGGCCTTCCGATGACCTGTGTGATGTCATCGTTAGTGTATAATTATTTTTGAGGAATAATTATTTTCGATGAAACAATACTGTGAAATTTTATGGTTACAATTATTGTATTAACTGTATTGATATTTATTAAAATATATAGAAATATTGTTATGAATTTAAATCTTTTAATGGACTCACTACTACAAAATAGGGAAAGGGAAGCACTACCCCTTTAACATAGCAAAAAATTCACTGATTTAGAGGGGGGGCTTTATCAGTGCTTTTTTGTAGCACTGAGAAAGTCCACCCCATTATCAGTGCTTTTTTGCGCTTTTAAAGGGGCTCTATTTATCGGTGCTTTTATTTAGTAGTGCTGATAAAGGGATATTTTATCAACGCACATTGCTCTAGAGCTCATAAATGTTAATATTTAAAAAAATTGTAAAAAATTATATATTGATATTAATGTATATTTATATTGATATAAATATAATAAATATTTTTTAAAATATGTTTTCATATCGATTAGATATGTCGTAGACACAAAATGGACACCCTGGAGCAGAAATTATGGCTATCTTTAGAGATTAAGGACAATTTCATACCTTGATGAATGTGAGAAGGTGTTACAATGTTCACCGTAGTGTAGGTCTAGTAATAAGATTCAATTTGATATGTAGTTGAGGCAAAAAGGACACCCGAAACAGATGTTATGGAAAAACGGACCCCCGGAGCCAAACTTATGACCGTTCAGAGGGTTTTTGGCCCTTTTTGAACCTCAAATAACATGATAAGGGGTTATTGTGATCACCATAGTGTATAATTATTCTCCTGCATTTATTTTATACGTGGTAGATCCAAAACAGACACTCGGAGAAGATGTTATTGTCGTTTGAAATTTTGGAACTCTCGTATCTACTAAAAACCTATGAAACCAACAACTCACTAAAACTGGCATAACATCTGCACCAATTGTCTGTTTGAGTGCCAAAACCAGTCAAATAGAAGCATGAAAAATGAGTGACGACCATGTGCAATCGAAACTGTTATAAGATCAGAGGAATAAACGATATATCACATACATCAGTCCAAAAAAAGTCCAACTTCAAACGACCCTAAATTTTGGTCCAGGTTTCTGTTTGGGCTCTACCACATATAAAATTGATGGAAGCGAAGAGATATATGCATAAGGTTTACTGATACAATGTATCATTCATATCTAGGACCCAAAAATCTCAATAAACCAACACAAGTTATTCAAAACTCAGTTTCCTTATCCGGACACCAATTGAATTTTTATTTAAACAGTTATAACTTCCGATATGTGTGTCTGTTCGACTTCCAACACTTCTGTTAACATACTTTGTTCCAAGAGATTCAGTTTTACTATTTACAGAGCTGAAACAGACACCTGGATAAGATGTTATGCCTTTTTCAGTGACTCGGTGATATGGTAGGTTTTTCGAGACTCCATTTCAATCACTTTTGTATACACATATTAATATATAATATTTTTAAAACTATATAAATATGAATAATTATACTTACAGATATACATAAAATATATATTTGTGTGTCTGTATGTCAAATATATGTATATATGTATTTATTTATTTATTTATAAAAACACATATAAGAAGACCTATTTTATAAATGTATTTAAAACAAATCATATAAATATATATTAATATATATTAATATACATATAAATATACAGATATGAAATTATAACTATATATATATATTAATATACTCATATATATATTAATATATTTAAATATATGTATATATTAATATGACTGAATATATTTGTGTGTGTGTGTGTTAATATATATATATATATTAATATAAATATATATATATATATATATTAATATAATTAAATGTATGTATATATTAATATGACTATATATATATGTTAATATATATATATATATATATTAATATACGTATAAATATACTAATATAACTAAACATACATATATATTAATATATGAGAAATGTAACTACATATATATATAAATAACTATATAATAGTATATGAAATTTAAATCAATATGGTGGAGTGGTAGAGGCTTAGGCGCACAGGGAAAAGGTCTTGAGTTTGAATCTTGGGGGAGGCAGGTCGCGCCCACAGGTGTGGAGAATTACCTAGCACTGTTAAAGGCGGGGGGGCTAGGATGAGCTGTTATGGGGCGTGCATGGGATACCATGTGCCGTGGGCACTGTTAAATGGGGGATTCAATCACTATTGAAGCACATAAGAATTGAAAAAATATTTTTTTTTATTTCTATTAATATTTTTTCATCATTTATCAATGCTTTTATTAGCGCTGATAAAAGGGGAATTTATCAATGCTTTTCAGAGAACTGATAAGAGGGACCCCACATTATCCTCGCCTCGATTACCATCTCTTTTTTTAGCACTCTTAATAAATTATCTTCTGCTGATGTAGGCAATATTTTTATTGGTGACTTATCAAATGTGAAAATTATTTTTCAGAACATTAGGCATCAAAGTTAATTTTTGGACAACCATTACAAGAATTTTTGGATGATTTATATGACTAAAATATCAAAACAATATATATGTTTTTTATAAATATATTTTTTTTATAAAAATATATGAATAAAATATATTTTATTATATTATTGGTCAAAAAAATAATTAATCATAATTAGTACAGTGATCAAAATAATTTTTTTATCATAATAAAACAAGTTAGGTTGAACTGATGGATGTATAAATCAACATAAATTTATGAATTTCACTCCCTCAACATTAATTTAACCTTTAATTTCTGTAATTGATGCCATCAATCTCCCCATATAGAATATTTAAGTTTTTTTATCCATGTCCAATCTTCACTCCAAATATATTTTAACATTTTTTGAAACCTAATAATATTTTACTTTCGGTAAACGTTATGGTTTAGAATTCCCTTTTCTAAGGGATGTTTTAACATTCCTTATAAAAAGATGGGATTAAAAGAATGAAACATTAATGTATTTATTATCTGATAACTCAAATTTTTTTGGATAAATTCAATTTATGGGAAAAGAATGAAACATGCCATGATTTTGTGAATTATTTTATCTAATTAATTAATTATTTTCTATATTATATTTCACATGACACTAGAAATAGTTATATATATATATAACATAAAACTAAGTGAAAAAATACATTCACACAACAATTAATTGTATTATACTACATGTAATAGCGACATGTATTTCATTAAAATAAATATCATCCTATTTTGCGTTAACCACAACTACAACATGTTTTACATTACCCGCAACATTGATTTTCTATGAAGAATCGTTTAAAAAAATTAATGATGTAATTTCAACCTAGCCTTCAAAAATTGTTATATTAATATCAGAAACTACTTTAAAAATATTTTTTAAATTTTTTTATGGAAATAAATCATTTTGATAATGAAATTTTTTATTTTCATAAATGACCTTATATGTTTCGAAATACTATGAACTATACTTCATGTCGTTTATAAAAAATAATATAATTATTATTTGACACACCAAGAAATTGAATTTGATAAAATTAACCACATTTTTGAAATTATAATTTGGGAATTATTTTGGGGATAGTTTTATTATTTCTCAAAGAAATGTCATTTTTTCATCAGTAATTAAAAATACAAATTTTTTTAAAAAAAATTCATTTTCATATAAATAATTAATAATGATAAATAATATTTAAAAAAGTTTATGTAAAATTATATCAATTATAAAACTATTAATAAAATTTAGTTCATTATAATAAATTTAAAATTGAAATTGAAAATAAAATATTAATAATTGTTTGATCATCTTTCAACCGAAAAACCCAAAATTTCATCCCACATATGGGATTAGTATTATTGTTAATTTTTATGATTCTATGAATTGAATTTTGAAAATTAGAAGTAAAAAATTTTAGTGAAAATATTTTTTAGAAATTAATATGATCAAATTAATATTTTATGCAAAAATAATATGAAATGTGATTAAAATTAATCACACCAATTAAGATCAAAGTAATCTTATTGAAGGATTACACCTTAATCTGAGGGGTTAAAATGCCCTATACACATTTTGAAAAATAAATTTTTACGCATTACTCTTCCATTAAAAATTGATAATTTATTTTGGTTTTTTTGTAATGACTTTCTTAGGTAAGAACACGTGCACACATAACTAGTTTTCAAAAATTTCAAGTCAGTCATTTTCAATGCCGATAAAATGTCACCACCTCTCCATCTTCTTCCCACCACTCAACCCTCTTATGTTAGAAAAATCCCAATCAAACCCAAATCCCAGAAATATTTCCTTTATCCTAGAAGTATTATCATTGGAAAAACATAATACAAGGAAGCCTTTCAGTATAACCCTAAATGGTATACTCGATTAAGTTGTAAAATCTACTCTCAAGTCCTTTATTTTATTTTCTTTCTCCACCCTCATCTTTTTTCCATTATTTTTTACAAAAAAAAATTTACCTAAATATTCTAGTATTTCATATTCTACATTTTCTAAATACACTTACACACACCTCCTTCTAATGTATTACGAACAAACTATTTGTGTGTTCGGTGAACTACTTCCACACAAAACAATGATTGTTCTATTTTCTTTTCCGTCTATCATGATGTACATAATTATCAATACTATATTTAAATATAATATACAGTATATATATATATTATTTATTATTATTGATTTATTTTAAAACTCCTAAATTTTTACTTTCCTTTTTATGTTAACACAATAATTTCCCTTGAGGATGTATGGACCCCCCCTCAAAGCGAGGTGATTTATTCATACACGACATGGATTGTATTAAGGATATATTTAGTGATTATATAAGATATATATGATATCATAAATATAATTTAATAATTTTAATACATATATACATATACATATTTTAATTTAAATTTAATTTGATCAATACAATAATTAAACGGAAATAATGGTCATGAGTATGTAATACTGAGCATCTCCATCAATGAGGTATTATTTATCATAAATTTAAATTATATAGATTATTATAATAAACATTTAATTTATATAAATTTTATTTATATCATGTTTTATATTCTGAAAATCATTATATAATCTATAAATACAAAGGATAATTAATCATAAGACACATGTGAAGAATTAAGAGAATATTACCTAAACTGAAACCATAACATTGAATTATTAACAATTGGGTAATATAAAGTCATAATAAAACCATATATGGAATTATACATTATAATATAGTCATGTAAATTAATTATATTAAATTAACCTTTATTATATAGGTGATTTGAATGTATATGACATGATTCAAGATATAAGGTATGTGGATTTCATATCACATTTTATTTCTATGGCATATATGATATGCTCTACAATATCATTTTGTGTGGTGTCTATACTACACATAATGGTATATATATATCATATAATTAAATTTATGGGTATTCACATATCTATTTTAGGAGATTAATTTCATGGTTTTTATGTATTAATAGTTACCAATTCATTAAAATAAGTTTGTCTAATTTTTTTCTATAAGACTTGTGTTTTGTTATGCACTAAATTTTTTTTTAAGGTGTTTATACGTCCATTTTTATTGTTATATCATGAATATAAAACATTCCATGATTTTTTATGGAACATTTCATATTATTATTCTAACATGGAGATTGTGATCCCATGTTACCGTGTGATACGATTTTGTTGAAACAATGTCAATGAATTACGATATTGTTTACGATATTTATTTATTTGATGAAATATTTTGAAAAATATCTCAAGGAAACTAATGAAAACACTAATATAATGGATATTAATAAAGTAATAATCTATTGGTACCATTTTACTACTCATTGTTACATAATGTAATTTAGAATGTTTTTATTTGTAAATCTCTACTTTACCCTCTCTTCGGTCAGAAATATGTCTTCATTCAAAACCATGTTTTATAAAATGGGTTTCTAAGAATATTATGCTAATAAAATGCGATATTTAAAATAAAATTTTACCCTTTCTGTCTTTTTCCAATTTTCAAGGGACTCATCCTAACGATTTAAGAATGAGACATTTTTCATACCTTTTTACTATTAAAATGAATTTTTCTTTTTAAATTGTACGATATGTATGGATTTATCACTACTCAATCCTTTAAAGTATGATTTAAATTTTAAAAAATTTAATTTTGAAATATTTTGTTAATGAAATTTTAATGGAAAATGGTTATCCAAAAAATTTCATCATCTTTTGTATGTTTCCAAGGAAAATGTTTTTAAAATATTTTTTATGGATATATTATATATTATCAATGAAAATGATTTTCAAAAGGTCATCAAGACTTATATATATATTTTAAACATATTTTAAAGGAAATGGGTTTCAAAACGTTTTCATGATTTATTTATATTTTTTAAATCTATTTCAAAATAAATGGGTTTTAAAATGCTTTCACAATTTATTTATACATTTTTAATGTACTATCAAAGAAATAATTTTAAAAACCTTTTCAATATTTCATTATAATATTTCAAATTGTATTCAAATAAAAATATTATAATGTTTTTGGGAGGATAATTAATATGTTCACAAGACAATACATTTGAAATTATTTGAAGTCTTCTTTATATTTTTTAATGTTATTTCGATGAAAATATTTTCCAATTGTTTAATTTATTAATAAAATTTTTCAAAGAATAAATGATATTTTCTTATATAATCATTTTACAATGAAAATTTAAAATTATTTTTATTCTAATATTATATCCAATGATGTTAATAATTTCCTTTTATAAAATAATTTAAATATTTCTTTAATATTCATTCTATGAAAGGTTTTTACATAATTTTAAGGTCTCTATAAGACATTTTTTCCATTCAAGGGTAAAATGATTTTTAAACCCAATTATTTTCCATGGGTTTTGATCATGATGAAATGATTATCAAACCTGAAATTTTACACAAGTTGTTATTTGATTACAAGTTTATAACACCCATTTCATTTCATCAGATTTCATATGATTATTTTTTATCATGTGCCACAATATGTATGATTTTATTATGAGAAGGGGGTGACCTATATCTCCTGCTAATCATTTAGTTAAATATTTTTGTCTAATGAGATATTCTAAAATGGTCATGATAATAATAATTGACTACAATGATTGTCATGGGAGTGAACCATGGCCACCATGATGGTAGCAAGAGTGAACGCGTGCTACTAATATGACCATGGGAGTGATCCATCACTACTACGATAGTATTGAGAGTGAACCCATACTACCAAAATGTTCTAGGTAGTGATTCTATAGAAACTATTGAAATCATATTATATACTTATGTGTCTATTATAATTAAATTTTTTCGTTTCTTTTTTATTGTCACAACCCAGCCTGGGTACCATGGTAACCTGATTACAGAACCATCCCTGAAATGACCCGAAGGGAGTTCCCAATCCCCACAGGCTAGAGACTAACACCTGGCATCATACAAAATACAAATATAAATGATTTTTTCCACAATAATGCATATAAGGAAGATGAAAGATTGTTTGAATATAAATTGGAAAACTCCAATAAGAGTAGAAGTACAAAAATTCAACGTAGCATAAAAGAAAACGTAATACAACCTGAAGTACTAAATAGGAAAAGATCCCCAAGGTACTAAAAAAAACTCACAATTTTTAAATCTCATTAGTTGGATCCACCTCCAAGAAATCCCCTACATTTTTTCAATCCTGGAATATGAACGTCTTTAAAAACATAATGGAAAATGTAGGGTGTGATCCTATGCCTAGTAGGATACCACCAAACATTCTAGAACATATTCCATATAATTATAATCTAAAAAAAATTAGTTCTCCAAAATAAATTGGGTTGGGAATTTGAAAACACATTTAAACAAAACATGCAATGAATTTTCAAAAAGATGGAAAATAAAATCAAATCACATTTTTTACTTTACAACAGAAATAATATTTAAGAAAATGTGTCTTAAGTAAATAATTTATATAAATCAGTTTATATAAATTTAGTAGTCATTTAAAACAACTTAAAAAAAACATTGATATCCTTGTATATCACAAATATAAATAAACAAGAATGCAACATGGTCAACTTAAAAAAGGTATGATAGTGTTATCCAGCTATAAAATTACACACTCTCTATGTAAACTCAAAAAAATGTGTTTACACACATCCATATGACACTAGACATATGAGACTCATCACTAACCCATTAGGGATGTGGCCCACCAAATATATGTTAGATAGTATTGTCGTATCATATTGGGTATCTAAATTACTGACTAACTACCAAAGGCTTCCATGTTTGCTTAAATAATAGAAGAAATATTTTATGACTTCTTAAAATATGATCAATCCCATTATTCCATTTTAAAATTTTCAATTCCATTCAATTTAAAAACAAAATAGATTTAATTAAAAAACAATAATTTTTTCACAATATAAAACCACTAGGTAGTATTTAGATGATTTTAATCCATTTGCAAGATTAAAATTCATTCATAACCAATACTTTTTGTTTCATAAATCTATTTCCAAATTAAATTATACCATTAAATTGGATGAATTTCCATCTAATCCACAATTTATTGTCAATAATATAAATTATACAATCCCTATAAACCTAACCCAATGTAATAGAATCAGGTGTTTTCCATTTTTCCCTGCAAAAAAATTCAAATCACTTAATTAAATAGAATTGGTTGTTATCAAATCAATAGATAAAATGTTTTATCATTTGGATTTAAATTAGAAAATGAAATAATCTAAGAATTATAATGGTAATATATTTTAAAAAATGATATAGTAAAGACTTTATGTTTCTTAAATAATGACACTCGTAACAACACCCGTCAACAAGAACAAAAGTGAAGGATACCTAAAAACTCTACCTATAAGAAATATAGAACGCCATAATACATTGATACATCAATCCCAATATGATCCATTGAATTCATAATTTATGATAATGATAGAAACTTCAATAATGAGGGAGAACCCTTTCATGGGAATAAAACAGAAAGAAAAACAACGATCCCAATAAGTTTTCTTACATCCAGAATGAGATGAGTCTCTAAAAAATAAACCAAAACATATATGTAAATACCCAGAAATTTCATGGAATTTTTTTTTATTTCTCTTGAATTTTAAGAGTATGTGGTTTCTAACGGCACCTTATTCCGAGGCCCGGTGTGCCCGGAATCAAATTTCATAGATTAGCTCGGGTACGTTCACTGAATGAACGAGTGGGTTTTTCAATCTTTTGAACCGGTGATCAGAATTGAAATCTAAGGGCACTGATGAACTCGCAACACCTGTAATTTCTTAAGGGGACCTTTACCACAGTTTCATTTGTGCGAGAGGAGGAGATTAAATTTGTAGATTAAATAAGAAGTGAATAAAATTGTGGAACAATTTTATTTTTTATCTAAGGTGGTTATATCCCACATGGAATAGTTCGGGTGGGACCCAAAAGCACCTAACTACCCATGTGAAGATATATGTGAGGTGGGGCCTACACGAGCCCCAACCTTTCACATTCCCTAAACTCCTTTTAAATCCCCTCTTTAAACTGCCCAAATATCTCCCTTACACCTTTTTTAATTAACTTGTTGACTCCTCAACTCCCCTATTTATGTGGACTCTTCCTCTTCGTCTTTCTATCCCCCTATTAAACGTTTTCCAACACAAGTTAATAAATGAATTATAACTCTTCACTTAATTAAATTATGTTGTTTTAATTTTGAAAAAATTGTGAGAATTAAATAATAAATTTACTATTATTTTATTTTGGGAATTTATTGGGTTGACATTTTGGTGAGAGCTCTGGAGGAATATAGAAGGGTGTTCTTCTCTCAACGGATGAACACCACCCTCTTCGATGAAGAATACCTTCGACGTAAGATTTTCTCCCCCAAAAAGGATCTCTTTACAATTATAATAACGTGTTTTTTCCAATGTTGTTTCCTCCTCAGACGCACCCCGACGTCCATGGAATCGTCTACCGATCTCCGCGCCGCCGTTCTCCGATGCCATCTACCGTGACGCCCGATGTTCGACATCAATTTTTGATGTAGGTTGGTTTTTTTTAATATGTGATTTATACACTCGTGCATGGTTATTTAATTGTAGGGTGTTTGTTTTATTTATTTTGAATAAATTAAACCATTTTCACTGATGAATTATGGATTGAGCCTCAAATGTGGAGGGCACATTCTAACGAAACATCTGGAGCCTCCGCTTGTTGTTATTGTGTGCACAGATTGAAGGGAGATTATGAAACAGGACCGCGACGGTGTTTGAAAGCCTTCATAGTAATGTTCGGGACCTGATAAGTCTGTCGTCACAAACAGAAGCTAAAACAGACCACCGGAGAAACTCCGGTGGCCTGTGGAAGATCGTGGCGGTTCGGGTCGCCGACGCGGCAGGGCCGGTGACTGGGGGGGAAGTCGGAGCCATCCAGACACCTAGAGGTGGCAGCCAGAGACATCTGGTCACCTAGAGGTGGTGGCCCCCCACCACACTGCCAGAGAAGACCCGCCATGACTTACCGTAGTTGTGCGATGAGGTGTATCTCACAACCGTGCGGGATCCCAGGACGATGGCGGGGTGGTGTGACGCGGTGGATCCCGTGACCGCGTAGGATCCCGGGACAATGGTGGGGCAGCGCTTTGCGCCTCCAGTGTCAATTAGCGCCCCCCCCCCTACTCCATGTGTTTCTCTCGGCCAAGCTGGTCGAGCCAACTCCCTCGACCGGGTCGGGGCAGGGCACGCAGGCCCGACCGCGCTAACCGGGTCGGGTTGTGCCCATCCGGGCCAGCCCCGGGGCCATGTCTGGACAGCCCGGTTCGGTCCGACCCAGGGGATGTTGGGCCGGGTCGGATCGGGCCCAGACCCCCTATTTTTGGACCGTTCTCGGTTAAGAGGACATATCTTGAGCTACATACCTCTAATCGAAGCATCGTTAGTTGTGTAGGATTCCTCAGATTGATATGGTAATTTTGTTATTTTACACTGAAGGTTTCGGCGAATTTTGGGTATGGCCGGGTTGATTCGAACCCAAAACCAACCTGGACCTCAGAGAGGAAACACTTATAACTCGAGGACCGGACGTCCGATTAAGGTGACGTCGACTATGTTGGGTTCTTCTTGATGAGACGGTTCTTTTGCCGTACTCCATGTGGGTTTTGGTTGATATTTGAGTATGCTAAGGTTGGTTTTATCATAAAAACCAACAGGGTCCCTTGAACAGAAAAGATAACAACTCACAGACCAGGTGTCTGATTGACACGCCGTCTGTTGAGTTGTGACCCCTATGACGAGGCGGTCCTTAGAGATATGTCCTCATGAGATTACGTGAAACATGGAAGTATTTACCATTAGTTCGTCGAGAGGATCCCCCCGGAGACGAGTATACGGAGTACAATGACTTTGTAGCTGGATGTGACCTGCTGACTACATGTCCGATTCGATTCGGAGTGACATGTATAGCCCAGTGGGGAGCACTACATTGTGAGGTGGCAGACCCATAACAGAGGAGCACTACTTTGTGAGGCAGTAGACCCACTGTACTCCATAGGAGGAGTACCTCTGTAGGCTATGAGTGGGAGCATTACTTTGTGAGGTGGCATACCCATGGCAGAGGAGCACTACTTTGTGAGGTGGGAGACCAGAGGTACTCGATAGGAGGAGTACCTAAGCAGTCTAAGGATCATTAGTGGCACCTCGGAGTCGTTTCATGACTACTTCGCTCGACAGAGGAGGAGTTCTCCAGCAGTCATGTTTTCGTCATCATGAATAAAAATCCTAGTTTGAGCTGAGTCAATTACCTTTGTGTTTACCTCATGATTGAGATGGGTCACTTGATAACGTAGGTATATGTATGGGAATATACCTAAGTAGATTTTATCTATTGATTTCATAACTTTTGTGTTTCCTCATGATTGAGATGGGTTACATGATAACATAGGTATATGTATGGGCTTATATCTATGTAAGGGTTATCTGTTGAGATATTTCTTTGTGGTTTATACTTTTTGGATTTACTGATACCTTGAAGGTATCAGGGTCCCTAAGGAGTACCATTATACAGACCCATCCACGGGCTATGTCTGCACCTTGTTGTGTTGGATGCAGATGACAGAGAGCACTGATCGTGGTTGAGGCTGGTAGAGCTGGACGGTACCCGGAGGTGGACTTCACGACGAGACGGTACCCAGAGGTGTACTTCATGATGAGATGATACCCAGAGGTGACAGACGGACATGGAGAGCTATGGTGGCCATCTGTACCTACCCATCAGGTAGGAACTCTGGAGGACAATCCAGGAGCAGCTTGACACCTTCCCACTATTTTGTCTTTTCCTTGTACTTTACTGTTGGGCTTGTATTTCCGGCCCCCATTGTACTTCCTGCACACATGATATGTTGCTTTACTTAGTGTTTACTTCCGCTTGTACTCTGTTGTCTATGTTTACATTTCATAAAGGCAATGCCTTCCCTTTTTATTTAGATTTATGCCTTTGGTGCTAGTCGCCATGTAACACCCGAGACTTTTATGTTATATAAATCATCAAAGGAATATTTTTCTACACAACACATGCTTGGATTGCTTTACATGAAATCACGACCTTCCTCGATAGCTTGTGTCGTACGCAATACCGAACAACGATATGCTATTAAAATATTATTAAAACTAGCCGTTATGAATAGTAATAACCACTTTTTGAAATTTTGTGAATTTTATTTTTCAAAATGGAATTCATTTTTGGATTCAGAATACCAAAATTAGCCTAGGGTGAAATTTTGGTATTTTTCTGAAAACTTTCAATTTTTGATGAATAGTGAAACCACTAAGTGGTAGGTTAAAAACTGAATTTTGCATAAAACCTAATTTTACCGCTTCTGTGAATGGAATTTCGAAAATCCAACAGACACGGTTGATATCAGTAAGTAAAATGTGGTTCAATGAGATAAAAATAATTTTTTGGTGAATAGTAACTTTTTACTTTATTTTACCACGGTTAAAAGTAAATAGGGTAATTAAGGGTAAAGATGATATTATTATTACCCTAAAACATGTCATAATTCTATTGGCCAAGTGTAATTCGACCAAAAACAAACTTAGGAATAAAATATGACCATTTAGAACCACTTGGATTAGATTAGGACATTTATTATTAATTTATTTAAAGAAGGGTTAAAATAGTTAAAATCAATGTTTAATAATTAAATAATTTTTAATATGGGGTTATACATAAGATAAATTCTACTATAAATATTCATTATAAAGCTAAAGATATTTCCTACATAATTTTATTTTATTTGTAATTTTTAGACATTAAATAATTTAATTTATTTATGACACAATGATGATGCAGTAATTATCTTATTAATGAAATATTGACATAATTGATGTTATAAACACCAAAATAAATGTAATTTGATACATTTTATGAATCCAACTAATTTTCTAGGTTAATATGACATGTTATTATTTATTTAATTAACTTTTTTAGAACTAATAATTCTGTTATGATTTTCACAAAAATCAATTACTAAATAGTTTAAAATTGGCATAAAGGAGTTTTTAAAACAAATATTATATTATTAATTGTTATTTTATTCCTAAAAATCTAAGGTTCGGCCAAATGACTTAGATAAGGTTATATGTATTAATAATAAATATCTTGGGGTTCTTTTGGCTGCTTATAGTATGTTTATTAACATTATAGTATAAGAACACAAGAAGACATGGTAAAAGTAAAATTATTTAACTTAATGTTAAATCTGAATGATAAGGTTAAAATAGGAACCTAAACGTGTCTAAATTCTATTGGATGAGAGTATTTCGACCCATCCCCACCTTAGCTTTGAAATATATCAATTTTTAGCTATTTAAAACCGAACTTGACTTTATAATAAAATAATAGTTTTAGTTATTCCAAATGTGCCCTTCTCCTCCCTTATAAAAGGACACCTCCTCCCCCTATTCCTCACACCACATTGAGCCTTCAATATCGGCCAACCCCTGACACTTTCTCTTATACACATCCCTAGAGACATCCTAGAGGTCCTTTTCTTCTTCAAAGACCAATTTTAGTGCCCTAAAAGAAGGTCTCAAAGAAGCACTTCAAAGAAGAGGTAATGTCCGTTACCGATTCTTTCATCTTTATTTCTTCTTCCACTTCTTCTTCTTTAGTTGTTTCATTATGAAGTAATAACATCAGTATCACCCATATACTTATATGTTATTATAAGTATGAAACAACCCTATTTCACAATCTATCCATCCTACGGAAAAAGAAATCACCGCGCGTGCGTACGTACGGAATACCGTCTCCACGCCGTGGTGTAATCTATTTTCCACCACCACCTTACTTGGATGGGTATAATGGTGTAAATAATGACTATATATGACTATTATAAAGTGATATTTATTCTGAAATAGTATACATATACTCCAATAATATTCCACGATCATAGGAATGATATCATCACTCGTGCGTACGTACGGAATACCGTCTCCACGATGTGATGCGAATCGTTCTACATGATCTTCATTTCATAATGATTATATAAATGAATTGAATGAATGAATATGATATATATTACACTAATACCATTCTGGAAATGAGGTATCTATATCCTAAAGAAAAGAATAAGAATTTATTCGACAAAACACGCATAAGAACAAAAAGTTATAAACACCTGAATAACAAGTAGCAATGAAATATTACTACTAAGAATCTATGAATATGACAATATATGATATCATAAAAATAAGTATGATTCTGGATTAAGTCAATAACAATATTTAAATCATTATACAGGAGTTTTGGACACTTACAAAGCAAGTCGGGCCTAAGGTAAAGGAAATATCACAATCTCATTTTTATCCGAGATTGTTTATACTTTGGTATTTACTGGGGTGTATTTTATCATCCAAATCCATGTTTCATCAATATGTAATATTATTTCCATCCACCTACAATTGTTTAAATACAATTTTACCCTTAGTTGAGTTTTTAGTAAAGGATATGAAAGGAATCTTTTGTCGTTTTTCGTACGAGGTACTTTTTGACTTTTCCGACAAAAGTATGCGAAGAATGTTTTTTTAACTTATACGGCATGAATAGATTTTTAAAACATTATTTCCAAGAAGCTTCCTTTACAAGTTTTAAAGTTTATTTTTAATCAACTTCTTTTAGTTTATAATTGTACGACATGTTAAGAAAGGAAAAGTGTTTTTGAAGTAGAAAGGATATTTTCCTCAAGAATGGAGTTCAATTGTTTTATCAAAATTATTTTCCATATAAGATAATAAAGGGTTCTGTTTTATCCCTATTATTACATTGATTTGATTATGTTGTGATTGAATTATTTTTATGAATTCCTTTATCTTATATGAATTGTTTTATGATGTCTTGACGTTTAAGAATCCCATTTTTATTACATGGGTTATGCAATGATGTATGATTTATTATATTATGGCACACATAAGAATGGTATCATTATGAGATGGGTGGGACCTATATCTACCTCCAATGTATTGGGTAAAGATTTTATATCTCATGATATAGACATGGCTGGAACGGTAGGTTATACCGGTTCAGTGAAACAGGACTGAAATGAGGGTGACTCGGTTCAGAAAGGGACTTTGTCCACTAAGATAGTCTTGGCAATGAGTCTTGACTAAAAAGAAATGATTCTCTATGATTATGTGTGCATGCCACAAAGTTTCATGTTTTAAGTTCTGATTATTGTGATTACATTTCACTACCATGATTTATCCCATGTTATGAAATTATGATCTCTTTTGCATGTTAAGATTTCCAAAAGTTATGTGCTTGTGTATACGATGTGATTGATATTTTTTTGTTGACCCTTACTGAGCATTTTAGCTCACCCTTTTGTATGTTTTCTTTCCCCAGGTCAGGAAAAGGTTATTAAGTAAGATATGCCAAAAGGGACTACAGATATGATGAAATAAATGGGAGACAGTTTAGACGCTTTATGAACCAGTTGTTTATGTTTCCCAGTTTCTAAAGACACTATACCTATACGATCCTTTCATGGTTTTGTTATATGTTGTAATAAGTATGCTTCAATTTTTATGTATTAACAATGTATGTAATGTATGGGTCGTTATAGTTGGTATCAGAGGAAAGCTAGAGTCAACCTTTGGAATTAGGATGTGAAAGCCTTAGTAAGAACCCTAAGGATAACTCTAAGCATAGAACACAATCTTAGTGTTTTAGAAATGGACATGAATAACCTAGGATAAGACCTTAAGTGTGAAATTTTATTCTTGATTATGTGGTTTTCGTATTATAATTTGTGTTGCTCACACTATTCTTCTTGGTTTTAGTCAATGGCTGGAACCCGAAGGAACCGTGTTAATGCGGAATGCAACGGGCAATGCAATGATTGTCCCCCTGAGCAACCAAACATTATGGGAGCTGGAATGCAAAATCATGGAGCCATGCTCACACAACTTTCTCAAGCTATGAATCATGTAGGACTTCCAAACGACCAAAGGAAGGAGCAACATTCGGTTTAATCCTTCATGAGGCAGCATCCACCTTCTTTCAGCGGGTCTATTGATCCATTAGTTGCTGAACAATGGATTAGTACTACTGAAAAGATATTTTCAGTTATTCAATGTTCTTAACATGATAAAGTCATCCTAGCAGTGTATCGTTTGGAAGGATATGCTGATCAATGGTGGAATCTTATTAAGAATACGAGGAAAAGGGATAAAATTGAGTCCATGGAATGGGACGAGTTCAAGAACTTATTTTTCAATAAGTACCTCACTCGTATTCTCCGAACAATGATTGAGAAATAGTTTCTTGAACTAAAGCAAAAGGATGATGAATCTGTTGGTACCTATGAAGAAAATTTTACAAGACTTGCAAGGTACGCTTCTGGTATTATTATCCAACCTGAGAGTAAGATCGATCGATTCTTTAGTGGCTTAAAACCAAGTCTTCAAAGGGTGTTAGCCATAAGGGACTTCAATAGCTATGAGGAAATCGTTCTATGTGCTCTCAAAGTCGAGATGGAGATTGGAGTAACCCATCAGTCATATGGGTTTGATAAGAAGAGGAAAATGGAATTAAAAGAAAAATCTAAAGAGCACAATGAAAAGAAGATGATCTTTCCCTTATGCTCAAAGTGTGGAAAGAAACATGGAGGGAGTTTCCTTAAAGGGAAAAGTAAATGTTTCAAATGTGGAATGGAAGGTCATCGGGAATTTGAATGCCGCGATGATGGGATGAAGATGTCTAATGATGCAAACAAAGGAAGGGATACACAGAATGAACCTACTACACTTCAATGTTTCAAGTGCAAGGAGATGGGGTATAATGCCAATAAATTCCCTGGTCCAAGGGTTGATGATGATGGTCGACGTCAATAAACTCTTAATGCTAAAGACAAAGGGAAGTCACATGCAATTTCTATCAGTGATGTGGAGTACAATAATGATGTGGTGAAATGTACACTTACCATCCACTCTAAAGTAGCAAATGTTTTATTTGATTCTGGATCCACCCACTCTTTTATTTCTGAAGAATTTTCTAAGGGTATCACCGTATTACCTCAACAATTAGATGTTGAATTAGCTGTGACAACACCTAATGGCACAACAGTCGCATCAAAAGTTTATAATTCTTCTCCGATCAAAGTTTGTGGGAAAGTGCTTCCTGCATATCTTGTGATCCTTCCTATAGTGGAATTTGATGTGATTCTTGGAATGGATTGGCTTTCTTTATATGGAGATCGTATCAATTTCCAAAGAAGGGAAGTCACATTTCATATTCCATAACAATCTATGATCGTCTATCAATGCAAGGATGAACATAACCTTCCAGTGGAAATTTCTTCCATTTTATGGGTATTGAATCCACTAAATGAAGGTTATTTATCTCAAATGGTTGGTGAGAAACTCACGATTAAGAATATTCCCATTGTACGGGAGTTTGATGATGTCTTTCCGGAGGAATTACCGGGTCTTCCACCAAATCGTAAAGTTGATTTTTCAATAGAACTCGTACCGGGTGCTTTTCCTATTTCATAGACACCTTATAGAATGGCCCCAATTGAGTTGTAGGAATTGAAAAAGCAACTCCAAGAGAATCTTGATAAGGGATTCATACGCCCTAGTGCGTCACCTTGGGGAGCACCTGTTCTATTTGTTAAGAAGAAAGATGGATCAATGAGACTCTGCATTGATTATCGAGAACTTAACAAGATCACTATCAAGAAAAAATATCCTCTCCCACGCATTGATAACCTATTTGACCAACTACATGGAGCTAAATACTTTTCCAAGATTGATCTTCATTCCGGGTATAATCAATTAAGGGTCAAAAGGGAGGATATTCCAAAGATGACTTTCCGTACAAGGCATGGACACTATGAATTTATAGTGATGCCATTTGGTCTTACTAATGCCCCTGCTATCTTCATGGATCTGATGAATAGAGTCTTTAGAGACTATCTTGATCAATTTGTGGTAGCCTTTATAGACTATATTCTTGTCTATTCAACGAGTAAGGAAGAACATGAAGATCACTTGAGAATTATATTGAAGACCCTGAGAAAGGAGAAGCTTTATGCCAAATTTACCAAGTGTGAATTTTGGCTTCAAAAAGTTGCATTTTTAGGTCACATAATCTCAAAAGAGGGGATATCTGTGGATCCAGCAAAAACAGAGGTTATCGAAAGATGGTCGAGACCAACAACAGTAACTGAGATCCGAAGTTTTCTTGGTGTGGCTGGATATTATCGACGTTTTGTGAAAGATTTTTCACGATTATCTAATCCACTCACCAAGGTGACTCGGAAAGAAGTTATGTTTGTCTGGACGGAAGAATGTGAAGAAAATTTCAAGGAGTTGAAAAGAAGGTTATCCAGTGCACCTGTGCTCACACTGCCTTGTAGTGGAGAAAGGTTTGTGATCTATAGTGATGCATCCAAGAAGGGATTAGGGTGTTTTCTTATGCAAAATGATATTGTGATAGCTTATGCCTCATGACAGTTGAAAATCCATGAGAAAAATTACCCAACACATGATTTGGAGTTAGCTGCGGTAATCTTTGTATTAAAGATTTGGAGGCATTATCTTTATGGTGAAAGGTGTGATATTTATACTGATCATACAAGTTTAAAGTATATTTACACACAAAAGGAGCTGAATATGCGTCAAAGAAGATGGTTGGAGCTGATTAAGGATTATGACTGCTCAATCCATTACCACCCTGGGAAAGAAAACAAGGTGGCAGATGCATTAAGTCGACAAGACCATGCCAGTTTATCCATGATGAGGATCACAAAAGATCCAATATTTATGAATTTACAAAGGATGGATCATGGAATTATAATGGAAGGGGAAAAATCTTATCTTTCTCAAATGAATGTTCAACCATCGATGCATGTGAAGATTAAAGAGGAAAAGAAAGAATATGTCGAGTTACAAAAGAAGGTGAGAAATGTTCCTGAGTTCAACCTTGATTGTGATGGGATAATAAAGTTTAGGAATCGGGTTTGTGTTCCTCCCATCCCCGAATTAAAGAAGGAGCTACTGGATGAAGCTCATAGTTCTTCATTATCTATTCATCCTGGAAGCACGAAGAGGTATAGGGACCTGAAAGAGTACTTCTGGTGGGATGGCATGAAAAGAGATGTTGTTGAATATGTCTCTCGATGCTTGGTTTGTCAACAAGTTAAAGCTGAGTGACAGAAGTCTAAGGGGATGTTACAACCATTACTCATATCCGAATGGAAATGGGAAAACATTACTATAGACTTTGTCACAGGACATCCTAAAACATCCAAAGGCAATAATGCTATCTGGGTCATACTTGATCATCATACAAAGTCTGCACAGTTCATTGCTATTAGAGAGGATTTCTCTCTGGATCAGCTTTCCAGGATATATGTAAAGGAAGTGGTAAGATTACATGGAGTACCACTTTCTATTATATCTGATCGGGATCCGAGATTTACCTCGATGTTCTGGCGAAGTCTTCAGCATACCCTGGATACAGAGTTGAGTTTCAACACTGCGTATCATCCTCAGACAGACGGTCTGTCTGAGAGAACAATTCAAACCCTAGAAGATATGTTGAGATCTTGCTCTATGGATTTCAATGGAGGTTGGGATCAACACCTACCTTTGGTGGAATTTTCCTACAATAATAGCTTTCACTTCAGTATTCAGATGGCTCCTTATGAAGCTCTCTATGGAAAGAAATGCAGGACTCCAACTTGCTGGGATGAAGTTGGGGAAAGAAAGCTATTAGGACCTAATCTCGTTGATGAAATGGCAGAAAAGGTCAGATCTATTCAAAAACACATAAGAGCGGCTCAAATTCGACAGAAAAGTTATGCCAACAACCGAAAAAAAGACATAGAGTTTGAAGTGGGTGATAAAGTGTTCTTACGAATATCTCCCTGGAAGAGGGTTATGATATTTGGAAAGAAGGGGAAGTTGAGCCCTAGATATATCGGTCCTTCAGAAATACTGGATCATGTTGGGATGGTAGCTTACCGATTGGCGCTTCCACCGAATCTCTCTCAAGTTCACGATGTGTTCCATGTATCTCTCCTGAGAAATTTCATACTTGATCCTTCACATATACTCAGCTCAGAAGTTGTACCGCTGGAGCAAGATCTTTCTTATGAAGAACAACCGATAGAGATTCTGGATCGTAGCGAAAAAGTCCTATGAAACAAGACCACTCGATTCGTGAATGTTTTATGGAGGAACCAACAATTAGAAGAAGCTACATGGGAGCTTGAGCATATGATGAGGGAGGGGTATCCTCATCTGTTTGTTACAAAGTGACGAATTTCGAGGACGAAATTCATTTTAAGGGGGGTAGAATGTAACACCCGAGACTTTTATGTTATATAAATCATGAAAGGAATCTTTTTCTACACAACACTTTCTTGGCTTTCTTTACATGAAATCACGACCTTCCTCGATAGCTTGTGTCGTACGCAATACCGAACCACGGTATGCTATTAAAATATTATTAAAACTAGACATTATGAATAGTAATAATCACTTTTATAAATTTTGTGAATTTTATTTTTCAAAATGGGATTCATTTTTTGGATTCGGAATACCGAAATTACCCTAGGGTGAAATTTTGGTATTTTTCTGAAAACTTTCAATTTTTGATGAATAGTGATACCACTAAGTGGTAGGTTAAAAATTGAATTTTGCATAAAACTTAATTTTACCACTTCTGTGAATGGAATTTCGAAAATCCAACAGACACGGTTGATATCAGTAATTAAAATGTAGTTCAATGAGACAAATATAATTTTTTGGTGAATAGTAACTTTTTACTTTTTTTTACCACGGTTAAAAGTAAATATGGTAATTAAGGGTAAAGATGATATTATTATTACCCTAACACATTTCCTAATTCTATTGGACAAGTTTAATTCGACCAAAAACAAACTTAGGAATAAAATATGACCATTTAGGCCCACTTGGATTAGATTAGGACATTTATTATTAAATTATTTAAAGAAGGGTTAAAATAGTTAAAATCAAAGGTTAATAAGTAAATAATTTTTAATATGGGGTTATACATAAGATAAATTCGACTATAAATATTCCATAGAAATATAAAATAATTTCCTACATAATGGTATTTTATTTGTAATTTTTATACGTTAAATAATTTAATTTATTTATGACACAATGATGATGCAGTAATTATCTTATGAATGAAATATTGACATAATTGATGTTATAAACACCAAAATAAGTGTAATTTGAGACTTTTTATGAATCCCACTAATTTTCTAGGTTAATATGACATGTTATTATTGATTTAATTAACTTGTTTAGAACTAATAATTCTGTTATGAGTTTCACAAAAATCAATTACTAAATAGTGTCAAAATTGAGATAAAATAGTTTTTAAAACTAATATTATATTATTAATTGTTATTTTATTCCTAAAAATCTAAGGTTTGGACAAATGACTTAGATAAGGTTATATATATTAATAATAAACAACTTGGGGTTCTTTTGGCTGCTTATAGTATGTTTATTAACATTATAGTATCAGAACACAAGAAGACATGGTAAAAGTAAAATTATTTAACTTAATGTTAAATCTAAATGATAAGGTTAAAATAGGAACCTAACCATGTCTAAATTCTATTGGATGAGAGTATTTAGACCAATCCCAACCTTATCTTCGAAATATATCAATTTGGACCTATTTAAAACCAAACATGACTTTATAATAAAATAATAGTTATAGTTATTCCAAAGGTGCCCCTCTCCTCCCGTATAAAAGGACACCTCCGCCCCCTCTTCCTCACACCACTTTGAGCCTTCATGCTCGTACAACCCCTGCCACTTTCTACTCTCCACTTCCCTAGAGACGTCCTAGAGGTTCTGGTATTCTTCAAAGACCAATTTTAGTGCCCTAAAAGAAGGTCTCAAAGAAGCACTTCAAAGAAGAGGTAATGTCTGTTACCGATTCTTTCATCTTTATTTCTTCTTCCACTTCAACTTCTTTAGTTGTTTCATTATGAAGTAATAACATCAGTATCACTCATATATTGATATATTATTATACGTATGAAACAACCCTATTTCACCATCTATCCATCCTACGGAAAAAGAAATCACCGCGCGTGCGTACGTACGGAATACCGTCTCCACGCCGTGGTGTAATCTATTTTCCACCACCACCTTACTTGGATGGGTATAATGGTGTAAATAATGACTATATATGACTATTATAAAGTGATATTGATTCTGAAATAGTATACATATACTCCAATACAATTCCACGATCATAGGAACGATATCATCACTCGTGCGTACGTACGGAATACCGTCTCCACGATGTGATGCGACTCGTTCTACATGATCTTAATTTCATAATGATTATATAAATGAATTTAATGAATGAATATGATATATATGACACTAATAAAATTCTGTAAATGAGGTATCTATAACCTAAAGAAAAGAATAAGAATTTATTCGACAAAACACGCATAAGAACAAAATGTTATAAACACCCAAATAACAAGTAGCAATGAAATATTACTACTAAGAAGCTAAGAATATGACCATATATGATATCATAAAAATTAGTATGATTCTAGATTTAGTTAATAACATTATTTAAATCATTATACAGGAGGTTCGGACACTTACAAAGCAAGTTGGACCTAAGGTAAGGGAAATATCACAATCTCATTTTTATCCGAGATTGTTTATACTTTGGTATTTACTAGGGTGTATTTTATCATCCAAATCCATGTTTCCTCAATATGTAATATTATTTCCATACACCTACAATTATTTAAATCCAATTTTACCCTTGGGTGAATTTTTAGTAAAGGATATGAAAGGAATCTTCTTTTGTTTTTCGTACGAGGTACTTTTTGACTTTTCTGACAAAAGTACGTGAAGAATGTTTTTTTTAACTTATACGACATGAATGGATTTTTAAGACATTATTTCCAAGAAGATTCCTTTACAAGTTTTAAAATTTATTTTTAATAAACTTCTATTAGTTTATAATTGTACGACATGTTAAGAAAAGAAAAGTGTTTTTGAAGTAGAAAGGATATTTTCCTCAAGAATGGAGTTCAAGTGTTTTATCAAAATTATTTTCCATATAAGATAATAAAGGGTTCTGTTTTATCCCTATTATTACATTGATTTGATTATGTTGTGATGGAATTATTTTTATTAATTCCTTTATATTATATGAATTGTTTTATGATGTCGTGATGTTTAAGAATCCCATTTTTATTACATGGGTTATGCAATGATGTATGATTTATGATTTTGTGGCACATATAAGAATGGTATCATTATGAGATGGGTGGGACCTATATCTCCCTCCCATGCATTGGGTAAAGATTTTATATCTCATGAGATAGACATGGCTGGAATAGTAGGTTATACCTGTTCAGTGAAACAGGACTGAAACGAGGGTGACTCGGTTCATAAAGGGACCTTGTCCACTAAGACAGTCTTGGCAATGAGTCTTGACTAACAAGAAATGATTCTCTATGATTATGTGTGTATGCCACAAAGTTTCATGTTTTAAGTTATGATTATTGTGATTACATTTCACTGCCATGATTTATCCCATGTTATGAAATTATGATCTCTTTTACAGGTTATGATTTCCAAAAGTTATGTTCTTGTGTATACGATGTGATTGATATTTTTTTGTTTACCCTTACTGAGCATTTGAGCTCACCCTTTTGTATGTTTTCTTTCCCCAGGTCCGGAAGAAGGTTATTAAGTAAGATATGCCAAAAGGTACTATAGATATGATGAAATAAATGGGATATAGTGTAGACGCTTTATGAACCAGTTGTTTATGTTTCCCAGTTTCTAAAGACACTATACCTATACGGTCCTTTCGTGGTTTTTTTATATGTTGTAATAAGTATGATTCAATTTTTAAGTATTAACAATGTATGTAAAGTATGGGTCGTTATACGCCAGCCCCTGGCCTATGGATGGCGGGCTTGGGGTAGTTACGACACGGGCCCCGGGGGACGGGTCGTGAAATTATCTAGGTCGAGAGGCACGAATACATGGAACAAAAGGACAAAAAAAATGAACAAAAATTATTTTTTTGTATGAGTGTAGTACATGTCACGATATGAACCCAAGGGTCACAACATGTAGGCCATGCAGGATAAGTATGTAGAAATCCCCATAGACTCATGTTGAAATACTAATATATAGAACCTACCAAACATTTACTTAATGAACATGACATGTACCATCCCACAACATGACCTCCCCATTAACAACCTAAAACAAGAACCATGTACATGGCATTTACTTCAGGTACACAACATTTACATTTTTGGGAGTCTTCAGAAAACATATAAAAGTAACATAAAAATATTATTAACCGAATTAGAACATAAAAAATGTGAAAATTTCCATGATCAAGGTAATGTGTTGTTACTACCTCTCCACTCTATGATCATTAAATCCCTAAAAATTCAATGATGAAGCTCCCATGGAAAAAAGATAAGGCCACTACTTTCTCATCATTACCTCATATTCCCACATCTAAGGATTATCAACAAAATACAACCATATCACAAGAAAAAAATGTATCATCCTCCCAAGAAGTACCTTGGTCTCATTATCAACATTCCTGACTGGTCAATAAGTCAATGATAAATCAGGGTCAATCTGAAGATAATTATAACTCAAAACATGAGATAGATCAGATAGATACCTTCTCAGCTATGACACATGAATTGAGCTATGTATCCACATTATCTGCGTTGGAAGTCCCGTGTGATACACAACTTTCCCAACCTTCTCAAAAACCATAAAATCTACCACAATGCGGGGCACAAGATTCCTATTCCTCAAAGCTGTCGATGAACCAACTATGGTACATCCATTATGATAAATAATCTCCAACAAAAAACTACAAAGGGTTATGTTGTCGATCAACATGAGAATTATATCTGATATATGCTGTCATCATCCTATGACGAATGAACTAAATATTTTTTGTCAACTCATGCACGAGGATTGGTCCGTCCAAAGAAATGTCAGTGACCTCAGACCCACACAAAATATCTTTTCAAGGCTGACCATACCAAACATAAAAAGTTTATATTATGATCAAGGACCGATAAATATTGTTATATTGAACTCAAAAAACATTATGTGATTATCTGATTTTTCGCAAAAGTGGAGAACATAGGAACAATGAATATCCTCATTAAAATGTATATCTCTTTCTGTCTGGCCATTTGAATTAGGATGGTAGGTCTTGATCAAATGAACCATATATCCCAGTTCCTCTTTATAGCCTCAAAAAAGTGAAAAGTAAACCAAATATCCATATAGGTGAAATAGAGGTTATAACTCTATACAACAGAACAATATCTTTCACATAGAGGTCTACTGACTCCTTAACATTGGTCATATCAAAAATTAGTATAATGTGATCTAACATGTTTATCATGCCAAAATAATTTACATAGTCATAGTTATAGGTTCTTGTTACATAACACCTTATAACAGCAGCATATGATCATAGGGTAAGGTGTGCAATGGTGACAGACTCATGGGGTGGCTTAGATAACATCACTGAGGTGGTATTTTCTATCAAATTACTCTTCAGTCATAGGCGTTTCTACTCCAGCATAACATATTCACACTCAACATGTGATTGGTCAATATAAAATCCAAATGCCGCCACCTATTTTTTGCACTACGACAAATGGGCATCATATGGGGCATGCCAACTAAATGAGGTTGTCACTTCCATTGTCTGGGTAAATTGGATTTGTTAAAGCGTTAAATTTATAAAAATCATGTGATCACTGTAAAATGGCTATATTAGTGGTGGTCAAAATTATTAACAGTATTTTAAAACCCAAATCATAAGACCAAATAAGCACCTACATTTTACATAACCATTAGAAGAAATTTTAATAGGCCTAGAGGAATTTTCAATAATAAATTTTTGGGACGTTACAATATTCCCCCTTAAAAATTTGTGTCTATGCAATTTGGTTACATACAAAAAGAACTCTGAAATTTACACGTGACTTCATGTTTTCTTAACAACCACCATTAATCATTTCCCAACACACATTATCACATCGATCATGGAGAGAGAGGGTCCACCTATTGAAATAGTAAATCAATTATCTTTCAATGTCTTCCACTTTCTTAGTCCAGATAGAGTCCATTCCAATTGGATTGTATTGATCGAAAATATGATGTGCATTTTGAAAATAATTCCTTCCAACATACAGTTTCAAAACATCAATGTGAACCATGTTTTTGTAAAATAGTCTGACAAAGTCAGCTTTGAAATTTTCAAAATAAGGTTCTTAAAATATATAGCCTACATTTCCAAAAGGACCATAATCCCAGACTATATACATATAGGCTCCTCGGAGGTCTCTCACTTCGGAAGCTATCCTAATATCAAACAGCACATCATACTCTTTGGACAAGGATATGTATTTGAAAATACCCTCATAGTAAATCCCTTTATGAGAAAGGGGAGAGAGTTGGGAGATTAAGATTTTATCTCAATTGATCTATGATCCTTGATGATTTCGTGGTATAGAGGAGGTGTTTGATATGTCATAGAGAATCTTGAATGAAATTTGGACAATGGTAGAGGTCTCGATACAATATGAGATTTACATAACAATAATAATAATTAGTATGTCCTCAAGAAGGGACAAGAGTGTTGTTTGAGATTCTTCCCCTTCCAGCATGAAACTATATTTTATCACATTGATGAAACATATCAAATTTTGAGATAACCTATAGACATGAAAAAATTGGGATATTAATCTACATGAAGACTAACGATTTATTATTCATTAATGAAAGGAAAATTAGGGGTAACACATAATTGGTAATCTAAGGGCAAAAATTGATGACATATAAATTACATTTCTTCCATAACTTTTGAATATATCGGGTTCAAACAATGATATTCATGATCTACATTATAACATATATTCATAGGGGAATTTTTATAATTCCCTAAATATTGGTTTATACTGAGAAAGTTAATTTACCAAATCATATCCCCCAAGAGTTTCGTATCCAAGAGTGCAACAATTTCTATTGTCTAATAATAGGATCCCTAGTTCATGCCCAAAACTCCTTGTTGGAGTTTTCACTCCTTGGTACATCTGTGCCATATCCATCTCTAGCTACTCATATCCCGGTAGGGATGTATTTTCTTGATAAAAAACTTACTCAATACCCACCAATGCCTAGGGATGTTTTTATTATACATAGTCATGTATCTAAGACTACACTAGGGTTTTATAATCTAATTTAGAAAAATAACTAAACATATCCTCTAATTTAATCTATATCAACCATACTTTTATAAAAAACATAAAAATGATTTATTACATAAAACCTTCACTTGGTACAACATAAACGATCGAGAGGTCTAGTGTCTTTGGATGTTAGGAACATTACATAACAATTTAGTTCATTGAAAGAAATATATTATTGAAAACTTCTTTTACATGATGACTATATTCTCTCATACATATCATTGCATGGGATAACATGAGAACATGCATAACAAAAGGGTGTTCTATAAAGCCAAGTAAGGGAATAAACATGGAATAAAATCAAAATACAATAAATGTTAGACAAGAATAATATCAATGGAGTAAAATAGAATCATGAACCTAAAGGAATGATAAAGCATGATAATCATAACACGTAAATGTGGCACCAACACATAACATGGAATTTGAATGAGCCAAGGATCATTGCACATAGAGCGTGAGTAAACCATCATTGTACATGAATCCCAATTAAAACCTCATTTTTATTGATTTATAATTGGTAAAAACTAATTTAATACAATATATCATGATACTAAATATTATCCAATTCATTGGAGTGCTATAAGGGCGCACCCTTTATAATCATTTCATTTCATGAATAACTGTGCCACATAGATCATACCACATGGATTCATTAACATCATAATTAATTGCCTGAATAAGGGATGTGGAATACATAAATTTTATGTCCTAAGTCAATGATTACATGTGCATAATGATTAATACCCTTGATATAGGATTGGGTTTGGTATTCACTACGCAATCATTTTGGCATGGAAATTTCAGTGTAATTTCAGCAGCATAATGACATAAAAAAAATTTGTAAAATGGTTTGATAAAATTGAAACGGGTATCTCATCCGGTTTATATTAAATGGAGAGTATGGGGATTATGGGACATAGTATACCAACATATGGAATGAAATTTAGATGAATAATATAAAATTATTTCTTGATTATAAATGAGGAGTGAGATATTCTTTACAGAATTTTGGTATGGTAACAGGTGTACATGGGAGGCAATATTGAGATAGTAAGGGGTCTATAATCATTTTAACAAGACGATTGCAGTATGGGTGAGGTGACAAATCATACCCCAAAATATATAATTTAAAATAAAAGGGCATAATAATATTAAGAAACATGGATAAAAAGAGAAAGGTAGGTATCCCTTACTTGGATGTGTGATCTGAAAATATTGGCAGAGACTTCAGAGAGGCTTCATGGAAGCTTGAGGCACCTTGGGATGACTCTTGGGAGAGGATTTAAGGGTTAAATTTGTATTTTATGGCTATTTTTGAAGAGGAAGTTGGTTCTTGGGTGGGTTTATATAAGAAAAAAGGAGTTGTTTATTATTTCTGATTGGGACACCTCACATTAAACATATCCAAAAGACAAACCAGCCCATGTTTATTGCCCATGGATATATCCAAATGGGATTGGGAAAAAAATTATTCACAATGACCGAACTAATTGAAATAACAGGGTTTCTTATGTGGATGTGAGTCACACTCTCAATGGAAACAATTTAAAAATCCAAAATGTCGTGTAAGTCTTTAAGGGTCCACTAATGCTTTGAAAATTAAAACAAACAAACCAAAAGTCACATTATTTTAACGGTAAAACATATATTGGCTGAAAATAATGTTTATAGTATTTTATTACATCACTATTGTGTCATTATGATGTCATAAAACATATTATGTATTTAAATGGTATTTAATTTTTACACAAAAATTTGATTGTCTCGGAAAATTATGAAAAAATCACCTTTGAGTAATTTGGAAAAAATGACTCCAAAAATAATATTCATTTTACCCAAATGGTTTTATAAATATGTGAATTTTTACCTTTAAAATAAAAACGAGCATTTATTGAGAATTCATGCGTTTTGAAAATAATAGCATTCAAACCATTATAAAAAAACATTTTTATTCCAAAAATCGTAAGAACATTTATATTTAATTAAAATTAAAATAATTAAAATATTATTATTTTAGTAAAATATTATTCAATCTATTAATTCATCAAATTCTATTTCTTAGTTTAATATTAACTAAAAATACTATTTTTTCTTTAAAAACTATTTACAAACTAACAATAATAAACAAAGTGTATCTTATCTTTGTAAGAATAATGTACATAATCATAGTACAAGGGGATTGTTACATAGCCCATTAAAACACCCTCATAGTACCTTAGGATAAGTTTAGTGATGGTGAGAGACTCATGGGGTGGCTCAGATAACATTTCCCGAGTTGTAATCTCTATCAACATAAACTTCTCTCATTGGCAGTTCTACTCGAGCATAACGTATTCAAGCATGGCTTGGGATTGGCCAATAGTAAAGCCCAATGATGTCACCACTTTTCTAATCTATGAAATATGGGCTTTATATTGGGAAATTTTACTAGATTAGTCCATAACATTCTTTGTTTGAGTATATTGGATTAGTTAAATCCCTATATTTATAATAATCATGTGATCATTGTTTTAAAACTTTATTAGCGACATTCAAAATTATTACCAGTATTTTAAATTCCCAAACATAGAACAAAATAAGTGCATACTTTTTACATGACCATAAGAAGACATATCAATAGGCTAAGTGGAATTTTCATTAATAAATTTTTGTGTCGTTAAAATCTTCCCACTTTAAAAAATTTACTTCCTCAAATTTAATTACATTCAAAAAGAATTCTGAAACATACACATGGCTTTAGGGTTTCTTACCCATAACCATTAAGAATTCCCCATCCCAAATTATCACATAGATCACAGAGAGGAAGGGTCCGCCTAGTGAAACAATACATCAGTGAACATTCAATGTCTTCCACTTCCTTAGTCCAGATACAATCCATGAAACTTGGATTGTGATGTTGGAAAATATGATGCATATCTCAAAAATAATTGTTTCCAACATATAGTTTCAAAACATCACTGTGTACCAGGTTTTTCTAAAATAGAATGATAGAGTCAGCTTTGAAATTTTCCAAATATGGATCTTTTAATATATATCATATGATTCCAAAAAGACTAGAAGCCAAGAATATATAAATATATGATACTTGGAGGTCTCCCCCTTCCACAGAAATCCTAAAATCAAATAGTGCATCATACTCTCTGGACAGGGTGACTTATTTGAAAATACCATTATAGTACATCCCTTTCTGAGAAAGGTGAGAGAGTTGGGAGATTAATATTTGATCACAAGTGATCCATGATTGTTGATGATTATGTGGTATAGTGTAGGTGTTTGATATGTCATAGAAAGTCTTCCAAGAAACATGGTCATTGGAAAATATTTACATACTATGATAGATTGACATCATAATAATTTTATCTACTAAGTTCTTATGAAGGGATAAGATTGTTGGGTGAGGTTCTTCCCCTTTCATCTCAAAACTATCTTTTAACCTACTGAGGAAACAAATAAAATTTTGAGTTACCCTCTATACATGATAAAATTTTGATATTAAACTACATGAAGCCTAACAAATTATTATTCTTCAATGAGATTAAAGTTAGGGGTGACACATAAAGGGTAATCTAGGGACAAAAACTGAGGGCTTATTAATTAATTTTATTCTTTAACTTATTAATCTATTGGCTTCAATTTATGATTTTAATGATATACTTTATAACATATATTCATAGGGGTGTATTTTTAATTCACATAATAAGTGTTCATAATAATCTTTTTAATTTACCAAATCATATCCCTCTGGAGTGTCGTGACTAAGAATGCAGAAAGGTCTGTTGTCTAGTAATATGATACCTTGGGTCTATCTTGAAACTCCTTGTCAGTGTTTTCACTCCTAGGTACATCTATACTAGAGCTGCCTCTACATGATCATAACTATACAGGGATGTATTTTCATGATAAAAACTTACTCAATACCTACAAAATATGGGGTTGTTTTTATTATACTTTTTCTTGTCTCTAAGGCTTCACTAGGGTCTTCTAATCTTAATCCCAAATATAACTAAACCTATCCTCTGATACCATTTATAACAACCTTTCTTTTATTACACACATAAACATGATTTATTATATAAAAACATAACTTGATGCAACATAGAAGATCGAGAGTTATAGTGGATTTGGGGGTTCATAACATTATATAATAACATAAAGCATAGAACACATCATCTTTTTGAAAACATATTTTACATAATGACTACAATATCTCGTACTTAGCATTGCATGGGATCACCAGAGGACATGCATAAGAAAAGGGTGAGCTATAAAGACCTATAAGGGAATAAAAATAGAATAAAATGAGAAATACAATACATTTAGACAATAGGAATATCAATGGGGCATAATAGAAACATGAACATAAAGGCATGATAAAGCATGATAATCATAACATGGAAATGTGGCACCAACACTTAACATGTAGTAAGAGTGAGCCAAGGCTAACTACACATAGAGCATGAGTAAACACTCATTGAACATGATGCATGAGTAAACCATAGTTTCATTTTAATTATCATTAGTCAAAACTCATTGAAAATAACATATCATGATACTATACATTACCTAATTTATTGGAGCGCTATCAGGGCCCACCCTTCATAGTTATTTCATTTCATGCACAAGTGTGCCTCATAGATAATAAAACATGGTTTCATAAACATCATAATTCATTCCACAAATAAGGGATATGGAATAAATAAATATAAATACTCAATAAACAAGTACATTTTCATATATTTGAATACCCTTGATAGAGGAGTGGGTATGGTATCAACTATATAATGATTTTGGCATGAAAGATTTGGTGTAATTACGGGAGCATAAGGGTGAAAAAAAATTCATAAAATGGTTTTATAAAAGTGAAATAGATATATCATCATTTATACATTAAAGGGACAGTATGTGGATCATGGAACATAGTATACCAACATATGGAAAGGAATTTATAGGCATAATATAAAATAATTTCTGGAATGTAAATGAGGAGAGAAAATTTCCTTATGGAATTTTAGCATGGTAATAGGTCTACATGGGATGAATTAAATAGAGATAAAGGGGTCTCTAATCATTAAAACATAACGATTGATGTATGATGGAGGTGAGAAATCATACCCAAACATTTATATTTGAAAAAAAATTGGAATAAAAATAATATGGAACTTATATAAAAAGTGAATGTTTGAAATACTTTAAATGGAAGTGTGATCCCAAAACCATGGGAGAGGCTTGAAAAGGATTATTTGGAGCTAGTGTAACCTTGGGAGGATTCTAGAGAGAAGAGTTAATGGATTGGTCGAACTCCAAAGGCTTTTAGTGAAGAGGAAGTTGGAGATTTGGTGGGTTTATATAGGAAAAGAGACAAAATTATTTATTATTTATGTTTGGAACACCTCACATTAAACTAATAAAAACAAAAAACCTGACCATTGTTTTTTTCCCATAGTTTTTGATAAAGGGGAGTGGAAAGAAATATTTTATAAGGTCAATTTCTGAACTACATTAAACAATTGGGTTTCTTATCTGGAGGTGAGTCACAGTCTCAAGGAAAAAAATTTAAAAAGGAAAAATGTTTTATAAGTCTTTAAGGGTTCACTAAAACATTGTAAAATAAATTAAACAAACCCAAAATCAAATTATTTTAATGGTAAAACATATATTGGACGAAAAAAGATGTTTACAGTATTTTTTACATCTCTATTGGGTCATTATGATGACATAAAATACATTATATATTTTAATGGTATTTAATTTTTACCCGAAAATTCGACTCTCCCATAAAATTATGAAATAATTACCATTAGATAATTAAGAAGTCCTGATTACAAAAATAATATACATTTTATCTAAATAAGTTTCTAAATATTTGAAGTTATACCTTAAAAATAATAACCCATATTTTTAAAAAATTCATTGGTTTTGAAAAAAGCAGCTTGCAAACCATAATAAAAATCACAATTGCATTCATAAAATAATTCAATAATTTATATATAATAAAAAATAATTTAATAATAATAATTAAATTTTATTAAAATTTTATTTAATCCATTAAATCATCAAAATATATTTCATAGTTGAATATTGACTAAAAATACTCTTAGTGATTTAAAAATTATTTACAAAGTTATAGAAATAAAAAATGTAGATTATATATATATGAATAATGTCTATAATTTCAGTACTAGGTTCTTGTTTCTTAACCCCGAAAATACCCGCATAAGACCTTATGGTAATGTGCGCGATGGTGATAGACACTTGGCGTGGCTCAGATAACATTTCTTGAGTGGTAATCTCTATCATCTTCCACTTCCCTTATCGGCGGTTCGGCTCAAGCTTAACGTATTCAAGCTCGGCATGGGCTTGGTCCAGAGCGAAGCCCAATGATGCTACCTCAATTCCGATCACTGAAAAATGGGCTTTGTATATGGAATGTTTAATGGATGAGGCCATCACTTCCTTTGTCTTTATTAATTGGATTTGTTATAGCCTTATATTTATACTAATCAGGTTATCACAGTCCAATAGTTATATTAGCAACAACCACAATTCATAATAGTATTTTAAAATACATAACATATAACCAAATCAGTGCATACCTTTTACATAAAGACATGAACACATTTAAATAGACCAATAAGAATTTTTATTAATAAATTTTTGGGTTTTTTGAGGAACCAATGCATCCACTAAGAAAAAATGAAACACTCATCAACCCTAACATGCCATAAATTTCCACATCCACCTTCATTTCCCTATACGACACATTATCATAAGTGGGGATAATTGTCAAGAATACCAAGGAACAAATATTTGATCAAAGTCCCAACTCAAAAATTTTGATACTTCATCATCTCACTAGACTCAATATTAGGAAAAACCGTGCCAGATCGAAATAAGGATTTGAATACTCGGTCATGGTTTTTTTAGCCTTCTCAATACTGAAAAAATCTACAGCCATAGCCTACACCATTGACATTGGATATAATATATTGGTGAATATAACCTTGAGGAATTTCCACTGAACACCCCCCATGTTTTGCTACTATCACCATCGTGTCCCACCATCTCTTTTTCTTGTATGTCCAGTACGAAGGTGGCACACTTCCCCCAGATCAAATTTGGAATCTCTCAATAAATCGTATATACATATTATCTTTCCAAACCATTCCTCAGCATTTGGAGGATTAGTGGATCCTTAGAAGACTAGTGTCTTATGGTGAAGTAACTCTTGTGATTGATTCTAAATAACATCAACCCCTATAGATCCATAGATGAAGAATGGGTGGGAAATGGAGGTTGTTCCCATCCTAGATCCTGGATAGTGTGCACAATCACCTCAACCAGATTCAAATCTACATCATGATTTTCTTGTTCAGGTTCAACTGCACCATTCTGTAGTATTAGATTTACACATCTTCATGGACACATGATAATACAAAACATCAGCAAATAATTGGAGAACATTATATTAATACTCGAAATTATTAGAATAAAAATCATTCTCAATATAAGGGACAAACAATATTTGGATTTTATATTTTTTAAATATATATTGGGAAAAGGGAAGAACTAATATATAATACATATTTCCCAAACAACCCCTGGAGAGATACGATGTATTGCATTGAGAGCTATAAAGGCACTCAATAGAAACTACGTCTTTAGTCTTGAAATGATTTAAAAAATGTATACTGACATCAAGAAAAAGGATGATTGACACCACCTCTAATACCAATTTGTCACAAACCATCCTAGGTACCCCGGTAACCTAATAACTGATTCGGCCCTGACATGAACTGAAGGGCGTTCCCAATCCCCGCAGGAAAGAGACTGGAACATGGAATCGTACAACATACAAGTGGGAATGAGTTTTATCCATAAGAATGCGGAAGAGAAAGATAAAATTATGTATGCAAATCAAAAAGAAAACTCCACTGGGGAAAAAATTTCCATAAAACCAAGAGGCATAAATTCCAACGTACTACATCCCATTAAAATAAATAATGGAAACCACCTTATGGTCCCTATAGACACAACTCACCACATCCAAAGATCAATAGCTGGATCCATATCCATGAGATGCCTTCCCTTTGCTCGAGCTTGAATGAGGAGAGTCTACAATCTCCTGATGGATAAAAGTATTGTGTGAGACTAATACCAAAAGGATACCATCAAATAATGTATAATATACTCCAAATATTTAATATTGAGAAAAAAAGAATTCATTTTTTCAGAACAAATTTTTTTTGTATATTCAAAATCATTTTTAAACAAAACATGATGTGAATTTTCAAAATGATGGAAAATAAAATCAAAACACATGATTTACGTTATAAAAGATGGAATATTTCTAAAATAATGGTTTATGGAAAAAAATTATATAAAACAATTTATATAAATTCAATGGCAATGTAAATAAGTTCACACAAACGTTGGATTGCATTTATTTCACAAATACAAATATACAAGTTATAAACATAGTCATATTCCAAAGTGAATGATTGTATTAACTAGGTAAACAATTCTACACTATCTTTGTGAACATTGAAAAATGTGTATACACACATCCCTATGACATTGGCCAAATGATACCCATCACAAACCTATCAGGTATATGACCCGCTTCATGTATGATTTAGAACATTGTTGTTGCATATAGTGTATGAAAATAACTCACTAAATACCTATGTTTTTCATGCGCTCTATTGTGACGGGATAAATATTTTGAGATTGCTTAAAATATGATCAATCCAATTATTCCATATCAAAAATTCCAATTCCATTCCATTTAAAACAGAAACAGGTTATATTCAAAAACGTGCATTTTCTGAAGATAAAACCACCATGTTTTTATCAAATCATTTGAAGCCATTTGAACGTTTTAAATTCATTCAAAACAAATTCCATCATTTTTAACACTCATTTTTTCTATTAAATTCAACTATTCAATTAAAAAATTACTTCAAATCCATAATTTAATTTCTTCAATTTATTTTAGAAAATTTCAATAAATCCTCCCAATTAAATCGAATCAGAGTTTTTACATGTTCCCATTACAAAAAAATTTCAAATCTCCCAACTCAATGGAATCAGTATTTATAAAATAAATAGAACGAATGGAAGAAAATTTGAATTTAAATTAGAAACTGAAATAAATCATGCATTACAATGTTTATAAATTTGGAAAAATAGTATTGAACCACATACCTATTCCCTAAATAACAACACTCATAACGACACCAATCAATGTGAATGAAGGTGAAAGTGACCTAAAAACCATACATAGAAGCAAGATACAACACCACAAGACATGGATCCATAAATCCCACTATTATTCATTGAAATCCAAATAGGGGAGGAGGATAAAAACTAAAATAATGAGGGATAACCCATACACATGAATTGCAACACGAAAAACACAAAGATCCCATGTCATTTGGTTCAATCCAAAATGATTATAGTATGTTCATGATGCCCCTTAACATTTCTAGGTTTATAGAAACGAATCATTGAAACAAAAAGACCGTAAAATAATCCCAAAAATAAAATTTAAGGATTTTTGAAGGCTGAGTCACAATGTGTACCAAATTATTATAATGTGTATTCCATGTAGAATATGTACACTAAAAAATCCATTGCCCATGGTTGAAAAACCACTATTTATCCACTACATGATGTTTATATCAAGTACACGACATGTAAAATCTCACGATGTAACCTCTGTATTCATGGATTAAAACTAGCCCCATGTATAGGGCATGTAATTTAGGTATATGGTGGGTACCTCATTTTTAGTATGAAGAAAACCCAGAAAATTAACATAAAAGGATTTTTAACCAAATGAGAACATCTAAAACAAGGAAAATAAACTGATCAAGGTTGCTGGATGTTATAGTTATTCTTTTATGGATTATATTCCCTATTTCCTTATGATTTATTCCTTGTGTACAACCATTATTTATTCCATGATTCATTTATATGATCTTTGATATGGTGGGTATGATCTAAAATTTTAATGATAATGTTCTCATAACATTATTATTACGATTATGCATGCATATCTCCCTCGTTTACCCTTACTGGGATTTTTATCTCACCCATTTAACAAGTTTCCTATCCCTATGATATGGAAAATATTTTTAGGTAGAAATATTATTGGTGGAGATATTTATGGGATATGTTTATGATATTTTGACAACAATGAAGTGTTTGATAAAATGTTCCCAAAGACACAAAATAATTACTATCCTTGGGTATGTATTTTGGTAATGTATTAAATATTTATCTAAATTGTTGTTATAACCATATAAGTTATGATTGGGTCACACTAGTTGGTTTCAACAGAAATGATTAGTAAACCGTTGGAAACAAGGATGATAATACTTTAGTGAGATCTGCAATTATATTTGTAGGGATATGTCTAGTGATGTCTCTAGTGATATGTATAAGTGGGATATAATATTGAAGATAAATTCCTAATTGTTTGTTAAAGGATAGAGTCAGTGGTTTCACAGAAATATATCCTTTTCATGATACCACAAGTGTATATATCTCTAGAACATATATACCTTAACGAGTCTAACAGGATATTCTGGGCATATATTGTGGTAATATTTCACATGACAACCTACCTTACTGCACACGTAGTTTGAAATTCTTGAGAGATATTATTTGGGAATTAAAAACCAATTAAAGAATAATTCTGATGAATTTAAATATAATATAAATATGAAAACCTTATAAGGTTTTATCATTTAGTCATCCTATAAGTTATTATTTCCATGACTATATGGGTTTATGATATGATATGTAATACTCACACACAGCTTATCATTTTATTTAATGGATGGAACCATAAGAATTGGGATTAAGGAAGAATGTGATGGATGATTTTGTAATGAGATAGTAAAATGAGATGATCAATTGACTGAATGATGGTGTGATAATTCCTAATCAATTTTCAAAGATCATGAAAAACATTGTTCACCATAACCAGCTCTTGGAATCACCAGGGATCATAAATAAGGAGTTTTATGAGATTTTGGGTAATGGAGACCATGTAGGAATGAGGATTTGGTGTCACATGTGTCATGAATATGGAAATAATCACATAGATGAAATTATTAGATTAACATGAAGTTTTCTTGACCATGGAATAGGCAGAAACAGTTAATGTGACTATAATGGAATAATGAAATGCCCAGTTAACAAAATGGATGAGAATGGCCACCCTATATATTCATTTATGGTCAAGTGTCTTATATGAGGAATTAATGTAAATTATGTAACTCAGTCTCTCAAGAGGAAATCTCTTATTGATAATCTGCATGGTGATGGGAGTAATGGTTACATTTCTAATGATGACGATAATATAGATTAAATGTGAAAGGAAAGAGGTTTTGTGTACTAAGATGTGGTATCCTTGTTAATGGAATAAGGATCATGTGGAATAAATAAATATTTTATGTACATGGATTAAATAATTATGTTATATGACAAGTTTAATTTATAATTATTGCTCAGTTTAGGTTTTTCCTAATGAATTTCAAAGAATACATTAAATGATTCTGATTGAAAATAATTTTGATTTAATGGAAATGGGTTAAAAACAAATAATTGAGGGAAATATAAACATTAATATATTCCATATGTTATGATAAATTTTTTTAGATAATGATACATGATATTTAAATAAGTAAATTAGAAGGTATTTATTACATTTGGACGAATTATGGACTTTTTGATAGGTGGTTCATGCTTAATTGATTTAATTAGCAACATTTTTTGATTTATGGAATAAATCCAATACACATAGAAAGGGAAAAATTCGTATTTTCAATAATTATTTATTTTTATTTAGTTTATTGTGTTTTTTTAGGATAATATATGATGGATATATTTTCTTATTTTCAATGTGATAACCAAAAGCTAATTTCTAAAATACAGTCTAATCAAAGTTAATATAATTCAAGAATTTTTTTTTATGATTTGGATTATCATATTTTACAAGGTTTATAAGGTTAACCATTTATAATATTTTTATGTTAAATTAATAGGAAGTATTAACGTATTGATTTTGCATTGTAATCCATGGTTAAAAGGGATATTTAGTGACTAATCATGTTTCAAGGATGTCCATAATCTATTGAAAATTAAATTATTATGTTTATAGAAATGGACATCATTTGTGGTGGGTGATCACCATTCATGTATGACAATGATATGGGTTTTCAACCATTGGCCAAATGATGATAAGGGTTTCAAGCCTACCACTACCCTGCATGATTTCACGGTTAATATAAACTTATTTCTAACGAACATTTATTTATGATGAAAAATAATGATACTTTTTATATTTAGATATTAATTTATTAAAAATATATATTTTTAAGAATATTTATAAATAAATATGTAATCTTTTAAATCATTTATGGGCTTTATTATCTTCTCAAATTATATTTTATCAGTTTAATCATCAATGTTAATTTCTAGTCATCCATTACATGAATTAATTGAGGAATTTAAAATTCTTAAAAGTATATCTAATGAAGTATTTTTTTAAAATAAATATATAATTTAAGTATATAATCTTATATTCATGGTCAATAACATAACTACTAAATAGTAGGATAAGGATAGAATGATATATATTTTTTCTAAAAAACTTATTCTTTGTTGAACTGATACCCATATAAATATTCAAATATTTATGCCTTTGATGCCATCAAATTTTCTCTGAATATTCAATTGATTTTTGTTGATTACATCAATCACCCCATATAAATATTTATATTTTTTATTGTGCAATATTCACTGTGAGTCTATGTTATTGTATGTGGAATCCTATTTATATGTTACTTTGGGTAAATTTTATGGTTCTAAAATTCCATTTTTGAATGAAGTTTTTGTATTAATTTTTCATGTGGGATTTTATGTATGAAAAAATTCAAGTTTTCATTATTTGATAACCCATAACAATTTTTAGAGATAAATTCATTTTAAGGGGGGTAGAATGTAACACCCCAATATTTTTTTAATTATTTTGTTCAAATAATTTTTTTAATTTTGATATTTTCCAATCATGTTACAATAGAAATAGTTATATATATATATATATATTGAAATACCATGTCAACCTTTCCACTAATATGACTCCAAAATGGCTTGAGGTGCATGCAATAATGAATTGGATTTCTCTACATGCATTAACAACTTGGCTTGTGCTCCCAGCATCACCAACATGGCGTACGTTACACACAACACTATGTACTTGTAAAGAATCATTTTATTAGAATTTTTCATGGTGATATAATTATAACTAGGATATTAAACATTTTGATATTAATATTAATAAATAATTTTCAAATATATGATTCAAAGGTTCTATAGAAATAAAATATTTTCATAATGAAAGATAATTTTTTTGTAATGTCCATATATGATAAAAAAATTGTGAACTACAATTCTTAACATTTTATGGAACAACTAAAATTTATTTTAGAAATTTCTAGATATTTAATTTGATAAAATAAATTTCGTTTTTGAATTTAGAATTATGGAATTTTCATAGTGTGAAATATTGGGATTTTTCTAAGAAAAATCATTTGTGATGAATAGTGAAAAATACTTCTTTTTAGTTAAAAATAATCTTTTCTTAAAAATAATTATTAAGGTTAAATTATAATTTCATTTTTAAGGACCCATAACATGTAACTCCCCAACCCCAGTTACCTAGAGTCGGTTCATTATTACATAACATTGTCCTGATCAGAAGAAATATCACATCTCGAAATACCGATGAGTTTAGTACCCTTGGAATAACTAGATACATTCATAAAGTTTACATTACATCATAAAATGAAAAACTACAACAATATAGTCTCTATATTCCACACTCTTATCCCCTAATACTATCCCTACAGGTCATTCCTAAAATACTTCTTCACATCCTGGGAAAAATAAAACATAGAAAGGGGTGAGCTCAAATTCCCAGTAAGGATAGCAATATTGCAGAAACTTTCATAAATAAGAAAAAAAATTTAAGGAAATGCATAACTAATTAAAAATCCTTTTAAAAATTTATCTTCAACATAATATGGAAGAAATAATATGAAATAATTCCATATACTTATCTGCATGGATATTCTACTAGTCGAATAATCACATGATATATCAATAACCACTTTTATAATGATGGACTGCATAATGCCAGAATATCATAAAAACATAGCCAAGGCTTCGTGCCAAGAATACAAAAAAGATTTTGTCAAGGACTTGTGCCAAGACACTAGTTTGTCTCTTGAGACCTACCGATGCATCGAGGAGCAGTAGCGGACTCCACCTGTCACTTATTAAGTCCAATGCATTCCTCAGATGAACAGGTTTAAACACAACATAACAATTCGTATTAAAACTAGCATACGAAATGTTGAAACTTTCTTCATAAACCATGAAGGGTATAAAAATAACACATCCACATTCAAACATATCAAAAAACCATCAATACAATATGGGAGTTTTGTATCATAATAAATCATCTCCAAATAAACTCAAAATCCATCAAAGGATGTTGACATAGATGAAATCAAAACACTTTTTAGAGAAATATCTATTTCTATTTTGAAATCATTTAAGAGTCATATATTTATAAAATAAAAAATTTCTTTGAAAAATTTTTTATAACCTTGTAAGGGAATCTTTGATGACTTTATAATGGTGGAAAATAGCAACATCCGCCATATAAGTTAAAAATACATTCTTACATTAATTCTGTCGAAAATGATAAAAAGGGCCTTATTTGGAAAACGACGGAAAGATTCCATTATAAACATCTTATAACAAGTAAAAAAAGGGTATAAATGACTTTAACTCATATTCTGTAAAATATTAAGAATTATTTGAAATACATTTTTACGAAACATGGATGTGGATGATAAAGAGGTCCTAGTAGAAAATTGCGTATAAACAACCTCGGATAATGAAAAGATTGTGAAATAAACCATTACCTTGTACTTTTCCTTGGTTGAGGGTAGGTTAACCTTCTGTATAATGGTAAAATAATTGTTATTAAATTATAAAAAAATCATATACATTAATAAGATATCATATATGATCTTTTAACATATATTTGTTAATAATATCATAGTATTATCATTTTTTCGGGTGTTAACTTACTCATTTTATTTTATATGTTTTGTTACGTAAGATGTATTTTTCATCAATAGGTTGTGTCTTATTCATATATAGAATGATATCAAGTCATTAAACATTATTTTTAATCATCAAATGATAATTAGTCTTGAATAGATACAATGGGGAATGAATCTCATCGCGTTCGTGGAGACGGTAGTCCGTATGTACGCACGAGCGACAATATCATTCTTTTTATATTAAAATAATATATAATTGGATGGTATATCATATATACAGAATAATTATCATGTTATATTTATTATTTACATGAATTAAACATCATTATTATACCCATTCAAATAATAATTTATTGAATAACAATTACACCACGACGTGGAGACGGTAAACCGTACGTACACACGTATGGTGACATGTCATTCAATGGATGGATAGAATACTAAATATGGTTTTACCATACTTATAATAACATAAAAGTATATATCATATACTAGAGTTATTATATTTTAATGAGAATAAAAAAGAAAGAAGAAGTTGAAAAAGAAAGGAACTTGAAATAGGGTGGTGAAAAAATTATCTCTTCTTCGGGTTCTTCCTTTTGAATTGATGAAAATGGCTCCTTATGTTGGAATTATGATCAAACTATGTACTCTATGTTGAAGTGAAGGAAGTTGAGAGAGTATTTGGGAAGGTTTTGGCCGATAAAAAAGTCTTTTAATGTGTGAATTAGCGATAAGAGTGAGTTCCCTTTTATAAGAGGGGTGAGGGGCTCCTTTGGAAAAGATAGAAATATTATTTTATAGTAAATTCATATTCAATTTCTAATGGCTCCAATGTGAATTATTTAAATTTTAGTGTGAGGATGGGTAGAAAACCACTCAACCAATAGAATTTATACAGTTTTGAGTCATTATATTTACCTTATCTTTTAGTTTTAACTCTTAGTTAATTAGTTTGACAATTACCATGTCACTTTTTATTTTTATATTATATAGTTAATAACCATACTATATACCTCCAAGAGACCCATAAGTGGTCCATTAATGATACAACTATCAAGATATAAGTCTGTTGGCCAAACCGTATATTTTAAGGAATTGAATATAAATTAATAATATAATATTTGTTTTAAATACTCTTTTATGTCAATTTTGACACTATTGGCTATTTTGTTTTTGATAAATTCATTACAACATTATTGCTTCGAGAAAAATTTATATAATAAATATTAATATATAATATTAACCTATAAAATTAGTGTAATTCATAAAAAGCCTCAAATTACATTTATTTGGATATTTATAATAACAATTATTTTAATATTTCATTAAATAAGTAATTACTGCATCACCATTGTGTCATAAATAATTTAAATTATTTAATATCTAGAAATTATAAATAAAAAACCATTATTTAGTAAATTGTTTTAGCGTTCTAATTAATATTTACAATCAAATATATCCTATGTATAACCCTATATTAACAATGTTTTAGTAAATAAAGATTGATTTTAATGCTTTTAACTCTTCTTTTAATTAAATAATAAAATATGTCCTAATCTAATCCATGTGGACCTAAATGATAATATTTTATTCCTAAGTTTATTTTGGTCGAGATACACTTGTCTAATAGAATTAGGACATGAGTTAGGGTAATATTAATATCATTTTTACTTGTAATTACTCTATTTACTTTTAACTTTGGTAAATAAAAGTAAAAAGTTACTACTCACCAAAAATTATTTTAATCTCATTGAAGCACATTTTACTCCATGATATTAACTATGTCTCTAGTATATTCAAAATTACACTCACAGAAGTGGTAAGATTAAGATTAATATAAATTTCCAAATTCTCCTAGGAGGTGGGTAAAAGACGGTGAAAAGTTCAATAAAATTTTTATATATCTAAAATTATTCTAAACTAACTCCAATGAATTACATTGAACATATATAGGTATTATGTATCTATTTTGACCTTAATTAAATTTAAATAAAATAAATAATTATTTAAATAAAAATTTGGTTTTAAACTATAACTCAATGTTTTGTCACTATTCATCAAATATTGAAAGTTTTCAGAAAAATAAAAAAAAATCACCCTAGGATAATTTTGATATTCCGAATCCCAAAATGAAGTCCATTTTAAAAGATAAAATTTATAAAATTTCAAAAAGTGGGTAATACTATTCATTACGGCTAGTTTGATTAGTTGTGTTATGTGTGATAGAACTCGAAGTTGCATACAACACATGCTACTGTATTATTCAAAGTGATGCGTACCGTGGAAGCTTGGGTTGTTACATTCTCCCCTCCTTCAAATAATTTCATCCTAAAAATTTCTAGAATACTACCGCATGAAATGACTCGGGTGGTTCTTTATCATAAGTTCCTCTGTTTCCCACGTTGCCTCTTCCATCTTATGGTTTCTCCACAAAACTTTTAACAGACGAGTCGTCCGGTTTCTCAGTACTTGTTCTCTCCTCTCAAGAATCTTTTCCGTATCTTCTCAATAAGACAGATCGTGTTCCAGTTCTAATTCCTCATTGGTGAATACATGCGTTGGGTCAGTCATGTATTTCATCAACAGTGATACGTGGAAGACATTGTGAACTTTGGAGAGACTTGGCGGCGTTGCCAAACGGTAAGCTACAATCCCAATTCGTTCTATAATTTCAAAAGGTCTGATGTACCTAAGACCCAATTTACCCTTCTTACTAAAATGCATAACACCCTTCCACGGAGATATGTTCATGAAAACATGATCTCCTTCCTGAAATTCCAAATCCTTCCTTTGGTTATCAGCATAGATCTTCTGCCTACTTTGAGATTATTTGATGTGGTTTTGGATTACCTTAACCTTTTACATTGTTTCCTCCACTAGTTCTGGTCCTACAAGTTTTCATTCACCAACGTCATCCCAACAGGTTGGTGTGCGACATCTCTTTCTGTATAACGCTTCATATGATGCCATCAGAATACTCGAATGGAATCTATTGTTATAGGAAAATTCTACAAGAGGTAAATATTGATCCCACATACCCTGAAAGTCAAGTGATCAAGATCTCAACATGTCTTCTAAGGATTGAATAGTTCGTTCTGATTGTCCATCTTTTTTAGGGTGGTAGGCAGTGATCAATTGATGTTCAGTGTCCAGGGATTTCTGAAGACATTTCCAGAATCTTGATGTAAAATCGGGATCCTGATCAGAAATAATCGATAGTGGTACTCCATGAAGTCTCACCACTTGATTAATATATAGTCATGCTAAATGTTCCAGTGGTAGATCTTATCTTATAGCAAGAAAATGTGCTGACTTGGTAAGATGATCAATAATAACCCATATTGCATCGTTCCTTCCATGAGTCTTTGGTAGCCCCATGACAATGTCCATCGTAATATTGTCCCATTTCCACCCCGATATGGGAAGAGGTTTCATGACTCCTCTAGGATTTTGCCTTCCAGCTTTCACTTGTTGATAAACCATACATCATGATACAAAATCACCAATATCCCTCTTTATGTTGTCCCACCAAAAATGTTCCTTCAAGTCTCTATACATTTTGGTTCATCTCAGGGTGTATAGGGAAATTGGAACTATGAGCATCGTCCAATAATTTCCGTTTTAAATCAGGTTTATTGGGAACACAATGTCTCTTCCAAAATTTGAAAATTCCATCTTCAAACCCAAAGTCATTCAATCTCCCAGCATTCACATCTTTAATCTTCTTTTGAAATTATTCATCATCGGTATGAGAAATCTTAATCCTTTCTAGTAAAGATGGGTTGGAAACCATTTGAAAAAGCATTGATGTTTCACCTTCTATGGTTATTCCCATGTCCATATTCACTAGATCCATGAAAATTAGATCCCTTTCAATTCTCATATTGTTCAAAACTCCATGATCATTTCTGCTCAAAGCATCTGCCACCTTATTTGCCTTCCTCGGGTGGTATTGTATCGTACAATCATAATCCTTGAGTAATTCAAGCCATATCATTTGCCTCATGTTGAGTTATTTTGTGAGAAAATACACTTCACACTCTTGTGATCAGTATAAATCTCACATTTTTTCACCAGAGAGGTAGTGACTTCATATCATCAAAGAAAATATCATAGCTGCTAACTCAATATCATGAGTAGGATAGTTTTTCTCATTAATTTTCAACTGTAGTGATGCATTGTAAATTACCCTATCATTCCGCATAAGGAAAAAACCAATTCATTTCTTCGATGCATCACTATAAATGACGAACCCATCATTCCCCGATAGTAGAGTCAATATAAGATCATTGACTAATCTTCTATTCAGTTATTCAAAAAATTCTTCACACTCTTTTGTCTAAAAAAATTTAACCCCCTTATGTGTGAGCTTTGTTAATGGGTTAGCCAATCGGGCAATATTCTGGATGAAACACCGATAATAACCTACTAAACCAATAAAAATGCGTACCTCAGTTATACACGTAGGTACTGGCCATTCTTGGATTGCCTTGGTCTTAAAATGATCAACAAAGATTACATCATTAGAGACAATATGTCCAAGAAAAGCAATCTCCTGAAGCCAGAATTCACACTTGCAAAACTTCCCATATAATTCAAGTCTTCTCAGAGTTTTCAGGATAATGCGCATGTGATTATCATGATCTTCGTAGCTTTTAGAGTATACCATGATATCATCAATAAATACCACAAAAACATCATCGAGATATTACAAGAAAACTGTATTCATTAGATCTATGAATACAGAGGGTGCGTTAGTCAGCCCAAAAGGCATTACCGTAAACTCGTAATGCATGTACCTTGTTCGAAATGATTTCTTTGGAATGTATTCCTTCTCCACACACAACTGATGGTATTCAGATCGAAGGTCAATCTTTGAAAAGTATTGAGCTCCATGCAGTTGGTCAAATAAATCATCTACGCTAGGTAAGGGATACTTGTTCTTTATTGTTATAGAATTGATCCCTCTGTAGTCGATACATAACCTCATAGATCCATCATTCTTTTTAACAAAAAAAACAGGGGCTCCCCATGGAGAAAAACTAGGGTGAATAAATCCCTTATTACTCAATTCCTCTAGTTTTTTCTTTTGTTCACCTAATTCCACAGTTTCCATTATATAAGGGGTCTTTGATATATGCCTTGATCCAGGAATTAAATCAATGGAAAACTCAACTTCGCGTTCGGGAGGATGTCCGTGTAAATCTTCCAGAAACAAATCTAAATTTTATTTCACAATAGGTACATACTATACTTGAACATTCCTTTCCTCAACCATAGTCATTTTATTCTCTTCCTCCCCAATAATTAAATTTAGTTGAGTTACTGGGGGTGGGTCTATATAATAATTAGGTGGTGATGATTCTCCTCTAAAGATAAGGTGTTTCTTATCATCATCATCAAAAATTTTATCCTCCACCTTCTTATAAGAAATCTTCACATCATGGTCTGAAATCCAATCCATAATGAGGATTATATCAAACTCAATCATAGGTATGATGATGATATCAGAAGATAAAGAACATATATGTTCTTTAATGGGGACTGATTCACAAAACATTGTTTCAATGATAATTCTCTTAGTAGTTTTAACGGATAACTCCCTTGTTAAATCAAATTGTAAATATATAATTTTCTTAGAAAACTAAGAAGATATGAAATAATACGATGTAACAGACTCCCATTCCTTTTAAGCAACTACCGGGGTGTTTCTTCCCATATTTACTGTAGGATGGATATTCAAATTTTTTCTTCTTACCCTTATTTACATTCCCTGATTTATCATAAGATCTCTTCTTCTCTTGCTTTGCTTTAAAGTCATAAGACTTAGAGAATACCTTTTCTGTCTTGATAACACATGAGACAATGTCTTCATACGATGAGAAGGATTGTGAGACAAATGCCCGACGGAGAAATGGTTTTATCCCATCAATGGAATGATCAATAATACTTCTTGGGTTATGTATATAATCCCTAGCATACCTTTCTAACATCATAAATTTATCCTCATACTTTGCGATATTCTCATCCTCTGTTTGCCTCATACTCAGAAATTGCCTTTCCATATTTGCTCGATGGTCACGAGGAATGTATTTTTCTAAAAACAGATCTTTGAACTCCCTCCTTTCCATATTTGATACTTCATAATCTTCCATCGTGTTTTGAGTCAATGACCACCATTGATATGCATCTCCAGGGAGGCGATAAAATACTATGACAACTATTTCCCATTCACTACTCTCCAAAGCCTGAAATATTTTCTCTAGGGAATTATCCATTTCTCAGCTACTCATTGATTTGTACTCCCATTGAATGTTGGTGGTTTCTACCTCATGAAGAGATCTAACATTTATCTTCCACACTATGGATCAGGGTGCTCTATACGGGTAAGGTTATTATTCATAACCTGAGTGAGTTGTCACAGTATGGTGATTAGTCGATCAGCACCTATTACATCACCAGCTCAACTATAATTATCTTGAGAAGGAGGGAAATCTCTACATGGAGTGCATGCATTTATATGGTTTAAATTTCTTCCACTATGAGCCATTTATAAATAATGGCATAAACTAGATCAGTTTATGAATCAAAATACATAATTCCATACATATAAAACACTTAACATAAATTAAAATATTTATGGATATAATCCATAATGATAAAAATGTTTTCTTTGAGGACGTATATACTCATAAACCCTTCATAATGATTTGTAAAGAAAATGAGAGTTATCCTAAGAATATCCCTCGGGAGTTTCATAACCAAGAGTGGAGAAAAGCCCGTTGTCATGCACCAGTTCTCATTCGAGTCTAGCTCAAAGAGTTGTTTTCGGGTTATTCCCCTAGGTATATCTGTGCTAGAGCCGCCTACACCTGCTCGTATCCAGACAGGGATGTATTCCTTGGAAACTCACAAAATCTCTACAATACCAAAATTCTAGGATGTTCTTCTATACTAATCCTCAAAGTCCATCTTAAATCTATGTGCTCTAATCAGATTTTATCTAAATATATCTTCCAAGGTTTGTACTAAACTTCCTCTGATACCAACTGTAACGCCCCGACCCCAGTTACCTAGAGTCGGTGCATTATTACATAACATTGGCATGATCACAAGAAAGATCAAGTCTTGAAAGGCCTATTAGTTTTGTAGCCTTGGAATAACTAGATACATTCATAAAGATTACATTACATCATAAAATGAAAAACTACATCAATATAGTCTCCATAGTGCACACTCTTATCCCCTCATACTATCCCTTCAGGTCATTCATAAAATATTTCTTCACATCCTAGGAAAAATAAAACATAGAAAGGGGTGAGCTCAAATGCCCAGTAAGGATAATAATATTGCAGAAACATTCATAAATAATCATAAACATTTAAGGAAATGTATAACTAAAACAAAAGCCTTTTAAAACAAAAACTTTAGCATAATATGGCAGAAATAAAATGAAATAATTCCATATACTTATTCACATGGATATTCTACTAGTATAATAATCACATGCAATATCAATAACCACTTTCATAATGATGGAATGCATAATGCCAGACTATCATAACCACATATCCAAGTCCTCATGCCAATACTTCAAGTAAGATTTTGTCAAGGCCTTATGCCAAGACACTATTTTGTATCATGAGACCTACCGATGCATCGATGAGCTATAGCAGGCTCCACTCGTCACTTATTATGTCCAATGCATTCCTCATATACAAAGGTTTAAACATAACATAAACATTCATAATAAAACTAGCATACGAAATGTCAATACATTATTCATAAACCATGAATTGTATAAAAATATCACACCCTTAGTCAAACATATCACAAAACCATCAATACAATATGGAAGTCTTTTTATCATAGTAAATCAACTCCAAATAAACTTAAAATCCATCAAAGGATGTTGACATTGATAAAATCAAAACCCTTTTTAGAGAAATATCTCATTGTATTTTGAAATAATTTAAAAGTAATATATTCATAAAATAAAAAATTATCTTTGAAAATATTCTTATAATCTTGTAAGGGAAGCTTTGACATCTTTATAGTGGCAGAAAATAGCCACATCCGTCGTATAAGTTAAAAAGATATTCTTACCTTAATTCTGTCGAAAAGGTTAAAAAGTACCTTGTTTGGAAAACAATGGAATGATTCATTTATAAACTTCTTATAAAAAGTTAAAAAAGGGTATAAATGACATTAACCCATATTCTGTAAAATATTAAGAATGTTCTGAAATACATTTTTAAGAAACAAGGATGTGGATGATAAAGAGGTCCTAGTAGAAAATTACGTATAAACAACCTCAGATGATGAAGAGATTGTGAAATAAACACTTACCGTGTACTTTTCCATGGTTGAGGGTAGGTTAACCTCTTGTATAATGGTGAAATTTTTTTTATTAAATTATAGAAAAATCATATACATTTATATGATATCATATATGATCTTTTAGCATTTATTTGTTAATAATATCTTAGGATCATTGTTTTTTCTGGTGTTAACATACTCATTTTCTTTTATATGTTTTGTTACGTAAGTCGTGTTTGTAATGGATAGGTTGTATATTATTCATTTACAAAATTATATCAAGTCCTTAGACATTATTTTTAATCATTAAATGAGAATTTTTTGTGAATGGATACGATGGGGAATGAATCTCATCGCGTTCATGGAGATGGTAGTCCGTACGTACACACGAGCGACAATATCATTTTTTTGATATTAAAATAATATATAATTGGATAGTATATAATATATACAGAATAATTATCATGTTATATTTATTATTTACATGAATTACACATCATTATTATGCCCATCCAAATAGTAATTTATTCAATAACAATTACACCACGACGTGGAGATGGTAAGCCGTACGTACGCACGTATGGTGACATGTGATTCAAAGGATGGATAGAATAATGAATATGGTTGTACCATATTTATAATAACATCACAACATATATAAGATACTGGATTTATTATTTTATAAAGGGAATAAGAAAAAAAAAAGAAGAATTTGATGAAGAAAGGAACTTGAAAGAGGGTGGTGAAAACATTACAACTTCTTCAGGTTCTTCCTTTTAATTTGATCAAAAGGGATCCTTAGGATGGATTTATGGTCAAACTATGGCCTCTAGGTTGAAGTGAGGAATGTTTAGAGAGTATTTGGGCAGGGTGTGTCTGAGAAAAAAGGCTTTGAATGTGTGAATTAGTGAGAAGGGGGAGTGCCTTTTATAAGAGGAGTGTGGGGCACCTTTGGAAAAGCTAGAAATATTATTTTATAGTAAATTCATATGCACTTTATAATGTCTCAAAAGTTGATTAATTAACTTTTATGGTGGGTATTGGTCAACAAAATACTCAACCAATAGAATTTAGATAGTTTTGGGTCATTATATTAACCTTATCTTTTAGTTTTAACTCATAGTTAATTAGTTTGACACTTATAATGTCACTTTGTATTTTAATATTATATAGTTAAATAACAAACTATATACCTCCAAGAGACCCCCAAGTGGTCCATTAATGATACACCTATCATGATATAAGTCTATTTTCCGAACCATAGATTTTTAGGAATTGAATATAAATTAATAACATAATATTTGTTTTAAAAACTCTTTTATGTCAATTTTCACACTATTGGGTATTTTGTTTTTGATAAATTTATAACAACATTATTACTTCGATATAAATTTATATAATCAATCATAATACATCATATTAACCTATAAAATTAGTATAACTCATAAAAAGTATCAAATTACATTTATTTGGATATTTATAATATCAATTATTTCAATATTTCATTAATTAGGTAATTAATGCATCTCCATTGTGTCTTAAATATATTAAATTATTTAATATCTAAAAATTATAAATACAATTAAATAATGTAGTAAATCTTTTTATCTTTCTAATGAATATTTTCAATTGAATTTATCTTATGTATAACCCTATATTAAAATTTTTTTAGTAAATAAACATTGATTTTAACTCTTTTATCTTTTCTTTGAATTAAATAATAATAAATTTCCTCATCTAGTCCAAGTGGACCTAAATGATAATATTTTATTCCTAAGGTTGTTTTGGGTCGAGATACACTTTTCCAATAGAATTAGGACATGTGTTGGGGTAATATTAATATCATTTTTACCCTTAATTACCCTATTTACTTTTACCCGTGGTAAATAAAATTAAAAAGTTACTATTCACAAAAAATTATTTCCATCTCATTGAAGCACATATTAATCCTTGATATTAACTATGTCTCTCAGATTTTGTAAATTCCACTCACAGAAGCAGTAAAATTATGTTTTTGTTAATTTCCAAATTCTCCTAGGAGGTGGGTAAAAGACGGTGAAAGTTCAATAAAATTTTTATATATCTAAAATTATTCTAAACTAACTCCAATGAATTACATTAAACTTATATAGGTACTATGTATCTATTTTTACAAAAATTAAATTTAAATAAAATAATTAATTATTAAAATATTAATTTGGTTTTAAACTATAACTCAGAGTTTTTTCACTATTCATCAAAAATTGAATGTTTTCAGAAAAATACCAAAATTTCACCATAGGCTAATTTTGATATTCCAAATCCAAAAATGAAGTCCATTTTTAAAGATTAAATTATTAAAATTTCAAAAAGTGGGTATTACAATTCATAATGACTAGTTTGATTGGTTTTGGTGTATGTATTATAACTCGACATTTTGTACAACACATGCTACTATATTATTCAAATAGAAACATACTATGGAATCTTGGTGTGTTACATAACATATACTCTACACATATTAATAATATTATTTCATTAGAAACAATTTCACTTTTAAACTGAATATAAAATCATAAAAAACATTTGAACATCTTTCTATAATAACAACTTGTAACATCATACCATCAGTGGGATTAACATTAATCATAATTTTTCCCCTTCTGTTAATTGAATTTATAAATAGCTATATAAACAATTTTAATCACTATAATTATTATATTCTGAAATTAGGAAAATATTTATTGAAAAAAACATATGTTAAAGGTTTTAAAATTAATCACAATGATTAAGGTTAATTAAATCCAAATTAGGGACATAACCTTATTCTTATTGGCACAAATGACATATATAATGTTTCAAAACCCATTGGATTCCCATTAATAGTCCATAAACCATCCATAATTTATTTATGTTGATATTTAATGCCTCTTTTATGTAATAATATGTATTCATCTATCTGGTTTTTAAAAATTCCATGTGAGCGTTATTACTTCCAAATTAAAGGCCACAACCTCTCCATATTATTCACACATATCGAAAATCATAATTAATGTAAAGACATACAAAATATATATTGATATATTCTATGATTATTCCTATAATAATTCTATAGGGAATAAGGTAATCTTAAGAATCATTTTGGGACAAACCATAGGGAGGTGGCCGATTAAGAGGTAACATTTTATTTCGAGTCCATTATGTTATTTTATTTCTCCACCACTCTAATTTTTTCCCTTTATTATTTTAAAAAACTATTATCTTTAAAATAATTGAATGTTTTTATTCAAAATATTCATCCTAGACTTGTACAAACCTTCATCTAATTGAAAACAAACGTTCTATTTAAGTGGTCAGTGAACTACCATCTCATTAAATGATGATTGTTCAATTTTACATACAAACATTCGTTATAGAAATCATGTTATAAACTCTATTTATTTATTTAATATTCTATATTGGTTATATAATTTATTTTATTTATTCCATTTTCAACACTTATAATTTCTATTTGGTGTTAATATGATAATTTAGTTTGTGGAAGTTTGGACTATCGCCCCCTCAATGCGATATGATTCTTTCATAAACTACATGGATTTTATTCTTGATGGTTTTAGTGAATATATAATATATATATGATTTTATAAGTCTAGTTTAATAATTATATATATATGTACATATATGTATTTTACTAACATTAATCCAACACGAAAATTAAACAAAAATAGCATTCATGCATACGTACTGCCTACCGTCTCAAGGAATAGTTTATTCTGTTTCATACATGTATATTATATTTATTGATAAAATAAATAAATAAGGTATATAAATGATATTAATGTAATTTTTTACGTTCTTATAATCGTGAAATAATGTATAAATACTAATGAAATAACAAATTAAAACCCATGGGAAGAATAAAGAAATTATCACCCGAAGTAAAACCGTAGTGAAGGATTGATAACAAGTGAGTAATAAAAGGTAATAAAAACAATTATATATAATTATATTTAAAAATATAGTTTTTGAAATTTAATATAACATATTTATAAATATTATAGAGGTGGTTTCAATGAGTCTAATGATATTCATGATAAAAGGTAAGTAGAAATCATCTCACATTTTACTTCATTGAGATACATGATATGATTGCCTGTATTTGATTATCCGTATCGTATGTACTTATCAAAATTTAATTATATGTATATTATATCTAATTAATGGGAACTCACATATCCATTTTATGACCTTCCATCCATTTGGATTTTGTTTCAAATGTTACAAAATAGGAAAAATAGTTTCGTTTCAATTTGCGTTCATTGAAACTTGTGTGTTGTTATGAACCTTAATTATTCTTCAAGGTGTATATAAAATAATTGTATATATTATATAAAGAATACAGTAATTTTCATGATATATTATTATTCATTTAATTTCTTATTTCATACATGGATTGTATGATCCCCTGTTACGACATTATCATATTTTATGAAAAAAATCTCATAGATTTTCGAAATTGTTTATGTTTTTTATTTGTTTGATGAAATAATATGATCATTAGATAGATAAATATAATGAGTTTTATTACCATTTTTATATTAATAATATAGTACTGTATTGGTAAAAATTTTCTACTATATAGTACATAAGATAGTTGTGATAGTGTTTTTAAGAAATCCTATCATTACCCTCTATCTGATCTGAAATTATTGTTCTTTGAATACCACATTTTCATAAAATGAACTATAATAAAAATTATAATATCCTATGATCAATAAAATTTATATTTTTTTTTAATTTTCTAATTTTCAAATTAATCTTGTTGTCTCTTTTCGAATATAGACTTTTTCTAAACTTTTTGACATTAAAATGAATTTTCTATCTACCTCGTACTTATTGCATTGACTTATTTGTCACCAATTAATTGAAGCTATCCTTTCATGTCTAAAGGTATGTTTTTAAAGGAATTTTCTTAATGATATTCTCAAGCATTAATTTTTTCATCAAATTTTTATGATGTTTATTATGTTTTCAAGGAAAATGGTTTTCAAAATGTATTTATGACTTATTTATAATATTTTAAATTATTCTCAATTAAATAGACATTAAAACATTTTAATGCTTTATTTATACTTTTTTAATGAAATTTTTATCAATAAATTTCCAATAATTATCTATATGTTTTCAATTTATTATTAATGACATGTAATCAAAAATGTGTTGAAGATTTATTTAGATGATTTCAATGTGTCTTCATATCATACAATTTTTAAAATGTTTTGAAGAATATTTTATATATTTTCAAAAGAAATGGATTTCATATGATTAGAATGAATTATTAATATTTTTTAATTTCATATTCTATGAAAATGTCATTCAAATGGTTTAATTTAATAAAACATATTTTTCAATGAAGAAAATATAATTTCCCCAAATAATGTTTATAAAAGACATTTCAAAAATCTAACATCAAAGATGAATTCTTTTGATGTAACTCATACCCTATTAGGAAAGAATCTAAGGGATCCAATTATATTCTTTCAATGAGGGTGTTATGCTTAATTTTTTAGTCATTATGAAACATGTGTCTCTTTCACAAGTTATATTCTTTTGAAACAAGATCTTATTAATATGTTATTCTCATGATGAAATTATTTTGAAACATGTATTTTTTATCAGGTAATTATATGATTACATGTGTATAATACCCATTTAGTTTCATGGTATATGATATTATTATTTATGATATTGTGTAATATGTATGTTTGATTTCAATTTGAGATGGGTAGGACCTATATCTACTTTAAATGAATAAGAAAAAGATATATATCTAATGGAATAGACTATGAGGTTATGTGGAATGATTCGTGACTACTATGTTGTCCCTGGGAGTTAACAATCACTACCAAGATAGTATGAGGATTGAATCATGATACTAAGATAGAAATGGGAGTGAAACATAACTACTAAGATGGTTTGGGGAGTGAACTCATACGACCAATATTATCTTTCCATGGAATCCATGGAATCTATAAAAATAATATTATATGTGTTTGTCACAAACCATCCCCTGGGACCCATGTCGTGACAACTCCATGCCAGAATTCAATAGGCCAGGGGCTGGCGACTAGCACCAAAGTTGTAATTCAATAAAACTGGGAAGAAATTTCCTTTATAACCTATAAACACACACAGCAGATACGATCACGAGTAAACTAAATAACCAACAAGTGAGTACAGTAAGTAAAAAGTGGACAGAATAAAGCCCAATTGGAGAGTACAAGAAACTGAAAGTACAAGTACAACCGAGGAAATAGGAAAAAAAATACCCACTGGTTTGTCCTCCAAGGTTCATACCTGAAGGGTAGGTTCAGATCACAGCCTCAGCACTCCACATCCATCAGTCTCCTCCATGTACGGACACACCGTTAGGTCCACCTCTAGGTACCATCCAATCATGGTACTCTTAGTCTCGATCAGCATTTTCCATCGTCTGTATCCAACACAACGAGGTGAAAGCATATCCCATGCAGGGGTGAGTATAATGATACTCAGTAGGGACCCCAAGTCCCTCACGGTATTAAAAAACCCATCAAGGATAATCCACAATGTATGAAATCAATAGATAACACCACATAGGTATATGCCCATACTTATACCTAAGTTATCATGTAATCCATCTCAAACATGAGGAAAACACAGAAGTTACTAATTGAGATCTACATGTATACAACTTATGTAGAGAGATATTGATGATTAGATGTTGCCACTGAATCATCTTTTTTGTTGAACCCAATTATGATCCTGGTACAGTAATCAAAGCTTTCGAACCCAAGTGGGATCCAGGAACAGTAGTCAGCATTGTCGATCCCACGTAGGATCCGGGAACAGCAGTCAGAGCTGTCAAACCCACATAGGATCCAGGAATAGTAGTCAAAGCTATAAAACCCACGTAGGATCCTAGAATAGTATTTGGAGCAATCGAACCCAAGTAGGATCCCAGAACAGTAGTCAGTGTTTTTGAACCCATGTAGGATCCTGGAACAGTAGTCAGAGAGAAGCCATCCACAGGGTTCCCTCACAAAGCACGCATGATTCTGGGAGGGTCAGCTCCTCAATCCAATTGACGATACATCAAATTCCATGAGGTCCCATGAAGATGTATCCCAATGGCCTGGAATGTCATAGTGGTTTCAACGCAATAGACGGTGTGTCAATTAGATGCCCAGTCTGTGAGTTATTAACCTTTTAATCCTAAGGTCCTGGTTGAATTCTTGTGCAATCCAACCTGACCGTATCTCAACTATACTGAAAACTCTAATAGGCTTTTCCCAAATGAACCATAATGCTCCTAGATTACCCGGCCCGTAGATGGTTTGACAAACAAATGCCTGGTGCCAAAGATATTTCCAAAAAATGTCAACCGTCCTAGTGCACCCGGGTACGGTCCGACCATGTCGGACCGACCCGATTCGGGTCGACCCGGATTGACTCGTTGGTTCAGGCCCGGACCATTGGGGTAGCTAGCCTTTTGGGTCTGACCAAGTCCGTTGCGCCATGCCCAGCAAGTCGTGAGTGGTCACGGAGGGCCGTGAGAGCACAGATCGGTCGCGAGGGTGTGGACCGGCCATGGGTCAGCCTGATGGGGGTTCTACCCGTAAGGTGCCTCTTGGGTGGCTCAGACCGTAGGGCACCGTGTGGTGGTGTGGCTGGGGATGGGAGGCCAGTTCGACAGTGGCGTCGTGGGGTGTGCAGACGGCGGAGCCGCAGGGCACACAGTGAGCGCGGAGGCCGTCGGGCCAGATCGGCCAGCGGCAATGCGGGGCACATGGGGTGCGTGGACGGTGGAGCCACGGGGTGCACAGAGGCTCGAGAGGCCTGGGGGCTGGGAGCCGGGGCATGGTGCAGTTAGAGCGTGGCTCGGCCGAGTTAGGTTGCAGTGTGGCTGGTTCGGCCAGCGATATGCGTGGCCATTGGGCAGCGCGGCCGGGGCGGCTCAAAAGCCGGAGTGTGGCACAGTTCATCCCAGGGCACCACAGAATTGCGGGGGTGGTGCGAGTTGCCTTTGTCGCCTTTGTCTTCTAGTCACCATGCCGAAGAACATCACAAAGAAGATCAGTGGAGGGGTCAAACCACATTGGTTTGATCCTCACCCTTCCACATTTAGGATGATAAAAATTGGCTCGCATGAATGGAGCAAAGAACGAGAATGGAAGATATCTTAAGAACATCAATTCCCATAATCCATCATTAAAAAAATATTCCCCACCCACAAGGAAAAACAAATGTGTATCAACTTGATAATTTTATGTTCCGGGTTTTTTGTTTTGGAAGAAAAGTTACAAGGGAATAATATCGCACTTAAATAAAATTAAACCCCTACATGTTCGTTGTTTGATTACGTAGTCCCGGGGAAGAATACGGAGTTGTCGTCATTCTTCATGTCCACCAAACACTTCCAATACTGAGCTCATGCATTGGTTTGTTAATGACGATGAGGAGGGAAGCCCCGTCATCGAAGGAGTCCCACGTTTGTAGGACTCCATGCTCTAAGGTCAAAGGATATCGTTCTTCATAGTCGAGGCACACATCGTCAGGGTTCTTCGTCGGGAGTGTTCTTGATTGGGAGCATTCTCCCAAGCTCTCTCTCTTCTCCCAAATTCCACCGAAATGCATGAGTTGCCAAAATCATAGATTAGGCCATCTATTATTTTGTTGGCAAGAATTAAAAAATCCAAATTAATTATGTTTGGTTGAATAATTAATCAAGAGAAGGGTTGTCACATTTAATTTCTGTGTTGCCACAATTTATAGAGTAGAGGAGGTCAAGAGACTCTCCCTCATTTATGAGGGTGTTGAGAGGTTTTCCTCTACCACCATTATTATTGGGGTTTATTCAAGGGTGGTCTCCACATTGTAACCGCTCATGTGATTTTAGATTTGGGTGGGGCCCACCACTATAACTTCTCATGGGAGGTTAGGGTGTGGTGGTCCCTACTTATATCTTCCACTTGGGTGGTTATAACAGATAAAAGATAATAAAACATGCATTAATTCTATTTTATTATTTCCACGAAAAACCCAAAAATTATTTTCCATCCATGACCAACTTCTGTCAAGATGAATGTATTCTTATGCGAATATCGGCGCTGTGAGTTCAATGGTGCCCTCATATTTCCATTCCGAGCACTGGTTCAATAGTTATAAAACCCGCTCGTATGCTTGGATAATGTACCTAAAAAACTTCATAAATTGATTCTAGGCACTCTGGGCCTCAGAATCGTGCACCGTCATGTTTCGTAGACTCATAAAATTCCCATTTAATTAAAACAATTACATGGAAATTCTGAGGATTTAAATTATCCCCACCTTAGCGCTTTACGTCACCGTATGTTACAACACATAACTACGGGAACAAGTGGGGGTACTGAGGACGCATTTGAGCCTCCTGATCCCATGTGCTCTTTTGGAGGTTCACATGCTGCCAATGAAAATGCACCAGATGTATCGACTATCCATGAAGTACCTGCTCCTTTCGATCCTCAATCACTAATAGAACCTCAGTAAAAGTCACCTCATCATTGATGTCCAACCATCCATGGTCGATGATATAAGAAGAGTCGTGCATGTATCTCTTCAGCTAGGATACATGGAAGACTTCATGCACCTAATGCAACTGAGGTGGAAGATCTAAGCGGTATTCCACCTCGCCAACTCTGTTGAGGACCTGAAAAGGTCCAATGAAACACAGATATAACTAGACTACTTGGCCAAATCATTGTAGACATCATCGAGGTTGGCCTGTATAAAGACATGGTCACCATCCTTGAACTCCAGAGGTCGATGTCACCTATCAGCATATGACTACTGTCTGCTCTGTGTAGTCTTCATCTACTCCTCGATGATCTGTACCTCTCCGTGGTAGGCCATAGCATCTATGGACCCACTAGTGCTGACTCCCCTAGGCCAGCCCATCAAAAAGGAGACCTGCAAGGTATCCCGTATAACGCCACAAAAGGTACCATCCCAATGGTGGAGTGATAGCTATTGTTGTATGAAAACTCCACCAAAGGTAACTGAGCCTCCCAACTATGACTAAAGTCTAGAATAGTTGCACGGAGCATGTCCTCAAGTGTCTGAATGGTCCGCTCAATCTGACCATCCATCTGAGGATGGAAGGCGGTGCTCAAACGAAGCTGCGTTATGAAAGATTACGACAACACCATCCATAGCCGAGAATTAAAACGTGTGTCATGATCAGTGACAATCATAGAAGGTACTCAATGTAGCCGCACAATCTCTTGCACGTAGAGGCATCCCAAGATATCTATTGGAACCTACTCTCTAATTGGTAGGAAGTGGGAAGACTTGGTGAGTCGGTCGATGATCACCCAAATTGAGTCGTGACCCCTGGATGTACGAGGAATTCCTATCACAAATTCCATGGATATCCCATCCCAATATAACTCTGGGACCTCTAATGGATGAACCAAGCGTGCAGGCACCTGATGCTCCGCCTTCAATCACTGACAAGTGAGGAATCGAGAGACAAACTCTATAACTACTTTCTTCACTCCCAACAACCAGTGTTATTGTTAGAGAACCTAGTACATCATCACAAAATCCATGATTTACTGCTCGAGGGGATTTTTGGAACTCCCTCAACACTTCCTCCTAATGTGACACAGGTACCATGGTACATTCTATGAAGTGAATGACATGCTCCACATCTTCTGAAAATCTGTTAGGTTCCTGCCCAGTGGATATCTGAGCTCATCGTGTCTCATAGTCTGTGTTCCCACACTGCGCCTCCCTGACTCACTGATGAAGTGGGGGTGTGACTGAAAGAGACTGTAGGAAATCTCCTCCATCTCTATCCACAATGGATATCCACAAAGTAGCTAGCTGCTCCATCGCTTCACCTAACAGTTATATACCAGACCTCCTGCTGAGTGCATCTGCAACAAAATTCCCCTTCTAAGGAGTATTGAATATCTATAAGTTATAGTCCTTGAGGAACTCAAGACAACATCACTGTATCAGGTTCAGGTCCTTCTAGGAGAAGATATACCTGAGACTCTTGTGATCAGAGTACATGGTAAAACGTTCACCCATCAGATAATGCCACCACATCATCAAGGAGAATACCACTTCTTCTAACTCAGGTCATTGGTAGCATAGTTCTGCTCATGTTTTCTCAGCTTCCGAGAACCATATGCGCTCACCGCTCGCTCTTGCATTAGGTCAAATTCGAGTCCCGTCCCTGATGCATCGCAGTAGACTACATACCATATTCCCTCCTCTAGAAACCTAACGATGTGGAACTATTCAGACTCTACCTTTGGTCTTAAAAGATCTGCTGGAATCCCTCCGATCACATGAAGTGTTTTCCCTTCATTGTCAAGGCTGATAGTGGTGCTACAACTCTGGATAAATCTGGAACAAATCTCTAGTAGTATCTATCCAAAACCAGGAAACATCGTACCTTTATCACTCTCTTGGGTGGATCCCATGTAAGTACTACCTAAATATTCACTTGATCAAATTCAACTCTAGCCACCAATATGACATGTCCCAGAATGTGAGCATCTCAGATCTAGAACTGGAATGTCGAGGGCTTACCATAATGTTGGTGCTCTCAGAGTGTGTCTATTACTACCCAATAATGGTAGGCATGCTCCTCCTCAGTATTCGAGTAGATCATAATGTCATCGATTAAGACTATGACAAAGATATCAAGGTATGGCTGTAAAATATTGTTAATGAGTTCCAAGAACACTACTGGAGCGTTGGTTACACCGAAATTGATAACCAAGAAATTGTAGTGTCCATACCAACATCTGAAGGCCATATTCTGCACATCCTCATCCCGAACTCCGAGGTGGTGATAGCCTGATATGAGGTATACCTTTGAGAACCATTTTTCTCCCTTCAACTGATCAAATAGCTTCTCAATCCTCGATAGTGTGTACTTGTTCTTCACGATAACATGGTTCATGTGATGGTAGTCGACACAAAGCCTCAAACCCCCATCCTCGTTCTTGGAGAACATAATCGGGGCTGCTATGGGAGAAACACTGGGCCAGATGAATCCCTTCCCCTGTATGTCATCCTGATGCACCTACAGCTCATGAAGCTCCGTGGGAGCCATCCAATACAATAAATTAGATATCGGGGATGTCTTGGGGTACAAGTCACTGTAAATTTCCTCCTCTTAGTGAGGAGGTAGACTTGGGTCATCATTAGAGAAAAAATTCGCATACTAGTCCACCACTGCTGGATAGCTCAGACTCTCCACATCAACTGCTCTGAGGGTAAGGGAAGTCAACATATGATTGATTGGATGCACTCTCCTCTGGGAAAGTCCACCATGTGACATGAAGGATCCCTACTCGTCAATGAAGGTAAACCTGGTCCCATCCATGTGGACAAACCTCACATTGTTCCAAACACAGTCAATCTAAGCATGGACTGTAGATAACCATTCCATACCCAAGATGATGTCGTAAGTCCTCGACGCCGCTACTAAGAGATCCATGCCGAAACTCTCGCCTCCTAGAGTAAGCTCACACAACTGACAAAATTTCGTAATAATCAAATCCTCTCTCATATGAATCTCTAGAGATAATGATCGATCCAACGATTCCGTCGGAATATATGAGCTCCGAACGAGGGAAGTGTAAATGAAAGTGTGAATGGAACATGTTTGTAAAAGCACTGAAGCTATGGTGTTGTAGACATAGATCATACCTATAATCATCTCTACAGTTCCATGATCTTATTCCCTAGCTTTCTGGAGTTGTGTTCTACCCTGTTGACCTGCTCCCTGCGGTTGGTGTGGACCACCTGGTGGTGGTGGTGGTAACACCTCGAAACATCGTCCAACACCAGCTACAAGACTATCTCTTTTGCCACATCCACCTACTCCCTGCAGGCCACCTCGATCAAATATCTATCTCTACCTAGGAGGTTCTTCGACCATCTTATGTCCAACTAAATGACAGGTTTGAAAATTCACAAGCCATCTAACCGAGGCCACTACATGAGTACCACTTCCCACTCCTAGCATGTTTGGCTACGTCTTTGGTTCCCCACTCAACCAATCATGAGTAATGAAGTCATACACCTGTAGGTCTAGTCCTATTGGAGCTCTGAAACAACTTTCTGATGCCAGTTGTAGAAGACTCCATTGTGTGTCGACTGGTGGTGGATCTCATGGCAGGATACTCCTCAGCAATGAAACTCTCAACTAGGAGGGATCTCTCTAATTCCTTTTCCAACGTTTGGATGCTGAGTGAGATCACGGAAGCCCTGATCTATTTGCATGAGTACCTGCATGAAGGTCTGGGCCCTGAAAAATGGGTTTTGTACCATATCGGTGGAGTAAAATGAGAGTTCAGTTATCCTCACTGAGTACTGAGCTACAGTCATTCCGCACTGCTGTAGACGATGTAGCTCTTATATGCGCACTGCGCGATGATCCTCTAGGACAAACTCTTCCTGAAACATGCTCTCAAAGTCTACCAAGAGAATCATCATATATCGAGAACTTGGAGCATCATGGTCTACCATCTGTAAACTGCTTCCAATATAAGGATGGAATAAAAATAAACATATTGTTAGATGTTGTCCATACTAGTCTGAAGACTCTCACTACAGCCTCAATCCAATCCTCAGCTGCCCGCGGGTCCGTCTCACCCCTGAACATAAGCCGCCTCTTGCACTGGAACTTGTGCAACGTGCTCAGGTGGCGCGCACTCTCTACTGCTGAGGCTTACAAAATCGGTGGCCCAAAAGCTAGAGTTACCATTGGTTCCTCCGCTGTGATAGGGCACTACACTGAGGCCTCATCGCTCGGTGGGCTGCCATCTCATACAAGGCCTAGAACACTGGATGGATGTCTGTGTGGGGCCATCCTGAAAAGAAACATGCATTCCACGGTCAATAAGTTATACCTATTGAGCTAACTCAAATAAATCTTTTTAAAACACCCACGCAATCAATGTTTTTGTGCATTGAGTAAGAAATCAGATGTCAGGGTCTTGGTGTATTGATACGTCAGCCACCACACTAGCACTGGAATCCCTAAACTAAACACCTCACTCAGTACCGATAACACTATTGCGTCACAGTAAAAAAAATCATAGTCCTATGTTCTACAGTATAATTGATTCCTCTGATACCAATTTTTCATGACCCATCCCTTAGGACCATGTTGTGACTACCCCAAGCTCGCCTTCAATAGGCCAGGGGTTAGCGACTAGCAACAAAGGCATAATTCCCTAAAACTGGGATGACATTGCCTTTATAACCTGTAAACACCCACAGTAAATATGATCATGAGAAAACTAAATAACCAACAACTTGGTATAGTAAGTAAAAAGGGGATAGAATACAAGCCCAAATGGAGAGTACAAGAAACTGAATGTACAACTACAACTGAGGAAATATGAAAAAACAGCCATTGGGTCATCCTATGAGGTTCCTACATGAAGGGTAGGTACAGATCGCCTCCTCAGCACTCTACATCTATTCATCTCCCCAGTGTACCAACATGCCATATTGTCCACCTCCGGGTACCATCCAGTCCTGGTACTATGTGCCTCGGTCAGCACTATCTATCGTCTGCATCCTACACAATGAGGTGTGGGTGTAGCCCATGAAACAGGTAGTATAACGATACTCATTAGGGACCCTGCGACACTTAATGTCTCACAAAATCCAACAAGGATAAACCAAAGAGTATGAAATCAACAGATAACCCCACTTAGGTATATTCCCATACACATACCTATGTTATCTTACAATCAACATCAATCATGAGAAAAACCCAATAGTTACTGACTCATCTCAATAGGTATACAACTTATGTATAGAGATAGAGATGATTATATTTATCCACTGAATCATCTTCTCTGTTGAACACAAGTTGGATATCGGTACAGTAATCAGAGATGTCGAACCCACGTAGGATCCTGTAATAGTATTTAGAGCTGTTGAACCCACGTAGGATCTTGGAACAGTACTCAGAGATGTTGAACTCACGTAGGATCTTGGAACAATAGTCAGAGATGTCGAAACTATGTATGATTCTAGAATAGTAGTCAGAGTTGTCAGACCCATGTAGGATCCTTGAATAGTAGTCGGAGCTATAGAACCCATGTAGGATCTTGTTATAGTAGTTATAGTTGTCGAACCCACGTTGGATCCTGGAACAGTAGTTAGAGAGCATCCGGCTAGAGGGTTCCCACACAAAGCATGCTTGATTCCGGGAAGGTATGATCCTCAAGCCATGTGTCGATAAATAAAATGCCAATATATCACACTAATAAGTATCACAATGGTCCGCCACATCAGATAGGTCTCAACACAATAGACGCCACATCAACTGGAAGCACGATCTGTGAGTTATTAGACTTTTAATCCCAGGGGCTCATTTGGATTTGTGCTCAATCCAACCAAACTGTATCTTAACTATACCCCAAACTATAGTGGGGTATACTCAATTAATATTCATGATCTTAGATTACCAGGTCCACTAACAGTTTTTCAAACGTACACCTCGTGCCAATGATTTGGCCAAAAGAAATTAAAGGGTCGTAGTGGGCCAGGATCCGATCCGACCCAGTCTGGACCGACCCGGCCTAACCCAGTCTTGGCCGACCCAGTATTGGTCTACCCGGCTTGAACCGTTGGGTCTGGCCTGACACATTAGGTGGTCCAAGCTATTCGGTTCGGCCCGGCCCGATGGAACCCACCCAGCCAGCCGCGAGAGCGCAGATCGGTCGCGAGGGAGTGGACTGGCCACAGGTCGGCACGAGGGAGGATTTTCACTGGAGGGAACTGTGTGGGAAGCTCAGCTCAGAGGGAACCACAAGGGAATGGCTCAGCCCAGAGGGTGTCGTGTGCGGATGACTCGGGGCGGCTCGGCATGAGGTCGGGATGGCGAAGCTGCTCGGATCGCGGAGGCGTGGGAGGCTCGGAAGCTGCGTGTCGGGGTGCAGTATGACCAGAGTGCAGCTCGGTAGGGGTGTGTCGTGGCCCGGCCGGCTTGAGTTTCAATAGGAGTGCAGTGCGTCTGGGAAGGATCAGAATCTGGAGGGCTACGCGATTCAGCCCTGGGTGCCAGAGCGTCACAAGGAAGGCACATGTTGCCTTTATTGCCTTCGTCACCTCATCATCAGGCCGAAGAATATCACAAAGAAAATTGGCGGAGGGGTCAGACCACGTTGGTTTTGTCCTTACCCTTCCACATTTAGGGTGATAGATATTGGCTCACAAGAATGATGAAAATAACGAGCAAGTATAATATCTTAAAAACACCAATTTCCATAATCCATCATTAACAATATATCCCATAACCACAAGGAAAAACATCTATAGTTAAAATTGATAATAAGTTGGTCCATGTTCTTTGATTGGGATGAAAAGTAACAAGGGAATAATCTCATACATAAATAAAAATTAAATGCCTAATTTTTCATTTTTCATTGACGGAGTCGCGGGGAAGAAGACAGAGTTGTCATCATTCATCGCATCCGCCGCACTCTTCCAATACTGAGCTCGTCTGTCGGTTCATTGATGACGATGAGGAGGAAATGTTATCCAATGAAGACATCCCACGTCCATAGGAGTCTGAGGATGAAGGTTGAAGGAGATCATTCTTCATAGACGAGGCATCCCTAATCAGCGTTCTTCGTCGGGATCATTCTTTGTTGGGAGCTTTCTCCCATGCTCCCTCAAATTTCCCAAAATCCACAAAAATTTAAGAGGTTCCAAAATAATAGATTAGGACATCTATTATTTTGTTGGGGATAATTAGAAATGTCAAATTAATTATGGTGGGTGGCACAATTAATCAAGAGAATGATCGACACATTTAATTGGTGTGTTGGACCAATTAATTGAGTATAGGAGGTCAAGAGACTATCTAATTTATGAGGGAGTAGAGAGGTTTTACTCTCCGACCATTATTATGGTGGTTTAGTCCTGGGTGGTTCCCACATTGTAACCTATGTTGGTGGTTAGGTTTGGGTGGGACCCACCACCATAACCTCTCTTGGGAGGTCAAGGTGTGGTGGTCCCCACCTTCATCTTCCATTTGGGTGGTTATAATATATAAAATAAAATAAAACATGCATTTATTATATGTTATTATTTCCCTGAAAAACCCAAAACTATCTTCCATCCTCGACCAACTGCCGTTGAGATGAATGTCTTCTTAAGAAAATACCGGCACTTCGAGTTCAATAGTGGCCTTTGATTTCAATTCTATGCACCAATTCAATAGTTATAAAAACCCGCTCATATGTTTTCTTAACGTACCCGAAAGAAACTTCAGAAATTATTTCTAGGCAATCTAGGCCTCAGAATCACGCACCGTCAAGTTTCGATGAGTTTTAAAATTCTCATTGAATTAAAAAAATTACATGGAAATTCTGGGTCTTTATATTTTTTGTGTCTACCCCAATTTCTTGTTTTATTCTTATGTTATTGTTTAATCGATTATGCTCTTTATTTCCTTTTGTTTTGTGTTTATGATCTCCCATTATTTATGCCATGATTCATTTTTATGGTCTTTGAAATGTAGGTTAGGATCTTATATTTTCATCAAAATTATCTCATATCCTTATACTTCTGATTATGCTTACATGTATCCATTTTTTACCTTCACAGATAATTTGAGCATACCGCTTTCTTGGGTTTCCTTTCCTCGAGTTATGAAGAGATGTTTTTGGTAGAAGTTCTGAAGTTGAAGTTCTTTATTGAATATGTTGAAGATATTTTACCATAATATAAGTTTTTGTTTCCAGGTATCCAAATACATTAATCTATTAAGGTCCTCAGGCATGTATTTTTCAAATGTAATGAATATACATCTAAATTTATGTAATAAAAAATTATGTTATGAATTGGATACAATAATTTACTCATTGGATTAGCTAACCCAAGTATAGAGAAAACACAAATTACATGATATGGGACATGTTTTTATGTATTCTTCTTATTACAGTTGATTTAATTTCAACATTGGGTTATGCACCTAATGTGTTCTATTGATTTTTATTATTGAGTTATGTATTTTTTTAATTTATTAATATGTTAATGAAACATCGAATGATTCATAATTTTTGGCAGCTTATAAGATTTATATTTCACGAATTATTCTATGAAACATTTATATTGCCACAATTAATTCATGAAGAATGCATTGCTTGTTGCTGATATGCACATTATGTTTCCTATAATTTATTGATGATATATTATAAATGATATTTTTTTTGTAAATAGACACCACACATAAGATTATTTAGTGTATGGTACTTTATGAATTGAAATTGTTGATCCATAAGGATAAAGAATTATAGTAAAATGTAATAAATATAAGTGAAGGTGAATAATATTGAAATGTAAAATTGAAATAGTAACAGTCAATAAGGATTTCAATTCACATTTGAAAGGTGTTTTTGATGATAAATTTTCGTATACACTATTTATATTGTGGTCCATATGGTAATACACAGAGCATGAACCATACCCAACCATATTAGTGGGTAGTAGGATGTGTCTCTTATGTTCTATATTAATGTTCTTGTCACTCAGACCATGCTCATTGAAAAGGTAGAGGGGTGTGACTATTATATGGGAAGGATCATCCATATTTTATTTATGCATTAATTATGTTATCAATTTTAAATCTTATATAGGGTGTGTTTTTATCATTTTAGTGCTTTTCCACCACGAATATTCTGACTCAGTCACTGGGGGGTTATGATGATCATGGTTAAGAGGTGGTGGGACTTGAGCCACTGTGTTACCACCATTCATACAACCTATGAGACATCCTTCTACCCTGAATTGGGACAATAATATATAATTTATATGGGATTTTACATACATTATTTCGATTATAGAAGTATATATACACCCTACCCTTTCAATTAGAGGGAAAATGTGAGAGAATTAGTAGCATCATTCAATGAATTTTCTCAGGGAATGTGGCCCCATGGGATTCCATGTTATGGATTGAGAAGATTATTTGTATTTTCATGAATCAAGATACATAAAATGAGAAGATATTGATGCTATATACACATATGCTTTATGGATCCCCCTGATTGTTTTTGGGATATTCTAAATTAGGAAGGTTTGTATCAGTAAGTGACATGGGGGTTTCATGTTGAGCTTCTATGGATATTTCTACCCTGTGACCCTGAGGGTTGATTTTGATAGGGAGTCAATGAACCTTTCATATCATTCTATGATAATTAAAAACTATCCATCTTGTTTTATAATGCTTAAACAATTTCATCGATTTATAAAAAAGATAATTTAGTGAATGTTAGATGATTTGAGGATGGCCTTAGACATCCTATTTGTTAGTAGGTAATCATTTTATTTATTAACCATTGAGTCTGATATAGTGAAACATACTGTCATTAACATGAAAACACTAAGATTGGTAGATAGTGTGATCATGTGATGTTTAGATGTGGGAAAGGTTATTGGTTCAAATTGCAGTCTGAAGCAACTTATCATTACTATGTTTAGAAGAAGTATCATCTGAATGATACCCTCTTACAATTATATTGATTTCACAAGTGTGGGATGTTTGATCATAAAATACCATAGTCTCTCAATGAAACCCATCGAGTTACTTAGTTTTGGGATTTTATAGCATCATTATCTTTTTTTTCAATAATTTCCAACATACTATGATTGGGTGAGGATCTGTATCAGCTCCACCTTAAGGAGGTTGATTTGTATCACCTCATAACAAATGTAGCGCGAGTTTTAATAACATAAAATGAAGATGAAGATGTAATGGACGATATCTTCGGGCTTTCGATCAACATTTCTAGTATATAAAAACTCTATATTATTGTTATGATGTAACATAGTGGTGGTGATCATACCATCATTATTGAGTGTATCGTATAATAGAAGAATAGGGTTTTAGGATATCAATTGTTCAATGTAATATTATAGTAGCCTATACTAATGAATCTTCAATATTCAATATAGGTTTATATGACTCCAATATCAAAATAGCTATTGAGTTAATCCATGGGCTAAATATTGATTACTCTTGTGTCATTACGATGATTGATACATCATTGGTATAATGATTAGAGAGTGTATGGAAATATAAGGCCTAACCTCATAAGGTTGTAATTCAACATCTATATGGTATATCTTTATCATTTTAATGACCATATTTGAGGTCTTTCTGGAGATGGATTGGTTAGTACCCTTTTGTGCCAATTAGATTTTTTAATCAACGGATGGTTTCATTTACATCACTAGTGGATGGTGTGTATATTCACAAGAGAGAGTGGGATTTCCCTATGAGTATAGCTAGACCAGATATTCTACGAATATTAGGAGTGATATCTTAGATTGATATCCATTTCATCAATGATCTGGGGTTACATTAGGCTTAATTCACTCAAGTATATGATCTATTAATCGATATTTTTACCGATGACTATTCTGGTCTCCCTGTTGATAGAGATATAGATTTTAGTACCAATATAGTTTCTCATGATGCACTAATATCCATTCCTCCTTAATTAATGGATAATACCAAGTATGATGAGTTTTAGTGGATGCTAATGGATTTAAAAGCCAACAATGTTTTATAACCTAATACATCTCCATGGGGTTTCATTGTCATTTCCAATTGAACGAAGACACAACACTCAATATTTATTTGGATTAATGGAAGTTAGATCAGCTGACTATAAAAAAACTATTATCGATTACCTCATATAGATGATCTCTTTGAAAAACATAGAGTAGTTTTTGTTTTCAAAAATATCGACCTATGATTGGGATATTATCAGGTGTATTCTAGGTCTATAGATATTCTTCATTAAAAATTACATAGTCAGTATGTATTATATGATTAAATAATTATTAAATTTGGTATTAAGAACTATCATATAATAATTATGGAATTTATGGATAAGTTTTTACTTCCCTATATAAATTACTTTTACATGGTCTTCATTGAAGATTTAATTTTTCTTATCATACTTGAAATGATGATGAAAGAAATCTTGAGATTTGGGTATTACACTTAGAGAGAAGTATTTGTATGATATGCTCATTAAATATCACATCGTTGTCAACAAGGGTCAGTTCAAGATTCATATTATTTCATATTAACAAGTTTTAGTTGACCCGGAGAAGGATAGAGATAATGATACTTTAGTGCAGAACAATAAATTCTTTGATATATAATGTTTTTTTGTTGAAATATTCTTATTAAAGGATCATTATATAGAACATACAACACATAGAATCTCAACATACATCATTAAATTAGAAGGATTTGATATCTTTATGGTCTGAAAAAACAAGAAATCCTTTCAATAGTTTTAAAAAAGATTGACATCAATGTGAATCCAGATTCTACAACAGCGGGGAAAAATCGATCCATAATGTTGTGGATCATCAAGTATTAGGATTGTTTATGTTTTGATGTATATGATTGATTAATTATGTACAAGTCATAGAAGTTAAGGGACCATGAGTAGAATTATATAATGCAAGACCCCAGTTATTAGAAATTGTTCACACCACCCCATGTTAGATAAATTAATCGGAGTGTGAGAGTTTTGTGGGGTTTATAAACTAAAAAATACATAGGTATATTTTCATGCTACATGAAATGAATCTTATTAAACAATTTTTTGATGAATACCTTCATTCCTTAAACATTTTTTTTCCTATAATCTTGAGAAATTAGATGATATTACTGATTCTCTGGGAAAGAGTACTCAGAAACAAATAGTTTAAAAGGCTAGTAGTGGGTTGAATATTATGGATTTTTTTGGATATACTCATAGAGTTATTGGACCATCATGTTATTTTTATAAATGTTTCACTATAATAACCTATTTACATATGGGGAATGTGAATATGAAGAAAATTTCTGATATTTTAGGTTTTGTACTACAAGAATGTATTTATTGTGTGGACCCACCACTAGATAGGATTATTGAGGACGATAACACCCACTATATACATTGGCATACCAAGTTCCACTTAGATTTTTTAGAGGATATGTTGTGATAATCACAAGATTATCAATGGGGTTTTTATCAAGGTCTCTTCTATATATATCTTGTTATGTTCGGATATTATTGGGGTCCAAGGATGAAAATCTAGATAGTTGGTTATATGGAAAGGTGTTACACATGTTAGAAGGGGAATCCAAAACAATAGTGGAATGTTGACTTTATATAGCTATTACTGGTTCCAAAACTAAAATGGAATTAAAATTACATGTTTTTTGTGGTCTAATTAACAAGATCCCCAAATTGTAGGAATAAAATTTGGAATTTTTGGATCGATTTATAGAAGAATCCCACTTCCTACTTATCTAGGAGACATTCTCAATTGATGGGCTAGGAAGGTTGAATATTCATGATATTATAAAACTGTATGGGGTCCCTCAAAATATAATTTCATAGTGAGATTATCATTTCACATTGTGCTTTTGGAATGTTATATCAAGAGATATGGGTGCACATGTTGTTATACGCGCCACCATTCACCATCATACAGATGAAAAATCAGAACAAACTATATAAGTGTTGGAGAAAATTCTACGAATATTTTTCATTTCATTCAATGTTTCATGGGAATAGAATATCCCTCAAATTTAGGTCTCCTACAATAATACATATATGATAGTTATTTTGATAGATCCTTAAGAGGTTGTGTATGGAAATATATTCCTTTTAACCATGATCAAGTTAGAGGAAAGAGAGGTAGTGAGACTAGTTCACCATAAAATTAATGAATCATCATAGTTGGTTTATATTAACAGGAAATGGATTTGTACTCCATAGTGTTTACAAAAATATTATTCTTATATTCTTTTATGTCCAATTGAATTCTAGTTTTAGAATTTTTTTATCTTGTGGGTATCACCTTGACAATTGAATATATAGATACAATGGTAAGGGATGGAGTTTCCTCATTTTGTCGTACCATTTGAAATTATAAAAATATTCATGCATGATTCATATTGGGATTAAACCAAAGATTTATCATAACCTGAACATATTCATCCACACAAAACATATTTTTTATTATTGAACTGAACCAACTCATACATTTTATTTCATCAATGTTGAATTAGATCCCAAGGATTTTTTTGAGCATTATCTGATACACATCACTGATTAAAGAATGAATATTCTAGTTGAATGATCAATCCCATTTTTTACTCATGTTGTGGTTGAACATTGATGTACAATATGAGACTAGGGAGAGATTGCCTGATCTACTTTCTTTATGGATGGTGTTATACTAAGACAGCATTTCACCGCCCTTAGATGGTTTACCCTAGGGATGAGTTCCTTTAATGTGCGAAGACTATGAAAAAATAATTTTTTTATAACATACAAACCCTTTAGATTTCTATTTAATTATTATTTTTTACCTCAAATGGGTTCTATGTGAGGATATGAAGGAGAATGGGGTGTAGATGGATTTTTTGAAACATGGATCCCCACATTCTAAAAGGAAACACGTCACCGTAATGGTAGTAGAATCTATTCCACCCAACCCACATGGGTTCTAATAACCCTACAACTAATTTAAAAGGGAAAACAAGGAGAATGATTTTCCCATAATCATGTTCTTAGGGCCACACTCCCATATAGTTTTTCAGTAGTTTTTAATATATTCACATCACATGGTCTGCACATGTTTAGTCAAACCATGGGCATGTACTTTTTGAGTCTCTTTTTAGGGAAATATCATTGAAACATATAAAAAACGGTTTGGCCAACTATGTGGCTAAACTAATGAATCTGTCCCATTTCGGAAAGATTTAACATTTCCCTTCAAATATTAATAACTAACACAAGCACTCTCATTTTCACAATTTTAAATTGTACATGAGGTTTTTATCATACCTTGCATTCAAGACTCCCACATTCTTTTTTCATGGATTAAATTCCAATCCGTACATTGATTTGATCTATCTTGGCCTTACTATATGTTCTTCATTATTATTTTCATTCATATTGAGCCTATCAAAATTTTCCTTCCTGATAGTAGAGTTATTTAGGAGTAGGCTCATATGAAATATTTTTAGGAAATTCATATGTTTTATTATTTAGTTCTAATATAGTCCCAACTAATGTATAATACTAAATGAGTTATCTTCTATTGCGATAAGGTTGGTTCTATACATGTTATTTATTAATGGTGAGATATTTAATAATATGTATCATTTTTCTAAAATCTGGTTTCACCATGTGTTCCCATATGTTTAATCAACGTGAAATTTGTTTCCGAAAAATGGAACCTTACGACCATTTTAGGTCTCCTTCAATTGTTTCCACCCCATGAGTTTGCTGAACAAATTTCTATTAAGGTTATAAATAAATAAATAGTCAAACCATAATATATATGCTTTTAGATTGACACTTATTATGATTTGATAATTTATAATGAATGAGTATATTGTTATAGAATGACTAACACAATTATATAATTAAATATAAAATTCATAGTGGTGAGTTGTTTGGATACATCACCCAATTAAATAAATTTGATTGTCACACATTATTATAAATGAATGTGATTGAGTGATGAATTAATTTTTATATCTTATTCTACCCATGACTACATATAATTTATATAATTCGGAATGGGGACATTTATGTTATAGAATTCTTGTGGAAACACTCTTGTTATATTTTATAGGAATGAATACACTTTTGAATTACAATAGTTGTCCATGGGGAACCTCACTATGATATATGGGAATGATGAACTCTACTATAATATATGTGCAGGATTTTACTGTGATTTTTTTATTTGCAGGGTGACCCAATTGATTTTATATGGGGAATGGAGACCCTATTCTTGTGATACTGAATGTGGTGTCCCATATTCATTGATATTGGGCTCAACATCCATTGATACTTTTGAGACTACGGTTATAGCTTATGGATTTCTACATTATGGATCAGGTCTATGATAGTACAAGTACCATTTAAATGGTCATAAAAGTCACTACATATATATTATATATTTATATATACATATTGTTACAAGTTCTTATACTATTTTTCTTAAGACAAAGTAGTTAATTTTATCTGGGTGTAATTATGGAAGCAGATATGACCCTTTGACGTTTATTTACTATTTTACATTATTACAAGCACATGTCCATATTAAATACACTAATTGGTTATTTATAGACTCTATTGGAGATGGTATACTGAGTTTACCTCACATCTTATTAGGGTCTTCAAGGTTACCTGGGTATATTATTCATATTAAGGTAAATAATAGACTAGGTACCCATTTGTTGGTGCTTGATTCGTATATAAAATGGGAGAAGGGAAGCACATTAGCAAACTATTTTTTTGTGTAGTATCCCGGAACTTATTTTCAGGTATGTTTTTAATTTTTCTTGAATGTTTTATAAAAGAGGAGTTTCTGGAAATTTTTGAATTACACGTCATGTACTTTATGAGTACACTCCGTGTACTTCATTTCCATAGGAGGCCGTGTGTTGGCCATGTCATGGACACACACATGGTCGTGTGGGTGATGTGGAGTCCGCCTAAAGAGGAGTACAGAAAAGGAAAGTATACGTCATGTAATCCAAAATTATACACCGTGTATTTTGTTTTTTTTCATTAAATGCACCGGGGTAGCGTCTGATGGACAAAACCATCTTTTTTAGGTGTTGTTTTTCTGAGAGCGCCGATCAGCCGTGGATCTTTGAAGAACCCCTGATACTCCATCTGTCCTCCGAATTGAACTCCTTCGGTTGCTTTCAAATCTCATTGGTGTGTTCTCTCTTTTACTAGAGAATCATTTTCCAATTCTTCCTCATTTCCAAGTTATCGGGGGTTGAACATTTTGTGAGTTTTCATAGATCTACGATGTTCTAAGGAGACTCAAGCTTCTAGGTTCAAGTATATTGATCCCCAAACCCCAATGTAGGTGGTTTGTGCCTTTTTGTAGAATTTACTTCAGTATTATGTTAAAATTCCACCAATACCCTTGAACATGGTATTTCATGTTTACTGTTTTTCCCCTATTTTTTTCCTGCATTTCTTGTATGTCTGAATAGCAGTTATTGTTTGAGAATAGAATATTTTTCAATTCTTGGATGTATTTCTCATGAATTTTTTTCCGGTATTTGACCTTTGGGTCTAGTATGACTATTTGGCTGCTATTTCCTTTTCCATGCCTAGTATTATAGGATTGTGTGCATGTTTCTCTGATATGTTGTTATGCTGTATAATGCGAGACAAGTAGTTCTTGAGGTTTACTTTGGCTGTTACACGATTCTACGCTTTCTTGACTTACGCAGGGTCATGAGAACCTGGTGTATAAACCATATGGAGAATTGACCTTGAGTGCTTCCCCAGAGCGCCTTTATTATGACACGAGACTATAGGGGGAATTGACAGTGAGGGCATCCATATAGTGTCTATACATTAGCTGAACCTGAGGGGTGAGACTATATGTGTCTCCCAGAGGGATGCTTTTACATGATAGGTTTGACCAGAGGGGATAGGCTATGGGTACATCCTAGAGGGTTACCTATTGTGTTAACTATTTTTCTTTTTCATGCAGTGTGGTGTTTTTAAGGCTTAAACAATGTATTGTTTACTTCTTAGTGCCTCATTGTTTATTTCTTTCGGTAATTTTAACATCCATATACTCACTGATGGTTAGTCATTGATCTTCGAGTGGTTTCATACTGGGATTTAGTCTCACACCCTGTTTAGGTCATGCTTTTGGACCCAAACAGATTATATTGCTACAGGTATAGACAAGGGAAACCGCCTTTCGACGTTATGTACTTGATTGGATGGGATTTGGAGAGCATGGGAAAAAGCTGAGGCTTGAGATGCTGAGGAGTTTCTCATCTATTTTTATTTTGTACTTGGGTTTTGAACTGTATTCTAAATTTTGACTTTTTAGGTTATTTTCCTAGACATATATGTATTATGCATCATTTATATTTATTTATGCTCTAGTTGTTTCTTTACTAGTCTTCCACTAGTTATTGTTGTTGGATATTTACTGCTTCCACTATTTTATGTTGTTTACTTATGTTGTATACTCTGCCAATGAGGGAATAGTTTCCCCACCATGACACCCAAGTCCCTTGCCGCTTGTCAGTAGCCTCTGGAATTCATGAAAAATTTCATGAGGTCATGTGACCAACCGGTTATGGGGTGCCTCTAGGTGGCTTCCAGAACCAGGCGTTTCAAAGTGGTATCAGAAGAGGTTTCTTTTTTTTTTTTGATTTAATATTTGGAGACTATAGTCAGGGATATGAAGATATAGGTACTTTGTAATAAGTTACTCCCATGAGTAGCTGACCCATGTACATGGAAAAGCCAATTTACCGCGTACTGCAATTTTTCTGTTTTTTCAATTTTACAGTTGATTTGAATTCACTATTGGGCGATTCAAATGTTTTTTGCGGTTACAATTGATGTTATTGAAATTCTATTTCTGTCGAAACCTGATGAGATGAGGGTATTCTATCTCATTCATCATATTTTCACTTCTTAGAAATCACATTCCATGCATTCTTTCCATGCCATTTATGATGTATTAGAGACATCATATTGTTTTGATATATGTTGTGTAGAATATGCATGCTATTGTGATAGATTCCTTGATTGAAAAACCTACTGTTTGATAGAGATTTGTGTTTAAGGTTTTTTATAATGAACGCCAAACTTTTGATTTTGATGGTTTATGGGCCCTCATAGACCGGAATTTAGTGGATCATTTCCCTCTTATTATTGTTTATAACTTGTATAAGATGCCAAAAATTGATTCTTGGGTAGTATGGGCCCTCACAGATTGGAATTTGGAACTTTCAATGCTTGTTATAGTGCTTTATATGTTTGATAGTAGTTTCTGAGGCCTACTGTCCGGGAAAATATAGACTACACGCCGTGTAGTATTAGGTGAACGCCATGTGTTCTTCTGTTCGGGAAGAAATAGTTTTTCTGAAGTACACATCGTGTACTTTATATACATGATGTGTAGTCTCGGACCATGTCGAAGGTCTTATGGGCAGATACACGGGATGGGAAAATTCTGGTGGAATCATGTCGTGTCCGTGTTGAACACGCCGTGTAGTATAATCCCAAGGACCTAGCCATGTAGCTAACAACACGGGTCGGTGGAGTCTCTTTTTATACACGTTGTTTACACCTTGAACAAGCCATGTAGTCTGACCCATGTACATGGCCATGTTACAAACAACACGGGTCGGTGTTATCCTTTCACTTACACGCCATTTCTATCAGGAACAAGCCGTGTAGTTGAGACGTGTGTCTAAACGTTTCACGAATAACACATGCTAGGTGAGGATTGTACAGTACATGCTATGTCTACCATGAAAATGCTATGTATTCTTGTCTTAGGTGTTCCATGTGGCTTAACTCTATAGAAGGACGCAGGTAGGGGAAGAATATTCAAGTACACGACGTTTTTTTTAGAACATGCCATCTGTTTGGGGTGTTACACAACCAGTTTAGGAAAAAGTAAACGCCCATGTGAATGTCTTCAGGTAACTATATGTGTAGGTAGTGTACACTTCATGTAGTCATATTTTGTAAAACATGAATGTTTTCTTCCTCTTGTTCACTTTATACACTACTTGTTTTCTGTCCATGATAATTCTGATCAAAGCTGTGCACTTGAACTTTCAGTTTCAGGCCCCTGAGACGTCCTCCATTTGTACGTCAGTTTCCAAGCAGTGATCAGACACCTGACATGGCTGGTTAAGGACCACCTGTTGATCCTCCTGTTGTGCTAGTCTTGGATCCAGCAATTATACCATTTACCAGTGCTGATGCACAGTTCTAGGAATGATTCATGATGATGATTCATACTTTCCAGGGAGCGCCGCCTCCTTCCATGTCGATGGCTGATTTGACGCAGGTCTTCCAGCTACATCATCCTCCCACCTTTTTAGGGGAAGGATGACCTCAGGCTATAGATTCATGGATCGAATCCATGCAGATGATCATTGAGCATCTAGAGATTCATCCAGAGAGGAGAATTATGCTCACTATGTATATTCTACAGGATTCCACCAAGAGATGGTGGGATGTGATCTCACTGGTGGGCCATCATCAGGTTATGGCATGGGAGGAGTTCCAACGCATCTTCTATGACTGCTTCTATTTGGAGGCCCTGAGGGATGACCGAGTCCGAAAGTTTTTGAGCCTTGAGTAGGGTACCCTATCGGTTATGGATTAGTCCTCTCGTTTTACTGAGATTCATCATTTTACACCCTTCCAGGGAAGAGATGGGTTATTCCTAGCAAGGAAGTTCGATGTTGGCCATAGACAGGACTTCCACTTACTGGTGAATATCTCCAAGTTGGATTCTATCACTTCCATCTTCATCCAAGAACCGATCATAGAGAAAAATATATTGGAATTAGGGGTTTTGATCCAGGGCGCCTCAACCCCCAAAGTTAGTGATCCACCTGTAGATAGCCATCAGCGCCGCAAGGAGACAACACGGGGAGATCCGAGTAGGCGGGATGCATCTTCTGGTAGCCAGGTGGTGTGCTACCAATGCGGGAGAAACAAGAATATGAGGCTGCAGTGCCAAAGGGACCCGTTAGAGTGTTGATATTTCAGAAATTTGGGATACCATTAGCATTTCTGTCAGATATTTTCACTAGCAGCTGCTGATAGGGGTTCATCTATAACTCGTCGTACAGGATCAGCTCTGCCAGTTTCTCACAAGTCATGGAACTGGAGTTCTTCTGACCATTTAGGCTGAGGTGGAGGTCACGACCACGATGGTCCGTCACCATTCCACTAGTGACAAAGGGGTGAATCAACTCAGAGTAGTCAGGCAGGGTCATAAGGCCATGGAGTTGGCTATACTTTTGCAGTGGAGCAGACCCATCAAGAGCAGGATCTCGGCCCCTCTATAGTTTGAGGTATGATCCTAGTTGCCTCAGTCATATCTTCATCTCTTTTTGATACTGGTGTTACGCATAGCTTTACATTTTTCACTGTTGTGGAGAGACTCGGGCTCTGTATCTTTTCTTCTACCGATGTTTTGACACTAGACACTGCGTTGGGGACAAGAACATCTACAATATGTTTGTGCAAGGAGTTCCCTTTTGAGGTTGGTGGGTGTCACTTCCTTTGGGATATTTATGTTCTAGAGATTAGAAGCTATGATTTCATTCTCAGATTGGACTGGCTAGTTCATTTCCAGGTAGTCATTGACCATTATCACCTTAGGGTGAGTTTCATATCAACAGAGGGTGAATATTTTCTACATGAGGGAGATTTGGGTGTCCGGGCGAGTAGATCGGGTCCAGAGCATCATGGGTTGGGATAAGTTACAACTCAGATTACTAGTCTTTATCTGGATGAACATGGGACTTCACAATTACACATTCCTCCTGTGGTGGATCATTTTAGAGATGTCTTTCCAAAGTACTTTTCAGTTTTGCCTCCAGAGCGTAAGGTAGACATTTCTTTTGATATTGTGCAAGGGTGACACTGGTGTCCATTCCTCCTTATAGGATGTCTACACCAGATATACAGGATCTCATGAAACAGTTGGAGTAGTTACAAGCCAAGGGTTTCATCCAACCTAGTACTTCTCCTTGAGGTTCACCATTCCTCTTTGTGAATGCAGACGGTACCCTTATGCTTTGTCTGGATTATCGGAAGCTGAACTAGTTGATGGTCATGAACCCATATCTCTTGCCATGTATTGATGATCTCTATGATCAGATTCGATGAACCTGGGTGTTCTCAATGATTGACTTGAGGTTTGGATATCATCAGTTGTGCATTAGACCATCTTATATACCTCTCATATACTTTTGGAGCAGGTATGGTCTATAAGAGTATATGGTTATGTCGTTTGGTCTCACGAACATGCCTACACTTTTCATGGCACTGATTAATCTAGTGTTCCATCCATACATGGATTCCATCATGGTTGTTTTAGTGGATGATATCTAGGTGTACCCTCATGCTTGACACGACCATGCTATCCATCATGAGGATGATTTGATTACACTGAGGGAGAATCAGTTATATGATAAGCTCTCAAAATACCACTTTTGGATGGACAAGATTCACTTCATGGGACCTGTTATCTCAGAGACAGGAGTGTCAGTAGACCTGGAGAAAGTGACGACAGTAGTTTCCTGGGAGCATCTGAAGAACATATTTGAGGAGCGGAGTTTCCAAGGGAGGGCTGGATACCACAGACATTTCATACAAGATTTCTCATGCTTAACAGCACTACTGAAAGGTTTTACCACGAAGGGTGTGGTTTTCTTATGGTCAGAATCTTATGATTCAGCCTTTCAGGAACTGAAAGGCAGGTTGACTTCAGCACTGATACTAGTCTTGCTAGAGCTGGGCAAGTGATAAACCATTTACTGCGATGCATCAGGTATCAGGTTGGGAGAAATGCTTTTGCAGAGAGATGGAGTCATTATGTATGGGTCTCGGTAGTTGAGGCCACATGAGAGGAATTACACAACGCACGATCTGGAGTTGGCAGTTTTTGTTCATGTCCTACACTGCTGGAGACATTATCTTCTGGGAGAGCACATTATCGTTTTCACTGACCATAAGATTCTCAAGTACATATTCACTCAACGTGATCTAAATTTGAGACAGCGTTGGTGGGATGAGTATCTTAAGTCATTGGAATTTGAGATTCCCTATACACCAATGAAAGGCAATGCAGTGGCTGAGGTGTTGAGCAAGAGGACCCAAATACAGGGGGTTCGGGAGGCCAATAGTGAGTGGCATCTTATGGATCTATTCTCTGAGATGCATTTGGTGGTGCACAATAGACAGGGTTAGTCTTTTCTATCTTCTATAGTGGTTACCTCCATCGTGATCAGGTATGAATGAGGAAACTATTACATTCTAATGGCTTATTCCTACCTGAAAGTGTGTCATGATAGGATACTATTCATGGGAGGACCATAGGAGAGGATGAGATCTTGTGTTTCCAGGGATGCGTATGGGTGCTAGTAGATATTCATAAGGAGATGATGTGGGACTTTCATTCCTCAGTTTGGGTAAATCATCCTTGTTTCACCAAGATTTATTGTGATCTACACCATCAGTATTGGTGGCTAGGTATGAAGAGCCATGTTGCTGGTTTCGTTATGATGTGTTCAACCTGTTAGTAGGTGAGGGAATAGCATCAACGGCCAGTCGGGATTTTACAGTAGTTACCCATTCTTGAGTGGAAGTGGAATGATGTCGCAATGGATTTCGTGACAGGGTTAGCAAAGTCTCTTCGAGGGAATGATGTAGTAAGGGTTTCCTTTGACAGACTCACGAAGGTTGCTCACTTCTTGATGATCAAAGAGACCTTCAGTGTTGATGATATTGGGAAGTTATACATCTGAGAGATTGTATGTCTTCATGGTGCTCAACACTCCATTGTTTCATACAGGGATGCCTTTTTTACTTATCGGGTCTGGTAGGGGATTGAGAAGGCTTTGGGAACACTCGTACTTTTGAGTATAACTGACCATCCTCAAACATATGGCCAGTCCGAGCATACAATTCAGGTGATTTAGGTTATGTTCTGAGCATGAATTTTGGATATTGGAGGTTCTTGGGTGAATCATATACCTCTTATAGAGTTTTCCTAAAATAATAGATTTCAAGAGACTATAAAAATGGCACCATATGAGGCTTTGTACGGTAGGCCATGTTGATCATCCTTATGTTGGCTAGAGGTATGAGAGGGAGTTTTATTGGGACCTTGTATTGTTCAGGTGACCAAAGAGTAGATAGAGTTAATTCGGAAGAGGATGTCTACTGCAGAGTCTCGTCAGAAGTCTTATGCTAATCAGCCGAGACGACCTCTCGAGTTTGAGGTCGGGGATCAGGTTTTCCAGCATATCACAATGAGGTTGGGACACAAGTGGATTAGAAAATAGGGTAAGCTTTCACTGAGGTACGTTGGGCCATTTGATGTGTTAGAGATAGTTGGGCTGGTTGCCTATTGGTTGCAGATACCTCAGAGGTAGTAGGCTTTGCATGACGTCTTCCACATTTCTTAGCTCTGACATTACTTTTCAGACCCGTCTAATGTTTTCCAACATGAGGAAGTTAATATCGAGGTAGATACATCTTTCAAGGTGCATCCTATCTGTATTGTTGATCGTAGTATGAAGGTTCTTTGTGGTGGGTTTGTTCTTCTGATACGGGTTCTATGGAAGCACGGGAATGTATAGGATGTGATTTGGGAGAGGGAGGCCGATGTATGATCATAGTATCCAAAACTACTTTGGGATTATTCTTCTATGCCGTGCTAGGGAAATTTGAGTATGATTTTCTTTAATGGGGGAATCTTGTAAGAACTCGGGCCTTCTTTTCAGGTATGTTTTTACTTGTTCTTTACTTTTTTAGAAAGGAATATTTTTTTGAAATTTTTTATGTACACGCTGTTTAATTTATGGATACACTTCGTCTACTTCGTTGCCGCAAGAGGCCATGTACTGGCCATGTCATATCCACACACACGGTCATGTGGGGTGACGTGGAGGCTTCCTAAAGCGGAGTACAGAAAAGGCATGTACATGTCGTGTACTCCAATGTACATTCTGTGTATTTTTTCATTAAATGCACCGGGGCTGCGTCTAATAGACAGAACTGTTGTCTTTTAGGTCTCGTTCATCCGAGAGCGTCGAGCAGCCACAAATCTACGATGAACCCATGAGCCTCCATCTGTCCTCTGAATCAAACTATGTTGGTTTCATTGGAATCAGGTCAATGTGCTTTATCTTCTACCGAAGCATCATTTTCCAATTCATCCTTTTTCTATTTTATTGTCGTTTAACCGTTTTCTATATTTTCGTAGATCTACGATGTTCTAAGGAGACTCAAGCTTCGATGTTCATGTGTATTGGTCTCTTAACCCTGTGGTAAGTGGTTTGTTCCTTCCTATAGAATGTCCTTGAGTACTATGTTCAAATTACACCAATACCCTTGAATGGGGTATTTCCTATTTATTGTTTTTCCCCTGTTTTTTTCCTTCTTTTATTGTATACCTGAGTATAAATTATTGTTTGTGAATTGGGTAATTTTCTTGTGCTTGGATGTTTTTCTCATGCATGTTTTTCCTGTATTTGACATTTGTGTCTAGTTTACCTATTTGGCTATTGTTTCCTTTCCCATGCCTAGTATTATATGATGGTGTGCTTACTTCTCTAATATACTGTTATGTTGTAGAATGATAGCCATGTAGTTCTTGAGGTTTTCTTTGGTCGTTACACAATACAATGCTTGCTTGACTTACATAGGGCCATGTGAACCTAGTTTATAAACCATAGGGAGACCTGACATTGAGGGCTTTTCTACAGTGTCATTATAGTTATACGATGAGGGTCAACATGGGGAATTGACATTCAGTTCTTCCAAAGGGTGTCTGTAGTTCCCTGAGGTGGTCCATAGAGAGAATTGACATTTAGTGCTTCCCCAGAGCTCCTTTAGTACGATATGAGATTATAGGTGGAATTGACGGTGAGTGCTTCCTCATAGATTCTATATTTTTACTGATCTATAGGGGTGAGATGGTTTGTGATACCTAGAGTGTTGCTTGTTCATGATAGGTAGGACTAGAGGGGATAGGCCATGGGTACATTCCAGAGGGTTACCTGTTGAGTTAAATGTTTTTTTGTTGCATGTTTTTTTGGTGTTTTGAATTCTTAAACTATGGATCATTTACTGCTTAGTGCCTCCTTGTTTATTGGTTTCTGTACATTTACATACCATATACTCACTGACTGTTAGGCATAGATGTTCCGGTGGTTTCCTACTGATATTTATTCTGACACCCTATTGGGCCATGCTTTTAGGCCCAAATAGATTATATTGTTGCAGGTATAGACAAGGGAGATCACCCTTCGACTTTAGGTACCTAATTGCATTGGAGATTGAGAGAATGGGACCAAGTTGTGGCTTATGATGCTAAGAAGTTGCTCATCAATTTTTCTTTTGTATTTGGGTTTATTATTGTATTCATCATTGTGACTTGTTTTTATGTTTTCCTTTACATATATACACCATTCATCACTTCTATATATTTATGCTCTAGTTGTTTCTTTATCAATCTTCCGCTGATTACTATTGTTGGATATTTACTGCTTCTGCTATTATGTGTTTTTTTATTCCAATGTGTACTCTGCCAATGAGGGAATAGTTTCCCCACCACCACACCCAAGGTCCTTGCTACTAGTCGCCAGCCTCTGGCATTCAGGAAAATGTGCATGAGGACATGTGACCAACTGGGTACGGGGCGCCTCTGGGTGGCTTCTGGAACTGGAACGTTACACTTGGGATGCTGTAAGATATATTCTTTATGAATATTTTTTATTTTTAAATATATTTATTAAATATCATGATTTGATATTTATTTTTAGAGGAAATATAAAAAATAATTATTTTTTATATTATAATGGTTGTAATCTATTTATTATTATTGGATGCATTAAATTTATTTGTTTTTCTATATTATTATTCCTCTACATATCTATCTATTCATCCAATATTCTACTCAATCATATATGGTATAGTCTCCCCAATATACTACCTTTAACCCTTGATACTAGTCATAAGGCTACAGAGTAGGGGGTGGTACACATGAGGCCATGTGGAAAACCAATAGAAGGAACTATTTAGTGGCCCATGGGTCGAGACATCACAATAGATCTTTTTATTCCTTTGTAATATATTAATATGTGTATTAATAGTCTGTATCATCACTACTTCCTACTAAACATATTCTATTATTAGAATACCTATTTCCCCAACTTAATCCCCATTAGTTATATTATTACATCTCTTTCTATATAATGCTTCATACAATTCTATTTGAATTATAGAAAAGATGATATTTTAAAATGAAAAATATAACAAAGGTAAATATAGATCCCAAATACATAGAATGTAATGTTAGAATGGCCATTATAGGCCTCTAACTATTTTTATATTCTTCCTTGACTTCTTATCATCCTAATGATGGTATGAGGTGCTCAAATGAATCTAAGAATCAAGATATTTCTAATTACATTTCCAAAATGACAATTTAAATCATCGATTATTTTCAAAACAATTATATTGGTATACCATTACATAAGATAGATTCAATAATAGATATGTTTACAAGATTATTATGAAGTCATTCTTATCTTGTTGTCAAGAAATTTTTATATTTGGTAAGAAGATCAACAATATACCATATGGTGTCATTTCACCTAGGATTGTTTTGATAATATAGTGAATAATACCATATTAATTTCATCCCATTTCCAAATATGTATAGTTATAGGTTTCAAAAATTCAATATTGATATCTAACATCCTTAAAATACATATAATCCTAATATCATGATACAGAATTTTCAATTTCCCATTCATATTACATAATCTAAGATGTATCATTCAATACATATACATCATAATGATATGAATATGTATATAGAAATTTTAGTACTTAAAATCATATAATAATTCCCTTTTTTGATATGGTATATATGTAGAATATAATATCCTTCCACTTTGAAGAACAATATCAACATAAATTACGTTTCCTAATATCCCATCCTTCATGAAAATATATTTTTTTTAAAATTATCATCACTAGTTTCAGAAAAAATTGAAATTTCTAAAAAGGATGGATCAGATATCATTTGAAATAGGGTGATATTTCTCATTCATTATAAATTCCTATGTCATAATTTATCATATCAATTAACATTTGATCCATATTTATATACAACATAGTCATAACTCCATGATCTCTCTAACTCTATGATGAAAAAATCACATTAGCTATTCCAACGAGATAGTTTATCATGGAATTATAACTCATGAGTTTCCCAAACCATCTCCCTGGGCTCATGTTGATTTATTTTTGTGAAATGATCTTTTTCATACTTGTATTATATTTTCATATATAATATATTTATACATATATATAAAATATGCATATCATCAGTGAAATGATTATTGATTTTAAATTTATTCAATGGGTTGAATAGTTTTGTTTGTGAATCAATCACTTTTTCTATGCATTACTAATAAATTTATCAATATTTATAAGAACACATCCATGTATATTCATTGATGTGTCACTATATATAACAAATTCATCACCATCCAATGGGGTTGTCAACTATTTCTCACTGATCAACCACTTATTTAATCTATTTAATAATTCATTACATACTACGTTAATTAGAACATAAACCCTTTAAATTTCATCTTTGATAATGAGTAATTTAATTAATTTTTTTTAAAATATTCTAATAGTAACCTACAAATCCTTGCAAACTAAAAACATCAGTTTTTCATCTATGTGTAATCAAAACATAGAAATCATTTTTATTTGATTGATCAATGAAAATTTCATCCTTATAAATATTATATCCTCAAAGGGTTCTTATTATACACATAGAACATAGTTAACAAATTTCTTATTTGGGGCCTTTTCCCTAATATTCAAAATAATAATTTGTAAATGACTCTTATTCTCTTCATAAATGTTTGATTTTTCCCAGATATAATTGATAAATACCAAAATTAATTTTTTATTACATTCTAGGAAACATATATCCAAAAGATCCCTAAAAATAAAGTTTTAATTAATAAATCTGAATAGAATTTCTAAAAACTAATAATGTACATACCTTTTATGAAAGGTTTTCATTATAATATATTTAATATGTTCTATCAATTAATGATATTCCGATCGATGATAGATCATTAAAAAAATAACATGTTCCATGAATTTGATAAAATATTTCATCAATACAAATATAATTATATTTTTTCTTAATTTTTAATGTAATAGAGATCGTATTAATCAATTCACATCCTCATAATAACGTAATTATATTTCATTAAAAAATACAATATCCCCAAGGATACAAACATGGTAATATAAATCTATTGTCACAGAACTCCTGTGGTTGTTTCATTAATTCAACATTATTCAATTTATCCATTATATATGGGGTATTAAAATAGGGTTTTCATAAAATATTATTTTAATATAATACATAAATTCTTTCATACGTGGATGTTCAAGTAGTTCATTAAGAAACATAGTAATATATTCATTAATAATAAGAATATATTATATCACAGGGTTATCTTTCCTTTCTATATGTTTTTCTTTATATGATTTTCTATATTTTTATTTTTGAGGGAAACTGTAGGTGGAACTAGATTTGATATAGATGATAAATCCTCCCCTATAAGGATAATAAATTATACACCATTATAACAAAACATAATTTCTATCTCCATTAAATAAATATTTTCATTATATATTGAAATCCATTACACAGAAAGAACTATATTAAATTCTACCATTTTTATAATAATAATAAATATAATTGGGACATGTATGTGTGTCATAAAAACATATCAGTTTTGTGATGATATTTTTAGTAGGAACATTGACTAACAACTCACTTCTTATGGTGATAGGGAAATATCTAATATTATTGAAAAACAAGGATGATTTAAAATATTGTGATGAAAAAAATGAATTTTTTTTCTAATTTTGAGTGTAATATTATAGTACCTATGAACATGTATTTAGGTAATTAAATGTTATATATAGTATGTTAATATAGTATACCTTGATACCCTGGTTATTTTTGAGAAGAAATTATTAAGACCCTGGAAATTAATTCCCAATGTGAACCATGTCTTCACAGTTAATGTATTAAACATTCTAAATTTCATTATTTTCGATAGATCATGAGATTGATAAACTATATTTCTATAGTTAAAATAATCTTTCATTCCAAGAATCAATGATTCATAGTGCTTATTTACAAATTTGATACTTGTTCATAATTGCATTATTCCATTTTTCCCCATCTTGTTATTTTAATTTAATGAGTTCTCAACACCCTTCTTCTTATAATGTTGTCCCATGAATACTTAATACATAGATAATTACTTATTAATCAATAATAAACATGATAATATATTCTCATATGATGAAAATAATTAGGACATTAGTTTCCACTGATGTATTCAGTCTATCATTTAAAAACCATCAATATAACTCTTTATAATACCTATATTGTACGAATCATGAATTTCAATCCTTGTAATGGCAGATTCATACATAGAAACTTTTTCATTTTGAAATTCTCCAAAATTCATAATTTTTTTATCCATATCATATTTTTTCGTTCACAGACAATATTTTAACTGAAATATACTGTAAAATCCATAAAATCTATGAGTACTATTTCTTTTGTAACATTACTATTTTTAATAAATTAACACTATTTTTATGGATTCCAATGAAGTGATAATTTACCAAGAAAACCATACATAATTCATTATGTCCTTAATTAATAAATATATTAACTATAAAACAGATGCAATTTTCTATAAAATTATTTTTAGTCCCATTGAATAATAGTGGATGTTGATGCATAAAGCTATCTAACATTACATACCAACGTTATGGATCTATAGGATGGTCTATATAAGAATAGTTTTTGGTTATAACCTAAAGATACTTCCCAATATAGATATACTTATTTCAATAGTAGATCCAATTCAAGATCCAATTTTATTTTCTTGACGCTGAGGGAAAATCCTGCAAAGATAAGATACATTGATATGGGTTTCATTCTTTTATAGAAGTTCAATTCCTAATCAATTTAAAAGAGTAGATTAGATCATAAAATTATTAATTACAATGTATATTTCTAAAACTATTAAATAATAAGATATAACAAGAATATTAATTCAGAGATAATATTAGAATCCCAATATTGTTATAAATAAGAATATTCTGAGTATATTTTAGAATTTGTTAATAGCTTCTAATGAAAATTTGAATTAACCAAAAAAAATCCTTCAAGAGTTCCAAACTAGGTTTATAGTAAAGGAACACTGACTTTGCACCAGAATGATGTTTAATATATAGTATACCATCACTTTTTGGTATTATGAACCCTTGATGAATCTGTGAAAAAACCCACAACTACTTATTGTATATATAGAGGTATATTATTATATCAAAAGGACATAATATATACCATGGAAATATATTTATGATATTGTTAGATAATTAGGAATATCCTTACAGTTTTAAATAGGTTTATGTTACCTAATCTATGTTAACATTAATCTAGTTCCAAAAGATTATAAAAAAATTATTATGATACCAAATGTGACATATTGAATCAAGTAGCACACATCCAATTTTTTTTAGGGGACATTTGGCACAAAATATAAGTAATCGCATAATGGAGGTTAAAATAGTATATTAGTCTTGTGAGAGTAGATACATATATTATATTAAAATTACATCTGAAATAAGTAATATAATTCTATAATCCTTCTGGGAACAATATTATTAGTTCTTGTTAATCTATAATTTCATTAATAGTTCCAATCATGGTATCATAAAAAATGGAAAAAATAAAAAGTGTGAGATGTGATTATCAGAAATAGAAAGCATAGAATAAAATCAATCAAGAAATGAGTAAATCATGAATTTTTTGGATTCCAAAAACAATAATCAAATATTAAAAATAGATAATACCATAAAAGGGTTCTAAATCCATAGGTAATAAAACCACAAAAATTATCACATAAAGATTTATAACTAGTTTTCTAATGATATAACACATATTGTCGGGCATCATATTATTAACATCAAGGCATAGTGCTATGAAATCAAAAATAAATTAGTAAGGCTTATGGAAAATACGAAAAAAGTGGTTTTTCTCATAAAAAGTACCAATAAATTTAGGGATTATAGAAAACCCAACCTATTAAAAACAAAATCCATAAATTCATTATATTAAAGGGGTAAAATATAATAAATGTAAAAACAAATATTGAATGACAGGAATTTAAAGGGGTAATTATTTTTTGAAATAAATTTTTATAATTTATCCTTATTTAAATATTTTATTGTATCAAATGAGTGTATCCCTATTAAATAATATTATTCACCATTGAAATATTAAATAGAATACAATAATTTAAAAAGATCACTGTAAGATTTATTGAAGAAAATACACATTCTATTTTGAAATCCCTTTCTCAAAAGATAAAAATTTCTAATATTGCATTGTTAAATGATTATAACAAATAAAAATATTGATAACCTATAGGTAATGGTTCAAATAATACATCATTCATGATTATAGGAAAATTCATTCATGTATTGTACCTTGAAAAAATCATTCACATACACCATTGATAAAATGTTCTTATTTTAAAAAATGATATGAATATTTCATTTAATCATTTTTATAAGAAATAAATCCTGAGAAAAAATACATTAATAAATATTTAAGGGATAGTAAAAACATTATTACCAATATTTTAATATAAATATGTACATCAATTAAAAATATTCCCAAATGATCAAATAATAAATTTGGTTGTCCATAAAAACATTATTTTGTTATCTAGAGTACATAATTGAGGACAATAAATGAAGAAGATATTATTTAAAATAAATAAAATAATGAAATATATTTATTTTAATATTTAAATGTCATATAATTCCCCAAATACAAACAATAACATAAAATGTTCAGAATAATTATGAGATAATGAAATAATATTTTCTGATATAAAAATTAGGATGAAATGTATTTTTTCCTATTGTGTATAAAAATTTTAATCTATTAAAATTCAATAGAAAATAATATACATAATTATAATATCATAAATTACACATTTAAAACATTTTTTCAGTTTATTATTAATGAATTATTATATTCGTTGACTGGAGTGATAAATGTTTCATTTTTTATGTACCATTCAGTTCTGTAGTTTTGGTCCCCAATTCATTACCATTTTCAATCATATCAACAAATTTAATAAGGATATAAATATATTATTTATTATTTATATACATATTTTAAATCATATGGGAAAGGATGACAAGAGAAATTAATCACATCACTTTGTGGATGTTGTAGTCCACATGTATTCACTAATTGTATTGCCATTTTGAAAATCAATTTTGGGTTTTGTAGGTAGAAAATACATTATAATTCCATAAGAATAATTATTTCATTAATATAATATAAAATAATTTGTTAGATATTTATAACCAATAATGTAATGTGGTTATAAAAAATTAATTATGTAGGTACGTGGAGGTGATAACTCATACACACACAAAAGTGATATTCATCAATTTCGTAGGATGGAAAAGAGTTGAAAATTTTATTTCAAGTAATAATAATACCATTTCATTATATTTATTACATTTTTTATAATTTTAGTATTGTTGAAATAATTATATAGTATGATTATGAATTAATAAATTTTAATAAGTTGTAACAATGATTAGCTTCTATTAGGGAAACATCGTTTTAACCTCTTATTAAGGGCCATAATATTGGTTTTAATCAAAGAAGGGAATATATAGAATGTGTATAATGATTATGGGGTCATATTTTTACATGGTCTAGTAAAACTATATTGCGTATTAAGTGTGACTAAGTGAGGGGTGTAGTTTCCCTTTTATAATTTAGGAGAGTGTTATACATGTAATGTTCCGATGTTTTAAAATCTTATTTGGACATATTCATGGGAAAATGAATCCAAAATGACTCATATTAGGTGTTGATAATGATGAAGATAAAATAAAATCAATTAAAGAATTTTATTAAATGGTTAATTTCATTTTATCCCTTTCCATTTTATATTGATAATTTGGTAAGCCATTCTAGAACATAACCATGGTAAAAAATTAAATGTTTAATGGTTATAATGTTACATATATAGTATCAATTTATTAATAAATGTATAGTAAATTAAATATTTACGACATATTATCCTAATTGTTCGATGGAAATATTTTTTTTCTTTCAAAATAATTTAATAAATAATAATTTTTCCATAATATATCAGTAATGTCATTTTTTAAACTCATCATTTCAGTTGACATTAATAAAATCATGATATATGTGGAATTTAAATCTAAAACATTCAAACACACATATTTCTTTATATTTACCAAAAAAATATTGTAATAAAATATTTCACACAAATTATATTACATTAAATATTTTTTAAATACATTATTTATTTATTTATAAATTTAATGAATATTGTGATCTCATTTCACACGAACATAATATAATAATATAAAAACTGAAAATTATTAATATATTATCATAATTTTAATATTGCCATTATCCTAAAAATAACCATTACTATTATTTCAAAACATGTATTTTTCACTCTGAGATCTTATAGGATATATTATATAATAATAGAGTTCCTTTTTTTGAATTTACATTACATAAAATTTTATACTTGAACCTTTCATGGAAATATTACCCACAATGAGTTAAACATTTAGAATATGGTGATAATGGTAAAAATGCATTCATTAAATAATAATTAAAAAAATATTGTGTAGATACCAAATTTGTTTCATAGAATATTTTTAAATATTTTTATATTTATTTCCAAAGATATGTGTTGATAAAACATGTTATTTAAAGACCCTGTGTTCAAGTAAATAATTTTATAAGAATATTAAATATAATTTATACTAAAATAACATGATACCTCAATTAAAATGGGATAAATATTAAAATTTTAAAAATATTAGAAATAAGAGACACCATATGGCACTTTAAAGAAGTATTTACCCCTAGCTCGACATAAAGGAGTCGATGAGGGACATTTAGACCCCAAACCCTTTAGTGCATTCTTTAATGAAATAATTAATTTATTATTTAATTAATTAGTTTATTTTTAATCACATATGATAATATTATAAATTAATATCCCTTTTGAACCATGTTACTTTTGGATCATAATTTTGTGAATATGTCGGCATGTGCTCTTCCACCCCATTGGGGAACAACAATGAGTCTCTCAAATCAGAAAAGATTTTACGAAATGAATGCATCCAATTCTATGAAATAATTTATTTGTGTATTCAATAGTTTATATCAATAAAAAATGATGAATAACTCATATTTTTTTGTTTTATGCCTTTGTATTAAATGTTTTAGTAGATCATTCTTCTTTCTTTGATCTATGCCTATAACACCCTTCGTATGTGCCCATATATTAGAGATTAAAATATTTCTCAGTCATTCACCTATCAGTGAGCCCCTATTCTTGATCATATGCGATGAATTCTTGGATGGTGATTTATTATACCATATTTTTTGCCATTTTGTGAATCATTATTTAAGTTCTTCATCGGTTGGATCCGCATGGTTACGATTTGACTTTCTTGGAGGTTCCAATATCGATCGAAGCACCGGATTTTTGGAAAAACAATGAACCAAAAAAAAGTATTTCTGATCAAATAATAAATATAGAATCATTATGGTACAAGGATTATATAATTATTATTTTGTGTTCATTAATGTGATTTATTAATGAATAACAACATTTAAGGTGATCGACCAAACCCTCACGGCGAATGGAAGGTTTTTTCGTTCAAGGTGATTCATAAATAGGTGTTTTTTGGATAAGAAATTTTTTTCATCATTATATAGTGTTATATTAGATGTGGTTTGAATGGAATTTATGATTTGGAAGTGGATCTATAAATCTATTATTATAGAAAAAATTCAGACTACTCACTGTGTTCAATGAATGACAAACGACATGTAACCCCTCATCGATGGTGCTAGGGTTTCAAAACAAATAAGGGTCACATGGTGTGTAGTTCCTATTACACACAATCTTACCCTAACCGGTTGGAAAACTCATATGATGCGTAACACATATGGGAAAACATTTAGAACTACACAAACATGGGATCCGAGTAGACGAACATTGCTAGTAGCACATGGCCTATTACTGAGATAGGTCAGAGAAGCAGTGTATTCAACCTAAACTGTGTGTCACGCTAAAGGGATGAGAGTTGTGTGATAACCAGGTACACTTTTAGGTCATCAATAGAGACCACATGCCATCAGGGTACCTTCACATGTCGTGGACCACTTGAACACTTCTAGGAAAACATTGAATTTTTTTACCTCATTTTTCTAAACACTTATTTTGTTTTAGGACTAGCCTATGGTGATTTTTTTATGTAGATCATGATGGTTCCTTCAGTTGTGTAATTAGTGATATGATTAGAGCTATTAAGATCTTCACACACATTAAAGAGAAACAAGACAATGGTAGCAACCAAGAAGGATCACCAATGACTTTGTGGGCCTTACTCCATTAAAGGGATAGGAAATGGAGATCCCTAATGGATCATCCTGGAATTACCCACTATCAAGGTTGTCCAGTTGAGTTAAATTATTACTATTTTTAGAATTATCCTCCAACAAGGAAAGCTATTCATGTTCCCCGATGACCACTTATTGGGGTTACCCTTTATCAAGGCTAGGGATTGGTGTTCCCTGATGGCAATCAAATGTGATACCATCCAGTGGGGTAGGGAAGTGTAGTTCATTAGTGACTATTATATTAGGACACTCACATTGTACTAGGTCACATGATTTTGAACAATATATTGTATCCCCTCAACTATGATGCATAATTATAATACAAGTTTCGATATAGCTTTGGACTCAAGAAGAAGTGGGGAGCATTCCCCACTAAGAAGAATTTTTCTTACTTGGTCAAATACCTTGATGGCGAGTTTTTTCTAAACACAGTAGATAATATTAAGGTGTTTTGATTGAGATAGTAAGTCTCTTGTGTTCAGAGAAGATGCCTGGGGTGCTAACTATCAGTTATGGAATTTTGGAACTATTGGATAATTTTCCTATTAGGCTAATATGTGAGATGTAGATACCCTTACTCCCTCATTATAACATATTTTGTTGAGTATATATATATATATATCATTCTTATATAACCAATATTACATTTAGTTACACTCATTCTATGAGAGGTGAATACATGTGGGATATTCCATGTGATTTATGTTCTTATATTCTCAAGGATGTATGAGTCTAATCTCTTTCTATCAGTAGAAAATGATCGATGGGTAGTTCCTCTACTCACTGTGTTTATCCCCTTGTTTATATATGATCTTATATTGAATCTTGTTGGTTGGAGATATACTCTTCAACTATACATTCTATTATATATTTTCTTTCTCATCTATTGAATCTCTTACTACTCCCCCATCACACCATCGGGGTGTTATACTAGGTCTTTTTATACTAACCCATGAATTGTATTTTCCCACAACTTTTCCATATTTTACTAATGATGGACTTGACAACCATGACCCTAGATGAGAATAGGTATACTAGGTGCATGGACCACATATAGTGGTCATAGCTTGGGATACATGGGTGGGGATCCTCTATATGTATTTACATTTCCAGTTTTCTCATGTTGGGACATATATCTGAATGGGCGTATATTTTTTACAATTAATTTTCTGTTCACACGACTATAAGATTCCGTTGTTTAGAGGTTCTTTCTTGTATTATTTATTTATTGTAATGTTTCATATTTTTATTATATTCCTCATCACTTTGGATTTGAGTTAGCTGTGTGTGTGTGTGTGTAGATGTAATTAGGAAGAGGACTCCCCGAGTTTGTTATGACTTCAGTACATGTCAGTATCCATAGCCTATGGTGGCCAGATTAGAGCAGTTACAGATCGATCCTTGTTTTGGGTCGGGTCATGATGGATTGGAATTAGAGAAATTGTTTTCCTTTGGAAATTTGTCAAACATATCCCCTTTAGATGATTGGGTTGTTTCTAATGAAATGGTTTCATATTATATCGAGTAAATATCTCAGGATATGAAGCCATCTGTTAGTTCAGTGGAAAACACTTCCATTCAATAGGACCATGACTACCATCATTTCAACATAGGATGGGAAGAAATTTTTCTATAAGGATAAATGGTACACGAATCATATTTTATTTATTATTTGATTGTACTTCTTGAGACATCATCCTATTGGTGTTATATATATATATATATTGTCTTCTAATTGTGGCACTCCATGATAAATTCTAGGACACCTAGATGATGAATTCTATTCAGGATAGCAGCTCTGGTTCATGTGGAAGACCTTATTACAGATGTTGTCATAGTTTAGGGTTCATCCCATGAAATATTTCATCTAGATGTGTAGCTAGAATCACTCCCACTTATTGAGAAGGAGATCATTCCAGTTGAGTATGATGGGGATGAGTGTAGTATTTTCGCACTCTAGGAGTTCTTACATAGGAGACCTATGAGGTTCCATGGAATGCTGGATCACCATATAGAAGAGGATTGGAAATATTTGGTGTTATGTATCTTTATTATATTTATGACCCAGATATATTAGGAAGTAGAATGAGCATCTAGCCAATCCCATGGAGTAGTTGGGAGATGGTGTAGCCTCATTTTATAGATGAATGAATATTCAATACAGTCATGGGATGACATCTAGAAGCTATTATATGGGGATTACCACCCCTCCCACTTACAGTCAATATATATTCAATAGATTCTATAGATTCAATATGGAGGGATGGGGGTGGCTTATTACATAGTGAGGTTCACAATTTATACACACTAATAAATTGACATGATCTGTGATGGAAAATTAAGACCATTGAAGTTTGAGTAGTTAATCATCTTAGGGAATCAAACTAGCATTGTTCCCTATTCAATCGCCACCTATTTGGGGTTCTATATTGGGAATTGTATAGAATGACCATTTTACATTGGGATTCAATAAAATTTGATCCTATATTTAGTGTTCTATATCTGAGTATTTTATAGAAACTAGTAGGTTCTTGTCGTTGTGACCATGGAGTATGAGACTCTTCTGAGATGAGGACCATGCATGTAGTATATGAGAAAAAAGATAGAACTAATTGGTGGGGTACCTGAGAGAGGGGAGTATCATTACCTGTGATGGGTGAGGTCACATGGAATATGAATTTATGACCAGACGTGTTGAGCAGCTTAAGCATATAGATGATGGACCACCACAGATGTGGCAACATCATGATCAGGGATGTCCCATATAAGGGTAGGGTGGTATCTATGGAGGAGTAGTATGTAGAGGAGTATGAAGAGATATGTTTGGTTTAAAAAAATAAAGTATCCTTCCACCAACACCACTATGTAGCCCAATCCAGGCTCAGGGAGATGGCGTTCGCGGCCTTGGGAATCACTAGGATTTGGATGTCCATGATCTTGTAGTTCACGAGATGATATGAGGACCAATGCGTTAGGTTTAAACATTTAAATGAATACTTGTAGAGATAGATTCCATCAATTATTTTATCTTTAAAATCTGGATTTTAGATATATATATCTTAAAAGAGGAACTAGCCCAACAACTTCATCTTTAGGTTCCACAGGAGAATGCTTCTTCTGTTTCATTTATCTACTGATGGTTTGAGATATCACATAGTGGATTAAGTTCCATATGTGATATTTTGGTCATTAAATGATAAACTATTACTTCATATAGGGTATGGATTGGATTTCCATGGTCTGAGACCAGATTTACAATCACCAAAGACTAGTCCAATGCCTATTCATGAATGGTACGTCATTCAACTATTATGGCGTGAGAGATATCATAAGAGACCATGTTGGTTCACCATGCAGGAGGTTGAATTCCATCGTCCATTATTTGGTTAGTGCAGACCTATGTGAAGCACAATGTTATTGGCATATGGGATCCTTATCTTGATTAGGATTATAATGATGTGTTCCCTGAGTATTTTACAGGACATTCTCTAAGGATAGAGATAGTTTTTCTCATTAACATGCGTCTAGTGACAACTCTGATAAATATTCGGGAATATCACATGGCAACTACCATAATACTAGATTCATAGTTATATATGGAGGAACATTAAGTGAAAAAATTCGTTATACCTTGTGTGTCCCCTTGAGATGCACCGTTGTTGTTTGTGTAAAATTTGTATGAGATTTTATAGCTATTCATGGATTATCATCACCTGAACAGGCCATGAAAAATGACCAATACCTCTTTATGAGGATTGATGACCTCTTCCACTAGTTTGGGGGGGTAGATTGTTATCAATGAGAGAAAATAGATCTAGCTACAACAAGTTTCATGTTCATGAGGTAAATATGGAAAAAAATTATTTTCAAGACTCTATGAATAGTATATGTTTTTAGTGATACCCTTTGGTGTGACAAATTCCTCCTCTATTTTTATATCCTTGATAAACCTTTTTTTAAATTGGTGCATGTACCATTATATCATTTTATCCATTTATGACATACTAAACTAATATCCAATATATAATGTTCATTAAGAGAACATAAGGATGTTCCTAGATTTCCTTTTGTTGTATTATCGTTACGTAATGCTCTAAAAGATCCAGTTCTAGATACATTGGGTTTAATTTCTGGGGAATTTAATTTCTGATCATTGTTTTGAGATGTATCTATAAATCATTGATGTAGTTATTCATTTATTCCATCTGTGAATAAGTTTGAGGAGTAGTGATTTCATGTCTTGGTAGTGTTCAATTAGTGTTTTCTGCCAGACATCTATTAAATCCTAACTCATTTCACTAGCCTAACGTGGATGGGTAAGTCATTTATCTAGTTTGAGCAGTTCTATAGTGACATTGGGAGTTGAGTAATGGTCTAATGAGTGATCTGGTGATGACACTTCTAGAGGATGGTATTTAGTTCGTAATTTATTGCAATTCACATATATATGTGCTAAATATTTTGTTGTTTCAACGGTATGTAGTTATCGTATAATGGTGGAAGTAGTTGAGATTCCATGATGAGATCAAATAAACTCACAACCTTGATCATGTATTAGAAGTAGTCGCCCTGTGTATGAGGGGATGATACCTTTTGGAAAAGAATATTGTGGTTTACTCACCCCACCAGAGTCTCATGTATATCATTTAAAGAGAGAGACACATGATCCTTTGATTGAGGCATGAGTTGGAGTTCCTACATGAATATTATTTTTTGACAGTCTATACATTAGGTAAGGTAAATTTTGAAAAATATCCCCTTATAAGTAAGTCACATTCTCTCATAGTGAAGGATGATTTTGAGTAGATATATTCCCTACAATTGGCCCTATTGGAGTACGAGATTAGAAATTTTCTCCATTTCATGGTCTTTACCCCTGAACTTCACAAGTATATGACAGAGTATCATCTTAGAGACAACGACCAGGAGATCGTACGTGATCTAATATCTACAAGGGACTAGGTAAAAAGATATAATGAATGAGGGAACCATGTTATCAAGTTCAATGGGAGAACAATGGTTCAAGTCACATTATTGGAGAAGGTAATGCCGAAGGTCAACTCTTCTCCACAAGAAATAAATCCTAGTGTGGGGAATATATATATATATACAGTAGTTGTTTCATTGTTCCAACATAAGATTAAGTGTTGGTGAGTTTTTCTCCCTATGCCACAACTATTAGTATATAAGGTCTAAACATCGTGTTTCAGATTTTTTATTGAATCCTCTTATGATCCCATGGTGGAAGTGGGAGGGAAATCCATGGAATTATTTATAAGAATTCCACAAACATAAAGGTTCTATTAAAACTTATGGGTGATAGATGACTAACACATAATGTCAGTGCACTTACCTAATCTCTAAGATAATATTGTAATAGATATTTTCGGGTATTTTTATATATGGGAGATCGTAATCCATCATGTTCTACCACCAAATATTGTCTCCGATCATGATTTGTGGTTTACGTCAGGATTATGCAGAGGATATTTGTAGAACATTGAGACCATGATGAATATGATTAAAACATTTCACCACCTAATAGATGGGTAGGATAAGTTCAACATCTCAGTTTTGGAGGATATTCTCTTGGATTTCGTGTTAGACATAGTCTTGAGATAGAAGAACAACCATTATTTTTTAGAGTTATCATATTATAATAGATACCACTATACCATATACATGGAACATTTTGAGTACTTATACGGGAGACCAAATAGGTCAATCTTGTGTGGGAGAGAGATCCGGGATACATCTGTAGTTTCCCGAGAATTTGTGTTGGTGGCGATATAGAATGTTCAGGTAATCCTCAAATGGATGAGAATGGCCACAATTAAATAGAAATATTATTAAAAACCTCATCATATAGACTTTTATTTTGATCTAGTAGACCATGTTTTATTGTGACTATATCTACAATGAGGATTACATACATTTGGTCTAGGACGCATGTTATCCCAAAGGATCATTAGACTATTTGACATCAAGAAGAGGTGTAGAAATGATTCCTAACACCTCTTCCAACACCCACGTCTATATGGAAACCATGATATGTATAAGGAGTTTAATTAGGGGTTATTTGTGTATGAACCCACACATTTCATTGATGATGGTGATATGGTAATCGAGGTAGGATCCACCATTCATGAAAACCCAATGTAGATCAAGGATTGGCATGATTGAGACTTATATATATTGACTATCCCATTGGATTTCTTGTTGCGGTAGAACTGAAATATGAAGGATAGTTCTAGTGAATGGGAGACAAAGATGAATGCTTTGTTTCCAATATTTTTTTAGTTTTTGTTTTTAGTGGTGAATTTCATTAAAGGGGGAATGATGTAGAGACATGGTTTTATCCATGTAATATATTTAAATATTTCCATATATATTTGTAGAGTTAATCACTAAAAAATGAGCAATTTTGAGGCCATCTGTTACTAGAATTAATTTTATAAAATTATTATACATATTTTATATTTTGTGTACATGATTCCACAAATAAAATTGGAAAATTTGTAAACATATACAATTATTAGATTATCACCCAAAAAAGACTGACCAGGGTTGGATAAAAAGTTCTATAATCCTCTTGTGTGAGATCCTCCATTCTCTCATTGGGGAACAATGATCATGCTCACTAATCAAATCAAATCAAATTCCACAATTGCATCAGATTATTTCAAACCATTGATAGAAGTTTACATCACTAGTGATCGAACCAAAAAAATGAGATCGAACATGTCTTTTTTTGTTTTTATATATTTCGATTAAATTTTTTACTAGACCATTTTTCTTTCATCGATCTATTCGTTGAACACATTTCACATGTCCTTGAATAGTAATGTTCAAATTAATTTTGGATCAATGATCTATCCTCAAGCCCAATTCTTGATCGTCAAACACGAATTCTTGTCTAAAATTTTATAGTCTTTTTATTAGTTCTTTTTTTTTCTAATTATTCTTCACATTCCTCAATCAATGGATCCATGTGGTCCTTATTGAAATTTCTATGTGGTACTAAGCTATATCAAACCGTCAAATTCATAGCATATTGACATATTGACAATAGATTTGTGAGAAAACCATAGATATGAAATCACTACGATACATGGGTGCCAGATAAATTGGATTGAGGTGAATAAATCAATAGATGAATGAACATAGACGTGAAAGACGATCGTCCGAACCATAATGGCGAACTAATGTTATTTTTGAGGAGGTAGAGACCTAAAATCAATTTTTTCAGACAGATAAAACATTACGAGTCATTATATTACACCGTATCTGAAGTAGTTTAAAAGATTTGAAGCATGAGAATCAAAGCATGAAATCTAGGATTTCAACAAAAATCCCAACTACACACCACTTTCAATAGCGAGCACATAACATGTAGACTCCATATAGTAGGTTCTTGGTTATTTGAAAAATTATTGGTAACAAAAATTGTAGTCCCTTTTACTGTCCATGTATACCATATCAGTTGGATAACCCATGAGACATGTCACACAGATGGGAATCCAAGTGGTATGATACATACAAGTGCTTTTAGTATGTCGACACAACTAGCTACAAATATCACATTCCCCAGATATATTGAGAAAACCTTGCAGTACACCTCAAATTAATGTACCCCTACATGAATTGGATCCATGTTCCATCATAGAAAAATGTAAAAAGATGAAGTGGGACTGCATGCCATATAGGTCTCCCTACATGTTAGGTACAACATCAGTTGTTCTAAGAAAACATTAAATCTTTATTTATAATTCATTTAAACTCATATATTTTCTTACAAGTATCCTTTACTGAGATTTTTTCTCATAGAATATAATGTTGAACTTAGTCATGGATCTTGAGAAATGATTTGAATTGTTCGAGGCTTCGTACGCACTGAGATGCCACCCGATGATGGAATCAATCAGGAAGGATCACCAGACACTTTCTAGGTACTCACCCTCTAGTAGGGCGGGGAAGTGGAATTTACTAATGTAACATCTGGATGTTTCCCTCCATCCTTATTAGATGTGGATTTCCTGGATGACTCTTTTGGGTGTTACCCTTATGTAGGTATAGGGAGTGTAGTTCCATAATAACCACTTAATGGAATTACCCTATCGCAGGACTAGGTAATGGAGTTCCCTGATGAAATAACTAAGCATTACCCTAATGTTGGACTGAAATATGGGGTTCCTAAATTACTATCAATGTACGAACATAATTTCCCACTAGGGCTTGGGATCTTTATATAGTGATTTTGACCCATTAGTTTGGTGTCCCAGTGATGAGATGAGGTTTGACGTATCATTGGACTAATGAGAAAGAGGTTTCTTTTTCCCACTGAGATTTGTTTTTTTCATTCAACCAAAAACAATTATGACAAGTTACTGCTGACAAAAATAGATAATATCAATGTATTTTGACTGAGTTCCTTTGAAATGCGTGTTTAGAAATGGCGTAATCCATGTTGAAAATCATTGGCCAATTTTTTGATCATTCAACTACTCTTCTTTTTGTGCTAAGCTGTGAGATGGAGATCCAATCACTCCATCGTTATAGATTATTTGATAGAGAATATAGATATATGTCCTTCTTCTATACCCACCCCATATGATCAGTTATTATTCTATAGGAGAGTAAATGTTGTATGGGGTATTACACATTCTCTCTATGTCCAGAATCTCATGGAGGGATGAGTCTATTATAGGAATGTATGTGTAGAAGGATCAATGTTTAGTACATGTACTTGTTTTGTTTAGAACCTTTTTCTAGGATGAACTTACCTTCAATATTTCTGGGTGGATTTGGACTCTTCTGATATACCTTAAGCTATCTACTCTCTTTATCTATTATCTTACCTCTTACAACTCCCTCTTCATCCCATTCAGGGAATTTTGTTGTCACTTTATATAATATCCACTTTATGGGATTTTCCCACACAAGTCATGACATTTGAAAAACCAGACATGTATAATATGACTTTAGAGGAGCTTCAGGATAGAAGGTTCTTAGACCACATGCAGTGGTCTTATATTAGGATTTAAGAGTGGGTATATCCTTCAGATGTTTAGATTTACAGTTTTTTTTTCAAGTTAGGACATATTTCTAGTTGGGATTGTGTTTTCCCCTTTAATTTTTTGTTTACAAAACCATTTAGTTGTTTTCATTAATGTTCCATGCATGTTTGGTTTGTTTACAGTAGTGTTTCATATTTTTCATCTTTTACATTGTATATTCTAATGAGTTTGTTGTGTGTTTCTATATGAGGGATTATATTTAAGGGCCTCCCATAATATGTTATACCTTCAACGCGTGTCTCCTCCCCCTGTCCTATAGGGATGGGATTTGGGTACTTGTCCCTCGAGCCACAGTTTTGACTGAGTTTTGATAAATTGTGGCATTATCCAATAGTTTTATCCTATGATAACCAACATAATTCATTCTCATGATGAACTATTTTTTCAAATTATTTCATTCTGACCAATAATTACATTTATCATATTAAATAATTTTATGTATTGTAATTCAGAATTTTGAATCAATTATAGAAACTTAAGCCTATATATGTTTTAAATTCATTATATAATAATGTTACTAATCAAGATAAAAATATTTTATTGGAGAGAACAAATATATTGAATTATGAAAGTATTTTTATTCTACATTATTATGATAATTCCTAGGAAATTACTTATAATATTTCCTATCAATGGATATTTATATTAATTTAGGATCAAATTCAATGAATTAGGAGGCTTTTCAAGTTAAATGAAATTATGATTTTGAAAAATATAGTTATTCTTCACTATTTTTTGATCAATCATTCCTTTCATAAAAATAAAAAAATCACCTAAAGCTATTTTTGATATGTTTATTTGAAAATTTATATTAATTTATGAACATATAGTTTAAAAATTTATAAATTAGGTTTTAATAAGATTATTAAATAATATTAATGTTTTTTGTGTTATTTCATCCCTCAAAATAAAAAATATTGTTATTATTGAAGGAGAAGTGTTACATAATAGAACTGATATCATCTCAAATTTCAATGATCAATTAAGAAACCAATGAATTAGACATATATTTATAACCACACTATTATTATAATATATTTGAAATTATGATGAAGAACTGAAAACGTAGGTTGACTACTTCCTCATGGAATATTTAAGGGCTCATGACATATCTATAGACCTCTGTATTTTTGTGGGTAATAAAAATGTAGATTTCTTAATAATTGTCTCAAAGAGAGATATTCATATAGAGAACTCAATAATTAGTGAATTATTAAATCAATAAAAAATCACATCATTTAAATTAATCCTTTATAATTAAAAATATTCTCAATCATGTTTACCTTTTTTTTCAAATTTCCCCTTCTCCATAAAACAAATTAGGCCGCTCCAAGACAATGTCATTTTTTTCAATAAACATCAACAAATCATTATGTATAAAAAACATTCCTGCCTCATAAATGAAAATAATAATATACATGATTATAAAGTGCTTATTTTTAAAAAAAACACTTGGAAAATATGGTTTTCCATATATTTTCACCACTTTTCATAAGGGAAAATGAAACAACAAAAAATTATATATATATTTTTTATTTTTTTGGATTTTCTATTCTTATTTACATAACTATTATAAGAATGATTTTGTTTATGAAGATGAATAAAAAATTTCATTATTATATTCATTCCTTTACTAATAACCTTTAGTATTTAAAAATATATTGGAGAATATAATCATTGGTGGATAAAATATCTATTATCCATTATCATATTTTAGTGGAGCAGTAATCTCTCATTGTAAAACGAATCATTTAGAGTTAAATTTGGATTCACTAGTATATGATATCAATTTTAAATTATAAAATAATTGTTCGTTAGGTAATGTTTAATACTTTTTGTGAGAATTTCTATAAATATATTGAATTTAATTTCCCCTTGAAATTATTTTATTTTATTTAGATAATATAGTTTATACTTATAAATATCAACCACTAACATGGTTCTCTATCATCCATAGGGGAAACATTGTGATCCTCATCATAGCGATATTACTTGATTATTTTAATCAAATATCTCATTATGCCACTATAATTATAGAATATGTATTTAGTAGAAAATGAAATAATATGATATAGGAATGAAATGTTGGATGGATTACACTATGATATTTATTCATAATAAATTATAATATTATATCCAATTATTAGTGGATATTTCTTATTAATAGAAGATAAAATTCAAAAAAAAATCAATGTTGCACACTAATCATATAGATGATAGATTTGTTAGATGTAAAATGTAATTAAGTGAATCCAAATAGATTATAATTATCATATAGTAATTATATATCCCTTATATAATTATATAATGTTTTATCAAATAAATTCATCCCATTTTAATAGAATCATGATCTTCTCATATATACTCATGATTATTTATATTATTATTAAAAACATTGATACGGTTTTATCCCTTTTTAGAGGTGAATTCATCATTTAATTTAATTATAGGGAGGTTTAATGACGATTTAATATGGTCCTACTTAAACAGTAATTGAACTACACTCTTTTAGATAAATTTTAATATCATTTAATAAAATACATGAGTATATTTTTAAACACTTTTTTTCGAAAATTAATTTAATTAACATATTCATTAGAATAATTAAAAATTAATTTCCTTTTAATATCTAATGGTTTAAAAAATGTCCCTATAATTCATTATTCATTTAAATCCATTCATATAATTATATCATGAAGACTAATTGGTGTTGCCTTTTATATGTATCATATCATGATCACCAAATCTGGACACAGATTTTAATGTTTACCCATAAGGAGATGGTTAAACCACCTCTCTGATATGAGATAATATAATTGATGTTGTTCATATTATACTCATATATGAGATGTCTACTATCAATAATGTTGTGTATTTGTTTTTGGAATATGATTCAACAGAATATATTAATGAACACTCATGAAATGAATTGTTCAAGAGGATGATAATAGCGAATTTATACTTATTAATACATTTCTAATATATTAATATATTTTTTGTTATGGGTTTCCGATAAGTCAAAAAATTAATTATATATAATGGAGAGAATCATAATAACACTAGCATTGGGATAATGCATATACTATTTTACTGATAGACATTATTTTTTAGTATTATTGCTGATTTTATATTTTATTTTATATCAATATTCACATAGATGAGTTATAGGATTATTTGAGTTTAATTGATATCCAAGTAATACTGAAATTAAAAATTGTTATATAACCAAAACACAATTAATGAAAATAAAATTGTGGATTTGTTTCAAAAAAAAGTAACTTATTAATGAGAAGGGAAATTATTTTCCTGATAGTCGTGTAATGTTGTTGATCTATTACATCTCCATGAAAAAGATTGACCCTAATATAATCCAAAACCCTTATATTCTTATTTTTTTCTTCATAAAATTATTTATGTAATTACCATTTATATTGGGATCATATATATACTTCCCAAATATGGATGTGATGATAATAGACTAGAACATTCCGTTAGTGAATGAAAAATCGTTTCAATTGATAGTCAATTAAAAATAACTTTTGTTCTATGAGTTTCATAATGTGTAAATATATAATTTGATTAGATGTTTTAATATCATGGTATAGATTTGAAATATATTAAATGGAGTCCGTTAGACCATGAAATATGAATAATGGAAATTTTATCTTGTCATTGTTTTTGGATTTATTATTAATATGATGAACTTGATTGTGGTCAAAAATAATTATATTATTGTTAATTTTTTTAAGTATAAAATTTTGATACTTCTTTTAATATTTTTATACTCGTAAATACATAAATAGTATGTATAAATGTTTTTAGGAACTTCTATAAGGTACTCTATCTTTGAATGAAGGGACAAACAATAATACACACTCGGTCTATCATCTGGGGGGGCTAGTGGTGAAATTCATAGGATTTGTCAACTAATTTAATGTAATTGTTTCAATTATAATTCATGGTGTTCAATAAAATATTTACAAAATAACCATGATTTTTTTCGCATTTAAAACTAAATATTATGGTGGATAGTGTACACAATATGCAATATTGAGCTTAAAGAAATTATTAAATAATATTTTTTAAATGTGACTGTTATAACCTAGTAGTTGAATTATCTGGAAAAATTAAGATCAATCTAATTAAGTAATATTTAATTAAATTTTATAAAAAAAATAATTTATAGAGTAATTATTATTATATAAGGTATTAATTTGAATAAAAGATAATTTATCCTTTCATAATAGAATTACATTAAAAAACATTTTTACTATTATTAGAAGAAAATATAATTACATTCAAATAAAATTATTAAATTAGATTTTTATAAATGATATAATTATTTATTTTAATATATACAAATTATATTACAGTAAATTTTAAGGTTTTTTTTATAAGGTGATTTTTTTTTGTGAATATAGAAAAATACAGATTTTCTTGAAAACTTGTTTTTATTTAAATATAATTAGAATATCCCTTTTTGTCTCTAATTTTTATTAACATTTAAATACATCATTTATATCAAATAAAATGAAATTAATTTAATTATATATAAAACTATTCATAATTTTTATATAATAATATTTATATTCTAAAAATTTATTTTTGTAAAAAATTGTTTTTCTCTACATTTGAGGGTTAATGTGAAATCTAATTTCTAAAACATATGGTAATTGAAATTGAAAAAATATATTCAATTTGTGTAATTAAGATATTCAAATTAGATAAATATAACATTTCATTTTTGTTCATAATGAATAGTAATCATGGTAAATAGTTGTCACTATATATAGTTTAAAACATGGAATACATGGTCAAAACATTGTGTTATGGACTATAAACATCAATAAAACTTCAATTTTTTCGTTGGATTAGATGATTTTATACTTTAATAGTCATATGGTAAAGAAATTGGTAATTTATTTTCATTTTCCATTGATTAATTCCTTTTTTATTTTTTAGATAATAGATAATTACAAAAGTACAATATATTTATTTTTAAATATTGTTAATATGTTTTCATTCAAATAATGTATGTTGTTACTAAATAATAAATGTTATTTTGAAAATAAAAAATTTATTTTTATTATTTTAACTTATTTTAATTTTTTATTTCTTATATAATAACCTTAGTTTCATAGAAATCACTCGCATAGTTCTTGTTCATGTAATAGAAAAATCAATATAAATGAATTTAAAAACATTAATTTTTTTATATTTTGGATTTTTTATGTTTTAAAACCAACACTATTATAAATTAATATATATTAATTATTATTAATGTGTTTATAATTTAATTAAATGACATTCATGTCATGTTTAATTCTAAATTGAATTAATAGTGTAAAAGATTATTTTTTTATAATTTTTTAAAAACAATATTAAATTAAATTATTTAAAAATAATTAAAAACCCATGGAAGAGGAAAATTATTATTTTATATTGAATAAAATATAATACATTGATCGTATTTTAGTCATTTAATATAATATATGTAAATTTATAACCCTATATGATTGAAAAATATCTTACCATGGTTTATTTTAAAAATGTTTACTATAGGATTTAATTTGAATGATAAAGTTTTAAATGATAGTTAAACGTAACTAAATTTTATTGGATGGTTATATAAAGACCATATCCTTATTATTTTTGAATAAATATCATTTTTTAGAAATTATTATTTATTTTAACATTTATTATATAATATTATTTCGTGTATTTCTAAATCATCTCCTCCTCTCACTTATAATATGACATCGGCTCTCCTCTCTTCTTCCCCCATTATTAACCCACATAAAATTAGAAAAACCTTCCAAATTATCTTTAATACTCAATTATATTCAATTTAAAGTTACTTTAATTCTAAATATACCATTCGTATAGTCCTTAAGAATATACTGAAAGGAAGATTATCCAAGAGTGGGTGACCATTTTAACTAAGAACATTATTTATACTTATTATTTTAAAACTATAAATTATGACTGAAAAATCATATTATAATGACACAAATATTTTCTGAATAATAATATGTTATTATTTTTATGTAATAATAATTATCCATCTAAATTATTTTGAATTGGTAAAAAAATCCATTGTTTATGTGTTCAAGTGGACAGCTGCCTCACGAAGTGATGTAACTTTTCCCTATCACCGTATCACATGGATGGTCATAGTGAAGTAACTATTCAATATATGTTATATTTATTTCATAACTATTATTATTATTGAAATATATAATTCAATCTACTAAACTATACTACACCCATTACATAATTATAACATCGCTCATTTATACACGTAGACCTCCACCACCATGAAGAAATGTGATTAATTTTTCATATTAAGGTTTTTGAGGTGGTTCTAAATTAGATTATTTCAAATATATATGATATTTAACGAATTCATATCATTCCAATGTTTATATAATAATTATAAAGAAATAATTAAAATAACTATTGAATAAATTCAAATAATATAAACTGAGCAATTAACTCTCAAAATAGTGTTAAAAATTAATGATTGTTAACGAATGGATGATAAGATATTACAAGTGTGCCATATTTTTTTTTTTGATATTTACATGTTTCGGGAATATAGTTAAAATAAATTTCAATTTATTAACATTGTGTTAAATCATGTTCAACTAATTAGAAGAGGGACGTAAAGGGCATCTTAGTACAATTTCATTTCATTACTTGACATCCCTTCTTTAATGACTATGATAGGTAAGGTTACACATATAATGAACTTTAATTGATTTATGTTTAATTTTAACATTTTATATTTTTATAAATTTTTTTCATTTAATCACTTCATTAATTTAATCTCACATAAAAATTTATGATCTTAATAAGGGTTCTTACGTAAATTCTCACTCTATTTAAACATATTTTGTGTTATTTACCTCCGTTAATTTATTTGGTGAATATAATTCATTATTTATGTCTCTAAATATAATAAGTAATTATTTTTTGAGGTTATAGTTTTGATTCAAGATTACACTTTTAGGGGTTTATAATTTAAATTTTACCAATGAGGTAAATATTTACATTAAAATGCAACATTTTTATGATTGTTCATATTATTATTTATGGGAATTATTTAATATTTACTTTATAAAAACTATGTATTTTCATATTCTATTTATATTTATGATATTATCATGTTATTTTAATTATTAATTCATTTTTTCACATCAATGAATACGAGAAATGTTTAAAAAATTATATATTTGTTTCTCTTTTTTATCAGGTATATTTTTATTTCATGCTAATATTTTTTTAAAGCTATTTTACAAAAGTCATCTAAATTTAATGTGAGGATTTATTAAGAACATTTTATATAATCCTAGACATTTATTAATTTTTTATAGAATATTTCAAAGGTATCATTAAATGGTAGTTTATTTCTATCATTTTATAAAATTGTAATGAATGTTAATTTTTAATAAATATTGGGTTAATATATTTTTCCACCCATACAAAAATTCTAAGATATTAATATACAATAATAATATATTAATGGTCTTACTAAAAATTTTACATAATGAATATTTATTATAAAATTCTTGCATTCATTTTATTATATTAAACAGAGTTGATATTAATACATAACAATAACATCTAATGAATTTATGGTCATCTCCCAAATCTAGATTACTTTTTTTTCAATAACATTCTCATTGAACAATTTATTTCTTTTTATCAACATTCATAAAACATGTATATATTCATTATTATGTTAATATTATTCATTATAAAACTATATAATATTTATATACATGGTGTTTTTCTATGAATTGTATTTGATTGACAAGGGAAATAAAGATTTTCAATATTAATTACTCAAGATATATATTTGTTGTCATGGAATTGTTTTTATAAATGTCAATATATGTGGAATGCAGTTGACGTATGGTGATACATGGGGCCCAAAATTTCATTTCCATTGATTCATCGACAAGTCTATTGAGAAAAAAATTGGGATAGCCTTATTAAATGGGATTTTGGTGAATAAAAACCCATATTTGAAAATATCATGGCACAAGGCCTTGATCAAGAAATCTGAAATTATTTATTTCATTAATTTCAAATTTATTTTTATTATCCCAATGATTATTCATTGATATTATCAATCAATGAATTTCATTATCAAGTTATTTATTAAATTGATTTTTTTATTAATCTATCATTTTATATTGACTATGCCGTGTTTAATAATGAAATATTCTGTTTTAAAAATCCATCATTGATCCTTTTATGTCACCCAAATTTTGAATCAATTTCCTTGGGTTATGTAGATGTAATTATGTAATTATATTCAGTTACTATGATAATTTTTTTTATTTTTTATACATTATTTACATTTTAAAATTGATTTTTTTATATATGGTACTTTATTTCTTCTAAACACTTTCGTATTTTATTTCTGTAATCTCTTTTATCTTATTTCAATGTAATGACATTGAAAATGGCTCTTGGGTACTAGTGTCAAGGTTGATTCAATTTGTATCATAGGATGTTTAGTAGAATCTTGAGGAACTATGTTTCACAAAACCTGTAATATGTAATAGTAAACTATGAAAGATTCAATGGATAATAATAGACGTATAACCATATATTGATAATTTTTTGATAATGTATATATTTTGGGTCTTTTAAAAAAATAATTACATGTCATGATATAGTCATTTGGATATATATTCCAATATATGCATCTAGTGTAATAAATATAAAAGTTTTTGGTTGATTTTATGTCTATCCCTATTATGATTTATGGTGAATAGTCACTTATTCTCCAACTGGCATGACACTATTAGGGGATATTGTATGGTAATGTAATAGAATCAATACAATAAATAATGAATGATTTCCCAAAAAAATGTATAAATTCAATATATTCCAAGAGAAGCAGCATTTATGACTCTACGATTATGATTTCCGAAATATTCAATATAGGTAAAGTGTTACACCATATTTAGAATTAGATATTATGATTTAAAATTGAAATCTAATTCAACAATGGTTTTGGATGAAAAATCAATAAGAGGTATGAACTAATTTTTCTGTTATTATTAATGGATCCATTATAACGATATTATTAATAAATTTTATATATTATTATATCTGTATTGAGGAATTGTTATTTATTTTAGGGTAGGGATCATGGATATATGTTTTTGATCGATGTTTAATTAATAAAATATTAATGAAAATTTTTTATAATATGATTTTCAGTTATAGGAATAATGGGAATATGCGATGAAAATTATTGATAACCACAAGAGATAGAACATCGAATAATTTGGTGGCTATAAAGATGATAGGTTTCTTGATTTTTGATTAAAAAAAATTATTTTTTACTGATATCATAGGAGGTTTTTTAGAACATAGGTAATGAAATTTTTTTAACGATGATCATTATATTCATGGAATAATATAAGATCATGGAGAATTATGATAATATTTGATTTATCCAAATATATTTTCAATGTATAATAAAATTGATGTTTATTTACATAAAAGGGAATATTATAGGTCTAGAGATAGGATGTTTCAATCAACATGGTCATGGGGATTAATCGAACAAGAGAAAGTCCCCAAGGGAAAACTTTTTACCACTCACCATCATGTTTTTTATCTCAATTTGATATTTTACACTTGAATGAAAGTTACCTTTTTTATTTTGGAAGTAATTTTACAAAAAAGTGTGAAAAAGTACAGTACAATACATAAAACATTAAATTCCATAAAATTAATTTGTTCCATTTAAATATAATTTATGTTTGTTAGATGCTTTATTACTAAATAATATTCAATTAAATCCATTTACCTCTATGACGAAATAATCCTTGATAATGTCTTAAAAAAAGTATTCCATCTTTTCCCATGTATTAATGTACTCCTCCAATTTAATATTATCTACATTCAAACCCCTTATTATGATGAAATGTTTCTAGTAAATCCACTATGAATACTCTTTATAGAGTCAACTAGATGTATTCTATCAGACACCTTAGTAGTAACCTCTTTTGAGGAATAAATGAAAAACAACTCCCCCAACATTTTTTCTTAGGAGTGGATAATAATTTCCCTTATCTCCCCATTTTAAACAATGATTGTGTCACGACCCGTCCTCGGGGCCCGTGCCGTGACTACCTCAAGCCCGCCTTCCATAGGCCAGGGGCTGGCGACTAGCACCAATGGTGTAAAATCCCGATAACTGGGAAGTCATTGCCTTTATAAAAGAAAACAAGCACCACAGAGTACAATAGGAAACAAAACACTAAGTACAAAAGAAAATATGAAAAGTAAATGGGCCAGAATACAAACCCAAAAGATAGTACAACTACAACTGAACAGGGTACAACAACAAAAAGACAAACAGATGGAAGAGGGAAGCAACTCTTGGGTTGTCCTCCTCGGGTCCTACCTGAAGGGTACGTACAGATAGTGTAGCTCATGGTCGTCGACCTCGGATCCTACCTGAAGGGTAGGTACAGATAGCCTCCTCCACGCTCTCGTCCGTCAACCTCCTCTGTGAGTCGTCTCGTCACGTAGTCCACCTCCGGGTACCGACTCGTCGTGTAGTCCACCTCCGGGTACCGACTCGTCGTGTAGTCCACCTCCGGGTACCGAATCGTCATGTAGTCCACCTCCGGGTACCATCCAGTCCTCGAACACTCGGCCTCTGTCAGCACTGCCCGTCGTCTGCAACCAACACAACGAGGTGCGGGCATAGCCCGTGCAGGGGTGAGTATAACGATACTCAGTAGGGACCCCGAAACCCTCAAGGTCTCACTAAACCAACAAGGATAACCACAAGAATATCTCAACAGATAACCTCTACTTAGATACATGCCCATACATATACCTAAGTTATCAAGTAACTTATCTCAATCATGAGGAAACACAAGGATTGTAAAATCAACGGATAACCACTACCCATGTATATGCCCATACATATACCTAAGTTATCAAGTGACCCATCTCAATCATGAGGTAAACACAAAGGTCAAAAGTATCAGCTCAAACCAGGATTTTCATTATCGAAATCGTAACTGCTGAAGAGCTCCGTCTCTGGAGTTTACAGTGGTCATGTCACGACTCCGAGGTACTTCTCACTAACCTAAGACTACTGAGGTACTCCTCCTGTCGAGTACTGTGGGTTTGTGGCCAACTACCGGGCGCTCCGTCCGCTGAGGGTCTGTCGCCAAATACCGGGTGCTCCCACTAATAGCCTACAGAGGTACTCCTCCTATCGAGTACCGCGGTTTTGCGGCCAACTACCGGGCACCCCATCCGCCGTGGGTCTGTCGCCAAATACCGGGCGCTCCGTCCACTGGTCTAGTTGACTCACTCCAAGTCTATTCGGTCAAGCAGTCGTCAGGTCTCAGCCGGCTACACGGTCTCCATACTCCGCACGCTCGTCTCCATGAGGGTCCGCTCCACGAGCTACTGGTCGATACTCCAAGTATCACAAAGTCCAGCAAAGAAGTATCTCAAAGGACCACCTCGTCATAGTGGTCTCAACGCAACAGACGGCGCATCAATCGGACGCCCGGTCTGTGAGTTATTAGCCTTTTCGTCCCAGGGGCCTGGTTGGTTTTGTGTGCGAACCAATCCGGATGTAACTCAACTATACCCCGAACACTCATAGGGTATACTCATAGGGACCGTTTCTCAACGAGATCACCAACGCCGCGGACGGTTCGTCAAACGAACGTTCTGTCAGAAAGGTATCAGCTTTTCCGTTCCAGGGACCCGGTTGGATTTCGGTGCGATCCAACCCGGCCACTATCCAACTGCATCCAAATCTCAGCGAAGGATTCCAAAAGTTCCGTATCATCAATAGGAACTCAACTCAACAGACGACGCGTCAATCGGACACCCGGTCTGAGATTTATTGGCTTTTTCGTTCCAGGGGCTCGGTTGGATTTCGGTGCGATCCAACCCGACCGCACTCCGTCGGCATCCAAACCTCGAGCGGAGTAAGCCAAAAGATCCGTCTCACTTAGAGTAATTCAACGAAATAGACGGCGCGTCAATCGGATGCCCGGTCTGTTATTTATTGTCCTTTCCGTCTCACACCCACCCTGGGAAACTTCCCAGGAGGTCACTCATCCTGATCACTTCTCTAGGCCAAGCACGCTTAACTATGGAGTTTTAACCACGTAGGCTCCCGAAAAAGAATGTGCACCTTGAGTACAGTATACAGAAACGACCGTCTCGATCCAAGGATCGCGTTGCCGCTGACGGCGAGTCCTTTGGAGGCCTGTATCTCAAGATACGAGCATTTGACCGAAAGTGGTCCGAAACTGGGGGTCTGGGCCCGGGCCGACCTGGCCCGACCACCCCCCCTGGGTTGGCCGAACTGGGTCGACCCGTCCCGGGCGGCGACCCGGCCAGACGACCCGGCCGGGCTCGGAAAACCCGGCCCGGCCGGCGGCGCGGGCTGGTGCGGCGGCACGGTCCGGCGCAGCGGCGCGGTCCGGCGCGGCCTGGGCGTCGTTCGGGTGCTGCGCGCGGGGGGCAAAGCCCCCCCCCCCCTTTGAGAACCGCGACCCCTTAATTGGGGTCGCTTTTGAGACCCGACCGGGGGAAATTAATTCCCCCGGTCTCCACTGTCCGGCCGGCCCGCACTGGCCGGCCGGTTTTGCCAGCAAGAACCGGCGACGACCGGTCCTTCCTTCGCCGACACCGGCGGCCCGGTGCCGGCCGCCGGTCATCTTGCTCCACCGCGGCCCGGAACCAGCCGCGGCCTATGCCGTTCGGCGTGATGCGACGACATCGCTTCCCTCCGCCGCGGCCCCGCTCCGGCCGTGGTGCCTTTGACTTTCTTCAACGCGACGCGACGGCGTCGCGTTCTTGGATTTCTTTCCACGACGCGGCGCGACGGCGCCACGCAATAATTGTCGTGCGATTCCCGCGTGGTGCGACGGCACCACGCCATCCCGTTCCATCGGCAAGGAAACAATTATGAACACAGGAGGGGGTTTCGGCCGTGTTGGTACGGTCCGGGCCCCCCTCTCGTTAGACAATAACATTTAATCCTTTATCCTCGAAGGTTGACATTATAGAATCAAGAATGGAAAATATTTAAATAAAATATCAACAATCCCCTACCTCGGATTCAAGTGCGGAGCATGCCAATCAAGCCGCGGAAGACTAGCGTTGCAGAGGTCGGGCGTCGCGGAAATCGAACGTCGTTTCCGTTGACGTCGAGGTGCGTTAGAAGAGGTACGTCACTGGAGAAGCTTCGTAAGCTGACAGAGATAGTCCGGGGAGGAAACGTCGTCTCCTTTCGTTGACACGGGAAGAAGATCGAAGAAGCGGCTTCGTCGATCTTCACAAACACACCGGCTACGAAGAAGAGAAGCAGTGTTCTTCTTCGGAGCTTAAGTGTTCTTTGTGTTCTTCGTCAAGGTTGACGAATATAGAGAGTGCTTCTCAAAATCTCTCAAGGTGGCAAAGGAGACCAACCCAATTTAAAATAAGCTTAAGCCTTTTTTAATTTACACAACTAAACATTTGAATTTCAAAAGATAAGAAACAAACCATTAATTCGTAGAATTAATTCAACGAAAGAAACAACTCATATAATTTACGAAAAAAAACCACCCAATTAAATGGTCTGTTAAAAATTTAAGAAAACGCGTCAGTTGACTTTCAAAAAGACGGGTTTTCGCGGGTGTGTTACTTAGCGGAAAGAAACGGCGGGGCTCGTTCGGGCCCCACCTCACAAATATCCTACCGAGAGGGTAGGATATTTCTGGATAGTACCCTATCCGATTCAACTCAGATTAAGCCGCTTTTAAGTGGCTTCAATTGGCTTCCAAGTGGCTTAAGTGAAATAAAATAAAATTGTCGCAAAATTATTTTATTTCTTAACTTTATGCCCGAAAATTAAAAACCACACCCGAGCAAACGCAACTCCAGAAGAGGCGTTTCTAAGAAATTATTGGCGCTGAGATTCCATCGGTGCCCTCATAATTCGATTCTGAGCACCGGTTCAAAAGTTAGAAAAACCCGCTCGTCCGTTCACTGAATGTACCCGAGCCAAACTTCGGAAATTGATTCCGGGCACACCGGGCCTCGGAATCAGGCGCCGTCAGAAACTGCGTTCTTGTAAAATTCCAAAGAAAATTAAAAAAAAATCCTTGGAATTTACGGGTCTTTACATTACTCCCACCACAGGGCTTTACGTCCCCGTGAAGCTTCACCACAAACTTAGGGAAACAAAGCGGTACTGAGCACGCATCTGAGCCTTCCGCTCCCATGTGCTCACCTGGAGGTTCCTGCGCTGCCAAAGAAAGTGCACAATAGGAATCGACCATCCTCCTAGGATCTGCTCCTGTCGATCCTCGATCCCCACAGGAACCTCCGTAGAAGACACTCATTGCCACCGTCCAGCTCCTCATGGTCGATGATATGCGAAGGGGTCGAGCACGTATCTGCACAGTTGGGATACGTGGAAAATGTCGTGCACCTAGTGAAACTGAAGTGGATGGGCCAAGCGGTAAACCACCTCGCCTACCCAGCTGAGGACCTAGAAAGGTCCGTTGAACCTCGGAGATAACTTGCCTCCCTGGACACATCTCCGTAAACCTTGTCGAGGTGAGACCCGTAAGAAGACGTGGTCATCATCCTCAAACTCCAGAGGTATCCATTTCTGTTAGAACTGAAACTCAAAACGACTGCTACTACGAGGGTAAGGTTGACCGACTCAAGAGTGATCGGTCGCACCCTCCTGTGCAAGAGTTACCCTGCACTGCCTGGGGTTTCCTTTTCCGCCGACCAAGGAAAACCCATCCCGACGTTTTCTTAAAACCGTCAATTTGAGTATGAACAGTTATTGCCCATTCCATACTCAAACTAACGTCGTAAGGCCTCGATGCTACCACCAAGAGATTCCAACCAGAACTCTTACCTCGAGGGTCTGACCACACCGTCGGCGTAAGTGTGATTATCGAGTCTCCTCCCAAGGTATCTCCAGACGTGAGGATCAAGTCCACGACTTACCGGAAACTCTAGGTCTGGAACAAGATTTGTGAAAGCGAGGAATGATTCATATCGACGTCTGTTACTACAGCAGCAAGTAGTGGACACAGACTGTCCCTTGAATCATTTCTAGAGCCATTGGGTCACAGTCCTTGACCACATGCAGCAGCACTCTTCCTCTGCCCTCCAGCTCCCTGAGCCTGGCGGGAATAACTAAGGTGGGTGGTTGTAGCATGTTAAGATGTACATCACCTCATGCTTCTCTCCTAGATCTGCCTCCACGTCTGCCGCTTCGCAGACTCATCTCAATTTAAAGCTACCACTTCTTGAAACATTTAACACGCCCAAGTCTCTAAGACTGGCACCGGTTCCTTGTTTCTTACTGCACTGTGCAGTCTTTATCCGCTCCTGGATGAACTGCACCTCCTTTAGTCTCACAAGAGCTGCTATGATTTCTTCTTTGCCGATAAGAGAAATCTGGTCTCATCCCCTGGATGAACCACATTCGTTGCCTAATACAGTCAATCCTGACATAAATGATGCATTCATGCCATGGATGACGTCGTAAGGCCTCGACGCAACAACTAAGAGATCCAACTGTCACTCTTGCCTCCAAGGGTCGAGTCACACTGTCGGCATCAGTGTGAGGTCACTGGGTCTCCTCCAGTAGGAATCTAAAAAGTGAGGGTCAAGTCAACAGTTTAACCGGGACCACTCAGTATCAACCAAAAAAAAGGACAGGAAAGCAAACAAAGATAAGTGTCTTTTTATTATTGCAGCTCATAGTACAAAGACACGAATACAAAAGCATCATGGAACTAGAAGTACAAAGGACGTATCCACTAGTTCCTCTCCTATCCACCTGCTCTCGGAGCTCCATGACCATAGGCCTCAGCTGCCAGAAGCTGAGCTATCCCATGTCCTCCTGTCTCCTGCGGTCGGGGTGGGCCTCCTGGTGGTGGTGGAAACATCCCGAAGCGTCGTCCACCTCTAGCTGCACGGCCAGCTCCTCTGCCATGGCCGCCTTCTCCTTGTGGTCCGCCCTGATCGAACCTCTGCCTTTGCCTCGAAGTTTCTTCATTTAACTTTTGATCATCTGCATGGCGGGACGGACAGTCACGTGCCATGTGACCAATTCCGTTGCAGGAGTAACACTATCCACTCTTGGAACGTCTGGCTCTGACTCCACCCCAGTTTCCCCGCACAACTGAACCTGAGTCGTGCAGTCGGACACCTGTAGGTCTGGTCCTCTTGGACCTCTATGTCATCTGTCTACTACCTGCTGCAGAAGACTCTACCGCAAGCTGGCTAGTGGTGGGTCCTGCTGCTGGAGACTGCTCAGCAAGGAAACTCTCCACTAAGAGGGATCTCTCCAACACCCCTGTCTGCGTCAGAAAGCTGTCAGAAACAAAAGAAGATCTAATCTCTCACTTGATCCCCTGCTCGAAGGTTCGGGCCCTGAAGAATGGGTCTCGTACCATATCTGTGGAGTATTGCGAGAGGTCTTTGAATCTCGCTGAGTATTGCGCCACTGACATGCTGCCCTGTCGCAGCTGAAGTAGCTCCTGTATATGCACCGCTCGAAGGGTGGCTGGTACAAACTCTACCCGGAACAGGCTCTCGAAGTCTTCCCATAGAAGTGTCGCCTCGTCATGCATCTGAAGCATCAGGCTCCACCATCTGCCTGCTGCTTCCTGAAGAAGGCTAGCAGGTAGGATCACCATGAAATCTGTCAGTGTCCCCACTAGCCTGAAGACTCTCACCACAGCCTCCAGCCAATCCTCAGCCGCCTGCGGGTCCGTCCCTCCCTGGAACCTGGGTGGCCTCTGGCGTTGGAACTCATGCAGTGCGCTCAAGCGACGTGCATCCTCTCCTGCTGGGGCTGGTGGCATCGGTGGCCCAATGGGTAGTAGTACCTTTGGTGCCTCCGCCGGTGCCTCAACTGTGATAGGGCCCTGTACTGAGGCCTCATCGCTCGGCGGGCTGTCAGTACGTACCACTCTCGGGGCTCTAGCTGGTCGTCCACAGGGAGGCATCCTGAAAGAAACAACGTGACCCGATCAAAAGATTATACCTGGTGAGCTGACCTGGTTTGAGATGACATTTAAATAAAACTTCTGGAAAACACACACGCAATCAGTGTTTTCGTACACAAAATCGGAAACCAGTTGTCAGGGTCCTGGTGTATGGATACGTCGGCCGCCCGCACCAACACTAGACTCCCTGAACTGAAAGCCACACTCGGTACTCTTAACACTATTGCTTCACAGAAGGAAACATCAGAGTTATAAGTTCTGTGGTAGAACCGAACTCCTTTGATACCAATTTGTCATGACCCATCCTCGGGGCCCGTGCCGTGACTACCACAAGCCCGCCTTCCATAGGCCAGGGGCTGGCGACTTGCACCAAAGGCGTAAAATCCCGATAACTGGGAAGGAATTGCCTTTATAAAAGAAAACAAGCACCATAGAGTACAAGCGGAAACAAAACACTAAGTACAAAAGAAAAACTGAAAAGTAAATGGGCCAGAATACAAACCCAAAAGAAAGTACAACTACAAATGAACAAGGTAAAACAGCAAAAAGACAAACAGATGGAAGAGGGAAGCGTCTCCTGGGTCGTCCTCCTCAGCTCCTACCTGAAGGGTAGGTACAGATAGCGTAGCTCCTGGTCTTCCACCTCGGATCCTACCTGAAGGGTAGGTACAGGTAGCCTCCTCCACGCTCTCATCCGTCAACCTCCTCTGTGAGTCATCTGGTCGCGTAGTCCACCTCCGGGTACGGACTCGTCGTGTAGTCCACCTCCGGGTACCGACTCGTCGTGTAGTCCACCTAAGGGTACCGACTCGTCGTGTAGTCCACCTCCGGGTACCGACTCGTCGTGTAGTCCACCTCCGGGTACCATCCAGTCCTCGAACACTCGGCCTCCGTCAGCACTGCCCGTCGTCTGCAACCAACACAACGAGGTGCGGGCATAGCCCGTGCAGGGGTGAGTATAACGATACTCAGTAAGGACCCCGAGACCCTCAAGGTCTCACTAAACCAACAAAGATAACCACAAGATGATCTCAACAGATAACCTCTACTTAGATACATGCCCATGCATATACCTAAGTTATCAAGTAACCCATCTCAATCATGAGGAAACACAAGGATTGTAAAATCAACAGATAACCACTACCCAGGTATATGCCCATACATATACCTAAGTTATCAAGTGACCCATCTCAATCATTAGGTAAACACAAAGGTCAAAAGTCTCTGCTCAAACCAGGATTTTCATTATCGAAACCATAACTGCTGAAGAGCTCCGTCTCTGGAGTGTACAGTGGTCCTGTCACGACTCCGAGGTACTGCTCACTAACCTAAGACTGCTGAGGTACTCCTCCTGTCGAGTACTACGGGTTTGGGGCCAACTACCGGGCGCTCTGTCCGCTGAGGGTCTGTCGCCAAATACTGGGCGCTCCCACTAATAGCCTACAGAGGTACTCCTCTTGTCGAGTACCACGGGTTTGCGGCCAACTACCGGGCGCTCCGTCCGCCGTGGGTCTGTCGCCAAATACCGGGCGCTCCGTCCACTGGGCTAGTCGACTCACTCCAAGTCGAGTTGGTCAAGCAGTCATCAGGTCTCAGCCGGCTACACGGTCTCTGTACTCCGCATGCTCGTCTCCGGGACGTTCCGCTCCACGAGCTACTGGTAGATATCCAAGTATCACAAAGTCCCACAAAGAAGTATCTCAAAGGACCACCTCGTCATAGCGGTCTCAACGCAATAAACGGCACGTCAATCGGATGCCCAGTCTGTGAGTTATTAGTCTTTTCGTCCCAGGGGCCCGGTTGGTTTCGTGTGCGAACCAATCCGGCTGTAACTCAACTATACCCCGAACACTCATAGGGTATTCTCATAGGGACCGTTTCTCAACGAGATCACCAACGCCGCTGACGGTTCGTCAAACATACGTTCTGTCAGAAAGGTATCAGCTTTTCCGTTCCAGGGACCCGGTTGGATTTCGGTGCGATCCAACCCGGCCACAATCCAACTGCATCCAAATCTCGGCGAAGGATGCCAAAAGTTCTATATCATCAACAGGAACTCAACGCAACAGACGGCGCGTCAATCTGACGCCCGGTCTGAGAGTTATTGGCTTTTTCGTTCCAGGGGCCCGGTTGGATTTCGGTACGATCCAACCCGACCGCACTCCGTCTGCATCCAAACCTCGAGCGGAGTAAGCCAAAAGATCCATCTCACGTAGAGGAATTCAACGAAACCGACGGAGCATCAATCGGACGCCTGGTCTGTTATTTATTGGCCTTTCCGTCTCACACCCACCCTGGGAAACTTCCCAGGAGATCACCCATCCTGATCACTACTCTAGGCCAAGCACGCTTAACTATGGAGTTTTAGCCACGTAGGCTCCCGAAAAGGAAGGTGCACCTTGAGTATAGTATACCGAAATGACCGTCTCGATCCAAGGATCGTGTTGCCACTGACGGCGAGTCGTTTGGAGGCCCGTAGCCCAAGATACAGGCATTTGACCGAAAGTGGTCAGAAACTGGGGGTCTGGGCCCGGGCCGACCCAGCCCGACCCCCCCTGGGTCGGCCGAACCGGGTCGACCCGCCCCGAGCGGCGACCCGACCCGACGACCCGGCCCGGCTCGAAAAACTCGGCCCGGCCGGCGGCGCGGGCCGGTGCGGCGGCGCGGTCCGGCGTGGTCCGGCGCGGTCCGGCGCGACGGCGTGGACCGGCACGGTGGCGCGGCCTGGGCGTCGTTCGGGTGCCGTGCGCGGGGGGCAAAGCCCCCCCTCCCTTTGAGAACCCCGACCCCTTAATTGGGGCCACTTTTGAGACCCGGCCGGGGGAAATTAATTTCCCCGGTCTCCACTGTCCGGCCGGCCCGCACTGGCCGGCCGGTTTCGCCAGCAAGGACCGGCGACGATCGGTCCTTCCTTCGCCGACACCGGCGGCGCGGTGCCGGCCGCCGGTCATCTTTCTCCGCCGCGGCCCGGAACCGGCCGCGGCCTATGCCGTCCGGCGCGATGCGACGACATCGCTTCCCTCCGCCGCGGCCCCGCTCCGGCCGCGGCGCCTTTGACTTTCTTCGACGCGACGCGACAGCGTCACGTTTTTGGATTTCTTTCCACGGCGCCGCACAATAATTATCGTGCGATTCCCGCATGGTGCGACGGCACCACGCCATCCCGTTCCATCCGCAAGGAAACAATTATGAACATGGGAGGGGGGTTCGGCCGTGTTGGTGCGGTCCGGGCCCCCCTCTCATTAGACAATAACATTTAATCCTTTATCCTCGAAGTTTGACATTCTAGAATGAAGAATGGAAAATAAATAAATAAAATATCAACAATCCCCTACCTCGGATTCAAGTGAGGAGCACGCCAATCAAGCCGCGGAAGACTAGCGTCGCGGAGGTCGGGTGTCGCGGAAATCGAACGTCATTTCTGTTGATGTCGAGGTGCGTCCGAAGAGGTACGTCGTTGGAGAAGCTTCGTAAGCTGACAGAGATAGTCCGGGGAGGAAACGACGTCTCCTTTCATTGACACGGGAAGAAGATCGAAGAAGCGGCGTCATCGATCTTCGGAAACACACTGGCTACGAAGAAGAGAAGTGGCGTTCTTCATCGGAGCTTATGTGTTTTTCGTGTTCTTCGTCAAGGTTGAAGAATATGGAGAGAGCTTCTCAAAATCTCTCAAGGTGGCAAAGGAGACCAACCCAAAATAAAATAAGCGTAAGCCTTATTTTATTTACACAACTAGACTTTTTAATTTCAAAAGATAAGAAACAAACCATTAATTTCTAGAATTAATTCAACGAAAGAAACAACTCATTTAATTTACGAAAAAAAACACCCAATTAAATGGTCTGTTAAGAATTTAAGAAAACGCGTCAGTTGACTTTCATAAAGACGGGTTCTCGCGGGTGCGTTACTTTGCGGAAAGAAACGGCGGGGCTCGTGCGGGACCCACCTCACAAATATCCTACCAAGAGGGTAGGATATTTCTGGATAGTACCCTATCCGATTCAACTCAGATTAAGCCGCTTTTAAGTGGTTTCATGTGGCTTCCAAGTGGCTTAAGTGAAATAAAATAAAGTTGTCGCAAAATTATTTTATTTTTTAACTTTAAGCCCGAAAATTAAAAACCACACCCGAACAAACGCAACTCCGGAAGAGGCGTTTCTAGGAAATTACTGGCGCTACGATTCAATCGGTGCCCTCGGAATATGATTCCGAGCACCGGTTCAAAAGTTTGAAAAACCTGCTCGTCCGTTCACTGAACGTACCCGAGCCAAACTTCGGAAATTGATTCAGGGAACACCGGGCCTCAGAATCAGGCAACTTCAGAAACTGCGTTCTTGTAAAATTCCAGAGAAAATTTAAAAAAAATTCCTTGGAATTTACGGGTCTTTACAGACTGGCTTGTCAGAGTCCGCACTAGGAGGAGGGATCATTACCATCGAGACGTACTAGTATTTCTATAAATCATTCTAAAGAGATCCTTCTAGCTATTGGTCTATATGGTCACAAGTTATTACTAATAACATTGGGATCATACCCATTCACATTGGCCTTGAATGTTTTGTGGAATACTATATCCATTTGTTGGAGTAAGTATGAGTTGTCTTTGAGCCCTTTAAAATTGTGTCCTTTAATAAAGATACACCTCATTGATTCCTGGATCCATCTTCATCCCTTCCTTCTCCCTGAACTGGATGGCTCACTTCATTGGGTTTCAATAGCATTGTCTTCTAAAAAAGTAGAAAATGTATCACTATAATCATTCATTTGGAGTCCCTAATACTCATTGAGGATCTTTATTCAATCTGTATAGAGATCCTGATCTAACCCTTCACAAGATAAACCTTCAAATCAGTTAACCAGCTTGATATCTGGCACTTTCATTTAAATTGTCTTCACCATGCCCCATGTTGTCTGTATTTCCTAACATTGATTTTATAGTCTTAAATAGTTATAATTATTGATTATTATGTTTATTTAATGAATACTATATTATTTTTTAGGGTTTTAACCCTATTTTAAAATTCATTAAGGAAACTATTATTATATTTTAGACACCTTCTCATAGGAGTTCTATATATGTTTATATGTGACCATATAAATTTATTCTATTTTTTGGGAATGTTTCAATATTTATTTGACAAAACTATTTTTTATTTAAATTATAAATTTGGATAAATATACAATATGTTTTTTTATGTAGTGTTTATTTAGGGAATTATTTATGTTGGACTCTGGAAAAATTAGTTGATCTTTTCATTACTAATATATAAAACCTACATAAATGTATTATTAATATTATGTATTATCAAAACATGAACTAACCATTTCAGTAATATATTAGAGGAATAAATTTTCATCATTCCAAGTACCTAGTGAGGAATTAAATGTTGATTTGATTTCATTAATCATTTAAAATCATTAGGGTCATGAATATGTGGGGTGAAGCATGATATCATTTTATAGAATAGGAATAAATAATGTATGAAAATTTTTCATATTTACATTATATATGAGAAAAAATTAAAATTAGGTGAAATATAATTATATTTAATATTATATGGTGATTAATCATTTATCCACTATGTTTATTTTTTATAATCACATTTTATAGTATTAATATTTTTTGAGAAACATGAATAATATGTATTGAAATCCTAAAACACGTAAAAATTTATTTTCATGGTAATATTAATATAAGTTATTTTTAATTTGGGATAGAGGAATTATAATTATGATGATGAAATTTCATTCAATAGGAGATAATATAAAAACACTATATTTTAGTTTCATTTGAAAATAATATAATTTTCGATGGTGTAGGCCATAAGAAACTGTAGTCATAAACAAATAATGAAATAACATTACTTAAATGTCACTGTCCAGAACAAAAATTTTAATCAGCCGGTAAAAAAATGATTGAGTAAATTATAAAATGTATATAATAATTACATAAATGATATAGATGAATTTATTAAACATAGTAAATAATAAAATTATTTTTAATAAAGTAATTTATGTTTAGAAAATACAGTTTCATAAAAAAAAATTTGTCATTATTTTTTTTGAGAGAACATATTTATTTATTTCTTACACATTTGTGATATTATTTGATACAAAGATTAAAAATTTATAAAACATCATATCAAACATTTATTAGTATGAAATATTTTATTTTTTGGTTGTTTTTTATTTTTTAAGAAGTATTGATAATTTTTTTTAAATAGGTATTTATGTATATATATTAACAAAATATCATTATGAAATGAATTATTTAAAAAACTTATTATGATAATTTTTTTTATACATAATCCAATTAAATAAATTATAATAAAAAATATGGTTAATTATTTTATAAAAACATTTTTATACTTAAAGTAACATTTTTTCCGAAAATATTTTGTCATCTTGATTTTCAGATTTATTTTCAAATAGCTACAAATTATTTTTACCACTAAATTTAGAAATATTTATTCTATATTTTGAATCTGAAAGAAAAAATTTAGTGTATAGTACATTTTAATATTTTCTACAATGAATTGTAACAATAGTAAATATGTGACAACTCTGTAAGTTTAGACAGGTAAACGACGATTAATTTTTTCACTTGAGGCCTATAGAACTTCTTAAAACGTGTATTTATTTTATTGAATGCGTAATATTTTATTTAAATAATCCCCAATTAAATATTTCTGAAATTTTAGCCACTTATCATTGATTATGACAAGTATGTTAATTTAAAAAGAAATTATAACTCTAAAATATCACTCTTATTCATTTTGAATATCAGTAGTATGTTTTCATAGGAATAAATAGTGGTTTTAAATTAATATAATTGTTATTTCAAAAATAATGAAATTATATTAATAATTTTATCATATTTTTTTTTATTAATTATATAATTACTATTAATTATTAAACAAATCTCACGCAATGCATCTTCAAGTAGTAAAAAAATAAAATTATATGTCCTCTAAAATAATAGTTGTTTTTAATTTACAATAAATTCTTATGGCACATGATTTATTTTGATAATTCTGATGAATAATTTATTTTTAATGATTTAATATCTTAATTATATTTCAATACTGGTAAAGTTAATATCGAATTAAATTAAAATTTTCAAAAATGAAATTTTTTTTAAAAAAAATTTATATTAAATTTTTTAAATAATATAAAAATATAGAAATATGAAAATTCGGGTATTATTTTTTCTGGAAATAACATCCCATTAATTTTTTTATCCATTTTATTACGTTATTAATATATTTATTCAAATTTCAGAGTAACAATGTTGATCCCACGATTATGATTACAAATAGTTAATTAAAGGGTTAACAAAAAGTATAATAATTTAAATGATATCATATCCTTTATAAATATGATTTGATGAATATATGAGAACAATTTTCTCATTATATTAGAAATAAATTGTTTTAGAGCCAATTTTTCATGTGAAAGACACATATTATATAAGTTTATTTCTTTTACATCCAAAGGTTCCCCACACATCACTTATGAAAAGACACCACCTATTATCTTTTCTTAAGACCAACTAGTGCAAGTTATCACGACCCACAACTAAGAAATTATTTTCAAAACTCCATTAAATTTATTTAGTTTTTACATTTATTCTAAAAATACCATCCCTATGGTCTTTATGGAAAGATCCAAATGATGTCTATTTTAGAAAAATTATTCATCTTAACCAAGGTCAATATTTTAACATATTCTTTCTGCATATTAAATTAGTTACTCGAAATTAAAATATTATAAGGAATTTATAAAATATATATTTATATTTCATTTTTATTAAATAATATTATATATCTCATTTTCCTTTAAATAGAAAACAATGCCATCATTTTTACTTACGCACGGACTACTGTTGCGCGAACTGATGTGATTTGTTTCCCACAACTCTACACATGAATGGTCAAAGTTATGAACTAAACTAATATATTATATATATATATACAATAATTACGATCAATTAAATATAATATATCATCTAATTATTTCTCCTTAATCCAAAAAAATTTTATAATGGAACTAGTGTGTACGGGTGGACTACCACCTCCCTGAAACAATGTGATTCATTTTTCATGTCTGTTTTTTATTGATGATTATAAATATTTATATAATTTTTATATATAGTTTTTATATAAATATTATAAATCATGATATTATATAACTATGATCAATAAAAAACAACCACTACTTATGAATCAAAACATAATTAAAACATGATAATTTTTACAAATAAAACAACAATAATAATGAGAATTTGTTAATAAATGGATTATATGATATATATGTGGATCATATATAATATTATTGATGATTTTATTGTTTTAAATGTAATTATAATAACTATAAATTTTTTATAATATGATTTGAATAATATTTATCTAGGTTATATTGTGATGTAAAGGGTTTCTGAACTAAATTTCTATTCATTAAGTTAAAAAACGTCCTTATTAAAAATGTTATGATAATGTTTTCTGTAAAATTACCTATGATGGAATTATATTGTATTTAAAGTTTTTATGTGTATTTAAATTTGATTCACATAATTAATTCATTGATTTATTATCATCTAAAATTATAAAATCTATGAGAGATATTATGTCTCAATGTTTTCTTCCCTTGAGACATATTTGGTAATTTTACCAATATTATTTTATCTGGTGTTCATACTTACTATAAAATTTACATAAAATGAATATATATTAGTCAAAGAGACTATACCCAGTTGATAAAGACTTTTTTGTTCCAAAAGTCTCATGATCGAATCCAGAAAGGGAAGAATTTCTGGGTACTTTAGCATGTATTGTATCAGGTACCGTAGCAGTGGTGAAACAGTAGAAGTGGAGGAACCATAGTAGTGAAACCACTATATCAGGGAACTATAGTGGTGGTGATACAGCAGTAGCCTGGATACTATAGCAGTACTATTCACTGAAGGGCTCTTTGGTCGATAAAATTGGGCCTTCGGGCCTTATATTCAGACCAGTCGGTCTTGGTACTTAGGGCTATGTAATGGGTCTCCCTCTACATAGTTTGAAAGAGGCATTTGCTTTAAATAATAAATGATCCATTTCTCCAGCCTTTATAAAAATTAATATATATTAATTCATGTTGATTCATTTTGGAATTATTTTCATTATTCAATAGTGATTCAATTTAATTGTTACCAAATATGTAAGAATTTATTTTCATTCACAATTATTATGATTTATTATATTATTTTAGTGATGGAATATTTTAACATATCATTCTTAAATGAAATATAATCTCTTTTAATATGGATAATTATTGGTTTTTTATGTTTTATTAAAACTTTTAATCTCTTTGAAATTTGAATCAAAAAATTAAAATATTAAAATAAAAACTAATTTTATTTCGATTTTTGATCATGTAAATGATTATTTAATGTACATAGTTTTCCATTTATTTTAACGAAGTTGTATTTATTTATTCAAATTATTTATTAATGGAAATTTATGTTATCCTAAAAATATTACAATGTTTTAAATGAATCATTTTAAATTTTTCCAAATGGATAATTTTTTAATTTCTTTAATTAAAGTAAAAAATGAATTTTTCTTTTTAATGTTTATGGAATTAACATATTTTCCCACATACATTATTGTTTTATGATATTTACATAATACATCAATTATTCTATTATTATAAAAAGAAAATTATTAAGTGATAAATTTTTTAAAAATTTTGACTTCTTTTTTCTATTATTCTCCAAAAGACATGATTTCTGTTAAAAATCAATGTTTTTTAGGAATTGATTAAAATCTCTCACATAATGATTAATTTTATATTCCATAAATATTACAATATATATTCACATTCTAATAATCATAATTCACTACAAATATCAATATTTTATACACCATTGATATAATAATTTTCAAAATTTTATAGACTTTTTTAATACTGTACTTTAAAATGAATCATATTTGAGTAAGAAGTGAAATTATTATATTCCACATTATTTCCTCAAAATGAATATATGTTGATGATTAATATTTTTTAATATGAATTAAATTAGCCAATTAATATATAAGGAATTAATTGGGAATGAAGTGAAATGTGGATGAAGGTATTACCTACCCCCTAGAAACATCGACATGTCACATGAAGCAAACAATATGGATAGTGTTATTATATGGGTTTTTTGTGTATGCATAACCTTATTTGTAAATATATTCGTGCAAGGACATAATCAAGTAATATGATATTTATAATTCTTATCATTGAGAATTAATTATTATTATATATGACATAATTACATTGATATGATCCATTGATTAATTTTATAGTCATGTTATGGATTAAATGAATATTTCAATTATTTAATATAAAATATTGATTATGTATTGATTTATCATGATAGATTCTACTTTAAAGAGCCCAAACTATGACTTTGGTAACACCATTATTTTGTATTCCTCTCATTGATATATAAAGAAAGAATATATGAATAAAATTTATTGATGAAAAATATTTACATTTAATATTTTTTATATTTTATGTCATTGTAAAATGTTAATCATGATTGTATGTTGATCGTCATGAATAATAAATTTATATATCCTTGATGATGTTCTAATTTTTATCTTATCATCATATAATTATTAAGGCACTAGCTTTTAGTTACTAGATTTAGTGTTTTTTCAATCCCCCTACAATTACACCAATGTTTATTAAATAATAAATTAATAATGTTCATTATAGGATCTCATTTTTTAGTAAAAAATGAATAAAATGTAGTTAAAATGTACTAAAAATTAATGAAATATCATAGGTTATGTGAATTATTACTCTTTAAATATCAATATTCAATGTTAATAGTTCTAATCCATTTATATAATAAAGTAACTATTATGAGTATGATTTCTTTATATTTTTGTATTTGACGTCCATCTATTTACTTCCATCTAATTTTTCATGTATCCCTTAGATAAGCCTAATAATTATCCCCATATCATGATAGTTAATTAACATCTATTGTATTTATATTAAATTTTCATATTATTTATGCCCCTATAAAGAGCCATAATTCAAGTTATTACAATGGATATGAGTTTCTATTAATATTTATTTTAACATTGCATGGTTTTTTATATATATTGTATAAATTTTATCACAAAATATTCATTCCCATTTTAAATGAAGAAAATATTTCAACAATTTAATGTTATGAATATTAAAAAACATATACATTATCTCTTGGAACATCATTTCAACTTTCAGAATTGTGTTGATATTTATACAAATGGGATAGAATATACAATTTTTTAAATGAACAATGTGGAATCCTAATTTAAATATTATAATTAATTTCATTTTTCCCATTATGAGAAAGAATTGGGAAGGGTTATAATATCCAAAACAATAAATATTATTTTAATTAAAAAAATAAATTCTTCATCTAGGATATAATATTATTCTAAATCCAAGGAAAGAGTGATTTCCTGATCAATATTATGACCTTTCAATGCTGGAAGAAAACTCAGAGGGTTTATTTTACATTTATCAAAATAAAATTACCACCCGGATGTGGAGATACAAGATAATAAAAAATTATTATACCAAATTGAATAAGTTAATGATAATTATATATTATGCGTTTAAATAATGATATTATAAATTAGGTTATCAATTAATGAAATGTAATTTTTTCATAATTCATTTAGTGAGTTAAATATCAATATTCATCTAAAAATAATTTTATGTATTTTAATTAATAAATGATAAAAAATATACTTATCTTCCTAATAGATGATGAATGCGATATAGAGGATGATCGAATCAATAAACCATACAAGAGAATCAAATAGATTGGGGTTCACATATGTGAAAAATACTTAATTAATAGGTATGGCCAAATCAATGAAATGGAATTTTTTCCCAAAAAATGATGATATATCATGTGACATATAAATTTAATATAAAGATGAGTATTAAAAGATTACATATTCATTAATGTTAGTGAAACGTTAAAATAGTTTGATGAACACTGTAGTGAAGAATATAATTGTAAGGATGTTATATTTGGTCATAAGGAAAAGAAATATATTAATTGATGATGTATTACATATTTTGTTTATAATAAAATAAAATTCTTGAGAGAGATAATAAAAACATAAATAATGATAATAATTAATTCAATAAATATCAATATGTTTTAAATGATTCTAATACTACTGATGTGGAAAAAAATATTTAAAGACTTTTGGGTGATCAAAATTAAATTCACAAATAGAAAAATATAATTATTGAGATCCTAAAAGATAATTCTCTAATAAAATATTTATTCTAATTCTCATTAGGTGATATTGGATGATGCTGAATCTTTTTGTACAAATTCAATGTTTTTGGGTCGTATTTTCTCAAGAATAATGGAATAAAATATATGTGTATTTATACTACCAAATAACTTTTATATTATCAAATTTTTCCATGAATAAACATATTTTATAATTATATATTAACTAAAATTGTTGTTTTCTTATCAATAAAAAAATAAGATCATTATTCAACATAATAATGAAGAAACATTAATCAATATTTCTGGAAATGAATTATAAAATCAAAATACTAATAATGTGTTGATTTATAATGATGATAAGGACAATCATAATATAAAATTTATGGTGATGAATCAATTTATTAATAATGATCAAGTTAATCAAAAGTATCCAGTCCCAATCTATAAAAGAATAATTTAGTATACTTTTGGGAATAATTTTTTTAATTAATATATTTTGATAAGAATATAAATTTATTTCATTATGGAGGTAAATATACAAAGAGAAAATGTTTATTTATACTATTTCACTATACTAATCAACGTTATTCTATGAAATGACTTGGAGAAAATATTAATTCATGATAATATCACCAAAACAACATAAAAAAAGATGATGAAATTGATTTTTTTTATAAATAACATTTTGGTGGGGTAAAAAACTATTAAAATTTTAAATATGTATCTCTCCAAATTAATAGATATATTTATGGAAAAAACTAACAAAATCAATTTCTATTAACATAAATTTTAATCATTAGAAATACATGGTAGTTGGTGTTTCGTATAACGTTTGAAAATGAGAAAATCCATGGATACATGATAGTGGTATTTTAATATGACTTAACTGATAAAATATATTTAAGAAAAATAGTAGTTATGATGGAGGATTTATCACTTTCTATAATAATATATCACTAAATTTGATTGGATTTATATAGAAAAATATTTTAAAGAAGTTTAAATATTGTGTTCCTTTCAATAGATATAGTAATAATCACTTCTTCTATTCTCATCACTATAGAAATGAAAATTATAAGTTTTATTAAATTAATATATATTTTATTATTATAATGTCGGGTGAAATAATAATATTCAATATACCATGTATTTGTGATATTCTATTTATGATTTAAAAAAAATTAATTGAAAATGAATGAATTAAATGATATTTTTTATATATGATAATATATTTTTAGATAAAAAATGAAAATACTGATAAAATATAACATTTTATTGGGTCCACAAATATTGATTTGTGATTTGTGAAAAAAAATTATTTGCATGAAAAAGGAAAAATGATGACCAAGATCCTCAACTTCAGAAGAACAAAAAACAAATCCTCCTTTATTGATAAATTAAGATGAATAAATAATAATGATCATAGGTACATAAAATAGAGATAGAGACAAGATTATTTCTTTTTGTCGTTTTACATATATTTCCTATCATTTTTTATTTATTGAAAATAACACGATCCATATTTTTCAATTAAAATTATAATGTATGTGGAACATTATTAAAGAAGGTTATATAATTATTTTGTTTTAAATAGATACATATAAAACAATGAATATATTAATTCAGATCTTTAGAAACAAGGAGTATGGAATATATGTAGTTAAAAATATTCAAATATATAAAATGTAATATATGAATGAAATAACTAGACCATTGTGGACATGAATAAGGCTATGTTATCAAAGTATTCCCTGTAAAAAATCATATGGGGGAAAGACCTAGAATTAGATGTATACATTATCAAATAGTACCCAATTTTAATATATTAGTCAATATATCTTAGGGAATATGGAATTAGATGATGTATGTCATGATGTATTAATAGGTACCAATAATCTAATGTTATATCAAACTAAACATAATATGCATTGGATAATTTTATGAATAGAATAATGGGTGTATATTTTTTTTCCTATAAACCTTTTTAAAAACGTTATAAACATTATAGTCAAAATTTAACAATGATCATTTATATATATGATATTATTGTTTTAAAGGATCAATGATATTTATAAAATTATTTACACATTAATGAAGTTATTAAATGGGTCTGTTATAATTACGACAAATAAAAAAGTATAAATTCATTTGAAATTGATGTTTATTAAGATTATATTATTGATTACATAATATCAAGAGATAATAAATTAAAATATTTGGGAACATCTATGTTAGTATGAATTTTAATGCATATTTAGAATGAAAAATTATTAATTTAGTAGAAAGTGTATCTATAAATGGTGAAGTCAGATGAATTACAATAATACAAACATACATTTTAATGTCTAGACAATATATATAATCTATGAATCCACATAAATTTAATCTATCATAGTATTTCAATACAATGAAATTTAGATTGATAACAATGATATTGATAAAACATTATATCTGAATGATAATAATAGTTTAATGGTAATATTTCAATTTCCAAAAAATTAATGCCAAAATTAAAAGTTCTCATAGAAATTTTTTTATCTATTTTGTAATAGTATTTTTCAAAATTAGGTTATTGATTATTTTTGGAAAATTTTATTGGTTGGAAGAAATTAAATGACTAACTTTTTTATTATAATATTTGAAGAAATAAAATAGTATTATTATTTATTAATTTAAATTCATGGTTCTTTAATATAAAAAATATGTTAAATGTTTGTGTTGAATATCAAAATATTATTATTGTTAATTGATATTATTTATGATAATCGAATTAATAAATTATTAAAAAAAATTGTTGAAAAATATGGGTATTAAAGTCAAATAAATATATTATTATACAAATAAGATTTTTTTAAAGTAAAAGTGTCTAATGATTTATATTTTTTTAGTGAAAACACATCAACATATATTATGTTATTATATGTTAATTCAATTATTCATTGAAGATAAATAGAATTGTTTTTATAAAATTTATATATAATATATTTGATTTTTAAAATTTCTTATGATGGATATAATGACATTTTTTATTCCTTTTGAAGTACTGAACATATATAGTTTTATCATTCAAAATAATGATTTTTATACTTGTATGCTTTTATAATGGTTTAAAAAAAATCCTGATAAATGTATATCTTAATATATCATGGGTGAATTTTATTATTGGATAATTTGAGATGAATTTTAGATAACTGTATTTTGAGCGATTAACCATATATGAAAATTTGTGATTATATCATGAAAAAATAATTTTTTTTGACAGTAAATTAAAATTACAAATAAATTTTATTGTGTTTTATAATATTAAGATTAATGGATTATATTCATTACTATGGACTCTATAAACATTGGAAAATTATTAAGAAACACTCACTATTACGTAAATGTTTATTTTATAAAGAATTTCAGAAGGTTACCTTTGGGATTTAAAATTAACTTCTTTAGTTTAATTTGTTATCAAATTAAAATATATTTCATGATTCTATAAATATCAATATTAAATGAAAAAGTATACATTGAATGACTAATATAATGTGATATCATAAGATATAAAACACTTTTGTGGATTTAATCAAAATAGAAAAAATAAGGTTTAATTTTTCATGTCAATTAATGACTGGGTTTGATAATAAAATTAAAATCAATTTTAAAATGTATACTATAGTTTCATTTATATCATATATTATTTATTTTAAATAAAATATCATTATAGGGAATATGGATAGTGGATAAATAAATCGAAAATAATATTTGATAATGAAACATGTTATATATATCATAATAATTCCCTTACTAAATGATTCCATCCCACACATGATAATGTTGTTGGAATACAATTAATCCAATAAAAGTATGAAAAAATATTTCATTATTTTAATTATTTCATTAAATAAATTAATTTGAAAAATATGGTGAACATTATAAAATCTCTTCTCATAGTTTAGGATTAATCCAAAAAATATTTGGAATGATGAAGATGGAGATTTAAAGATAAATAGTTCAATATAATCGGTGATATAAAGAGTATTGTTCATAATGCTTCAAATATGATCATACACTTATTTTATAAATCATTCCTGAATAAAATGGGTAATATTTTAGTTCTATTAAATAATGAAAATTTCTATGGAATTAAATTCTTAATTGAGGTTATATGTTGATACGAAAATCTATTAATTTATTCTTTATAAATATTACGACAATATTTACCAAAACGGATGGATAACTCTCAATAAAATAATTATATATAATTTATTTATATATAAATAATAATATCATTATTATATCTATATGACTAGTTTTATAGGAGAATTCATTTATGAGTGTATCTATTGCATTCATGTTTCATTAAAAAAATATGGATTAGAAAAAATCACATTAGTGATGGGATTAATTTAAAATAATTAATAAATACATAAGTATCATTAAACCATTTGGTGGGGAAAAAACATATCGTGGTGCATGAGCATAAAATATTACTAAAGAAACCAATTGGATATTGTTTTTGTAATTATCATGTTCTTTTTCTAATTTAGTGGGTGCTTATTAGAACATAAACAACAATATTGTACTCTTCCATTAAATTATCATCACCATTTTAAATATCCATATATGATGTGGTCATTGTCCTAAAAAATATCTAGGAGCCAATTAGTCATGATAAATAATATTTATAAAAACAATAACTTAGTATTCCATAATGAAAAAATATATCTTACTATACCATGCTTATGAATACAAAAAATATATTCATATTTATTTCATTCTTGATAAGAAGGAATTATTACATTTTCACATGGTGAAATCCATTCTAGATATCATATATACATTAATGAACTATATGTTTGGTATTTTAGAGATATAAGGTTATATATATATAATTTTTATGTCCTTCCATTATTTTTTAAACAATATATTATCTAGCCATTTTAACATAATGTTGAATCTAATATATTAAAATAAAGTGTATTACATGACTATGAAAAATGGGACCCGATGAATATAAGGTATATAATAATTAATTTTTAAGTATACATTTAATATTATTTCATCTAGGATTAAGAATAATAAAAATAATGCATACATGATCAATCATATAGAGTCCTGTGAGGAGGAGCATAAAATATTTATCAATTATTTAACATTTTTTATATTTTCAATTCGTAGAGTTTAAGACCATATTTATATGTTTATTATTTTCTATGAAATGAAAAGACTGATTATATGTATATCATAACTATTGGACACCACTAAATATCCATGGGATATAAGGTCTTTTATTGTTCCTAATAATCCCTTCATTATTTCACATTAATACTCGATATAAATATATAATAACCATCATAGGGTTTCATTGATTGATTAAACTATCAATCTACAATAGAAATAATTTCATATCCTTTTTTTATTTGGTGAATACTTTTTCACCCCTAATAAGAAATTTTTCTTCTCACATGTAATTAATTATGGAGGAGACGTGTTGGGTAACCCTCATATTTCCCTTATTATTCTAGGCCATAATATATAATATATAATATTCTTGTGGGATAATGTAATTTATGACATAGTATCAGATTATTCAAAAAGTATAATCATCCATGAAATATATCCCATGACTGATTTTGATCGCTAAGTGTATATTTTTATTCCTCGTGTTTATCATCTAATTCATTATTTAAAATTTTTAGCCACAACAATAAGAGGGTATTATAATGTATGCCTACTATTTCCATAAAAACATATTTAAAATAAATATGTTTTATTTTAAATAACATTTACATAAATATTATCCCTTTTATTATTGAAATATAAAAAAAGATTCTTTCTATTTGAATCATGATAACTCTATTATAATATATATTGTGTTGAATCCTTTATTTTTATCTATATTAATAAATCATAGGAATTGTTTTTCTATATTACATGAATGATGAATTGTAGATGGTTGAACCTTTTTACCTCTTATCTTCATCAATATCCATTGTTTTTAAAAAATCAGAGGGATTTTATCAATGATTTCATACTTCCTAATATGTTTAATTTAATGTTTTCAATCATAAGTAGTACTTTTACTATGGTATCCAATAAATAAGGGCATCAAAATCATGGTGTCATCATATAAAAAATTACTAAAATAATAAAAGTTATTTTATTATTAGTTTATGGGTTCTCTTTGATATATTTTAATGATGTATTTAAACTATAAACCAATGAAAAAGTATAGAAGATAAATTTATGTTCTAAGGAGTATGTAATCCTAATATATTTATTTAAATGAATAGGCTTAAGTAGTTTTTGGTGTATTGGTATCCTCGGATTCAAAAAGGTTCATCTCGAAGGCCCTATCATACTCAGAGGCTGCGTGTCATAGAGATGTTTGAAAAGAAGAGGCAATATCAAATTTTCATTTCCTTATGATTTTTTTTTTGTGAAAAGTCCATGAAAGATACCTCTTATGTTAATGAGGTAAGGGTGAAGTCCCGAAGTAGTCCAAGGCCAAAAAAATTAAACTTTATTGCTAATTTTAGGCAACCACACTAAATTTTTGGATGTCCAATAACTAGTTCTTATTTTGTATGACCTAGATTTTGTTGATGAAAGTTACATACAATTATAATTGGAGGGTATTGACAGAATTTACTGTATGTTCATACCAAAACCAATAAGGATGAAAATAAATTGGTGACAAAATGTCTCAGGTATATAAATTTTGTGTTTGTGGGAAAAATTAACATGGTGAAAATACTATTCCGACTTTCCCAAACCATTGGAAAAAAGGAAAAAAAGAATATTATAATTACAGATGTATGGGACCATCAAAATGGGAAATATTAATAACAAAATCAAAACCAAGATAATGTATAGGATAACATAGAGAGTATGAATGATGAAGGTGAAAAATGGGGAAGTTAAATTCTTGTATCTTATTATACATTCCTAGGAATATTTACACTTACAGTCAGTACACCTCAATGATAATGACAAAGAGATGAAAAAATCATAGAAATACTCCCATGGGTGGAATTTAATTAGGGAAAATAAGATGGGATCATTAAACAATATAAAATAATGGAATGAGGTTTCAATTATTATAAGAATAATATAGAGGAGTACTTTCACACATGGGACAATACATCTATCCACATTTAATATCTACTACATTATTGCATGAACATGAAGGTGTAATCTATTTTATGTAATAATTTCAAGGTAGTTACCTCCAACAAATTCGTCATTGTTTTCAATTATTTTTTATATCTTATCTCATTTAACGCTCTTTTTGAGCTATTTTCGTTTCAAATTTTTATTTCAAATGTGTCTTTGGAATTACATTTTTAACTTAGATGTTAATCTATTTGAATCCATAATATGTTGTCAAAAAAAATATTACCCTACAATTTTCAATGGAGTAATTTCTTGTGATTGTGTTTCCTATAACCTTTCATGAACATTATTAGTTTTCTTCCCAAAACATTTTATTATATGGTATTTATATCATTAATTGATGATTGAATTAGTTTTCATAATTTTATTTTATAAATCATTTTTTAATACTCATCCATATTTATATATGATTCATTGGATGGTTTTATATGTATTTACAAAAAAATAAAATTATCTATGGTATATAATATATTTCATTGGGGATTTTAATCATTCACATTAAAGATACATTTTTCCAAACATCACATACCATAGATATTATTATTGACTCTATACTCTCCCATTGGAGATTTCATTTTGGAGATGGTATTTTTGAGATCTTCACCAAATTTTATGATGCTAAAATGGGTATATTCAATGTTGATGACTGATGAATCCATAATTATCATCCTATTTAATTGTTCTTATCATCTAATTTTTTGAGGGTTTTAACATAATGATAATATGAATATACAAAAACATAATTTTAACTAAAATGAAGTAATATTATAGATATAGTTATCCTTTGTAATTTATTATTATAAAATATTTTTATATTAGTTAAATAATCAAATATATTCAATAATTATTTATTTTTATGTCAGAATATAATTCTTTAAATTTTATATGATATGGATATGTATGATTGTTGGTATATATGTTGTTTAATTTTTTGGAACATAACATTAACTTCATCTATAGTATGCTAGCTTATATAACATTAACGACCTCAACATTCAATTTCCTATTCATTTTTACCTAAATAAAGTAACCACCATATTTATTTTTTATAATTTATCCCATATTATTGAATAAAAATCATGTTTAGACATTCATTGATTATCTTTTTAGTAGATGTTATAGTGAAGCCAATATATAATGAATTTCTATTTAACCCATTTTCTACATTCATTCTTTTTTCAATGCATTTAATATTCAAATATCAATGATTTTAAAATTAAATTCATCTATCCATATGATTCGCTATTTTTTATTGAATATCATTCTTTACAAATCATAATTGATTAATATCCTCCCCAAATGAAAATGTGATATCTTTATTAAATTACATAAATAATACTTAATCATTTTTTCCCTTCCTATTTTAGGAATCTTTATACATATTAAAAATTATATGAGTAACATGAATTTTATTTCGTTCATTATTATTAAATAATCCATCATATGATTGATCATCATAATAAAAAAACAATCAATTAATGGTTTTTCTTCATTATTGATTATGTGATAATGTTTGTTTCATTTTTACCATCCAAATAAATCACTGATAAAATATATTTTACTCTCATTTGAGCAATTAATTATAATAAAAATAGTAATCCAATTAATCCTTTTTTTATCTAATACTTTCATAAATGTCCATTTAACATCAATTATATGGATAATTTATTTATAATATGTTCTCAATGATTCAAAATGGTTTCTTTATTTATCATTCAACTTTCTATATTAATGTTTTAATTAAATAGTCACCATTTCAAGTAATTATAGAAAATATAACCCATATTATCCAAATAAACGTGTTTATATTTTGATAATAGTTATCTTGATTAATCACTCATTGGACTTCGTTGAGTTTTTTTGAGTTTTTTTACCAAAAAAAAATATTTATATTTATAAAAAGTATAATCCATTAATCATTTCATTATGATAATATTTTCATCAAATGAAAATATCTAGTTATTAACACATAAATGTTAGTATTATATTTGTAGTTGAAAAATATATATTTATAGGAACTTTTTACAAACAATAAATATTTTAGATTGAAAGATGATGTTTTTTATGGTTTGTAAACAATATAAATAAATCATGTCTCTCAATTTACAATTAATTATAATTTATTTTTATCTTCCTTGACTCAATTTTGTTTATATAATTCCTTATTTTTACTTGGTAGATAGAGATGTAATTCATTCCCTAATTTCCCGAAGGAACCAATTCCTAAAATTCATTGCACCATTGGCCACCAATATGAAGGCATCTTAAAAGAACCAAATACATAATTCCCACCACCCACCGAACCCATACAAAAACGTCCGCTCTCACCATCCTATATTCGTATGACCAATATCTATGTCCCAACCTTATATTTCTGGATGATCATCAATGCCTCAAAAAATAGTGTCTTAAATTTGTCCATACTAGCCACTATATGGAAGAATATCAATGTATATACTAATAGAAAAAAAATGATTTCCCTCATCATTGTATCTTCCAGTCAAAAAATACACATGTGTGATTCATATTATCTCACCATTGATGTAATAGAGGCCTAATAGGCCAATTTCCGATATATGTTTCCATAAATCCAAATTTATGTGAATAGAAGAATTTTTGAAGAACCAAATAATGTATGAGATTAGTTATAGTGTGTCTGTTTGACTATATTTCCATGTAATTTCACCCTTTAAATGTTCTCAACATGTCTCTATTGAAGTATCGAAGGATTACATAGTAACTCGAGAATGTATCCAAATAATAAATCTTCCAAAATTTTTATAATATTATAATAAAACAATTATTTTATGTTTTAAACTAAATAAAATATCATTTTTTCCATTATTGTTCTATTATCTTAAATATAGTGGAATATAATGTTTCTTATATTTTATTACAAGTAAATCTCTTTAAAAAATCTATGATGCATATTATGGAACCAAAAAAGTTTTTGACTGCATGAAAATGATTAACTATTGGAATTCCATATATGAACAATATATTAGAAATTATTAGGATTTCTATCAAAAAATAATATATATTGGTTATGTTTTATAACCTTTTTTGTATTACCATATTTTAGGGTTGATTATAATCAATACTAATTTTTTGAATTAATGTTATTCTAATATGGATGGATGCAATACATATTATAGAACAGTTGGTGGATAGGTTATTGAGATTTTTATTTGATACTTATCATTATTAAATCACAAGTTATGTAGATAGAGAGAGTCATCTCTACCAATAAATAATTGGATTTGATGAATTATTTTTATTTAGATTATATAATTTTTTTAAGGAATAAAAATAAATATGAATGATAATTACACACTGGTATTATATTTAATAGTTATAATTTCAAGATCATAATAAAAGTTTGATTTTTTTAAAATTTATTTTGATAAGGAAATGAAATATAAGTCTTCTTTTTTAATATATATATATATAGAATCTGTATTAATTATATGATCATATTATCACCCTTTTTAGTTGTTTGTAATCACATCTTGATAAATTTTAAATAATATAATATATGATATTAATAATTTTTTATATATTTTATGATTATACTTAATATATTATTTTTTTTGGAATGCTATATTATAATAGAATATTTTTTATTTTTCTTTTTATTATTTACATGATGGTTGGGGTTTATTCTACATGAGTCCCAGTTTTTTATTTATAGTGGGTTTGTTGTATAATTTTGGACAACTGAGGAATGAGAAATTTGGTGGTGATGTTGACATATTGATATCTCATTCTGGGTTTTGTAACTTGTGAAATTATATGTAATGTAACTTAGCAATTTTTATTATCATCCACATATAGATTTTATATACATGGATTGATGTAAATTTCCTAGAAGTGAAGTGGAATTGAAAAAACATGATAACTATTATTTAGAAGGTATTCATCTATGGTGATCATTTCTATATATGATTCTTAATATTGTCAAATTATATCAGTTATTAATTTTTAATTATTGTTTGTGATTATTTAGATTGTCAAATAATTATTTTTTGGTAACAGTTATAATTTAATGTCAACATGAAATTTGGCATCCATGAATTCACAAATATGGTTTAGGGGGATTTGAAACAAGGTATTCCTGATGGATTATAACAACCTAGGAATATTGGTTAAAATTAAAAATATAAAACACAATAAATTTTTAGGATTTTAAATTATGGCCTCTTATAATTTTGAAACTACATAGTAGAAAAAAATTAATGGTATATGATCCTTAAAAATGAATAATGGTTCATTATATCTGTAAGTATACATTTTTTAGATTTTGATACTTTACACATATTTGACCAATTATATTTATCAGTGAAAATTTAATTATCATTTATCCTTACATAATAATAGTACACATGATCATAATAATAATATTTTTTAATAATTGTTTTTTATTTATATTTATATATTCTATTAATATTATTATTTAGTCATATGGATATTAGAGCGAACATATATTCATGAATCATATAATGATATACTCATGTATTCATTGGAAGGTTTCACTCTATTTTAATCGATGATATAATAGTATACCCATAATGTGATGTTTTTTCTTCAAGCATGCCTCAAAAATATACACTATGATTATCGATGATATCATTTTTAACTTGTTTTTAAATTTCAAAATTAATGACCATTATTATGTTAATTAAATTGTATATCTGAATCATTCTAATTCACATTATTTTTTCAACATTAATTTTGAAAAATAATATCATCCAAAAATGTTATGATAATGTTCTTAATTTTTGGAGTTTTCTATAATGATTTTAATATAGTCCCTATATAATTTAACAAATTTTTGAAATTTTATAATTATAGATTTGTTGGGGACTGAAGGTCTAAAAAATTTTCTCCTCACTCTAGTTTCTCAATATAGGATTCACAAACTGATTGGGAAATATTTTAATTCTAAATTATTAATGATAAATATTATAAGGAAATTATATTCATGGATTTGAATATAATAAGATATCATGAAGCCTTTTGAAAAAATTAATTTTTTATAGAAAAATGTCTTTTGGTATAATGTATCTTATCAAATAATACCAAACTGTAGTTCATCCAAGTGAAAAAAATACTCACCTCTAATTTCTACTTGTGACTGATTGCAAAAAAAATGTTCAATGTTACTTATACAACCAATGATGTGGTATAATATATCTATAAAATATTATATGATAAATATTGACGATTATATGAGATAAATTGGATAATTTTATTTTAGGTTCCTTCTAAATAATCATCAAAAATGACAGTTATCCTTTTTACAGGTGTATGATGAATCATTGTGAGATAATAAATAATTTCAAGTGATAAAAGAATAATTTCATCATCCATTAAAAATCATGAATTATGAGGATATTGTTTTTAAAAAAATTAATGAAATGGTTGAATGATTTTGATATTGTTTTTCACGACCTGTCCCATGGGGCCCAGGTCGTGACTACCCCAATCCCACCATCCATTGGCCATGGGATGTCGATTGGCACCGAAAGCTGAATTCCTTAAAAATGGGAAGGCATTTCCTTTATAACCTATAAATAGACACAACCAATAACACAACAAGATACGAACCCATGTCAACTATCTAACAAAAAGAGTACTAAAAGTAAATGTGCCCAGGATGCAAGACCAATTGTGAAGGTTCATGTACAACTGAAATAAAATACAAATGAAGAAAAATAAAGACAGCTATTGGGTCTTCCTCTGAGATTTCTACAATAAGGGTAGGTACAGATTCGCTCCTCAGGACTCCACATCTTCATGTCTAGTATACGTTCCGACCCGTTGTATGGTCCTCCTCTAGGCACAATCTAGTCCTAGTAATGTCAGCCTCGATCAGCGTTGTCTGTTGTCTGCATCAAACACAACAATGTGCAAGTATAACTCATGCAGGGGTGAGTATAATGATACTTAGTAGGGACCCCAAGACACTCAAGGTTTCCAAAAATCCACAAAGGAAAACCCACAAAGCATGAAATCAGCCGAGAACCCTACTTAGGTATATTCTAATACATATACATACGTTATCAATTATACCTATCTCAATCATGAAGTAACATAGGTTCCAAATCAAAATCTCTAAGCTAAACTATTCCAACGGGAAGTATTACTATTATGGTAGGTACCATAAGGTATAGACTCAGCTCACACCAGGTATATATTAGGCACAATAGTAGAGATTATTAGATGTAACTACTAAGTCATCTTACTTTGTTTGGAGGTATAACCATGAAGGATCCTAAAACATTATCAGACCCACAAATGAACTTAGTACATCGTTAGCCCCACATAGGATTCTAGTACATCATCGGTACGTCATCAGTCCCACAAAAGATTCTAGTACATCTTCAGTACATCATTAGACCCACACATGATCCTAGAAAATCTCCAATACGTCGTCAGACCCACACATGATAATTGTAAATCTCCATTACGTTGTCAGACCCACACATGATCCTAGTACATATCCAGTACATCGTCTGACCCATACTTGATCATAGTATATCTCCAGTAAGTCGTTAGACACACACATGATCCTAGTACATCTCTGGTTTGTTGTCAGACCCACACTTGATCCTGGTACATCTCAAGTACATTGTCAGAACCACATAGGATCCTAGTTAATCTTCAATACTTCGTTAGACCCATACAGGATCCTAGTGCATCTCCGGTATATTTTCATACCCACACAAGATCCTAGTACATCTCTAGTAAGTCGTCATCCCCACACATGATCCTAGTACATATCCAGTACATCGTCAGACCCACATAGGATTCTAGTGCATCTCTAGTACGTTTTTATACCCACATAGGATCTTAGTACATCTCTAGTACGTCATCAAGCCCACACAAGATCCTAGTAAATCTCTATTACTTCGTCAGACCCACATAGGTTCCTAGTACATCTCTAGTACATTGTCAGAACTAGACATGGTCCTAGTACATCTCCAGAACATTGTCATACCGACACAAGATCCTAGTACATCTCCAGTATGTCCTCAGATCCTCACAATATCCTAGTACATTTGCAGTACAATGTCATACAAACAAATGATCCTAGTACATCTCCACGGCTAGCTACATGGTTCTCGTACTAAGCTCTCTTGTCTCTGGGAGGGTCCTCTCCTCAATCCACTGGAAAATACTCCAACCGCCGCAATGTCCCATGAAAAAGTTTCTCAAATGTATGCCATGTATTAGGGGGTCTCTGCCCAAAAGACTGTTCATCAAACATACGTCCGGTCTGTGCGTTATTAGCACCTCTGCTCTGAGGGTCAGGTTGGATTTTGGTATTGATTCAACCTGGTCGTACTCTAACTTTATCTAAATCTCCAGTGGGGTATACCAAAGGGACTATCTCACTCCATGGTTTCTGGTGGAACAGACAGTTCGTCAAAGAGACGCCCAGTGCCAAAGTTATGGCCAAAAATGGATATGTGTCGAAACTGGTCTGGGTCCAGTCCGGCAGACTCGGGTTCGACTCATTGGGCATCCTAGATAGGGTTGTGGGCTTTGGGGCTGCAGGCTGGCCGTAGAGGCTGCCGGGGGCCCGGGCCAGCAGAGGCCACGTGGCGGCAGAGTTCACGGGGGAGGTGGAGTGGTGGATGTCGTGGTTTCCGCAGGCGGCATGGGGCAGTGGAGTCCGTGAGGGCCGCGGAGTGGCGGAGGACATAGGGGCTACAGAGGCAGCATGGGTTTTGGAGGCCGTGGGTGACACAGGACCGCAGAGGCTGCGGAGCAGCAGATTCCGCGGGGGTCGCGGGGTGGCGGATTCCATGGGGCCGTAGATGCCGAGGAGCCATAGTGACCGAGGGGAGGTACGAGGCGGTGTGGAGGCTGCGGTCTGGCAGGGAGGCGGTCCGCCACGGCTGGCCGGATGGCCAAACGTCCTCTCCGGGCACTGAGGGCATGCGTCGCGCCTTCATAGGAAGCCGGTTCAGATGACCACTCATCGTTCGTCGATGTGGCACAAAGATGACTTCTTCCATCATGAAGAACACACCATTCATGAAAAACAATGGAGGGGCCGAGCCCTGTTTGTTTGTCCCACACCCTCCCCGTCAGAGCGGTAGCTAGCGGCTCAAGGGGGATAATTCAATGTGATGGTAAAAATTAACATTGATCAATATAGAACGCACTCCTACCTCATTTTTTTGTTGAAGTCGATGAGGAGGGAAGGATGTTCGTCGATTGAAAATGTCCCTCGTTGGAAGATGTATCGAGGAAGAAGTAGAAGACATTTGAGAGCGTCAACGTTATTCATTAGAGAAGTGTTCTTCATTGGAGAAGAAGAATTACTCCAAGGTTATCCTCTTCTAATCCTTTCTCCCAATTCCACCCAAAAGAAAAAGTATCAAATATGTTGTGTTTCATCAATTTTATTTTCGGCACAAAATTAAATTGTCTTCATTAATTACGATGGGGTTGACACAATTAATGTGGGAGGATACCAAAGGATATCTCCCATTAAAGGGGAGTTCAAGAGTTATCTCCATATTAATGAAGGATTTTTGGGGGTTCGGTTGGTCCCCACCCTTAAATTCAAAAAGGTATTTTTTGGGCTTGATGGTCCCCACCTCCAAATCCATTTTGAGTGGTTTCAAGAATAAAAATAAAATTTTAAACTAATTTTATTTTTATTTATACACCAAATGTGAAAAACTAACATTTACCATCCACCTACTATAGTCGAGGTGAAGGTCTCCTTAAGCGAATAATATTGCTGAGTGTTCAACTGTGCCCTCATATTTCAATTCTGAGCACTGGTTCAAATGATAGAAAATCCTGCTTGTACGTTTTCTGAACATACTCAAAGAAAAGTTCAGAAATTAATTCCAAGAACACCGTGCCTCAAAATCAAACTCCGTCAATTTTTGAGGACTCATAAAATTCCCATTTATTTAAAAAAATTACACGGAATTTAATTGTCATTACATTATCCCAAACCTAGGTCATTGTGTCCCCAAAAGACAAATCAAAAAATTAAGAAAACAAGGTGGGGTATTGAGCATGTATCTGAGCCTCCCACTTTCATGTACTCTCATAGATGTTCCAGTGTTTCCAGAGAATTCATACTAGAGGTATCGACCTCCCGTGAAGGACCCACTCTTGTCGATCTTCAATCTCTACTTGAACCTTCATAAACATCTCCCCATCATCGATATCCAGCACGTCGTGGTTGATGATATAAGAAGGGTTGTGCACATATCCCCTCAGTTGGGATGCGTCGAAGATGTCGTGCACTCAGTGCATGTGATGAGGAAGTTCTAGCTGGTAATCCATCGCACCATCTCTGTTGAGGATCTGGAAGAGTCTAATGAACCTTGGAGATAACATTTTACCTCAGACAAATATCTGCAATCCTCATCGAGGTGAGACCCATAGAAAGACACAGACACCATCCTCAAACTCCAGAGGTCTCTATCTCCAGTCGTCATAAGACTTCTTCCTACTATGTGCAGTATTCATCTACTCCTAGATGATCTGAAGCTTATCTATGGTAGCCCATACCATCTCTAGTATCACTAGTGCTAACTCCCCTAGGTTAGTCCATCACAAAGGTGATCTGCAATGTTGCCCATAAAATTCCTCAAAAGGTTCCATCCCAATGGTGGAGTGATAGCTATTTTTGTATGAAAACTCAACCAAAGGCAAGTGATCCTCTTAGCATGGAACAAAGTTGAGGACACAATCACCCATCATGTCCTCGAATTTCTGTATGGTCCACTCAGTCTGTCCATTCGTCTGAGGATCGATGGCAGTGCTCAAACAATGTTGGGTGCCAAAAGCCTCCTGCAACCCCTTCTATATCTGGGAAGTGAAACGTGTTTCACGATTGGAGACCTCTGTCAGGGGTACTCAATGTAGTGGCACAATTTCCTTCATATAGAGGTGTCCCATGCTCTCTACATAACCCTACTCTTTGATCAGTAGAAAGTGGGCTGACTTGGTGAGTCATTCGACGATCACCCAAATAGAGTCATGAACTCTAGATGTATGCAGATGTCCTGTCACAAAGTCCAGGGATATCCCGTCCCACTTCCACTCTAGGACCTCTGAAGGCTGAACCAAGACTGCTAGTAACTGATTCTTAACCTTCACTTGTTGACAAGTGAGGGAATGAGATACAAACTCTACTACTGATTTCTTTATTACCGACCACCAATGATGTTGTCGATGATCCTGGTACATCTTCGCAACTCCTGGATGTACCACTAGAGGGGATGTGTGGAAATATCTCCGCACTTCCCCCTGAAGTGACACTGGTACCATGGTACATCCTTTAAAGATAATGATATGCTCCCCACCTTCAGAAAATCCATCAGATTCCTTTCCTATAGATATCTGAGCACGTCATGCCTCACAGTCAGTGTCCCCATGTTGTGCCTCCCTGACTCACTGATTAAGTGGAGGAGTGACTGAAAGAGACTGATGAAAAGATGCTCCATCTTGGTCCACAATGGATATCTGAAAAGTGGCCAGCTGCTCTATCACCTCACCTAGTAGTTGTATACAAGATCTTTTGCTGAGTGCATCTGCTTCAACGTTCCCCTTCCCAGGATTATGGACTATCTAAAAGTCATATTCCTGAAGTAACTCAAACTAACGTCGTGTCTTGGGTTCAAGTCTTTCTGTGAGAAGATACACCTAAGACTCTTATGGTCCGAGTAGACTGTATAATGCTTGCCCATCATGTATTGTCTCCACATATTCAGGGCAATGGACACTACTACTAACTCTATGTCCTGTGTATCGTAGTTATGATCATGCTATCTCAACTATCGAGAACCATATGTGATCATTGATCCCTCCAGCTTTAAGACACATCTGATCTCGGTCCCTAATGCGTCATAGTAGACTAAATACCCTACCCCCTCATTCAGAAGCCGCATGATTGGGGAAATAGTCTGCCTCTACCTCAACTCTTGAAAACACTACAGAAATATCTCCGACCACATGAAGGATTTCCCTTTCATAAACAACATTGATAGTGGTGCTGCAACTCTCTAGTAATCTGGAAGAAATCTCTGGTAGTATCCGGCCAAACCCAGGAAACTCCATACCTCCATCACATTCCAAGGTGGATCCGGAGAATGTACTACCTCCATATCCACGAGATCCACTAGAACTGCACCCTCTATGATTTCATGTCTTAGAAAGTGAACCTCTTGGATCCAGAACTAGAATTTCAAGAGCTTACCATAAAGTTAGGGATCTCAATGTGTGTCCAGTACTACCTGCAAATTATAGGCATGCTCCTCATCAATAGTTGAGTAGATTAGAATGTTGTTGATGAAGACTACTACAATGTGATCTATGTATTGCTGAAAGATCATATTCATGAGTCCGATGAACACTGTTGGAGTGTTGGTCACGCCGAATTCCATAACCAAGAACACATAATGGTCGAACCAACATCTGAAATTAATCTTCTACACATCCTCATCTCTTACTCTGAGCTTGTGATAGCCTGATCAGAGGTCTATCTTTGAGAACCTTTGTGCTCCCTTTAGCTGATCAAAGAGGTCGTCAATCATCAGAAGTGCGTACATGTTTTTCATGGTCACCTGATTCAGGCACGGATAGTCAACAAAAATAATCAATATTACATATGCCTTCTAGGAAAATAAAATCAGGGCTACCCATGGAGAAACACTGGGCCGAATGAATTCATTCCCCTGCAAGTACTCTAGATATACCTACATCTCAAGAAGATTCGTGGGATCCATATGATATGCTGGTTTAGATATCGGTGTCATCCTAGGGTACAAGTCAATGTAAAAGTCCACCTCTCTCTGAGGAGGTCCACCTGGATCATCATTAGGGAAGACATATACGTACTAGTCCACTACTACAGGATAACTCAGACATTCCACATCAACTGATCTGAGGGTAAGGCTAGACAACTAATGAGTGATTGGCTTCACTCTCCTCCGGGTAAGCCCATCCTATGCTGAAAAATGGATCCTTTTTCACCAGTGAAGGTAAACCTGGTCCCATCTACGAAGACAGATCGTAATTGCACCTAATACAGTCTATTTGAGCTTAGACTATAGTTAACCAGTCTATACCCAAGATGAAGTCGTAAGGCCTCGACGCCGCTACTAAGAGATCCCATACAAAGATCTCGCCTCTTAGAGTAAGCTCACACAACCGTTACCAGTGCCAAATCGTCGAATCTGCTCCCGTAGGAGTATATTTCCATAAGGATCGAGCCAACGGCTCTGTCAGAATATCCTATATTCGAACGAGGGTAGTGGTCAAAAAAAATGATTGGCACTTGTGTATATAAGTACTCAATCTATGGTGGAATATACACAGATCATACCTTTTATCATCTCTGGAGTGTCGTGGTTGTAGGCCTCTGAAACTTGGAGCTGAGCTCGCCCATGTACACATGCTCTCTTTGGTTAGGGTGGACCTCTTGGTGGTGGCGGACGTAAGACCTTGAATAGTTGTTCACCACCAGTCACACAATGAGATCCTCTGCCACGACTGCCTGATCCATACAGACTTCCTCAGTCGAGCCACTTTCTCTGCATGGGTAGTCTCTTTAATGTCTGTTGATCATCCTTACAATGGTTTGGATTGTCAAGAGCCATGTGACCTTGTCTGCTGCATGCATAACACTGCCCGCTCCTCACATGACAGGCTCAGTCTCGGGTGCCCCGCACAACTGACCCTGAATCATGTGGTCTTACACCAGTAGATCTGGTCCTCTTAGACCTATGTGACATCTGCCTACTACCAACTGAAGAATACTCTACTATGTGACGTCTAGTGGTGGATCTCACTGGTGGTAACTTCTCAGCAAGAAAACTCTCCACTTAGAGGCCTCGCTCTAACATCCTCGCCTACGTCGGGATGCTGAGAGAAATCATTGATGCCCTGATCTCTCACATAATCCCCTGATCGAAGGTCTGAACCCTGAAGAATTGGTCCCACACCATATCAATGGAGTAGCATGAGTGGTCAGGGAACCTCACTGAGTACTGAGTTACAAACAAACTGCCCTGTTGCAGATGAAAAATCACTTGAATGTGCACTGTGCGAAGAGTCGCTGAGACAAAATCTACCTGAAACAGGCGCTCGATGTCTTCCCAGAGAAGCGACACCACATTGTGAATTTTGGAGCATCATTCTCCACACTCTGCCCGCTTCTACCTATAGTAGAATGGTGGCGAAGATCCACATGAGATCGGATGGTGGCCCTACTAGTTATAGGGCTCTCACCGTGGCCTTCAACCTATCCTCAGCTGTCTGTAGTTCTGTATCTCCCCTGAACATGGGTGGCCTCTGGAGCAGGAACTCGTGAAATTATCTCAAGAAGATTTCACTCTATGGTTCTAGGGATGGTGGAATCAGTGGCCCAATAGGTAATGGTACCATCGGTGCCTCTACGAGAATAGTTCCCTCCATGTGGCCTCGTCGCTCGGTGGTCTATCAGGGCGTACTATATCTAGAACCATAGCTAGCTGTCTGCATAGAGTCATCCTGAAAAGAAACAAGTGAGCTACGGTCAATAAGTTATAATTAGAGATCTGATTCAAATATATCACAGATAAACTCGTCAAAATACACACGCAATCATTGTTATCGTGCACTGAGTCAGAAATCAGAAGTTAGGGTCCTGGTGTATGGATACATCAGGCGCCACACCAACACTGGACTCCATAAGCTGATTACCAAACTCTCTACACATAATAATATTGACGTTAAATAGATCAGTGTCATATGTTCTATGGTAGAATAGACTCTTTGGATACCAATTTATCACAAACCGTTTTAGAGGGCCCATGTCGTTACTACCCAAAGTCCGCATTCCATAGGCCGGGTACAAGAGGTTTCACTGAAAGGCGTATTCCATAAAACATGGAATACATTGCCTTTATAACCTATAAAAACACATAAACAACCACACAGAAATATATGAACACAAGTCAGCTATATAGAAAAATGTGTACTGAATGTAAAAGTGGCTGGGATAGAATCCCAACTGTAAAGGTACACGTACAACTAAAATACAATACAACTGAAGAAAAATAAATACATATATTTGGTCGTCCTCCGGGACTCCTATATCAAGGGTAGGTGAAGATCACCTCCTCATCACTCCACGTCTACTCATCTCTTATGCATTCTGACATGTCGTATGGTCCACCTCCGGGCACCGTCTAGTCCTGGTTATAAGGCCCCAGCCTTAAACCTTACTTAACCTTGAGTTATTACAAGATTACACATTGAGGATCTTTTCGGGTTTAGAGTTTTAGAGAATTAGATCATAAAACTTGCATTACATTCCACATATAAACAAAGTGGTTACATAAAGATTGTATTCTTCATTCCCATCAATGGAAACACATTTAAAATAAAACATGGATTATTTCTTGACACATCCTTGACTCTATCATCTTATCATGTACCTTTCCCTTGACCTGTGAAAAACATTTCAAAAACTTGGGATGAGCATAAAAACTCAGTATGGGTTATAAAAAAAACATGGAAAGGAAACATGAGTTCATATATACATAAGAATGAAATCATACTTTACCCATAAAACATAGGCACTTTAACATACCTCATAAAATCATGAATAAATCATAGAAATCATAGTACATAAAGGTAACTTGAGGCATTCATAACATTCTTACGTAGGGAGTAACCCTCTTGGTTACGTTTGGAATACCCATCATAGTATATTCCCTAAAATCTCTTCGGAGAAACCTTAACGTTTCACTCCTTCACGTTACCCAATGCATTGGAGAGCTATAACGGGCTCACCCGCCCTTAGTTTATCACTGAACCACTCGTCTTCATAATAATTCCCAAGAACCATAACATAATCATATCACATAAAACATGCATAAAGGAAATATAACCTTTCCACATTTCAATCACGAGATATCAATACAACACATTGATATAATAAAAACATTATGAAAACCATTTTCAATACCAAAATAAAAGAAAAGTAAAACATGGTATTTATTTTTCTTTTAAAAAGAAGGTATGGCTTGTAGAGGAAGCCGAAACTCAAATAACGGTTACGACGGCGGAGAAGTCGTTGTCGCCGCATACGTACGAAAAAAACATTCCCTTTTGTCGTTTAGTAAATTCTTCGTATAAAAAAGATTCCTTTTGAATAAACGTAAAAGTCAAAGGGGTTTATACACCGTATAAAAGAAAGTTGTGTATAAAATAAAATATGCCTCAACGAAAGGAGATTGAGACGAAGTCCCATACCTCGTATCTGACTTGACCCGACCATTGTTTAATCTCCTGAATAGTAAACTTGAGTTAATCTCTACTTTCTTATGAATCTTTTTCAAGTTCATTATTCATTTTATACCATGTTATGAACATCATGTAATAAGTTAAGTTAATAACGTTTATTTTGTCGGTATTTGGTTCTTAAGTCAAAAATAGACTTCTTACACTTACATGTTGTTAATTTGGTCAAAGGTTGATTATATCCAGAATGTTATTCATGATGTAGATATCATATATGTCATATATATCCAGTACATACATGCATTTATAATATTACATCACATTTAGAGGTAAGAAATGAAATGCACCGTTCATGGAGACGGTAAGCCGTACGTATGCATGAACGCTACTTCCATTTCTATTTCATATTTTCTGGAATGGAATCATATTGATATAAGAGTATATTATAATTCCAGTATAATAGCATATATAATATCATTAAATTTATCTTTTACACATCCCACATATGGTATTAACGAATCAAATCACTTTTAGGGGGCGGTAGTCCGCACTTCCTAAAATGAAGATATCGTGTTTTACCCATAATGGAAACCATAAAGGTATGCCCAAAATGAAAAAAACAGAAGCTTAAGGAAAACATAAACATATTATATATCATATATAAAAATATTGACATCATAATGGCCTCCTTTGAAGGTGTTAAATGAGTGTTGAACAATCATCGTTTCGGGAGGCAGAATTTCGCCATCCACGGAAACCGTATGTTCTTTAACCATTTGATGTAGTTGTGTGAGAGTGTAGCTCAAATAAATCTTATAACAACATCCTAGTATATTGATGATACTGTTGTTGTTACAAAATAAGTAGATAAAAAGAGTTTAAGGGGTTGGAGAAGCAAAATAAAACAAATGAACATGAGAGAATGAATTACCTTAAAAAGTGTAACTCCTTTTGAGTTGAGCCTAAAGGCTTCATTTGAAAGGCTTCTGACCAAAGGGAATCCTCTAGGATGAGGAGAGGGATGTGGAGAGAGCAAATGGGCAGGGGTTGGCCGAGACAAAGGCTTGAAGAGTGTGTGAAATGAGGTAGAGGTGGGGGCCTTTTATAAGAGGAGAGGAGGGGCACTTTTGGAAAGTAAAGAAATATTACATTATTTGAAAATGTGTTTCGGTTTTAAAAGGTCCCACATTGATAGAATTCGTGGATAAGGTGATAAGGGTTCGAAATACACTCATCCAATTGGTTTTGGACATGTGTAGTTCATAGATTTTACATTATCTTTCTATTTTATTTAAATCGTCAAATAATGATGTCATCGCTGCATCATTATTATGTCATATATAATTAAATTTATATAATGTCTAAAAATTATAAAAAAAAATACTATGATGTAGGAAATCGTTTTAGCTTTCCAATGACTATTTATAATCAAACTTTTGACTTGTATAACCCCACTTAAAAATTGTTTTCGTAAAACATATTATGTTTGTGTCATTTTCACTTTAACATTAAATAAAAATATATTATTGTCATTTTCCAACTAAAGTGGATCCATGGGGTCCCCAAGTTGACCCATGGCTTGTCTTGGTCTTCCATGACACAACCAATAAGGTTGTGACATGTGTCTAGGTCATTTCATTTTATTAAAGCATTATTTATACCTTAAACTACACTAATTACCACTAATCGCGATTAAAAACTTAATAAGTTACTATTCACCAAAAAAATATTTTAATCTCATTGAACCAAATTTTACTTCTTAATGAAAACCATGTATGTCGGATTTTCAAAATTCAATACACATTAGTGGTAAACTTTCATTTAACTGAAAAATCAGTTTGCTTGATTACCACTTAGTGGTTTCACTATTCATCAAAAATTGAAGTTTTTCAGAAAATTACCAAAACTTCACCCTAAGCTATATTTGATATTCCAAATTCAAAAATGAAGTCTATTTTACAAAATTCAAATCATATAAGTCACATTAATTAATTTAATAATTAATTCCCGCTGCCAGAGCAAATAGCGTGTTTTTACAAAACAATAAGTATCAAAAGATTGACACCAGTTTAAGTCTAGTTTCAAATCGAAATTGATTCCAATGACCACCATCGTATAAAATGGTAAATATATTTTCTAATTTCACTTCAAAACCAATTCAAAACATAATCTAATCATATAAATAAATTAGGTTAAAAAGCAATTTTGATGTAAAATGCAGTATTTTTCACTATTCATTAAAAAATGAACATTGTCAGAAAAATACCAAAAATTCACACAAGGTAAATTTTGATGTCCCATTCATAAAGGATAAGTTTATTTTGACAAAAATAGTTTATAAAATTGTAAAAATATACATTCAAAAAAGGTTTTCCATCAAAATGCACTAAAACAATCTTTTAAGAATATTAGTGTATTCCATGCATAAGATTGTATTTATTTTCATTTTAAGCCTCTATAACACTATCTTAATCATTAATAGACATAGATAAAAACATATATTATTCATTACTTACTTGGGATGTTACATCCTTCCCCCCTTTAGAAAATTGCATCCCCGCAATTTATTTACTTATCAAATAAATGGTGGTACTTATCCCTCATTGCATTTTCAGATTCCCATGTTGCCTCTTCAATCATGTGGTTTTTCCACAAAACCTTTACCTGATGAATCACCTTATTCCGTAAGACTTGCTACCTGTGGTCAAGAATCTGGACCGGTTGTTCCTCATAATATAGGTTCTCTTCCATATGAACTATCTCTGGACTCAAAACATGAGATGGATCTGGCATATACTTTCTCAACATCGAAACGTGAAAAACATTGTGTACCTGAGATAAACTCGGAGGTAAAGCCACTCGGTATGCAACTGATCCAACTCTCTCCAGAATTTCGTATGGTCCAACAAACCTTGGACTCAACTTTCCTTTCTTACCAAATCTCATCACACTTTTCCAAGGAGAAACCTTGAGAAAAATATGATCACCTACCTCGAAAGATAGATCCTTCCTCCGGTTATCCGCATAATTCTTCTGCCTGCTCTGAGCTGTTCTCATGTGTTTCTGAATCAGCTGAACTTTTCCTGCCATCTCTTCTACCAATTCTGGTCCCATCAACTTCCTTTCACCCACTTCATCCCAGAAAGCTGGAGTTCGACACCGCTTCCCATATAATGCCTGAAATGGTGCCATCTGTATACTGGAATGAAAACTGTTATTATATGAAAATTCAACCAAAGAAAGATGTTGGTCCCAACTTCCCTGATAATCCATATAACAAGCTCGTAGCATATCCTCCAATGTCTGAATTGTTCATTCTGACTGACCGTCTGATTGAGGATGAAAAGCTGTACTAAAATTTAATTCTGTACCTAACGACTTCTGAAGGCCTTTCCAAAAGTTAGAAGTAAACCTGGGATCACGATCCGATACAATAGAGAGAGGAACTCCATGTAACCTGACTATCTCTTTAAGATACAAACGGGAAAGTTGATCAAGAGAGAAAGTATCTCGTATAGCAAGGAAATGAGCAGATTTGGTCAAGCGATCAACAATAACCCAGATTGCATTATTACGTCGAGATGTCTTCGGTAATCCAACAACAAAGTCCATGGATATATTCTCCCATATCCACTATGGCACTGGTAAAGGCTGAAGCATCCCTTTCGGTAACTGCCGCTCTGCTTTAACCTGCTGACAAGTCAAACACTTCACAGTAAAATCAGCAATATCTCTTTTCATTCCATCCCACCAGTAATACTCCCGCAGATCTCTATACATCTTAGTACTGCCCGTATGAACTAAAAACGGAGAACTATGAGCTTCACATAACAACTCCCTCTTCAACTGTGAATCACAAGGCACACACAATCTCTTCCCAAATCTCAAAACGCAATCATTATCAATGTTGAATTCAGGCAACTTACCTTTCTGAACCAGCTCTACCCTTTTCTGCAACTCACTGTCTTGCTTCTGTGCTTGCTTGATTCTATCTGGTAGAGATGATCTCACTGATACCTGAAACAAAACAGAAGGACTTCCTGCACCAACAACTTCTATGCCAAAGTTCATCAAATCCTTGACCAAAGGATCACGTTCCAAACGCAACATTGCTAATGAAGCATTACTTTTTCGACTCAAAGCATCAGCCACTTTATTTGCTTTTCCCGGATGGTAATGAATTGTACAATCATAATCTTTGATTAATTCCAGCCATCTCCTTTGTCTCATGTTTAACTCTTTCTGAGTGAATATATACTTTAAACTTTTGTGATCGGTATATATTTCACACATTACTCCATACAAATGATGCCTCCAAATTTTTAAATCAAAAACAACAGCAGCTAATTCCAAATCATGTGTAGGGTAATTTACCTCATGATTTTTCAACTGTCGTGAAGCATAAGCAATTACCTGATCATTCTGCATTAGGACTCAACCAAGTCCTTTCAATGAAGCATCACTGTATATAACAAACTCACCATTCCTGGAAGGTAGTGCCAAAACTGGAGCATTAACCAATCTTCTTATCAATTCCTGAAAACAATCATCACATTCTTTTGTCCAGATAAACTTAACACCCTTCCGAGTTAGCTTAGTCATTGGACTAGATAACCGTGAAAAATTTCTAACAAACCTTCGGTAATAGCCCGCCAAACCAAGGAAGCTACGAATCTCGGTTACATTTGTTGGACTTGGCCATTCTTCCACAACTTTTGTTTTTACAGGATCAACAGTTATTCCATATTTAGAAACATTGTGACCAAGGAAAGAAATTTGTTGCAACCAAAACTCACACTTGCTGAATTTCCCATACAGTTTCTTTTCTTTTAAGGTTTGCAAGACAAACCTTAAATGTTTTTCATGCTCCTCTTTACTTTTAGAAAACACCAAAATACCATCAATGAAAACCACCACAAACTTATCCAAGAACTCATGGAAAATTCTATTCATTAAGTCCATGAATACAGCAGGTGCATTGGTTATCCCAAAAGGCATTACTACAAATTCATAATGGCCATATCTCGTACGAAACGCGGTCTTCGGAATATCTGCCTCCTTTACCTTCAGCTGATGGTACCCCGATCTCAAGTCAATCTTTGAAAAAAACTGAACTCCCTGGAGCTGATCAAACAAATCATCGATATGAGGCAAAGGATATTTGTTCTTAACAGTGATATTATTAAAGGCTCTATAATCAATGCAAAGTTTCATAGAACCATCTTTCTTTTTAACAAATAAAACAGGAGCACCCCATAGTGATGTGCTAGGTCTAATGAAACCTTTCTCTAATAAATCTTGCAATTGCTCCTTCAACTCTAAAAGTTCAATTTGTGCCATTCGATAAGGGGGTTTTGAAATTGTCTTAGCATCAGGAACTAAGTCAACAATAAACTCAACTTCCGGATCTGGTATTATTCCAGGCAACTCATCAAGAAAAACATCAGGATACTCATTTACCACTAGCACATCATTAATCTGAACAGTTCCTTTATTTTCAACGACTTGTGCAAGGTAACATTCATTTCCATCTTTTACAAGTTTCTCGGCCTCCTGATATGTTATCAAAAGTAAGGGTTCATTCTTGTAAACAAATTGAAAGTCTTTATGAAAAGAAACTTCTTTAGCTCTACAGTCAATCTTAGCATGGTAAATAGAGAGCCAATCCATACCCAGGATAACATCAAACTCTACTAGAGTTGGAACAATAAGGTTTGCAAGTAGGTTCTTTCCACAGATAAGGATAGGAAGATTCTTATAAATTCTTTTTGCCTCGACACTTCCCCCAGGTGTTTTTACCAAAAGTTTAGGAGTCATTTCTTGAGATGGTATTCCCATTTTACTAGAAAAGTTTTCAGAGATGAAAGAATGTGTAGACCCCGAATCAAACAACACACTGGCATAATCTGAAAAAACAAACAAAGTACCTGATACAACTTCATTTGATGGCCCGACATCTGCTGAAGTAGTTGCAAAGGATTTCACCACCCTTTTCTGATTGTAGTCTAGCTGCTTCCCATCACTCAAGCTCCTTGTCGGACACTCGTTTGCATAGTGACACATCTTATTGCACTTATAACACTTCACTAACTGTAAATCAAATTTGTTCTTACCTTCAGCTTGATCCTTTTAAGTGCAATCACGAGCCTTATGTCCCATATTACCACATCGGTAGCACTTTCCAGAATTCAGAAGACATTCCCCAGCATGCCTTTTTCCACATTTATCAAAACCTGGAAACTTAGTTCTCTTACCATCAGACTTTTTTGAAGAATTCTTACCTTTCTCCTGCCACCTCGGTCTCTTCTTCTGTTGGTTGTTATAGAACACTTGGTCATCGGAAAACTCCATTTCCACCTTCTCAGCACATCGAACAAGCTTTTCATAACTTTTAAACTCACGAGAAGCTAATGCCCTTCGATACTTTGTCTTTAATCCTGAGTAAAAACGATTGATTTTACTATCAAGGTCCCAGATAAAATTTGGAGCATACCTTGCCAATCGAGTGAACCTTTCTTCATAGGCAGCCACTAAGTCTTCCTCTTACCTCAATTCCAAGAATTGTTTTTCCATCCTAAGTCGAACAGCCTTAGGAAAATACTTCTCAAGAAACATACCTTTGAATTCATCCCAGTCAAGAGCATCAATCTCATCGGCATCCCTAATATTTTTAACCATAGACCACCACTGATCTGCTTCACCCTCCAAACGGTAAATAGCAAGACTATCCTTTTGATTGTCTGAACATCCCATGACATCAAAAATATTCTCCAGTGCTTTAATCCACCCTTCAGCTAGCACAGGGTCAGATGATCCTCTGAATGATGGTGGATGTTTCCTCATGAAATGTTCCACCACTGACATGTTCCTCTGCGGTTGATCTGGCTGATCTCGTGCATGGATACCACCTCCATTTATCACTTGAGTCAACTGCGCCATTACTGCAACAAACTGTTCAGTTCCAATTCCGACCATTTCTGGATGCTGATTCGGAAGGTAATTTCATTCTGTATGCCTTCCTAGCACTGCTTCCCTGTTTCCTCTGTGGAAAACCATTCTGAACAAACATGTCTTAGATGATGCAACATGGTAATCTTTAAATGCTATATCTTTTCAAAAAAAATATTTTTGGATAATCATTTAATAGAATTATAAGTCCTAAAGTTATCTAAACCGACCTTTGATACCAACTATAATGCCCCAGCCTTAAACCTTACTTAATCTTGAGTTATTACAAGATTACACATTGAGGATCTTTTCGGGTTTAGAGTTTTAGAGAATTAGATCATAAAACTTGCATTACATTCCACATATAAACAAAGTGGTTACATAAAGATTGTATTCTTCATTCCCATCAATGGAAACACATTTAAAATAAAACATGGATTATTTCTTGACACATCCTTGACTCTATCATCTTATCATGTACCTTTCCCTTGACCTGTGAAAAACATTTCAAAAACTTGGGATGAGCATAAAAACTCAGTATGGGTTATAAAAAAAACATGGAAAGGAAACATGAGTTCATATATACATAAGAATGAAATAATACTTTACCCATAAAACATAGGCACTTTAACATACCTCATAAAATCATGAATAAATCATAGAAATCATAAGACATAAAGGTAACTTGAGGCATTCATAACATTCTTACGTAAGGAGTAACCCTCTTGGTTACGTTTGGAATACCCATCACAGTATATTCCCTAAAATCTCTTCGGAGAAACCTTAACGTTTCACTCCTTCGCGTTACCCAATGCATTGGAGAGCTATAACGGGCTCACCTGCCCTTAGATTATCACGGAACCACCCGTCTTCATAATAATGCCCAAGAACCATAACATAATCATATCACATAAAGCATGCATAAAGGAAACATAACCTTTCCACATTTCAATCACGAGATATCAATACAACACATTGATATAATAAAAACAATATGAAAACCATTTTCAATACCAAAATAAAAGAAAAGTAAAACATGGTATTTATTTTTCTTTTAAAAAGAAGGTATGGCCTGTAGAGGAAGCCGAAACTCAAATAACGGTTACGATGGCGGAGAAGTCGTTGTCGCCGCATACGTACGACAAAAACATTCCCTTTTGTCGTTTAGTAAACGCTTCATATAAAAAAGATTCCTTTTGAATAAACGTAAAAGTCAGAGGGGTTTATACACCGTATAAAAGAAAGTTGTGTATAAAATAAAATATGCCTCAACGAAAGGAGATTGAGACGAAGTCCCATACCTCGTATTCGACTTGACCCGACCGTTCTTTAATCTCCTGAATAATAAACTTGAGTTAATACCTACATTCTTATGAATCTTTTTGAAGTTCATTATTCCTTTTATACCATGTTATGAACATCATGTAATCAGTTAAGTTAATAACATTTATTTTGTCGGTATTTGGTTCTTAAGTCAAAAATAGACTTCTTACACTTACATGTTGTTAATTTGGTCAAAGGTTCATTATATCCAGAATGGTATTCATGATGTAGATATCATATATGTCATATATATCCAGTGCATACATGCATTTATAATATTACATCACATTTATAGGTAAGAAATGAAATGCACCGTTCATGGAGACGGTAAGCCGTACGTACGCATGAACGCTACTCCCATTTCTATTTCATATTTTCTGGAATGGAATCATAATGATATAAGAGTATATTATAATTACAGTATAATAGCATATATAATATCATTAACTTTATCCTTTACACATCCCATATATGGTATTAACGAATCAAATCACTTTTAGGGGGCGGTAGTCCGCACTTCCTAAAATGAAGATATCGTGTTTTACCCATAATGGAAACCATAATGGTATGCCCAAAATGAAAAAAACAGAAGCTTAAGGAAAACATAAACATATTATATATCATATATAAAAATAGTGACATCATAATGGCCACCTTTTAATGTGTTAAAAGAGTGTTGAACAATCATCGTTCCGGGAGGCAGAATTTCGCCATCCACGGAAACCGTATGTTCTTTAACCATTTGATGTAGTTGTGTGAGAGTGTAGCTCAAATAAATCTTATAAAAACATCCTAGTATATTGATGATACTGTTGTTGTTACAAAAGAAGTAGATAAAAAGTGTTTAGGGGGTTGGAGAAGCAAAATAAAACAAATGAACATGAGAGAATGAATTACCTTAAAAAGTGTAACTCCTTTTCAGTTGAGCCTAAAGGCTTCCTTTGAAAGGATTCTGCCAAAATGGAATCCTCTAGGATGAGTAGAGGGATGTGGAGAGAGAAAATGGGCAGGGGTTGGCCGAGACAAAGGCTTGAAGAGTGTGTGAAATGAGGTAGAGGTGGGGGCCTTTTATAAGAGGAGAGGAGGGGAACTTTTGGAAAGTAAAGAAATATTACATTATTTGAAAATGTGTTTCGGTTTTAAAAGGTCCCACATTGATAGAATTTGTGGCTAAGGTGATAAGGGTTCGAAATCCACTCATCCAATTGGTTTTGTACATGTGTAGTTCATAGATTTTACATTATCTTTCTATTTTATTTAAATCGTCAAATAATGATGTCATCGCTGCATCATTATTATGTCATATATAATTAAATTTATTTAATGTCTAAAAATTATAAAAAAAATACTATGATGTAGTAAATCTTTTTAGATTTCCAATGACTATTTATAATCAAAATTTGGACTTTTACAACCCCACTTAAAAATTGTTTTCGTAAAACATATTATGTTTGTGTCATTTTCACTTTAACATTAAATAAAAATATATTATTGTCATTTTCCAACTAAAGTGGATCCATGGGGTCCCCAAGTTGACCCATGGCTTGTATTGGTCGGCAATGACACAACCAATAAGGTTGGGACATGTGTCTAGGTCATTTCATTTTATTAAAGCATTATTTATACCTTAAACTACACTAATTACCACTAATCGCGATTAAAAACTTAATAAGTTACTATTCACCAAAAAAATATTTTAATCTCATTGAACGACATTTTACTTCTTAATGACAACCATGTATGTCAGATTTTCAAAATTCAATACACATTAGTGGTAAACTTTCATTTAACTGAAAAATCAGTTTGCTTGATTATCACTTAGTGGTTTCACTATTCATCAAAAATTGAAGTTTTTCAGAAAATTACCAAAAATTCACCCTAATCTATATTTGATATTCCGAATTCCAAAATGAAGTTTATATTACAAAATTCAAATCATATAAGTCACATTAATTAATTTAATAATTAATTCCAGCTGCCAGAGCAAATAGCGTGTTTTTACAAAACAATAAGTATCAAAAGATTGACACCAGTTTAAGTCTAATTTCAAATAGAAATTGATTCCAATTACCACCATTGGATAAAATGGTAAAAATATATTCTAATTTCACTTCAAAACCAATTCAAAACATAATCTAATCATATAAATAAATTAGGTTAAAAAGCAATTTTTGATGTAAAATGCAGTATTTTTCACTATTCATTAAAAATGAACATTGTCAGAAAAATACCAAAAATTCACACAAGGTAAATTTTTATGTACCATTCATAAAGTATAAGTTTATTTTGACAAACATAGTTTATAAAATTGTCAAAATATAGATTCAAAAATGGTTTGCCATCAAAATGCACTAAAACAATCTTTTAAGAATATTAGTGTATTCCATGCATAAGATTGTATTTATTTTAATTTTAAGCCTCTATAACACTATCTTAATCATTAATAGACATAGATAAAAACATCTATTATTCATTACTTACTTGGGATGTTACACTGGTACCCTAATAATCGATCAAAATTGTTCATCATATACACCAAATACAATAAGGTGCAGGAATAACTCGTGTGTGTGTGAGTATAATGACACTCCGTAGGGACCCCGAGACACTGAAGGTCTCACAAAATTCACAAAGGATAACCTGAAGAGCATGAAATCAACTGAAAACACTACATAGTTATATGAATATTCATATACCTAAGTTATCAAGTATACCCATCTCAATCCGGAAGGAACAGAGGTTCCAACTCAAAGGTTTCAAGCTCAAATGTTCCACAAGGAAGGATTACCATGAAGGTAGGTACCAAAAGGTACAGACTAATCTCACACTAGGTATATCATCGGCATAATAGTAGAGATGATTATATATAACTACTGAATCAAAATACTCTATTAAAAGTCACCCCCACGAAGGATCCTAAATCATCATCAGATCTACAAAGGATCGTAGTAATTCGTCAGACCCACAAAGGATACTAGTACATCTCAAGTATGTAATAAGACCCACATAGTATCCTAGTACATCTCTAGTACGTCGCCACACCCACAAATGGGTCCTAGTTCATCTCTAGTAAGTCGGGAGACCCACATAAGATCCTAGTACATCTCTTGTATGTCGTTGGACCCACATATGATCCTAGTACATCTCCAGTACGTCTTCAGAACAAGACTGGATCCCTGTACATCTTTAGTAAGTCGTAAGACACACATAGGATCCTAGTAAATCTTCAATACATTGTCAGACCCACAAAGGATGCTAGTACATCTCTAGTACATTGTCAGACCCAGACATGATCCTAATATATCTCCAGTACGTCGTCAATCCCATACTAGATCTTAGTACATCTCCAGTACATCATCAAACCCACACATGATCCTAGTACATATATAGTATGTCTTCATACCCACACACGATCCTTGTACATCTCCAGTACGTCGTCAGACAAACACAGGATCCAAGTACATCTCCAAAACATCGTCACACCAACACAGGATCCCAGAATATCTCTAGTACGTCGTCTGAACCCCGGAGGAACCTAATACATCTCTAGTACGTCGTTAGACCCAAAAAAGGATCCTAGTACATCACCATTACATCACCAGACCCACACAAGATCGAAGAACATCTTCAGTACGTCGCCAGGCCCACAAAGGATCCTAGTACATCTCCGCAGCCAGGTATAGGGTTCCCGCACTAAGCCCACATTTCTCTAAGAAGGTTCACTTCTCAAGACACTGGTCGATACTATAACTACCATGAAGTCCAACGAAGAAGTATCTCAAATTTCCACCATGTCATAGGGGTCTCAACTCAATAGACGGTGCGTGAAACGGACGCTCAGTCTGTGAGTTATTAGCATTTCAGCTCAGAGGGCCTAGTAGGATTTCGGGATTGATCCAAACCGACCATACTACAACTTTATATAAATCTTTAGTGGGATATTACAAATGGAAAGTATCACAATACAGTTTTTGGCGGTGTATAAGATTCATCAAACGGAGGCCTGGTTCCAGTGTTATGGCCAAAATAGCATATGGGACGAAACATGTCCTGGTCCGGTCGGACCGACCCATCCCGACCCATCCCACTCTAGGATGTCCGACCTGATAGGTGGCCCGGACTGGCAGCCCGACCTGGAAAGCAGCCTGCAGGGCAGTGGGGAAGCCACTAAGGTAGGGGCGGTGTGGGGTAGCGGAGGCTGCGAGGTGGCAGCGGCCGCTAGTTCTGCAAAGCGGCGGAGGTCGCGGGGGCACCAGATGTCGCGGGCAGCACGATGGTTGTAGGGGATGCAGAGCAGCAGAGGCCGCAGGCGGCGCTGTGCCGTGGAGGCCATGGGGGTAGCAGAGCGTCGTAGGCCATGAGGGAAGCAGGGTGGCATGAGGTGGCGCAATAGCCATGATTCAGCTGGGTGGCCACTATGCAGCCATCCACCACGATTGGCCAGACGGCCAACTATCCTATTCACGAGAAGTGGGTGCGCGTCGTGGATTCCCTGGTGGCTGGTTCAGCCGATCGCTCTTCATTCATCCCCATGGAACAAATTTGAATTCTTCTATCATGATGAACACACCATTCATGAAGAACAACGGAGGGGTTGGGCTACGTCTATTTGGCCCACACCATCAGCGTTAGAGAGGTAGAAAGCAGCTTAATGGGGATGATTCTATGTTAGTGGAAAAAATAACATTGATCAAATTAAAACACAACACTACATAATTTTTTTGTTATCATTGATGAGGAGGGATGGACGGTGATCAATTTAAAATGTCCCACATTGGAGGATGTCCCAAGGAATAAGTCGACGATGTTGGAGAACATCGTCGTTCTTCGTTGGAGAAGAAGAATTCTTCCAAGGTCCTTCTCTTCCAATCTTTTCCCTAAATTCCACCCAAAAAGATAATAATCCAAATTTTTTTGTTTCATAAATTTAGTTGTTGGCACAAAATTAAATTGATGTCATTAATTACGATATGGTTCGAACCATTTAAGTGGGAGGATACCAAAGGTTATCTTCCATTAAAGGAGAGTTCCAGAGTTATCTACATATTAAAGGAGTTTAGGGGTTTGGGTGGTCCCCACCCTTAAATACAAATTGGGAGTATTTGGGCTTGGTGGTCCCCACCTCAATAACCCATGATGATGGTTTTATAGAATAAAAAAAAAATGTTAAATAAATTTTTTTTCTTGTCCCATGAAAAGTGAAAAACTATCATTCATCGTTGACCAATTTCCGTCAAGATGAAGGTTTCCTTAAGGGAATATTGGCACCGGGAGTTCAATAGTGGCCTCAGATTTCAATTTCGAGCACTGGTTCAAAATTTAGAAAATCCCACTCGTACCTTTATTGAACGTACCCAAAAAGGTTCTGAAATTGATTCCAGGCACACCAGGCCTCGTAAATACGCGCCGTCAATTTTTGCGGACTCGTAAAATTCCCATATATATATAAAATATTACATTGAATTTTTAGTCTTTACATTATTTTTTTAATGAATAAATGAAAATGATGTAATTATTTGATTATTATCCTTATCAAATATAAAAATCAAGATCATTTATTAATGTATTTTAGTGTTATGAACAATTTAAGAATATATATTCATGGATTTATAAGTTTTTTATTATGATATCAGGGATGATTTTTCTATTTAGAAATCATTATATTTTCCATATTTATTTAGTATACATAAAGACAATGATTATATATCTAAAATTAATGCTCTAGAAATTAATATAATATATAATAATGATTTATTTTTATAAAATGGTATTTCAATGAAGTTATAATTATATTAAATATAATTATTATTTTTTCTTTAACTAGGATGATAAGAAATTTATATAAGATTTATATTTTCAATTAAAAGAATTGATGATTTCTATAATGAATCTATTCTACTAATGGAGTCATATTTTTAAATATATAAATATTTAAATAGAATCTGTTGAATGTGCTTTTTTATCTATTAAATATAATGTTCTTGAGATATTTTTTCTGGATACTATGTTTCTCAATAAATGTGGATGGTCCTTTGAAACTCCATTAATTATGATATTACGTTTTATTTTCAAGATGAATCTACATTATTAGATAAATTATTGTATTATATATAGTAAAATGTAGTTAATTTTATTATTTATTTTATAGAATTATGGTTTTTTAAATGTATTTTTCATTTCAGTTAATTATTGAAAATTATTCATGTACTATTAGGATATCTGTTAGATGTTGTGGGAATATTTATTCTTTTTTATTACCTTTCTAATTGTACAATACATTTAATATCTTCATCTATAACTGTTCTGAGTCATTGTGCAAATATTTTCAGAATATTCATTCATTATTTCCTATTATATATATTTTAGTTTTCTATTTTTATATTTCGTAGCTACTTTTAGTTGTGTATTATTTTCCATTTATGGGAATGTTAATCATTTTTCTTCAGAGTATGTAACACCCCAAGTAAATAAAGAGTATGAAATTTTCACATTTATCCATATTTGTGAATAAAATATTAATATAACTTTAAAGGGGACGCTATGCTCGATGGTGTACCCAACACGCAACAACGAGTTTCTTGGGAATCTCACGTTGCACTCTAATAATAAAATAATATTACTTTAAATGGTAGTTAATACCTAGCTGTTGTGATGGCGGGAATGAATAGAACTAACTAAAAAATGATTATATATGTTTGTAAAATATTTTTACTTTTTACAATAAATGTTAGAGAATTAAAAATTCGAATGAATCCAATGTTAAGCGTAAACATTCTAATATTCTTTAAAAGGTCAATTAACCGCCTTTTGATGGAGAAGCCCTTTTAAATCCACTTTCTGAAAATTTTATGTGTTATATTTGATGAAATAAAATTCTTCTTTAGAATTGGGACATCAAAATTTACTTTGTGTAAATTTTTGGTATTTTTCCGAAAAAGTTCAATTTTTAATGAATAGTGACAAATGTTGTATTTTAATTCAAAACCTCTTTTTAATCTAATTTATTTATATGATTAGCATATATTTTTAATTGTTTTTAAAGTGAAATTAGAATATATTCTTACCATTTAATCAAATAGTGGTCATTGGAAATAATTTCACATTGAAATTTGACTTAAACTAGTATCAATCTTTTGATATATATGGTTTCATAAAAACACGCTATTTGTTCTGACAGCGGGAATTAATTATTAAATTAGTCAATTAAACTTATATGTTTTAAATTTTTTAAAGTAGACATCATTTTTGAATTCGGAATATCAAATATAGGTTAGGGTCAATTTTTTGTAATTTTCTGAAAATCTTTAATTTTTGATGAATAGTGAAACCACTAAGTGGTACTTATAAAAACTGATTTTCCGTTTAAATGATATTTTTCCACCTTTGTGTTTTGAATTTCAAAAAATCTGACATACATTGTTTTCATTAAGAAGTAAAATGTGGTTCAATGGGATTAAAATATTTTTTTTGTGAATAGTAACTTATTAAGTTTTAATCGCGATTAGAGGTAATTAGTGTAGTTTAAGGTAAAAATAATGTTTTAATAATATGAAATGACCTAAAAACATGTCCTACCCTCATTGAATTAGTCATGTTCGACCTAGAAAATCCATGGGTCAACTTGGGGACCCCATGGAGCCACTTTGGTTGGAAATGACATAAATACCTTTTTATATAATGTTAAAATTAAAATGACACAAACATGAGTTGTTTTACTAAAAAAAATTAATGGGGTTATTCAAGTCATATTTTTGACTATAAATAGTAATTGGAAATATAAAAATATTTCCTACATCATAGTATTTTTTTTAATTTTTAGACATTAAATAAATTAAATTATTTATGACATCCGGATGATGCAGCGATGACCTCATTATTTAACGATTTAAATAAAATGGGAAGATAATGTAAAATCTAAGACCTACACATGTCCAAAACCTATTGGATGGGTGTATTTAGAACCCTTATCACCTTATCCTCAAAACGCATCAATGTGGGACCATTAAAATCTGAAACTCATTCTAAAATAACGTAACATTTCTTTACTTTCCAAGAGTGCCCCTCCTCTCCTCTTATAAAAGGCCCCCACCTCTACCTCCTTACCCACACTTCCAAATCCTTTGGCCCAACCAACCCCTGCCCATTTTGTCTCTCCACATCCCTCTATCACTCTTAGATTCCTCACATTGGTCAGAAGTCATCCCAAGGAAGCCTTTGAGCTCAAACCAAAGGGAGTTACCCGATTTTAAGGTAATGTCTTCACTTGAGTCCTTTTGTTTTATTTTGCTTCTCCGCCCCACTAAACACTTTTTATTCCTTTCTTCTGTAACAACACCAGTATCTTAAATATACTACTATGTTGTTATTTTATGTATTCTAGCTACACTTACACACACCTTCGTCTAATGGTTAAAGAACATACTGTTTCTGTGGATGGCGAATTACAGCCTCACGAATTTATGATTGTTCAATCTTCTCTTAACACCTTTCATGGTGGCCATTATGATGTCACTGAATTTATATATGATATATAATATATCATTGTTTTCTTTAAGCTTCTGTATTTTTCATTTATGGCATACCTTTATGACTTCCATTATGGGCATACGCGATATCTTCATTTTAGGATGTGTGGACTACCGCCCCCTCAAAGTGATTTGATTCGTTAATACCATATGTGGTATGTATAAAGGATATATTTAGTGTTATTATATATGATACCATACTGGAATTAAGATACTATTATGTATAATTATTTTTTAATTCCATTAAATATGAAATACAAATTGATGTAGCGTTCATGCGTACGTACGGATTACCATCCCCATGAATGGTGAAGTTCATTTCTTTACTATAAATGTTATGTAATACTATAAATTCATGAATATACTGGATATATATGATATATATGATATAAAAATCATGAATACAATTCTGTATATAATGGATATTTTACCACATGAACAACTTGTAATTATAAAGAGTATTTTTAACTCAAGTACCAATGATCGTTAAAACGATCGTTATTAACTTAAATAATAACATAGTGTTAATCACATGGTGATAAGTGATATAAAAGGAATAATGAACTTGAAAAAGGTTCTTAAGGAAGTAGAAATTAACTCAAGTTTATTATTCAATAGGTTAAAGAACGACCGAGTCAAGTCGGACCCGAGGTAAGGGATCCAACCTCTCTCTTTCTTTTTAAGTACACTCTTTTATGTTATTACTTTTATGCTCATATTTCATATTATTGGGATGTTCTTTTATATTAATCCTACTGTAATTTTTATGTTCATATTATTAGAGACCCTATTTTCTCTCACCAGTTCATTTTGGAAGTTTTGAGTGGCGTCGTTAGGCTGCTGAATTTTCGTAAGAGATCTAACCTCTCTGTTTCTTTCTAAGTACTCTCCTTTATGTCACTTCTTTTAAGCTCTTCCTTGATAAGATGGGGCATGTTATTTTATATTCCTCTTGTTGTACATTTTATTTTAATATTATTAGAGACCATATTTGATCTCATAAATCCATTTTTGGAAGTTTTAAGTGGCGCCGTTAGGCTGTCGAGTCTTCGTAAGGGATTTTTCATCTCACTTTTAGTCACGTGAAATTTATGCTACATTTTCCACCATTTCCTTTGAGTGGTGTTTGAACATCCCATTATTATACTCTTTATGTAATATAATTTCATTTATGGGTATTTACATATTCATTTTATGACCCTTCTTCAATGGGGTGTATGTTTTGAAAGTTACCCAAGTCGGTAAGGGAACCTTTCACCCTCCTCTTTTAAAATAATTCCTTTGTTATGTCTTTTAATTCACATAATATTATGTTGGGATATGTTCTTCTATATCCTTATTTATGTAAATCTTATGTCCAAGTTATGAGGTACCCTTTTTATCTCTCATCAACACCTTTTCTGAATTTTTAAGTGACACCGTTAGGCTGTTGAATTTTTGCAACGGAACTTCTTAACCCAATTTTGATTCTTTGGGATAAACTTGTACTCCATGAATATGTCGTTCTATGAATATGTGTGAATGTCCTCTGATTGTTTTGCACTTAAAATCCACTTATATTTGGTGTATTCGTTTGTCACACATAATTATGTAATTGATTTATCCTTAATCCAAGGATATTATCTTTGTATGGGACTTCGTCTCAATCTCCTTTCATTGAGGCATATTTTTTTTATACACAACATACTTTTATACGGTGTATAAACCCCTTTGAATTTTACATTTATCTAAGAGGAATCTTTTTATACGAAGAGTTTTACTAAACGACAAAAGGGAATTTTTTTTGTCGAACGTATGCGGCGACAACGACTTCTCCGCCGCTGTGACCATTATTTGAGTTTCTGCTTCCTCTACAAGACATACCATTTTTTAATTAAAAATAAATACCATGTTTTAATTTTATTTTATAATTGTATTGAAAATGGTTTTCATAATGTTTTTATATCAATGTGTTGTATTGATATCTTGTGATTGAAAAGTGGAAATGTTATGTTTCCTTTATGCATGTTTTTATGTGATACGATTATGTTATGGTTCTTGGGCATTATTATGAAGAAGGCAGATTCCGTGATAAAATAAGGGCGGGTGTGCCTGATATAGCTCTCCAATGCATTGGGTAACCTGAAGGAGTGAAACGTTAAGGTTTGTCCCAAGATATTTAGTGAATATACTGTGGTGGGTATTCCAAACGTAACCAAGAGGGTTACTCCCTACGTAAGATTGGTATGATTGCCTCAAGTTACCTTTTATGTCTTATGATTTCTATGATTTATTCATGATTTGATGAGGTATGTTAAAGTGCCTATGTTTTAAGGGTAAAGTATGATTTCATTCTTATGTATATATGAACTCAAGTTTCCTTTCCATATTTTTATAACCCTTACTGAGCTTTTTATGCTCATCCCAAGTTTTTTATTTTAAATTTTTTTCACAGGTCAAGGGAAAGGTACATGATATGATGATAGTGTCAAGGAAGTGTCAAGAATGAATCCATGCATTATTTTTTAATATGTTTCCATTAATGGGAAAAAATGAATACAATTTTGTTATGTTACCACTTTGTTCAAATGTGGAATGTAATGCAAGTTTTATGATTTAATTCTCTAAAACTCTAAACCTGAAAATATCCTCAATGTGTAATCTTGTAATAACTCAAGATTAAGTAAGGATTAAGGCTGGGGGCTTATAGTTGGTATCAGAGGTCAGTTTAGATAACTTTAGAGGTTAGGGTATTCTTTAAGCATAAGTAACATTACCATAATGGTTATGATTTCAGAAAGAGTCCTAGTTTTAGATAAAGTGAATGAGTAAGTGTATCCTAGTTTTTATCTTCCACATTAGTACATGATGGTTTTGTTGATATACTCACACTGACCTTTTTGGTTATAGTAAATGGCTGGATCTAGCAGGCACCAATGTAACAGTGGATATGAAGGAAACTGTGACAGTCTTTTGAGCGAGCAACTGAATGATATGGGAGCTGCAATGAGAACTATTGTGTTTACCCTCATCCAACTATCTGGAGTCATGATTGACCACCTAAACCTTGGTGATTTCTTTAAGGCATCATATATGCGATAAAAAAGTCCCTACGGAACTACAGGAAACAATCATAAAGGTAAGTGTGTTAAAAAACCTATGTGTCAAAGATGTGGAAAGAAACACCATGGAAAATGTTTCAAAGGGACAGAAATATTCTATAGATGTGGAAATGAAGGTCATAAATCAGGAACCTTCCATGGAAAAAGGAAGCATCCTGTTGACTCGAGGAAAGGGAAATAAGTTCTTTCTGAGGGATCAATTGAATGTTTTAAATGTGCTGTGCATGGTTATTATGAAAACACATGTCCTATGAAGAAGGTTCATGAATGGGATCACCAAGATCGTACAAATATTTGTTTACCAATACCTAAAGTCATTCTGATTGAGGATGAAGAAACTGACAATGACCAATCAAAGGTATGGATTATTTAAAAACTTTTTTTCCTATTTTGGAATATTAGGATATGATTCATGATTTTTTTATAGGAAAGAAGTATTTCAGATTAAGTTGTAAAGGAATGGTTGATGGATCATGGAGAATGTTGAATGAGTAAGAAGTCAACATTTGTGGACTTCAAGATTTATGGTGAAATTCTTAAGAGTATTAAGTCTCTTTTGATGATGGGGTTACATTAGAAGACATTTTATAGTATGTGTAACCCTGATGTTTAATATATGAAAATTTTATTCAAGGAATAGTTATCTGTTCTTTTGTGGACATAGTTATAAAGAACCATTTGGGTTTATATGATCCATACTTTTGAGGTAATTATGGGTTACTATATGTTATGATGGAAGTGAAAGGAATGAGATAAAATTGAGGTTAAATTATGTTATGGTTATTTTTTATGATTTTATATATTTTTGGTGAATGATTTTAGAATTATATAGTTTGGAAAAACGACAACATGCAGACCGTTTGACAACCCGTCGTGTCGGACAAAGCTGCGGGAATCGAACCCACAACCAAAGTGCAACTGGTATTTATCACCTACTATTGGACTACGTGAATTCCCTGGTTAGTATGAATTATTTTTTTTAGTTAGGTGACTTTATGAATTAAGAGTTAGTTTATTTTGGGTTATTTATGAAAATTATTAACCTATCATGGAGGATATGTGATTAGGTTAATTACTTTTCAGTACGAGACTTTAGGAGAAACTGATGTTGTTTGGAGATAAATTTTACTATTTAACTTGGAAGACTATGTGACTAAATCCTTCAAATATTTGGGTTTCAATCTTATTTTGGTTTACATTGAAGAATTTTATGGACAAATTTTTTATTGAATGGTCCTCGTTGAACATTGGGTTTTGTTGGAAAAATTTTGGAGATTAAGAATAGATTTTTTTTATAAAGGGTTACCCTTTTCTGGATTATCTGATCTTTTACTAACCTTTTTAGTTTTGGTTTTGGTTAGAGTCTAAAGACATGGGAAGTATATAGTTCTCTTTTGTGGATTAGGTGATTCTCTAGAAATTGATTATAGTACTCTTAATGTGTACAAGTCTTCTTAAATACTCGTCTTTTGGAGAAATATGAGTTTGATTAAGGAATCTAGTAAAAGTTGAAAGTCTACATGACAAGTAAGTATGTTTAATTATCATTTAGTTAAGATCAAAAATAAATTCCTCAATGAATAGTAACTTAAAACAAAAATGTTGTCTGTTAACTTTTCCTACTGAGGAATCGAATATCGTTTAACCCATCACAAGTTTGTGATTCTGTTATGGTTAACATTATCCTAGACATGTTTAATATCACTCTCCATCAGAACATAACCCTTTTTTTTCCTCCATGTCCATATTGTCATACTTGGAATCCTAGTATGGGTTAACTCGGGTGACCTTTGTACTTATCATTCTTTATTTTAAAGTGATTGTTTTACTGACTCTTGTTCTGATGTGGGATTTTCAATGAAGTTTCCAAGCCCAATTTTAAAATTGCGAGGACGTAATTCCCAAAAGAGGGGAAGGATGTAACACCCCAGGTAAATAAAGAGTATGAAATTTTCACATTTATCCATATTTTTGAATAAAATATTAATATAACTTTAAAGGGGACTCTATGCTCGATGGCGTACCCAACACGCTACAACGAGTTTCTTGGGAATCGTACGTTGCACTATAATAATAAAATAATATTATTTTAAATGGTATTTAACACATAGCTGTTGTGAATGCAGGAATAAATAGAACTGGCTAATAATTGATTATATATGTTTGTCAAATATTTTTACGTTTTACAATAAATGTTAGAGGATTAAAAATGCGAATGAATCCAATTTTAAGCGTAAACATTCTAATATTCTTTAAAAGGTCGATTAACCGCCTTTTGATGGCGACGCTCTTTTAAGTCCACTTTTTTACAATTTTATGTTTTATATTTGACAAAATAAAATTCTTCTTTAGAATCGGGACATCAAAATTTACTTTGTGTAAATTTTTGGTATTTTTCCGAAAAAGTTCAATTTTTAATGAATAGTTACAAATGTTGTATTTTAATAAAAAACCTCTTTTTAATATAATTTATTTATATGATTACATTATCTTTATAATTGGGTTTAAAGTGAAATTAGAATATATTTCTACCATTTAATCAAGTAGTGGTCATTGGAAATAATTTCACATTGAAATTTGTCTTAAACTAGTGCCAATCTACTAATATATATTGTTTCATAAAAACACGCTATTTGTTCTGACAGTGGGAATTAATTATTAAATTAATTAATGCAACATATATGTTATTAATTTTGTAAAATAGACAACATTTTTGAATTTTGAATATCAAATATTTCTTAGGGTGAATTTTTGATAATTTTCTGAAAAACTTTAATTTTTGATGAATAGTGAAACCACTGAGTGATACTTATAAAAACTGATTTTCTGTTTAAATGAAAACTTTCAACCTTTGTATTTTGAATTTCAAAAAATCCTACATACATGGTTTTCATTAAGAAGTAAAATGTGGTTCAATGGGATTAAAATATTTTTTTGTTGAATAGTAACTTATTAAGTTTTAATCGCGATTACATGTAATTAGTGTAGTTTAAGGTAAAAATAATGTTTTAATAATATGAAATGACCTAGACACATGACCTAACCTCCTTGGATGAGTAATGGCCGAACTATAAAATACATGGGTCAACATGGGGACCCCATGGAGCCACTTTGGTTGGAAAATGACATAAATAACTTTTTATTTAATGTTAAAATTAAAATGACACAAACTTGAGTTGTTTTACTAAAACAATTTTTAAATGGGGTTATACAAGTCATATTCTTGACTATAAATAGTCATATGAAATCTAAATTAATTTCCTATGTCATAGTATTTTTTTTATACATTAAATAAATTAAATTATTTATGACATCATGATGATGCAGCGATGACATCATTATTTAACGATTTAAATAAAATTGGAAGATAATGTAAAATCTAAGACCTAAACATGTCCAAAACCTATTTTAGGGGTGGATTTCAAACCCTTATCACCTTATCCTCGAAACACTTCATTGTGGGACCATTGAAATCCGAAACTCATTCTAAAATAAAGTAACATTTTTTACATTCCAAGAGTTCCCCTCCTCTCCTCTTATAAAAGGCCCCCACCTCTTCCTCCTTACCCACACTTACAAAGCCTTTGGCTCAGACAAACCCTGACAATTTTGTCTCTCCACATCCCTATCTAACTCTTAGATGCCTCACTTTGGTCAGAAGTCTTTCCATGGAAGCCTTTGAGCTCAAACCAAAGGGAGTTACCCGATTTTAAGGCAATGTCATCACTTGAGTCCTTTTGTTTTATTTTGCTTCTCCACCCCCCTAAACTCTTTTTATTCGTTTATTTAGTAACAAAACAAGTATCTTAAATATAATAGGATGTTTTTATGTTAAGTATTCGATCTACACTTACACACACCTTTGTCTAATGGTTAAAGAACATACTGTTTTTGTGGATGGCGAATTACTGCCTCACAAAACGATGATTGTTCAATCTTCTATTAACACCTTTCATGGTGGCCATTATGATGTCACTGCATTTCTATATGACATATAATATGTTTATTTTTTCCTTAAGCTTCTGTATTTTTCATTTATGTCATACCTTTATGGCTTCCATTATGGGTATACGCGATATCTTTATTTTAGGAAGTGCAGACTACCGCCCCCTCAAAGTGATTAGATTCGTTAATACCATATGTGGGATGTATAAAGGATATATTTAGTGATATTATATATGATGCCATACTGGAATTAAAATAATATTATTTATAATTATGTTTTAACTCCATTAAATATGAAATAGAAATGGAAGTAGCATTCATGCGTACGTACGGATTACCGTCTCCATGAACGGTGCATTTTATTTCTTAACTCTAAATGTTATAAAATATAATAAATGAATGAATATACTATATATATATGATATATATTATATCTACATACTGAATAAAATTCTGTATATAATGGATATTTTACCACATGAACAACTTGTAATTATAAAGAGTATTTTTAACTCAAGTACCAATGATCGTTAAAACGACCGTTATTAACTTAAATAATAACATAGTGTTCATGACATGATAATAAGTGATATAAAAGGAATAATTAACTTGAAAAGGGTTCTTAAGGAATTAGAAATTAACTCAATTTTATAATTCATGAGATTAAAGAACGATCGAGTCAAGTCGGACCCGAGGTAAGGGATCCAACCTCTCTCTTTCTTTTTAAGTACACTCTTTTATGTAATTACTTTTAAGATCATCTTTCTTATGATTGGGATGTTCTTTTATATTACTCCTACTGTAATTTTTATGTTCATATTATGAGGGACCCTATTTTCTCTCTCCAATCCATTTTGGAAGTTTTGAGTGGCATTGTTAGGCTGCCGAATATTCGTAAGAGATCTAACCTCTCTCTTTCTTTTTAAGTACTCTCCTTTATGTCACTTCTTTTAAGATCCAATTTGTTATGATGGGGGATTTTATTTTATATTAATATTTCAGTAAATTTTATTGTAATATTATTAGAGACCCTATTTGATCTCATCAATCCATTTTTGGAAGTTTTAAGTGGCGTCGTTAGGCTGTCGAATCTTCGTAAGGGATTTTTCATCTCACTTTTAGTCCCGTGAGATTTATGCTACATTTTACACCATTTCCTTTTAGTGGTGTTTGTACTTCCCATTATTATACTCTTTGTGTAATATAATTTCATTTATGGGTATCTACATATTCATTTTATGACCCTTCTTCAATGGGGTGTATGTTTCAAAAGTTACCCAAGTCGGTAAGGGAACCTTTCACCGTCCTCTTTTAAAAGACTTCCATTGTTATGTCTTTTAATTCACATACTATTATGTTGGGATATGATCTTATATATCATTATTGATGTAAATTTTATGTCCAAGTGATGAGGAACCCTTTTTATCTCTCATCATCTCTTTTTCTGAATTTTTATGTGACGTCGTTAGGCTGTCGAATTTTTGCAAGGGAACTTCTTAACCCAATTTTGATTCATTGGGATAAAATTTTACTCCTTGAATATGTCGTTCTATGAATATGTTTGAATGTAATATGATTGTTTTGCACTTAATATCCACTTATATTTGGTGTATTCATTTGTCACACATAATTATGTAATTGATTTATCCTTAATCCAAGGATACTGTCTTTGTATGGGACTTCGTCTCAATCTCCTTTCATTGAGGAATATTTTGTTTTATACACAACCTACTTTTATACGGTGTATAAACCCCTTTTAATTTTACATTTTTCGAAAAGGAATCTTTTTATACGAAGAGTTCTACTAAACGACAAAAGGGAATGTTTTTGTCGTACGTATGCGGCGACAACGACTTCTCCGCCGTCGTGACCATTATTTGAGTTTCGGCTTCCTATACAAGCAATACCTTTTTTAATGAAAAATAAATACCATGTTTTACTTTTATTTTATTATGGTATTGAAAATGGTTTTCATAATGTTTTTATATCAATGTGTGGTATTGATATCTTGTGATTGAAAAGTGGAAATGTTATGTTTCCTTCATGCATGTTTTTATGTGATACGATTATGTTATGGTTCTTGGGCATTATTATGATGACGGGTGGTTCCGTGATAAACTAAGGGCGAGTGAGCCCGATATAGCTCTCCAATGCATTGGGTAATGCGAATGAGTGAAACGTTAAGGTTTCTCCGAAGAGATTTAGTGAATATACTATGGTGGGTATTCCAAACGTAACCAAGAGGGTTACTCCCTACGTAAGAATGTTATGAATGCCTCAAGTTACCTTTTATGTCTTATTATTTCTATGATTTATTCATGATTTCATGTGGTATGTTAAAGTGCCTATGTTTTATGGGAAAATTACGATTTCATTCTTATGTATATATGAACTCATGTTTCCTTTCCATATTTTTATAACGCTTACTGAGATTTTTATGCTCATACCAAGTTTGTTTTTGAAATGTTTTTCACGGGTCAAGGGAAAGGTACATGATATCATGATAGTGTCAAGGAAGTGTCATGAAAGAATCCATGATTTATTTTTTAATATGTTTCCATTGATGGGAAAAAATTAATACAATTTTTTTATGTTACCACTTTGTTTAAATGTGGAATGTAATTCAAGTTTTATGATCTAATTATCTAAAACTCTAAACCTGAAAAGATCCTCAATGTGTAATCTTGTAATAACTCAAGATTAGGTAAGGATTAAGGCTGGGGCCTTATAGAGTATATGTGAAACATTTTAAAATTGGGTTTTATTCTTTTTCATGAAGGTAGATATATTTACACTCATTAAAACACATGGACTTTTGCTTTTACATTATCTATACTAGAATATAATATTTCATAGATATTTTATGATATGGGATTTCTTACATATTTATTCTCATAAAAGTATAATATTCATTGCATATATCACTTTTGATTTATTAATTTTATAATCATTTCCTTATATAAACATATCAATATTTTTGTATAAATATTTTTAAATATATATGTGTGTGTGTGTTATTTTTTATTTTTTGTTTCATATTGGATTGATGGTTTAAAACATGAGGGATTATAATTTTCATTAAATTTATACAGTATTTTATATTTTCTATCTAGGTGTATGTGTTTTTTATAATGATAGTCTTTCATAGAGTAAATATAAATCTAAATAGATTTTTTCCCATCGAAGAATATATGGTGACAGGTAGTGGGTTCAAAGGCATGCCATAATGGTACATTATGACTATGTAAGAATATATATGAGTGGAGATGAAAGTAATGTAAAGTTAAAACATGTAAAAGTAAATATATGTGGCAATATAATGGGAAAATAATTAGTGTATAAGATTAATAGATAAAATAGGACAAATGGGTATCATTTCCATCTATTTCTATATTATTGAAAATATTATCATTCAATTCAAGTGAACAAAATTAAATTATTTTGCATATTTTTAACATTAACATATGGGTAATTAATGAGGTATCATTCAATATATTTTTACAAGATGAACCCTTGTGGTGGGGTGAGATCTTGACTAGTTAGACCGTTGGGGTGTGGGTAATTTAATGACTCTTTAAACCCCTAAAACGTCATATATTATTATTGAATTTTTATTGTTGAAAATGGGGTTTTTGTGGTTTTTTTAATTCATATAGGGGGGATGAATTTGGTTATTTGTGATATTTCTGATATTATTGTTAATTTGGATGGTATGTCCACTATGTTACAGTTCTCATAAAGTTATATATTCATTAATCAAGAAATTTTAACCATGAAATTACTAATAGTTAATGATTATTTTTTGATGATATAAACCTAATAAAATGTTGATAATATTATGAGGATTAAAAATTAATAATTGGGAAATAAAAAAATATTTACATCTTTTAATTACAAGGATCTCAAAAAAAAATTAAAAGTGTAGAATTTAACACATAATTGGAAATAATGAAGGAATTATGGAAAGATTTCCTCTATAAAAGGACACCATCTCTTTCACATAACACTACTAGAGTGATCATGATTATCAATTATTGATGATCTTGAATTTCAAATTTCAACTGATTTATTGTTTATAAACTATAAATGTTTATCTATTTTTTGATGATTGATTAATATTCTCTCTTGTTCTGTGTAATAAGAAGGAAGATCGTGTGGAATTGTCACAAATTATTAAATACCCATAATATGTATAATTAATGAATGGGATTTTATAATATTATCATATTGATTTTAATATCATATTTTCCTTAGTTAGTAGTAAAACAATGTTGATTAAATTTCATTTTATAGAATACTAAAATTCTTAATATTTTTTCTTCATCAATTCAAAATAAAACAAAATAAGATAGGGATTCGAAATTGAATTTTTTTAATTTTTCAAGGGTACTCCTTATGATAGATGTTAACAATAAATTTTATAATATGGAAATTATCTATACACATTGTGATGATGTTGATTTTTTAAATGAATATTAAATGGATTCCTATATTAGGATATTAAATTATTGAAAATATGAATTGAATTTATCATAATGATATTATATAATAACATGTCCATTTAATAGTCTATCGGTTGAATTATTTTCATAATATAAAATGTCATAACAAATAATAAGAGAATTATATTTATGTTTAATTGAATATTATTTCTTATAAGTAGGGAAATAGAAACATAGTATTTCATAATATTTGGGTTACTCATATAAAATATATTTAGCAAAAAATAAAAATCATGAATATAAGAGGATAATAAAATGGGGATAACGAACAATAGTATTATTACAATTTAGGGAAAAATTAAAGCCCACAAATTAGTGGTGATGATATTCCATATTTACATAAACAAAATTTAAAATTTTATTTTAGAGGATAGTTATATAAAATAGTAATCAATTATTTCTGGATTTTTTTTCTAGTATCAATAGAAAATACACATGACATAAGGCATAATATTAGAAATAAAATTATAGATACTATTTTTTCAATTTGGAAGAATATTTTATCTTATATATAATTGAATGATCAAGATAAACAAATAGAAAATCCAAAGTAAGATCAATTTTTAAAAGAAAAGTGAATTTGAATTATTATAATATGATAGATTTTTTCAAAAGTTCATATCAATATTTTGAATCAGCCTATATATGTATAAATGATAGTAGATTCACAAACTATTTGGATTCTACTGGTGAAAAAAATATTTAAAATAGGCTCATTGACGGGAGGAAAACACAATTGGATGTATAGTGTTATAAATATTTTCTATAAAGAAAATAGAGGAAAGTGATGATTATTAATATTTTAAGAAACAATATATCTAATATATATCTATAATTAAATTCATTAATGATTTTTATCTTACAGAAGAGGATAATATTAGTTAATTTAAGATAATTATTATTTTATTACACTACATACCACCATAGTCAATGGAATAAAGTTATTTGAACATAGTAGTCTTATTATTATGTGTATCACTCTTAGATGTGTAATTTATGATTTCATATATTATAATGTTTTATTAAAATAATATTTAATATTTCCATAACAAAAATATATATTCCTAGGTAGTGTAGATTGGATCCATCAATTAAAAAATTTCTTTGATTTATTAGTTTATAAATAAATATGAATTGTGATTATAAAAGGCTTATGGACCTATATGATAATGAATAATTCTGGTTTTTACTACTCTCTTATTGTTTTTTATTGTTTTTGTTTTTTAGAAAATTTGATGAATTGATATATTATATTAATTTTGGATATGTATTAATAAAATGATGATATCCTATGTTTTATGTTTATATATTATAATTTTAGGAAATTAATTCCTTTGATATTTCCTCACCCATGCTCCCATTATTAATTGGATTTTTTATATAAGTGATCATGGGGTTTGATTACCAAAATCATGATTTGAAATATTCTAATGATAATTATAATACTAAACCTATGAATCATTTCTAATACATCATCTTTAATATTATTTTCATCAATATTATCTTTTTGGTTTTCTTTATTATTATTGTTTTGGTTTCTGGTATTTGTTTTCAACTTTTTATTTTTGAAATTATTAAAAAAATACTCACATATGAATGAAACCCAAATTCAACTAATTTTTTTTTTTAATTTCTCACAATAAGAAACCAAAAATCATCCTCGTATATATGATATTTTTGTTTATAAATAACATAGCTAAAATTAAGATAATTATTTTCCAATCATTATATATAAAAATGTTTATTTAATTGTTTAATAGCTATCTAGACATAGATTTTAGATCAATGTAATTTTGAAAATGAATTAGGACAACCATGGGTTCTCAGTTAATGGATAATATTTAACTAGTTATGTTGACCATAGGAATGAGTTACAATATATATGATACTAGGTTAATAAATGTTAGTTTTACAAATTTAGTGATTTCGAGGGTGTCTTTTGATATTATATTATTTTCATTGTGGTTTTCAAATACCAATTTACTTATATTAAATTGTTATTATTGTTTTACGTTATCATATTAAATCCATATTCTCCTAAATTCCAATTGAGCTTCATATTGATGAAGTTATTATCCAATTTCATCATCTTTTCCTCTTACTTATTTTTTCATATCGATTCAATCATTTTTCTAATACTTTTGTTTGCATTTTTCATTAATTTACATAATCCATTTTGGTTTGTTTGTTTTAATGTTTGATAATCTCATAATATATATATATATATATATGTCACCATAGGTGAATTATGACATTAATTTATTGAAATGGGTATCTGTGTATATTTTTATACAATATGGATAATGGTAACTAAATTTATAGTACTTATGTATAATCCAACGAATCCACAAATAAATTGAAACTTGGTTAGTTTTCCAATTTTACCTTAAGTAAAATTATTTTGAAGTATAATTAATATTAGAATAACAAAATATGATTTATTTATTTAAAACAATTTCATGTCCATATAGAAAATATTCTTATGAAGTCATATTTTTTATAAAAATATTCCATGATATATTTATAAATGGAAAGTTTTATTTTTCAATATAGGTGATACCTCACTTCAATTATTTTCAATAATTTTAATAATGATTTAAAATATTTTTTTAATAAGGTATTTTTTAAATATCAATTATATATTGATCATTCAATATTATAATATTTAATAAATTATTAAATTAATTTTCCTAATTTTTCACTATATAGTAATTATTTTAAATATTTGTTAATCTTATTTTCTAATAAAGGGAAAAATTTTACTTGCTATAATGTTTTATATGATGATATCTATTATTAATATTAATTATATGATTTCTAATTATAGTGAAAATTTTAAATGAATATTATTCTATATTGGGGAACTCAGTATAGTTGCAATGGTAAAGGACTCACTTCTACATATTCCACCCATGGTATGTAAGGGAATCATATATAAGAAACCAACCGAGACCAACTGGAGAAGTCTCCCAAAATAATCTTCTATATATTGAAGTAGAAATTATGGAACCAAAAACCAACATGATGTAAAAAATAAGGAATAACTAGAGTATAGTGTAGATGAAATTATAACATCCATGAGTCCAAAAATGTCAGTCCATAAATTAAATAACTAGAATTATAAAATTAGACATGATAAACCAGACCATGTGTGACCATCCTTCACTGACATTCCATCCCTCTACAAATATGAACAATGTGATAAATATGAATGTCACACAATTCCCTTCACTTCTATTGAGTCCTTAAAAGGAATATATATTGATGTCCAAAGTAAAAAAATATTTTTTTGATAAAAATTAATTATAGAATAATACCGAATAATCTATACATGTTATGATAAAAAATGAATTAGTCATAAATTTAAACAAATCCATTAAATAAAATCATAAAAAATCATTTTTTAGAAAAATACAAAGATTTTCATAATGAAGACTATTCTAAATATCCAATAATATGTAAATAATAAAAGTATGGAAAGATGATTACACCAATGTATAAAATTGTTCAAAATAACCATGAAATAAACCATCATTTTATAAACAATCCATAAATGAAAATAATGATCATTTGGGCTTTGACATATAGGTATACAATACATACATGAATAAAATTCCCCACACTGGGACAAAGATGGATGAAACAAATATAAAGAATTGTCTGTTTTTAGACAGTAATATATCATAAAACATCTTGTGGAATTACATATATTAACAGTGTAATGAATATTCAAATAATCCTATGTTTACCCAATGTGTTAGATTTTGAAATGTCATTTCAAACTAAAATCTCTATTTAGTGATTTTAATAAAATTATCAATGAAAATAAACTATATTTAATGAAAAAACATTATGAAACATGTTTCATTTCCAAAACAACATCTATTCCCATTCATAATCAATCAATTTAAGTTAACAACCCAAAGGATATGGTTGAAACATATGAAATTTTATGAATTATAAAAACTATTAAAGATAAAGATTCTAATAGGTAGGTGGAGACCAGGTTTTCTTCAGAAATAGAGACATGATATATGAATATATTCTTTGCAAGGACAATGACTGATGATGAACAGAAAAATATCCATATAAAACCCAAATTTATCAAAATCTGATTTGTAAATGTATAAAACTATGCTACCTATACCAAAGGTACTAAAGATACCAGATGAAAACTTACTTGGGGGAAGAAACAAAATCATCATTAATATAAAACACAAAAAAATATATTCGAAAAAAATAAAAAAAACACATCAGGAGATGTAGATGGCTTCATGAAAGAACCTATATATAGATAATGGGAGAGATCATATGTGTAGTGTGATATAACCTGATGGGATTAATGGAATCACAACATTATCCATTTCATTATAGAATAAATAACCCATAACTCATATACAATGGATAAATTTCACATTGAATTCAATTAATCCCTAATTATGACAATATAAAAGAAAATAAAATTTTACAGCATAATGTTTAGTTATTGTGAAACATTAGACTTTATGTCCGGAATGATTTTTTATTTGAAACTAATTTATTACGTCTGCCTATGGTTTTACATATATTAGATTAGTGGTATATATAGAATAAATTTCTCATGTATTAAGTACCATAAAAATAATCTTCCTATCAATTACCTTGAACATAATAACCCCACAACATGGTTTTTTCATAGTTATACCCATACTCCAATAAAAAAACATACATAAAATTATGATATTAGGTTATTTACCCTATAAATTTTATTTATCACAAAAAAAAATCAATTGACCCAAATTAGAATATGAGCCAACATTGTGTTACAATATCCCAACCACAAACACTTTATACCCCCATAACTTAATCATGATCCAAGAATCATAAAAAAGAGAAGACCACTAGTGTGTCATCATCTATTCCAACTCCCACATCTCATGGATATCTAATAATCATTATTAGAATACACTAAACTAAGGAACTATTTTACAATTAATTGAATTCTACAACTAATTTATATTTTTAATTAGATTCCCAACCATAGTGGAGTATGAATCAGATGAAAATCTCCCCATTTAACGACATAAAATTGAACAAGTTGATACATACTCAGTTAGGATATAAGAAACACATTGTGGATTGAAGTCAAATAATATGATAAGTCAAACCAATAACACATATTTTCGTGTCATCCAATAATCTATATGGGGACAAAAAACATCGATTCCAACATACAAAATCTTTCCAACTAATGGTTTCACAAGAAGGATGAATCTCTTATAAAAAATAATCATAAATATATAAATGTATTGCTTGATAATATTAGTATGTATTAAATTTCAGATGACGTTTTTACCTTGATCAATTTCCTCATGATCTAATTAATTTTTCATTTTCACCAAAAAAAAGTCTCAGTACAACTAGGTACCTCTCTTTTTATGCTACCAAAAAAAGGGATATATTCATGGACACCTATAAAAATCCAAAAAGGCAACCATTTTGATCTATGCCTGAAAAATATTTTTAAAGGAAAACTCAATAGAACAAAAAAGCATTCCAATGACCAATTTCTATCAAGAAGATAATCATGAAGTATATCCTAGATAACTTGTGTAGTAATAAGTTTGTTTCTATAAATCAGTTGATTATTTTATGGATTATATTTCATCTCGGGATCCATCAAGTCCATAAAACCATTCCAAACACTATATTTGATACACCAGTCCCAAATAGAAACCACCACTTATAGAACACCAAAAATTATCACAATCTCTTCGACATAAATGTCCCCAAGATACCCTAAATTCATAATCTCATTGACTGTGATGAAATGAATAGATTCCAATGGTCAATCAATGATCACCCATATCAAATGATTCCAACTAAGAGTATATGATAAAATAATGATCATGTCTATATAAATCATGTCACATTTCCTTAATGGAATGGGATAATCCATCAACCAACATGATGGTTTGTTGTGATATGAAATAAAACTCTGAATAATAAGAAACAATGATACAAATTTTGATTTTGACCATCTCATCCTTAAATATCAATACCAACGTCTCCAAACATGATACATGATGGCGATCCTAGGGTGAATGGACCAACAAGAACATATCTCACTATACAATAAATACTACCTCATATCGAAATGAAAAATAAACACTATATAGAAATAGAAATATCTAACAGGAAACTAAGACCACTCACCTAAGGTCACCCCACCATAATGGATTCTATTAAACCACAAAAACACCGTGTTAGGTACCTACTTGAATAGAACCCTCTAATCCAATGATGTGTTAGCCATAATAAAATATAAATACAAGAACCCACCATTTCCCCCTATTTTAATGATAATAATAAGGAAAAGGGCCTCAGATACAACTCCTATACTAATTACATCCATTATTGTACAAGAAATTTCCATAATAGTTCATTTGTGACCACTATCAATTTTATTGCAGTATAAGAGAATAAAAATAAAATGTCTAAACACAATCAAACTAGTTCCTTTGTTACAAGATCAGATCCCAAAGCATCAAAATATAATTCATGCTCTTATGACTAGAACAATGAGTATACTGATCCTAAAATAGATAGTGATTCCATGATTTGAGGGCACACCTAACCACTATCAACTAAATATCAAGGGTAGGGAAGTTATTCACATTACATATTTACAAGTGAGAGAGGACGGCTACCACCTATTTCCCATGTTTTATGATAAAGCCCATTCATGTTATAGAAGCATCACAAAAAACATCATAAACCATACATGGTTCTAGAATAATAAAAAGTAGAGATGATTTTTACCTCATCATTAGTTTCATGATTGATCTATTTCATTTTTCATTCCAATCAAACATTACACCCTTAGGGGTTAAAGTCTTCAAAAAATGATGAATTATTGGAGAAGTCCGAAAAAAACTAAACGAAACAACCTGCAACCCCAAATGCATCTTATTTAAATCAAATATTTCGTACAATCCATGGAAATAAATTCTATATACTTTTTAGGATCCACTAATATTCCCATATTATGTTGAACATTCCTCAAAAACATTACTTATCAAATCTATAATTCATCCCTAAAAATCAAACCATAAAAATTATGTTTATTTAATGTTATTGGAATTTTTCCAAAATGGAACATGTGCTCCTGCTATGACTCACAAAAACAGAAAATACATCTAAAACCTATTCATATAAGAGTAGAAAAACTAATCGATGTTCTATTTCATCAACTGAACAAACACTTCCAGCGCATTAGTGAGCCTGAATGGAACGAATAGAAACTAAAAATTCCAACACGAACTCTTTGTTTTTTTCTATGGTATTACATATGTTAATACTTTCAACTGGAAGTATACTAACTGAATGAAATTTTTTGAAATCCAATTAGCCATTGTATGATGATCAAATAGATCACAAATATTTGGAATGAGATATTTTTTTGGTTGAAAACTAATTCATCATTATATAATAAATCACACATCTTAGGCTGCAATAAATTATCATAGAAAAGACAGATGTTGATGCAAATGTATACATTCTAGGATGAATAAATCCTTTATCATATAGATCTTATATATGGAAATTAATTTCTACCCACTCATATGGAAACATATAATAAGATAGAATATTAATATTCTTCATTCTATTTAACATTTATATTGTATACACATCCTCTATATATCACATAAAATTAGAAAAATCTATTTGGAAATACCTCACGATATGCACACACCACTTGATGATGTGGAATTATCAAACAATGATCATGGAAATATATGAACAGATCTAAAAATTGATTTGATATCACCATACTCTAAGGAACAATAATAACCACTTTCCCAAGCCTTGAATCCCAATCACCCTGAATGCGAAGACTTATTCTATACAAATATATAAAATAATGATGATGAAGATAAAAATTAATCACTTCCATAATTCAAATAATCCAATACATTCCAATAATCAAATTAATGATATTAAAATTAAAGACCATGATGTCCCACTCCAACTCATGGTCTACCATTGTGATTCATCATATTAGAAACTACAATCCTTGTTGAAAACAATTTATGAAAGATAAGTAAGGATCCCAGAATAATGAAATATGATCTGATTGAAATCCCAACATCTAAACTAACATTTATGATAATAAATAATGAGTAGTATATGTATTAAAATAAAATTCCCTATAGAATCTAAAATTAACGTTCTTCCTCTAGTAGTAGAAAACCATGATTTAGATTCCTCTACAACATCGACCAATTTTTAAATCAACCAATATAAAATCCTCCAAGAATGTTAGTGGACATATAAACACCCCTTTATCATATGTATAACACCCACCACCATTGGAAGAGTCTCTACAATCCTTCAAACCATTGTATATATTTGACCCATCATTATTTCCATAGAATATTATTTCCCAAAAAATTTGTGCATGTCTAGATTTTCCACAAAGATAAATAGTCATGGTATGATATTAAATTTTGTCTTGGTTTGACTATGCCCTCTAATTGGATTGAAAAAACCTTTTTTCACAATAAAGCCCCCAGAATGGGTCCATAAGAAAACTTTCAACCATTTTCCTTTATTTTCTAGACAGAAGATTCACCCTGGATAAAAATGTCACCTACTGAATCTCAACCAAAAACTATTTTTACCTATTCCTGCCTATTCTAGAGATATAATACTGACTACCTTACCAATTTTTTGAAGGAATATATAGATTATTATTGACCTATTATCATCACATAACTAAAACTCGAACATCATATCCTTCTGTTAATCCTCAGTGACTAGCCTTAATTCCAAGTCCTCCAACATAGCCAAAAAGGGTGAATAATATAGAATAGAATGCTACCCCTTTTCTAATTTGTTAAAATTAACATTATTAACCCATTATAATTTCAAATGACACAATTACTGGTAGAATAATGACTTGAATGTTTCCATGTTAAGATCATCATAAAACTTAGATCTTATAATAGAGTCTCATCAACTCCTCCGTAGCCCCTCATGTTTATACATGTATAACCAGTCATATATTTTTATAAATATTTACAATGTTTAATATCCTTAGAATTCCATATTTAAATTATTTAGATTCTCGGGGTCATTTGTTTCCACATAATATTTGTGGGTAGATTTTATTTAATTTTTTTTTCATGATCCATTGTTTGACCCCGGTTCCTAATACAAAATTGACCAGTAATATGAGTATTGTTGATTACATCTTCTTCCAAAGAATTTTCTCTCAAAGTATCCTTCTTTATAACCTCTCACATATATTCCTCACACTAATTTGGAAGACCACTTCAAATTGTGATTATCTAATTATCCCATTAAAATCCAATTAATCCTTAACAGATTCAAAAATCAAAAGACCAACATCATTTATCTATTCCAATTCATTAATAAAAAATTATTTTTATGTTGTTATGGATTTTGTTAATAATAAACTGAACGAAGATTTATGAAATTTTACATTTATATAATCCCCATATCAAATTTATTTAATTACCTACACAACCAAGTCTCAATATTTTCCAACAATTCTAACCACACATGATAAATTGGATTTTGACCCAAATGGGAGATGGATTGACCCATATTTAACAAAAATTATAAAAAAATACCCTCAATATGGAATTCCAAGACACTAAAACACACCCAGGTACTTTTATCAACAATTCATTTTTAAAATTCCCTTTTTAAACAAATTTGTAACATACCATCCTTGGATAACAAAACTATTCCCGCAAATTGGTCTGCCACAAGGTGAAGAACAAATTGAGGAACAAAAAACTATCCTAATTTGAAATATGAAAAGGTATAATACAACAGTAGAACAATAACGTAATATAATCATCTATTAAACCAACAATGTAATGAAAAATAGGCCAACAAAGAATAATAAAATAATCCTAATATAAATAAGCCCCTATGTGTCCATTCATCACCACAAAACCATCTATCTACAATGATGAAAAATAAGACATAACAGATTTCTACAAAATTACCATTACGTTTCATAAGACCTAAAAAACAACATCTATAACATGAAAAGGTGAAAAGAAGGATGTGATCAAAAATAAAAATATGATACCACAACTGAATCTATAATATTTGTATTATCAAGAAATCATTATTTAATGCTTTAAATCAAATAAAATAAACAAATAACATTCATAAATAAAATTTGTTTTCAAAATAGTCCATTGATTTTCATAAAACATTCCATCTTCACCAAATCCATGAATATGATGTTAAATTATTTAGTAAACCATTATTAAACCATAAAATAAGAGTGTTTTAAATTTACATGAAATAAAATATCATGTAATAAACAATACATTAATTAAAAAGAACACCATTTGAACTCTTACCTATTGCAGTACATGCTACACAGGAATGAAAATACCCATTATATCCCAATGGTTGATCTAAATAATATTTCTTCTAGTATAATTACATATGTCAAAGTGTCTTAAAACCCTTTAAGTAATTACAAGCATGATTAGTAACAATTCTCTATCTATAAACCAATGTTTACCTAATGATGTCATTTTTTCAAATTCACTTCTAACTAAAAACTATCATTCATATTATTTAGTCAAAATACCAGTTTCTACAAAATAATTTTAATAGAAAACAACTTTAAAAGCATGTATATTTTCCTGTAGATCTATTCAAATACTAAATAATCCAATTTAAATTATGATATGAAATATATGATGAAAAAAATAATGTAATTCATGTATTAGAACCACTTGTATAGATACACCGACCTGTCTAATAGAGGAAGCCAAATTTCCTTGGATAATGGAGATTATAAATAAGTAGATCAACCACCAAATGAAAAATAATTTTGAAAACCAATAAATGATCCATGGAAATTCAAAAATAATCACAACCCCGTCCATGTATGCATCCAACTTCATTGAAGCTAAAAACTGGGTAATAATATATAGCCTAAACACATACCAGGGAGAAGAGACACTTCCCTAATGGTGATAAAACATAAAATAAATTGATATAAAGGGGGAAGAGTCACCAGAAATGCACTAATAGACTAATATAGTGAGATTAGAAACCTATTCTCAATGAATGAGATATATGAGACTTGTTTCTCAATATAGAAATATTTTTCAAATTGATTTCTAGCACAAACCCATTCACTATAACTTTAAAACACTATAACTTTTATACACCAAACGACACATTTCCTTGGTTTAAATTAATTCAGATCAATCACCTTGTATAATAAAATAAGGAGTTGTGGTATAATGGTAATTTATAGTTTATCAGAGTATTTTACATCATACAATTTTTTTTCAATGAACTGATTCAAGGATTATCCTAGTTCTTAACGTACATCAAAATATATATAATTATGGTGTAAATTTATACAACTAGTAGTACAAGAAAATAGAAATCTGATGAAATGTCCAATTATCAACCTGAACCCTTCATGGATCTTGTTAAATTTATAAATGGATTTTACTAAAACAAGAAACAAAAAAAACTTATAGCTTATATCATTTCCACCCACAAATTGACTCATTCCCTTAAAAGACATCAATTTTCCCAAGTCAGAATTGGTTCCAAAAAATAGAGGGAATGAATTCCAGAAATAAGGTAACATGTATTTATATGGTGGCATGTTGTTTGGGTAATTCTATTTATCTTTATAAGAAATAAATAACTAACTAGTATTGTGAATTTTTATTGAAAAAAAAATATTTGGTTCATCCCACATATTCTATTATTCATTATTATTGAATGATATTTTATTATATATTTAGTATCTTTATGAAAATTATAATCTTAATGTTAATAAAACATTACATTCAATTTTTTTTATAAAAATAATGTTTACAAAAGTAGTGTTTTAGGGATTATAAATGACTAAATTTTATAATAAAAATTTTAGCATTATTTTTATCTATAAATGACTAATTTAATTTTTTGGTATCATCACGATAATGAAGGGTACAACACAAATTATACAATAATTTTCTTATTTAAATATGGTAGAGAAATATGTACTTATTATATCACTTTTCAAAATCCTAGTCAATTATAGATTATTATATCGAAGGACTATATTACCATGAAAATTTCTATTAAGGTTGATGTTCTATTATAATAGTGGGTCTCTATTGTCTAGAATTTTGGTCAAAGAAATATCTAACCCTATTATGAAATAGTTGAGAAAACATAATTATTATAAAATGTTTTCTTATTGGTCTAATTTAGAGTGCTAGAAATGATTTCACAATGTAATAGTGTATTAATTTATATAACAACTTTTTAATGAATATGAATATATGGACGAATTCATAATTTTTAGTTCCATGTTGATATTGAATATTTATCTCTCATCCGAGTTCTATGTCATTGTAAATGTTTTGTATTGGGTTTCATAATGTATTTGAGACACATGGACTCTATGTAATATCTATGAGTATCATTCCCATACTTATTTTTTCTATATTGTGTTTTAATTTTTTTATAATACTACATTTGTTTACCAGTTGATTGTTATCTTGAACACTCATATTATATCAATTATAAATAAATATATCTTCTAATGTATTTGTTGTCATATTGTCTAATATTAATAAATTAATTCCTCATAGGTTACACACATATTCATTTATTTTAACCACTTTATGTAATTAAAGAAGTTATATATCAGAATCATTTATTTAGCATCATCATTAGTGGTATACATGATGGTGTTTTTGATTCAAACATTGTGGTGGGGAAATATTTAGTTGGGAATGAAAAATATTTTTTTTTTAGTAATTTCTAGTTTTATGTGTATATTAAGGTTCAATAGAGATAAGATAGTTTTAATGTAATATTATTTAGGATGATGAAATAAAAATATTGTTATAATCAATTTTTTATTATTTTATATTTTCAATATTTTACATTATATTATTTTTCATAATAATTATTCTGATGAAATGATTATTTAATTATTTATTATAATTATTTATTTTATTAACATGATGATAAATTATTTATGAATGGCTTTTGGGACACCCCTGTAAGTATTATTGTAGTTTTAATGATCTAGATTTGTATTTGAGATCTTATAGCACTTTTTTCCATATCTAGTTTTGGGTATAGAACGGAAATGACCTTTTGGGATTTCAAAACAAACTATTAATATATTTAACCAAGCTAAATATTTTGTAAGAACATGTTTTGATTTTATTTTAGAATTATATTAAATTTGGGATTACATGAATAATGATATCTGTATTGAGGGGTTCTTATTTTGATATTATATCCTATTCTAATAACATTTTGATAATTGAATTATTGATATCATGAATTATAATTATTATGAATGATTAAATAAAATTTTATTGAATGATTTTCTAGACATGTAATGAAATGAAAATATTTTTAATTGGAAAATTACATAATAATTGTTATATATTAGTTCAGGATTCACATATAGATATACGCTGTTTTTGAAAATAACTCTGTATAATGTTTTTATTTATGAGGTATATTTTTATCATTATTTCATTATGTGTTCTATGGGTATATTCACTTTTGGGTATTATAATAATATTATAAACACAAATTTCACCTATATATATTTCTTATAATGTTGTGAAGGGCGTAGATTTCATAAATTTTTTTTATTATTAAATTTGAAAAGTAATTTTTTGGATGATAATTAATTTTGATTTGGAAAAATATTATTCTTGGACTATATCAATCCATTTAAACACAACCAGTGAACAAATAATAGTGAAAAAAATTGTTCAATTATTATTTTCTAATTCATGATAATGAATATTGTATTAAAGTTATTATATTCTTAAAATTTAATTTCATATCTCTGATGTGATTTCATTGTACATTATAACATTATTATTCATTTGAAATGTTTTTGAATGAATGTCAGACTGAATTATTTTTCCCTCATGACGTGCGATTTTTTAAATTTTTTTTTCTTTTTTTTAATTTCATTGAAATTATATTAAATCATTAAATTGAAAAATTTAAAAAATCTAATTTGGGACGTTATTGGATTTTAATGAAGGAATTACATATATTGGTGAAATGTAGTTCAATAGTGATTTTTATGTTACCATTATTTTTTCAACATAATACATTAATTTATTTTTTTAATATTTAATACTAATTAAAAGATTTAATATTTTTGTTTTTATATAAAAAAAGTTCATATTTATATTGAGATTTTTAAGTAATTTAATATGTAAAATAATTTATCCATTAGAATATTGAGTATGACCTGATTATTTTATTTATGATCTATATATTGATTTATTAGTTGTATAAAAATTGGATTTACAATTATGAAATGATTGGCATGAATCCTTTATATATTTGGCCATTTTAATAGCAATATATGGAATGGAAATATAATATTTATTTGTATATCATAGAGTGGTGTTTGAACAATAGTCTCTAAGAGCTCTTCAAGAGAAATTGGTGGAGACTATACCATTAATTATTGAATCAGTGAATCATTAGTTTTTTAGGTGTATGGTTATGATAATAAATGAATATCTTTTTTTAGTGCATGATATTTGGTGGAATATTAGGGTATTTATGGTTTCTACATATAAAATTTCAAAATTTTATGAAAATCTAATATATATATTAAAATATGATTACTTTGATTGAAAATATCATTTTCTATTAAAAAAAATGGTTCTTTTATTGATATATGATTTGAATTAACTACATTGAATATAAAATCTCTTATCATACAAGTGGAATTATATGTATAAAAAATAATTACATGATATATTTATATGTGTATGAAATATCTATATATTCATTACTTAATTTTATTTAAAAAAACTTAATCATGGAAAATACTATATGATCATGAATAAATTAATATATGATGATGAAAAAGTAATAAAAAATAAAAAATAAAAAAAATTATATAGTTTTAAATATGAAATTAAGATATTTAATTTTACAATTCATGAGATTAGACGATTATCCAAGCGAGTTGATAATTAGAAAAGGGAACTCCATAACAATACTTTTTATTCTATTTTCTATCTATATTTATATATATTTATCACTCTCTTCTCATAAATTTTTTTTCAACATTATATTAATATTAACCCTCTATAAAAGTATATATAGTTCAATTTCAATTTTATTAATATATATATGAATGTGTTTTTAGTTCCCCGATTTTTTAGTTTAATATGAACCCTTAAAAAAGAATTTATTACTATTATTTATTTTCATATTTTTTAATGTAAATAAATTTAAATTCATGAATTTGTTAAAGGATATCGTTACATTATTATTAAATATGCCAGTTCTTTTCTTGTTTAAATAAAAATCATATTCTTTCTTCTCTATTACAAATAAATTTCCAACAACTAGTAATTTTTCATGGGGTTTTTTAATTGTCCATAATTTCATTGAAATTAATTATATGTATTCTATATTATTTCGGTATTTATATGTTTTTTTGGTGTTTATTCAAGGAAAAATAATGGAGTAGAAACCATAAAATTTAGTAGTTACATCAAGAATAACTATTACTATACGTCTGGTATCATTATCAATTTTCTAGAGTATAAAAGAAATAGCATTATAGTGTAGTGATCCCTGAAATATTGATTATGAGATGGGTTTTGTTAAGTTTGAAAATTTGGTAATTATTTTTGAGGTGTTTGTCTATTTAGACATATTTTTCTCAATATAGTAGAATTTTTTATGGCATGAAGAGTCTAAATGATTTATTGGTTTAATAATATATTCTCTTATGGTATGAATATGGTTGTTGTGGTAATATTGATAGATATCTATTATTTTATGGTTTTTCAATTTGGGGATGTGTTAAACCACATGTGCTGTGTTACAGAATCATAATTTTCAACACCAAATATAATTTTTTTTCAATGCACTTTGAGGAGATGTGGGAAAACACTATAAAAAATTAGGTTACAACTACATACAAAGAGTGCTCCCAAATTTATTTAAAATTATTATGATATTATTTGACTTACAAACTCATTATAACCCCAAGTTAAGTGTACAAGCATGAATATCTAGACCCTCGTCGATATGTTTGTCAAAGTTATTATCCATTCTATCCATTATTTTTATAAATTACTCCTTGTCGGTTATAAATTTATTTAATCCCCACACCAGTATTGTGTATTTTTTTATCCACTCATCGTACTTTTCATTGGTATCAACTCGAATCTTATTTAATAATTTATTCCAACCTCCGGTTTTGTGGCCTTGAAATGAACAACATTTTAACGAATATATTCATTAGAATGATTAAAGATCTCTAGAGACTTCCATTTGTCTTAATCCTCATTTCAGGTTTCCTCATTTTGTACACTACCTTTTGGATTTTTAAGAACAAGGTTATCGGTTAACCAGAAAGGTTGGAGACTCACTAATTTAATATCTGGAAACTCTACTACTCATGTTTCGGTTTCACCCTTCTTTGACATCCAAGAAGATCTAGTGGATGTTTTTTAGGTATGTTTGAGTAATCACTATAGTACCTAGAATTATTCCATCCCTTTTGAATTAGATCATATTTATATTGAAGGTTCCCTAGTTACCCCATAATGAGTTTACCTCCAAAATTCATATCCCCATAGGGAACCTGCTAATGCTCTATCACTAATTAGAGGGTCATTATCTCTATCAATCATCATTGATTATTCCATACATTTTAATTCACCCAATTTCATTTTTTTGGAAGTACTTTATGCCACCCTTTATGATTTTCATCTCATTTCTCAATTCCAACTAAAGATAGTAAATTGTTATAGGTCATAAGAGGTCTTGTTGCATCCTGCATACAATATGACACCATATCCATTGGATCTATCCTACATAGAGTAAGTGGCTCCATCCCCTATTTTTTCCAATCCAAATCTAGAATAATTTCAAATAAATGATGCACTACCCCTGCAAGAATATCTCCGTTCACAATAATAGGGTGACCTCCCAATTCAGTCTTCAGACTCTTGATGATATTAGTGACCTTTAGTTCATCCTATGACGTCAACAAGACACTTTCCTTATTTCTATGCATAAATTCCCCTAACTGAGCCCCCTAATCAACTAATGTATACTCTTATAAATAGATACAAATTTATTTCACAACATCAGTTAAAGTATTATAATGGATTGAAAAACAACTTGGAGCACCCTACATCCTCTGATCATCCCCTATGGCCTCATTCTATTTGGATCGAGGTGGTAAGATTAGGATTACACTATGATTGTATAGTATACATCAATTTTTTCATGGAGGAATTAATTTTTTCATTAAAACCCATGTAATAAATTAATCTAGAAATATTTAATTCCAAATATTTATGGAATGTAAATCCATCATATTATGATCTGTCCATTGTTATTTTGTGATCAGGGCCATCACATTGTTATTCTATATTTTCACGATTTAATTTAAAATTATGATTCGTTCTTAAATTATATAATATTAAATTGTTTAAATTTAAAATATAGGCTTCTTTTGAATAATATTTCATTTTAATAGGTTATTTAATTAAGTATTATTATTCATTGTCAAGGTGTGGGTGTGAACCTTTTATTTGAGGTGTGTTTATCTCAATTTTTTTGTATCTTTCTCTATTTATATAAATTATTTTTTTTTATAAAATTTTGGTTGTTAGTTTAATTAAGGTTTTTATTTCCTTATTTGATCTTTTATTAGTTATTGATGTGAATGGTGTTGTGGTTTATTCTTTTAGTTTGGAAGGCATTTATCACAAATTCATTACTTTTCTAATTTTGTACTGGATAATGAATTTATTAATATATTGGATTTAACAAATTTTTTATATATTTAAAATAAATAATGTAATAATAATTATATTTCAATCAAAATATTTATGATTTTTTTAGATAATAATGATAATGAACTATATATAATAGATTAAAGATGTAATGGGTGAGTTGTGGGTACTTAAAATTATTGAAATTATTTAATTTTTTGTTTATGATTCGTGAATAGTTCTTACAAATATGGATCACTTGCTTAATACATAATAACTATTGAGACACCCTTTGAAAATGGAATGTAGATAATGATTCTTCGAATTATATAAATGGATGTTCTAAATAAATGTTGTTCATGTATATTCACATGAAGGTAAAACAATATAAAAACATCAATGAAACGATGTTGTTTGATGTGGAATGTTGTTATTTACATTGATTATAATTGTTGTTTAGTTGTGTTTCATTTTCATTATATGGATATGGGACACAAATTTGTATTTTTTATTGTGGGAGTGTGTTATGGATACTATTTTAAATATTCTGGGAGATGATGTGTTCTTGTTGGTGATGGTGTGGTATTGATGATGTGGGAATTATGGAAAAATATAATGGTTATCATAGTGAATTCATTTATGAGAGAGTTTGGTGTGTATTTAATTATAGATTCCGGATAATATGATTTATAATCAAAATAAATGAATACATAATCAACTTCCTAATACAATATTTCGTTGATGCGATAAATTTTTTTATAAGTACCAAATGATGAAATGGGTAAGTGATGTTTGATTAGTGGGATTTTATTTCATTAATAACATGTTTATAATAAAATAGAAGTGATGAAATTAAAAATGAAAACTACATTAGATAGTAATTTAATTTAAGTAATCAGGATAGTAATAGTAAATATAGAATTGATTTAAGTTGTGATTGTATAGGATTTTTGTAGATGTTTTCAAAATATTTTCTGGTTGTCGTATAGAAATATTAAGAATTTTTATTATCATATTAGTGGTATTTGAAGGGATACAGTAAAGATTAGGGGCTAATTTTAGTTTTTGTTGAATTAAATATAAGTTTAAAACTTTTGATTGGTAATATGTGTTTAACTATGCATCCTCTAAATTTTTCTGTTATTTCATACACATAATCATCCATGTCATTAATAATTAACAATTCCATTAACGGGACAAGGGTAACAATCATATCTATTACTTCTTTGTTGTAGAGGTAATGGATAAGAGACTACTCCCTCTTCCACAATCACTCTTCTGGATAATCTATAATATATAATTCTTTATTACAATGATGGGTGGGTTCTTCTAGTAACGTGTTAGAGTTAAAATTATGTTTTTGTAATGATTTTATATTGTTTTTATCTAAAGGTTAGATATGAACATTATAATTTAAGTGAATGATTTCTTTTTTCTTCTAGTTAATATTAAAAAACAATGATTAGGATGTGATGTGGGAATAATGTGTTGATGTTTTTATATGGTAAGTGGGTATGATGTGAAATATGATTTGTTTGAGGTATGTGACATGTGGATATAAATAAATGGTTATGGAGATTATATAGATCAAAAAATTTATTTATATGGATACAATAGTGAAAACATCATCAGAATGTAAATTTGTGGGGGGAATTAGAATGACTAGATCAATGGAAAAGTGTTAATGATGTTTCATTCATTTTATATTCAATTTAATGATTTACAAGAATGTGGTATTATTTTAGTGGGTCTTAGTGAGGTTTGATGTTAGTAATCATAGTCCGTGTGAATTTTTTTTAATTATTTATTCAAAGAGGAATTAGTAAGAATTTTCTAGAATTTATATAACAGGATTTGGGGATGATCATACTAACTATACTAATATTATCTTCTATGTGTGTGTTTGAGTTTTTTTTCTATGTGTTTTTGATCATGTACATGTTTTATGGGATTCTAGAAATATTCTTCAAATGATATAAACCCACACTCTGGATTTTAGTGTTAAAAATTCAAAATTTATGCATTTGAATTTAATCAAATTGAGACTCTTGAGAATAACACAATCATTTTTTCAACATTTGAATAATTTAAATATTTCATCTCATAAATTATCACAATCAGAAAACCCACAGTTGTTTTGTCTTTATATATTTGATTTAAAAAAACATATATTAGATCACTTTATTTATTTATCAACAGTTTCACCAACCTAGAACCCCTTCTAGGAATTTGATATGATTCCATCTTATCCATATCCTTGGATATGGAAAATAATAAAGAGTTGGCCGTTGATTATTGGTCACAATAATCATATATGATGATAATAAATGATCATAAATAACCTTTAGATAAACCTATGGGTATGAGAACATAATCATAGTGAATTGACATAAAAACATTGAATCAAAACACACATTAAAATAAAAACAAATCATGATCTTGGTCATTAAAAAGTTGGCATAACCTAATACACAATTCATAGGTGTGAAAACATAAGCTTTCAATCAAGATACGAAAGAACATTGTATAATAATAATAAAATATAGAATGACATATGAATAATGACATGTGTCAAGGGTAACCAAACAAAAATTAGTCACTAAATTGGTGAGTATAGCAACCTACCCATTACATATTGGACTTAGGATAACTACTTGTGAATCCTTTTGGAATAAAGATAAAAACATGTGTATTTCTTTGGGATTAGGATACCAACTATGTAACCATATTATCATGGCCTATTACACGTGTACCCATATGGAGCTGGGATAATACCAAAATTCCATTTTGGAATTTAGATAAAACTCATGAGCTATTTTGGGATTAGGCCACAACCCATGTACACTTTTTAATTCAAGAGATATAAAAAATTTCCCAATACATTGGATAGCTATGATAGAACAACCCCTCTAATAGTGATAATCCATACCTTTGTGTCGCTTAATAAGACAAAAAATTAAATTTATATATTACCATAATTAATCCATGTTATTTAAATACGATATATGAAAACATCCATGATACAATATCATAAACCATCCATATAAATAATATTTATTTTATAAATTAAAATTTATTTCCAAGAGTTTATTTGTAATTGAAATAACAAAAACTCTCTATGGTGCATAAATACATTCAAGACCCCTACAAGGTTTTACCAACTCCATTGAACATATATTACATTAATTGTCATGAGGTATCTTGTCCATAATTGGAATTTCATTTGTTTTCATCACTATGTTTGTCACTCGTGTATAAAATCATATTTCATTGATTATATAAATTATATTACAAAGTGGTCTTTCAGATTTCGAACACTAGTCTATTGGATGTGGGGGATAGTGACAAGTACCACTAATCCATGGATCATGCCACATTAATGGTATAATTTGATTATATTTATTTGTGTACAATAAATATTTATGGTTTTCACATATATTACAAAATACAATAGAATTATAAAATTAATTTGATAAATCAGACGATACATCGATTATTTTTTAATAAAAAATTATTTCCAAAATATAATCATTTATAAAACAATGAAAAAAGATTTTACATTTCAAAAATATTTCCAATTGGAGAGAGATTTATTTAAATAAAACCACCAAATATTTATTTAAAAAGTTCTTAATGAAAATTAGTTTTTTTTTTATTTCCTTTAAAACCATTTTAAATACATAATATTTTTGAAAAAATATTACAATCCAAATTCTTGTGGTAATAGATGGACCATAAAAAATAATATATATGGTGAATAAAGAACATATCACCATGAAATAAAAATTGATGGGGGAAACCCTATGATTTACACCCAAATTCAATGAAATTTCATTAACCCTGTTTATAATAAACAAAAAAATTATTATCTTATTTAAAATATTATTATCTATCACCTTTTAAATTAAACAATTATATTTAGTCATTATATAAAAAATATTTTAGTAATTTTTTTCTTAGATATTATTAATAATGGGTTTTTAAATGATGTACCTAACCAGAGGCATAGATTCAATTCATTTGATACCAATTTCATAATTAAATGATTATTTAATTTTGTGTAATAATAATGTTTCGATTATTTATTAAGTAACATGTTCATTTGATGAATGGTATGGATATGGTTTCTGAGAATGGAACCATGAAGAACATGTTTTGGATAATTTATCAATACAATGAGTTACATTATAATTACTATTCTATTTTTCATCACCCTTAATGAATAAAATTAATAACATAAATTAGTATTTAATATAATTTTTTATAATATTTAATATCATTATTATCATTAATCTAATTACATGTGAAGATATTATATCATTTTTTAAATTTTTGGTTGAATAGAACAAAATAAGAACATGTTATACTATTGCCATAGTAAGAGTTGATAGTCATATCATAGTGATATTGTATCCATTAAATAATTATTATCCTAATATGGGATCATTAAATATGAAAAAAAATTAGAAGAGTCGGTATGAGAAACTAATTGACTGTAATGAATAACAAAACATTACATTCATTGAAAAAATCACTCCCTCTCCTGGAATCCTCCACCGAAATAAAGAAAACAATATTAATTATTATAATTAGTGTATATAAAACTTTGAAGATGAAAATAATAGAGGTGAAATGTGTTTATAAAATATAAATATTTAATATAATGTATTTATTTTATGTGGTATAGAAGATCTACATTTACTGGTGAAAATAAGGGACATTTCCAGAGAATCTTGTGTTTGGAAAAGTGTAAAGATGGAATAAAAGGGGAATTAATAGAGATAGGTGAATGAAATTTAGTGGCAAATATATTCCTAAATAAAAAATAAATTAAAGAATATATATATAGTAAATAAATATCATTTTTCCTCTAAAAATGACCCATAATAAATTAAAAATTTTTACCCCTTTATCCTTGTTTGATTATTTACGAGTGTAGTTATTATTTTTACTTTGAATATATGGTGAACCAAAAAATAATTTACATGAGGATTCAAAATTTTTACTCTCCTTAATAAAATTAAATTTATATAAAACATAAAATAAATATTGTAATTATAATATTAATTATATTGGAAATAAATTTTTTGAAAATATTTGTTTCTTATATAATAAGAAATTTTTATTCTATTACCTATAAATTAATTTTTATATTATTTATATTATATTTGACTATATTTATAAAAATTATATTATAATCATCATAAATAAAAGATATTTATATCAAAATAAACTATACATAAAAAATTCGATGAAAATAATAATTTACCTTTATCATAATAACTAATTTTCAACCTTAATTACTTATTTTGTTTCCTAAATAAAGTTAACATTTTACCTAACATTTATATTAGAATTAAAAATTAGCAGAACATTTTATTTCATTCAACTTTTAAAATATTTAAAATTTTAATTTAATTTAATAACTCATATCACAAAAACAACAATGTTTAGAAAATATATACTTTTATGAATAAAATGAATCTATTAAATTTCCTTGAAAATTAATATACATGATATTAATTTTAATTTTTTATATTAAAAATTATTATTATTATAATATTTATTAAATAGTTATTAATTTAATTAATAATGATAAAAATATAATTAATTTAAAAAAAATTCTCTTAAAAATATCGAATTTTTACCATAAAATATATTATATTCATTTTAGAATAATTGATATTCAATTTATGAATGGTTTTTCATTATTTAAATATCTATAAATAATAAATTTCAGTTTTTACTCCAAATATAAAAAATTTAACTTTTTTATATAAATATATAATATATAATAAAAACAAGTTTTATATATAAAATATTTTGGGTTATCTATAAAAAATTAAGTTATTATTACCTGTATTTGACTAATTAATTTTATTTATTATTTATTTAAATTACTATTATGTTTATTTTTTTAAATCCATTTTATTTAAATAATTCATTAAATGTATTAACATTAATAAAAATGTAGATTTTATAAACCAATCTCATTAAAATAAATGGTATTTTTCCAAATTAATTAGTAATAATTATTTCGGTTAAAATTGATTTATTTTATTTCAGGTAAATTTTTTATAATAAAAATAAAAATAAAAATAAATGATATATGTATTAACTATTAATTATTATTTTAAAAAATTTAACCTGTTTACTAGAAAAAAACCTAATGATTATAAATCCACTTTAGAATTTTTATACTATAGTTATATCACCTCCATTAACTCATATTGATTCATATTATTCTGACATCAAATAGAACACTTCTCATTCCTATAAATTTTATTTTTTATTTTACAAGATGATTTCTCAATTCATGATTTTTTAGTCATTTTTGTTGAGTTTTCAAACGGTATACGACCAAACATGTAATTGATCCATGGGATTTTTTAAATATAATGATTTTATTAATTTTTCTTTGTTATCCCCCATTTATTTCCAAGTAATTTAAGAGATGTAATCAGACATGCTATCTAATTATTCATGGTGAATACCATTTGGTTCCATGTTCATTTATTATAATCATTTGTTATTAATATATATTTTTTTTAATTCTTACAGGATATACTTCCTACTGTTGTTCAAATATTTTATAATAATTTACATAACATATGGATGATATGAATGTAGTTTAATGAGATAAAATGTGTCATAAACATGTGCTTTATCAATTTTAGTGATTAAGATAGACCTCTCAAAAAATTGGACATTTGGATCAATATCGGTGTCATTGTATTAAGATTCTCATCATTGTATTTTATTTTGGAGACTATGTTCGGTATGATATTTTCATGGAAAAATAACTAGGTCCAATTTAATATTAAATGAATTAAATTATTGGTTTTTTATAGTCATGGGTTTTGTGAATCAATAAACCTCCAATTATTTTTTTTATACCGTGTACATCAGTATCAAAATATATCCTATTAGAATATGGCTTTAATGGTCAAACTCATATTCAGTATTTGACATATAAGATAAAAATCATTTTTAGTAATGTAATAAATAGTGTCATATTTACAACAAAAATACATTTCTAGTATGTTGACTCATTAAAGAGAATAAAATTAATTACAATCATGTAACATCATGAATTATATATTGTACAAGGGAAAAAATTTTTTTGACTATCATATAATATTTTCCAAAAGAAATTACTTTAAACAATCAAAATTATAATTATAATGAAAAATAACTCCCTTAGATCTACTTGTACTAGTTTTGAGTTCGTTCTATCTTCCTATGTTATAAAATTTAATTTATTAGACCAATATATCAAAATTATTTTTATAGTTATAATATCATATATATTCCTTTTATAATATTTCATCACCCATATCAGAATAATTCCTAATAAAATTCATTGTTTCTGGGTTTTACATATTCCACTTGTAACAACCCAAGATTTTATGAAAAATATTCCTTTTAATTTCACTAATGTCTTGTGTTGTACACTACACCAAAAGGAGCTTGCACAACACGCATCCTTGACTTGCCTTGCATTACACGAAATCGCGACCTTCTTCGATAGCGTGTGTAGTACGCAATAACGAGTTTCACTAAACAACAATATGCTATTAAAATATTATTAAAACTAGCCGTTATGAATAGTAATAACCACTTTTTGAAATTTTGTAAATTTTATTTTTCAAAATGGAATTCATTTTTGGATTCTTAATATCGAAATTAGCTTAGGGTGAAATTTTGGTGATTTCGGATAACTTTCATATTTTGATGAATAGTGTAAATTAAAAAATTTTAATTAAAAACAACTTTTTCAATAGAAATAATTAATAGTGATAAATTATTAATTGGAGTGGTTTTAAAGTATATTTAGAATATATTTTTACAATTTAATACAATGTTGGTCATTGGATGTAATTTCACATTTAAACCAGACATAAACAAGTGTCAATCTTTTGATAGTTATTATTTCTTAAGAACACGCTATTTGTTTTGACGATGAGAACTAATTTTTAAATTAATTAATTCAACTAATATGTTTTGAATTTGGTAAAATAGAAATCATTTTTGAGTTCATAATATCAAATATAGCTTAGGCCTAATTTTTGGTATTTTTCTAAAAACTTTCAATTTTTGATGAATAGTGAAACCACTAAGTGGTAGTTAAAAAAAACTGAATTGTTCATAAAACTTAATTTTACTGCTTCTGTGAGTGGAATTTCAAAAATCCAAGATACATGGTTGATGTCAGTAAGTAAAATGTGGTTCAATGAGATGAAAATAATTTTTTGGTGAATAATAACTTTTTACTCTTTTTTACCACGGTTAAAAGTAAATAGGGTAATAAAGGGTAGAAATGATATTATTATTACCCTAACACATGTCCTAATTCTATTGGACAAGTGTAATTCGACCAAAAACAAACTTAGGAATAAAATATGTCCATTTAGGCCCACTTGAATTATATTAGGACATTTATTATTATTTAAATCAAAGAAGGGTTAAAAGAGTTAAAATCAAAGTTTATTTAATAAAAAATTTTAATATAGGGTTATACATAAGATAAATTCGACTATAAATATTCATTATAAATATCAAAAGATTTCCTACATAATGGTATTTTATTTTTAATTTTTAGACCTTAAATAATTTAATTTATTTATGACACAACGATGATGTAGTAATTATCTTATTAATGAAATATTGACATAATTGATGTTATAAATACCCAAATAAATATAATTTGAGACTTTTTATGAATTACACTAAATTTATAGGTTAACTTGATATGTTAGTATTGATTTAATTAACTTTGTTCGATATTATCATTCTGTTATGATTTTCACAAAAATCAATTACTAAATAGTTTCAAAATTGACATAAAATACTTTTTAAAACAAATATTATATTATTAATTGTTATTTTATTACTAAAAATCTAAGGATCGGCCAAATGACTTAGATAATGATATATATATTAATAATAAACATCTTGGGGTTCGTTTGGCTTCTTATAGTATTTTTATTAACCTTATTGTGTAAGAACACAAGAAGACACGGTAAAAGTAAAATTATTTAACTCAATGTTAAATCTAAATGATAAGGTTAAAATAGGAACCTAAACTTGTCTAAATTCTATTGGATGAGAGGATTTCGACCCATCCCCACCTTATCTTCCAAATAAATCAATTTGGAGCTATTTAAAACCGAACATGACTCTATAACAAAATAATATTTTTAGTTTTTCCAAAGGAGCCCGTCTCCTCCCTTATAAAAGGGCACCTCCTCCCTCTCTCACTCACACAACATTGAGCCTTCAAGCTCGGCCAACCCCTGAAACATTCTCTTCTACACTTCCCTAGATACATCTTAGAGGTTCTAGTCTTCCTCAAATACCAATTTTAGTGCCCCAAGAGGAGGTCTCAAAAAGGCGCTTCAAAGAAGAGGTAATTTCTATTACCGATTCTTTCACCTTTATTTCTTCTTCCACTTCTTCTTATTAGGTTGTTTCATTATGAAGTAATAACATCAGTATCACTAATATACTGATATGTTAATATAAGTATGAAGCAATCCTAATTCACCAACTATCCATCCTACGGAAAACGAAATCACCGCGCGTGTGTACGTACGGAATACCGTCTCCACGCTGTTGTGTAATCTGTTTTTCCAGCAACACCTTACATGGATGGGTATTATGGTGTAAATAATAAATATACATAGTTATTATAACATCATAATGATTCTGATATATTGTATCATCCACTCCAATTCAATTCAATAATTATGGAAATGATATCATCGCTCGTGCGTACGTACGGACTACCGTCTCCACAACGCGATGAGATTCATTCTCCATGTCAACCATTTAAGAATGATTATAAAGTATATATAATCAATATTAATGAAATATATGACATTATAAAGCTACTGGATTTATGTTTATATATATGTATGTCATCTACTTAATTCCACTCAATTCAATAAGGAAACGAAAACAGCGTTCATGCGTACGTACGGCCTACTGTCTCCATGAACGGTGTATTTATTTCAATTTATCGATCCATTATATATATGTATATTCTGAATATATATTATATATAAATCATGTTTTATATTCTATAATTAAGTAATAATGATCTATGTAATCATATGAATAATTACAAGTCAAAACACGGACGACAAATGAAACAATTTTTACCCAAAACGCTCTTTAACATGGAATTTACAAAAAGAACGGGTAATATAAAGTCATAAGTGAACCATATATGATATCATAACAATGAATATTATTCTGTAATAAGTCCATAACATTATTTAAATCATTATACAGGAGGTTCAGACACTTACAAAGCAAGTCGGACCTAAGGTAAGGAAAATATCACAATCTCATTTTTATCCGAGATTGTTTATACTTTGGTATTTACTGGGGTGTATTTTATCATCCACATACATGTTTCCTCAATATGTAATATTATTTCTATCCACCTACAATTTTTTAAATCCAATTTTACCCTTCGGTGATTTTTTAGTAAAGGATATGAAAGGAATCTTTTGTCGTTTTTTTGTACGAGGTACTTTTTGACTTTTCCGACAAAAGTGCGAAGAATGTTTTTTTTAACTTATACGACATGAATGGATTTTTAAAACATTATTTCCAAGAATCATCCTTTACAAGTATTCAAGTTTATTTTTAATCAACTTCTTTTAGTTTAAAATTGTATGACATGTTTAGAAAGGAAAAAAAAATTTAAGTAGAAAGGATATTTTCCTCAAGAATGAAGTTCAAGTGTTTTATCAAAATTATTTTCCATCTAAGATAATAAAGGGTTCTGTTTTTATCCCTATTATTACATTGATTTGATTATGTTGTGATGGAATTATTTATGAATTCCTTTATCGTATATGAATTGTTTTATGATGTCATGATGTTTAAGATTCCCATTTTTATTACAAGGGTTATGCAATGATGTATGGTTTATGATTTTGTGGCATACATAAGAATGGTATCATTATGAGATGGGTGGGACCTATATTGTAAGGAACCGTAAATTTCAAGGAAATGTTTTTTTCTTAATTTTCTTTGGAATCTTACAAGAACGCAGTTTCTGACGGCGCCTGATTCCGAGGCCCGGTGTGCCCGGAATCATTTTCCGAATTTTGGCTCGGGTACGTTCAGTGAACGGATGAGCGGGTTTTTCTAACTTTTGAACCGGTGCCCGGAATCGAATTCTGAGGGCACCGATGAAATCGCAGCGCCGGTATTCGCTTAGAAACGCCTCTTCCAGAGTTGCGTTTTCTCGGGTGTGGTTTTTAATTTTCGGGCTTAAAGTTAAGAAATAAAATAATTGTGCGACAACTTTATTTTATTTCACTTAAGCCGCTTGGAAGCCACTTGAAGCCACTTAAAGGCGGCTTGAACTGAGTTGAACCGGATATGATGCTATCCAGAAATATCCTACCCCCTTGGTAGGATATTTGTGAGGTGGGGCCCGCACGAGCCCCGCCGTTTCTTTCCGCTAGGAAACGCACCCGCGAAAACCCGTCTTAATGAAAGTCAACTGACGCGTTTCTTAAAATCTTAACAGACCATTTAATTGGGCGGTTTATTTCATGAATTAAATGGGATGTTTCTTTCGTTGAATTAATTCAACGAATTGATGGATCGTTTCTTAACTAGTTTTCATATTTGTTGGCATAATAATAAAATAAGGCCAACGCTCGACCTCTGGTTACTTGCGCATTGAGAAGATTTGAGAGGACCCTTGTATCTTCTTCTCCCTTGCGAAGAACGCGAAGAACGCGAAGAACACCGAACCCGGAAATCGACGATGCTTCCGTCCAAGACGTTCTTCCCCGCTCCGATCTCCGATCACCGACCGTTGAGGTGAGTGATTTCGGATTTCCTCGCAAGTTTCTTTTCTTTTGGTTTTAAACACATATTTAATTATTTATAATTTAAATCTGTTGTTCTTGGTCCGTTGAGCTCACCGACTCAACGCCGGATTCCGCGACGACGCGACGCCTTCCCGCGACGACGCGACGATCCCCCTCTTCCGCGACGAGCTTTTCCGCGAAGAACGCCCGCGCACGCCGATCAACGAAGTAGGGATTTATTTTGGGATTTACCCCCCCCCCCTTTATTTATTTCCCTGAACGTTCTTTAAAATTTAAAGAACCGGAATCAAAGAAACAATTTTATTTTATTAAAATTGTTGGTTCATGTGTTGAACATTTTATTTTCTCCCGTTGATTATCTCTAACACTGTGGGTGCGGGCCAAACGAACATGGCCAGACGACCCTCCACCGTTCTTCGTTTTGTGCGGATTTGGCGGGCGACGACGGAACGTGCCGCAACGGATGTTTGATGATCCCACAGTAAAGAACGGAACCCGGGAGGAACAACGGCACAAACGAGAAGGAAAACGGGCCACCGGAGCGACTCCGGCGGCCCGCGGAAGCCGGTGGTGGCGCGGGTCGCCAGCGCAGCGGCGGCGGCGGCCGGAGGCGGCGGCACCCCGCGGGTGTCCAGCGCGACACCCCTCGAGTGCCGCGGGGTTGTCACGCGGCACCCCGCGGGTGTCCAAGGCGACACCCCGCGGGTGCCGCCGGGTTGTCACGCGGCACCCCGCGGGTGTCCAGGGCGACACCCCGCGGGTGCCGCGGGGTTGTCACGCGGCACCCCGCGGGTGTCCAGGGCGGCACCCCGCGGGTGTCGCGGGGTTGTCACGCGGTGCGTCCGGCTGTCTGGCCGACACCCCGCGGGTGCCGCGGGGGTGTCACGCGTGGCGGCGGCTTTCCCCCACGTCGTCCGCCCGGCCGCTCGGCCGAGCCGAGCCGGACCGGCCCTGGCCGGGCCGGGCTGGGCCAACCGTGTCGGACCCGACCTGGTTCGGGCCAACCAGGGGGGGTCAGGCCGGGTCGGCCCGGGCCCGGACCCCCCATCTTCGGACGACTTTCGCTCATACGCCCGTAACTTGAGCTACGAGCCTCCAAACGACTCGCCGTCAGTGGCAACGCAATCCTTGGAGCGAGTCGGTCGTTTCGGTTTATCGCACTCAAAGTTTCGGAATACTTTGGGTTCGGCCGGGTTGGTTCGTACACGAAACCAACCGGGCCCTAGGAGCGGAAATGCACATATCTTGAGCTACGAACGTCTGATTGACGTGCCGTCAGCTTTGTTAGTTTCCTCTTAGTGAGACGGATCTTTTGGCTCACTCCGCCCGAGGTTTGGACGCAAGTGGAGTACGGTCGGGTTGGCTTTGCCTTAAAAACCAACCGGGCCCCTGGGACAAAGAAGCCAATAACTCTCAGACCGGGCGTCCGATTGACGCGCCATCTATTGCGTTGAGTTCCTCTTGATGAGACTGAACTTTTGGCATCCTCCGCCCGAGTTTTGGATGCAGATGTATAGTGGCCGGGTTGGATTGCACTGAAATCCAACCGGGCCCCTGAAACAGAAAAGCTGATATCTTTCAGACCAGACGTCCGTTTGACGAACCGTCAGCGACATTGGTGATAACATTGAAAAACGGTCCCTATGAGTATACCCTGTGAGTGTTCGGGGTATAGTTGAGTTACGTCCGGATTGGTTCGCTCACGAAACCAACCGGGCCCCTAGGACGAAAAGGCTAATAACTCACAGACCGAGTGTCTGATTGACGCGCCGTCTGTTGCGTTGAGACCCCTATGACGAGGTGGTCCTTCGAGATACTTCCTTGCGGTACTTTTTGATACGTGGAGTATCGACCAGTAGCTCGTGGAGCGGACCCTCCCGGAGACGAGCGGGCGGAGCACGAAGACCGTGTAGCTGACTGAGACCCGACGACTGCTGATCGAACGAGTCAGTGTGTGACAGAGGTGCGCTTGGTTGTAGCGGCACATGGGAGCGCTTGGTTTTAGCGGCAGACCCACGACAGAGGTGCGCTTGGTTGTAGCGGCACATGGGAGCGCTTGGTTGTAGCGGCATACCCACGTCAGAGGTGCGCTTGGTTGTAGCGGCACATGGGAGCGCTTGGTGGTAGCGGCTGGCCCGCATTACTCGATAGGTGGAGTACTACATCAGTCTTAAGTTAGTGGGCAGTACCTCGGAGTTGTGACAGGACCACTGTACACTCCAGAGACGGAGCTCTTCAGCAGTTACGGTTTCGATGATAAAAATCCTGGTTTGAGCTGAGACTTTTGACCTTGTGTTTGCCTCATGATTGAGATGGGTTACATGATAACATAGGTATATGTATGGGCATATATCTAAGTAGAGGTTATCTGTTGAGATCTTCTTGTGGTTATCTTTTTTGGTTTTAGGGAGACCTTGTGGGTCTCGGGGTCCCTACTGAGTATCGTTATACTCACCCCTACACGGGCTATGCCCGCACTACGTTGTGTTGGTTGCAGACGACAGACAGCGTTGATCGTGGCTGAGGCTTGCAGAGCAGGACGGTACCTGGAGGTGGACCACTGGGCGGGACGTGCTCGGAGCGGACGGCGGGACGCGATGAGCATTGGATCTATCTGTACCCACCCTTCAGGTGGGATTTCCAGTGGACAGCTCGGTGTAGCGGCTTTTACATTACAGTTGCTGTTTTCCCTTTCGATTTGTACTTTACTTTCAGTTGGGTTTGTATACTGGCCCATTTAATTTTCCGCACTTCATTTGTACTCTGTTTTTACTTAGTGTTTACTTTTCCGCTTGCTTACTCTGTGGTGCTTGTTTACTTTACAAAGGCAATGCCTTCCCTTTTTACCGGGATTTTCGCCTTGGTGCTAGTCTCCAGCCCCTGGCCTATGGAAGGCGGGCTTGGGGTAGTCACGGCACGGGCCCCGAGGACGGGTCGTGACAAATTGGTATCAAAGGTGGTCGGTTCTACCGGGAACTCTAATCTTTCTTCTATGTGAAGAAATAGTGTTTAGCGTATTGGGTGTGGTTATCAGTCCAGGGAGTCCAGTGTTGGTGTGGTAGCCGACGTATCCGTACACCAGGACCCTGACTTCTGATTTCTGACTTAATTCACCAAAACATTGATTTCATGTGTGTTTCAAGTTTTCCTTGTGATTACTTGTGTCTGCTCACCAGGTATACTGTCCTGACCGTGGCGCACCTGTTTCTTTCAGGATGGCCCCACGACGACAGCCAGCTAGGATTCCGAGAGTGGAGCGTGATGACAGCCCACCGAGCATAGAGGACTCGGTACAGGGCCCTTTGACAGCTGAGGCACCAGCGGTACCTATACCTGCCGAGGCACCGATGCTACCAGCCCCAACCGCTGACGATGCACGTCGCCTTAGTGCACTGCATGAGTTCCAGTGCCAGCGACCGCCCAGGTTCCGCGGAGAGACGGACCCTCAGGCCGCCGAGGACTGGCTGGAGGCAGTTGTTCGGGTTTTCAGATTAGTGAGGACACCAGCAGACCTCATGGTGATCCTCGCAGTGAGTCTCCTGCACGCGGCAGCAGGCAGATGGTGGAGCTTGATCCTCCAGGTGCACGATGAGGCCTCCCTCATCTGGACGGACTTCGAGAGCCTCTTCCGCTCAGAGTTCGTCCCGGCCACCCTCCGTGCGGTGCGCATTCAGGAGCTTCTTCAGCTGCGGCAGGGCAGCTTGACGGTAGCCCAGTACGCAGTGAGGTTCACCGACCTTTCTCGCTACTCGACAGACATGGTACGGGACCCCTTCTTCTGGGCCCGGACCTTCGAGCAGGGATTCAGACACGAGATCAGGGCATCACTGATCTCCCTCAGCATCCCGACCCAGGAAGGAGTGCTAGAGAGAGCCCTTCTGATCTAGATCTTTCTGGCTGAGTCTACAGCGAGGCCTACCGTAGGGCGGCAGGTGGCGGAGTCTTCGGCAGCAGGTAGCCGACGGATGACTCAGGGTTCCGGCAAACGACCTCGGGACACTGGCTCAGCAGTGCGGGGCACACAGCACGAAGCCATCCTTCCGAGAGGCAGGCAGTGCTACTCGTGCGACGGGCAGGGCCACATGGCTCGTGACTGCCCGACCCGCCGTACCGAGGAGCAGCAGACGGTGGAGGGGCCACCCAGGCCGAGGCAGAGGGTCGACCGTGGCCGTCCGCAGGGAGGAGGCGGACGAGGCAGAGGAGCTGGCCGAGCAGCAGGTGGTGGGCGACGCTTTGAGGCTCTGCCACCACCACCACCAGGCGGTCCACCCCGACCGCAGGGGACAGGAGGACATGAGAGAGCTCATCTTCAGGCAGTTGAGGCCTATGATCATGGGGCTCCGGGAGAAGATGGACAGGAGCTGGACTAGCTCTAGACCTGGAGACTTTTGTTCATGTTGCTTCTAGTTTTGTTGATGTATGTTTGTAGATGCTTTGTGTCTTTGTACTTGAGCTGCAGTAATAAAAACCACCTTTTCTTGTGGCATTTACTTCCTTGTCCTCTCTTGTGTTGTTACTAAGAGGTTCCAGTTTTGACTGTTGACTCGACCCTCACTTGTGAGACATCTACTGGAGGAGACCCAGTTACCACACACTGATTCCGACAGTGTGACTCAACCCTTGGAGGCGAGAGTAACGGTTGGATCTCTTGGTAGTAGCATCGAGGCCTTACAACGTCATCCTTGGTATGGATTAGTATCAACCATGTCGGGATTGACCGTATTAGGCGAAGAACATGGTTCATCCAGGGGATGAGACCAGATTTCTCTTATCGGCAAGGAAGAAATCATGGAAGCTCTAGTGGGACCAGAGGTGGTCCGGGCCATGACAGAGAAGGTCCAGGTGAGCACATGGGAGCGGAAGGCTCAGATTCGTGCTCAGTACCGCCTTTGTATCCCTAGTTTGTGTTGAAGCTTTACGGGGACGTAAAGCCCTGTGGTGGGAGTAATGTAAAGACCCGTAAATTTCAAGGAAATTATTTTTTCTTAATTTTTTTTGGAATTTTACAAGAAAGCAGTTTCTGACGGTGCCTGATTCCGAGGCCCGGTGTGCTATGAATCATTTTCCGAAGTTTGGCTCGGGTACGTTCAGTGAACGGACGAGCGGGTTTTTCTAACTTTTGAACCGGTTCCCGGAATCAAATTCTGAGGGCACCGATGAAATCGCAGCGCCGGTATTCGCTTAGAAACGCCTCTTCCAGAGTTGCCTTTGCTCGGGTATGGTTTTTAATTTTCGGTCTTAAAGTTAAGAAATAAAATAATTTTGCGAAAACTTTATTTTATTTCACTTAAGCCGCTTGGAAGCCACTTGAAGCCACTTAAAGGCGGCTTGAACTGAGTTGAACCGAATAGGATGCTATCCAGAAATATCCTACCCCCTTGGTAGGATATTTTTGAGGTGGGGCCCGCACGAGCCCCGCCGTTTCTTTCCGCTAGGAAACGCACCCGCGAAAACCCGTCTTAATGAAAGTCAACTGACGCGTTTCTTAAAATCTTAACAGACCATTTAATTTGGCGGTTTATTTCGTGAATTAAATGGGCTGTTTCTTTCGTTGAATTAATTCAACGAATTGATGGATCGTTTCTTAACCAGTTTTCAAATTCGTTGGCGTAATAATAAAATAAGGCCAACGCTCAACCTCTGGTTACGTGCGCATTGAGAAGATTTGAGAGGACCCTTGTATCTTCTTCTCCCATGCAAAGAACGCAAAGAACGCGAAGAATGCGAAGAACTCCGAACCCGGAAATCCACGACGCTTCCGTCCGAGACGTTCTTCCCCGCTCCGATCTCCGATCACCGACCGTTGAGGTGAGTGATTTCAGATTTCCTCGCAATGTTCTTTTCTTTTGGTTTTAAACACATATTTAATTATTTATAATTTAAATCTGTTTTTCTTGGTCCGTTGAGCTCGCCGACTCAACGCCGGATTCCGCGATGACGCGACGCCTTCCCGCGACGACGCGATGATCCCCCTCTTCCGCGACGAGCTTTTCAACGAAGAACGCCTGCGCACGATGATCAAAGAAGTAGGGATTTATTTTGGGATTTACCCCCCCTTTTTATTTATTTCTGTGAACGTTCTTTAAAATTTAAAGAACCGGAATCAAAGAAACAATTTTATTTTATTAAAATTGTTGGTTCATGTGTTGAAAATTTTATTTTCTCCCGTTTATTATCTCTAACACGGAGTGTGCGGGCCAAACGAACACGGCCCGACGACCCTCCGCCGTTCTTCGTTTTGTGCGGATTTGGCGGGCGACGACGGAACGTGCCGCAACAGATGTTTGATGATCCCGTAGTAAAGAACGGAACCTGGGAGGAACAACGGCACAGACGGGAAGGAAAACGGGCCACCGGAGCGACTCCGGCGGCACCGGCGGCCGGAGGCGGCGGCACCCCGCGGGTGTCCAGCGCGACACCCCGTGGGTGCCGCGGGTGTCCAGGGCAACACCCCGCGGGTGTCCAGGGCGGCACCCCGCGGGTGTCGCGGGGTTGTCACGCGGCGCGTCCGGCTGTCTGGCCGACACCCCGCGGGTGCCGCGGGGGTGTCACGCGTGGCGGCGGCTTTCCCCCGCGTCGGCCGCTCGGCCGCTCGGCCGAGCCAAGCCGGACCGGCCCTGGCCGGGCCGGGCCGGGCCAACCGGGTCGGACCCGACCCGGTTCGGGCCAACCAGGGGGGGTCAGGCCGGGTCGGCCCGGGCCCGGACCCCCCGTCTTCGGACGACTTTCGCTCCAACGCCCGTAACTTGAGCTACGGGCCTCCAAACGACTCGCCGTCAGTGGCAACGCAATCCTTGGAGCGAGTCGGTCATTTCGGTTTATCGCACTCAAAGTTTCGGAATACTTTGGGTTCGGCCGGGTTGGTTCGTACACGAAACAAACCGGGCCCTCGGAGCGGAAACGCTCATATCTTGAGCTACGGACGTCTGATTGACGTGCCGTCAGCTTTGTTAGTTTCCTCATAGTGAGACGGATCTTTTGACTCACTCCGCACGAGGTTTGGACGCAATTGGAGTACGGTGGGGTTGGTTTTTCCTTAAAAACCAACGGGGGCCCTGGGACGAAAAAGCCAATAACTCTCAGACCGGGCGTCCGATTGACGTGCCGTCTGTTGCGTTGAGTTCCTCTAGATGAGATGAAACTTTTGGCATCCTCCGCCCGAGTTTTGGATGTAGATGGATAGTGGCCGGGTTGGATCGCACTGAAATCCAATCGGGCCCCTAAAACGGAAATGCTGATATATTTCAGACCAGACGTCCGTTTGACGAACCATCAGCGGCATTGGTGATCACGTTGAAAAACGGTCCCTATGAGTATACCCTGTGAGTGTTCGGGGTATAGTTGAGTTACGGCCGGATTGGTTCGCTCACGAAACCAATCGGGCCCCTGGGACGAAAAGGCTAATAACTCACAGACCGGGCGTCCGATTGACGCGCCGTCTGTTGCGTTGAGACCCCTATGACGAGGTGGTCCTTCGAGATACATCCTTGCGGGACTTTGTGATACTTGGAGTATCGACCAGTAGCTCGTGGAGCGGACCCTCCCGGAGACGAGCGGGCAGAGCACGGAGACCGTGTAGCTGACTGAGACCCGACGACTGCTGATCGAACGACTCGGTGTGTGACAGAGTTGCGCTTGGTTGTAGCGGCACATGGGAGCGGTTGGTTGTAGCGGCAGACCCACGATAGAGGTGCGCTTGGTTGTAGCGGCAGATTGGAGCGCTTGGTTGTAGCGGCAGACCCACGTCAGAGGTGCGCTTGGTTGTAGCGGCACATGGGAGCGCTTGGTGGTAGCGGCTGGCCCGCATTACTCGATAGGTGGAGTACTACAGTAGTCTTAAGTTAGTGGGCAGTACATCGGAGTTGTGACAGGACCACTGTACACTCCAGAGACGGAGCTCTTCAGCAGTTACAGTTTCGATGATGAAAATCCTGGTTTGAGCTGAGACTTTTGACGTTGTGTTTGCCTCATGATTGAGATGGGTTACTTGATAACTTAGGTATATGTATGGGCATATATCTAAGTAGAGGTTATCTGTTGAGATCTTCTTGTGGTTATCTTTGTTGGTTTTAGTGAGACCTTGAGGGTCTCGGGGTTCCTACTGAGTATCGTTATACTCACCCCTGCACGGGCTATGCCCGCACTACGTTGTGTTGGTTGCAGACGACGGACAACGTTGATCGTGGCTGAGGCTTGCAGAGCAGGATGGTACCTGGAGGTGGACCACTGGGCGGGATGTGCTAGGAGCGGATGGCGGGACCCGAGGAGCATTGGTGCTATCTGTACCCACCCTTCAGGTGGGATTTCCAGTGGACAGCTCGGTGTAGCGGCTTTTACTTTACAGTTGCTGTTTTCCCTTTCGAGTTGTACTTTACTTTCAGTTGGGTTTGTATACTGGCCCATTTACTTTTCCTCACTTCATTTGTACTCTGTTTTTACTTAGTGTTTACTTTTCCACTTGATTACTCTGTGGTGCTTGTTTACTTTACAAAGGCAATGCCTTCCCTTTTTACCGGGATTTTCGCCTTGGTGCTAGTCGCCAGCCCCTGGCCTATGGAAGGCGGGCTTGGGGTAGTCACGGCACGGGCCCCGAGGACGGGTCGTGACATATATCTCCCTCCAATGCATTGGGTAAAGATTTTATATCTCATGAGATAGACATGGCTGGAATGGTAGGTTATACCAGTTTAGTGAAACAAGACTGAAATGAGGGTGACTCGGTTCAGAAAGGGACTTTGTCCACTAAGATAGTCTTGGAAATGAGTGTTGACTAACAACAAATTATTCTCTATGATTATGTGTGTGTTCCACAAAGTTTAATGTTTTAAGTTATGATTATTGTGATTACATTTCACTACCATGAGTTATTCCAGGTTATGAAATTATGATCTCTTTTACAGGTTAAGATTTCCAAAAGTTATGTGCTTTTGTATATGATGTGATTGATATTTCTTTTTTTTACCCTTACTGAGCATTTGAGAGCACCATTTTCATGTTTTATTTTCCCCAGGATATATGGAAATGTCTTAGGTATAAAAAGGAAGATCTTTATGGGAGATTTTGAAGATCTTTCACCAGGATTAAAAGATTATATTCCGAGTTTCCAAAGACACTAAACTATTACGATCCTTGTGTGTGTGTTTTTGTTATGTACTAAGTATTCTGCAAATGTAATGTAATGTCAATGTACGTTAAGCTTCGGTTCTCTACACCACTTTTCCATAAAAATTATGATTTTTGGGTTCTTATTCGTGTAAATTGTTCATGGTCCCATTATCAATAAAATTTTCTTAATGAATTATATATTATATATATTCATTATATATATATTCATCTATAAAATATAGGGATATAATAGTGATGTGCTTTGCTCATGGACATGGTAGAAGATACAAATGCATGAATATTGTTTTCACTTTCCAATAAATGAAATAATAGAACGGTAAATAAAAATTTCCCATTCATGAATAATATTCATATCATATAAATCATATTTATTCCTAATATTAATCCTTATTACCTTCTATATAAAGCATAAATGAATAACGAATCACATATCTTTTTGGGGGTGCTAGTCAACAAATAGACACGAGCGACGATGTCATTTTTCAATGGATTGGTTCATACCATAATAGATGTGATATAATCAATAAAAAATAATCATTACATTATAAAAATCATGTATACATAATAAATTCATTAAAATATCTGTACATAAAAATGGTTTTCAAAATTGAATTGTATCGCTATGTGGAGACAATATGTTGAACATATGCATGGTAGGTAAATTACATCAAATTTTATAGGAAAGAGGGTGTATAATTTTATTTTCATCATGATATTAAAATTTAATTGTATTTATGAAACATGGGTAATTATTTTTTGATAAATACCACTTACTTAGTATAGTTAAATGAATAATTTAAGAGAATCTAATTATTTGCGGTGATTACTTCTTCTTTTAAAGGTCCTCTTTATATCTCCTCTTAATAACCCATAGGTTGATATTTTTTGAATTGAATAACAAATATAACTTGTATAAATATGTTTATAACATAAATGGTGAAGTTTTGGTATAAAAATAATGCTTAATGTGGTGTAAATAATTTAATGGATGGTTCCCATTTTATAAGATGGGGAGGGAAACTCTTGTAATTTCATAGAAGATCAAAATAATACAAATTTGTTATCTTTACAAATGCATCAAAATATGGAATAATATTCAAAGATAAAATTTAATTCTATGTAAATACCATAAATAAATTAAAAAATTAGGTTTATCTATTGGTTTAAAAATTATTTTTCTTTTTAACCGAGTACTTATCCTTGTATAACCCTTACTATTGTCATCTTATTTTCACTTTATTGGGTTAAAATTTTACATATAAGGTGAAAATAGGATCATTAATGGACTTTGGGTGATATTTCATACCACATATAATACAATTTTCTTTTTTATTTACTGATAATTTTAACTTTTGAAATATGTTACTGAAATATTATTTTATAAAATAACATTAATGTAAATTATGAAAGTATTCTTATAATATGACATTAATAAGACTAGAAAAAGATATAATTAGAATATAAATTGATAAACATCAATAATATGATATAATAATCTATTAAAATACTCTAACAATATAACTCAGTAATGGTATTCTACATTTAATATATTCCAAATCAATTATTTTATTTGTCTAATAATTGATGAAATAATGTGCCAGCATTGTGTATGAATTTATGGTAATTATAAAATCACAAAAATTGATAAATAAATTACAATGGTTATAATAACATAATTTTTCTCAAAATACCGATTAATATTTTTTTCACGAATATATTCCCAATGTGATCACATATTATATATTTTAAAGTAAGAGAGTGAAATATATTATTTTTCTCTGTTTTTAGTTTTATATTAGTAATTTTCATCGAAATTTGAGCCTAAAACCATTTAAATTTGGAACAAATTTGATATATTATATATTATATTCATCTAATAATAATTAATATGAATTATTGGTGACTTATTAATTTAGTTTTAACCTCAGCTAATCTTATTTACCCATCACCGAATTGTCAAATTATACGATGGAAACTATTCGTTATGCCTAATAATAAATGAGTCCAATATTCAAATTTTGACATCCTAAATAAAATTAAGGAATAAATTATTCTTAATTATGTTTATATAATATTCATTAATTCATTTTAAAATAAATTTGAAAAACACGATGATTTTGTAAGACGTATTTGGAAGCAAAAATCCTGCATTTTATTTTTTTCTCATTATTGTAAAAATAGTAAATGAATGTTAATTTTTTGATTAAATAATATATATAATTATGTAACATTTTTTAAAAATAATTATCAAATTAAATTACAGTGATAAAAATAAATTTAACACATTAAGTGAGTTTTTTCAAAAAACATCACATTAACATACATATAATTTTTATTTTTATTTTTATTAAATTAAAAACTAATGAATTTATTAAATTTGGGTGTCAAAAAAAATTATTAATATATTAGATTTCCCTATCCATACATATAAATTTATCCTCTAGTTTATGATGAAATGCTCTATTATGGTTCATTTTGGCTTGATGTTGAATGTATCAACAGTTTTTGAATAATTAAATTTTTTATAATGCCATATCTTAAAAACATGTTCTGATACATTTTAACCTGATTAAATAGACATTATCACTTGAAATTTAGTTAGTATAACAAATAAATGTGGATTTATCAATTACATTACATGCCCATTTTTCTATGTAGCAACTTCAAATTTTTGATTCCTCTGGAGAACATTAACCTAGTTATGTGTCTTGTTATATAGAATGCTGTCTCTATGGTCCATGATTTCTATTAGTCATTATTTTTATGAAATATAATAGTTTTATTGTATGACTTATGAGTTCATTACAAGTGATGGATTAGGTATATACTTCTTTAATAGAGATATATGTAAGAAATTATGAACATGGGAGAGGCTTAGTGGATGCGATAAGGGATAGATACCATCCTTATTTGATCAAGAATAAAAAAATGGGATAACATAATTTATTATACGTTTACTTAATTCTGAATCTTATAAAAATCTTACATTGATATATTCATATAAATACCTTTTCACCAACTTCTATTTCTAGATTTCACCGATGATTATCAACATAACATTTTTATCGACATTAATTTATCAAGATGTGTTGTTGAATAGCTTTAAATATCACTATCATTAACAATATTAGATATTTTCCAAATATATTTCATTCTCATACATCATCCTATAACATTAGGGTTCTACAAATATTCCCATAAATTTATTCACAATGATCCATATGAATGCTCGAGTGAACAAAAGTTTTATAGAAAAAAATCGATTAGAGGAAGCTATTGATCTGAATAACCATTTTAGTACATAGAAAAATACACCACTATATCCTATATGATTTTAATGGTACTTTCATACTAAACATATATCTAAATATTATATGTATAATTTACACTCTATAATATATCAATAAATGTTTTAAATTTTTAACAAAACATTGAAGTAATCCTGGGATCATTATTAGATGCGATATGATTTGGAACATTAGAAAACCAAGCCACAATATGTATATCCTTGAAATATAATCAATATAATATAATTCATTGAATGTAATTAAGTGGTCTAACGTTTTAATTCCACCTACAATAACCAAAATAGTATTATTACATTTAGAAATTGTTTGTAGTCCAATAACAAAATCACAGGTGATGTTTTCCCATTTCAATAATGATATGGGTAATAGGTGAAACATCCCCTTATTCATCTATATCTTATCCATAAAATTCTATCAATGATTAACCTATGATACATACTATAAAATATTCTTATTTTCATGTATATGTGTTATCACACCCAAAATACTCATCCATATCTCAATACATCATCTTCCTTTCAGTATAAAGTGAGAAAGTTCAACAATGAGATTCATCAAAAAAATTATTCTTCTAGTCTAATATTGAAAAGAATAATTAAATTTTATTGAAAATGTATTTCCATAAAAATTTCAGGTTTAACTCATGATAATTTCTTACATTCATATATAGTAAAATATATTTCTTTTCTTCCTCTTTAATCATAAAATGGATATATAACTGAACACTAATTTTAGAGAGATAATATTTCTCCTCTTCATTCAAAATTATTAGACACATGTTTTCTAAATACTGCTATATTATATCATTTCGTATAATATAATTATATAATATTGTTTGGAATTATTGACTCAATTTATCATCCACCATATTTTCTTTACAAGTGTATTAATATATTGAGGAGTCATAATAATAAACAAACTACAACAAAATTCTCTTGATAATATTCATATATTTTTTGATTGAATATATACTGTATAATTTTATTATTAGTATATACAAATACCACTGATTTATACATTCAATTACAACTATAGTAATTAATAAAAAATTACCACACCAAACTCGAAATCATGAGTAGGGAAATATTTCTCATAAACTGTCAATTTGTGAATAAATATTCTATCACCATATAAGTATGAACATGGATTCATCCCAATTGCTTTTTAATTATATCATCAGAGATTAAAAACCCATCAAAATTATACTCTAAAGTATGTCCAGGTGAAATGGTATTCCTTGGTTCACTGACTATCCTTCTTATAAGTTCTTATAATATTCCTCATATTCATTTGTTAAATGAGTCATGTCTCTCTTCTGGGTAAACATTTGATGTGTAGTAAATATAAATGATAAATTTACTATAAAATATTTGATAATATGAAATGAAGTAGTAGAACAATATATCATAGAAATAGTGGTTTTTCTCAATGAATGTTCAATAAAATCATCCATTGATGGATCCACTGATATACCTTCACTTGAAATTATCTGACTATAAATTTATTTATTTTTCAAAAATTCATAAGATATAAATTTTCCATTCTGCCCCTCCTTCCTTAGAAACTTGATCCCAATACTCATGTGATATTAATTGTTTTACTTTCCCTATAAATATATAAAATATCATATGTAATGATTGAAACATGTTGTTCAATGAAATCACTGATGGATCTATTCATTAAATCCATATATATATAAATGGAATTTTTGAGACATAATTGTATCACTGTATACTCATATTTTCCATTCCATATATAGATTTTTTTTGTTGGTATATCTTATTATTGACCCTCAACCGAAGATATCCAATACAAAGACCAATATTGGAAAGGTATCAAGCTCCCTAAATTTATTAAAATAAATTTTGAATATGAGCTAGTGTTTAAATAGTATTAATTTTGATCTTGTTTTTTGTTGATAATAAATTGAAAGAGTCATTAGAGAATATTCCTTCTTAAAAAAGGGTATCACCCTATTTGACTCACCTGCCCAAATAAATATTTTAACATGTGTTTTTTGGATTTTCCTCTTTAATTCCAACAACTTCGTTATGGTAACTATTTATAGAGTATGTGTAAAACTGGGCTTGATTTATATTATGAACCCAAATTCATGATTGATTGGAGGAATATAAAAATATTCTGAAAATACATCAATAAACTCTCGTGGAATAGGTATATCATCAATGATGAGTTTATCCATAACCTTTTGAGATTAAAATCTATTTTTAATTAGTATCATGAAAAATAAATTTGTTGAAATTTACTTTCTATGTTAATGTTTATCATCACACAGATAGAAGCATAAATTCTATGTCAAAAAACAAAATTTTACTTCATTGACTTAGAAATTATTGTAAACTATATGTATTAATATCTATTCCATTTGAAAAATTGCATTGACTTGAACTAGATTGAGAATAGTGATATTTACAGGATTTGAATTCCCAAAAATTTAATTTCGAGAAGAATTGTATACATGATATTTTATCATCTTACCATTACATGATTTTATATATAAAACAATATCTAATCATTTATGATTACAAAAAAACATTCATATATACTTTTACTAATAAGCATGAATTAATATAACTATTCTAAAAGGTGTTACTTCAATATTTTTGAATAACTATTATCACATCAACACAATTTTTTTATCTTCAATACCTTAAAAAAAATAATCATTATTATGACCTCAAGACCATTTAATCATAAAAAAACAAATCATTGAATCTATAAATAATTAAACATTATATCTATTTGAGGAATCCTTGGGTTTAACCTATGTAATGATTTATCATAATATATTTAAATTCATTATAATGGTTTATAATGATAATTTCAATTATCCTAGGTATATCCCCTGAAAGAGGTAAACCATGTGAATATTATGGGAATGATCGTTAGGAACCATATTGATGTTCAAAAAATAATTGATAACACTCTTCTAGGTTATTATCCTTAGATACATACATTTCAAAAATTTCACACATTAGTATCTATAAAATGTTGTTTATATAGAAATTACATACTCCATTTTTACCCTAACATAGGCTGTTTTTCTATAAATAGTATTATGATTAGTGTTATCTGTAAATATTGGTATTGATAGTTTCCAATAGACACTGAAACATTTTTTTATACCAACTATAGTGACCCAATATATTCATACCAAGTCATACCATATTTATATATATATATTCATTATATGTATTAAAAAACAAAACTCAAATAGGTTTAGTAACTTTTGAAACATCGAAAAAGTCATAACTTATTCATAAAATATATACATTATCTTCCACTTATTTCATCAAAAATATCAACCTTTATATACATATATTTGATAATACCATTCATCGTAATGTATAGAAATTTAACATAATAATGTGTGGGTTTAAATACTTAGTATGGTTAAACACCGGAGATATCATAGATCGAATTATCATAAAATGATCATAAGGGTTTGGGAAAATGATAAATATAATTTAAACACTACCATGAATATAATAGAAAATTATCTTGAGTAATTTCCTAATATATTGAAGTTAATACAACTTGGATGAAAAATTTATCAAATAAAAATGGAATAAAATAGTTATAATACATAAATATGTAGTATATAAATAATCCCCAAAACCCATTTCCTTAAAATTTAAGGAAACGTTCAAATATAATTATAGGTGAATTAGTTAACTCATTAATTGATAAAATCAACCATGGTTCACTCCCAAGACAATTATAGTGGGATAGTTTATTAGAAATCAATGTTCACTCCTCTCCATAGCCCAATTTATCACATGATATATCGATTTTTTCCAAATTCACTGGTGGGATATATAATTCTAGTCCCACCCATAATAAAATTAAATGATTATTTATGTCTTAAAAAATGTCATATGACATTCATATTATAATATCCCATTAAAATAATACATGATTCCTTAATATAAGATCATTTAATAACCAATGGAAATGAAAAGGGTGTCATAATCATCATTTAAAAATAATCAATAATCTTCTTGATAAAATAATAAGGATGGAATTATTGGAACAAGACACCTTTATTAATTTTAGTAACATCAATGTATTTCCTTATGTATAAAAAATTCCTTCAAAACATCGCTGGAAACTTGTCTTGAAGGAATAAAAATTTCTCAGATAAGTCATTTATTTAATAGATAATAATTTCGCAAAATCAAACGTAAATATTTTCATTTTTAATATCCCTATAAAATTGTTAATTAATAAACATATCATTTATTTTCCATGATTTTGGGAAATTTAATTCATTTCATATAAGATAAAAGAAAATCATCCCATCATACATATCTAAAGAAGGTCAAAAGTCAACTCATTAAAATATTAAAAACATGATTCCATATAAATTTTATTAAAATAAAGTAATTGAAAAACATTTTTTATTAATAATATGAGATTTTTAAAAAAAATTATTCACAATTTTATTGGGAATAAATTATATATAAGACAATGTAACTTTGACCAAATAATGCATAATGTCATGATTTCATAAAAAATATTACTTTAGACTGTTTAGGCCTTAAAGGGAGGAAAATTAATGTAAAAAATGAAATCCCAAAAAATATACATTGTGGAAAACATTTAAATGTATTTATTATATAATTATCAGATAATTTATTCTATGGAAATTCAAGTATAAAATATCTTTATTGAAATTTGATTGAAACAGAAATCGCTTTCCTCAAGTTACACTTTCTCGAAAAGTACTCAATAATATATTATTATATATTAATATTAATTATAATTATATAATATAATAATTAACATACTTATAAAATAATATATAATCCCTTTATACAATTTTAATATACATTTATCAATACTATATTATCAAATTTATTGTTTCATGTTGTTTATTTTTTATGGTTTTCATTTTAATTTTGGTCTACTAGTATCTAGTACTTTTTCATTGATCATGGATCCATAATATCTAAGATATTAATCATTATAAATATAAAACATATATTCAATGTATATACATATATAAATATATTCATTCACAAATGATAGAGATATAAAAATGAATTACATTGTTCCTAGAGATGGTAGACCAAAACTAAGTAATGAACATTGTGTTAACATTTTGAATGTTGGAAGGAATGGAAGGTAAATAATTAATATCCTTTATAGAATCATTAAAATAAAAAATAAGTCACATATATTTATCATATCCACCATTCTTTATGTCTATGATAATAGATAATTATAAACTAATTTCATCTCTTTGTAGAGGTAGTAGTTCACACATAAGCAAAATCAAGGTTTTCATTTTCCAATAGATTGGAAGATATGATGTTTGATGAGGATTTTTCATCATACTAAATTAAATTATGTATATATATATATCACATATAATTATTAATCACATAATAATACTATATATAATGTCACACTCATGTTCTTCGTTAAAGTTATATGTATTCTTATATTTTTATCCTATCACCCCCTAAGTCCCCTTAAGGCCTTATTAAATTTCATAGAATTTAGAGTTGTTTTGAGTCGAGAAAGAAGGTTTCAAGGTTTAGGTGCACTGTTTTTCAAATTGTGCACACAAACCATGTTCCTATGTCCATGTCATAATAAAGTGCTAAATAATTTCTTTTTCATGCCTATATTTATCCAAACTCTACCATGTCTTCCCCCAATCGACCCTTATATCCATTGTAGCCTCCCATGCACATAAAAGCATCCTTGGATCTTCATTTTAAAGTTGGATTTTATGGTGGAACATCAAACAAACTAAAGAAAGTGTTTCTCCCACTTAGTTCCTCAAATTTTCATGATGTTTCATCCAATTTGTTTGAATTCACAAATGACCAGAGGTTAGGTATTTGAACCTTGGGTTTAAAGTTGGGTTCCTTTGTCCAATAATTTTTTTTAGGCTTGATCTACCTTCCTTGAGGTCAGGCGGTGGTGCAATTGAATACTTGCACCAAGGATTCATGGTTTTATCCTTTTTGGTTGGTGATTCCAATGTGTATGATATCCATTTGAGTTATCTTGCTGTGTTATTTTTATTTTCAGGTTTATCTCATTTAGTTAATGTTAAAAAATGGGTTTTAGTTGTATTTGTAATGAAAATGATGTTTAGGTTCCATTTTCTGGTGAAATTGTTAGGTTTTCATAGAAATATTATATTGGTTCATTTAGGGATTCCCTATAAATACAGAGTTGTTTTTATTGAAATGTATTACGTTTGAATATCACATTTCTTATGTTTATTACTTTTGGTGGTTTCTTTGGTATTTTTTAATGGTATTTGTGAAGCATGTGAATTTTAAGTTCCATGATTGTGTGAAAATAGAGGTTTTAAAAGGATATAACTTCTTGCTTCATATGGGGTTGCCCCATAACTTACTTTTTGGAGCTATTAAATGTTATTGGGAAGAAATTTCTGTTTTTCTAACTTGTAAGTGTTCAAATGGTGTGTAAAGTTGGTATTTCATGGAGTTTTGTGTGAAAAACAATGTGATATTTTGATAAGTCGATTTATTCAAAATCAAAATGTTTTTTGTGTAGTTTAAGTGATATAAAGTGTGTGTATATATAATATTTTTGGTTTGTGAAATTTATTGGTGTTTTTATATTCAATGATATGTATGTACTATTCAAAAATTGTTTTAGCACAATGGGAGAAGCCTAGGTACCTAGGTGGGTAGATATGTACTAGTACGACAAGTGATTCAGATAGGTTTTGTACCAATTTTAAATATAATTTTGAATAATGAAAAAATTAACTAAACTATATTAATGATGATTGGGGACCAATAGGTTATGGGTATGCTTCCTACAAGTGGATCATGCATGAGAACATATTTTTTCTATGGTTACCATTCAATGAGGTACGAGGTCCATAGGGCCCGAGACTATATTCTTCATAGGGGTGTTAACACTTATGGTGAACATTGTATTTTTGGTATTTAACCTTTTCATAGGGGGTTTATGTCTGTTCATTAAATTACCTAAAATTTATCATCCAAATTTTTTAACATTTTTAATATTTTAGTTTCAAAACTATTTGCAATTTAAAGTTACATTTCATTGAATTTATAGCTGCTTTTCATTACATAGTAAAACTGCTTTCTTTTCACTTTATATTTCATACCATTTGGATTATTTGGTTGGTAAAATACTAGACATATGATCATACCATACATAAACCCATGAGATGTAATTATCAGGGATAATGTTTGACACAAGTAATGGAAAAGCCTCGGGTGAAGGTGGTTCAGGTTGCCAGTCCCCTCTAATGGGGCAGTGTTGTAGAGATGGATCGGGGGTGATTGAACCTTGTAATGTGGAGTCATTTTGGATGATTTTATGTTGTTTTTATTTATTATTGGACCTTTTGTACTTTATTTGAAAACATGTACATAGATATGGTATTTGTTAAGACTTCTTTGTCATGAAAATTTCAGATTCATATTACTATTTGTTTATAATGTATGGAGCTTTCATACTTGGGTAAATAGTTCCAAAACATAATTTATTGATATATGGGATCGTGTATAAGCCCATGAAATTTGGGAACACCCTCTGGGCCTTGTCCTGGGATGTATTTGGTGTTGGTGTTAGTGTTGTCAATATTTTGGTCGATACAAAATGGAATCAATAGAGGCCAATATTTTTGGTTTAAATTACTATTATGGGATGATCAGGATAGAAAGAAATTGGTACTATTTAGGATCTAGTTATTGATCATGAATATGGTTTGTGTCCCACACCTCTCATGGTAGACCATGAGTCACCAGTGGATGTTGTAATTTCCTGATGGACAATACTTCCTGGTGAGACATGTGGGTTGTAGGCCACAAGTGGATATCGGGCTGTGGTGGAGATGTTTTTTAATTTATATCAATAGATTGTTTAGATTATTTATATTTTTTGTATTTGGTTAAAATTTTCAGAATTTTTGTATTTACAATTGATTTTGTGACTGTTTCATTTAGTAGCAACATGCATCCCTCAAAATCTCCCATGTGTGCATGGGAGGAAGCTGAAGGGAGTTCTCCCATATGAATTGATCAGAGGCTAGTTGAGGACATGGGTCGCGCTATCCATGAATTAGGACATGAACTAACTCTTATTCATTCTCTTGTTATTGAGGATGAGATAATTCCTAAAAAGGTTATGGCCTAGAAGTTACTGAAAATAATCTTCCTTCCTTCCAAGGAACTATTGATCCCCTAGTAGTTGAGAAATGGCTCGAGAAGATCGACCACATTTTGGAGTTTCGAGATACAACCAATGAGGTCAAGGTGAAGTGGGCCTACTTTCTACTAGTGGTTCCCACCCGCAGGTGGTGGTAATTGGTACATCAGACTGTGAAGAATGAGCAGATGCACTGGGGAGATTTCAAGACTGCCTTTAATGAACAATACTTCCCTATGGTCTTGGGATATGCTAGGTTCCAAAAGTTAATGGATATTGTTCAGGGGGATCTATCTATGATGGATTACTAAAACTGTTTTGCTAATTTGGTTCAGAATTCAACTAAAATCATCCCTAATGAGCAGGTGAAGCCTTAGAGGATAGAGAAAGGGTTGCGGCCAGAGATATACCTCCTCGTATTCATGTTAATACTGAGAACCAATGTAGTGGTTGTTGATTGGGCATGCATGGTGGATAATGACCATAATGGAAAGTATGGTTTTTATGGAACTGTATCAATATTGGGATGTGGTAGCTCTTTAGAGAAGCAAATAAAGAATGAGGAACATGTGATGAAGGGAGGTAGTTGTTCGGTCCACTCTTCATGGGAATTTTTGTATTTGGCTTATGAGGCGAGATCATTCGTGTGCCACCAGTGTCAAAGGACAGGGAACATCTGACCAGAATTCCGACATCCACTAAAGCCATATTTCCAATGTGGAGGTATGGTTCACTTGTAATACTTTTTTAGGGGTGCACACCCACTTCAGAGTAGGGTTGGGTTATCAGCTTCAAGAGGAGAGCCAACACAACCAAATCCATTGAGGATCGGGCATTCTCGATTCAGTGGTCATGGTTGTAGGGTGGGGTCTTCTTCTGGGATGATCCAGTTAAGGGAATATCCACAGACTAGCAGTCTTCCTTAAGCGGGTACCAAACATCTCCATGCGGTGGATCAGGCACCAGCAGAATCAGAGGTGGGTCTGTCGAGAGTTCATGGTACTGTTTTGATCAAATATTCTATGCTTACTACTCTTTTTGATACATCTTCATCAATTTAATTCATTTCAGCCTATTTTTTGGACATGATGAATTTTACAACCAAGTGGATTTCTTTTGAAATGGATTTAGTGATGCCATTGGAACAGAAGAAGTTGCAGGATGTCAGGTGCCTGTCGTGTTCACTTATGGTGTCTAGGATAGAGATAGAGTGGGACCTCTTGGTCATAGATATGGATATTTTTTATGTGGTAATTGTCATAAATTTTCTGTTACTGTTCCAGGAACACATCAGTTTATATAGTCGGCAAGTGAGTATCACTTCACCTGATGGGAGTCTTCATGTTTTTTGTGGAGAATGGGATCCTCAGTCCGGTCACAAAGGACCTACACATCCAAATATTGAATGTATAATCATTCAATTATTAACTCTCACACTATAGGACGATTGTATTTTCTTTTAAGGTACTCTACCACACGTGGTGAATGAGTTTCCAATGGTATTCATGGATGATTTTTATGGTTTTATATTAAATCAAGATGTGGAGTTCTCGATTAATATGGAACCTGGACACACTAGATATATCTTCCCTCATATCATATGGCCCATACTGGGCTGAGGAAATTAATGGTATATCTGGATGACATGGAGTCCAATGCTTTCGTTCTCCTCAGTGTCTATCTTTTGGCCAGTCCTCTGTAGTTCGGGATAAATGTAGATTGATCCCTCCTTTTGTGCATTGACCAGAATCTTAATAAAGTAATAATGAAGATTGAATACATTTTCCCAGAATAGATGATTGTTCGATCAGTTGTTGGGTAAATGAGTCTCTAAAAAATAGACTTGTGTTAGGGATACCATCAACTGAGGGTGAAATTTGAAGACATCCCGAAGAAATCCATCTAGAGTAGGTATGACCACTTCTAGTACATGGTCATTCCCATCAGATTGACCAATTATCAAACGTATTTTATGGAACTCATGAACATGGTGTTCTATCAGTATCTCGATTATATTTTTGTTGTGTTGGTGGATGATATTATTGTATCCTATGGCTCTGACGAGGAAAAAGACCATCAGTTCAGATTTGTCTTGGGAAATTTGTGGGATCACTGCCTCAATGAAAAGTTATCAAAGTGCACTTTCTAGATCTGGGAGGTGAAATTTATAGGGTATGTTATCTTGGAGAAGGGGGTTTTAGTGGAGCTCAAGAATATCAGTGGTATCATTTCAAAGTAGAAATTTAAGAATGTGTTCAAGATCAGGTGTTTACATGGCCTCGATAGTTACTATAGGTGATTCATTCCATATTTCTCTTAGATTTTTTCACTGATGACCGCGCTCACCCATAAATGGGTAACGTTTTTGTGAAGCCTAGAATATAAGGAATCCTTAAACGAGATGAAGAAGAAGTTGAATACCACCCCATTCAAGTTCTGACATTGACTGGAATGGAGTATGTGGTGTATTGTGACACTTAAGATATGGGTCATGTGTGTGTGCTTATGATGGATGGCCATGTGATGGCATATGGCCATCTCCAACTCTGACCACATAAGAAGAATTACCCAAAACATGACTTGGATTTGGCAGCAGTGATGCATTCCTTGAAGACGTGGTGTCACTACAACTTTGGGGAGAAGTTTTTGGTATAATCTGATCACAAAATCTTGGCCTATATCTTCTCATGGAAGGACCACAACATGAGGCAGCATCGCTGGATCATGTACCTGTAGGGGTTCAACATTGATATTGTCTATACCCCAGAAAAGGGTAATGTGGTGGCCGACACCTTGATTATAGGATTTCTAGTGCAATAATTAAGTAAGTCAAGTGAAGAGTGGGCTTTTATGGGGCTCTTTTAATAGATGCATGTGGAGACAATGGTTTAGAATGTGAGTACATTCATGGTGAGTGTTTAGTTGACTCCCTCTTTGTTGGAGTTGGTTCAACGAGAACATATAATTGATGAGATTTATCATCAGTTGAGGCTATTTCTTCTTTGTGGGGAGACCTTCTTTGATTGGTCGTCATCTCCTATGGGCATACTATGCTTCATGGGATGTTTATTAGTGTTGTTATATCCTGTGTTACACATAACACCATGTTTTAATGAACTACTATATACAATTAATATTTTCTATAATCCACACCATTATAACATATCAATATAAATTGGAAGTATTAATAGAAATTACCACATTTTAAAAAATATGTTGGAAATTTTTAAATAAATAATATATATTGAATAATGAGAAAAATTATTTTTTCTATTTCCTTTATATGTTTCAAAATATATTTTTCTAAAAAATTATACTTATTTTGTTGTGAACAAAAATAAAAATTTAAAGTTTCCACATAAAAAAATTATTTTCAAATACTAAATTCATTTCTGAATGAAACATTTCATAAATATCATACAGTGAAATTTTGTATTTTCCTGAATGATTTTTTTAACTAATAATGATAATGAGGATTTTTATTATAAAAATCTTCTTCTATTGACAATTTTTCTTGATCCAGTTTATTTTTAAATCGCATTAAAATAAATACTGTATCAATTACAGAATTATTAATACAAATTAGTTTATATTAAATAGGTTCATATTTATTTTATATATAAAATAATCTATAACAATGAAAATTGTTTCATCCGAAAACAATTTTTCCCACGACTATGATTTTAATATTAAAAAAATTATATTAATTAGTTGAATTGATAATATAAAATTATAATCTATTCTTATTAAAATAATAATTAATATTATATATTTGTACTAAATGAATTTATTTTCAAATTGAGTGGTAAAATTAGGAAAACCTAATTATAGTGGTGTATGTTTAAACAGTTTTATCAAGGGTTAATAGAAAAAGATAAGGTTTAAAATGATACAAAAACATATAAAAACGAATTATATTTCCTTACATATACATTAGACAATATATATTATTGAATTACTTAATTTGGATATTTTAATATTTTAAAAACATAGGTATAAAATTTTCTTTTAAAAAATTCCATTTTTGTAATCTTCCACAATTTTAAAAGTGAACCACCAATATTCTTATATGGAAACATACAATGTCTTTTTTGATATATAACGTATAAAAATATATTCCTTAATTCCAAAATAATCTAATATCGGGATTTTTTTTATTAGACCCTCTTATGAAGGATTTTTTTCTAACCTAAATATGTTTTCTGAAGAATATATATATTTTCTAAATGATACCTTTTTTTATACTCCCACATCCACAAAATACTCATAAGATACTATAATATATCAGAATTAGTGTCTAAAATATAATAATATTTTATTTTATTAATTTCATAGTCTATATTTCTCTTATATTAAATAAAATGGAATAAAAACTCATCGATCAAGAGTACAATGGATTTCCACCATGCAAACCAACATAAATCTTTTTCCAACACCACATATCAATGATATATATAATGATGGATAGAAAATATTTAATTATTTTTTTGAAATAATTTTATAAATATAATTAAATTATATAATATACCTCACTACATTCCAATACATTGGAAAATAAATACATCACTCATTCATATGCGTGGACTACCACCTCGACAAATGGATGGGACATATTTTTTAATTTTATTTGGAATGAATGGAAATGAGGGTATATATAATGAATATATATTAAAAATATTAAAAAAATCAAGTAAATATTTTATATTTTTAATCTATCTATTAAGAAGAATGGAAACAATGATCCTAGATACATATGGCTAATTGCTTCCATGATTGTTGTAATTCGTTTTACATCATTATCATTAATGAATTATTAAATATACATGCATCGGGAATATATATGAAATTTAATCTTGGTTAAAATTCATGTCATAATGGAACCATTATCACTAAAAGGGTACCAAAACTACCAAACTAAGTCATTCATGAAAAAAGGAAGCATTTGATACATGTAGTATGAATTTGACATTAATTTTCGATAAACATGTAACAAAACAACATAAGTAATTCATATATGGAAATATATATATATATATATGTGATGGTTTTTGAATTGACATATAGTAAACCTATAATTATTATTCATGAGTTTTAAATGTATTTGATGAATTTCATGATACATGGTATGATAATTTCTAATCACTTATATTTATTGCAGTCACATGTCATATTAACCCCTTGTTTCTTTTGTATGGATTAAATACATCCCACGAATGTATTTTATGATGAAAATCACTAAATTATAGGGAATTAAGTATCAAATTGTGTATCATTATTTCAAGGGGATTATGATTCTAGCATTATGTATGTGTTAAAGGTTTTATTATAAAATATCATTATTTATCAGGATTCATTAGTATTACGAATCAGATGTTGAATTATTATGATATACATATATAATGAAAATAATATATTTTCTCATAATATTTTTATTTCTAGAGATTATATGATTCTGTTTCATTTACCCCCATTATGTACCCTATATTCCATTTGAATATTTTAATGAAAACCAAGCCTTATTTCAATCTTGAGTCAAAAATAATTTTTTATTCCATGTCCATGGTTTATAAAAATGTTTTAAATAATGATTTTTAAAAATATTTAATTCTTTTTTAATGAAATTTATTCAAATAATTTAATTTTTAAATAAGGTAAAAAAAGGAATCTTTTGGGTGTTTAAGAAAAAATGTTCATTTAACTTTTGACAGAAAATGTAAAAGTAATATTTCTATAAATATTTACAATATAAATGGAAATTCATACCATCATGATAAATTAATTATATAAATATTCCTCTAACATTTTATAATATTATTTTTAATGAAAATATTTTCATCAATTTTTAGTAATTTTATATATTTTATAAAAATATTTTCTTATTGGGTAGATTAGTTTCTATATTAATTGATTTATGTGATAATTGAAAATCATATTCTTTTTTCGATGACATATGTTGATGTTCTATAAAATTTAAAATGGACATGATAAAATTATAATATCCTTATTCATTCTCTGGATGTTTTTTTATTAATGATGAAAATTTTTATGAAACCTTTGTCTTTCCCATGGGTTATTCTATTATGGAATGTTTATGAAACATCTTACCTTTTTCTTAGTAATGAAATGATGAAGTTTTTATAATCTTGTGGAATAAAAATTAATGGATTATCGGACTTTTGGGATTTTAGTCTTCATCTAATTGATTGGGTAATTATTATTATTTTATGGGATAAATGGATACATGCTTACTAATACTAATATTGAATGAGGATACATGGGAGGATGTAACAAGACTAAAAGAGCATACCTGGGTGATTATCTAATTATTTTAATATGGTATATGTGAGGTTATCTAGAGCCAAAAATTATTGTAAATGTGAGTTTATCAAAATCATGAATAATTTACCAGTGTTGTTCAACCAATCCTAAAATATTATTAATGACTTTGTAATTATCCTTGACATAATATTTTAAATGCTTCTGTATATTCCATATATCCATTTCTTATACCAATGAAATTCTAAAATGGAAAATATTATTTTTTTTTTAGTTCATGCCTTATGAATTGAAAAGATTTATCCAATGAATTGTGATTATCACATTGGATATACATGGTATGGTTTTGAAATGTCATTCAAATATTATCATACCCTTATGCTCACATTTTGTTGATATCTACCATATGTACTCTTATAGAGAATCTGACCTTACAATTTCTTATGTTTCCTTTCCCCATGATATATAGAATGGCTATAGGTATGATATGACTAAGAAGGTTTCTAGTTGTGTGGAATATCATGTATGATAATATAGTTCACCCATATACTAGTTTTCTATGATTACAAACATCCAAATTCAGTAGTCTAATTAAATATTGAGGTAAATTATTTTATTATGTAATGAATATTTTTCAATTTAGATTAAATATTTATTTTATGAAAATATTTGGATTATATAATGGGTACTTTGGAATGTTTCTATATTTATTACTTGGACTTTAGGTGGATCCAAATACAGACAATAATAAAAAGTCCTAAAATGTCACACACTAATATTATCAAGAACATCAATTTAACATCAGTTAATATTTTTAAATAAAATAATGAATAAATATTATACCCATAGATGTATTAAAAATTATTAATGGTCTTTTTATTGTATATATTATGTTTCTAGTTTTTTTAGAGAATATTTTATGATATGAATATTTAATATATAATTATTTTTCTTTTAGAGAAAATAATATTTATTTATTTTTTATATAATAAGGTAAGGATATTTATTTATTAAATATCGATTATTTATAAGAGGACCAATGAGAAATGGAAGACCATTTTTAAATGAATGGTATGAAATAAAAAATATTAAAAAATATTTCAATATATATTTTATTCGAAAAAAATATTTATTTACTTCGCTAGTTTTTTTGCATGGAAATAAATAATACTGATATTAATATTAATTTTTTATTTTAGAAATTGGGTTCTAAGGGGATCATGGAAATTATAAGGGTACAATTGGAATTATAGTTTTCTCAACCACACACTTTTTACCTAATTATATTTTTTTCCATTCTAACATCAACCATTTCTATTTGTGTTAGTGAAATGTCTCTAAAAACAGATATCAACCCCAAAGAGTCCATCTCAATAAATTCTATCATGAACTGATAGTGATACTCCTCTATAATCTCTCCCAATAATGTATACATCAAGGAGAATCCATCATTAATGTGATTATCATTTGAGTATATGATGGGTGACACATGCGTCTAAATATATCATGTTTGCACTCATAGAATCATATTGTGATGGACATAGGTCTATAGTACACATGTGGATCACCACTGGAGGGAATCTAAACTAGATTCCTATGTAAAAATGATTTAATAACTTATATAAATTTTAAAATTATTTATCCAATAATAAATTCATTACATGGTAAATAAATAGTAAAATAAAATAATTGATTATCCTTATGTAATTATCGAGTGTTTGATTATATAATTTTTATTCTAATTATTCATTAATTAAATTTTATTAGTGATAATTTTATTAAGCGCAGTACATATTTTATTAAGGATGGATAAAAAACAATATTATGGGGTTACACAAATGAAACATCTATTGTTCCCATATCCTATAAGTGGTTCCAGAGAGGACTCATAATTATTTCATTTATTTAAATAGCATTGATTAATTTATCAATATTTCTTTAGTTTTAAATTTATGTTTATTAAATATTTTAATATGAATCAAAATATGTTATCTTATTCTTAATTATTCATGGGAATATAAATAAAACGGATTAATTATTAACAATGATGATTTTAATGACTCATGTCGAGTTTCCAAGGATTCTAGCCAAATAAAAAAAGATTATATGTCGTATAGCCTATAGATTGACATCATGTACATGTATTTAATTAACCAATGGTACTAAAAAATGAATTCCATGTCTATTCATTTATTATAGTAGGTGTTTATTTCATACACTATAAGATGACAATGATATCATGGCACACATTTTTTCATACAAAATAATGTGTAACATTCAGGCACTATGTGTATTACATTAGTCAATGATGATCCATGTGGTTAGAAACAACATGTGTTACTATTAACTTGTGAAGTCATATATCACAGGACATGTAACCCATATAGACACTATGTACTCTATTAATCTGTATGCAATGATGAAATATCCAATCTCTGGGATCATTTTATTGATAAAAAATGTTGAGATACACAAAACATTTAGCTAGATGGTACCAAATGAATATATTGTGTCATCATACAAAATTAAAAAATAAAGAATACTACAATATCAACCTTATCAACCTGGATTCCATGATAATTTTATTACATATACAGGAAATATGATAATTTTTTATGTACTTAATTTCCCTAAAATATTCTAATCTTATTTTATTGTGTATATAATAATAATAAAATTATGTTTTGTATATTTAAACATAACACGCTATGTAAATAACTTGTTTTTTATTTGAAATTACATTCAATTAAATGAAATGATGATACATGTATTCTATATTATACATTAGTAAAAATAATGATAATATGATACAAACTAGGTAGTTTGAAGGGGTACTCGATGTATTTCCTCCAAGATACATGTTTATATAATTTCTAAATTTTAAATTGTTTATTTAATCTTCATAAATTTTTTATTAAATACAATATAAGAAATCAATGACAATTATAATAAACAAATGAATTAATTAATAAAATATTTTATTTAATTAGGATTTATTTAAAATATTATATACATCATTTTAACTGAATTGAATTTAATGAAATGAAAAACTATTTACATGTATTGGGATGATCAAGGGAATATTAAAGACCTTCGTTTTTTATTTTTTTTATTAATTTGTTATTAAATTAAATTAATGGCATGGTCCCCATCCCTCCAATATTTTTTAGGGGCCTACATTCACACAGTTTTAATTAATGTTACAAAATAACTTTTCATTTTTCTACCCTCACCATCAGGTGAGTAAATTAATATATAATGGGTGAGTCTCTCAATTGAGTAGAGGTGGTTTGTGTTATGGGATGAGGAAAAAAAATTGGTCAAGTATGTGGGGGGAAAAGGAAATATTTGTAACACAATGTTATTCATTTTTCTAGGTTCATTCTAGTAGGTTAATATTTTAGTGAATCATATGTTAGATTAACAAACCATTATAAATATACTATAAACATAATACGCTTATTATATTTTTATCCAGATTCATGGTTAATGTCAATTTTAATTTTTATTCATGATTAGAAGAATTATGTAATTAATAATTAGGATATTTTTACTAAAATATAATATATAGTTCTTATATTGTATCTATGATATAATTAATCACTTAAGATAATGCACATAATTTTAGAAATTATGAAATGAATATAAAATTTTACATTTAGAAAGAATTATTAAAATCCATCTATTATAATCTTTTTATATATACCCTTACAATATTTGGGTAGAGATAAAACCATAGTTCAATGTGATTGACCATCCTCTACTAGGGTGATTTCATTTATAATAGAATTTATATCTTATCTATTTGGTTGAATTGACATAGTTTGAATTAATGTTTGATTTCCTCCATGAATATTAGAGAATATAGAAGGCAAAGTGGTGGGGAAATCCAAATTCAATATTATTAGATTGGAAATTATAGTGACTTGATCTTGAAAGACAACGATATTGCATCATTTTAGATGAATATTCTACCCATTATAAATGTTTATTAATGAGTACTATATTAGTTTAGTGTCTCTAGAAACATTTAACATAGTCATAAATCTTTGTGAAAGATGTTCAACATCTCCCATAATGTTATTCCCTGTTTTCTCTTGTACATAAAAAATTCCACCATAACCTGGGGAGAGAGAAGATAAAAAATGGTAACATTTGATGCTCACTAAGGGTAAAAAATGAGATATATATTCATAAAATGAACATAAGGTTATGAGATCATGATATAAAAAATTGAAAACCATACAATGCATATCAATTATACAAATCTTGAATAATGAAATAATAATTGGAAGATCAAATGACATTAATCATAAGATAGTCAAAGAACATGTTTCATGAGATCCTAACATATACATAAGATGAATAATTTATTTAATATTCATAATAACTGAAAAGAAATTTAATATTTTTAAATTATCACTACCATGACTACCATAAAAGAAAATGTACATTACTAAACTATGTTTACAACCAATTTTCACTCTGTATTTCTGAATCGTTTTCAGTTCCCCTTAAAGACATATTTTATTGAATACAGTTCACTCATTATTCCATCTCTATTTATCTAATGAGTTTACTCTTCATTCTACACCTATATTTCTGAATTGAGTTCGCATAACATTCCATCCCCATATTACTAAACTGAGTACACTCTTCATTCCATCCTTGTATAAATAATCATAGTTCACTCCTCATTTCATTTGACATAATCTAATGAGATATATAAATCATTACCAAATCAATTAGTGGGTGATTTATGTCCCTCATATCACATGATTAACTAATAAATATGTTTTTCAAAAAATAATTAAATATTCATGAAGAAAATGGTACCATAACTGGAATATATCATGAATAAAAAGAGAGAGCAGAAATTCATGATTTTTTTGAGATATTGATCATAATATTTCATTTATTAAAGCATAATCCTAAACAATCTTGATAACTTATGAGATTACAACTATTAAATTTTCTACTTTACTAAATTTGAATAAAAATATGCATGAAAAAGTCAGAATACATGGTGAAGTCAATAAAATGAAAATAATTAGATTAATTTAAATTTGCATATATGATAATTATTTAAAAATTATATGTGATTTTAGGTGTATAAGATAACATGTATCTTTAATATGGGAAATTGAAACCAAATTACCTTATCTATATGGTAACTTTTGAATTGTAAACCCCATTAAATAGAGATCAAAAAATGGTTATTTAATTATGAATAAATATAAGTAGAATAAAAATAAAATACATTTATGGGTATTATATACACCCCATAAAATATAAAAGTAGTGAATATGGCATAAGTGTTGCAAAAATAAAAGTGATTCGGTAAATCCCTTTACTACAAGTGTATCTTATGAATCGTAACCCCTATGAAATAATATAATACATTAAAAAATTAAATATAATTACATAAATTAAATGAATTATATAAAATGTCATAGGTATTTATATAATCCACATAAAATATTATAGCAGTAAATATGACATGTATCTCATGGATATAAAAAGTCAGATGCAACTCCCTTACCTCAAGTTTTAACTCTCATCGTTCTTGTTAAAACCTCATGAATAATAAATATAAGTTAATTATTTAAATATTAATGAACCATATTATTATATATATATATCCATATATTTTTTTACTTATTTAATTATTTTACCAGTTTATTAAGAATATATATTAAATGGTTATGTTTTGAGTAATAACATATTTTTTTCATAAATGTTTTTTCATTTCACTCTATTCGTAATACTAAGATCATGATTTCATTATTTAAATAATTTATAAATTGATATTACTATCATATATATTCATTATATATATATAAATATTATCAAATAAATAATATAAATACTAAATAAAATGCATTGTTCATGGAGATATAGTGACATACATATACATGAAAGATGATTCCAATTTAATATCGTATTGAAAGAATAAAAATCAAATGAAATATGTATACAATTATTATAAATATAGTAGAGTTATTATTTAATATTCCTATCAAATTTTTTATAAAATCATTTTTAATATGTTTAATGTAATGTGGGATTTAATTACATCACATCGATGGGTCAGTAGTTAACACGTCTACAAATAATGTTATCTTTTTGTTAAAAAATTCATATCATTAAGGTATGTTTTATATAATAAATAAAAAATCATAAATATATCATAAATATTATAATAATAATATAAAAACAGTATGTACATCACTATTCCCAAAATTTAGATATGTTAATTGAAGAATGAATTTCATCGATTCATTAGTTCGTAGTCCACCACACATAGGAATTGTGTTTTGTTAAACTATTTGATGGAATTCTATGTAGATGTATGTATAAAATATAAAAATACAACAAATAAGAATATTTATGCTATTAACTATACTATATAATAACAAAATATGTATAATATAAGAGGTGAAAAAATAAAAAAAATTTCTCAATGAAGAATGATTCATCTTCTTCAAGTAACTTATTTTTGTTTTCACAAATATAAATTATAGTATTTATTTATGAAAAAATTTATTATTATAAGTGTATAGTATGGTTGTATGGAGATTATTAGGGAAGGGTTAATTTTATCAAAATGGTTTTATAGGCGTGAATAATTACGGGGAGGTACTATGTTTTTATAGTGTCAAAAGAGTGACATTATTGTAAATACAAAAAGGTAAACACTATTGTGAGGTATCCCATAAATAATGTGCCACAAATAGTAGTCCATTTTTTATCAAACAAGATAAATTATCTAAATAATACCAACCAAAATGTTTTCGGTAATTTTTTATTCATTTAGAACCTTATCATTCATAGTTAACCACTACGTAAACATGTCTTTTCATTATATTTGAAAATTGATTTTTCTGAAACAATTGTTGGCCTGAATAGAAATTAGAGAATTTTCAGAATCCAAATACAATATCTAATTATACATAATTTAATAATAATTTTTTCATAATTTAATTTATAATTATTCCCATAGATAGGAAAAACAATGGGGCATTAAAATAAATAATATCAAATGATTAAAATGATTTTATATCTAATTTAAATGTAAAAATGATTTCAATAACCAAAATTTGATTTATTTATGTATAATGGACCTAATTTTACCTTGTAAACAATTTTAAAAAAACTAAATACATATATAAAATATATTCAATTCCAATCATATATTATAATTTAGAGAATTTTACAAATTATTAAAAAGTAAAACGTCATCAAAAAGAAAAAAAGTCAACCCAATGAAAAATATAATATTGTTCATTCAAAATTTAAGTTTATTTTTCCAAATATAAATTATAAAATTATCAAAATTTTGTTTTAAAACTATTCTTCCTGTTAAATGAACCAAGACCACCTTTTACAAAAATATAGTGTTTATTTCTAAAATAAGATCAATTTTTATCTTTCTATAAAAAATAAATATTTTTTTTTTATTTTTTTTTGAATTTATAACCTATATATTCTATTAAAATAATTCATAAATATTATTTTATTAATTTTGATAAAATATGTTTTTATATTGAAAAATATATTTCTTAGAAAAATAATTTCATTTTTTCAAATAGATCATACATTCAATTATAACTAATGAATAACCAAATAATTCAATATATATACCCGTGTAAACATTATTTACAAAATTTGTATAATATTAATTATAAATTCCCTTCTAACTAATTTGTGTTAACTATAATAATATTTTAATAATATTTTTATTAATATATTATAGTTAGGAAGAACTGAGAGTTAAGTGTAATGAATGATGTTGATGAAACATGGTATTGTGGGAAATAGAATCCAATCATAATGTTGTGTGTAATAATCTAAACTCTATGTGTTGTTTGTAGAAAAATTTTAATTTTTTTTTGCAATTAAAGCTAAATTTTTTTTACCATGCAATGAAATCAATCTGAGAATATTAATTTATTTGAAAAAAATAATTCATAAAAACTCATGGTGATAAAATCATCCCCCAATGAATTTAATATTTCCCTCAAATTTTTCTTCAGTTATGAATGGATTAATACATTTGTCTACATTTTATAGTAACCGACATCATAGTAAAAAATACTAAATCATCTTATGATATATTAATTTCAGAAACATAATGGTTTCCCAATGTAATTAAAAATTGGGATTCCACATAGAATATCAAAGGTGGAACATGAAAACATTGAAATTTTAATGGAATCTGACGACAATGTTTTGATGGATATTGATAAATAAGGTGTCTAGAATAGTTTTAATGATCACTATGTATAATGATATGGTGGCTTAAAAATTATTTAATGTCACAAAAAATGTATATAACAGGAAAAATTCTTATTTCAAGACCATTTTCCAAAAAATATATAATTTTCACAATGATATTTTCATTCATAATTTCATTCCATTTCATTTGGATAATCTAAAAATATGGTTTTTATTGAGTATTTTTAACATCTTTTATTACTCTAAAAATGTGGGTAATTTTTTATGACTACTACACTAATGGATAAAATTATCCATGAGTAGAATGATATGATATTCCATCTGTCTTTAGTTATCATAATATAATATTATTTTTAACATGATATCCAAAAAAAATTCATTTTTTGTGATATAATACTTCACTATATAATACCTCATCCAATGTTCCACTCAAACCATTCTATCAGTGGTTAACATTATAACCACTAAAAAATAAAAATCACCCTCTTTTCTTTAAACATTATCCAAACTAATACCAAAAACATATTTATTTTAATATTGGTTTCATCCTTATAATGATAAAATATAAAAGGTGATTTTATTAACAAAAAATCAATATAGAAGGCATAATATCATGATATTTCCTTATAGGATGAAAAATAATATTTTAATAGATATAATTTGTAAAAATAGAACATAAAATTCCCCCCAAAAAATGGAGGATAATTGTTCCATTTTCATCAAGATTCACATAATCCATCATGATAACATATGATTCCCCTTCAACCACTTTTTTAATTTTCTTTTCTTTTCACCCACATTAGTCCTTCGATTAGGGAACATGTTATGATAATTTCAAAATTCCATGAAATTGAAACAATAAATCATGGTATTTTTATTTTTTTGGATTTCCCATTATCCACATCATTATCTAACCTTTTTCCTTCACATTGACATTCAGCCACTCGAAGTCCTTTTCCAAACCAAAAAAATTTACTAGTCTCATTTATACAATTCCCTCTATGTTTTTTATATCACATTGATCATAATAGAAATATCATATTCTTCACTACACATATCATAGATTTTCATTTAAATTATATGTTTCTTTTTCTTGTCAAAACCACTATATCAATAAGAATGTTCAATCTACATTTTTGTACAATAATATAGTATTTGTTTTAAAAGACCATTTATGTCATTTTTGAAATTATTTAGTATTTTGTTATTGTAAAACTCATAACACCATGATTAAACTGAAAAAAAATATTCAATGGACCATAACATTTCATATCAACCTATAAAATAAGTGTAATTCAACAAATGTCTCTAATTACTTACATTTTGGTATTTATAATATCAATTATTTTAATCTGTCATTAATATGTTAATTACTGTATCATCATTCTATAACAAATAAATTCTATTATATATTGTCTAAAAATTATAAATTAAATACCATTATGTAGGTAATATTTTTATATTTCTATGTAATAGTTATTGTCGAATATATATTATGTATACCCCTATATTAAAAATGGTTTATTTATTATACTTGGAATTTAATCTTTTAACTCTTCTTTAAATAAAATAATAATAAATGTCCTAATCTAATTCAAGTTGACCAAATAGGGTCATATTTTATTTCCATGGTTGTTTTTGGACGAATTACACTTATCCAATAGAATTATGACATGTGTGAGGGTAGTTATAATATATTTTTTACACTGAATTAACCTGTTTAAATTTAACCGTGGTAAATAACAGTCAAAAGTTACTTTTTATCAAAAAATATTTTCATCTTATTGAACCATATTTTACATACTGATTTCAACCGTGTGTATCATATTTTATAAATTCAACTCACAAAAGTGGTAAAATTATGTTTTATGCAAATTATAAAATGCTTCAAAAAGGTTGGTAAAAGAAGGTAAAAACATCAATAAAATTTTATACATCTAATTTTTTTATAAAATGATTAAAATAAATTAAATTGATCGTATATAGGTATTATATATATATATATTGACTAAAAATAAATTTAATTAAAATAAATATTTATTTAAATAAAATTTCAGTTATAAAATATAACGCATAGTTTTTCACTATTCATCAAAAATGGTATTTTTTCAGAAAAATACCAGAAAATTACACTATGATAATTTTGATATTCTTAATTCACAAATAAATTATATTTTACCAAATTAAAAACATATGAGTTTCATTAAATAATTTAATATAAATTCTTTTTGCCGAATCCGAAAAGCTTGTTTTTAAAAAGTAAAACCTATCAAAAGATTGACATTTGTTTATTTCACATTAAAATGTGAAATTATTTATAATGACATAAATTGTATTAAATGATAAAAATATAATCTAATTATACTTCAAACCATTCAAATTATAAATTTGACACTATAAAATATATCGATTAAAAAAATTCATTTAAAATTTAGAAATTTTCCGTATTCATAAAATATGAAAGTTATTAGAAAAGTACCAAAATTTTATTCAAAATATATTTTTATTTCTGGATTATAAAGAAATATTTCATTCAATTGAATTGAATACAAAAAAGTGTCAAATGATGGTTTTAATAAGGGTTTTTCTTTAGAAGGTGGTAAATTTGAATTTTTTGAAAATTAATTCATCTATCTGAAAAATTCAATTTGTTCTCATATTATGTTTATGAAACCAGTAATATTGATTCTAAAATTATATAGAGTATATTATATTCCAAATTCAGTTCATACTATTCATAAGTGCTTTTTAAACGGCTATTTTGGTATGTCGTGGTGCGCTCAAACTCGTTGTCGGGTATAATGAAAGTTATTTAATCAATTTGAAAAGATAAGATTCTATGAAATATTGGGGTGTTAAATTCATCCCCATTTTGGAAATTGCATCCTCAAAATTTTAAAATTGGCCTTGGGAACTTTATTTAAATTCCCACATAGAAAAGGGAGTCAGTAAAACTGTAACATTAAATGAAATAATTAAAAGTACAACGGTCACCTGAGATAACCCATACGAGGATTTCATATAAGAAAACATTACTGTTAAAGATAAAATAAGTTCCTAGTTATGATGTAGAGTCATAGAAAACATGATCAAGATAATGTTATCTACAAGAAAACCTCAATCATGTAATGGGATAAACGGTCATTACTTTCCCTTTAGTGAAAGTAAACATAAATTTTTTTTTGTTTTAACTTCTTTTTCATAAATTTTTGGAATTTATTTATGAGATTGACTAAGATGATAGAGATATATAATTATTTTTTATATATAGTTTCATCCATTAATAAATTTCTACCACTAACTAATCTTTTTTTAAACGATGAGTATACAAGATGACTTGGTCAAACATGAAGCACTTGAATCAACTTCCAGAGAATCACATGATCCAGAAAGGATAAACTACAAATTTAAATTGATTTTAGAGAATAACAAAAATGAAAATGGTTAGTACAAGATGAGATGATCCCCAATGGGGATAATCCATTATAGAAAGAAATATTAATCATATTTTCTAAAATTAATCAAACAATACCCAAAGTTTAAGAAATACCATTCAATAAACAAGTCCTTAAAATCCTTCAATATTATCCAAACACATACTGAAATGCAAATATCATAATAATATGATTATAAAGTCTTCTACATTAATTTATCTGTAAATAACATCGACTACTCTTAATGACAAATACTTTAAATAATTAACCTAGTCACATATTCTCTATGATATGTTAATCATTTCCATAAATAACCCAAATCTCTATAAATTCACAATTAAAAATAGACAATAATCAAACATTATTACTCCAATAAAATATCATATTATTCTATTTTTCTTAGTCATATAGTGTTCCCAACCAAGAAATATTCTTCAAAATTTACATTTATCACTTAATCACCAAATCATTTTCCTATACTAAGGATATCCATATGATTAGACATAAGAACCCAAATCAATGAACTGTTGATCAATAAAATCATTTAACTAAAAAGAATTAGACACACTACCCAAGTACATCATGTAGTCTAGTGGCAGTTGATAAATCCCAATCGCACTCTAGTAGTGGGTTCTATTCTTGTAGCTTTTTCCGACATGATGGGTTGTCCCACGGTCTGCATGTTATCCTTCTTTAAAAACAATATTTTATAACATACCCAAAATGAGAAAAATTTCAATATCATAATTTCAACACAAATCTTTTCTCATACCTCGTATTTTCATCCAAAAATTTATTAACATGTAATTTCTACAAATTCAAGGATCATATAAACCAAAATTTTTATTTATAACTATAATAGAATAGATAATTATTCCTAAAATAGCAATTTCACATAAAAAAACTGTTGGGTTAATCATACAAGAGAAAATTCATCGAAAGAAATATCATCAATAATGAACAATAATACATTTAAACATTTTTCTGTCCATTTATTTCCACATAGGTTATTCCTTGAACAAGTTATTATTCTATGTAATAGGTAATTTACTATGGTAATGCCCAGGTCCCCTACATATACGAAAAATTACTATAAATGGATTATTGGGATCATTATTATATTCTTTCGTAGTACTCTTCATTTTTACTGAGAAATTCATTAATTTATGTCCGTGTTTCCCACACATAAATAAGTTCTTTGTTCTATTGAGACACTTTCCTAGGTGTCTTATTCCACATTTCATGCATTATTGAAATTAAGATTTTTTTCTCCATGGTCTCCACTATTGGATCTTTTATCATTCACTGCATTTATCTTCTTTGTTGAGTCTAGTTGTTGGTTAATATATATTTTATAAATCATATTTTTCAAAATCTGATTTGGAATGAACACAAAATCTTATACACCTATCCAAAATCAATTTTGTTGCTCATTTACACTACCCTTCCCACATTGTACATCGTGTTCAATGTTACTATGACTAACACAACAAAAAATAATGTGAGTCATAACATAAATTAGAGAATATCATAATAACTTATTTTCAATCTAAAACACCTTAGGATTTACCAAGTTTATTTATTCTCATATTATACTAAAATCCATCAAATTGGTTTGTAAATAAAATGTGAATTATCCCAAGCGTATCCCATGGGAGTTTCATAACCAAGAGTGCAGCAAGGGCCATTTTCGTGTACCAAGATACCCCGGGTCATGCCCAAAACTCATTGTTAGAGTTTTCACTACTAGGTACATATGTGCCATAGTCACCTCTACCTACTCATATCCATATAGGAATGTATTTCATAAGAAACCCACATAATATTTACATTACAAAAGTTTTGGATGTACTTCTATACTAATCCACAATGTCTATATTAGGGTAGTGTTTCCTAATCAGAGTTTTTTTTCAATTTAGCATCCATGGTTTATACTAATCTTCCTATGATATCAACTGTAACGCGCTAACCCCGGTTACCCAGAATCAGTGCATTATCACATAATATTGTCATGATATAAAGAATCATGCCCCGAAAGACCTATCAGTTCAGTATCCTTGGATGTACTAGATACATACATAACTTTTACATTATTTAATTAAATAAAAAAACATTGTGTCCCCTGTGAACAATCTTATATCCCATAGCCTATTCCTATAGGATAATTGTAATATAATTCTTTGCATCCTTGAAAAAAAACATAATAATGTGGTGATCTAAGATGCTCAGTAAGGATAAAAATATAAAAAAACATTCATAAAAAAGAACAATTAATTAAGGCAATGTATAAGATTAGAACAAATGCATTTTACACATAAACATTATCATAATAAAGAAAATATAAATACAATAATTCCATTGACATATTCACATGGATATTCTAATAGTCTAAGAATCACATGTAATATCAATAGTCAATTTTAATAATGATGGAATTCCTAATACCAGACTTGATAACCACTATGTCAAGTCCTTCTTCCCAGACTACAAATAAGATTTTGTCAAGGCCTTGTGCCAAGACACTAGTTTCTCTCATGAGACCTACCAGTGCATCAATGAGCTATATTGGGCTCAAACTAACACTTACTAAGTCCAATAAACTCCTCATATGAAAGGGGGACACATTATATAAATAATCGTATTATAAATAGCTTACGAAATGTCAATACTTTAACCATATAACATGAATGATATAAAAATAGAACATCAACAGTCAAACAGAACTCATTAAATACAACATGGAAGATTTTATTTTAATAAATTAACCTCAATTGAGAGTAATGAATTATATTGACATAGAATAAAATAATCATCAAAACTATTTGAAAGAACTATCCCCCTTTTTCTTGAAATCATTTATAAGTATAACTATTGGCACGAAGCCGTTAAAAATAGATTTTTGAATCAAAGTTTCCAATACCACATTGAAACATTTAAAAGGAATTTTAATTTTAAAACATTAATGTTCATATATCTAAATCCTTAAAACCATTTGTAGAACATGGACATTAATGAGAAATATTTAGAGGAATATTGTTTTATAACATTTAAAAGAATATTTTAATTAGAGTTCCTAGACAAATGAGAGATGATTGAATAGAAATAATTGAGGTATTAAAAATCTAATAATATAATGATATTAAAGGGATTAATGATATACTATGTCAAAGTAAAGTATATACACCAAATAAAATTGAATTGGAACAAAAAAAAGTATCATTGGAATGTATGTTGAGATGAAATATCATATAAAAACTGTATCCTTAGGTTAAGGATAAATCAATGACATAATTATGTATGAAAATTTTAAATAAACTATGTTTGATTCGATATTTAGTTTTAAAAAATTAGAGAATATTAACACATATTTAAGTAACAACAACACCAATGACTTATATGTTTAACTCAATGAATGAAAATTGAGTTAAGATAACACTTATCAAGTTCATATCGATGACTTGAGAATTTATCAATGGAGTGACTTTGTGTATCAAAATAGTAAACACAGAAAGGTGAGTGGAAATTAATGCATAAATTAATATACAGTCATTTTACTCATAATCTTGGAGTAAAATAATCAATAATGATTGTGTAAAACCCATTGAGTGGAAATCGAAAATAGAAATTCTCTTACTGATTTGGTGACTTAAAAAACATAAACCCCATGAAAAAATTATTATACACTAATGATGTAAATAACCATAAATTAAATTATATTACATAAGGAATAAAATCATGGTCATTAAAAAAAGAAAATAGTGGCAATATTGCATGATTCTCATGGAAATAAGAAGTGAGATGAAAACACCAGACCATCTTGTAATCTGTCGAGCCATATGACCAAAATATAAAAAACACAAAATGAATGACAAAATACCATGAAAATAAATAGGATCATTATAATATATATAAAATGTCAGTATACAATACACCACATGCAATAAATAAGTTGCGAACAATGGAAATCTAATGGAATTAAAAGTGATATAAGAAACCCCTTTCCTTGCACTTTCCTTCGGTCGAGGGTACTTTAACCTCTTGTATAGTGACCATTGTATGTTATTAAATTTTACAATACCATATACATATTTATGATATCATTAAGGATTCATTTATGACTTTATACTACACATTTAATAATGATTTCCAGGTTAAATTTACATTTTGAGTAATAATTTCTTTCCTTATCGTGCAGTTTTTAACTTGTTATTCTTGATCATATCATTTTGATCCTGATTTAAATACTTGTAGAACTTAAACATTAATTTATGTATCATATATATTTATTATATAAATATTTATAATAGATATATATATAAAATTGAAGGCCTTGTTTATGGAGTGGGTAGGTCGTACGTACACATAAACGATGTTTCCATTTTCATACTATATTGAACGAAAGTAAGTGAATAAGATATATGTAATTACATAAATATAAATATATATATTTCTTTAGTAGCATTATTATGTAATGTATGACATACTTATTAATAATATATTTTTTATAATCATCTTTTAATGGTGAACATGGGAATGAAGCTCAACGCGTCTTGGAGACGGTAATCTGTACGCACGCATGAGCAACAATATAATTATATTGATGGTGAAATATTATGTAATTGGATGGTATATCATATATACCAAATCATTAAAATGTTATATTTATTATTTAAATCATTTATAATCTTTATTATAAACATCTAAATAATGAAGTTTTTGATTAACAAACTACACCACGACGAGGAGATGGTAAGCCCGTACGTACACACGTATGGGGACATTGTCATTTATAGGATAGATAGAATAACAAATATGGTTGAAAAGTATTTATAATAACATAAAATTATGTATGAGTTACTGTAGTTATTATTTTGGTATGGAAATAATAAATAATTAGAATGTGGAAGAAGAAAATAACCTGAATGAGGGAGGGGAAATTATTACCTCTTCTTCGGGTGTTTTCTTTTGAGTTTATCAAAAGGGATCCATATGATGGATTTATGAACAAATTAAGGATTCTATGTTAATTTTAGGGATGTTGGGAGGATATTTTGGCAGGTTTTGGATGATCAAAAGTGATTTGGAGGTGTGATTTTGACAGAAAGGGAAGTTCCCTTTAATAAGAGGGATGAGGGTCACATTAGGAAAATAATGAAATATTATTTTAGAATGAAACAATTTTCAGTTTCTAATGGCTCTAAAATTATTTACATAGAATTTATGGTGGGGAAAGGCTGCAAACCACTCAACAAATAGGTTTTAGACCTGTTTAGGTTTCAATTTTCACCATATCTTTTTGATTTAACATTTAGTTAAGTAGTTTAACATTTACCATGTCTTCTTGTATTCTTACACAATATGGTAAATAAACGTACTATAAACTCCCATGTGAACCTCAAGTGGTTCATTACTGACATATATTATTTATTTAATCCCTTTTGTAGAACATTATTTTTTTAAGAATATTATATCAACCAATAATATAGTAATTTTTAAAAAATCATTTATGTCAATTTTGACATTATTTAATATTCAGTTTTTTTGATAATCATAACAGCATTATTACATCGAAAAAAATATATTTAATATACCATTAAATGTCATATTAATCTATAAAGTTATTGTAATTCATCAAAAGTCTCAAATTACATTTTTTTGGATATTTATAAATTTAATTATTTTAATCTGTCATTAATATGGCTATTTTTGCATCATCATTGGGTCGTAACTAAATTTAGTTATATAGTGTATAATTTTTTTTAATAAATTATGATTATGTAGGAATTAATTTTATCTTCATAATGATTATTGATAGTCAAATATATATTTTGTATAACCCTTTATTAAAAATGGTTTAGTTATTAACCATTGAATTTAACACTTTTAACTCTTCTTTAAATAAAATAATAATACAATTCCTAATCTAATCCATGTGAACCAAGAAGGATCATTTTTACTCCTAATATTGTTTTTGGTCAAATCAAAATTATCCAATATAATTAATACATGTGATAGGTTAATTATAATGTCATTTTTACACATAATTAACCTATTTATATTTCATCGTGGTAAATAAAAGTCGAATGATACTATTCACCAAAAAAATTTCCTTCTTATTGAACAACATTTTACATACTTATATCAACCATGTCTCTCAGATTTTTGAATTTCAACTCACATAAGTAGTAAACTAATTTTTTATGCAAATTTGGAAATGCCTCTAGAAGGTGGGTAAAAGAAGGGAAAAAGTTCAATAACATTTCATACATCTCATTTTATTATAAAATGACTCAAATTAATTACATTGAACTTATATAGATATTATATATCTATTTTCAATTAAAATAAATTTAAAAAAATTAAATAATTATTTAAAATAAAAGTCGGGTTTAAACTATAACTCAATGTTGTTCAATATTCATCAAAAATTGAATGTTTTCAAAATAATACCAAAGTTTCACAGTAAGAAAATTTTGAGATTATGAATTCAAAAATGAATTCTATTTTACCAAATTAAATACATATATGTGGAATAAATTAATATAAAATAAATTACAATTTTCAAAACTAAAAAGCGGGTTTTTAAAAATAAAAAACTATCAAAAGATTGAAAAGTGTTTATGTTAAATATACATGTGAAATTACTTATAATGACATACATTGTATTAAAAGATAAAAATATAATCTAATTATACATCTAAACAATTCAAATTCATAACTAAACCCTATAAATTATTTCAATTAAAAAAGTTGTTTTCCATTAAAATATAGTATCTTTCATTATTCATCAACATTTGAATTTTATAGAAAAGTACAAAAAATTTATTCAACATAAATTTTTTATGCCTAGATTCTAAAAAAGAATTTAATTTCATTAAATATAATATATAAAAACGTCATATTTTATTTAAAAAGGGTTTTCCATTATGAGGTGGAAAAATTTCCTTTTTTGAAAAATACTTCTTTTATCTGAAAAGATGAATTTCTTCTTATATTATGTCTAAGAAACACATAATATGTATTCTAAAATTATATAGACTATATTAAATTCAAAATTCAGTTAATACTATTCAAAAATTCTTTTTGAACTGCTAGTTTTGTAAATCCTGGTGCGCTCGAACACGGTGTTGTGTGTAACACATATTATTGAATTACTTTGAAAAGATAACGTACTATGAAATATTGGGGTGTTACAGCACATCATGTAATACATTTACATGGTGTGTACTTATTTCAGATGTTCCATTGAAACTTTAGCTTCCACTAAAAACTCCATTAACGTCTCTATAACACCTATAACATTGAAAAAAAATGTAATACTATAGGAAGGCATAAACTATTATGTAACGTACAAATAAAATGATTCTTTCCCTTAAAATTCCAAAACCAAAACTATATCTAACAGGATCAGAACAAACACCATGTAAAATAATTCTCAAGGAACCCTTCTTACCTAATATTATTCAAATATCATAACAATAAAATCAAAACTTACACAAACTTACAATACAACCACATCACTACCAATCACTGGGAATAACACTTCATTATCTGGTACCATCCCTATCCACCACTTTTCTAAAAAAACACTATAAAACCATTTAACCTCCACACCACCCAAACCAACAATTCAGGATACTCGAAGCATGAAAATTACGAAATCTCATACTTTATGTAATGAAACAATCTAATTAGGGAATCAATGGATAAAATGAATGAATTTAATGAAATCCTAGAAAATTAGTCTTGATTAGTATTCAAGTTCTCTCATTTATGCATTTCAGTATTAATTCCAACCATAATAAAATAATGAAATTAAATTCATCTCATAACATTTCTAGATCTAAACAATACATCCTTTGAAAAAAATACAAATAAAAAATCAAAATAGATAAGGGTGTTGAGAACACATGAACGTCTCCCAGCCCCAATTCCTCTCTTCTAGGATACCATTCCTCGATAACAAACGAACCAACGAAATTGTTTTTCCTCACAACAAAATATATCGATTACCAACATCACTACTGAGTTCTCAACAAGCCTCACATTTTCCTCAACATCCAAATCTCCCAAGTCAATAATGTGTGATTAAACATGATGATATCGAATATTTTGTTAAATGAGGAAGAGGGTGTGGATTTTATTGTTTTTGGGTGGCAACGCTGACTATGTTTCCACCATTACAAAAAAACCCAAAAACTCAAAGGGCCCAATAAAAAATTCAGATGTTTTATCCCACTTACAATCCTCTACTCATGACTCTAAGGTGATACTATAATGAAAAAAATGGTCTCTAACATAAAACTCCATGGGACTATTCCTATGATCAACATAGGCTTAATGATATACCAACACTACCCTAATACACTCTCGAACCAACTGTATCTTCTCGGTCATGTTATGCACCACATTAGGACCAAGAACTTTTGACACTACATGATTATTCTATAATAATATAGAATTATAAGGACACAAATAAAAAGAATCAAATTTATCCCTACCAAGAGATGTGTGATAAATATTCTTTTACCCAAAATCAACCAATGGTAGGTTTCGTAAGGAAGATTTCCAATGCCCAAGATTTTTGAAAACAACGTATCCTCTGGTGTATATATAGTTCTCTCCGCCCCCACCCCCGACCCTCCTTATGTTTGTGGGTGGAATGAATTTATAAGTTGAATCTATGATCCAAAATCTGGTCATTAATACCATCTAGAATCATGAGGTCTAAATATGATTTCAATCATATAATATGGGCCTCGGTGCCCCATGAATCCTAACAACATCAACCACACACTACCTTAATAAAACATCCATGTATATTGACACACAGATCGCTAGAACAAGATCCAATTTCATTAACCAGTCAACTATCACCCAAACATTATCACGCACTCCTTGATCACAGGGTATCACTGTGATTAAACCTATTAAGATATCCCCCATATCCAAATTTATAGTTTCCAATGAGTAAAAAATACCTACTGGAACAAGGTGTTTTACAATTAATCTATAAAAAACTATTAATCTGCCCAAAAACAGTACCACTGACCATTTAATCTGTACCCACCAAAGATGTATCATAATTCCTTGATAAATTCTGGTTTCACTGATATGTGACTCCATGATTGATCTATGAAACTCACAGATAACACCCTCATTAATTTCATGTCATACAATCATCTGATCCTAGAATGAAACCCATTTTTTACCATCATGTTTCCATCCCACAAGAGCCTCACAAAGTCCAATATGATGAAAAATCATCTATTCCTTTGAGACTCATCTCTAAGAATTATTCTCCTGATGCATTAAATATTACACTATGGTCTACTAACAAAGACAAACTTGGACACTTCTCTCTCCAAATTCGTTATGTATCACTATAATCACATTCATTCCATTCCAAACAACATAAAACTCCCATTCCATATACTATGTGGACATCAAAATCAATGTAATGACTACCATATAACCATTATTAAGGATTTATGATATTCAAAAATAATAATACTAACAAATAACCATAAAAATTCATTGGAAAATATTCATATAACATTAAAATAAAACATATTTCTGACTCTTGTCGTCCATGAATACCAAATAAATGTCACAGATTTGGTAATAATACCACAACATTAGTGAGAACTCAAATTTCATCATATTCAGATATTGGGTGACATTTTAGCACTCATGGGGATATAGCTTCATAGACACATAAGTGATCAATTCCCTTTTCTACATTATCATGCATCAAAATCCCTGTCAAGAAACATCATAGAAAACCTCAAAAAAGAGACCCTCGTTAGATAACTTAATCACTTTATAAGTTACCTACTACACATTCATGTAACCGAATGATAAATGGAATCAGTTTTTGTACACAAAATCAAGAACATTGATGGTCAACTATTTAAATTCGACTACAAATAATGATAAAAATGGTTGAAAACTATAATAATTTCCCTTAATATCAAGTGAACTTCAATTATTTAACACATTTTTTTGGTGTAATCCATGAAACAAAATATTTTCCCATAGATGTCTCTGTTTCAACACCATTCAGCGACACTAAATGTCTATTGAAATTAACCTTCCACATTTTTAATTCATGGTTAAAAAACATTCCATAATGTTTGTGGTGTTGATGGACCTAAAAACAATTCTTAGAATATCATCATGCTTCTCCTATGAGATTCAGTAGACCATTATATCATTGATGAATAATTAAGAACTTATCTAGGTACTCATGGATTTGAGAGTTCATATGTCCCATGAACATGGCTAGTGTATTCTTAATACTAAACTACATAACCAAAAACATGAAGTTCTCATACCTATATTGGAAGGCTATCTTCGGGATACCCTTATTGTTCTCCCTCTACTAGTGATATTCAGACCATATATCCATGTCCAAGAACTATGTATCTATAGTCAACTGGTCGAATAGATCATCGTTCATTGGCATATGGTAATGATTATTGACTATTTTTTGATTTAACCTATGAAATTACAGGATGAACCTCAAACTATAATCCTCATTTTTTGAATAACAACACTAGTGCACCCCATAGTCACACAATAGGTTAAAGGGAACACCTCTACAACATATCAACCACATCCAACCTCAACTCATGTAACTCCATGGGATCTATCCATTACGGTTCCATCAAAGTTAGAGATGTTGTATTTAAAAATCTATCTTTAAATCGACTTTGTTTAATGGATATAGATCCATAAACTCCTCTACTGAAAAATATAGGACCACCTCCACAACCCTATAAATATCGCCAATCTACCATTCTACTAATAACATCACCAAATTTGATATATATTTCCCAATTATTTTCCACCAAATTGATAACATCACTCTCCAAAGAATGCCTATCATAATCCCTCCACATCGAAAATTAAGAATCTTTACCAAAAGTGGTCAATGACTACAAACCGATAATAAAAACAATCAATAACAATGATAATACCCAATGGATGTATTTTATAAAATATGTGTCTCAGATAGACTGATTCTTCCACATCTGTAGTCCACAATCGTGGAACACATAAAATAAAAAATCCTAACCTCTTATAGTTGTAGTCAAAACTATGTGAAATATAATTCTCTCCATGTATAGTACTAGGATAAAAATAAAGTCTCAGAGATAAATGATTATGGGGCTCCTAAATCAGATAAATAACATGCTAGTGTAGAATATAAACTGATATTACCACAAACAAATCCAGTCTCTTCTAACATTGCTGCCTTCAACATGTGCATATATCCATGCCTATCACCCTATCTATATACTGTTAGCCTCCACAGATGTGATCTCTCCTAGTTCCTTTTGTATGGGGGCCATGAAATTTGGTCCCTCTTCCAGATCATCCTACACTAATCTATTGACCAACACCTTACTGTCCCTATCGTTGGAATTCCCTTACAGGCAATTATTGGTAATAAAAAGATGGATTGCCTCCCTTCTAAAACAATCTTACCTTAGTGGTCATAAACAGATCATGGGAGCATAAAAAATAACCCATATATATGGAATTTAAATGGACTCCACCAATTGATCTCAAAAACAATCTAACACTGATAGTCAAGAAATAATATTATGTGATGGTTCTCTGCTAAATGGAACCATGGCTTCCTGATCACCAGTGGTGCACTTCCTGAAGCCATACTCATAAAAAAACTCTAGTGGCCCCCTATTAAGACTCAGCTCCCTAGGGAACAATAAAATCAATAAAATAATCATTGTTGTACAACACTATATATTTCATAACTGTAAATAATGTGATTGAATACCATATCAAAATGTGCAAAGCCTCTTCCAGATTGCACTCTCTTAACACCTCATCTTGAAAAATATATAGGGTAAATTATAGGAGGTCCTTGTACTATATCAAAAGGTACCGCTTCATCAGACTCCCCTGATGAAGGGAGAGATTCACCTGCGTATTGGTTGTCCTCATCGTCGAGGAATGGAACTATTCACAAAACACACTATGAAATGATGTCCATAAAACATATGTATCCTTAAGATAATCGAGAAACATCTTCAACCAATGACGTGTAGATCCCGACCTCTTACTAAATTACAATGGAACTAAAAACACATTTGTTTCTTAGATTAGACAAAAGGTTATCCTGATATCCTCTTTCAAAATCACCTTCTCTAGATTTGAGACACTCCCCTCCTACATTCCCCAAATATTCTGTAGAATGTCATGGAAATCCTGATGCCATGCCTGATCCTCCTTTGTCGGGTCATACCTGGGACGGTCTACCTGATTAACATGTTCAACCTAAACTAACTAAGGAACATGATAATTAATAATATTATACATTCCTCAAAATTAAGAGAACATCCTAATTCTGGTTACAAAAATTTGAATAAAATATTATTTAATTAATTCATTTTATTATCTGAAAACATTCAATTGAAACATGAACACAAATAATCATGATGAATGTACCCCTCTAAGGCCTTTATTATACCAATAGGTCAACCATAATTGATTATTACACAAGATATGTGACAATGAAATAGATCATGCTGGGGGATAAAATCGTGTGTCCTAATCAGTTTCCCCGGACTATATCACACATAATGGTCAATCAGAACAACATCCATACCAAGCCCTGAAATCCTCACTACGTATGCCTACAATATTCATATTATCACCCAAACATCATCTCTAATACAACTTTTTTGTGAACCCCTCCCAAAAAATATTCTACAATTAAGGGATAAATATAATGACACAAGATTCCCACCTCTAGTGGGCCCCGAGTTAGCAACTAGAACCGATCATATAAAAATCTAATCTTAGGGGACCAATAAGCCACTATAAATTAAGAAATAACAAGATATAGGTTATATTATCACCAAAAAACCCTATTACAATAAACAATATTTAGGAAACCCCATCCTAATATGAATGTGAAAATAAAAATATTACATTTAGATGATTCCAATGTAAATACCAAAACAATTCTATAACAAAAACTCCAAAGTAACTCGAAACTAGCTAGTATTGTCCAGGTCTGTACCTGATGTCCACCTGTAAAACAAAAAACAATTTATCTACAAAGGGTGTGTGTAATAAATATATTCATAATGTAAATAACAATGTACTCAAGTGAACTTTTGAAAAGATCTTTCTAAGGAACCAGTGAACAAATAACAGAGCCAATGAGTACGCATACATGCCATCTAACAAAACCAAGCATCACCATTGTTCACTCACTATTACACAAATCCAATATAATAAGTATATAATTAATATCCTAAAAATGAATGGATCACCACTTCCTATTCCCCACATTCAAGAAACTCTCAGGTTCTAAAATCAAACATCCAATGTTCGCATCCCTTCCTTACGACATCACATCACATCCTGATATCACACACTAGGGCCCCACATTTCCAAAAATCATGCTCGCACACACATAGGCCACACATCACATCACATACCCAATACACCTAGGACCACATGTCACATATCATCCACAAGAAACCTAATAATACATATCACATCTCATCGTGAAGTTATTTGGGACCACATGACACCATATTCTGAATACACCTAGGAAAAAATATCGCATCTCACACAAAAAACATGGTTCACATATAAAAACTAAATGAATAGTAAGGTTGTGTGAGTATCCATCAATCAATATTAATATAATAGATTATGTTAGGTTAAATACCACTATCCTAGAAACTTTATGCATTGGTAAGGTTGTCAATTTCAAGTGGCATGAAATTAGAATAAAACAATCATACTATATATATAAATAGAAGACAATACCCAACCAATGGGTTCACAATAAAATTGCAGAACACAATATAAAAGTACCATGTATCATACATAATCATTTAAAACATATAATACTATTATATGCAACACACTACAAAACTTTCACTCAAGACAGACATATTTTTATATATTCATATTACAATTTTATCTAATATTATTCATTATCCAATTAATTTCACATAACAGCACTAATAAATTTATTCAATTAGTTTAATCCATTTATCACATATATGTTACCATTATAATAGGTATATTTACCATGCTGTTTTCTTTTACTAATAATTATAGTACATCCCATGGAAAACATGTAATTTATGAGAACAATGACAAAAAACCAGAATAAAACACATAACTACTAACACTACACCACCCATCCATCATCATCGTCACATCACGTTACATATGAAATCTGAACAAAAAACAACCATGAATCTCATTAATCACACAATAACAACCTCTATTAATCACATCCACTATGTTGTAACAAGAATTCAACAACCACTACTCCACAAACACTATTCTACAACCACTACACCCTAAGAGTTATCCAAAAAAATTGTTCCTCAACCACTACGCCACAACCAATCCATCAAAACCACTACCCCTAAACCAATAATTCAAAACCACTAAGACAAAATAATTACACCACAAACGACAACCCACAAACATTGTGCCACATGAACTATGCCGAAACCACTATTTCACAACCACTACATAAATTCCTAGTGTACTTCACAACCTAGTTATTAAATGAAATCACCATAGAAAAACTACATGACAGAAATAGATCCACATTGAGAATAACCACACCAAACAAGAAATCATACCAATAACACATTTATTCAAGGGATTTGTTTCATTATTTAATTATATTATTATGGGTGTTATAAACAAATCCAGATATATGGGGCGAAATAATTTTTCCCCTAATATAATTTCTTTAGTATTTTATTCGATGTCTGATCAAACAACAACACACTAATGGAAATCACATTTATAAACTATAGTGCTACCATGGCTCCTAATAGCTGTTATTTTCAGAATAAGAAATATTATTTAATAATAAAATAAAATCATTACTAATGAAATAAATCATGTAACAACACCCCATACCCATCAATTTCATACATGACAAATAATTATGTGAGTGCATAGACACATAATATCAACCCAATGATATAAGAAGGCATGAAGATCATATACATATCATTTAGAATAGTGAGAATGAGGATCCCGTACCTCAAATAATCTATTTGATCTCATTGTGCACTACTGGGTGATGTGGAAACTTCCCTAAACCAATATATCACCACAATAATATTGTGGATTCATCTAAAATTCTCTAAATAAAAATCATGGCCCAGGAAAAAATAGACCACAAACTATGAAATCATGTCAGGAGTAAATATGTGGAACCATAATCAAAGAAAATCGATGAGAATAATAGGCGAATACATCACATATTGAACACATGAATTAATGAATCAACCCCCATCGAATGGAACTCCAAATGAAAAAATGGGGATCATATAGATCACATAGAAAGGAAGGGAACCCTTAAGATGGGATTTAGGAAAAAACCATTGTAATTCCATCGTTTAAATACAATTTTCATTAGAAAATTACATGGTGTGTAATACATAAATGTTGTGTAAATGTCTGGCTTTATGTTCTACCGAAAAAATATTTTCCTCGATGGATTTCTAAACATGAATTATTACACATAATAAATCATGCATCGATGTAATGTAACAATATAACATAATACCTATTAGGTGCTTATAAGTTTGAAGCCACCCTAATAGATATACCATGAACCATGATTACATGTCATGTAATATATTTACATGGAATCTAATTACTACCAATACTATAATGCTCCTCTAGCCAGCACAAAAAAATAATGGACCCCCCCAAAAAACTCCACCCTCAAAACTGGAAATTTATTTGACTGGGCTAGAACATGCCATTAAAAATAATCAGAACAAATTTATTGGGTTTAAATTATTCAAGAAACATTAAAATGGATGCAAATGTTGAATATGAAAATGGAAATGTATCTTCTCATTTAAATTTATATTATTTTAAAATGAAAGTACTTAAAATGATATTATTAATTGAAAAATTAATTTGTATCATATTTTTCAATATTAGGAAGAAATAATGGAATTTAGATATTATGATTCATGATTTCTATTTCAAATATTATTGATAAGAATATTAAAAAAATTACATTGTTAGAATTTTTTATAAAAATTCTTTAAATTTATATTATAGTTATACTAATGGTACATATTAAATTGATTATTATAAATTTTTAAAATTTTATGACCCGATCCATTATTAAATATCATAGATACATCACCTATAATTTGAATTTGAGTAATATTTAATATGATTGAGTATATTCCATTATAGATGTATTATATATTGAAAATTTTAAATATCAAATTTAAAAACACAACTCAGTAGGTATATATTAATATTTGAGTTCTGTTGTGTTGTTTTCTTATTCTTGGATATTAATTGGTTATTTTGGGTGCCTATATAACAATATAATTTACAAAAAAATTATTTCTCACAATTGTTATTTCATAACTACTATGAAAATTGTACAAAAAATTGGATTTCACAGCAGTTTTGGTAAAGCTTGGGTAAAAACACCATTATCATTATAGTTTTCCCAAATTCATGACATTATAACCAAATATATTAATATATATTTTAATTAGTTTCTATATTATTTTTAAAAAATTATGTGAAAAACAATTATTTACATCAGTTTTTTTAACTAGAATGAAAAATGTATTTACAATGTCAATTATAATCACATTATGCGGTAATAAATCATAAAAATCATGAAAATTGGAAATAAAGACCAATTATGATACTAATTTCTGATACCAAAGTACATATTCATCTAAATTAATTACAACACATTATATTTTTACACTTATTCCATAGATGGATTCATAATGATCTTTCTGAATGATCAGTCTATAGTAATTGTTGTATAAAAATTGAACTAAATGAATGTTTGGATCATAAAAACCTTTAAAATGTTTTGAAAATATGGTGGAATACCATATAGTTTTGGAATCATTTTCTCAATGAAATTGTCTATTTAGTAATTATAAGTAGTACTGAAACTCTACACTATATCTAGAGCTTCTTGAATACATCTCTAGAATAACAAGGTATAGCTAAGATCAAAATTTGATATAATTGAAATGGGTACTCCTTGAAACATTTCTACCATATTAATGTAATTTTTTCAAACCAACCAAAAGAAAAATATTCTATATTATCAGTCATGTTTGTAGAATATGTAAGGTGATTGACAACAACAAAAATGGAATTACAATCTTTAGAAATTGTTTGAAGTCCGATGAAAAATTACAAGGGGATATTTTTTTATTTTCATTTTTATAGGGGTCATGGATATAAAATTCCATTATATTTATATCTAACGACCTCAAATTACTAACATTCCATGAATTGAGAGACACTATAAAATCCAAATTCATATTATCCCTTGAGAAATAATCATTCTTTTATATATACGTCGATTTAATTCCTTGATGAATATAGATTTTTAACCTAAAACTATCATCAAACATTTCTATCCTAAATTCTATTATTGATGGGACACATACATGATTCTAGAACATAATAATTTCATATAAATAAAGGTTTTACTCTGGAACATTTCTTACCTCAAAACATAATTCATAAAACTTCTTTTTTATCCTATTTAGTCATCACATGGAATGATGGTTGATAACTCATTTTAGATGGATAATATTTCACCACGTCATTTAATAGCTCATGATCCATAAATTACAAAAAATATAAATATTGGATCCGATTTAAACAAAATAATTAATAAGATACCATAAACATTTGTAATCAGAGCATTAGAACCTTGTTTACATTCCCGAGGTTGTAATATATTGTGTATTTATAATCATTAATGAACACCAACCACCTCCTTTATGACATATTAAAAAAAATTTGAGTTAATATATTCTAACAACATTTATGATCAATATACATATCACACCTTCCACTGGAATGATTTATCCTCTATATTTTTAATTCAATAATTATCATAACTAACTCTACATCATGACTTTGTTAATTTCCCTCATGATTCCTCAATTAGAATTATTCATTTGTTATCAATTTATCATTATATATGATGTTGACTACTACTACCTTATTTTATACATCACTATTTATTAAAAACAATTCATCCTGACAAGGTACTTATACATAGGTTCACTGACTATCCCTTTCTTCATTTACATTAAAATTTCATTATAGTCATCATACCAAAGGATCTTAGACCCCTTACAAGTTAAATTATTGGTTGGATTATATATCCATAATTAATTATCAATAAGAAATTGATAATATCCATACAAACCATGAAAAATATGGATCTAAAAAACAATGGTTTGTCTAGGCTAATGATTAGTGACAACTATCTTCGATGGATCAACCGGTATACCCTCATATGGGATTATACAATCGAAAAATATAAAATAGACAAAATTCACCAAATTTATGTGTTTCATGCTTATTATCCTTCCTTATAGACTTCAATACATAACTCAATTGTTTTTAATTATCTATCTTTCTCTATTAATATACAACGATGTCATTAATAAATATTACCACAAATTGACCAGGGAAATCTCTATAAAAATATATTCATAAAAAGTTTATATACAGGTGGGATTTGTAAGACCAAATGTAATAAATATATATTCATAGTTCCCATACATTTTATATATTGTTATATTGGTTATGACAACTATGTTATCCCTTCTTTTATGATACTAAAAAAATGATCAATCTTTGAAATTTATTAATATCCACATAAATGATAAAACATGGCATATGAATGAGTAAAATAATACTTATTATTTATTATAATCTTGTTTTATTCCTATTAATCAGTAAAGAGTTTCATTGAATAATATTTATTCTTATCAAGAAGACATAGTTCACCCCAATGTGACTCACATGACCAAATAAATCCCGTTCTCAGAGTTACCTACAGTATCATATTCAATTCCTTTAACATAATAGGGAATATTTTATATAGTGTCTTTGAATTAGGTGTAACAACATGTTTTTTTTCTATTAAGAAATCAATATCAAAATAAAGATGAACACTATAAAACACATATGAAAATACATTAAAAACTCAAAATTCTAATATCAATGATGTCCAGTTTTCCCATAACCATCAATGATAAACCTCAGATTTAATAGGTCTTGAAAACCACACAATGGAAGAAATTTACAATGGAGCTTCATATTTATAATCACACTGAATGAAGATACTAGGTTTCATTATAATATCAATCATGAAATCCCTTCCTTGGAATGTGATATAATCTTATTTATTGAAATACAATTAATTCCAAACATAAAAATGAATTAAACTATAAGAAAAATAATAAGATTTGTAAAAAACATATTCCCACAAACAAAAATTTGAAATGAATCAAATAATTTATATGTTATCAATATACTATTAGTGGATCTCCTTGATAATTAATATCTAATATTTGGGGATTAGAATTAACATTCCTATATAATTTTCATTATAATCATGAATTCATGTAATAGTTTTCAAATAGGGTACTACAATATTTTACCACACCTATTACCAGCTCATCATAATTATTATATCTTCAAACCAACACTAAACCCAAAGTTGATTGAATTGATATATTGAATCATTAATCATAAAAAAATTTCCCTTGGATATATTAATCATAACACCTTATTTCAATCTATGACACCTTAGTTTTAACTTATGTCATCCTTCAGCTTCTTATATTGAAATCCATTATAATTGTTTATAATGAAAAAATGAACTAACCCCTGAATATGCCATGGGAGTGTTAAACTAATGATTCTGTAAGAAAACAATCAATATTATCCATATTGATAGTTAATATGCACTGAACTAACTCTTTCCAGGTTTATTACCCCAATGGGGTTCAATTCCATAACCAGGTCCACATATAGTATGCATATATGGTTGTTTTTCTAGGAATACCCTCTCCATTATTTTGCATAAATACTAAATATTTAAATATTGTTGATTATTCTATAGAATCTCAATAAATTTAACTCATCCAATTTTCCAAATGAGACTAAACCATATTATTATATTAACTATAGTATCCCATTTGTTTTACATATATTCTATATCTAAATAGAGTAATATTCATTACGTAACATAAATATATTGTGAAGAAATGTATAGTTTTAGTATATTATGAAACGTAGAAAAATAAATAAAATATTCATAATTAATATAAATCATCTCCCACTTAGCTCATCACAAATATCACTCTTATCAATCATATCAAACTTAATAACATTCTTCATTACCAATAAATATTAACCATAATAAATGGTGAGCTCAGATGCTCAGCAAGGGTAAATACGTGAGATTACAAAAATCAATAAAATATATACTTATAATAATTTTATAAGAACATGAGAATATCACAGGATAACCGTACCTTATATATCATATATCATAAAAATAACTCATTAAATAAATCAATGTAGTTTATAAGACATGAATCATAGAGGAATTGATGAATAAGGGCACTGAGAGCATAACATTGGCATATAACATAAGTTTCTGTAATATATATCATCATTAAAAATAATTTCACCAATATTAAATGATCACTACCATGAATATCATAGTGGGTTTTTTTCAACAAATATAACATCATAATAGTTAATGTTCCCCACCTATACTATCATACATCACATAGACTCTTACTGAATTGGATACTCTCCCTAGTAAAGTTGTATTTATCACATGAGATATCTATATTATCCTAATGAATTGGATATCTAAATAATTTCATTACCATAAATATCATAGTGAAAAACACACAGATTTTTTGAAAAATATAATAAAATATTCATGACATCATACATCAAGAAGAGAAATTGTTTTTCAAAAACATTTTATCATCGCATAAACTATAGAAAAGAAATTGGTTTCATAAATATCTTGTATACATAATCATAAAATATATAATTAATGAATAAAAATATAATCATTTCATCATATCCATATTAAAAAATTTTGTAACATCAATAAATTTCATTATATATGAAATTTTCATTTCTATGATAACTTGAATGATGTATTATGGAAAACACCCTTTTCACATTGATATATAAAGTTTTAATTCAAAATATTTTCCAAATATTGTAGAAAATATTTTCATTTATATTTTCATAATTATTTTAATGTTATATTAAAATAATTGTTTAGTCATAGTGAAATTAAATTCCATTCCCCTGTATATGTTAAAATAAAACATTCTATTCACACTTTTGTAGAAAAAGGTAAAAACAGAACCTCATTAAATAACTGAAAAGTATAATTATTTTAAAATAATTTGTAATCTGTAAACCATGGGAAAAATGAATTTAAACAATCATCGTATAATATTGAAATAATTCATGATATTTTAATTTGAAAACATGTTTTTGAAAGAATAGTTGTTTTTTTCAATGAAGGATATAATGTTTTATTTCATTAAAACATATACTCTCAATATATATATATTAATAAATGTGTGGAAATATAAAATAAAACCTGTATGAAAAATAAATAAATAAATAAGAATAAAATAATTTTTTTAGTAAATGTTAATAATATTAATTCTTCATTGGATATTCATGAAAAAATTTCACAGTTTTAAATATGATTAAAACATCAATCTCTTAAATAGTGTTCGAGTTACATTGAAAGAAAAATAGAAGAATTTATGACATATTTTATTTCTTAAAACTATAATCTACAATCACTCCCAAACTAATAATATAATTTATTTTCAATTCATAACATTTCAACACACATTTATTAGAAATTCCCCATTAAATTCAACATTATGGGTAATAATTTTATCATTTTTTCCTAAGAATTTAATTTAGGTAATTCCAGTGCATGTACATTGATCATGGATCCATCATATATTGAATTTTATATAAATATAATATAAATTAATGAAATATATATAAATATATTTATATTTATATTCATCCTTAACAGTGAGATATGGAAAAATGAATGACACAGTTCATAGAGGTAGTTGACCATATGAGAGCATGAATTATATTTTAAATTTTTTAATGATGTTAATAATTGAAGGTAATAATTCTTTGATGATTCAAAAATTATTATTATATCATATTCATCTTATATTATGACAATATAAATCATTATTAGCTTCATTTTAAATTTTAAATAAAAAATGAACCACATCACTTTGTGGAGGTTATAGTCCACACATACACATAGGAAATGATATGATATTATAATGGATTTTATATTAAGATGGTATATGTGATATTATCATTAATGAATAATATTTATGTTATATATATTTAATATGAATTTTATACCCATCATAAAATAAATCAATAAACTATATTGATGAAAATTGAATTAAATCATTGTGTAGAGATCATTATTCTTACCTACATCCAAGTGATACTTAATCTCCTAATTTTATAATAATGAGGATAGATAATGGTGGTTTAATAACAATAATAACATTTATATACATTTTGGATAAATAAATGACTATTTTATAACAAATAAAACATATGTTCAGGAGGAAAAATAAGTAATAATAAAGTGATGGGTTAAGGTCACTTCCTCTTATTGGAAATAACATCCATTAATATCCAATTTATTACCCAAGGGATGGATTTTGGGAATACATGAATCAAATAAACTAGGATAAAGTTATTTATAATAGATATTTACATGGGTTGGTCAAGATAAAAGGCCAATAACTGTTTAATGAAAATAAAGGATAATTTCCCTTTTATATATTGGGGGGGGAACTCTTGGAAATTATTATTAGATTTAAATGTAACATAATTCATGAGAAAATTTATTTAATGTTTCCTGATATTCATAGATAGTGTATTAGGTTGCTCAAATCCCATCAAACATTAAAATATGTCTAGGGTTCAAAGGTGTTAAAAACCTTATCTTTCTGTTGAACAACATAGTATAATAATTGTAACATCAATTGCAATAATTTATTTTTCACTCTTAATGTGTTATAATTTTAAATATAAGGTGATAATTTTATCATAAATAGACATGGATTCGATATTTTTACCATATATTATCTAATTTTTTCTATTTAAATATTTTTATGATATCAAAATTATTTAGTAATATATTATGTTTATAAAATATTACTAATTTCAATTTTAACTATTCATTTAATTTTACATTAATGATAGCTTAAAAAATTTGAAATAAGAAAATAATCCTTTAGTAGATTAATAAAATGTAATATTTTTTATAAAAATCATCGAACATTATATCTCATTTAATTAATATTACATTTACTATTTTCGAAATCATTTATTTTATATTTCTATTAATTTAATGATGGTGTGTCTCCATTTAATAACCATTCAATTTAATTAAAAAAATAATTTAAAATTATTAATAAATTAAATACACAAAAATAATTTAATTATGAAAAAATTAAAAATAATTTTTTTTCAGGACTTTGGTTTTCCCCAATGTGAACACTTATTATTTAATTAACAGTAAGAGAGTGAAAATTTTTATGTTTATATGATTTATGTATTATATGTGTTTATTTTATTGAAAAGTGTCGCATAAAAAATTAATGTTTTATAATAATGTGATATTGATCAAGATAACTTCATCCAATAATAATTATGATAAAAAATGGATTCCGAGACCCTTAGTTTCAACATACATTAACATGATTTCCCTTTGCGGATGTGATAAATTCTACCAATGTTAATTCTTAATACATAAATATAAGAGGAAAAATTTTAAAAAATTCAGACCTTCAAATATCAAATATGGAATCCATTTTTCATTATTAAATTTCTATAGGTGGGGGAAATTCATTTTAAAATATTTTTACCATAATGAAAAATATCATTTATTACTTATATTCATATTTTAAGTATAAAATATAATATATACCATTATTTCATCCCTATTAAAAATATTATATGAATGATGAAAAATTTTATTGAAAAATTAAATTAAAATTTTCTATAAAATGAGTTACCAATATTGATCAGTTTTATTTAGTGAGATAAATATAATGTATGCATAAAAAAATTTCATAAAAATGTTTCAGTTACAAATAAATGATTTTCATTATAATTATTAATTTATTTATAACTATTGATCTTTTTTTATAATTATATAAACCATATATTTTAGATATTTTAGATACTATTATTCATACACACAAATTTATCATCTAGGTTATAATGGTATACTAAATTACCATTCATTAACACTCAGGGTTTCATGTATCATAAGAAATTGACATAATGAATTTTTTTAAATCTCAGAAATAAAATATTGATGTGGTGTTACTAAATCATCAACCATGGCATGTATCTCATTCCCATTTATTATAGTGAAATAATGTAAATAAAATTATTCCTACCACATTTATTGGACATTATCGTTCCATAAGGACAAAAACATATTGTATCCCAAATGAAAGCACCCAGAAAACCTAGGAAATACACCTTAAAGCTCTATACGAGCTTTGGAAAGGCCATAAAGATACCTAATGTAAAAGTGTGGTGGAGCCATTCATGTCTAAAACTCAACTATTTCTTCTTGATAACATCTCACCCACACCATTAAAACCTCTGACATCAAAAAAATTTAAGGGGCTAGTCATGGAGGTCAATAAAATTAAATTAGATACCTAACAATTTATTTTTATCCTAAAAAATAAAAACAAATTGCAAAAAAGAATCCATTTAATATAGAAACCAGTATTCCAATGAAAGATACAACTCAAATGAGATAAAAATATTATCTAATCAATGTAATTAAAATTTAGTCAATGTGTCTTGACCACCACCAATGGAAACAAATTATAATAAGTAATCTCATTTATTGTCTCATACATCTAAGAACTAAATCTATGAAAAAAATCAGGATAACTAAAGTGTTTCAATGATACAATTTCAAATTTACTCTCCCTCAGACCAGTGTGTCTCCATAAAACTCAACCCAAATAATGTTATGTTCACACACAAAATTCATTTAGTAATCATGAATATGAAACTATTTTTCTATGAAATTCAAATAATCGTAAATATATATCACTCCCAAATTAATTCCATAGGATCATAATGATGATATTTTCAGAGAAATGACACATGGAAGATGTTACATATCCTAGTTCACTATGAATGAATCTTCAACCAATACACCCCATCAGTAATATATTAGATGACCTCAAAAGGATAGATAAACTGATGTGAATTATTTCTCCATTGGATAATCCTTATATTTCCATAGTGATAGGAGACCCTCAAGAACACATAGTTCAAAAACATGACCCATTATTGTTTCATGTGATGATAATCCTATAACATTTGATTTTATTATTACTCCATTAACTACTATTTAAAAATTTGGATTTTTTCTATCTATATTTTCTTCACATCTAGTCTTAGGACTAATTAATCTATACCCTTATCCCAACACAACAAAAAACTACAGGTAATCCTATATGGACACTGAAATACATCTTTACCAATGGTGGTGGATGTTCTTTTTTAACAGATCTTGGACAAAGTAAATATCCTCATCCATCATTAAATAAAATATATAACACACAAAAAATTCATTTCATCTTTTTTATGGATGATCTATTCTATTTTCCCATACTTTTGAGGATAAAAATAAATTTTAAATCATATAAATTAGCCAAAATTTTATTTCAATACAGTTTATACTCATAGTTAAGAACTATGATGCAGATCAAAAATGATGGTCTATGGTACCCAATGAAGCCTCACCTACTCTTCCACATGCCACATAATAAATACCTCCAGAACACATAAATCTCTACTTTTTATGAAGTGGACTTAAATTATCAATAGATATATGATCATCCAATTAAAATAACAACCACCAGGGATCATGGTAACAAAGTGATGAAACAAATTGATATGTACCCCCTTCGAAATTGAGAACATTCCGTGGATGTAATAATATAGCTCTAACAAGATAATATTCATTCAACTACTGATATACCATGTACCACTATAAGAAATCTTCCACTGACTGATTCATCTTGTTCCAAAATAGTTTACCCCTCAGTTCATGATACATATTTTCTATACATGGTAGAACTAACATTTTATGGATATATAACTATCATAGGACATCATCATGCACTACTAACATTAAAATGTACAAACACGAAACATGATATTATATGGGTCATCCTCTAACCGTCCCACTAGATCATAACCCTGAATGACATAGCCCATCATAACCATTACCTCTAATTCATCTCAAACACACTTCTTCACCCACTACATCGAGGATAAATTAAATTTTCTCTAAAATAGGAAACCAATACATATATCATCATCTTCGTCAGTATTCAGAGTATAAATAAACATAACATCCCTCCATGAATCTTCATAATTGTGGAAAAAATCTCCCAATAACTTCTTACATAGAAAATATATAAACACATTTCCATTCCCCGTGTTATTGGAAAACATAATGTCAAAATAATAATGAATCTATGTTAACCACATCAATATCATATATAGAGACAATAAATAGAATATATACATCAATATAATTTGATCCATAATGACCAAAAAGAAATCACTGATGAGGTAATATTGACACATTTTCCGAGAAATATGAACTAGAACCATCTTAATAAAATTTATATAATATTTAATCTTTTTTTGTAATTACCTTTGATATCCATATGAAATCACATCCCAATGATTCATTGATACACAACCCTAAATATTATGTAAGGCATCAAAGAACAGAAAAAATATCATAATCACTTGTAGAAACAGAATCCTATGAGTCATGGGTAACCCCTCCTTTAGGTAGTGAGAATATTAATGACATAAACTAGTTTATAGGAAATCATATCCCTTCCTAATCAATATATTCAATAAGGAAATGAACATAGAAATGTTAGATATGAAAATATCAAAATAGTCTATGATTCTGATAAATTCATTGACCTTGACAATAATATTGCTGGAAACCTTTAAACAAATACCTCAATATTCTACAGATGTACTACTACTCATTTATGAGACACCACACGTAGATGAAGTGAACCACCTATATCAAAAACATAAAATTGGATATTTTTTAAATAAATCTGATTGTTTAAAAAGACATGGGTTTTTTAAATAATATTTTCATATTTGTCTTAAATTGGCCTTTAGTATTAGAGAATTTTGTTAATGACAGAAGCTGAAAACAAATTGGTCAATTCATGAATCATGGAGTTAATGATTATAATGAAAAAGTTTGATTCATTCCTAATACTAAAAAATATTTAGATGAAATATATGTTTATATAATGAAAATATATTTTTTATATAGTGTGTCTTCATCTTTAACCCTCATCCATGATATAATGAATTACAATAGTTCATTGATAACTAGTTAGAACCCTTAAATTGTTCTAATAGATTATCAATACTTGTAAGAGGATAATAGTTATTGACCTTTACCTTATTTAACCACTGATAGAAAATAGAAAACCTAATAAAAAAAATATATCTTCTAGGAGAATAAAACAGTAGAAATATCGGGAATAATACAATGTTGGTTGATGATATTTTACATTAGTTTATCATCCCGAATCCTCAAACCCAAAATCATGAATGGGGTTATCCAATTATGTGAAATTAAAATTTGATATGAACTAAGATATTAATATATCCCATATCGATATCACTTCATGGGTGTAGAGCCACATGAACCATAGGGAAAAATAAATAAAATCATCCATGACTCTATGCAATTTTACCAAAACACTAGTACTAAAAACAACAACTATGACTCCAACTGGGATATAAATATCTCCAAACATCTATAGAAAATTCATTTCTCCTTCTCACTAGTGAAATTTTCACGATGGGCAAAATCTTCCGAAAAAATACACATACCTCAAAAAATCAACGATCTTATTCATATAATACATAAAAACGATGTCATGAATGAATTCATTTAGAAACATCTAACGTAAAATAAATCCTCCTATAACTGATGTTTTCCCAATGTGAGATCACCTACCCATAATAGATGAAGCATAATTTATTGAACATAAATTTTTATAGTAAAATTCAAGTTAACTGGAAGAATTAACATCCTGATCCGTAAAAATAAAACTATGGTAGGTGAAATTTAGAAGATAAAAGATATAAAGTAAAAAAATTAATAATGGATGATATAATATACATATATATCACCCTGGATAACCTTTGAACCCTATTTTGCTGACAAAAATATAGTATAAAGCTACCCACATATGGGTCTTTTTCATATATACTGATGTCCACACCCATGTTCATGATCCACCCTATAAGCCTATGAGTGAGATATATCATGGATTGTCTTTGACATCTCCATTTCTTCATGATAGAACATAATTCTATTTCACATGATAATGTAATGAAAATTTTAAACACAAATCTAACTGGGAATTATAAGGAATATACTCTACCATACCATTCTAATATTCATATGACACTGAGAAGAATAATAGTAAAAAAACCCACTGGGGAAACGATTTTGGTGAGGGAAAGTGAACTGTTGGACCAAGACAGATTAGTTAGTGAAAAAATGTGATGCCAAATCCTAGTAAGAATAAACCTAAACTTCCTCGACACCTTTGATATACCACCAATATCACTGCTCATTAAGGAACCTACATGAGTCCCTTTATGGGAGGATCATAGATGAATATAAATCATGTCATCATATATACCATCTTATAAACATCCATGTAAATATGAAATGTAATTTGGGGGACATCATTATTAATAGCATGTTATTGTGCCTCCACTAAATTTGAATTTCTAGAATCATCATCCCAAAAATTATATGGGGAATTGTGTCGAATGTCATTGAAATTAATTTTGATCTCCCAAACACATAGGATAACCTACATCAGATTGTATAAAATAATTCTCTTAACCCCTCTCATCAATAATGATAGATACATTATAAAAAATTTTCTAATAAAAATTCTACTATGAGATATATACCCCCTTTTCTCCCCAATTTATATGACCCACTACTATATCTCTACTACCTTCATATAATTTATATATAATGTAACTTGATACTGATACATAACTTGTAATAGACTAAAAGTGATCTCATGATCATTCACCGAGTGCCCCATAATTGGATTAGTGACACTCCCTATAGTCAAAGTCATACTGTGATACTGAAAATAACATAAACTCTTCCACCATGCCATATCTCCCCCAGTCTATTCAACTATCTTATAGCCAATTAGGTTAGCCTAATGATCTTCAACAACTAGAACATAACAATGATGGGAAATTATTAATATTTAAATAAATACAATACCAAACAAGTATGATATTTATGATGGAATTAATATAATAAAATTCTTTTAATTACATTCATTTAATTTCAAAAAAGCACCTCATTTGAAAAACAAGTCAATGTAAGCATTAGGATTTTAAATGTCATAGCTATCTACCCCAAAAAAATATTTCAATTATTCATTCAATAAAATTATGATCCCTATATAGGATCTTGTGTTTTCTATAATCTGATTTTTCCCTAGTCACTCCATCCTACAATAAAATCCAATATCATCTAATAATATTTCCTTTCTAACCAATTATTTCATCACTAATTACAATCATAAATTTTCATAATTTCTCTAAACTATAATATTAAATAACACCCTTTCCTAACCCACTCCCACTAAGAACCCATTACTAACTTTTTGTAATGAAAAGAGTAACCCATATTTCCTACCCTAATTTGGCCCTAGGTTGGAGACTAACACCAACAATATAAAATATAAAAATGGGAGTAATTATAGTAATATAACCTAGGAGTATATAAGTAAAACCCCAATAAACACCATAATATAATTTAATTGTTAACTAAAATAGTACCGGAATGCTTGAAAATATTATTAATCTAAAAAATACATACAAAATACTAATGAAATACATAGACATCGACTTCACATCAAAACCAAAATCTCCAAAATATTATTGTTTAGTATGGCCACTAAACACTACCTAGAAAAGTTTAAAATTATTAATATGTAAAAGAGTGACTATGACATGTATTTATTAGAATGATAATCAATAAATCACTAATTAATTTAGTGGAATTATAATAATGATCTAATGGACAAAAAGCATAAACAACTAGCACCTCCCAGGTCAACTACCACCGCCTCACCCTGTACAACTGGCTACATATGACATCAATTTATAACAAAATAATATCACTAATATAAATAAAATTTACCCACAACAACTTAACCACTCATTTTACACTGTCATGCCCCAAATGTCCATGATCATATTCTCCATCACTCCATCATTTTGGATGGGTCAGGTCACTACACACACATCAACAACATATAAGGTACAACTTCCATTATAGGAACAATATTATCCCCTTCAAAAAATAAAATAATGTTATTATCCTCACTCAAATCATCATCACTATTCCATATCCACAATTTTATCTTCTGAATTTAGAATAGTAGGGTATCATGAACCTGAAATATGTTAACCTCTTTTCATAATCCTACCATAAATTATCCCCACTATATCACTTCATGTTTTCCATAAAATCAATCCATTTTTCAACATTCATTTGGGAGAGGGACAAAGAGGGTGTGACCAACCACCCTACATCACCAACCAAGATAATGGTGTAAACACATGGGAGTCGAAACATTTTTTCTTCAATAATATTGGATTTGGTTCTCTAAAAATAACTAATATGAAGTTTATTTGTACATGTGTTTATTTTTTTACTTATTATGAAACATCTTATCACATATTGATATTTCTTCTATGAGAAATTGCTTTTGCTAATGTCTTAAAATATGATTTCAAACTAAGAAGTCATAAAATTTCACTCCTACAAAGTGAAGTCATAAATAATACTAATTTATTCCAAAAATATATTTTCTATATCTTTTTATATTCATCTTATTGTCATAGATACCCATTCCATTTATAAATATTATTAACTTATTATTAACCTAAATATAAAATAAATACTTCCCAAAGATTGTGATTAATAGTATATTATGTGTAAGAGGTACATAAAACATCAATAATAAAACAAACACATAGAAAATTATCTATTATAAATATTATTGAACTCCTAAAACTATATACATAACCATTGGAATACCTAAAATAATGTTTACATATAAATCCTTGTATGGGATTGAATCATATATTAAGTAACAACATGATATCCAAAAAAAGAAGGCTCATGAATAATAACATGTGAGAATAAAATAAAAATCATTATATCATAAGAAAATATAAATATTGGAATGTTAATTAAAAGTATAACAAGAATTAATAAAAAATCAATGCTAACTATCATGATAATATCACATTGTGGACATAGTTCGATAATGGATTAGATTTACTCTATAATCTCTTACATAATGTCTCATGAGATAAATGAATTACCTAATTCATTGGAGGATCTATTTGGGATAACCCATAATAACAAATTAATGATTATATATTCCATAAAATTAAAATCAATGATAAGGTATAAACATAATTATTTACCATTTAATAAATTTTGATTTATAATTTATCCTCATATCATAATCAAAATTGATTTATTAAAATTGAAATCTGAGAAATTAACACATGAAATGTGTTACCCCATCAATGAAAGGGATAATTATCTTGTTACACATAAACATTACAAATGTGTATAATTTACAAATGTTCTATAACAACAAAATATGTCATCATTTTTGAAAATGTCATTAAAATGTCATGATAAATATTTCTTGAGAAAAATACACTTTTTAATGTAAATCACTACATTATGATGTAGAAATTTATAAAATATAATAAAAAACATATATGAAATGAACAATGGAAACATGTTAAGGATAATTTTAGACATTTTACGGTCATTAGAATGATAAATTCTATACATTTCTTTCATGTTAAAATAAATAATTCTTTCAACCGTTTTATAAAAATGATTTAAGTATCTCATTCTGAAAATGGATGAAATATTACATTTCAACATTTTAAAAAATATTAAATCATGAGTAAATATATATTTGATTAATATCCCTATGAAATTATAAACATTCATTATAAAATTTTAATAAAAATATTGGCATAGAATAGAAATTTTATATATCTTAATTACGATACAAAATCTGTATTACATGAAGAAAAATTTCTTGGTGATTCATTATTCAATAGGGGATGAGAATAAAAAAATTGTAAAAAAATCATGAAAAGAGGGTAATATAAGGGGATTTATTTATGGAAAAAAATTCATATTATTTTCCCCCAAATTAACCATGTTCATAAAGAATCTCTACAAATAAAGGATATTGTAACTTAAGTCCTTACTCCTTCTGTAACATCCCAATTAAAATTAATTTTTTATTACAAAATATAATTTATTAAATAGGTTTTTTGTAAAAAATATTTCATGAGGTAGTATGTTGGGAATACAAATTAAATCGTAGTGAATAACATAAAACATGTCTCATGAAGAAGAGATTCATACAATGAAAGCACCTGAAAATATGATAATGTTTTAAGAGATAAATAATTCGTTAAGTTTTTATCTGAAAATAAATAAATCCAATAAAAAGGTAAATATATACTAAAATAATTTAAATATCCATTCACACATTATCAAGGAATAACATGTTCAGTATGTATAATTATAACCCAATGAATCGAAAATTTGTTAAGAAACACCTTTCAACATGGTTACATTAAAATTGAAAACACAAGGATGAAATGATATATAATTTAACATGAAATACATATTTAATTATGTATTCCATATATTATATGTTAAATATTTTATTATATAAAACAAGTTAATGAAATCATGATTATATCATTAAAATACGCCTTAATGATAAAAAATGGTTATTAAATGCCTTGCCATGAGTTCGACTCATCACATACATAAATTTTATTATTTAATAATAAAAATTTAACAATTAATCACATGTTTATGAAAATTTTAAATTTATATTGTTATTATTAATTTATTTATTACTAATTTATATTTATTTAAATTTTTAATTCGGATCATGCAATACATTTTGACAATATCTTGTTCATATATAAGATATGTCTTTGATAGTGTGAATACAAAAAAAATATCCTTAAACCATAACATATAATATAATTATCCTTAAATAAATATTATTATTATACATAAATTATAATTTTAAAACCTACCATGAAGTATATTTATAAAAATAGAACTATGACCCATTCATGGTGACAGAAGGACATCTGTACGCATGAGTAATGTTTCCATTTTTCCACAATCATGATGGAAATAAGGTAATAACTATACTATTTTTGTTGAATTATAATTATATCATTATTAACATATTATTTATTTTAATATATTTAAATATAATGTCCATGTGAAGTGGTGGTAAAAAAAATTAATCAAACCACTTCGTGGAGGGGGTAGTCCCCATGAACCTGCAAACAATGTTATGATGTTTTAGTGAATTAAAAGATATGAAAAGATATGTTATATTAATTGTAAATAATTATAAATATATCATATATATCATATATATATATATATTCAATCCATCATCAAAAACATCTATTATGGGTGTTGTAAGAAAATGAAATACATCGGTTCCTGATATGGTAGTCTGCCAAATACATGAACGATAGATTCATTTCCATAAAACATAGAATATATTATACATATAGATTACGATACTAACATAATACATATTAATATAATATAGAGAGAATTAATACCATGTATCATGTAGATTGATTTTGGTTTCAACATAATTAATTTGGTATAAGATACATGGAATCACATCCCGCAAGAACAAATAGTATAGTACTCTTGGTAAATGAGATGGATACATTAAAATCACATTAAAATTGGAAATTCAAATATGAGAAGTATTTTCACTTAGAAACCCCATTTTTTCCATTATTATACCTCAACATATCAATTAAACCACACTTATAGGTTTAATATGAAAAATAATAAATAATAAAGTGTTGATCTAAGATGATCAGTAGAGAAAAACATTGAATGGATGCTATATCATGAATAAATAAGAATAATTTACATGTACCATTGAATAAAAACACATGTCATATAAACAAAAACGTTTGAATAATATGACCTCAATAACTATTGATAAAATAAATCAATATAAATTATTAAATGAGCATTAAAAATATCCTTATATATTGGAACTAATGAAATAATCTCATGGAAATAAATAACTAATCTCAGAAGGAAAAAATTTTAATATGGGATATCAGAAACATTCTATCCAGACCATTCTTAATATAGTTTAAATATAAGGGTAGAATGATATCAAATATGGACAATTAATGTTTCTCATGAAACATGTCGATTCATGAAGGGAATATTGGGAACTCGGACCCCCTATAACAAACATGTACAATGGATTCCTTATATAAAAGATTAAAACATTATAAATATAGACATTCATATTGAAAAATTTACATATTATTGTTTTATAATAACCCCAATAATATAACCATAATGAAAGACAATCTAGAGTTATTTGATTAATGATAGTAAAATTTAACATCCTAACACAATCTTCTCATAAACAATCAAAAGAAAAAATAAGGGTAATATAAATACAACCTATCTGTAGTGGATCATATGTAAAATAAATTCATGATGTCATTTTTGAATATAAATACCATAAGTATCACATTAAAAAACGTTGTATAGATAAGATCATTTTAACTACAAAAATATGTTTTCATAAATGAATGTTTTCATTATATTTTGAATGTTATTTTATTTTAAAATTACCACAAAAATTTATAATTTATTCATTAAATCATTTACAGTTAATGATGGAAATAAATCCTTTTCTATCTTAAATGATAAAATAATGATACCTTTCCATTTTTAAATAAAATCAAAACATCCTTTTTTATAAAATAAAATTAATATTTCATTCAAAATTATTTGAAAATTTAATAAATGATTATGATTTTATTCATTTAATAAACTGGGGAGGTTTTAAATCATTTTTAGAACACCTTTTTAAATCAAAGTCATTGATTAAAAATGATATTCAGTGGGGGAGAAAAATTATGTTGGATTTACTTATTAAGATTGTCGCAATACATTTATGTGAAAAAGAGAGTAAAATAGGTAATAATACTTGAAAATTTCATTAATGAACATTGGGTAAGGAAATATATATTTTTTATTATATAAATATAAAATAATTCCCCTAATAGAGGATTATATAAAAACAATCCAAAATAATAATGACATTGTGAAAATAAACCCTTAACACATTGTAATCTTATTAATCCTAAACACCTTAAAAAATTAAATCAAATGAAATATTAAATACCATTAATATAAATTTATTCATGATATATCATATCAAAATTCGAAGTTTAAAAACACATAATGGATTAATTATTTAATATGTTTTATGTCTAACATAATTGAATGTTAGACGAGAAACACATACCTTTGGTTCGACTTCCATTGTACATTTAAAAACCTCATTTATAATAAATATTGATTTATAATATTATTATTAAATGAAAATAATCAAATATATCAAACCATATATGATCCACTAAAAATATTTTACCATGTTTTTTTATTATTGTTTTTTTTATTATTTTTTGTTGTTAATTAACATATTTTATTATACAGTGATTTCAATGACTGATTAGATTAGTTTAAAATTAAATGTAGTTATATTATAATATAAATTTAATTAATTTTCAAAATATTAATAATATTCATTATATATATATATATAATTATATCCATTCATAAAAAAAATTACATAGAAAATGAATCACATTGTTTTGTGGAGACGATAGGTCTATCATACGCACGAGCGATAATGTCATTCCATTGAAGGGTAATGGATTTTATTATATATATAATTTTTTTTATAATTGATATAATTACATATATATCTTGTTTATTCTTTAAATATATTCCTTATTATTTCCATCTAATTATTAATTCAAAATGAATCACACTACATCACAAGGTGGTAGTGTTTCTTAAACACGAGCGACGTTTTTGAATTTTAAACAAAATTAAATGCAAGAAGGTATATGTGATATTATAAACACCTGAGTATTATTATTTCATAAATTTTATTTTCATTTATTAAATATATCATTATATACATCTATGCTATATTTTAATCAAAAATGAGTTTCTTTAGATCATGTGCGTGGTAGTCTATCGTCAACACGGTTTATTTTTTTGTTTTTCATTTGATGGAATTGGAGAAGGATAAATATTTTTAAATAAACATAATAAAATATAAATATATGGGATATAGTACTTTTATTTTATTTTTAGTGTTAATATATAATTTATTTTTGTAAAATTAGAATGAAATTGTATGAGCATTGTGAAGACAATTACCTTCTCTTAGAGAAATCTCATTTGGATATCCTATTAAGAAACATATGGTTGTTATTTTCAGAATACCAAAACCTCTATAATGTGAATATGAATTTTGGGAGACATTGTTATGGTTTTTTAGAGAAAATTTTATTAATGTGTGTGAATAGGTGCAACAAGTGAGTTCACTTTTATAATTATTGATAAGTGGAATTTTTAAAAATTAAAAAAACTATTAAATAATGGGAAGTCTATCTCACCCAAAGTGCCTCAAAATTGATATGTAATTGATTGGATAGATTATTATTTCTCCATTCCTCATTTTTTTTAAAACAAGTTTTTTTGTAAATCATGTTTCTTATCCTTTATGTTTACATAATTTTAAAATTTTATTTTTCACTATAGTAATAAGGGTTTTAAACCTATGTAATTTATAATTTAATCCTTAAAGAAAATGATATATATAATATAATAGTGATAGAATTATTATAAATATTCAATATAGATTTTAAAATAGAAATTATATGTTTGTGTGAAGTTAAATTTAACATAATCACATGTAATTCACGAAACCTAGATTTATCCTTTTTTATGTTATTCAATTAATTGTTGTTTTAACAAATTAGTATGAAAAAAACTAAATATACCATATCACCTAAAATTAATAATCATGGTTTAAAATATGGATTCCATTTTACAAAAGATAGTGAACAAAAATTAATAATTTAATTTAAAACTAATCCCCATTGTCTGTCTAAAAAATAGGGTTTCCAAAGAAAAAAATGAAAAGAAACAAATTAATATGAAAATACAACATGAAACTTATTCAAAATAAATAATTAAAATATATTTAATTAAATTTTAGTAATTATAAATTAAATAAATATTATAATAATTTTAAAATTTTAAAATAATTTAAATTAAAATGATGTTTTCAATAAAAAGTTGTATTTTCACTAATCAACAATAAATAATATATAATCAAAATTATGAGCAATTAAATTAATGATAATTATTAAATGTATATTTAAAAAATTAATATTTTCATAAAATACATATTATAAAAGAGGCATAAAATAATTTCCAATTATTTTTTCAAATCACAACTAAATACCTTTTAAAAAATTCAATTTTTCATAAATCATTTCTTTTTCATTAAAATGATTATTATATTATCTATAATCAAGAGATAACCATTTAATTTAGTTTATTCAAATTTATACTATATGACTTATATAATTTATTTCTTATGATTAGTTCCAAATAACATAACTACTAGGTTGTAATCATTATGTTTTAATAATAATATTTTAATAGAGCTTCATATAGAATTCAAACCCATTATTTTGTGCATTGCTAGATATTAGATGAGTTGAATTTATTTGAGAAGAAATATAACTTAATGTATTTGGGTGTTACACTCTCTTATAATCTTGTTGTTTTATATCAAATACAATATCAAATATGATGTTCCTATTTTAAAATCTCAATGTGTTAAATTCTGCCATCGTAAATAAATTATGTCCTCATAATTTAGTATTCATATCAATAATCAAGGGTTAGAATTATGTAAATACCCTAGTTGAATCCCCACAACATTAGATAAAAATACTACATAAAAATCCATATAGGTTTCTAAATTATCATTTATAAAATAATTATACATTATATTTCTTGATTCCAAATACATGAACATTAATAATTAAAATTGGTAGTATAAATAACCTAGGATTATCCTTGATCTATTATCCTATTATTTGGTATATTCCATTTAAAAATAGTTCATTGATTTTACTAGATTCCCATTATCTTAAAACTGAAACAGTAAACAAAAATGGTTTTATTCCTACCCATGAAATTGTGATCATAGTGACCTTTTTTATACATAGTAATAGAAAACACATATTTCATTCAACCATGTACTAGTCTATTTCTTTCCAAATTTATCTCATGAGGGAAAAACTTTTTTCAAATCATCCATTTATCCATGTTTTACTCTACAATCACCTTCTCCACATTCATACCTTCAAATAAATAAATCCTTGAAATTATATATTTTTATTTATTGCATACTTTAATATTTACTCAAATGATGAGAAATTTTATGTGACTAGTTACCTCCATAGGATTGTTTAAACCCTAATAATGAAATACTAAATCCTTACTCATTAGAATATTTTAATTAATAAGGTTCACATTACTATACTAGTTTACATTTCCAAATTACATCATATAAAATATTTTATTTCAACATTATGAAACATAATGTATTATTAGAAATGTAGTTAAATAGTAATAATATATTGAAAAATTACATTATGTCTAATCTCATATTCATAATAATGGTTTATTTTGAATGTGATAAAATAAAAAAAGTATTCCAAATACTTCATATTGGATTTTAATGAAAATGAGAATTAACGTAAAAATATCTTACAGTAGTGTCAAACCTTGTGTTTAGTGAGGAATTTTGTAATGTACCAGGTAATGCAAAAGTCAAGAAAGAAAAACTTTTTTAGAGTTAATACCCCAGTAACTTCATTTCTAGAAACACCTTCACTTTTAGTATACATAATGATATTTATTTCCTGGAAATCAATACAATCTTTACCATATCAAAACATTAGGACTTTATAATATAATAAAACTTATCCATAATGTAACTAATAGTATTATACTCAATAATATATGTTATCTTAAATATGGTTCCAAAATATCATGATATTCATCCTCTAATGGAAACATAAAAGACCACAACCCCTTTATAATGGACATGGAATCTAATTTTTTAGATTGGAATAAGATAAATGGAATATCATATAAAATAATTATAAATTTTATTAGTTATGGAAGAATATATACATACCTTACCTTAAATTATAATTTAAAGTATAAAATAATCCCAAATTATTTTCATTTATAATTCCATATTTCTTATTATCATATCCTAGTATAATAATTACCAATACAATTCTAGTATATGGGGGAAAATAATACGTAAGAATGGGTTGAGATCAAATGATATGTATATGTATGTGTAAATAAAATGTTTTTAATAATAAATATGAATAATATATATATAAATGTTAATAACTAAAAAGAATTCCATTTTAAAATTAACATGATAACAATATGGAAGGAATAAAGTGTTACCAAATAAAGATGTGTAAATAATCACTATATATTGAAACTTTTCAACGGATATTATATCATACTAAATAATAACATGAAACAAAATAAATGACCTCATAAAGCGGAGATCCATAATCGAACATATGAAACAGAATATCAAGACCTATTACAAGATAATTTAATTATATGGGTATAAACTCATAAAATTGACAAACATATTTGTCTCATGAGACCTCAACATGTATTGAGGGGTTATCCAAAATTTATTCCCACCATAAACATAATAGATCTAATGAATTTATCATTTTAAATGGGTGAAACATAATCATCAAAAAAATGTATTATGAAACTCACATAAAATTTCAATAGAAATTTCAATTAAATAAACATTATCATGAGCTATCAGATTAATATATATAATGGTAATAATTTTTCACATACTCAGTTAAAATTATCATCAATAATATATATAAAAATTATATATGAAATAAATACAACATATTCCCTTTAAATTAATAGTACATTTTATGTTTTATGTTTTTGAAAAATATAAATACCATTATAATGTCTCTAAAAACAATTTCTAAAGATAATATCCTTTTAAATTTGAAAATAATTTATAAAAAACTAAAAGTTTCTAAATAATTTGATAAAATATTTTAATTTAATTTAATATTTTAATTTTTTAATAAAATATTCAAACCATATACTTTTAATGATGGTTGTAAAAATTATTCATTCCGAACAAGTTAAAACAATGATTCCCTTCTCATATACATAAAAATCAAATTTGGATACTTTCTTTAAAAAGACATAAAAATGCCTTACCCATTTTTTTAAAAAATTATCAAATTAGTAAAAAAATATATTTAATATGTTTCATAAAAAAATTAACATTTTTTTAATACACAATTAGAAATCATGGATTTTAATGAAAAATATTTGGACTAAAGAGAGAAATAATATTGGATTTTATTATAATCATTTTCCCTATAATTTTAATCATCAAGGAGTTGTAATATGTTATTTTTCATAAAAAGTACATGAATAATTTAAGGATTAATAAATATATAGTTTTTTTATATAAATCCAAAATATTTTCCTAAGGGAATACTTAAAAAAATAGTCTATAATAATTATGATAATGGGAAATAATCCTTTTCCACTTTGTAAACTTTTTAATCATACACCCGATGGAATTAATAAACTAAAATGAGACAACATATAGTATGAATATAAATTTATTCAATATATATCATATAAAAGGTTAAATACATACACCACAAAAAGTAATACATTTCTAATATGTTTTATGTATCACAGAAGTCCAAGTGAGATAAGTAACTCTTTCCTCATGTTTGACTTCTATCATATGAGTCCAAAACACATGTATAATTAATATTGGTTTATATAACATAAATTTAAAAACTATACATAAATGTTTTGAGAATATTATTGTAAAAATAATTATTTATCATATTTAATAATTCCAAATATATAAACGAATATCACACAACATTGGTTGTATCACTAGCATAAGATAAACTTAGATCCATTAGTATCTTCTAGTGAAAATTCCCTTGGCACATGGGACATTAATTTTCATATATCGTTATATCCATATAATTTAAAAACTAAATATAATGGTTTTATTTCTTATCAATGAAATCATTATCATATTGTTCTTTCTATCCACAAATATTGAAATCACACATTTCATTCAAGCATGAACTAGTGTGTTTCTTCCCACGGTTATCTCATGGCTGAAATCCTTCTTTCCCATAACCACATTATCCATATTTATATATATCCTGGACATATTCTCTTTAATCCCTTAAAATAAATAAGACATTGGGAATAATTTATTCCCAATTACAACACACAATATTATTTCTGTATGTGATGATAATGTTTTGGAGAAAAGTCTCATTCATAGGATTTTCAAATGTTCGTCAATGATATTTTCATTCTTATCCATTTCACTATGTTAATTAATAAGGTTCCCATTCTTATAAATTTTTTCATTTATAAATTACCTCATATTAAATATTATATTATGAAATTTTGAAACAAAATGTCATATCACAAAACTAGTGAAACACAAACCATATATTAAAAAATTCTTACATGTCTAATAACGTAATCATAATCACGATTTCTTTGGAAATTTATTTAATAATAAATATATTTCCAAATTTCTCATATTGGTTTGTAATGAAATTGTAAATTTACTAATGAATTTCCATAATCAATGTCAAACCGTGTGTGTAATGAGGAATGTTTTCATGTACTCGATAATGCTCGAGTCAAAAAAGTCACACTTTTTTCTGATTTTTACCCCTTGGAACATATGTTTTATACCGACATCAATTTTTAGTATCAAGAAAGGTAATTATTTTCACTAAAATAATATAATCACTTCATTACCAAAACATTAGGATTTTATAATATTCTATGAATTATCCATAATGTTACTCATAGTGTAATATCTGATAATATTTGTTTTCCTAAATCTGGTCCTCTAATTTACAAATAAAATTCCTCTTATACAAATGTAAATAACAAATCATCATAACCTTAAAGATATTTTATAATCTATTAAATTATATTTAGATACAACAATTTAATCTAAATTGAATTGATATTTTATCAATCATGGGAAACTCAATACAATCATGAAATTCACATTATAGTTGATAATATAAAATATACAAAAATTATTTTCATTAAGAGTTCCATCGTTCCCTTTATCATATCCCATCATAACATTTACTAAAACACATTCTGGTATATTAGGGAAGATTGAACATATATAATAGTTGACAAGTGATACCCAGTAAGGGTAAGTGTACAACAAAAGATATCATTAATAAATATGAATTATAAATATGAAATATTGAATAAATAAAAAACATTCAATTTAAAAATTGACATGGGAATATTATGGAATGTACAAATGATGATCAAATAAAGCTATGTAAATAATTATAATATATTGATAATTATCCATTAATATTATAAATAATAGAATAATAAAATGAAACAAAAAAACTGATATCATAATGAGGAAATGCATAATCGAACAAATGAATCATATTATGAAGAACTTTTAGTATGTCATTTAAATCTATATGTAAAAACACCTCAAATTTGGCCAGTTGATTTGTCTCATGAGACCTGAACATGTATTGAGTATTTACCAATAATTGGGACGTACACACCACATAATATACCCAAATCATTTCAAATATAAAATGGGTTGAAAAATAATCAACATAATCCTTTGAATTAATAAAATGACATATTAAATGAGAATACATAACAAAATTAAATAGGTATACTCATTTACTATTAAGATTAATATTGTGAATGGTGTAAATATTTCTCACACTTAGTTAAAATGAACATAAATAATCCATATAAAAATTATTGATCTCATCTAGATAATATCTACCCTTTTAATTATTATAAAATAATTGGGTTTATTTTATTAATGATTATTAATACAACATTAATGTCATTAAAAACAATTTTTGAGGTGAATAAAATTTTCAATTTGAAAACATTTCATAAACAACTACATATTCCAAAATATTTTCAAAAATATTTTCATTTAAAATAATCTCTTAAAATTATAAAATATTATTTCAAACACTATCTTTTCATGAAGGCTATAAATTTTATTCAAGTCATACAAGTAAAATTGATTATTACTTTCACATTTTCTGTAAATTCAAAATAACAATTTATTAAGAAAATTTAATAATGATTCAATTTAAATTTTAATTAAATAATTTTATAATATGTAGAAAATATATAATGATTCTTTTAAAAAAAATTATTTCTATTTGAAAAAACATTTACATAATATAGATTTTCATAAAAAAGAATTTCAATAGAAGAGTGAAATAATGTCGGATTTTTTTTAAAACATTTTATTCATACTTTTATGGAAAGAAGAATAGTAATATATTACTATTATATGAAAATTTATTAAGTATCTAGATGATGAAATAAATATATTTGTTTTATTATATAAATATAACATATTTCCCTCAAGGTATACTTGAACCAAAACAGTTCGGAATATTTAATAGATTGTGAACATATTGTAAACATTTAAATCAATAAACTCATGGAATTAAAAACATAAAATTAATCATTATAGACCATGTTTATAAATTCATTTCCCATTATATCACATTTTATGGGTAAATATATAAAACAGACAATGTATTAAGTGGGGAATATTAAGTATCTCTCAAGAAAGTAAAAGTGAGACAAGATTCACTTTTCTCATGTTTCAGATCCATTATATGATTCCAAAATTTGTGTATTATAAATATTTATTAATAAATAAAAAATTAAAACCAATAATAATTTATACCATACAATATATGATTTTAATAAAACATTTTATTACTAATTAGTTTATAATAATTTATTATTTTAATCTTTTTGGGGGTTAATTTTCCAATTTTTTAATGCGTGTTATGTTAGAAATACTCTTCTTCATGAACATATGATGTAGTTCGATCACCAAAAAATGATATTTATGTTATACGTATTATTATTTTTTCAATCAATAAATCCTCAAAAAAATCATTAAAACATGATATAGAAAAATAATCGCACACATTCATTAAGATGGTAGGTCTTATGTACACATGATCCATAATATCATCACTCAACGGGTGAAAGGATAATGAAGTGTGTGATATAATAATTTTAAATTATAAATATCATATAAAATATATCACATATATTCAAAAGGTGTATCATTATTACATTCCATTTAAATCAAAATTGATAAAATAATTACAATGCTTCATGAAGTTGTAGTCCTCCATATACTTGAGCGATGATATATTATTTAAAAAACAATTAAAATTAATATAGTATATGAGATATAGAAACTCCAAGAATATAATAAAATAAGAAATATTATTTATATATATTAAATCCATCATTATATCTTACTGTGATAGGATATGGTAGAAATTGATTTACTTCAGTTTTCAAGAGGCGACAATAAGTCAGGAACATGATTAACAATTTCATTTCCCATTTGATGCATGTGTGGGTGGATAAGAATTATTACATCAATATAACAACATATTATAATATTAGAGATATTTTTTTGTTATATTTAATTTTTTTATACACAATTGTAGGGTATAAAATAAAAAATAACTATATCGATCATAGTAATGACAATTACATTCACTTATAGAAAACTCTTTTGGATCCCTTCCTAAGGAGTCTAGGGCTAGTATTATTCAGAGACCATATGATAGATAATGTGTATAATACTATTTGTAAGAATTTAGTCAAGGTATGGTTGAAAAAAAATTCATTATATGTATAAAGAGGTTATGGGAGTGGGTTACCATTTATAATCTACGAGAAATGCCATTCTATTAAATACCCAAAACAATTCAATAATGGGAATCCAGTCCACCCCAAGTAACTGAAAAAATGATAAATAATGCATTTTAGGAATGATATGAACTATTAAAACATTCACCAAACTATATATACATTTTTTTTACATTTAATTCCTTATAAAAAATGGTTACTTAATTATACCATATTAGTTTTTAGTTTGGTAGCAAGTGATTTATAATGTAGTAATTAATCCATGAATAAATACGGAAATTATACTTCATAGATAATATATAACCAAAAATTATTATTACTGCATAAAATTTATGATATTATAATTCCTTTTTCTGGGAAATTATTATTAACTCAAGAACATGCAACACACAAAATAGTTTTTAACCCTAACCATGTTAATTAATTAATTTTTTTTTGATAATTATTATAAAAAAATAAAGTTGTCTTTATTAACTAATATTAATTACAATAAATTAAAATATAGAATCTATTTTAATAAATTTAACATGAATATTTTGAAGGATTTAATTTAAATTTTAAAATGTAAGCTTATCGAATCTTTTTTCTTCAAATGAATGACATTAAAACGTTTACAAATTGTTAATAACATAATTTAATATTAAATATATATATTTGAAATAAATTATTTTTGTTGTAATATAATTTTTATAATTCAACTATATAAAAAATTTAAAATTTATTTTCTGTTTAAAAATAATTTTAATTAAAATATTTCTTTCATTAAATATTGTGTTTTCACTATACATCAATGAATTAATATTTTAATTGAATTAAAAAAATTATTTCAAGGATAATTTTGAAATGTAGATGTCAAGAATGATGTTTATTTTTTAGATAAATGTTATAATATTTTCCAAAATATATTTTAAATTTTTTGTAAAATGATTTACTAAATAGACTTATAGACAATTAAAACAATCCAGAAAACAATTTTATTTCAATCAATTGATGATATTTTTTATCTATAATAAAGATATAAAAATTTAATTTATTTTATAAATTTTTTATGTGTAAAATTTTACTAATTTAGTTATTAATATTCATACCCACCAACATAATGTCTATGTTATAATGGTTGTGTTTAAAAAATAATAAATTAATAAAGAATCACATTTCATTCAAGCTAAATGATGTGTTCATTCTATTCTATTGATGATATTGAATTGATTTAAAAAAATATATATAATAATTTATTGGGTTGTTAAATTATATAAAAGTTTTTTTTGGAATTTTATATATAATATCTAATATTTGGTACCTATTTTAATATAACAAGTAATTATAGATAAACATTTTATTATATCAGTATGATTTAATCAGATTTGAATGATGTGGAAGAATAAATAAAATAAAATTATCATTTAAGAATGATAATTCTTATTTGAACATCTTGTTTTGTTTTATACTAAAATCCATCTATGTATTATTTTCTATAATTAAAGTAAGGCCTCTAGGACATGGCAATGAAATTAGGAAGAGATCACGGTTGGTCTTATGAGAACCGAAATGATTTTAAAATAGGACAAAAATTGGAGAAAATGTTCCATTTTAAAAGTGTGAAAGAGTATCATTTATTTAAATATGAAAAAAATTCAATAATTGAAAGTGTCTCTTAATCCATGTGCCACCCAAATTGAATATTGTGCAATCGGGTGGAAGATAATGGTGATCCACACCGTCTATGTTAAAAATACGTCTGAAACTATTCATATTATTTTTCATTAAGCTTACTATCATATACCATTATAGTCATCAACATAGTATGAAAATATGAACTATGATAATGTATCCCTTAAGACTTATAAAAATTATACTTCTTAGATTATTTTCACAGATTAATTTTAATCTGAAATCCCATTTTTTATATCACTATGAAAATAAATTTTTTTATATGTCTACCATATCATGATGTTTGATGATAATTGAGCACATTAATGGACTTCGGCTATTGACATTAATCAATATGTCCAAAGGGCATAGAAAAACTGTATCCAAAACCTCATATAAATATTTAATAATATTTAATGTTTAAAAAATTGAATAAATATTATCTAATTACATAGTTTATTAATTATTAAATTATTATTCAGTGTGTATATTTTGTCACAATTTATTCAAGAGTATTTTCTATTAGTGGGGTATTTAACAAATATTTATTATAATTTTTTTTCAAAAACATTAATTTTTATTTAATATTTAATAACATAGTGATTCAAATTTAACAAATAAATAGTAATAACATTAGGATAATTAAATATTTATGAAAAATTGTGCAACATGTTTAATGTTGTTTTGGGAAATAATATATATATATATAATTATTTGAATAATTTTTTTCTAAAAAAATACTAATTCGCTTGTTTTTCACATGTCACGAAATAATAATAATATTATATATATATTGGGTTTCTTTTGGTTGATGTAAATAATCAAGGCACATGTGAAATTACTGTTTCTATACCTCAAACTATTTATAAAGAATACTCTACTCTCCAATATAGAAACTATCCATTTCTATTGGGTTTTCACAATTCTCAAAATTTCTATCAGTCACTATAGAGGACCTATCACAAAATGGCCCCATGAACCAAGTGCCATCCTCCTCCAAAAGCCCTCTCAATTACGTTGCGATCAAGGAAAATCTGGCCTATAATCTATTCTCTTGTAAATAAATGATAAATTATGCAAGAGTTAGGATCTACCATTCTAGTACTCTAATATTCCTATGGTGTTTCTCAGTGATTCATTTTAAACATGTGGATGACTAATAAATGGAATATAGACTTGATTCATACATTTCAATGATGTAATTACATAGAGAAGTTTTCATATTCATCAAAATATTAATAAGTCACTGTAACATAATTATAGAAATACCTAAAATAATTTTAAATTAACATTTCATTATCCTATGTTTGGTTGTGAAGTTTTGATGTAAATAAACGATATATCGGATAACATTGGTGATGACCTAATTTTTTGATGTAAATATCAAATATATTATGGATTGTGGATAAATTCATGTTGGAAATTCAATATTATTTATTATTCTATTTATAGAATATACATGTTATACTAGAGCTATCACATAATTATTTATAAATTTTTAACATCATTAATTAATTTATGCATGTAATGTCTCCTATTTATTTGTATTTTATTTTTAATATTATATATGAATTCTTTTGAGAGTAGGCATTGAGACGACGTGCATTTCCAAGGCCTGGTGAGCCCCGAACAATTGTTTGGATTTTATTTATTAATTAAATTATGTGCGCATGTGATTTTCCTGATAAAATTTGTATTAACTCTAGAACGGGTGCTCGGATCAGAGATCTAATGACACCATTTCGTTCAGAGCAGTGATTTTACCTTAGGCGAGGCCAAATATTGGGAGGCACAGGTCGGTGGTGAAATCTAGTTTTCGAACGTAACAATATTAAAATATTTAATAAACATATTTTATTAAATTTTGTTACCATTAGATATTTTTTTCCTTTTAAATAAAGGATTTTTCATGAGTCCACGGTTATATACCCCATAACCCTAAAACCCTTAGAATATCTGGAATGCTCTAGAGGAAACCCCCTACGCGGCGATGACGTTCTTGATGAATTTCTCCGGCGATAACAACGCAGTGACCAGATCTTCACCAACGAACACCATGTATCCATGTAGGATGTGTGATTTTGGTTTCCTTTCCCCATTCTTGATTCCTACGATGAACATGGACTAAACCATGAATAGATTAGCCCGTGGATCAATTGTATTTGTGGGATGGGCTTTTGATGGGATTTTGGGGAAGATCTTCACCATTGTGATTTAATCTGTTGATTATTTTTGTTTTGATCTAATGATGATGTACATGGATCGTCACAAACAAAGAGCGCGGTTCGGCCCTCTTGTTCGTTTTTCAATTAAATTCCTCGTTCATCGTGGAGAATCCTCGTTCTACCATGCGCTCAATGTTCATGAAGGAAATTGATCATTGCATGTTCGTTTGTTGGCGCAATGATCTGAGATTGCAGATCCAACCCCGGAATGATGCTATGGAGATGCAACTGCGGTGAATATGGATGATTCGAAGCAGATCAGGAGAAATGAGTTTTTGGGTGTATTTCCTTCAAATGGATAGTTGCAGGTTTATGACCTGATTGATGGTCCGAAACACCCAGATTTGGTGTTAGGATGATGAATCGGACAAGCGTCTTGAGTTTCACGGAAAACAGATGACATAATTGAGATCTGGATGTTTGGCCGAGGCGTGAGGAGGAAGACGACGGTTCTGGAAAATTCCAAACTACACGGCGGGTAGTATGGTCTACACGGCGTGTAGTATGGTCTACATGGCGTGTGTTCGTCGGCGGACCACCTGGCGTGTACTCCGGGAGTACACAAACAGGGGTTGGGTACACGGCCGAGGACACGACTTGTGTGTCCTTCCCCGGCTAGACCCAGCCAGATACATGAGATATCACGTGTACTGGTACACGTGCAAGGCCACACGGATAGAGACCGTGTACGGGCACATTTCCAGTGTACACGGAGCGAACCCCAGGTGCTCGGACATGGTGTGTAATCATACTACATGCCGTGTAGTTACTTTTTATATGACAAGCCTAATAACATGGGTCATTTACATTGGCAGTACCCATAGTCAAGGAACACGACGTGTGATCCTTCTACTCGTTGTGTAGTTGAGTATTACACATCTTGGATGGAAGACATGGGCCATTTACACGGGCAGTACCCGGGGTCAAGGAACACGGCGTATAACCATACTACACGTCGTCCAACCTGTTTTACAAGGCTTGAGACATTTTGCTTCTATGACTTGGACAATATTTCATACAGTTTGTTCCCTTGGTCATCCCCCTAAATTTTTCTGGTATCATTTCCAATGTACATGAGTATGATCCCATTAGCAGGTCTTCCAGAATAGAGTTGTTGGAATCCCCTCTCTAAGACTTAGAGCGGGATCCTCTATTTCTTCTTGGTACCCTAGGTAGTTTTCTTTGAATCGACATGACCAACTTTACTCGGGCGCTGATCCTCTACTTAGCGGATTAGATCAGACTGAGTTGTTGGAATCACCCCATGGTGTAAAGACCCGTAAAATTCAAGGGAAATTTTTTCTTAAATTTCTTTGGAATTTTACAAGAGTGCGGTTTCAGACGACACCTGATTCCGAGGCCCGGTGTGCCCGGAATCAATTTCTGAAGTTTGGCTCGGGTACGTTCAGTGAACGAACGAGCGGGAATTTCTAACTTTTGATCCGGTGCTCGTAATTGAAATCCGAGGACACCGATGAACTCGCAACGCCGATATTCTCTTAAGGATACCTTTTCCGAAGTTGCGTTTATTGCGGGATGAAATTTAGTTTTTGGGAGAATTATAAAAAAGTTGAATAAAAATGTGGAACACTTTTTATTTTACTTTTGTTGGTTAACTTCTCTCAAAGGAAGTTAGGGGTGGGACCCACACCCACTTAACCTCCCTTGAGAGGATTAAGTGTGGTGGGACCCACACGAACCTAAACCTTCCATCTTCTCTCAAACTCCCTTAACCCCTCTTTAAATGACATGACAAATTGTTATTTAATTTTGGAGTTATCTTATTTCAATTTCAAACCTTTGAAATTCAATTTGTTAAGTTTGTGAATAAAATAAGTCTCTAGCTTATTTTATTTGGTTAGAATTGTTTATCCATCTTGAGAGATTTTGAGAGCTTTTCCTTCTTCTTCATACTTTGACGAAGAACGCTCAAGCTTTGGCGAAGAACGCTCAATCCTTGATGAAGAACGCCGCTCCTCTCTTCTTCGTCTTCCGTGTCAATGAAAGGGAACGCCGCTTCCTCCTCGGACTTCCTTCGTCGGCATACGAAGATTCTCCAACGATGTACCTCTTCGGACGTACCTCTTCGTCATCGGATTTGACGAACGACTATCGCGACGCCCGACCTCCGCGACGTTGTCTTCCGCAGGTCGTTGATGATCTTCGAGCTTATACCCAAGGTAGGGGTTGTTATTATTTGTTTATTTATTTTATCCTTATTAGTGGTTCTAGCATGACTAACGTGAGTATTTTCATTATGTGTAATCATTTAACGTGAGGGGGCCAGACCGCATGAACACGGCCGAACCCCCTCCTTTGTTCTTGTTGATTTATCTTACGGATGAAACAAGATGGCGTGGTGTCGTTGCACCACGCGGATAATCGCACATTTATATTGCGCGGCGCCGTCGCGCCGCGCCGTGGAAGGATCATCAAGAACGCGATGCCGTCGCGCCGCGTCGAAGGGAATCAAAGGCGTGGCGGAGGGGCGCGGTGCCGTCGCACTGCCCCGGAGAACGAACACCGCGGCCGGTTCCGGGCCGTGGCGAGACGGAAAGACTGGCGGCACGCCGGGCCGCCGGCGTCGGAAACAGGAAGGGGACCGGCTTGCCGGTCCCGTTGGAGAAAAACCGGCCGGCCAGGTGGCCGGCCGGAAGGTCAAAGATCGGGGGAATAAATTCCTCCGGTAAACTCTCTAAACCCCCCCCCCCCCCATTTAAGAGGGGGGGGGGGGGGGTGGTTCCTTTGAGGGGGGCAGGCGGCCCCCCGGTTTCCCTCAAGTAGGCCCCCACGAAGGGGGGCCGGTTCACAAAAAGGGCGCGGCTAAAAGCCACGCCGTCGTTTGAAGAAGCGGGGGGCCTTGCCCCCCCCCCCCCCCCCCCCCCGCGCGCTGCCTCCGTGCGGCGCCAAGACGCCGCACCGCCAGGCCGCCGCGCCACCGCGCCGCCGGCCGGCCGGTCGGGCTGGGTCGGACCCGGGTCGGGTCGACCCGGGGGGGTCGGGCCGGGTCGGACCCGGACCCGGACCCCCCGTTTCGAATCAGTTTTGGTCTTTTGGCCATAACTTGATCCACGAACCTCCGATTGAGGAACCGTCTGCGGCAACACGATCCTTGGATCGAGACGGTCGTTTCGGTATATCTCACTCAAAGTTTCAGAATACTTTGAGTTCGGCCGGGTTGGTTCGTACACGAAACCAACCGGGCCTTCGGAGCGAGAACGCTCATATCTTGAGCTAAGGACGTCTGATTGACGTGCCGTCAGCTTTGTTGTGTTCCTCTTAGTGAGACGGATCTTTTGGAATACTCCGACCGAGGTTTGGACGCAGGTGGAGTACGGTCGGGTTGGTTTTTCCTTAAAAACCAACCGGGCCCCAGGGACGAAAATGCCAATAACTCTCAGACTGGGCGTCCGATCGACGCGTCGTCTGTTGCGTTGAGTTCCTGTTGACGATACGGAACTTTTGGATACATCAACTCTGGACTTTGTGACAGTTGATGTATCAGCCTCTCGGCTCGTGGAGTGGACCCTCCGAACGAGCTTGCTGTGTGCGGGAACCCTAGTGCTGGCTGCGACTGTTACTGTGACTACTACTACTACTACTGCTACTGTGACTGCGACGACGACAGTACGGAGATCCTGTGTGGATTCGACGACGACGACTACAGCACTCAGCGATCCTACGTGGATCAGTGCTACAGGTCCTGTGTGGGCCCGATCCTGTGTGGGTCCGATCCTGTGTGGGTCCTTGCGCTCAGCGGTCCTGTGTGAACCAGCGCCTACAGGTCCTATGTGGGCCCGATCCTGTGTGGGTCTTTTGCGGGGGTTAGTTACCTATCCATCCTTCGTGGGTCCGATGACTTAGATGGATCAGATATCATCTTTATCGTCCTTTGCAGAAGTATACCTGTGTGAGCTGAATCCTGTTGCTTTCCTGTGTGGATTGTGTTGTGCTATCCTGTGTGGATTACGTTTTGCTTTCCTGTGTGGAATAGGTTTACTTTCCTGTGTGGAATGAGTTGTACTTGGGCTCGGAGGTTGGAGCGTATTTGAAGTTGATGACTTAGGTATATGTATGGGCATATACCTAAGCAGTGTCGGTTGTTACTTTGTGATTGTACCTTTCTTTGTGGTTTATCCTTGTGGATTTTGAGAGACCTTCAGGGGTCTCAGGGTCCCTACTGAGTAGCTTATACTCACCCCTGCACGGGCTTTGCCCGCACTACGTTGTGTTGGTTGCAGATGACGGACAGCGTTGATCTTAGCTGAGGCTTGCAGAGCAGGACGGTACCTGGAGGTGGACCACTGGGCGGGACGTGTTCGGAGCGGACGACGGGACCCGTGGAGCAGTGGAGCTATCTGTACCCACCCTTCAGGTGTGATCTCCAGTGGATAGCTCGGTGTAGCAGCTTTTACTTACATTTGATGTTTTCCCTTTCGAGTTGTACTTTACTTTCAGTTTGGGTTTGTATACTAGCCCATTTACTTTTCCGCACTTTCAGTTGCACTCTGTTTTACTTAGTGTTTACTTTCCTCCTGCTTACTCTGTCGTTTTTGTTTACTTTACAAAGGCAATGCCTTCCCTTTTTACCGGGATTTACGCCTTGGTGCTAGTCGCCAGCCCCTGGCCTGTGGAAGGCGGGCTTGGGGTAGTCACGACACGGACCCCGAGGGCAGGTCGTGACACATAGCTATTAGTTGTGATCCTCATCCGAGCATCAATTTCCCAAGTACTTATATAGTGTATTCTCCCAGAACAAGTACTTTGTATCTCTCTATTCAGACCTAGGATTGTGTTCTCCTTATTACGTGCACAGTTGAATCATCGAGCTGGATCATAATAGTGGTTTCGTGGTAGTCGACCGTGTATGAGTATACCTAGATATTTCTTTTTATATGTTTTTTAGACATATAATGTTTAGAGCTGACTGTATATTTCCTTTGAGGTATTTTCCCTTGTTGTATTCCTTTGTGGGTTTGGGGTGTCCTACTGGGTATTGTTATACTCACCCATGCAAGGGCATTTCCTGCACGGGTCGTGTCTTGTGCAGAAGAGTGAGCCTTTGACTGGATTCTAGGTGGACCAGGACCATACGGTGCTTAGTGAGATAAGACAGGCCAAGTTTTGTTCCTACCGCTACAGATTGCAGTCCCAGTACCTTTCCTTACTGGTTGGACTTTGTTGTAGACTCTATTTTGGAGGGATTGTACTTTTAGCCCAGGGTTTTACATTATTATACTTACATTCCTTTCGTACTCTGTTGGTTGGGATTTTAGTGTATGCATGCATTTCCATTTTTAGTTGTTTTTAGATTTTATCATTGTGGGATTGGATATGTGTATGTGTGTGTATAGGTATATAGGCAATGCCTCCCATGATAGAAAGATGCATACTCGGTGTTGGTCACTAGCCCCTGGCATATTGGAGGCGGGCTTGGGGAGTTACTGATCGGGCCCCACTGGGATGGGTCGTGACAGAGTGGCATCAGAGGTGGTCAGCTCAACCATAGGACCAAGAGTATATGAGTTGGTTTGGGGAAATAGTGTAATGTGTTTTGAGTTCGACTTTCAGGCCAGGGACCCCAGTGTTGGTGCGGGCGACTGACGTATCCATACAACAAGACTATGATAACCTTATTTTCAACTCGGAACATGAGAACACTAGTTGCAGGGGAAAATAATGGTACATGCATCATATAGGAATGGGTTGGGGTTTCTATGTCCTTCTTGAGTCAGCTCTCCAGATATACTCCCTGACTGAGATACATCTTGTCTCTTTACAGGATGCCTCCGCGACGTGCACCAAGTTGGATCTAGTAGCTCTATCACGAGGATGACCACCTTGGTGATGAAGCTTCGATATAGGGGCCATATCCCGCGGTTTTACCATCAAATGGTTTGCCATATATTCCACCACCTATTGAGAAGTGTTTATTGACTATTGTACCAGAAGAGGAGGAGCGCAGGCTAAGTGCACTCCAGGAGTTTCAGATATAGATACCCCTTACGTTTTGAGGTGAACCTAACCCTCAGGCAGTAGAGGACTGGGTTGAGGTAGTAGCCAAAGTCTTCCATTTGGTCAGGCTAGCAACAGACTAGATGGTGATCCTGGGAGCGAGCCTTCTGCAGGCCTCGGCAGGACGATGGTGGAGTTTGGCTATCCAGACCCACGCCGAGGCGACTCTTGTGTGGTCAGAGTTTGGGAATCTCTTGAGAGAGGAGTTTTCACTGGTTACCTTGAGAAAAGTACATGTAAAGGAGATTCTTCAGCTCCAGCAGGGAACCATGACAGTGGCTGGCTATTTATCGAGGATTACCGACCTCTCACAGTACTCGATGGATACGGTCAGGGATCAGTACTTCAGAGATCGGAAATTTGAGTGGGGTTTGCGCAGAGACAACTGAGATAGCATCAACCCAATGATCATTTCTACTTATGCTGGGGTGCTCGAGCGGAATTTGGTGGTCCAGAGCTTCTTGGTAGAGCAGAGGCAGCCAACAATTGTCAGTAGTGAGTGAGCTGGAGTAGAGAACTCGGCAGCAGGGAGTTGACTCCAAGGACCCAGGCGTGGGAGATGTTTTTAGAGGAGATCCCAGGATAGAGGATCTACCGTACAAGGTTCGCAGGGCACATCCATCTAGCCTCGGGAGAGGCGATGGTACTCTTGTGATGGTAGGGGACATATCTCTCGAGATTGTCCGACCCGCCGTAAAACTAACATGGGACCAGTGGATGGACCATTGAGGGAGAGGCAATGTGTGAAGTAGATTGATATGCGGGGTGGGGAATGTGGTAGAGGAGCTGGGAGAGCAGATGGAGGTGGTTGGCGTTTTTACCTTTTAACATCACCACCCCCAAGAGTTCCACCCATGGCTCAGAGAGCTAGTGGACAGTGGCAGGGACAGCTGTAGGCAGCGGAGGATTATGACCCAGGTAATCCTGGAATGATTAGAGGTACAATCTATGTATTTTCTACTTTGGTTTTCATACTGATATACATAGGTTCTAATCATTCTTTATTGTCTGGTTATCATGTTCGAGACATTGAGATTCTTGTTTAGCCGTTGACTCGACCCTTATGCTAAGAAACAATGACTGGAGATGATTTAGAGATCACACACCTTTGCAGACAGTGTGACAACACCCTTGGAGGTGAGAGTTTTGGTTTGAACGACTTGGCAGAAGCATCATGTCCTTACGATGTCATTATTGGTATGGATTGGCTATCCACAGTTCATGCCCAAATTGAATGTTTTAGGTGAAGGTTGTGGTGTGTCCGTAAGGATGGAACCAGATTCCCCTTCATTGGTGAAAAGGAGACCCAGGTAGCATAGGATGGACTCATGCATAGGATGGTACATCTAATTTTACATCAGTTTCCTAGCCTAGCCCTTGGGGAAGTAGATGTTACGAGTTTCAAGTTTCTAGGAGTACTAGCTGAGTACGAGGACATCATTCCAGATGATGTCCCAAGACTAACTCCCCATTGGGAGATATATTTCTGCATTGAGTTGCAACCCAGGACGACACCGATATCAGCATCAGCATATCAGATGGATCTTGCAGAGCTTCGTGAGATGAGAGTGCAGCTAGAAGACTTGCAGAGGAAGGGATTAGTGAGACCCAGTGATTCACCCTGGGTGAATCCAGTATTGTTTTCCAAGAAGGAAGACAGGATTTCCAGGCTGTGTGTGGATTACCGGCGCTTGAATCAGGTGACCGTGAGGAACTGCTATCCACTACCGAGGATCGATGACCTCTTCCACCATTTAATAGGGGCACAATGGTTCTCGAAGGTTGATATACGATCAGGCTATCACCAGTTGCGAGTACAAGTTGAGGATATACCGAAGATGGATTTCAGATGTCACTGCTGTCAATGTGAGTACATGGTGATTCCCATCGGCTTGACGAACACCCCGGTAGTGTTTATGGGACTCGTGAACTGGATCATTCAGACCTATATAGATCAGTTTGTAGTGGTCTTCATCGATGATATCCTTATGTACTCTATATCCAAGGAGGATCACGCATTACACCTTTGGATGGTTATGGATACACTTCGAGAACACCGGATTAATGAAAAAAACATGAAGTGTTAATTCTTGATACATGAGGTCCACTTTCTGGGGCACGTTATCTCGGTAGATGGTGTAGTAGTGGACCCAATCAAGGTAGAGGAAGGGTAAGCATGGGATCCTCCCCTGAGCATGATGGAGGTGCAGAGTTTCCTTGGGTTGGCAGGATACTAATGGATATTCATTCTTGATTTCTCTAGGATTACGGAACCCATGATAGCTTTAACCCAAAAAAGGAAGTATTTCATGTGGACCGTGAGATTCCAATTGGATTTTCAGCAGTTGAGACAGAGTCTGATGATTGCCCTGATCATGAGACTACCAGAAGAGGGTGTTGAGTACGTGGTGTTCTACAACGCATCAGGAACATGGCGTGGTTGTGTCTTGATGCAGAGGAAATCATTAATTGCCTATGGATCACATCATTTGAGGCCACACGAGTATAACTACATGACACATGATATTGATTTGGCAGAGGTACTCTTCTCGTTGAAGATGTGGAGGCACTACCTGATAGGAGAGTGGTTTATCTTCTACTCTAATCACAAGATTCTCAGATATATCATTTTTCAGAAGGATCTAAATTTTAGACAGAGCTGGTGGTTTGAGTTCATCCTTGATTACGACTTTGAGATCGTATCTAATCATGGGAAGTGGACATTGTGGCAGATTATCTCAGTAGAAAATCAAGTTCACATTTTCTAGATGAGGCGAGGAGGTAGTTGGCCTCTTTGCAATTAGCCTTCATGGATAGAGATGAGGGATTTTACCTTCAGTCAATGGTTCTTACCCCTCCACTCTTACAGTGAGTCAGGGAAGCACAACTCGATGATGCTAGCTATGTGACTCCACATCATCAGATATCTGCGGGTGATGCCGTCGAAAGATATTCAAGAGGTGGGGTGAACATTGTTTTTTTCAGAGGGTGCACAATAGTACCAATGACATTGCGGGAGGAGGTTCTGAGGTAGTTCCATACATCTCCTTTGGCGGTGCATCCAGGCATGGAAAAGATGTTCCAGGACCTCCAACATCAGTTCTGGTGGCAAGGAATGAAGAAGAGTGTGACGGAGTTTGTTTCTTAGTGCATTACTTGTCAGCAAGTAAAGATTGAGCACTAGGTTCCAGCAGGTTTGCCTCATCCCCTTGAGATTCCAGAGTGTAAGTGGGATGGGATATCCATGGAATTCATGACGGGTTTACCATGTATGTCCAGGGGACACAATGCCATCTGGGTGATCGTGGTTCGACTCACCATGTCGGCCCACATCCTAGACATACGGGAACAGAGTTCAGTAGAGAGCTTGGGATACCTCTAAATGCAGGATATAGTTCGACCTCATGGAGTTCCATCAGCGATCACCTCTGATCGAGATTCTCATTTCACATCCCATATGTGGAAGGGATTGCATGATTCTTTTGGGACTCAGATACGCTTGAGAACAATGTTTCATCCTCAGTCTGATAGACAGATAGAGAGGACCATCCAGGTTCTAAAGGATATGCTACGAGCTTGCATACATGACTTCTGTTGTAGCTGGGTGGATCACCTACCACTAGTAGAATTTTCTTATATAAATAGGTATCATTCATCTAATGTTATGGAACCATTCAAATCATTGTACGGGCGACCTTGTAGGTCACCACTTTGCTGGACTGACCCAGGAGATTCAACACTCATGGGGCCAAAGATGGTATGAGCTACTACCGAGAAGGTGAAGGTCATCTAGGAGTGGATGAAGACTTTACAGAGATGGAAGGAGTCTTATTCCGACCAGAGACAGAGGCCCTTGGATTTCGAGGAGGGAGACCATGCTTTCCTTTGGGTCTCACCTCGATGGGGACTGTGGAGATTTGGCTGAGGCGGCAAGCTATCTCCGAGTTTCATTGGCCATTTTCAGATTCTGAAAAGATTTGGAGACATGCCATACCACTTGGCTCTACCTCCTCAGATAGACTGGGTACACAATGTCATCCTTGTGTCGTAGCTGGGGAGGTACGTGCCTGATGAATCGCAAGTTATTGACTGGGGAGAACAAGACATCGAGGATAGAGCGACCTTTGCTGAGTACCCAGTGGAGATCAAGGATTCGTATGAGAATATCCTTCGTGGGAGAAATATTCGATTGGTGTGTGTTCGGTGGTAGCACAGGAATTTTCAAGAGGGCTCGTGGGAGTGGGAGACTTAGAATCGTGTGCAGTACCCACATCTTTTTGAGTAGCCTTTGTTTTGGCTTTTCGGGGACGTAAAGACCTATGGTGGGTGTTATGTAATGTCTTGAATTTCTCCATATTTTATTTTTAATATTATATAAGAATTATTTTGAGACCATGCATTGAGACGGCGTGCAGTTCCGAGGCACGGTGATCTCGGAACTAATGTTGGAATTTAATTTAATAATTAAATTACACACACATGTGGTTTTCCTAAAAAAGTGGAATAACTCTTGAATGGGTTCTTAGATCATAAATATGTGAGCACCTTTTCTTTTAGAGAAGCGATTTTACCCAATGTGAGGCCTAACATCGAGAGGCGTAGGTCGGTGGTGAAATATAGTTTTTGGATGTAACAGTAAAAAATATTTAATGAATATATTTTATTAAATTTTGTTACAATGAGATCTTTTTATCCTTTTAAATAAAGGATTTCGTAGGGGTCCAGGGTTACATACCTCATAACCCTAAATCCCTTGGAGGCTCTAGAAGCTCTAGAGGTCACCCCCGATGCAGCAATGACATTCTTGATGAATTTCAGCGACGACGACGACGGGGCTACCGGATCTTCGCAAATGAGTGCCACAGATCCATGTAGGACATTTGATTTTGGTTTCCTTTCCCCGTTCTTGACTCCAATGATGAATGTGGACTAATCCTTGAACATATTACCCTACGAATCCATCGTATTTTCTGGATGTGATTTTGCAGGGATTTGGGGAAGATCGTCATCCTTTCGATTTAATCTTTTGATTATTTAGGTTTTGATCTAACAATGACGAACCTGTATCATCACAAACAATGATCGAGGTTCTTCCCACTTTTTCGTTTTGTGATTAAATTCCCCATTCATATTAGAGACTTCTCGTTCTTCCATGCACATGACGTTCTTTTAGTAAATCGATTGTTGCATGTTTGTTTGTTAGCACAATGTTCCGAGATTTCAGATCCAACCCCGGAATGATTTTATGGAGGTGCGACTATGGTGGAAGTGGACGATTCAAAGTGTATTAGGAGATATGAGTTATTGGGAGTTCTTCCATTGGATGGATCGTTGGTGGTTTATGACCCTATTGAAGGACTGAGACACCCAGATTCAATGTTATGATGATGAAACGAACCAGAGTCTTGAGTTTCGTGGCAAACAGACAACATAATCAAGATCTAGAAATCTGGCTGAGGCATGAGGAGGAAGATGATGGTTCTGAAATAATCCCGACTACACGGCGTGATGAATGAGCTACACGGTGTGTGTTCACCGGCGGACCACCTGGTGTGTACTTCAGGAGTACACAGACATGGGTTGGGTACATGGCCAAGAATATGGCGTGTATGTCCTTCTTCGGCTAGACTCACCCAGATACGTGAGATACCCCGTGTACTGGTACATGAGAAAGTTGACACTGACAGAGACCATGTACGGGAACATGGCCAGTGTACACAGAGCGAACTCCAGCTACTCGGACACGACATGAAATCCTATTACACACCATCTAGTTACATTTTATACGACAACCCTAATGACACGGGCAGTACCCAGAGTCATGGAACACGGCGTGTGATCCTTCTAAACACAGTGTAGTTGAGTTTTACACAACTTGACATATGATATGGGCCATTTACACATGCAGTACATGGGGTCAAGGAACACGGTGTGTAACAACACTGCACATTTTGTAACCAGTTTTACATGGTTTGAGACATTTTTCTTCTCTGACTTGGACTAGCTTTCTTAGTGTTTGTTCCCTTAGTCTTTCCCCAGAAGGTTTCTGGTATCATTTCCTATATACAAGAGTATAATCCCTTAAGCAGGACTTCCTGAATAGAGTTGTTGGAATCCCCTCTGTGAGATTCCTTCAAGGTACCCTAGGTAGTGTTCTTTGTATCGACGTGACCGACTTTACCCAGGAACTGATCCTTTGCATAGCAGATTAGTTCAGACAGAGTTGATGGAATCACCCAATGGCTATTGGTTGTGATTCTCATCTAAGAATCAAATTCCAATGTACTAGTGGAGTGTGTTCTTTCGGAACGAGTACTTCATATCTCTCTCCTCAGACATAAGAGTGTGTTCTCCTTGTTACGTGCTTAGTGGTTTCTTTGAGCTAGATTTTAGTGGTGGTTTTGTGGTAGTATAACGTGTATGAGTATATATGGATATTTCTTGTTATATGTTCTATAGACATATACTGTGTAAAGATTACTGTATCATTCCATTATGGTATTTTTCCTTGTTGTATTTCTTTGTGGTTTTGTGATTTTCATACTGGGTATTGATATACTCACCCCTACACAGGCTTTTCCCGCACGTGTCATGTCTTGTGCAGACGAGAAAGCCTTTGACAAGATTCTAGGTAGACCAGGACCAGACGGTGCTCAGTGAGATCATGTAGGCCGAGGTGTGTTCCTACGGCTACAGATTGTAGTCCCAGTACCTTTCCTTACAGGTTGGACTTTGTTGTAGACTCTGTTTTGGTGGGCTTGTACTTTTGTACTAGGGTTTTACATTATTGTACATACATTCCTGTCTTACACAGTTGTTTGGTATTTTAGTGTATGCATGCATTTCCATTTTCATAAGTATTTTACTTTTCAGATTTTTTGGCTTTGGAGATGTGTGTGTGTGTGTGTAGGTTTATAGGCATTCCACCCATGTTAGTAACATTCCTACTTGGTGTTAGTCAACAACCCCTGGCCTATTAGAGGAGGGCTTGTGGAGTTGCTGGTCGGGTCCCATTGGGACGGGTCGTGATGATGAAATCCTTGTCTTTTTGAAATACTCATTTATTCTTTCAAAAAATATGAATCATGATATAACATCTTCTTCCACTTTGTTCAGAAATATATAATCACAATGTATTAATTTTGAATTAATTGTTTTACAAGATCCCATCAGGGGTTACCATGATTCTGGAAGAATAAAAAAATATAACACATCAGGAAGCCTGTAGATACATGTCATGTATCTGTGGTTAGTTTACCAGGATAACTAAAAACATAATTTAGAGTGTGGGAAATTATAATACATAGTCTATATTTAATATTCCACATGTTTACATGGACAACTAGTTGAATGGTTATCCAAACTACAATGTTTGTAAAAATCATATATTACATGAATTAGATTAGTCAATGATGATACATGCTGTTCTACATGGAACATGTGAATAATAAAGGTGAAACTCAGAGACTAGACAATGTGTATCCCATGTACTTATAGTTTACTACAATAATTTCAATGGTAGGATGAAATTCCCATTATCTATGAATGTGTCTTAGATTGATGGTGAAAAATTATACATGACATGATGCTCGATTTTACACAAAATGTACACTATCACAATACACAAAATTTAAAATTATGGTATCATACTATTGAATCCATATCATTATGGGTTCCTCCTGTCATTTATTTTAACCATATATGTCTTATTATGAGTTTTTTATTTATGGAAAATGTAATCAACTACTGTGGAATATTCTAAAAAATATTTTGATAGTAATTAATTATAGATAAATCACTCTATGTTCCTTAAGACATAATACACTACTTAAATAACATGGGTTTGTTATGTAATATTAAATTACATCAAATTTAATTATAAAAACTATATTCTATAGTTCAAAATATGAAATTTTATATGAATATTATATACAATAGGAAATTCAAATGATTACTTATTTTGTTTCATCCAAGGAACATATTTTTCTACATGTTCAATTTTATATAATTTATTTAATTTTATTAATATTTTCATTGATTTAAATATAAATTTATTTGTAATGACAATTGAGATAAAATAAATTATTAATTAAACAAGATAACTAACTAAATCAAGATAAATTTATCTTAAATACGAATGATTTGTTTGGAATTCCATTTAATTAAATGTTGACCTCATTACATTTATGTGGCTTATTGTCAACATAGAGAAGACCCTCGTATTGTAAAGATGTGGAATTTCAATGTAATTTTTTAAAATACATGGGAATTTTACGAGTCTGCAAAAATTGACGGCATGTGATTCCGAGGCCCGGTGTGCCCGTAATGAATTCCTGTACTTTTTTCATGTACATTCAGTAAACGTGCGATCAGGTTTGTGTAACATTTAAACTGGTCTTAAAACGCCAATATTTGATTATGGAGACCTTCACCTTAATCGTTGTCGGTCGAGAGTGAAAGATAAATTTTTATGATTTTCATGAAGGAATTAAATAAAATGAAAATGGCTAACATTTTTACTTTAGAAACCCCCTCATCAAGGGTTATGGTGGTGGGGACCACCTGAGCCTAAACCTCCCATGTGGATGTTAAGTGGTGAGGACAACCTGAACTGAACACCATTTTGAATTTAGAGGATGGGACCACCTAAAACCCTTTAATGAGAAGAAACCATTCAACTCCATCTTTAATGAGGGGGGTGAACATAGGTTTTCTAAAATTAATTTTGTCAACCACATCTTAATTAATGATTCCAATTTAATTTTGTGCCAATAATTAAATTGATAGAACACAACATATTGGCTACTTTTCATTTTGGGTGGAATTGAGAGAAAGCATTGTAATAGGAGAGACTTTGGAGGAATTATTATTCTCCAATAAAGAACACGTTCTCCAATGAAGAATGTTCTCTCCAACGAAGAACACTCTCACCATCAATAATTTTCTTCAATGAAAATTAACCGAAGATTGAGGAAACACTGATGTCACCGACATCCATCTATCCACAATGACAACATCTCTTTCCTCACAACGTCCGTAAAAAAATCTACGAGGTAGTGTTTTTTATAATTTGTGATTATGGATTTCCATGTTCTTCCTTTATAAACAAAGAATGAGGATAAACTCTCTAACTAGTTGATCCGTGAATGATTTATATTTCTTTGGGTTTTGAAATAATCATTGTAGGTTGGTTGTTTGAATTTCATCCCCTTGCCCGTTCTTGATAATTCATCGTAACATTAAGAAGAGATTATAGCCACTTGCTACCGCTCTAATGTGGAGTGTACAAAACAAAAAAACATGGTCTGACCTCTATGAAAATATTATGTTTAATTGTTGTTTTCTTCATGATAGAAGAGGACGACAACCAAACTCGATGGGGCACGATAACAGAGGTCGTCACCACCATCAGTCGCGACGCAGGTAGCGGTGCAACGTCGCCTCCCTAAGGCCATTATGTCGGCCGCTGCCTCCACCGCCCCCGGCCTCCTCTGCCCCCGGCCTCTGCCGCCCCGCGGCCTCTGCCGCCCCGCGGCCTCCGCCGCCCCGTGGCCTCTGCTGCCTCACGACCTCTGACACCCCGTAGCCCTAGGCCGCCCCAAGGCTCCACCGCCCACGACCTCCACCCGCACACGGCCCCGCGCTGCTCGCGGGCTCCGCCGCCCGTAGCCTCCGCCACCCCACGTCCTCATGCCGCATGTACACTCTTCCACCATATTGCCTCATGCATCCTATGGGCCCCACCACCCCACGACCTCACGCCAGTTGTATCCTCGCATCGGCCGAAGCCTCTTCCGCCCGCTGCCTCTGTCGCCCCTGTCCTCCACCAACCCCGGCCTCTTCCATCCTGCGACCTCGCACTACCCGCGTCCTCCACCTCCCCGCGTCCCTTCGTGACCCATGTGGCCTTGTCTCCCTTGTGGCCTCAGCACTGACCTCACGTCCTCACACCACTCAACAGCCCCAACACCTCTTAGTGCGACTTGGTGTAGACCCGACTGGCTGGGTTGACGCAAACTGGGTCGGGTCGTGCTGACCGGGTTGCACCGGACCCGGACTATCGTTGAGAGTTTTCCTCTATAGGCCATAACATTGGCACCAAGGTAACATTTTAAAAAACTTCAATGGAACAATAAACATTGGACCAATAGGGTCCCTTTGGTATACCCCACTTGATATTTGGATAATGTTGTGATACTGTCATGTTGGATCGACAAAGAATCCAACCTGGCCCTCATAACAAAGAGGATAATAACTTACAGACCAAGCATCAGATTGATGCAGTTTCTATTGCATTGAGACCCTATGATGTGGCGGTCCTTTGGGATACTTCATCATGGTATTTTGTGGCAGTTGGAGTATCGAAAAGTGGATTGAGCAGCGGACCCTCGTGGAGACGAGCAAGCATAGTGCGGGAACCCAGTAGCTGGCTGTGACAGGAAGAATGAATAGTGATCCAGTTTGGGTCAGCACCAAGTGATCCTATGTGGGTCAACACTAAGTGACACTATGTGGGTCTGCACCTAAAGATCATGTGTGGGTCAGCACCAAGCGATCCTATGTGGGTCAGCACCAAGTGATCCTGTGTGGGTCAGCACCGAGAGATCACGTGACGGTCAGCACTGAGCGATCCTATGTCAGTCAGCACATAGATATCCTATGTGGGTCTGACTATGTACATTGATCCTTTGTGGGTCTTCCTGATAATAGAGTAATATGAGTTGGTGGTTACATCTAACCATCTCTATTATTTTACTTAAGTTATACCTGGTTTGAGGTGAGTTCATATATGTGTTGTACATCCCTTCGTGGTAACACCTTGGTGGTATTCATATGTGTGGTTTACATGTGTGGTACATACCTACATGGTATTACATCCATTGTGGAGAAATTGATCTTAGGGATTTTGGGTTTGACATTGTGTTTCATCATTTTTGAGATGGGTATACTTGGTAACATAGATATATATATATATATATATAGACATATACCTATATAGGGTTGTAAGTTAACTTCATTCATTGTGGTATATCCTTTTTAGATTTTGAGAGACCTTGAAGATCTCGAGGTCCCTAATCTGTATCATTAAACGCACCCCTTCACAGACTATGCCCGCATCTTGTTTTGTTTGGTGCAGATGACGGACAACGCTGATTGAGGCTGAGGGTAACATGACTAGATGGGTCCCATAGGTGGACCATATGGCTTGTTGGTACGAAAAGGAGACGGGTGGACGAGGAGTGCTGAGGAGGCGATCTGTAACTACACATCAGATACGAACCTCGGAGGATGACCCAGTAGATGCTTTCCTTTTTCTTGATTTCTATTGTTTTTCAGTTGTACATTTACCTCTACTGTTGATCTTGTATTCCGGCCCCTTTTTACATTCAGCACGTTTTTTTCTATATAGTTGACTTTTGTTTGTATCATCTTGTTGGCTTGGTTGCGTGTGTTTACAGGTTATAAAGGCAATTCCTTCCCATTTTTAGGGATAACGACTTTTGGTGCTAGTTGCCAGGCCCTGGCCTATGAAAGGTCGGCTTGGGGTAGTCACAACACGGACCCCGGTGAAGGGTCGTGAAAAATTAGTATCAGAGGAGTCGGTTCTACCGTAGAATATAGGATTCCAATATTTCTTTTAATTTCAAAAGTGTTAAGTGTAGTGAGTGTGGTTATTAATTTAGGGAATCTAGTGTTGGTGCGGCAGCTGACGTATCCATACACCAAGACCATGACTTCTGATTTTTGACTCAGTGCATGATAACACTAATTGCACTTGTGTATCAAAAAGTATTCTTTGTGAACTATTTGGGACAGATCCCCATGTGTAAATTATTAACTGTGGTGCACCTATTTCTTATCAGGATGTGTCCAAGAAGACATCCAACTAGGGTTCTAGATATAGTATACACTGACATCCCACCGAGCGATGAATCCACGATGCATGGCCCTCCTTTAGTGGAGGCACCAGCGGTACAATTTACCACTGGGCCACTGATACCACCTGCCCTAGCAGTAGATCGTGCATGCTACTTGAGCGAATTTCTTGAGTTCTAGCACAAGAGGCCTCCCAGGTTCTGGGGAGTGATGGACTGGCAGGTGGCTGAGGATTGGCTAGAGGTCGTGGTGAGAGTCTTTATACTTGTAGGGACAAAAACTGATCTCATGGTGATCAGTGATGCCTGAATACTACAGGAAGCAACAGGCAGATGGTAGAGCTAGATGCTCTAGTTTCACAACGATGTGACACTTATCTTGGTAGTGTTTGAGAGACTGTTTTGGGTGGAGATTGTTTGAGCGATTCTTCAAGTAGTGTGCATACATGAGCTTCTTCATCTGTAGCAGGGTACCATGACTGTGGCTCAGTACTCAGTGAGGTTCACTAACCTCTCACACTACTCCACTGATATGGTGTGTGACTCATTCTTTAGGGCCCGAACCTTCAAGCAGGGGATCATGCGAGATATCAGGTCTTCAATGATTTCACTTAGCATCCCGAAAAAGATGGGGGTCTAAGAGTGAGCCCTCTTAGTGGAGAGTTTTCATGCTGAGTAGTCACAAGTAGCGAGACCCACCACCGGACATCACATAATAGAGTTTTCCGTAGCTGGCAGTAGAGAAATGTCACAATGTCCTAGAGGACCAAACCTATAGGTGGACGATAGCAGGATTCAGGGTCGGTTGTGTGGGGAACTCGAGGTAGATCCATTCATTCCAGGAGCGGGGAGTGTTACGAATGTGGTGGGTATGGTCACATGGCTCATTATTGTCTAACCCTCCATACAGATGATCATCAGATCGTTGAAGGACCGCCCAGGCAGAGACAGTGGTTCGATTGATGTGGTATGTTGGGAGCATGTGTTCATGGAAGAGGAGATGGTCGTGCAGCTTATAGTGGGGTATGATTCGAGTTGTTACCACCACCACTGTAGAGACCCGAATCTTGACGTACATGGACATTACATTACTTTTGCGGAATACTTAGTACATAACAAAAACACACACACAAGGATCATAATAGTTTTGTGTCTTTGGAAACTCAGAATAAAATCTTCTAATCGTGGTGAAAGATCTTCAACATCTCCCATAAAGATCTTCTTTTTTTACCTAATAATCATAACTTAAAACATGAAACTGTGTGGCATACACACATAATCATAGAGAATCATTTCTTGTTAGTCAAGACTCATTGCCAAGACTATCTTAGTGGGAAAAGTCCCTTTCTAAACAGAGTCACCCTCATTTCAGTCCTGTTTCACTGAACCTGTATAACCTACCATTCCAGCCATGTCTATCTCATGAGATATAAAAACTTTACCCAATGCATTGGAGGGAGATATAGGTTCCACCAATCTCATAATGATACCATTCTTATATGTGCCATAAAATCATAAACCATACATCATTACATAACCCATGTAATAAAAATGGGAATCTTAAACATCATGACATCATAAAAGAATTCATATACGATAAAGAAATTCATAAAAATATTTCCATCACAACATAATCAAATCAATGTAATAATAGGGATAAAAATAGAACCCTTTATTATATTAGATGGAAAATAATTTTGATAAAACACTTGAACTCTATTCTTGAGGAAAATATCCTTTCTTCTTCAAATACATTTTTCCTTTCTTAACATGTCATAAAATTTTAAACTAAAAGAAGTTGATTAAAAATAAACTTGAAAAATTGTAAAGGAATCTTCTTGGAAATAATGTTTTAAAAATCCATTCTTGCCTTATAAGTTGAAAAAAACATTCTTCGCGTACTTTTGTCGGAAAAGTCAAAAAAGTACCTCGTACGAAAAACGACAAAAGATTCCTTTCATATATTTTACTAAAAACTCACCGAAGGGTAAAATAGGATTTAAAGAATTGTAGGTGAATGGAAATAATATTACATATTAAGGAAACATGGATGTGGATGATAAAATACACCCCAGTAAATACTAAAGTATAAACAATCTCGGATAAAAATGAGATTGTGATATTTCCCTTACCTTAGGTCCGATTTGCTTCGTAAGTGTCCGAGCCTCCTGTATAATGATTTAAATAATGTCATTGACTTATTACAGAATCATATTCATTGTTATGATATCATATATGGTTCACTTATGACTTTATATTACCCATTCTTTTGTAAATTCCATGTTAAAGAGCGTTTTGGGTAAAATTGTTTCATTTGTCGTCCGTGTTTTGACTTGTAATTATTCATATGATTACTTAGATCATGATTACTTAATTACAGAATATAAAACATGATTTATATATATATATATTCAGAATATACATATATATAATAAATCAGTAAATGGAAATAAATACACCGTTCATGGAGACGGTAGGCCGTACGTACGCATGAACGCTGTTTTCGTTTCCTTATTGAGTTGAACGGAATTAAGTAGATGAAATTCATATATATACACATAAATCCAGTATCATTATTATGTCATATATTTCATGATTACTTATTATATATACTTTATAATCATTCATGGATGGTTAAAGTGGAGAATGAATCGCATCGCGTCGTGGAGACGGTAGTCCGTACGTACGCACGAGCGATGATATCGTTCTCATGATCGTGGGACTGTATTGGAGTGTATGTATACTATTTCAGAATCAATATCAATTTAAAATAATAATATATAGTTATTATTTACACCATTATACCCATCCAAGTATTGTGGTGGTGGAAAATAGATTTCACCACGGCGTGGAGACAGTATTCCGTACGTACGCACGCGCGGTGATTTTGTTTTCCGTAGGATGGATAGATGGTGAAATAGGATTGTTTCATACTTATAATAAAATATCAGTATATGAGTGATACTGACGTTATTACTTCATAATGAAACAACCTAAGAAGAAGAAGTGGAAGAAGAAATAAAGGTGAAAGAATCGGTAACGGAAATTACCTCTTCTTTGAAGCGCCTCTTTGAGACCTCCTCTTAGGGAACTAAAATTGGTCTTTGTGGAAGACCAGAACCTCTAGGATGTTTCTAGGGAAGTGGAGAAGAGAATTTTGCAGGGGTTGGACGAGCTTGAAGTCTCAAAGTTGTGTGAGGAAGAGAGGGAGGAGGTTCCCTTTTATAAGGGAGGAGAGGGGCACCTTTGGAATAATTAAAAATATTATTTTATTATAAAGTCAAGTTCGGTTTTAAATAGCTCCAAATTGATTTATTTCAAGGCTAAGGTGGGGATGGGTCGCAATCCTCTCATCCAATAGAATTTAGACAATTTTAGGTATCTATTTTAACCTTATCATTTAGATTTAATATTAAGTTAAATAATTTTACTTTTACTGTGTCTTCTTGTGTTCTTACACTATAAGGTTAATAAACATACTATAAGAAGCCAAAAGAACCCCAAATTGTTTATTATTAATATATATAACCTTATCTATGTAATGTTGCCTAACCATAGATTTTTAGGAATAAAATAACAATTAATAATATAATATTTGTTTTAAAAACTATTTTATGTCAAATTTGACACTATTTAGTAATTGATTTTTGTGAAACTCATAACAGAATGATAAGTTCTAAAAAAGTTAATTAAATAAATAATAACATGTCATATTAACCTAGAAAATTAGTGGAATTCATAAAAAATCTCAAATTATATTTATTTGGGTATTTATAACATCAATTATGTCAATATTTCATTAATAAGATAATTACTCCATCATCGTTGTGTCATAACTAAATTAAATTATTTAATGTCTAAAAATTACAAATAAAATACTATTATGTAGGAAATATTTTTAGCTTTCTAATGAATATTTATAGTAGAATTTATCTTATGTATAACCCCATATTAAAAATGTTTTAGTAAACTAACATTGATTTTAACTCTTTTAACCCTTCTTTAAATAAATTAATAATAAATGTCATAATCTAATCCAAGTGGGCCTAAATTGTCATATTTTATTCCTAAGTTTTTTTGGTCGAATTAAAATTGTCCAATAGAATTATTACATGTGTTAGGGTAATAATAATATCATTTCTACCCTTAATTACCCTATTTACTTTTAACCGTGGTAAATAAAAGTAAAAAGTTATTATTCACCAAAAATTATTTTCATCTCATTGAACCACATTTTACTTACTGACATCAACCGTGTCTCTTGGATTTTTTAAATTCCACTCACAGAAGTGGTAAAATTAAGTTTTATGAAAAATTCAGTTTTTTTAACTACCACTTAGTGGTTTCACTATTCATCAAAAATTGAAAGATTTCAGAAATATACCAAAAATTAGGCCTAAGATATATTTGATATTATGAACTCAAAAATGATTTCTATTTTACCAAATTCAAAACATATCAGTTGCATTAATTAATTTAAAAATTAATTCCCGTCGACAAAACAAAAGGCGTGTTTTTAAGAGATAATAATTATCAAAAGATTGACACTTGTTTATAACTGGTTTAAATGTGAAATTACATCCAATGACCAATATTGTATTAAATTGTAAAAATATATTCTAAATATACATTAAACCCACTAAAATTAATAATTTATCACTATTAATTATTTCAATTGAAAAAGTTGTTTTTAATTAAAATTTAGAAATTTCCACTATTCATCAAAATATGAAAGTTATCCGAAAATTACCAAAATTTCACCCTAAGCTAATTTCGATATTCCGAATCCAAAAATGAAGTCCATTTTGAAAATTAAAATTTATAAAATTTCAAAAAGTGGTTATTACTATTCATAACGGCTAGTTTTAATAATATTTTAATAGCATATCGTTGTTTAGTGAAACTCAGTATTGCGTACTACACATGCTATCGAGGAAGGTCGCGATTGCGTGTAATACAAGGCAAGTCAAGGATGAATTTTGAGCAAGATCCTTTTGGTGTAGCGTACAACACAAGACATTAATGAAATTAAAAAGTATATTTTTCATAAAATCTCGGGGTGTTACATTCTACCCCCCTTAAAATGAATTTCGCCCTCGAAATTCGTCGGGGTTATAAATGGTATACTATTCAAAAATTTCTTTGATAGAAACCCACATCGTAAAAAGGAATACCAAAACTAATCTTTAAAAACAAAAGTATGAAACGTAACGGTTACCCAAATAAACTAATCACTGGGTTTCTACATAGGTGAAAATATGGATATGGAAGAAAAATCTAATCATCATGTTCTGATGGAGAGTGGTAGAGAACATGGCTATGGAAAAGCCAACAATCAAAAATCCATAAATTTGTGATGATCTAAGGTACCATCTGATTAATCAGATATAAGAGCACTAGGACAACATTTTTGGTTTTCAAGATTGTTTCCCTAAAGTTGAAGAATTTGAATTAGAATAAATACTTACTTTATTTTGGTACAATCTCACTATTGTTCGTGCCTTGAAAAATTTCCACTTCATCTCTTAAATAAATGAAGTTGAATTTGTTATTCGTGAAGTGTTAGTAGATCATGTCATAGAATGACGGGTCATTCCATCTGTCTCAAACAAAAGGTTAGAAAAAGTTATTAAATATTCATAAGTCATTATATAGTGAGATTAATCAAATATGGTTCCTAAAATGGACTTATACTTCATATATCATACTGTTTAATATAATAAAACTAGTTTCTACTAAACAGGGACTTCCTGTAGGCCAGTGGTAGGCGATAAAGGCTAGTCGCACTTCGGTTGTGGGTTCGATTCACACAGCTTTGTCCGAAGCGATGGGTTGTCACCCGTCCTGCAGGATGTCCTTTTTCTAAAACTACATTACTATAACATCACATAAATAATATCAAAAGTTCTATCCTTAAACAATACTAACTTATGTCCAACATAATCCATTCCAATCTTTAGGAAATACTTCGGTCCAAGCTCATAATATAAAGAAAATTATTATTTGAAATGTCATCAACCATGCATGTGAATACCATCATTTATCCCCCATATATCTTGTTGGTCACATTCCAATTATGTGAATACCATAATCATGTATTCTCTTGAAAAATGAATACCCATTAAACCTTAGTGAAAACATGAATGCTGTCAAAAGTTAACTCTTTCCACATACCAAAATCCAAAAATTCTATATACTCAATCCATTACATAACCTTCTCTTTATATCAGTCATGAGCTCATGAATACTATCAAACATTTAATTTTCTCCTTATCCCTTAATTATCCACATATCATCTATATTCTAAAAATATTTAAATATCCTTTAATGGATACTCGCACCATTAATAATACACTTTAAAAACTCAAGGAAAGACAACAGTTTAACAATCCTTAGATGTCTCTTTATTCCATAGTACCATGAGATTACTTATACAACATTACACTTGATAAACATGTAATCATTCCACTACCTTCTTAAACCATTGACCGAGCTTCACCAATTCTTTCATCTCACATATCATTTGTAGTCTCTTCATCATCATAAACATAAATACTACGCATACGGACGTACTGATTCTCTTCATGAGACGTTCCCTTAGGGCATTGGTTTGCATAATGCCCGTACATTCCACATTTAAAACATTTAACCATTGTTGATGTCGTAGCAATACCATTATCCTCATCCCTGGTGTTAACTGAACCTTTTCATTTGCACTTACTAGATTTGTGTCCTTCTTTTCCACACCCAAAGCATCTTCCAGTTCCTTTGAAACATTCTCCTTGATGCCTCTTCCCACATGATTTACATAGGGGAAATTGAACTTTCTTTCCTCTATGATCAACATGAAACTCCATCTTTCTCTTATTAGCCGAGTTAGGAAACTTACCAAATTTTACTTTATTGATCATATTATGAGATTTCTGATTCGGCATAATAATGATGTTTAGACCTCCAAATCCCATTTCATTTGGTTTCTCGTGAAGAATATCATTCCATTGTCCATCATATCCTCCATTATCGTTAATCATCTTGTTTCCAGCCATTTTCTAAAACCCAAAACGAATAGTGTGAGAGGCAAAAATCATTCTAGGGAAAACAACATTATAAAGGGGGTGTATCCTCAATATCTAACTTCTTAGGTTAAATTCTAAGATCGTTAGTGCAATTCTAGGACTATAACCTATACGTATACTTATCCTTAGGGACATCCCTAGACATACCTTAGAAATATCTCTAGGGATCTCACTAATGTTTTCACATCCTAGTTTTCAAAGGTTGACTAACCCTTTCCTCTAATACCAACTGTAGAGACCCGAAGCTTGACGTAAGTGGACATTACATTACTTTTGCGGAATACATAGTACATAACAAAAACACACACACAAGGATCATAATAGTTTAGTGTCTTTGGAAACTCGGAATAAAATCTTCTAATCATGGGGAAATATTTTCAACATCTCCCATAAAGATCTTTTTTTAAACCTAAAACCTTTATTTATATCCTAGGGAAAAGAAAACATAAAAGGGTGAGCTCAAATGCTCAGTAAGGGTAAAAAAAATAAATATCAATCACATCATATTCATAAGAACATAACATTTTGGAAATCTTAACCTGCAAAAGAGAGCATAATTTCATAACATGGGATAAATCATAGTAGTGAAATAAAATCCCAATAATCATAATGTAAAACATGAAACTTTGTGTCATACACACATAATCATATAGAATCATTTCTTGTTAGTCAAGACTCATTTCCAAGACTATCTTAGTGGACAAAGTCCCTTTCTGAACCGAGTCACCCTCGTTTTAGTCCTGTTTCACTGAACCGGTATAACCTACCATTACAGCCATGTCTATCTCATGAGATATAAAATCTTTACCCAATGCATTGGAGGGAGATATAGGTCCCACCCATCTCATAATGATACCATTCTTATGTGTGCCAAAAAATCATAAACCATACATCATTACATAACCCATGTAATAAAAATGGGAATCTTAAACCTCATGACATCATAAAACAATTCATATACGATAAAGAAATTCATAAAAATAATTCCATCACAACATAATCAAATCAATGTAATAATAGGGATAAAAACAGAACCCTTTATTATCTTATATGGAAAATAATTTTGATAAAACACTTGAACTCCATTCTTGAGGAAAATATCCTTTCTTCTTCAAAAACATTTTTCCTTTCTTAACATCTCATAAAATTTTAAACTAAAAGAAGTTGATTAAAAATAAACTTGAAAACTTGTAAAGGAAGGTTCTTGGAAATAATGTTTTAAAAATCCATTCATGCCGTATAAGTTAAAAAAACATTCTTCGCATACTATTGTCAGAAAAGTCAAAAAAGTACCTCGTACGAAAAACGACAAAAGATTCTTTTCATATCTTTTACTAAAAACTCACCGAAGGGTAAAATAGGATTTAAACAATTGTAGGTGAATGGAAATAATATTACATATTGAGGAAACATGTATGTGGATGATAAAATACACCCCAGTAAATACTAAAGTATAAACAATCTCGGATAAAAATGAGATTGTGATATTTCCCTTACCTTAGGTCCGATTTGCTTCGTAAGTGTCCGAACCTCCAGTATAATGATTTAAATAATGTCATTGAATTATTACAGAATCATATTCATTGTTATGATATCATATATGGTTCACTTATGACTTTATATTACCCATTCTTTTGTAAATTCCATGTTAAAGAGCGTTTTGGGTAAAATTGTTTCAATTTTCGTCCTTGTTTTGACTTGTAATTATTCATATGATTACATAGATCATGATTACTTAATTACAGAATATAAAACATTATTTATATATATATTCAGAATATACATATATATAATAAATCAGTAAATGGAAATAAATATACCGTTCATAGAGACGGTAGGTCGTACGTACGCATGAACGCCGTTTTCGTTTCCTTATTGAGTTGAACGGAATTAAGTAGATGACATTCATATATATAAAAATAAATCCAGTATCATTATTATGTCATATATTTCATGATTACGTATTATATATACTTTATAATCATTCATGAATGGTTAAAGTGGAGAATGAATCTCATCGCGTCGTGGAGACGGTAGTCCGTACGTACGCACGAGTGATGATATCGTTCTCATGATCGTGGGACTGTATTGGAGTGTATGTATACTATTTAAGAATCAATATCACTTTAAAATAATAATATATAGTTATTATTTACACCATTATACCCATCTAAGTAAGGTGGTGGTGGAAAATAGATCTCACCACGGTGTGGAGACGGTATTCCGTACGTACGCACGCGCGGTGATTTCGTTTTCCGTAGGATGGATAGATGGTGAAATAGGATTGTTTCGTACTTATAATAACATATCAGTATATGAGTGATATTTACGTTATTACTTCATAATGAAACAACCTAATAAGAAGAAGTGGAAGAAGAAATAAAGGTGAATGAATCGGTAATAGAAATTACCTCTTCTTTGAAGCGCCACTTTGAGACCTCCTCTTAGGGCACTAAAATTGGTCTTTGAGGAAGACCAGAACCTCTAGGATGTTTCTAGGGAAGTGGAGAAGAGAATTTGGCAGGTTTTGTCCGAGCTTTAAGTCTCAAAGTTGTGTGAGGAAGAGAGGGAGGAGGTTCCCTTTTATAAGGGAGGAGAAGGGCACCTTTGGAATAACTAAAAATATTATTTTATTATAAAGTCAAGTTCGGTTTTAAATAGCTCAAAATTGATTTATTTCGAAGATAAGGTGGGTATGGGTCTAAATCCTCTCATCCAATAGAATTTAGACATGTTTAGGTTCCTATTGTAACCTTATCATTTAGATTCAACATTAAGTTAAATAATTTTACTTTTACCGTGTCTTCTTGTGTTCTTACACTATAAGGTTAATAAACGTACTATAAGAAGCCAAAAGAACCCCAAATTGTTTATTATTAATATATATAACCTTATATAAGTCAGTTTTCCGAACCATAGATTTTTAGGAATAAAATAACAATTAATAATATAATATTTGTTTTAAAAACTATTTTATGTCAATTTTGACACTATTTAGTAATTGATTTTTGTGAATATCATAACAGAATGATAAGTTAGAAAAAGGTTAATTAAATCAATACTAACATGTCATATTAACCTAGAAAATTATTGTAATTCATAAAAAGTCACAAATTATATTTATTTGGGTATTTATAACATCAATTATGTCAATATTTCATTAATAAGATAATTACTGCATCATCGTTGTGTCATAACTAAATTAAATTATTTAATGTCTAAAAATTACATATAAAATACTATTATGTAGGAAATATTTTTATCTTTCTAAATAATATTTATAGTCGAATTTATCTTATGTATAACCCCATATTAAAAATGTTTTAGTAAATAAACGTTGATTTTAACTCTTTTAACCCTTCTTTAAATAAATAAATAATAAATGTCCTAATCTAATCCATGTGGTCCTAAATGGTCATATTTTATTCCTAAGTTTGTTTTTCGTCGAATTAAACATGTCCAATAGAATTAGGATATGTGTTAGGGTAATAATAATATCATTTCTACCCTTAATTACCCTATTTACTTTTAACCGTGGTAAATAAAAGTAAAAAGTTACTATTCAACAAAAATTATTTTCATCTCATTGAACCACATTTTACTTACTGACATCAACCGTGTCTCTCGGATTTTTGAAAGTCCACTCACAGAAGCGGTAAAATTAAGTTTTATGAAAAATTCGGTTTTTTTAACTACCACTTAGTGGTTTCACTATTCATCAAAAATTGAAAGTTTTCAGAAAAATACCAAAAATTAGGCCTAAGATATATTTGATATTATGAACTCAAAAATGATTTCTATTTTACCAAATTCAAAACATATCATTTGCATTAATTAATTTAAAAATTAATTTCCGTCGTCAAAACAAAAGGCGTGTTTTTAAGAGATAATAACTATCAAAAGATTGACACTAGTTTATAACTAGTTTAAATGTGAAATTACATCCAATGACCAACATTGTATTATATTGTAAAAATATATTCTATAATATACTTTAAAACCACTAAAATTAATAATTTATCACTATTAATTATTTCGATTGAAAAAGTTGTTTTTAATTAAACTTTAGTAATTTCCACTATTCATCAAAATATGAAAGTTATCCAAAAATTACCAAAATTTCACACTAAGCTAATTTCAACATTACGAATCCAAAAATGAAGTCCATTTTGAAAACTAAAATTTACAAAATTTCAAAAAGTGGTTATTACTATTCATAACGGCTAGTTTTAATAATATTTTAATAGCATATCGTTGTTTAGTGAAACTCGGTATTGCGTACTACACACGCTATTGAGGAAGGTCGTGATTGCGTGTAATACAAGGCACGTCAAGGATGCGTGTTGAGCAAACTCCTTTTGGTGTAGCGTACAACACAAGAAATTAATGAAATTAAAAAGAATATTTTTCATAAAATCTCGGGGTGTTACAACCACCACCAGGTGGTACACCCCAACCACTAGAAGCAAGATGATAGAGGAGATCTCAGCTCCAGACAGCTAAGGCCTACGATCACAGCACTCCGGAGATGATACATGGTATGATATGTGTCTACTCCACCTTAGCTATTGTACTTATAAACAAATGTTCCTGTCATTCTTTAATTGTAACTTCCATCGTTTGGAGCTCATAGATTCTGATAGAGCCGTTGTCTCAATCCATACATCTAGAGACTGCAACATGAGTAGATTCGACAATTACTCTCTCGTGCCGGAAGTGAAAGATTACTCTATGATACTGGAGCTTCGGCTGGGATCTCCTAGTAACATCATTGAGGTCTTATGATGTCATCTTGGGTTTTTATTGGTTATCTATAGTCCATGCTCAAATTGATTGTATTAGGAGCAATGTGTGGTGTGTCCGCATGGATGGGACCAGGGATACAGTCACCAGTGAGAAGGGAGCCTTTACAGCGTAGGATGGACTTACCCGGATGAGAGTGTAGCAATCACTTATTAGTTGGCTAGCCTTACCCTCAGAGAACTTGATGTGGAGAGTCTGATTTATCTTGTAGTGGTGGACCAGTATGCAGATGTCTTCCCTGATGATATTATGGTTCTACCTCTTCCTAGTGAGGTGTAATATTACATTGACTTGTACCTCGGGATGACATTGATATCTACACCAGCGTATCGGATGGCTCCCACGGAGCGTCGTGAGTGGAAGGAATATTTGTAGGACTTACTGGGGAAAAGGGTTCAATCGTCACAGTGTTTCTACTTGGGTCACTCTGATTTTGTTCGCCACGAATGCGGATGGGTGCTTGAGACTTTGTGTCGACTATCTCGCTAGATCTGGGTGACTGAGAAAAACAACAACCAACTCCCATGGATTTTCGACCTCTTTGATCAGCTGAAGGGAGCACAACGGTTCTCGAAGACAGTCCTAAGATCCAGCTATCACAAGTTTATATTACAAGATAAGGATGTGCAGAAGATAAATTTCAGATGTTTGTACGACCATTATGACTTCTTGGATATGCCATTCGGCATGACCAATGCTCTTATAGTGTTCATGGGACTCATGAACATGATCTTTCAGCCATACCTTGATGGATTTGTATTATTCTTCATTGACAACATTTTTATCTACTCGACTACTAAGGAGGATCATTCCTATCATTTGTAGGTAGTAATGGACACACTCAGAGAGCACCTTCATTATGGTAATCTCTCAAAGTGCCAATTATAGATCTGAGAGGTTCACTTTCATAGAAATGTCATATCGGAGGATGGAGTTGTAGTAGATCCAGTGACAATTGAGGTGGTACTCGCATTGGAGCCACCCAGGATTGTGATAGAAGTATATAATTTCCTGTGTTTGGACGGATACTAAATTATATTTGTGCGATATTTCCCTAGAGTTGCAGCATCACTATCAGCGTTGACAAAGAAGCTGCAACCCTTCGTGTGGTGAGAGAGATTCCAGCAGAGATTTTATGATCTGAGGAAGAGGCTAACTAGTTCCCCCCATCTTGAGGCTACAAGAGGAGGGCATAGTGTATGTAGTTTACTATGATGCATTATGGACAAGAAATTTATGTGTCCTGATTTAGGAGTGAGCACTGACCACTTATGGTTCTCTACATCTGAGACAACAAGAGAAGAACTACGCTACCATTGACCTAGATTTACCAGCAGTGGTATTCTCCTTGATTATGTGGTGACATTAATTGAGGGGCGAGTGTTTTACAGTTTACTCGATTCACAAGAGTCTTAGGTATATCTTTTCTCAGAAGGACCTGAACCTGATATAGAGACTTTAGCTTGATTTACTCCATGACTATGACTTTGAGATAGTCTACACTCCTAGTAAGGGGAAAGTTGTAGAATATGCACTCAGTAGGAGGTCTGGTATACAAATTTTAGGTGAGGTGATGGAGAAAATGGACGATTTGAAGATATCCTTTGTGGATCGGGTTAGTGCAGCTTTCCTTCAGTCTCTTTCAGTAACTCCCCCACTTCATCAGCAAGTCAGGAGGTGCAGTGTGGGGACACTGACTACAAGACTCAACATGGTCAGATATCCACGGGATAGGGACCTAATGGATTTTCTAAAGGTGGGGAGAACATTATCCACATCGAAGGACGTACCATGGTACCAGTGTCAAATCAGGAGGAAGCCTTGAGGGAGTTCCCCACATCAACTCTAGCGGTATATCCATGAGTTGAAAAGATGTACCAGGATCTCCAATGACAGCACTAGTCGCTGGGAATGAAGAAAGCAGTATTAGAGTTTGTCTTTCGGTTCCCCACTTGTCATCAAGAGAAGGCGGAGCATCAAGTACCAACTGGCATGGTTTAGCATTTAGAGGTCCCAAAGTGGAAGTGGAATGGGATATCCATGGACATCCTTATAGGACATCCACGTAAATTCAAGGGTCATGATTCTATCTGGGTGATCGTCGACCGACACACCATGATGGACCACTTCCTACTAATCATAGAGCAGGGTTCATTAGAGATCAAGGGATGCCACTATTTGGTAGAGATTTCGCAAATACAAGGAGTGCCCTCGACGATCGTCTCTAATCGTGATGGACATTTTACTTCCCGATTATGGAAAGGGTTGTAGGAGGCTTTCAGGACACCGCTTTGTTTGAGCACTGCCTTCCATGCTCATATGGATGGTCAGATTGAGTGGACCATTCAGATCCTTGAGGACATGCTACATTCTTACGCCGTCGACATCGGTCGCAGCTAGGAGGATCACTTCCCTTTGGGAGAGTTTTCATAAAACAACATCTATCACTCTACATTTGGAATGACACATTTTGAGGCATTGTACTGGCATGCTTGCAGATCAACATTGTGGTGGACAGACCCAGGGTTGTCAGCACAAGTGGGAGCAGATATGGTATGGGATACCATAGAGAAAGTGCAAATCATCCAGGAGTGGATGAAGAATACATAGATCATGAAGAAGTCATATGCCGACAAGAGTTGGAGACCTCTGGATTTAGAGTATGGCAACCACATCATTCTATGGGTCTCACCCCAATGAGGTTTATAGTGATTTTTTCGTGGTGGAAATTTATCTCTGATGATCATCGGACCTTTTCACGTCCTCAGCAGAGTGGGAGAAGTGGCTTACCGCAAAGAACATCCCCCTCAGTTTCACCATGTGCACAACGTCTTCCGTGTATCCAATCTGATGAGATTAATTCATGACCCATACCACATCAATGACCACAAAAAGGTTGGCATCGATGATAGGCTGACGTTTTCAGAGGTTTTAGTTGAGATTAAGGGTCTATAGGAGTGGGTCCTTTTTGGGCCGTCCATACCTCTGGTGCATGTTCCCTGCTATCATAGTAACCTCTAGGAGAGCACATGAGATCGTGAGGCTTAGATTCGTGCTCAATACCCCCACTTGTTCCCATTGTTTGATTTGTGGCTTATAGGGATGCAAAGCCTTGAGGTGGGTAGAATTTAATGTCCGGTAATTTCCATGTAATTATTTAAATATATAAGAATTTTACGTGGCCGCAACAATTGACGGGCCGTGATTTCGAGGCCCAGTGTGCCCGGAATGAATTTCTGAACATTATTTCGTGTACGTTCAGTAAATGTGTGAGCATGATTTTGTATCTTCTAAACTATTGCATTGAATTGAAATCTGAGGACATCGTTGATCTCATAGAGCCATTATTTACTTATGGAGATCTACACCTCGACCGCAGTGGGTCGACAGTGAAAGATATAATTTTTTTCTTTTCGTGAAAGAAGTGATTAAAATAAAAATTCCTAAAATTATTATTTTATAAACCACCTCATCTTAGGTTTTGGTGGTGGGGGACACCCAATCCTAAACCCCCCATGTTGATATTAAGAGGTGGGGACCACATGAACTTACCAACATTTTCAATTTAGAGGTGGGGACCACCCGAACCCCTTTAATGGGAGGAAACCTTTAAAGTCCCTCTTTAATAGGGCGGTGACCCTATGTTTACATTAAATTAATTGTGCGAACCTCATCATAATTTATGATACCAATTTATTTTTTTCCATAAATTAAATTGATGGAACACCTCATATTGGATACTTTTCATTTTTTCTAGAATTGGGAGAATGGATTGTTAGAGGAGAGATTTTGGAGGAATTATTCTTCTCTAACGAAGAACGAGTTCTCCAATGAAGAATGCGCTCCGTAATGAAGAATGTTCTCGCCAATGAGGAACAACATCAATGACAATGAACTGATGATAGAGGAAACACTAGAGTTAATAGAATTCATTATCCCCAACGAAGTCGTCTCCTTCCTCTGGACCTCCGTAAAAAAATCTCTGAGTTACGGTTTTTGATGTGTGTAATTATGGATTCCCATGTACTTCACTTATAGACAAAGAATGTGGATCTAATCTCTAACTAGTTTACCCACGGATGATTTATTTTTGTATGGTTTTATGAATAATAATTGTAATGTTTTTGATTCAATTTCTTCCCCTTACCCGTTGTTGATAATTCATCATAAAATCAGGAAGAGATTATAGCTGCTTGCTACCGCTCTAACGCAGAGAGTGCGGGCCAAACAAACATGTCCTGACCACTCCCCAAATCTTGTGTTTTATTGTTGTGGTCATTATTAGGGAGGAGTATGGAAACCAACATCTTTGGGGAATGAGAACGGTGGTTGGAACCATTGTCGGCCGTGATGAAGGCAACGGCGCAACGACGCCTCCCCATGGCCACCGCGCCACCCAGGGCCTCCGCTGGTCGCAGCCTCCGCCACCCATGGCCTCTGGACTAAAAGGATAATAACATACATATTGGGAATACAATTGACACACCGTATATTTTGTTGAGACCCTTATGATGTGGCAGTCCTTTGAGATACTTCTTCGTGGCACTTTGTGTTAGTTGGAGTTTCGACCAGAGGTTTGAGGAGAAGAACCTCTAGGAGGCGATCAAGCTTAGAGCGGGAACCCAGTAGATGGTTGTGACGTGAAGAATGAATAGAAATCATATGTGGGTCACCTCCGAGCAATCCTATGTAGGTCACCATCGAGTGATCCTATGTGGGTCAGCACCTACTGATCATGTGTGGGTCAGCACCGAGCGATCCTGTGTGGGTCAGCACCGAGCGATCCTGTGTGGGTCAGCACCAACCAATCTTGTGTGGGTCGGCACTGATTGATCCTCTGTGGGTCAGCACCTAGAGATCCTATATGGGTCCGATGATGTACTACGATCCATTTTGGGTCTTCCTCTTAACAGAGTAACATGAATTAGTAGTTACATCTAATCATCTCTACTACTATAATTAAGTTAAACATGATGTGAACTGAGTTCATACCTATCTGGTAATTCACATCATGGTAATACCTTGGTGGTATTCTTCTGTGTGGAATACACGTGTGGTACATACCTACGTGGTATTCCTTCCATTGTGGTACAGTTGAGCTTTGGGCTTTTTGGTTGGACCCTATGTTTCCTCATTATTGATATGGGTAAACTATATAACATAGGTATATGTATGGGCATATACCTAAGTTGGGTTGTTAGTTGATATCATGCATTGTGGTTTATCCGATATGGATTTTTTGAGACCGTAAAGGTCTCGGGGTCCCTATTGAGTATCGTTATACTCACCATTGCATGGGCTATTCCCACACATTATTATGTTTGGTGCAGACTATGAGCAGCGCTGATTGAGGATGAGGGTACCAGGACTAGACAGGGCCCGGAGGTGGACCCTTCAGAATGTCGGTACGTAGAGGAGATGGGCAAATGAGGAGTGCTAAGGTGGAAATCTGTACCTCCCCTTCAGGAAGGAACCTTAGAGGATGACATAGTAGAGTCTTTACTTTTTCTTTAGTTGTATTGTTTTTTAGTTGTACATGTACCTCTACTATTGGGCTTGTATTCCATACCCTTTTTAATTTCATCACCCTTTTTGTTATACAGTTGAATTGTGTTTGTATCATGTTGTGTGCTTGGTTGTATGTGTGTATAGGTTATAAAGGAAATGCATTCTTGGTTATAGGGAAAACTCCTTTCGGTGCTCGTTGCCAGCCCCTAGCCTCTGGAAGGCGGGCTTGGGTAGTCACGGCACGGGCCCCAAGGGATAGGTCATAAAAATTATGTGATTGGTTTCATTTTAATATATTATCAGGTTAAATTGATATAATTCATGAAATACCTCCTATCATTATGTAAGTGCTTGTGTGAAAATGGTTTCATTTAATATAATCGGTTAAATAAATAATTTGGTTAACTCGCTCGCATATGTGTAAAATCCTATAAGATTTATAGATCTCATCGGAGAGTGGATGTGATTCATGTTTGAGGCCAATGGGAATGAAATCAAATAGAAACATGGGAGGACTAGTCAAAATATGAATAACAATCAATGTTATGGTTCATGGTGATACCCCCATGGAATTATGGATTTTTTATTATCTGCTAGATAAAATAACCATTATGAAAAGATCATGATAATTCCAATCATATTATTTTATTTCATTCATGTCCATGGGGCAGTTTATTTGTGGTTATTTTATAATTATCATATGAATTAATGAATAAAAATCATGAAATATTTAAATGATTTAATTTGATTATGCAATAACAATATCTATTATATGTCTAATCAATTAAGTAATTTAAAATAATATTATCCATGTAATGCTGGTTAAATGATCTATTTATGCTAATTATTAAAATCGATGAGCTATATATTGTGTATGTGTAACCTTAAACTACTTTTGTATGAATCAAACCATAGTTGAAAATTCATAACCAACCCCCATTGTTTTCCTTTCAATTGTTCAGTAACTTTTATCCCGAGCATTGGTTCCAATTAACCAAGATCCCAAAAATATTTTCTTTCTTTAGTTAGACTTAGTGAAACTATTTTTAATTTTTGTTAAAAATAAATTTTTTTGGATTTCCTGACTTGGTAGACCACTGAATATATAAAGGGTCAATGATCCAATTAATTTAAAATGTTATTACTCTATTGATACCGAAAAATATGGTGACAAACATCTGTCCTGGTTATAGGAATCAGTGTATTGTTTCATAATGAAAACATATTTGTCCAATATGATATTTTAATGCTAATGGTGAGGGCTATTAGGTTTCTATAATATACATGGATATGAAAACATTTAATATTTATTTTACAATTTATTAACTCATATAATGTAAATTTTTTACTATTCATAATTATAGAGACAGCATTAAACATCTATTTAATCATTTCACTATAATCCAGGTTTGAAAATGATAAACTTCTCAAATGAAAAAAACTATTAAGAATGAACTTGTTTGTTTCTGTTAACCTATTCCAAGAAGGAAAATTTTATGTGTTTTATATTCCCATTCAGAAATATCTTATCTAATATGCTAATAATAAATAATTATATCTATGTTAACGTCACATAGATAATTTCAATGATACCAATTTACATATACCTTCATCCATGTTTAGTAAAATTTTATTGAAACACTAGTATATGGATGTGAAAATAACTATGGAACATTTTTTTGATGTATAATGATATAATCAAATAATATATAGATATTAGATCTCCTATCTTATGATAAAGTGAATGGCGGGATATTTAGTGCCTTATGGGCCTTGTTTAATTACGTTGATTGTCTACATTGACCTATTAGACTGTGTGGGAAAAACATTTAGAGATTATATGCATATAAATATAACCCTTTACTTACTAATGAAATCATTGTCTAGTATGATTAAGAATTAGAACATGGGAAATAGAGAGAAGTATATTTTGGAACTTCTTACTCCCATTCATCATGTTGACACTGAAAAGGCGTGTAAAAAACTAGTATTTTTTATAGAGAATAATAAAAAGATTAAAAAAGTAAATTGGGCTCATAAATTTATATAAGTCTAAATCTTTTGATAACCATCTTTCTATGTAGAAAAACATTAAAATTATGGAAAAAGAAAAGTTAGTGTTAGGTTTTTCATACTGTAATCTATGCCACTATGAGATTAACATCACATGGAAGAATGGGAAAGATAATGGTATATTCATTATACTGTGTAATAATTATATATATATAATTGGTATTAGATACTTCATTTTAGAATCACATAATAATCAAAATATAAGAATAATATTGGTTCCAGAATAATTCCAGATGATAGGTGGATGTTTGCATTGCCAACAGATCCCAATTCAAATACTTCCTTATAAGATACTACCACATTCAATTGTTTTTTATAATAATTTTTTATTTAATTTTTAATTTTTTTGTAATATTTTTTACTAAATATATCATATTTTATTATTTCCTTAACATAAGAAAACTTATTTTCTTGTTTGGGAAAAAATTATACCAATTTTACAAAAGAATCATTTTATGTGGTAAAGAAAAAATTTTCTTTAGGCATTAAATAAATAAAACCGAATATTCTAAATTGATATGGAATCATCATAAATCGACTCATTTAAAATATATTTATAAAATTTTTAACTTCATAATGAAAATGTGATGAATATTAATATTCTTTAACTAGATAGTTATTTAAACTTTTTAGAGATAATACCACTTGCATGATGACATGGTTAAATGTAAGGAAAAATGAAAAACAACCACTCTCTTGAAATGGTTAAAAGAAAAAAGTTTTTCAATGATTATTACAATATGATCATTTTGTATTTTTTTTCAATAGAATGTTAAGGTGTAAATTTATACAACATAACTATTAATGATGGATTTAGTAGATGTGGATATGAATTCATTATGGGGAATAAGTCAAATTACGTTGATAAATTTAATGAATTATTGAATTAACTAAAGAATAATCATGGAATGAAGATAAATAAGCTATGATTTGATTGAAGATGTGAATATATTATCCAAGAGTTTATCAATATTCATTAGTATTTTTGGATTCTATCTAACCTTACTCCTTCTTTTATGCGATAGTGGAATAGTGTTAGGGAAAATTTGTATTATACTATCCTTTACCTGGTAAGATCAATAATTATCCAAATATATATATATCCAAATAACATTTTGTTATTATGAATTACATACTATATAACACATTGTAAATTGAGTAGTGACTATAGTGTAAAATAATAATCCAATTGAGTTATTTGAGAGAACATAACCTGTATTTTCATACACTAATGTATAAGTATGTGTACAAATTTTTAAGGCCATATCACAAAATAAACTACCACTTATAGGCATAGATATTATATCTATAGGTTATACAATGTAAAAAATATGATACTATATAATCAATCCATCAGAAAAAGAAGTTATTTTCACAATATTAGTAAAAAATCATGACCAGGAGAACATCGTCCTGGAGTAATGGGGAAAAATTGACTTTCATAAAGTCAATGCCTATGATATACAAGAGAAGTTACATGAACTAAATACATTTTTACCAATGAAATTTAGTTTTTATAAATATTAAAAAACCACATATGAGTACATGGTAGGTAATAGAACCAAATGGTCACCATTCTAGTCAATGAATATTGTTACTGAATATTGGTTGATGATAATAACCCTCTCTCTGATAAATAGGTGTTTAGGTTCATAGAGGATTCATTATAGAATGAATACATGAATTTTGAGGTGGATTAAATGTATCAGAACCACATTGGGTTCCGTTCAATCCCCTAGTTGATAAGATGAATGTTTTCTATAGATGTGTATTTAAGGGAAAATGTGACATGTATGGTAAAGTAAATAAAAATAAATCAGATATAATATCTAAATTGTTTCAGTAATTTCAAGTCATTGACTATTAAATAATGTTTTATCCAATTTCTATGGTTACATACAACGACATTTAACTTTTATATAAGATTAACATGAAATTATAATTTGGAATATGGATCTCCAAATAGATTTAAAAATTGTGATCTACAAGAAAAAGACTAAATGAATTAACCCAAATGAATTTTTAATATAAGAAATGTCAAAAAAACTACATGTTACAGAGATCCATTTATAGATTTAATAATTCATATTGATTATAGATCTTTTCATTTGATATATATAAAAAGAACATTGTTTCATTAATAATAAATCTAATCCATTTATTTATAAGAAGTTATATTGGAGTGTGTTCATCATCATAGTTTTATATGTTAAGGAAATATTAATCAGTGTATATTATTCACTAGTCTTATATTCAATTAAAGACGACATAGAAAAGTGTTCCTACACAAATGAATTTTTTTTGAATAATTTAATATTTGGTTAAAATAAATTTTTAATAGATATGATAGGCTTCTAGGAAATATTGAATGTAAAAAAATTTACCATATTATTAATTTTAATAATACATAAAAAATCAAATATTTGATTGATTATAGTTACCATGGTTTAAATAATTCGAATAAATGTGTCATCAAACCCCAGAAGACAAGGAGAGAATTATTTATATCTCATATAATTCTCAGATTTGATCAATTATTTATTTCATTAAATATAATCATTAATATGTTCTAGGTTCTTTGATTGTTTTATGTTGATATGATGTTGATCCCAATAATCAATAATTGTCTAGTATTAATGTTATCCTTATGTACTTATAAAGAACTAATTATATGTACTTGATTCATAGAGGATATGAAAATATAGTCATCATTTTATATACTAAGGATTAATTTTAATAAAAATAGAATGACTTGACAATCATAGTTTGTTTATGACTTTCATCATAATGGAGGAGTAGTGAGCTATAAGATTTCAGAGCAGCTGGGTATCTATGTTTCTAAAGTGGTTTCTATTTATATATAATATTTTTATGTATCAAGATAAAATATTTTTATATTCATCCTTAGTCAATAAATTGTTGTGGTATCTATAATTAAATACCATCTCACATTATATTTTGATAAAAATATAGAAGTTTCACTCACAAATGATCTAAATTCATAACATAAGATAAATTACATACTCTAAATGTTTCAACACGTTCGTGATTTTCCATTGAAGTTTTATGTAGTGTTGAGTATATTTTAGATGTAAAAAAATAGTTTAGTCCTTTATTTGATTACTCTAATATTTTGTTTTTCATTTTCTTGAAAATAATATTTAACGGGATGAATGAAAACTTGTACAAGAAACAACCAAAAAAATGAAGAAAATAAATAATGGACATCAACAAATCATTCCAAAAAAATATAAAATGTTTTTTTCATACACCTTATTTATACTTCATTTAATTAGAAATCTCTTCAACTCTGAAATATCATTAATAATGTCCCCAATATAATGATTCATTTTCCCCATTTCATTATTTACATTTCCTTGTTAATATTTCCTTTATTTAATTCATATAGTAGTATAGAGTCATGAGTGTTGTTCCGTGAAAATATTTCCCCATTAGAGTCAACATACAACTCATTTTCATGCATTATACAGGTATTGTCCATTGAGGAATTGATATCTAATAAGAATCAAATTTGATGTATATAAGACAGTAACACTTCATTTAGACTTCTATATTCATCTCTGAGCTGAGGTTTATACATTGAGTAAAAGTCATATAACATTCCATATTATATAGTGTATTGTTCTTTAAATTCCTTGTATTATTGTGACTTGTGTTACAGACTATCCCCTTTAAGCCCCTATGTATTTGTTGTTACTATATCCACAATTATAACAATATATTCACATTCTTTATAGAGTTTTATTTTTGAATCCATTAAATAGAAAATATATTATAATTAGATTTATCAGACACTTGTGAGAAAAATATTTTCCCTATGATATAGTGATCATTGGTTTGGAAAGTTTGAAATAATACCTATTTTTATGGTTTTTATCCATTTTTTAATGAATGAATCCATGTATTATACCTTCTAATATTCAAAATTTGTACACATGTATAGAAATAGTCATTATAATGTCTATACTATTAATATTTTAAATCAAAATGTGGGAGATCCTCTACCTCTTTATCTAATTCAGTTGATCCCCCACCATTGTATTACTCTAAATCCTCAACCATGAAACTCTTATTATTGGTTTGTTTCCTGTTACATTTTATCATTTCAAATTTCCATAATTTATATTATTCATTATCCCAAATTTCATCCACATGGAACTTGAACTTGTTTTCCAACAGGATTACTAGACTAAAAACCTCAATACCAATACTCATTAATTGAGAAAACCCCTACACAGTATTATCATTACGATCCTATTTTTAATCCATCAACTATATAAGGGAATCTTAAGATATATATTATAGCCCATCAGACCTAGAATTGATTTTAGTTTTTATACTTTTAGAATCAAAAAAAAACCAAAGATTATGGGTTGTATGAATAATTCATTATAAGTCAATAAATATCACCTTATAGGATATACCCGTAAAGGAATTAAAATAGTTTCTAAGTCCTTTTGTAAAGTATATAATAAATATCTTAATTTAATGTATTTTTACTCATAGGATCAAGATAATTGATCCTCTAGAGATCACCCAATTGATGTAAATAATAAAAAAATGTTTTCTTCTCATTCAAACTGAACTATCTGGTCATTGTAGTCCCCTTTACTAAATTCATATCGCAGAAAAATAATGACTATAATCTGAGAGATATCATACTGAATGTTGATAGGATGTGGATCTAGTAAAAGTGGGAGATTATTTGAGGTGTTTTCGAAGAAAAAAATTCAATGTACATTATGATTAAATGTATTAATAGTTTTTAATTTGAAGAAAAATATTATCACATCAAGATTTCAATTTAATTCAATATAACATGTGATAATATACTAAGAGTAATTTTTTCAATGATGGGTTCTAGATGATCCATACAATGGTGAGAATCCAAAATATCCATCAAATTATACTTAAAAAATCTATGATCTATAGATGGATAATATGAATTGAAAGGATATAAATTGTAAAGGATATCATGTATGGATACTCATATTACTTTGATTCATCTTCTCATTATGTACACCCTTTCTAATTTTTAGTACAGGAGACTATGTGGACATGAAAAGAAAATTGAAAATGAAAATTTGTATGTTCCATAAGATATTCATACATGAATATGATTTTATTTATCCATGGAAATTAATATAATTTTATATTTATATTTTTGATGATGTTATATAATAAATAAATGAAGAATATGATGAAAAATAGTCATAGTGTAGTATGATAAATTGAGTTTGTCACGAGGAAAATTGAATTAATGAATAAGGTGAGAAAAAATTTCCATTAAATTATTAAAAATAATATAAAATTATGGGCCCTTTAATGGAAATGTAACTGAGTATATAAATAAATTTCAATCTTAATATATTGGAAGTTATACTACTAAAAGTCCAAGTAAAAGACATTAAATCATAAGATAGTGACACTATAATAAAACCAACATTATATTAGATTTGTTGATAAAGGGATAATAATAAATAGGATTGATTAATATGATATGTATTTGTTATATTAACTTCATTTTATATGGGTTTCATGTCATGTTTCTAGATTCTATCATTGAAGGTTTTTGTGGCTCCACCTAATTCCAATGAGAAATAGGCTATGAGGATCTCATGATAATTATATTTAGAACCTTAGTTAAGAATTTAACATTATTTTTTATTTAATATTCTGAGAAAATATTAAACCAATATATTGTTTTATAATTTTAATAATTTTTAATCACATATATTTTCGAGTTCCCTTTTTAAGAGAATATTTTTTAAAAACAATATTTGGTGAATTTTTTTTTAATTTGAGAGAATATAATATTTATTTATTTAATGTTTATTAATATAGTGAAATTTATTTATTAAAAAACTAATCATTATTCGAGACCAGGTAAATATTGTAGGGAAACGTTGAACTGATTTTATAAGTCTTGTGAGAAAAAATATATTATAAATATTATTTCAACTTTTTTCTGGAAACAATGTTTATTTAATTCACTGTTTTTGGACATGTTAATAAATAATAAAAATATTTTATTGTTATAAATATGGGGTTTTGTGGTGATTAAAGAAATTGTAACGGTATATTTTCAATTGTTATTTTATAACCCTATAACAATTTAAACTCATTAATTTTATTTCTTATGCTAATGTTATCCATTTTCATTAGTTGTGGAAAATGACTATGAGGAACTATCTAAATATGTAGAGAACCCCAATCCATGGAGTATCTCAAGGAATAATAGTGATACACTTCAACAACCCCTCTCAGTTATATAGTGATCATGAAGAATCATTCCATGAATAGATTCTCATGGTGATCTAAGACATAATAAACAAAATATATGATCTACTACACTAGAACATATAAATTATTACGAAGATGGTAATGGCATAATGGTATATATGAATATCGTGGATTGAGGGACTCTAATGTCATTACTATTATGTAATTATGTTACAATTTTCTAATGTAGTAAGATTCTTTAATGACATAATTTTTCATCAAAAAATAAGATCATTATTTTTTAAAATTAATAATAAATAATTTTGTGATGATCTAGTTTTATGTATCACAATTCTTGTGTTAAATATTATTTGATCAAATTATATAGTTCAAAATGTTATTCATCAATGTATATATCATAATAAAAAACGATTATAATAAAAATCCAAAAGGGGAATTCCCCACCGGTGCTTTTGCTGCACCTAGAACCTATAATGTTGGTGATATAACTAGGAGGGGTGTTTAATGAAATAATTTCTAAATACATCATATATATAAACCACAATGAAGCCAAGTCTTGATAGTTTAGATTAATATTACCCAATCACAACCCATATTCATCTATTTCACTACCATTATAATTCATGTCCACCATTACCAAATATTATGTAATCCAGTGAAAAAAAAACCCAAATAGAACATCCACAATAAACTTATCAAATTCCCATTTGAACAAATTATTTTCATATTCAAGATATACCGATTACAAACCTCTTAATGTTAGTTATACTAATCATTTTATGATTAGATTAAAAATTCCAATTTATCATCCCATATATTTCCATTCATTAATCATACATATAGTTATTAATATTTTTGTGCATTATATAATCTAATTTGTCCCAAGCCCAAGACTTATTAGTTGTTTTACCGTTGTGAAATATAATACACTAGTATCATAAATCTAAACAATCATCCCTTCAATGAATTATTGACCATACCATCAATATATATACCTCATGTGGTACAATATGACACCATGACTGGAATGATACACATCATTTACTAGAAACCCCACAATATCAAAAAAAATCAACCACATCTCTATTTCACAGTACATATCAATACCCAAAACCAAAAATTCAAACCCCACCCTCCAATCTTGATCATGTAAACTAATATAATATTCATTAAAACGAACATAATAATAAATACATTCAATTCCTTAAAGATAAATATTAAAAATTACACATTTTCATATAAATTTATATTTATTAAATATCAGTAATTTATAAATATTCAAAAAAATCATATTCACACATTTAACTCATTATAATATTTATATAGTGAGTTTATTTTGAATTTTATTTTAGCGTCTATATTTGATGAAGTAAAAAATTATTCATCATATTTGATGAAATACAACGAAAATAGTAAATCACATGGGAATTACACATCCCTCCTTTCAAAATAATTTAATATATTTTATTATCATTCATTATATAAATTTTTATCATCACCCGAGTAAATAAAAGGTGTAAAATACATTAATTTACCCAAATGACAACGAGTTCATGAATCCATTACCTTGATAAAATTATTTCAAAAAACTACCACACATGAATGAAGAGATCGATGATTTACCATGATATAACTCTAAATAATTTTCTATGGAGGGTAACCATAGAAACCATCTATGAATAATTTCATTGACCTCAACCAATATCAAATGAAACAACCCGGAGAGAAATTTTGAGAAAGAAAAACAAATAATGGTTGAGTGGTAATAAAAATCGATATAGATAAATTTATACAATATTGTATTCTCCTGATGAAGAATTATTTTTAAGCCATCATGGTAGATAACATGAGTAGGGATAGAGACTATTTCTTTCAACGGTATTATGGAAATGAGTAAAAATTAATCCAAGGGTTTCTGAACCCTCTATTTATAGAGGAATTCTGAATGGTCTATATAAATACCTTTGTAATATAAAGGAAAATATTTTTTTAATACTAAATTTCCTTATTTATATTTTCTAATTATAAATTAATTATATAAATATTATGAAAATTTTCATCCAAAATTAAAAACACTCTTTCAATCCAAATTTTGATTTAAGGATTTATATTTATTTAAAATTATGATATGAAAATGGAAGATTTTGAATATTATAAAATGACCTCCATATTTTATTTTAGTTGATAGACTCTATTTTATTTATATTTTTTGTTATTTTACTATTTTTTTTTACTTATACGGAAATTTTAGTTTTTAGAGAAATATCTATTTTTATTTCAAGTATTTATAAAGTAATATATTTTGAGTTATTTTTTAAAATATAATTTATCCATTTTCAATGAACATAATCCTGTTATAGTGTTTATATTGAATTTTAACATTAATTTCCATAAAAAATTTATATTTTAATAGGATTATGTTTGAAAAGCTATTTATCATTTCATTAATGGTTTTCATTACAAAATTTAATATTGAAACATAAATAAATTTAATACTGAATTTTTTTTACATATTTGGAATCAAGAGGTCCAGATTTGGTAAATTTGACCACTTTTAATTAATTATGATGAGTAACTATAGAGAAATTTTTTGATCATGTTAAGTAAATGTTGGTTCATTATAGTTACAAAAATATTATAATGACTAAAAATTGACAGTAAAACACATATTTCATTTAATGACTCCATTTTAATAATAACAATAAACAAAATATGAATTTTTGTTTCAATTATTCCTTGATTAGGACCTTTATAAAATTAATGTAATAGATAGTGTCCAAAATGTCAGTCTCCTTCATTTAATGATTATTATATTTTGTTAATGAAAATAAAGTAAAATACAATTTATTTTAAATAGAAATTTGAATGAAAAATTTTATTTTCATGTTAATATATTTATAATTTATATTAATTAAATAATTAAAATAAATGATTATTAAATACTGAAATAGTTTTAATTTAATTAACATAAATAATAAAATAAATAATTATATATATATTTAAATTAATATAATTAGAATAAATTATTTTTTTCCAATAATTTTGTAGATAAATATAACATGTTAGTATTATGTTATAGTGATATATCCTAATTCCCATATTTTCTTTTTTTCACTATAAAATTAAATTATAAGCTCCGGAAATTTAATCAATGAAATTTTATGATAAGTATTGTTTTTTAAAATGACATAAATTTCGAAGACAATATTATATTCATAGAAATTCGTTTTATATGTTTGATAATATCCACCATGGTCCATTTATTGGTCTTATTTTGTTTTAGAGTAAAATTATTCACTATAATAACTAACAAAAAATCATAAAATGAGAAGTGTTAGGAGGGTTATCAGGGGTTAAGATGAATAAAATAGGGTGATCTTATGACCAAAACATTTGAATATTTTATTAGTTGAGTGAATTTATAATAATTTTCATCTGTTATTAGATTTCAATTAATTTTTATGAATCATGTTCTTAAAATTATTTTGTTAATTTAATAGTCAATCTAATTCAATGTGGCCCATTTTGTCACTTATAAAAGGTTAACTCATGCCTAGTTTTCCTAAATAATTTTGAGCACTATATTTTATTTAAGACCAAAGAACTCAGTTAATTTCATCCATACTCATGTCTATAGGCCATGGAATTAATATAAAGAAATCAAGGAAGGTTTTATATATAATACTAAATTGGTTTTTAGAATAATATATATAGATCATAAGTAAGTGTTTTGATTTTATTTCTTCTTATATGTCAATAATAAAATAATAAAAAAGATATAATAATTTCACTAGAATAATATAAATACTAATTTTTTTTATTTTAATAATATATGTGCTCTTCCTCTTCCACAAAATGGGAAATGAACCCATATTTCTTTTGTACGAAAGGCTAATACAGTATGAACTGACATAATTTTGTTTCAATAACCATATCTAAAGTGTGGTTCAATGTAGGATTTTATTTATATAAATATACATATATATTCAAGATATTTTTATAATTTTTAAGATAAAATTTCTTCTACTTTAATTCTTTTTCATCCATTGGAATATAATAATTCCGTCAGTGCGGACATCTGTATCTCCACCCCCCATGAAACCATGTAAATCAATTTTCATCACCTTATAACATGGATGGTATATATAAGGTTATTTAAATGAAAAACATGATACTTATTATATAATTATATATTATCAATCATGATATAATACTTACCTTATTTCTTTAATGGTAATTGAAAAATGGAAATGTTACCCATGCGTATATATGGCCTACGTCTCTTTTATTGTAACGTAATTCATTTTACATAAAACTAATTTATGGATGACTTCAAAATTATAATTTATGTAGAAAAAAAACTTTTCCATTATTATTATTAAAATAATAATTTATTTATAAACTCTATTACCATAGCCACCTTACTAAAGTTAAATTTTTCAAAACAGATTAATGGCCTCAAATTTTATGACATGGAATTAATTTGTTATGTAATAGTATATATCATGGTAATAAGTGAAAATAAATGGAATAATCACTATTAATGTTTTTATTTGTAAAGTAAATAATTTACTATAGGTTTATTTTTTAGTTATATAAATAATTCACATAATGAGTCAGACTCTATTGAAAGAACATCTTCTTCAAAATCCTCAATTAAAATGTTTTAATGATTTATTTTATAAAAAATTTAATCTTATGTAAATATTATAATAACTATTTTATTGATTTATTTGTATATAAATTAATGTATTATAATATAAATTTTCTATCACTTTTTAATATCATTAAAATGTATTCAAAACAAATATTTTTACATATTTTATATGGGACATTTTGTTAAATAAGAAAAAATGTATGTTTTATTTTAAATTATATAGAAGAAATAGTTTTTATGGAAACCATAAATATTATATTATTTGATTATTTCAATGAATATTTCATTTAATATTTAAATAGAACATTCTATCCATTTTTAAACGGTATTTGAAAATTAGATTTAATTGGAATGGGTGTTTCAATATCTTGAAATTATTTCTTATGGGTGGAAAGAATATTTTTGTGATTTTTTGTATAAAAATGATTTCATATTTTATGATTATTTTATGGTTTGTGGAAATTTTTTATAAAGTTGTTTTGTACAATTATATTAAAATTATTTCTTTTTCTTTATAAATCATTTACGGGTGGGCCTATTATAGCCCTCCAATGCACTAGTTAATGATTATGTTTTCTACAGAATTATCTTGATCTTAACAATATTATTTAATGAACATGTCAAAGTGATTATATTATAAATAAAATATGATTTCATAAGATTTATATATTATCAATCTATAACTGATTATTTTTTTAATGAAAATCATAATAAATCACACCGTATGTAATGAGCATAGATTAAAATAATGTATACTCTACATATAAAGGATGAAATTTTTAACTGTATGATGAAATTTAAAAAAATTATTATTTCTTATAACCATTTACAAGTATTATGTTTCTTTTTTATTTCATTTGAATTTTTTTGGACAGGAATTTATATAATAATTTTATTTATTTGATGATAAAATGATTGTTTTTCATCCAAAATCTTAATTTGAAATGAAAAAGGGTTACCACAATTAATGGATTTAAAGCATTCTATATTTATTTTTATGTCACCAAATGAAATTATTTTACTGAAAATACATTTTAAATTTTTTTATAGGATTATAAAGACTATTAGGTACATATGTGAGTTCATAATTGAAGATTATAATTTTATTTCATAAAAATAAGAGAAATTATTACATAATTTTTATTCAAAAAATGAGGGATGTGTAGAAGTATCCACTTTATGATATAAAATTTATTTATTTTAGGGAGATGGATAATTTCACTGAAAAAATAAACCATATTGGTCCTCAATATCAATAAAATGATTTCATGACTCAAAACTCAATATTTTTAATGTTATATGATCTGGTCCTTAAAGTTTATTTGGAATGAAACGTGTAGATAATTTTTTAGGCCATTATAGATTTTTTTAATTTTCATTAAGAGATTATTATTTATGGTTATAATGATATATTATTTCAATATTTTTTGTGTTTATTTATCTAATCATGATTTATTAAAATTGGTTTTATATGGATGAAACAATGAAGCTAATGTAGGAAAGCATTATAAATATTATACCATCCCAATTTAGAAAACATTAATGGTCTTTTGGTCAATGGTTAATAATAATAGATACATTAAATAGATTTATTCTTTAGAATATGTTGATTATTTTAAAAAAAGTATCTGAAAAATATTTTAAGGGTTTTTTTATATATGATTGAAAATAAATTATTACAATTGAGATAAATCAATAATGATTCAATGGATTACGATATATTAACTTTCACCTTATTAAAAGTTTTCGCATCAAATTTTATTCAGTATCATGATAGTAAAATTAATAAGTTTTACTTAAGGTTAATTAAATGATAAGAAAATAATTTCCCAGTCATGAATTTAATAGTTATGTAAAAAAAAATTGTTCTTATAAGAAGGGGTATATATTTTTTTATGATAATTTTCTAAATTAAAACCAAAAGAAAAAAATTCTCATATGGTAGTAAATGTGGAATGATCGATCAATGAAATACAATGGTATGATTATTATGTTTCAAGTTACTAATAAATGTGGTTAAGTGAATCCTCTGAACTAAAATAATAAATAGTTGATTTGATTCAGATGATGTAAATTCTATGATATAGATAATTATTTAATTGAAAAATTTATTTGTTTTATTATGATCAATTTTGATAAAAATATAGTAATGTGTATTAAATATAATAATATGTGTCGTTATGCTGAGGCATGTTCTGAAAAATGGTACTATGTTTCAGAAGAATATAGACTATAAGATAATGGGATTAGTGAAATCCAATGAAAAAACATCATTAGATAGTGGTCCAAAAAATGAAGTTGTAAAACTTATTCTATTTTTTTATTTGATGTTATTGTACAGTTTTATTGGCGATATACCAAATCATTCAGTTCCGATAAATGTATTTGTAAAATGAAAATTTCACCATATAAAATATATCTTTTAATTTTAGTAAACATGCGTAGGGCTGATATTAATGAAACAATAATTTCATAATATTTTCATGTCATCAAATGTGGAAGGTGTTTTCCTCGAAACCATTCGTCATTCATATTTTAGAAATTAGTGTTTTATAGGAATTAATTGTCTTTTAGTTTATCATGCTATGATTGATTGAAGATCCAAAAAAGTTATTTTCTAAAATTAATATATGTTTGTATATGAAAATAAATTTTTATATTTGAAGTACATATATATTTTGAGAAACTAGGAAAATATTTAAATGAATTCTATCTTCCTTATATTAATCATGTTATGAGAACAGTCCAAATTAGAAATGTTTCACTATTAAAATAATGTTTGTATTTATTTAATGATGATATTATAGGAGTAATTACTGATACAAATGAATAATTTAATAATAGAATAGTGCCATATTAAAATATTATTTAAATACACGCATATCAAATATATCATATATAACATCTAAAATTGAAATAATATATGTTGGAGTTTCATGATAAATATCTCATTCATCCTATAACATCACCGTAGAGTTCTCATGTTTTGTTTGTTAAAAAGAATTATTGTTCCATGAGGCATGTCATTATTTATACATAGATTAATAACATTATTATAAATCCTATGTATCAATTTAGGCTTATTGATGAATTATTTTTTCATCTCTATGATGTCAATATTTTTTGTTGTTTGATCTCATGTTTCGGTACGAGGAGCGATTGGTCAATGAAGATGACATCCCTATGACAAAATTTATTACTAGGTACTAGAATTATGAGTTATTATTCATTAAATTTGGTAAAATCAATTACCTAGTATTATTAATGGATCTCAGGAATAAATTTTCCTTGAATATTTAGATAATTTTTTTACTGGTGGTATTTTGGATTTTTCATAATATTTAGAGGATTATGAACAACATATGAGGACTATTTTAATATCACCAAAAAAATAGTCTATATATAAAATTTTTAAAATATGTTTTTTTGTAACGTATTTTATAATTACATAGACCTAAAATAAATATCAAAGACATATTTTTTTATCCCAATAAAACAAAAATGATTGATGAATCTCCCTAAACTAATAAAATTACTAAGATTCAATATTTTTGTTGGTCAGTAGAAAGTTATGACTGGTTTTATAAAAATGTTTCAAGTTTATATAGACCACTTAAATGATAATAGGTAAATGAGTTAGCTACATCTAGATAATTTAATCCTTTGAAAATTTATATTAATTAGGAAAAATATCTGAAATACACATATTTTTTCCCTAACATGCTGAAATAATGGCTTTTTTATCCGTAATAATGATTCATTGAATGCATTGGGTTGCCTCATAATGTAGACCAATTGGTAAATTTCTTATACTTCACATCAATTAGAACCACTTAAGAAAAATTATACAACCCATGACATTCCACGGGGGGCTATATCGTTTTCATTGAAAATTTCGTGCCAATATATATATAGTAAATTTCCGAATATATATTTATCATAAATGTTTTATGTATATATTCACATAGAAATAGTTGAAATTAGACATAAGATATGGATTTAATTGACAATGATTCATAAAAACATAGTTCATGAATATCTAAAAGAATTAAATATTGTATATGATGATTTGAGTCAGAAATATAATATTTCATTAACTATACTACATTTTGAACATTTAACATTGGTTAAGGATTTGATGAATTTTTTATTAGAGTTTTCTAATGTTGGGTGTATCTATGTATTGTTTCTAGTTCTATTATAATATTCTCTATCATACATAATTAATATTTTTTGCATGAAACAAATTAATTTATATTATATGATAGAATTTTTTATGTAATTTATTTATATAGGAATTATTATTGAAAAATTTTGATTAGAGAATCAATAATAGGTTGTGTGTTTCATGTGCCTCCCAATTAAAAAAATAAGTATTTATTGAGGTTCATAGCCCTCCATTTTCAATTCATAATTGATGTAAAAATATATATAAATACCTATGAAAACATTTATGGTGTGAAAGAATGATGAATAATATTGTTTATTTTAATATGAAATATTTCACACATAAATATGATAAAGACAACTAACAATTACTGAAGTGTATTATTCATCATTTTCTAGTTCCATCGTAGAAATGGATGAATATATACGTTGATTTTGAATAATGATTAAAAAATACATTTGAAGGTAATAAATCGATTCTATTTATTGTATATTGGATAACTAAATATGTTAATTTTCGTCCAATTCATGATAATATGTCTTTGGATTAACAATCACAACTTTATGTTAATGATATATATAGAATACATGGATTTCCACCCACTATTGAATCTCATAGTGATCCCATGTTTACCTCTATTTTATAAATAGTGTTATGAATTATTTATGAAGTGAAATAATGTTTTATTACAGCTCTTCATCCTCTATTTGATAAAAATTTAGAGATAATGGTTCACAAATTATAGTAGATTCTTATATTTTTTTCAATGAATTATTATAGAAGTAGGCATTTAAAATTTAATTTGGTTTATGTTTTTAAAATAAATTAATCATTCCGGTATATTGATTGATCCTCTTGAAACATTATATGGTAAGAAGTATTGATCTCCATTTTACTAGGATGATGTTTAGTAAAGGATGTTTTTAGGGAATGAATTTGAATAAGAAATTGTTGATAAATTTAAGATGATTTATCTTTAGAAGAGTATGGCTTATTAACAGAATATAAGTTATGTTGATAACCTAAGGAAATATATCTCTTTCATGATATGTGATCAAATTTTTTTATAGTATATTCATGAAATTTTTTATTCATATTAGTAAAAAGGATAAGCTAACTCCACAATTCATTTAACCATATAACATAATGGAGGAATTCAGTTCATCTTCTTAAGGAGTCGGATTGCCACGATGTTTATCTTTTGTACATGCCGTTTTTATTATTCCATTGTTATTAAAATATCTATTGGATGAATCTCATGTCTATATCCTTAAAGTAATTCATATGGAAGAGAACCCATAATAAAGAGAGAATCTTTTTTTGATCCTTGAATATAGATTTAGTTTATTATAGAATAATTTATCACAATATGTTAGCATTTTTTGTAAAAGGTAAAATACTAATGAAGAAATAGTAAAATAAAAAAAAATACATTGAGGGAAATATATCCCCACATGTTTACGTATCGATTAAAATATCGAGGATGTAATTTCTAAGATGGAGAAAAATGATACAAAAAAATTTATATTAATATAAACCTTTTTTCAGGTCATATTTATATTCATTAATTATGCTCTATAGATTTATATTCATTATAAAAGTATTCTGTAACTTTTGAGTAAAAAAATTTTTTTAACAAAATTGTGTTCCCTATAATTATATGAATTTATTTCACTGAAAATTTTCCAAAAAATATATAATTTTAACTTGTCATAGTGAAAGTTATATTTTATATTAGTGTATAAAAATTATCATAGTATAATATTTTTTTATTTTCTGACAAGATTAGTTTTTCAATAAATAAATAAAAGTAATAATTTTAATTCAAAACAGAATTTTAATTTAATTTTAGAAAAATAAAAAATAGATTATTTTCAAAAATTAATCATTCAAATTTTATTCATAATAATACAATTATGTCCATTTTAATTAATTTTATAAATAATATGGTATTGGAATTTTTTATAATAAAAATATATTTTAATGAAAAACTGTATATTATTGTATTTTCACAATTATACAAAAATAAATTTCCCCTCGTTCAATAAATTGAATATTGAAACATTAATTTTATTTTTTGATGTAGGGGGTTGAAAATTTATAAATAGCTCTTTTTGTGGGTCATTATTAATTGTACCCATAGTAAAAATATCACCTCAACAAGGGTAAATTGAGAAATTAATGATAAAAATAATATGATATTGACTAAATAATTATCTTAAAACTTTCCATTGTTTCATGTTATGATTCCATTAATTCCATAACAATCAAATCCTTAAAAAGTTTATTATTTTCTGTAAGTCCTTTATTTACACCATTATAATATATATGTAAAGGATAAAGTCATCAATATAACTCTCTTTCTATGGGAATCTATAATATGTTGTTAAAGAGATTAAAAACATCTGTTAGATTAAAAATAGTAATTTAAAAGATAAATTATTTTATTATCGTGCATCTTTATTTATAATTTTTTATATTGAAATAATTAACATAAATTCATATGCAAATCCAACATTATATTTTTTTAACAATAGAAAAATAAAATAATTTAACGTATATATATTAAATATAATATAAATAGTATAAATTTCTTGGTTTCAATAAGTTTTTATATAAATATAAAAAAATTTATTTTAACGGATTATATTATAACTCCATTATCATGTTTCTTAAATGTCAAATTAAATGTTTATTTGAAGAAAATAAAATTAGTTGTATTTTATAATAAATAATGTATTTTATAATAATTTAATTTTTCTAAAAAATATTTTCCATTCCGATGTGAATTCCATGTCATTGATAATATAACCCATGGTCAATTTTTCTATGATTCCTTTTTAATAGAGAATTTTTTGACAACATTAATGTACAAAAATATAGTACCATGGTAATATTCTATAGTGTTGAAGAGGTGTTTAAAAAAATAACAATGGTAATAATAGCTAATCATTTAAAAACATTATTGATTTAGAGGATTTAAACACATACTCATCTAATATTCTTGTTTGATGAATCTAGACCCATGGTCCATAAAAATTATTTTATTATAATTTGGAAAGTAAATAGAACAGTATACCTCCCCTCACTAATAAAAGGGAACTTCTCTCATCTATTACTCACACATTTTTATCACTCTATCTAAGATAATACCGATAAATATACCATTGTGAAATCATAATTTATATCCTAGTGTCCTTGTTTAGATCATAAATACAATATAGGAAAGCATCAGGTATAACCCTAATGTTGTTATATCAAGAAGAGGTATAGTTTAATTCATTTCACAGTCTACCAAATTCCAATATTATTCAAAAATATTAAATTAATAAAAAATTTATTTTATAAACAAATATATTGTTAAATTAATATAATAAAAAATATACATCTCTTTCTTCCATTAAAGGAGAAATAAAAATGTTGTTCATTAGTGTAGAAGGGAACTGCCTTGCTAACCTATGTAATTTGTTTTACACCACCACCTCTCATGGATGGTTATAATGATGAAGTTAATTTACATATGTGGTCATCATGAAGTATTTATAATGTTGGAATGAAAAAATATTGTCTAAATTCTTACATTTCCTTCCATAAAAAAATTATAAAATTATTTCATCAAACATGTGGACTACCACTTACCCAAAGAGATGTTATTGATTTTCATCACTATATCACAAGAAATATATGTATATTTGTGTGTGTTTTTAAATAAAAAACACTATTTATTATGTTAAATTAATTTTTTAAAGATAATATAATATTTAACTTATTTCTATAATAATCATTAAAAAATGAAAATATTTCTCATCGGTACATATGGCCTATCATCTATATGATTTTAGTGGATTTTTTCTTTAATGACCATCACTAATGTTTAGTTATTAATTTTTTTAAAATATAGTAATTATAAATATGTAATAAAATTTCATTTGGAGAAAAATATAATGATCTATTTTACCACAGTCAATAAACCAAAGATTATTAGGACATATGTTCCGAATATCATCAAAACATTTGATGTGAGCTTAATTGATTACATAATTGTATTAATCATGATAATAAATGAAATAAATGTATTAATATAGATGAATTATATTATTAGAAAATTAAATAAATTACCTTAGACTATTATTCATTAATATAAGGGATGTGTCACACACGGTTTTTTTTCTGTCTTTGTATTGATCCGGCCCATTCCCAGTTTTAACAAATGAATTTGTTTCTTTTATAACTCTTTTGTTTTTCATCATTTTTCACCCAATAAACTTCCCACTTATCCTATACTGATATATTAAAATTTATTTATCCTTTTGGACCCATTAGAAATTCATAAGCCAGGCGAATTTGGGTCACTTATTTAGGTATTGGGCCAGCCCATGGGCCCATTTCCTGTTTTAAAAATAATAATTTGTTTCATTTATATCGTTTTCATTTTTTAATCTTTTTCTGTGATTCCACCTCCCAACCGAAGACAATATCCCTATCCTCACCCCCAATATCGTTTTTACCACTTTGGAGCTCATATTGGTCGCGTATTAGGGAGAATGTTCTCTGGTTTCCTCAAAACGTCCAGAATTGAGAAGGTAAATTGTTTCACCCATAACTCATTTAATTCGTACTCTTTTGGCCACCAATTTTCTTTCCCGGGTTCGTCCAGATCTTAGAAGTATCTCCATGAATTTTCAAGCCATTACCTTCCCTCTAGGGTTGCAGATCTAATGGAATACGAAGAGTTTTCTAGGGTGAAAGGTGAGATTCCTTCTCCTTTCTCCTTCCTCTTCCCCCTCCTTTCATTATTTCATGGTTTTATATTGTACCCTAGTCTTGATAGACCTAGGGTTTTGTTATACCATGTTTTTTGATGGGTTTTATGTTTTTTTAGGTCTGGTATTTATAGTTTTAGGGTTTATAAACCTGCGGCAGGTGATTTCGGGTGTGCGTTTCAATTACGCCAAAGATTTGAGGTAGGATACCCCTTGCACAAGACTTTATTATTTAAGTTTCATCATTTTATTATATTTAACACCAGATATATATGTTTATTATTGTTTTTCATCCTTTGGATAATTTTATTGGTTTTCAAAGTGGTTGTTTAATCATTGGTTTATGAACGATAGTGTTGTTTTGTCATGAAAGTTCTCAACAAGTGTTTGTTTAAATGTTCCGTTATCTTTTGCAAATATTTTGTGAGGTTTATAATCTGTTCTATGGTATTTTTAACATGTTACAGTATCTTGAATGAAAATATGGCTTTCAATTGGTGTTTTATTCCTTTTCATGTACATAAAATAAATTGTTTTGTTTAAAAAGGGCATGTCATGTGTTCGGTAAATTGTCCGGTTGGCTTTTATGTGTGATGTGTGATTTAAAAGTTATTTGATTGGATTTATAAAGGAATTGGAAGAATTATAAATGGTATTTTTGGGTGCTTATATTTATTTCCAATTTGTATTTGTTTTTACAAACAAGTGGGTTTTGATTTACAACATATTTTGGCCCGAGTTGCCCAAAAATGGACCGTTTCACATCTTTATGAAAATGGTTGTGTTTTGCATATTTAACCTAAGTATTATAAGAGATTTATGAATGAGGTTTACTTCTATAAATGATGTTATACAGATCCTTAATAAAATTAAAATGCATACCTTCATCAAAGGTTAGTTTTGAGAAAATCTTTAAAGGCCCGTTTGGCATTTCCTAATGAAGGAGTGTTTTACTTGTATATAACAAGTTGTGAAATTGGGATTGTTTTATGGTCCATTAAATGATTTTATTAAATGTTTATTGGGATTCCAAATATGATTTGGTTTGTTTATGATGTGTTTTTATAATTTAAAGAGTGTTTTTGAAAGAGTTTTATGTGCAAATCCTCAATACACTTCATGAAATTGTTTTACCGAAATATTTATCGGTTTGTTGATTAATGTAAGAAATGTGAAGAATGATTATGGGATGTTTGTGTTTTTATGTTTTTGGAATGGAATGGGGATGTGAAATGTGTATTTGATAATATGTGTAACTTGATTGAGCACTAAAGGGAATCTCGGGTATCTAGGTGGGCGGACGTGTACTAGTATGCTAGTGATTCTGTGGGGGTTGGCCCCTGTTTCACGTAGAAAGTTTGACGATGACAACACTAACTAAACTATGATGATGTTGATGATTGGGGACCACTAGGTTAGGGGTATGTTCCCTACTAGTGGCTCGTGCATGAGAACGGATATTTATTATGGTTACTTTCACCGAGATACGAGGTACCTGGGGATCACAACTAACTAGTGCCTAGGGGTATTCCTGTGACTAGTGCTCATTGGCTATTTTGTACTCACCGTCGGTATACGGTGTGTTTGGTTGGTAAATTCAGTAGTATGTGTTATTTATTTGAATGTTAAAATTATTTAAAGCATCCCTATTGAAAACTATTTTCATTTTGAAGTTTCACCTCTTTGAAAATAATTGTTACTTGCATTTTTGTTTATTCAACATGCATGTTTTTGTCTGATAATTATAATAGCATGGAACCTCATTTGAAAACCATACTTTCAAATCTTCAATTTAAAACTATAAATCGATGTTTATTTTATTTTAAAGTAATGTTCATTGGGAATAGAATACCGGGCTAACCTACTGAGTTTTAATACTCACGCCTATAGTCTTCTTCTTTTGTTAGCCCTTGTGCAGGTTTCATCTTTAGTTCGATCACCTTGGGAGACTTTTTATCATTGTGTTGGAGAGTGACCAGAAGTGTCACATGGACTTATTTTTTCATCGGAATTGTTCATTTGAGTTGTTGGTTTTGTTCTAATTTTAGTTTCTTGTACAAATAATATTTAGTTCAATTTTTATATAAATTCATTTTGGGATGTCCGTTTATTTCCGCTGTTTGTTTGATTGTTTATATATGGGCGAAATCGTTCCCTTGTGTACTCTATTGATTCCCTTGGTGCTTGTCACCATCCCGGGAGGATCGGGAACGCCTCTCGGGACTTGTCGCGGGCTGGCCTGGGTGACCGGTTCAGGGTCGACTCGGGCTGGTTCGTGACAGGTTGCATGTGATGTGTCAAACTCAATGTAAGTGACACTAATAATTAAATATTATTTAAAATTATTTAAAGATTTATTTTCCTAATCAAAGTTATAATGTCCATATTCATAAAATTATTTTTTGGATGTAACATAATCTAAATTAATTATCTGTAAAATATATTTTATAAAAAAATTAATTTATTTAAAAGGATTACATAAAATGAATATTTTTATATATTTTATAGCTTTTGTTTTGAAAATAAATAATGATATAATTAACTATTTTAATATATATGATATCAATGTTATTCAAAAAATTGTAACTATTATTTGATGAATGTATTCATATAGATTATTTTTTATTTTCTTAAATAAATAACCAATCATCCCTTTATTCATGGAATTTTTGAAATTGTTGTGAAAGGGAATAGATATTTCAAAATCAGGAAAAAATTTCTTATGGGGGATAAAGAATATTTTTATTATTATATTGGTGAAAAATACAGAACATTTTATTTTATTATTTTGATATATTTCCTGGAAATTTTTAAGTTGATCTATTATATTATAAAAAAAATGTTAGTTCTATAGTGAAACAAGGGAGATTGGGCCTGTTACAGCCCTCCAACACATGGTAAAATTATGTTCCCTAAAGGAATTATTCTGGATTTACAAATGATTAGTTATTCTACATATAAGGTTTTTAGGATAAGGATATCACAAAATACCTATTAGTAATTTTGTTCTTTCAATGCATCTTCTGAAAATCATATTATTATATGTTGTACGATTAATATATTGCTTTCAAAGGAATGAACATAATAATTCATAATGTTGAAAACTATAACATCGTAAAATAGTCATGTTGTGTTTTTCCTGATATCATAAATACATTTATATATTTTATTATTCCATTAGAATTTATTATAAAGTTTTTTATTGATGTTTTTTGGTAGATTATATTATTTCTAATGAAATAAAATTTTTATTTTGTACCCCATGTTTATTTTGATATGGATAAATTTTATATTGTATTCATAGATGAATGAGCTTATATATTTCATTTTATGTCTCATACTAAGGTTTATTTCTCAACTAATGTTTCCTAAAAATCATAAAATTTTATATAGGATTAGAGAAAAGTGTGGGTTCATGTTGAAAATTTTGATGTTAAGTTATAAAAATAAAACATTAAATAACATATTTTTTAGCGAAAATATTTACAATGTGAAGGATTTCATTTTTTGTGGATATATTTATTTAAATAATGGTGATGACATAATTATCAAAAATACTAAATGATAATTATCATTAAATAAAAGAAAATAAATTATTGACATCAAACCCAGTATTGTGTAATTATTAAGGGTGGGTCCTTACTGACTACACCACAATATAATGACCCTCTCTAACGCTATGCTGCTAATGGTAAAATGGAGAGGCATGTTTCATACTATTTGAAATGGATTACCATATAATAAAACCATGAATTTTAAAAACATATTAAAAAATGTGAACTCTACCAAACCGTACATCAGTATTTTAAAAAAAAGTAGTTTATATCTCTATAACATCACCACAGTCTTTACAGTATTGAGAGGAAAACCCCCTTATAGTTATATACCACATCACCAAAAACTATAGTGTTGTCAATCCCTTACAAAAAAATTAGTTCCTTTCAGGTGCAACTGAATTCCTCTATGACTATATGTCGCTAAACCAATGGCTATGGGAATTTAGTACATCATCATATCACGTAAGGAGTATGCCTCTTCAATCTGACAACAGCACAACAACAATGATGTAGAGTTTATTCCATTTACATAGAGTGATATTTCTAAAAAAACATCTCAACTCCATGGCTGATCAAAAACTTATAGGGATTGAAGTACAAAATTTATTGAATCCTCAATGACATCCTCCAAAATTCTAGGCCCCCATTCCATAATGATCTAATAAAGGTTAACCATGGAAACCATAACATCTAGCACCATTACATGTTGATTCTAGAGATCATTAAAATACAAATCTAACCTCTAATATTCAAATATAATTCATATAAACTACATTAAAAACAAAATACCAAATATTAATAAAATAGGAATTTTTTGACCATTGAATCCAAAATATTTTCCATACAATTGGAAACATTCCACTAAATCATGGATTTAGTTTTTGGAAATTAAAATTCAAAATTCCATTACATATTTTATAATCATGATTTTTATAATTGTTTACGTCACTTAGTACAGTACTATATAATTGTAGGAAACCCAATTCATAACAATAGTGAGGTCAAACACTTTGTAAAGGATTATGTACAATGAAATCTATCGTCAAATAAAAAAGGAATGAATAGTTGGAGGGGGGATAATAAAATAATATATTATAACAAATAAAATTAATATATAATACATCCCAAAATAACATAACTATGTAATTTATCATACATATAACAATAAATAATTTCATAGTGGTGAAATGCATTATATCTGATATCATCAATATTCAATTAAAGCATCATGCTGAGGAATATTATAAAAACAGTTAATGTTTACACTAAATACACAAGATAATTTGTCTATTGAGACCTACCAATGCATAGTGGGGCTATATAATTCCAAGAACCTCCGATATCTAATTTATTAAAGTGTATCATACCTATAAATTACTAGATACAAAATATAATACATATGTATAATTCTTTAGTAGTCAATTAATATCTATTATGAAACAAAAAGAATACTAATTGTTAATATTTTCCCAATTAATAAATTTTAAATATTTCATGGTTGGAACCCTTATAACTAACACTATATAGAGTAAAGTGTATATTTCTAATTAAATTATAGATAAAATGTAAAATTTGTGTTTTTGGTAAAGAATATTTATAATAATTTAATGAATATAGAAATTAAGAAGAAAATAATGTCAATATAAAAATGAATATTAAAATAAAACATAACCCTTATAAACATGTTGAGGTATATACTATATCTAATTAATATTATTTTTATGATAATACTTGAATAAAACCTCTAAAAATATATATCTATTATTGGGTGGATGTAATAATTGTTCTCAAAGGATTAAAAAACTTTTATAAAGACTTTGTAATATTTTTGTAAACAAAAAAATTTATTCAATTTTAAAATTCAATTTATAGGGTCTAAATATTAAATTTTTTAAAAAAATGACGTTAAATTTACTAAATTTATAGTTGTAATTAAACTATAAACAAATGGAATGAAATTATGTTATTTATTCTCCTAAAACATGAACCATTATTTTTAAAACCAAACAAATCATATAAAAATGAAGAAAATCATTTATATTTTACTACAATTGAATAATAAAAAATAATATTCCTAAAAAGTAATGGACATAAAATTTAGAAAACACATTCATGTGAATAATTATAAGACTGAGATTATTTTCAAATTTATGTAAATAAAATAAAAAATGATACGTGTTGAAAATAAAAAAAATTATTATTATTATCAATTTCAATAAATTAAAATATATTGAAAATGATATAAGGTGGCAATTTTTTAGTGTTAATAGAAATATTATAAAATTATTAATAATATGGATAATGTGGGAAAAGATTCATCACTATAGGGATGACATAAGTTCAAGTCCACATAAAAATAATTTTTTGGTTGAATTGTGAATGAAATAGATGATAAATTTCAAGAAGACTTGTAAACCCCAAAAATTAAAATAATATTTAAAATTAGTTTGGTTGCAAGAAAATAAACCTAGATGAATTATTTTTATATTTAATGGTCATAAAAAATGAATAAAAATTATGTTAACAATAAACCTTTTAACTTATGTAATAAATTGATGTACACCAAATGATGAAACATAAATCATTGTGAAAAGAATAGTAAAAAAGTTATTAACTATTTAATAATTTAATTGGTTATTTTTTAAACCATAACAACAAATTGGTTTATAATAAGAATCATGTCTCATGAAAATGATGTTGTTATAGTGAACCCATATCTTAAGTATTAAATTTCATTTCATGTTCATCTAACATCCTAAATAACAAAACTATGATCCATAAAAACATTTCTACGAACCATTTGATAGATATTTCTTTATTTTTCCACTTGTTATAATATTTTATTCCATTATTGTGCAGTTTTTACTTTCATTGTCCACTTTTTTTCTCATCTATTTTCTATAAACAAATTTGGTACATCGACCTGGGTGAAAGTAGTTATAAAATAGTTTCTTCATAAATTAATTTATAAAGATTTATATTATTTATCATTATTGAGTCATAATATTTAAATAGTTTAAAATGATTTCAAAAATAGTTTGAGGGTAAAAAATGCATCATTTAATCGTGTTTTAAGATTTTAATTTCACAATGATATTTTATTGATAATATTAATTTCATTATTCCCAATTTATATTACTGCATTCCTAATAATATAATACTTATAACCTCTTCCATTAAAATCATCTTATAAAACACTCCATAAGAAATATTATATATGTATCTTGGAGAAACAGAAGCCCTTAATACATCAAAATTAATGTTGATTGGGGATTTCATTGATTTTCGTGAATTTAATAAGCTTTTAGTTGGTGGAGATGTAGTGTCATTCATTTTTACATTTATAGGTGAGAGGGTTATATTTTTTTATAGATTTTAATTTCATAGTATAAAAAGAAAATGATTAATCTCTGAATTTGGATTAAAAATATAAAATTTTAGAATAATGGACAATTTATTATAGATCAATCCATAATCATCCCATTTAAGGATAACATTTTATAATATTTTGATAGTTAGTCTATTGATATAACTCTTTCACCATATTTTCACTTCTATTGTATTTAGTAATTTTTACATAGTTAAAATATTTTTATGATAAAAAAATAAAATTATCCATATACATAATTGAATATTCTCATTTCAAATATAACCCAATTTTATTGAATTCAATTTTTTCTACTTGATAAATATTACTTTAATTTAACTAAAAATATCCAAATTTTAATTAATTAAAAATTATTTTTTTAAAACTCTAAAATAAATAATTAAATTATTATTTTGATATTATAAATACAAAAAATGATATTAATTTTTCATAATTAATTAAAGGTTGATTTTAGAAATTTTACATTTAAATAGAGATATTAAATGTAATAAAAAACATTTTTATAAGAATAGTAATTCTTAACCACTATATGTTATTGATTTTATTTAATATAAATTTCAAATTAAATGAGTTTTAATATATTTACTTCTAAATTGAATTATGTTATAAAAATAATAATTTAAAATGGTTCAATTTAATTAATTTAGATGAAAATCCATAATATATACAAAAAACAATTTTTAAAAAATAATCCTTTGAAATTGTTAGATTTTAGTCATATCCATTATTTATATAAATTTTTTCTATTAGATTTATTCAATTAATAGGTATTATATTTCATAAATTTTCTATTTTGAAAAAGAAATATCCAAAATAAAACATTTTTATTATCATATTTTTAAAAAAGTAGTTTACTTTGAATGTAATTTTTTATGTTATTTCCAATTTCATTCTCATAATATTTTAAAAATTATATTGATTTTTATAATATATCATGGTGATTTATTTCATTGTTTCATATGATATACATTCTTCATAGTATTATTTTCTAAAGGGAAACACATAGTAAAATATTAGGTTGTTATAGTTTCATTAAAATGTATATTGTTGTTTTCTATTGGTAAGTTGTATTTCCGTTTACAGTGTCCAATGATATTAGTTTTTGTGGTTTTTTGGTGGGTATAGTGTGTTGTTTATACTATGGTAAATGTTGAGGGTGATTATATTTAATGTTAAGGCTGGTTTAGTATGGTTGATTTCTGTTGGATGGAATGATGTTGTGTTTTTTGTAGTATATATTGTTATTAGAGAGGATGGTGTCTTATGCATGATATTTTTTCAATAATGTGAATTTATTATAAAATAATATGAATATATGAGCATATAAATAAAATAAAAATGTGATTAGGAGTTAACAGTATACACGAATTAATAAACTATTATTACGATATATGATGTGTCATAAGTTGGAAAATAATTTTAGAATGATATGTTTATATTAAATTAAGAAAAATGAATTAAAATGATAATGATTGAAATAAATAATATATTAATTAATTTATGATTTTTATTAATTGTAAATCCAGAAATAAATTATGATTTGATAACAAGGGATGTTGATGTATTTGTGTGGTTGTTTAGTAGTGTTGGTGTTAGAATATATTTTATGATATATTGATGGTAGTGGTTTCTATGGGGGGTAAGGGATGATATAGTGGGACATATAGGTTGTTATTGTATTATATTTAAATATGAACGTTATAATTTGGAATGTGTGTTCAATTATGTTTTACCTATATTTTATATTTATCTCATACACAGCACCACTCAAGCCAGATATCTCAATCGATCTTGTTACGGGGAAATGGTTTTATAGTGTTTTCCACATGATCCATGTTATGAAGGTAATAAATATTTTTCTTCTTCCACTTCCCCAATAACTATTATAGACTTGTTATAAGCTATAATTGATGGTATTATGAAAAAGAATCATTGATTTGTGGTAATGATGTGATAGTTTCGTCATGCATCATTATAGAAATTCATTGTAAGAAAACGATATGATATTTACACACTTCATTTTCATTTCACCCTATTATTTTCATAGAGATGTGTGTAACTATGTTTTCTTGGTATGTTATGGGTCATATTTTCTTGGTATACATTTTTTTTGTGGTTTTGTTATGAATTAGATGGTTTTGGATATGTTTTTATTGTTGCGATGTGGAATGAGGATTATAGATCTTTATATATGGAAGGGATATGCTCGCATGGACACTTTTAATCACATTGTGAGAGAGTCTAGATCAATAGGTAATTTATTGTTTCATATCATCTTTTATATTATTTTAGTACTATATTACTATGTGTGACTTTTATATAGTGTGACTGAGAAATAGTAATGTTTTTCTGTGGCTGCTCAATTATAGTTGATGAATATTTTGGAATCTCGTTCACTAAGGAATTATAATTAATCATCCATATTTTCATTAGAGATTTTGGGTATTATTCTACTTAGTATATATTTATGATGACCTTTAAATATGTGTGTGTATGTTTCTGTATCTTTTTCATGGTTTATGGTGAAGGTTTTGTGATCGAGTAATACCTTGTTATTTAGTGGGGATCATTGCTGGTTCTTTTAGGCTACCTTATGTGTAGATTATTAGTATTTTATTTTATTGATATATTTTTGAATGAAATTGAAAATTTCTATAGAATTGGTTTTTTAGATAACATAGATAATTGAATTGATTTATCTACTTTTTTATTAGGCTATATGTATGACATATTATGCAATTCTAATAATTGATCACATATCTAGGTTATTAATATTAATTTATATGAATTTATAAATATATTTTAAATATTTATATCTGATTAAATTATATCTAATAAGATGTTATATTCTCTATTATATTCTCATTATATATACAAAAAACAAATTAAGATGATAAGTCCTTATTTAAATAATATCTATAAGTAAATTTGAATAAATATTTCATGATTTCTAAATGGAACATAATAAATTAAATTAGAAAATTACATAGATAAAAAAATAAATAAAAATAATTTGATGTTTTAATATTATTCATTATGATATTTAATAGGGACTTTTAACCCAATGATAACAATAAAGAATTAAAATGATAGATATATGATACAAATTTTTTATAGTAATTCAATTGACCATTTTTAGAGTAGTAAGGTTTTAATAGAAACATATAGTCATTACTGATCAGTTGTAGTACTCATTATGAGATGTTTTTATATCATCCTTGATAATATAGGATAAGATATTAATTACAATTTTATATTAGAAAATATATATTTACATTTATGTGAAATTTGTTTTGTTTTGGTAAATTATATTTAAATTTAATTTACTATTTTATAAAAAATGACTATTTATATAGGAATTATAGTTATAATATTTGAAATTATTTTATTAGATAATGTTATAAGAATATGTTTTTTAAAAGAAAAATTATAAATATCAAAAGTAGGAGGCTGGTGGATTCATGTATTCAACAACTATAAATACCAATAGTTTTGTAGGTATTACTTCATGTCATTCCTGATTATCATATTCACAAAGTACTAAAACAGAATATCATGAGCGCTTAAAAATTATCTATGTTTGTCATTTAATCATTACTATTAAACCATGGAATGCTTTCCATATGGAATCATCTCAATAATTAATCTTCCCTCCCATTGTGAAATTACAATATCATGTATAACATTATTATTCATATTTGTTCAACATGGAATATGAACCATTTCACATTGGTTATTTATTTCATATCGAATGATAATATTCATCAATGAGTGAAGTAAAAACCTAGATTCAATGTAAAAGTTTTTTTTAATTATTTATCATTTATTGTTAGTCAGTATTCAATATGACATACTTTTTTTCATTTTACCTTATCTTGAAATTTAACCTTATGGGATCAAATGATTAACTTGATGTGGGACTCACCCCTAACTAATTAATTATATGAAATTTTAGATTTTATTTGGAATAACATATATTTGAATTAGATATGGCTAGAAATGGTAATTCAATATTGTAATTGAATTAATATGATGTCACTATATTAATCCTAATTTGTAAATTGGATTATTTTATTAAGAAAACTCTTAAATTAATTTTAGAAACTCATGTTTCACCTTCTAGGGATGTAACATGATTCTGTAATTCAGAAACAACTATGTTTTTTACCATTATAATCATATATATCAGATAATCATTGTACATAAATATATATTATTAATCCTTTTGAAATTAAATCGCATTTTATATTTTTTCTTCAAATTTTTTATTTATATGTTACTCTTAATTTTTAAAAAATTCTTTATAATATTTTTTATCCTAAATTTATCCATTAAATTATTGTAATAGAATAATTAGTAAAAAAATATTGACCAATGAAAATTAATGAATGATTATGATTTAATTTGTATTTTGAAATATCTTTTTTATTTATTATTTGAATATTATTATGACGATGAAATGTGTTACTATTTTATAATATATTTCAAAAATTATATATACATTTCATGTCTAAGTATATATGTTTTCCAATGCTTGAAAAATAAAAATTGGATGTGAGAATTCTTATCAATTGAAATTAAAAAACAATATCATGAATGAAATTCAAAATTATATATCTAATTAATGATAATTAAATATATAATATATTGTAGGGTAGATAAATTCAATGGTTTTAATATTTTATAAAATGATATTAGTGATATGTTATTGTGTTAAGTTTTTGTATAAGAATGAATGTAAAAAAATTACATTAAAATTCACATTAGAAAAGATGTTATATTTTCAATGATAAAAACAATATGAAATAGGGATATAAGCGACAACAAACATAGTAATGATCAAAATAATACTGTAAAATATCACTTTTATCCCTTATTATATATATATTTACTGATTTTCCATCATTTTTTCTATAATAAGAACTCACTATACCTTTTAAAAAATCAAGATTATTGATTCCTAGTCATTTTAGACTATATTACTTCTCACAAAATCATTATACAAATATTTTAGTTTTTCATTGTATGATTTACTAATGATTCATTGAGAAGGATATCCAGAAGTGAATATTCTATTATGAAACATATATATCATAAACTTAACTATTTACATTCTTAATTTTCATCTATTGATTCTCTTGAAACTATTTTATAACATTATTAACATGGATTTATATTCAATATAATCCAAAAATAAGATTACTAAAATTATATATATATATATATATATATTGTTTTATACACAATCCATATTTGTAGTACATTTTTTAGGTTTCTTCAACAATCTACAATATCAATTCAATTGTATTTTATGTCCAAGTTGATAATATAGAAGAAAATTACATTGGTATTGAATATTTAATCTATATTAATGTTATTATAATATATAAATTATATTTATACTGTTATTTTTATTAATTTGTAATAATCATTCCTTTTCATCCTTTATAAATTATTATTTCCCATTAATCTATTGAACTTATTTTGTTCATTAATAACATCAAAGATAAAACTTCACTGTTTTAGAGATTTGGAAACTATTAGAAAAGGATCATTTATTCATTCCATTTTTCTTAATATATTTTGAATGTACATATCAAACAACCAGAGAGTGTCTGATTATGAAAAATTAATACAATAAATAATAAATTAATATAAATTAAAATTATCATTAAACATGAAAATTGTTATTTGGAAATTAGAAATAAAGAGAATTTTAATATTCAATATGTATAAAATGTCAGAGGATAGTCATGACATGATTATTTGGGGTTTACATAAAACCATTTCAATGAACATTTTAATTTATTTCTCTCAATTTTTTCTCTAAAATACATTCAATGATATTTATTCTCATATAAAAATATGGATATCAATATTATATATTTTTTATTCTTTTTTCTCTAAATAGAGAATTAGTTTACTGAATATTTTAAAAAAATACTTTTCAGAGGTTATTTTTTGTGATTATTATTCTCTAATGAAATGCATGCTTCAATTTGTTTTATTCATGTTATGGTTCTTGAAAATTATAGATAATTCTGAGTGGGAACATAGTATTGCCTCCAAATACAATTTTTAATGATTTATCCTTCGGAGGTTATATAATTTAATTAAAAAATAGTATATTCTATTGTAAGATTGATTTCTATGGGTGATAATGAAAATGATATCTCAGTGAAACATTTAAGTAATATTTAAAATCAATAATGGTAATAATTTTTTTTGGGAGATAATAAGTAATTTTATGATTCAATTTATTTTATTCAACTTATAAATGAAAAACATTTATTTTTATGAAAAATCATTTTGATGTGTTTCACATCATTCCCATGAAATATTTGTAAATATTCTACTACTGATATAAACTGATAAGAGTTTTTTATGGAATAGAATGCGCAAAGATGTTATTAACATTAGTGATTATGACATTTTGGGGGTTTAAAAATTATCCTTTAACAAGAAAATAATTTATTTGACATTCAATTATTTCATGCTCTAATGTTTTTTCTTTGATTTTTATAACCCTTACTAATATTTATATTATCATATCATATTTATATATTATTTTATAGAGATTATGGATTTATAGGAATGATATGTATGTTAAAATTAAATGATTTTTTATGATTCTATCAAGTGTATCTTTTAAGACGTTTTATTCATATAAAAATTATCTGTTTTGGGGAAAATGTGTGCATGTATTTATTTATTTATTTTATTAATTTGAACAACCCTAAAACATTAAGGTCATGAAAATTTTCGGTTTTTTATTCTTTTATAAAAACATATAATTATGGTATTTTATTTGGAAGAGTCCTTTAAGTTAGAATCATTATAGTCATTAGATAACATTAAGGGTTATTATGTTTTCAGAAGTGTATTATTTAATAGTTGTAGATACCATCATCAATAAATATTTTTTTGAGTGGTCATAAAATAAAATTCATAAATAAATTTTTAAGTCCATTTCTTATTGTTTTTTGAGGTTAGTAAGTAAATTTTGGGAGGCTATTATAAGATATTTTTAAGATGAACAAATAAACAAGGTATATATAAACATTAGGATTTTATTTATATTTGTTAATGATGTAATTTTAGATATTTCAGACAAAATATTAATTATTTTTTTTGATTATATGTTGTGTAATATATATATAATTTTTCATTTAATAGTGATTTAGTGAAAATTTAATTATAGTTATATTGTAAGAATATTTTTTATAACACACATGATTATGGAATATAAAAAATTATTATATACTATGTTATTTTATTCGATTTTGATTACAATTATTTTAAAGAGATACTTAAATATTTTAATCATGAAAAAGAAATGTGGTCCCAACATTTTGGATTATAATTTATTCAAAAGTATAAATATAATTTCAAGAGTTTTGTGTATATGGGTTGGATTAATTTGTGATGAATACAAAGATGAATATTAAGGCAACCTATAGTTATAAAAATCATTATATGTGTAAAATAAATAATAAATAAAATTATTTAATAAATATATAAGATAGAATATCATTTGATTTTATTTTAATATGATTGTTGTCTACACCCTCCAAATTAGAATCGATTAATTTTTTTGATTGAATATATATCCAAAAATATGTATAATTGTTTCTATAATAAGTAGGAAGAATAATCAAGTATACATGGATAATAATTAGCTAGGACATCTGGATCACATTACCACTAAGAAGTCATGTGATAAAACTTCCCTACATAGGTCACACAGACAGGTCATCTGCATCAAAATAGATATTCATGATCACATAAATCCACTCTGACATGACCTCTTATTCTTGAAAAAGAATCTATATTGGCATTATGGTTCATGTGAAGGTTTTCTGATGGTCTCCATTGATCGTGAAACATATCTGGTGAAAAGACCTGGAAATCACTTAAATCTCTTCATAAAATAATGCTAAAAAATTCAAAAGCCTAGTTCGGTCGAAGTTACATTGTTTTTCGTTATAATGATTTATGTGCCCTGAGTAATCACCATTGATCATGAATATTTCATCGGTAATTACATCATGATATTGATAAGGCGCTCTTAGAATCCAATATGATATTCAAAAGGTCATAAGAAAAGTCCTCATTGATAATGAAAAAGTATCTTTATTGGGTCTTCATGTATCATGAAGACCCCAAGACATGCCAGTCCAATCTCATGGAGGTCCATCGACATTTCGAATTCATTGTGCCAAAAATACATAAAAAAATAGACAATATCCATGACAGTTTTCACACTCTATTGTTATATCTATTATACATCATGAAATTCCTAGATGAAAAAACATTTCGAAAATTCCAAATGTATTTTAAAATAATTAATAAAACATGGAAAGGATAAAATCATCATTCAACGAATTGTGATGATGTTATTTAGGCATATAGTTAATGCAGAACTTGTGATCACCTCATTGAAGATTTGAAGGTCCATTAGTAAGAGATCCTTATCTCATGAATGGATTACAACAATTTAACATAATCTTGTGCACAGATTTTGAAAAAAAATTGTGTTTTTAATTGAATCAAATAATCCAACTTGATATCGTGAATATCCTCTAAAAATTCTATTTCATCTCATGAAGGGAAATGGTAAAATCATTACTGACCACATGAAATCATCGTTGATAAGAGTATTGATCTCGTGATGCCTCTGAAACATGTCATTCTGATCTTGTGAAGTCTATATAATATGTCGTCATGATCAATAGATATCCATTACAAATTTTTGGGGTCCAATAAAAATGTTAATGGATAAGTGTTCTCAGGGTCTGAGTTTATCATGAAATATGGTAAAAATTTAATGGATGATATATACTAGGATAGTTATAATTTCATAATGTGATACACCATACAAAAAATCTTGACCATATATTTGATACATGTTTTATGCAAGGATATATAATAAATATGAGGTAAAGGACAATAAATTCATCCCCCTCATTACAATAAATTTTTACAGGGATCATATAAAATAGACAATAATCAAATCAGAGACCATAATTATCAGAGTAGAAATAATCAAAATCACAAGGTTCTTCTACCAGGTAATACAATGGGAAAGACATAAGGGATTACACATCATGTATACGCATTTCCCATGATCACCCTAATGATCATTGTATGGAAAACCGATGCAATATCCAGATTATGAGAAGGGTCTTCTATGTGTCTACGTATTCAATCAAAACATCAGTAGTAAAATAACATAAATAATTAAGGTATATATGAAATAAAGGAAGGAAAATATGGGATAATTACAGAATATGGATAATTTGATCTTTGTATAATGGAATCACCTACTTCATATGACCTATCTAGATCATGTGAAAATATTTTTACATGTCACACTTTATCACCCAACACCCATGGACATGTCGGGATCGGTCATGGGAATTCCAGCTAACATATTATCCAAGTCATGTGAATTCCTCTAGACATGCCATCCATATCATGTGATAGCCTCCTAACATGTCATCCATGATCATAAGAAACCCCTGCACGATAAATAACCCACACATATCGACCAAGTCGTGTGATGTATAAGGACTCAGCCTTAAAACATTACATAATCTTGAATTAAATGAATAATTCACATTAAGGATCTTTTCAGGTTCAGAGTTTTAGAGAATTATGAAATAACTATTACATCTCAAAATATTACAAAGTAGGCACTTCTACTAAGTTTCCATAAAATAAAAACTCTTAAAAATAAAGATGTCTAGTTCCATGTTTTAGATATCATGTCTTTCCTTGATCACATCATTTACCCAATTCATCTTTATGTCCTGTAGAAAACATTTCAAAAACATGGGATGAGCACAAAAAGCCCAGTAAAGGATACCCAAAGAAGGAAATTTGTTATTTTTTCAAAACAAAAAGTAAACCATGAATACATTATCAATGAAATACCTTTCACCTTTATGAAGTAGTAAATACACTTCACTGAATAAAATATCAATATCTATCCTTTGTAACCAAAACATTAACATAAAACCCATATAGATAACACATAACATATAAAGGTTACTTGGGACATAAACATACTTAAATGGAATAACCATAAGGTCAACTTCCACACATTTCACTAAATGGAATAGCCATATGGCCGACTACCATAGCCAATGCATTAGAGGTTATAATGTAACCACCAGTCCTAGTATTCACGGAACCACCTGTCAAATTGTTTATCACATAACCACCCGTAAAATGTCCAACTACCATTATAAAATCATAACACATAAAACAATTATAAAGAAAAGAAAACATTTTGACATTTAAATAACAATATATCACTTAAATATATTGACATAAAAAATCCATTATCAAAACCATTTTCAATACCAAAATACATAAAAGAGTATATGTTATTAATTTACTTTTAAAAACATTACGGCTTGTTGAGGAAGCCAAAGATCAAATAATACTCGCGGCGGTGGAAAGGTCATTGTCACTGCGTATCTTGAAAAGAAACATACTTTTTGTCATTTAGTAAAATGCTTCGTATAAAAAAGATTTATTTTGATTAAAATTAAAATTAAAAGGGGTTTATACACTGTATAAAAGAAAGTTGTGTATAAAATAAAATATACCTCAATGAAAGATGACTGAGACGATGTCCCTTAAAAAGTTGTTATCATTAGATTAAGGATAAATCAATTACATAATTATATATAAAAAATATTAATACAACCAATATAAGAGGATATTATGTGTAAAACAATCAGAGGTCATCCACACATAAACATAGTATGACATAATCACGAATTATAGGCTTAACCCAAATAATTGAAATTGGGTTAAGAATTTCCCTTACAGAAATTCGACATCCTAACGGCGTCACTTTAAAATTCAAAAAATGAGTCGATGAGAGATAAAAAGGGTATCTAATCACTTGGACATGTAATTTATAGCAATAAGGATGTATAAGAACATGTACCAACATAAGAATATGTAAATTAAAATATATAACAAAAAGAAGTATTTTAAAAAAGAGGAGGGTGAAAGGTTCCCTTACCGATTAGGGTAACATTCGAAATGTACACCCCATGAAAGAAGGGCTATACAATGATGATGTAGATACACATAAAAAAATTATATTACACAAAGATTATAATAATGGGCAGAACATATACCACTCAATGGAAATAATGTAAAATTTAGCATAAATCTCACAAGAATAAAAGTGAGATGAAAAATCCCTTAGGAAAACTCGGCAGCCAACAACACCACCTAGAATTTTCAAAAATGGATTTATTAGATCAAATAGGGTCTCTCATAATATTAACATAAAAATTACAGTGTGAGTAATATTAAATAACATCCCCAAACATAAGAAATATGAGCTTTAAAAAATGACATAAAAGAGAGTCCATAAAAATAAAGATAAAGGTATGATCCCTTACCTCATGTCCGACTTGTCTTGTTCATTTCTTTATATTCTTGAATAATAAACTAGAGTTAATTTATAATTTCATAAGAACCTTTTACATGTTCATTATTACTTTTATATCCCTTATTACCATGTTATGAACATTTTGTAATTATTTAAGTTAATAACAGTCGTTTTGTCGATCATTGTAACTTGAGTGCAAAATAAACTTCTTATAATTACAAGTTGTTCATGTGGTAAAATATCCATTATACACATAAATATATTCATGATTTAGATATCATATATATCATATATATCCAGTATATAATTGAATTTATAATATTACATAACATTTAAAGGTAAGAAATGAAATGCACCGTTCATGGAGATGAAAAGTCGTACGTACGCATGAACACTGCATTCATTTCTATTTCATATTTAATGGAATTTAAACTAAATAAAATATATATATATATATAATAATTATAGTATAATATATATGTTATGTAGGTCACATAAGTTCATTTTTTTAATTCTTTATATATTTCATGTATTTCATGAACGAGTCATATCACATGAGAGGGTGGTAGTCCACACTTCCTCAAATGAAATTATCGCATTTGCACAACATTCAAAGAAAAAAGGTATGTTTTAAATGCAAAATACAGAAGAATAGATAAGAAATAAATAAAATATATTTCATAAATAAATATAATTCCATCATAATGTACACCATGAGAGGTGGTAGAAGAATATAGAACAATCATCGTTTCGTGAGGCAGTAATTCGTCATCTATGGAAACAGTTTATTCTTTAACCATTAGACGGAGGTGCGTGTAAGTGTATCTCAAATATTTCTCATAGAAACAACCTATTATTTTGAATAAACTGTATTTGTTACAAAATAAATGAATAGAAATTGTTTATGGGATGGAGAAGTACAATAATACAAAAAAAACATTAGGGAAGACTTTACCTTTAAATCGGGTAACTCCCCTTCGTTCGAACCAAAAGGGTTTCTGGAAAAGCTTTCTGACTAAGGGAAGGCTTCTAGTATGAATAAGGGGATATGTAGAGATAAAATGATTAGATTTTGGCCGAGCCCACGGCTTTAGAGGTTTGGGTAAAGAGGTAGAGGTGGGGGCCTTTTATAAGAAGGAGGAGGGGCACTCTTGGAAAGTTATGAAATGTTACTTTGTTATAAATTCTTTTTTCGGAAATTAAAGGTCCCAAAAGGATATATTTCAAGGATAAGGTGATAAGGTTTCGAAATACACCCATCCAATAAGTTTTTTACAAGTGTATTTCTTATATTTTACATTATCTTTTCATTTTATTTAAATCGTTCATTAATGATGTAATCTCTGCATCATCATGGTGTCATAAATAAATTAATTAATTTAATGTCTAAATATTATAGAAAAATACTATTATGTAGGAAATATTTTTAAATTTTCAATTAATATTTATAGTAAAAAAATTACTTTTATAACCCCAAGTAAAAATTGTTTTAGTAAAACAATACATGTTTGTGACATTTTTATTCTAACATTAAATAAAAATTTATTAATGTAATTTTCATACCCATGTGGCTCTATAGGGTCCCCAAGATGACCCATGGATTGTCTTGGTCGTCCATGACTCATCCATTAAGGTTAGGATATGATTGAAGGTCATTTTATATTATTATAACATCATCTTTACCTTAAATTGCACTAATTACCTTTAATCGCGATTAATAAAACTTAAAAGTTACTATTCACCAAGAAAATTATTTTAATTCCATTGAACCACATTTTACATCCTAATGACAACCATGTATTTAGGATTGTTTAAAATCAAATCAATAAAGTTGTAAAGTGTCATTTAAATGAAAAATCAGTTTTTTAACTACCACTTAGTGGTTTCACTATTAATCAAAAATTGAAGTTTTTCAAAAAAATACCAAAAATTCACCCTAAGATATATTTTATATTCTGAATTCAAAAATTATGTATACATTACAAAATTCAAACATATAAGTTTCATTAATTAATTAAATAATTAATTCCCGCTGTCAAAACAAATAGTGTGTTTTTAAGAAACAATATCTATTAAAAGATTGACACTGGTTTAAGTCCAATTTCAATGTCAAATTAATTCCAATGACCACCATTGGATTAAATGGTAAAAATATATTAAAATTTTAATCTAAAACAAATTCAAAATATGATCTAATCATATAAATAAATTATATTAAAAATATTTTTTCAATTAAAATAGAACATTTTTCACTTATTCCTTAAAAATGAACGTTATCAAAAAAATAACAAAAACATACAAAAAGTAAATTTTGATGTCCCGATTATAAAGAAGGATTTTATTTGGTCCAATATAACATATGAAATTGTCAAAATGTGTATTTAAAAAGGGGTCTCCATTAAAATACTGTTAATCGACCTTTTAAAGAATATTAGAATATTTAAGCTTAAAATTGGATTCATTCGCATTTTAACCCTCTAACATTTATAGTGTAAAAGAAAAAATATTTGAAAAACATATATAATCATTTTCTAGTCAGTTATGTTCATTCCTGCCATTACAACAACTAGGAGTTAACTACCATTTAAAATAATATTATTTTATTATTAGAGTGCAACGTTAGATTTCCACGAAACTCATTGTTGAGTACTGGGTACGCCATCGAGCATAGTGTTCACTTTAAATTATTATTAACATTTTATTCACAAATATGGATAAATATAAAAATGTAATATTTGTTATTTACATGGGATATTACATCCTTCCCCCCTTTTGGGAATTGCGTCCTGGAAATTTTAAATTTGGGCTTGGAAACTTCAATGAATGCCCCACATAGGAAAAGGAGTCAATTAAACTTTCACTTTAAAAGAAAGAAAGGGAGGTACAAAGGTCACCCAAGTTAACCCATACTAGGATCCCATGTAGGAAAACATGGACATGGAAGAGAAAAAAAAGGTTCATGTTCTGATGGAGAGTGATAAAAAACATGATAAGGAGAAAGTTAACCACAAGAAAATCACAAATCGGTGATGGGTTAAACGGTATTTGATTCCCTAGTATGAAACGTTAAAGGAAAACATTTTTGTTTTATGTTACTTTTCATTGAGGAATTTATTTATGAGATTAACTAAATCATAAGGAAACAAACTTACTTGTCGTGTAGACACTCATATCCTACTAGATTTCTTACACAAACTCATATTTTCTCCAAAAGATGATTATTTAGGATGACTTGCTCACATTAAGGGAGCTATAATCAACATTTAAAGAATCACCTAATCCAAAAAAGAGAACTATATATTTCCCATGTCTTTAGACCATAACAAAAACCAAAATTGGTAGAACAGGATCAGATAACCCACAAAAGGATAATCCTTTGTAAAAAAGAAAATCTATTCTTAATCTCCAAAATTTGTCCAACAAAACCCAATGTTCAACGAAGACCATTCGATAAACCATTTGTCCATAAAATTCATCAAAGTAAACCAAAATAAGATTGAAACCCAAATATTTGAAGGATTTAATCACATAGTCTTCCACGGTTAAAATTAACATTTATCTCCAAATAACATCAGTTTCTCTTAAAGTCTCATACTAAAAAGTAATTAGCCTAATAATATATCTTCCATGATAGGTCAATATTTTCCTAGATAACCCAAAATATACTTATCATTGATTCATAAAATTATATAACTAAAAATAATTTTTCATACTAACCAGGGACATCACGTAGTCTAGTGGTAGGTGATTAATACCAGTCGCACTATGGATGTGGGTTCAATTCCCACAGCTTCGTCCAACGCGACGGGTTGTCACGCGGTCTGCGTGTTGTCCTTTTTCCAAAACTATATAATTTTATAAAATTCCTCAAAAAGAGATAAAATATTAAAAAATAACCATAACATAATTTAACATCAATTTTATCTCATGAATTTCTTTTTCCATCATATAGTAACCCATAATTACCTCAAAAGTAAGGATAATATAAACCCTAATGGTTACCATTATAATTAATACCTGATCTTCTACATCAAGTTGTTTCTCTCGTACATGATGCATCAGAGAACTCACCAAGGATCAAGTGGTTAATCATGACTCCTTGATAGTTGTTTTAGAATAACCATGAGATTCCTCATTGAATCCCACATTTCATCCAGTCTCTTAATCATAGAACCACCACAGTTTCCATCAAATCCATTGTCACTTTGGTGCCTGCTAAATCCATCCCTTTATTAAAACCAAAAATTTCAGTGTGAGTATATAAACAAAATTATCTTGTACTAATGAGGAAGTTAAACACTAAGATATACTTACTCATTCAATGTATCTAAAACTATGACTCTTTCTGAAATCCGTACCATTATGGTAATGTCACTTATGCTTAAAAAAATACCCTAACCTCTAAAGTTATCTAAAACGGACTCTAATACCAACTATAAGGACCCGGCCTTAAACATAACTTCATGTTGAATTAAATGAATAATTCACATTAAGGATATTTTCAGGTTTAGAGTTTTAGAGAATTAAGACATAACTATTACATCTCAAAAGATTACATAGTAGAAAATTCAACTATGTTTCCAAAAAATTAAAACTCTTAAAATGAAACATGTCTAGTTCAATGTTTTAGATAACATGTCTTTCTTTGATCCCATCCTTGACCCTATTCATCATTCAGTACTGTGGAAAACATTTCAAAAACTTGGGGTGAGAATAAAAATCCCAGTAAATGATACACAAAGAAGGAAAACTGTTAGTTTTTCAAAACAACAAGTAAACCATGAATACTTTATCAAAGTAATACTTTTCACCTTTATGAAGTAGTAAATACTCTTCACTAAATAAAATATCACTACTTATCCATTGTAACCAAAAGATTACCATAAAACCCATATAAATAACACATAATTTATAAAGGTAACATGGGTCATAAACATACTTAAATGGAATAACCATACGCCCGACATCCACACATATCACTAAATGGAATAGCCATACGACCGAATTTCATACCCAATGAATTAGAGGTTATAACGTAACCGCCCATCCAGGTATTCATAGCACCACCCGTTATATGGTTTATCATGTAACCACCCATCAAATGTCAAAATACCATTAGAAAATCATAACACATAAAACAATTATAAAGGAAAGAAAACATTTCCACATTTAAATAAAAATATAACACTTAAATATATTGACATAACAAATAAATTATCAAAACCCTTTTCAATACCAAAATACATAAAAGATTATATGGTATTTATTTACTTTTAAAATCATTACAGCTTGTTGAGGAATCCAAATATCAAATAATACTTGCGGTGGTGGAAAGGTCGTTGTCTCTGCGTATGTTAAAAAGAAACAAACTTTTTGTCATTTATTAAAATGCTTCATATAAAAAAGATTCATTTTGAATAAAATTAAAAGTCAAAGTGGTTTATAAAATGTATAAAATAAAGTTTTGTATAAAACAAAATATGCCTCAATGAAAGGAGACTGAGACGAAGTCCATTACAAAGTCATTATCCTTAGATTAAAGATAAATCAATTACATAATTATGTGTGACAAATATAAATATACCAATTATAAGAGGATATTAAGTGTAAACCAATCATAGGTCATTCATACATATTCATATTATGAAGTAATCAAGAAGTATAGGTTTAACCCAAAGAATTGAAATTGTTTTAAGAAGTTTCCTTACAGAAATTCGGCATCCTAACGGTGTCACTTTAAAATTCAGAAAATATGTCGATGAGAGATAAAAAGGGCATCTCATCAATTTGACATATAATTTACATAAATAAGGATATATAATAACATATCCCAACATAAGAATATGTAAATTAAAATACCTAACAAAAAGAAGTCTTTTAAAAAAGAAGAGGGTGAAAGGTACCCTTACCGATTTGGGTAACTTTCGAAACGTACACCCCATGAAAGAAGGGTTATACAATGATGATATAGATACAAAAAAATGAAATTATATTACACAAATAGAATAATAATTGGAATTACATACACCACTCAAATGATTTAGTGGAAAATGTAGCATAAATCTCACAGGAATAAAAGTGAGATGAAAAATCCCTTACGAAAACTCGGTAGCCTAACAGCGCCACATAAAACATCCAAAAATTGATTTATGAGATAAAATGGGTTCTTTCATTATATTAACATAAAAATTAAAGTATTATTAAAATTAAATAACATCCCAAAACATAATAAATATGAGCTTAAAAGAAATGACATAAAAGAGAGTACATAAAAAGAAAGAGAGAGGTAGGATCCCTTACCTCAAATCTGATTGTCTAGTTCATTTCTTTATATTCTTGAATAATAAACTAGAGTTAAATTATACTTTCTTAAGAGCCTTTTCCAAGTTCATTATTCCTTTTATATCACTTATAACCATGTTATGAACATTATGTAATTATTTATGTTAATAACGGTCGTTTTGTCGATCATCGGTACTTGATTCCAAAATAAACTTATTATAATTACAGGTTGTTCATGTGGTAAAATATCCACTATATCCAGAACTGTATTCATGATGTAGATATAATATATATCATATATATACAGTATATACATTCATTAATAATATTACATAACATTTAATGGTAAGAAATGAAATGCACTGTTCATGGAGACGGTAAGTCATACGTACGCATGCACACTACATTCATTTCTATTTCGTATTTAATGGAATTAAAACTAAATGAGATATATATATATATTATAATTAAACTATAATATATATGTTATATAGTTCACATAAGTTCATTTATTGCATTCTTTACACATTCCATGTATTTCATGAACGAGTCACATCACATGAGGGGGCGGTAGTCCACACTTCCTCAAATGAAATTATCGCATTTTCACAACATGAAAAACATAAAGGTATGTTTTAAATGTAAAATACAGAATCTTAGATAAGAAATAAATATAATATATATCATAAATAAATATAGTTCCATCATAATGTCCACCATGAGAGGTGGTAGAAGAAGATAGAACAATCATCATTTCGTGATGCAGTAATTCACCATCCACGGAAACAGTATGTTCTTTAACCATTAGATAGAGGTGTGTGTAAGTTTATCTCGATTACTTCTCACAAAAACATCATAGTATATTTAATATACTGGTATTGTTACAAAAAAAAGGAATAAAAAGAGTTTAGGGGTTGGAGATGTAAAATAAAACAAAAGAACATTAGAGAAGACTTTACCATTAAATCGAGAAACTCCCCTTGGTTTGAACCAAAAGGGTTTCTTGAAGAGCTTTATGCCTAAGGGAAGGCTTCTAGAATTAAGGGAGGGATGTGGAGAGAGAAAATGATCATATTTTGGCCAATACAATGGCTTTAGAGGTGTGATTAAATAGGTATAGGTGGGGGTCTTTTATAAGAGGGAGGAGGGGCACTCTTGGAATGTTATAAAATGTTACTTTATTATAAAATTCTTTTTTGATATTAAATGACCCAAAAGGATATCATTCGAGGATAAGGTAATAATTGTTCTAAATCCACCAATCCAATAAGTTTTTGACAATTGAATTTCTTATATTTTCAGTATCTTTTCATTTTATTTTAATCGTTCATTAATGAGGTAATCACTACATCATCATGGTGTCATAAATAAATTAAATTATATAACATTAAAATTTATAAAAAACATACTATGATCTAGGAAATATTTTTATATTTCCAATTAATATTTATAGTAAAAAAATATTACTTGAATAATCCCATGTAAAAATGGTTTTAGTAAAACAATGCTTTTTTTTGACATTTTTATTTTAACTTAAAAAACGTTATTGATGTCATTTTCTTACCCAAGTGGCTCCATGGGGTCCCCAAGTTGACCCATGGATTGTCCGGGTCGGTCATGACTCCTCAAATAATGTTAGGACATGTGTCAAGGTCATTTAATATTATTATATCATTATCTTTACCATAAATTATACTAATTACCTTTAATTGCGATTAATAAAACTTAAAAGTCATTATTCACCAAAAAATTTATTTTAATCCCATTGAAGCAGATTTTAGATACTAATGACAACCATGTATGTAGGATTGTTGAAAATAAAATCACAAAAGTGGTAAAGTATCATTCAAATGAAAATCAGTTTTTTAACTACCACTTATTGGTTTCACTATTCATCAAAAATTGATGTTTTTCAGAAAAATACCAAAATTTCATCTTAATCTATATTTGATTTTCCGAATTCAAAAATTATGCCTATTTTAAAAAATTAAAAACATATAATTTTCATTAATTAATTTAATAATTAATTCTCGTTGTCAAAACAAATGGCATGTTTTTAAGAAACAATATCTATTAAAATATTGACACTAGTTTAAGTCCAATTTCATTGTGAAATTAATTACAGTGACCACCATTGGATAAAATGGTAAAAATATATTCTAATTTCACTTTAAAACCAATTGAAAATATGATATAATAATATAAATAAATTATATTAAAATGATATTTTGAATTAAAATACGAGATTTTTCACTTATTCATTAAAAATGGTTTTTATTGAAAAAATAACAAAAACATACACAAAGAAAATTTTGATGGCCCAATTATAAAGTAGTATTTTATTTGGACAAATATAACATATCAAATTTTCAAATTGTGGATTTAAATCGGGTTCTCCATCAAAAGGCTGTTAATCAACCATTTAAAGAATATTAGAATATTTATGCATAAAATTGGATTCATTCGCACTTTAAGCCTCTAAAATTTATTGGATAAAATAAAAAATATTTGACAAACATATATAATCATTTTTTAGTTATTTCTGTTCATTCACACCATTAAAACGGATAGGCATTACTACCATTTAAAATAATATTATTTTTTTATTAGAGTGCAACGTAAGATTTCAAAGAAACTCGTTGTTGCGTATTGGGTACGCCATCGAGCATAGCGTTCCCTTTAAATTAATATTTACATTTTATTCACAAATATGGATAAATATGAAAATGTAATATTCTTTATTTACCTTGGATGTTACATGATGTCATAAAGACATGCTAGCCATATCATGTGATAGAATCCTGACATGTCATATTTGATCTACCAAAACATTTTTATGTGCCTGTGTTGATCTACTAATGACCCTCATATTAATCATTCGAGTGATGAGAAAACCATCACTAATGACAACTGGGTAAAGTGATAGGCCTTAAAAAATTTCTTTTATATCATATTGAAAACATAAAACATGCCTACCTCAATCATTTAATGATATATAAGTCATGAATTACCTGTCAAAAAGTCATATGGAATATCTTAGACGGACACCCCAAGACATGTCTGGATATCCAAAAACTTATGTGGTATAGAACCAAGACATGTCAAGTAGACATCCATAACCTATCAACCATCTGACCAACACACACCAAGACTTTAGCCCCAGGTTCAGTATACAAACTCATAGATACAACTAAATTATGTATGATTTCTCTTATTTTATTCCAGATAGGATATATATGATTCATACCCAATTCCAGATATATAATGGGAATCCACAATAGTGTAAATAAATCCATATACAAAATATTCATAGATTATAAAACTCAAATACCTTTTATGAGACGACCATCCTTTATAATCCCTCAATGTGCATCCATTTGTATTATACATGAGAATCCTGTTTATTTTATGCCCCAACTATCCCCTAAAGTACCTCAAACACATTATCTAGTTAGGGAAAAATTGAACTATAAGGACTTTGATTCCTGTCCAAATAGTAGGAATCATTCATAAGGAGTTATCTTTAATTGGTAATACACTATAATGTATGTACCTCTATATATCAAACACTCTAGTGTACTGGAATTGAAATATTCATTGGGTTTATCATTAAAAATCATCTATTAGTGGATTGATAATCCATGTTGAAAAACGTGTACTCTGGTTCATGTTATAGGAAGAATATCTAGGATTCTTTTCTCAAGGATAAAGTTTCATATCGATCACCCCTCTATGGAGTCACTAGTGAATAACTCCAATATCCCTCTATGTAAAGTTTGATAAATTTTTATCTATTTATAAAAAATTGAGAATTGGGCATGCATTCATAGGTAATTTAAATGACCATGTCTCTCACATCATATATCACCCCAACCAATGAAAACCATAAAGGGTATTACATTTCAACTGATTTGAAATAATTTCACTAATATTAGGGAATCCACACTATGGTATGTCCAAAGAGAATTACCATTCTAGTAATAATGGGGAAATAATCACCATATTCATTAATTATTTTTCACATGTAATTAGCAGGTTGAGGGATGATTGCACTATTATGAATATGACTACTGCAATATTCATCATCCCTAGAATTCCTGCCTATGGATAAAGATCTATACCATGTTATTATATTCCCATGTATCCCACATTTCCAAATGACATTAAATTACACTTCTCAATATTAAACAAACTATGTGTTTTTTATTATAAATTGGTTATTTATAATTCCTTATAAAGGTTCAATAACGTACTCGAATAAAAAATTGCCTCTCTGGATGGCTGTCAACTTAATATTTTTTTGTAACATGGCATAAAATTATAAACATATACCAATTATTAATAAATAATGGGTAAAAAATATAGAACCTCAGATTCATATACATAGTTACATCAAAATAACCCTCTTTACACATAAAAGGAAACACCAAGTCATTTTGTTATGGTAATTGGTTTCAAATCTATATTTTTAATAGATTCATAAAAATATCATAATTATATAATAAATTCATAGAATAAATATTTATTCCCCCCAAAAGTGTGTGATGAGATCAAAATTCCATCATCTCAAATAATGATTGTTACTAACCCATTTTGTTCTGTACCAATAATCAATTTCTTGTATTTAAAATGAATTATTGTACGATGTTTGGGATGTGGGGGCCATTTTGAGATTCTATAAAATTTTATAAATGTTGAACCCAATGTGAGTGATTGTGGTACCTTATGTTATTCCCTTAAAATACATCATCATATAGGAAAAATTGATGCAAGTCAATGTGTGATGGAATGTATTGACCGAACAAACGAATAATTATAGAAATTGGGCATTCATGCCACCTAAACCCTATGGATAACTATTATTTCAAATTTTATTGAAAATATAATCCTTGAAACAAAATAGAATCTCCCAAATAATATAAACAATTTGGGGGTATAGATCAATGCATTTTCTTTACATCTTACATAATGAAAAATTGTACGTCTGATGTGAAATCCATTATCACTGGCGTTCCCATGATATAAGTCTATTCTCACAACAAGAATTCCATATGAGAAAAAGTGATGAATAAGTAACTGGAAAAAAAATTATGTTACTTATGAATATATTATTAATAAATTTTTATTCATGTGATAATGCACTAATCGATGATTTTTTCCTATTTCAATTCATGATTGTAGAAACTTCTCTCACAAATATGTTGACATGAGATCATGTCTTCTTCCCAAGAATGGTTTTTACCTTCAACAACAATATTATCATATGAGGGTCTCAAAATAACCACACCCACCTAACAACATATGCTTCATATGGATTATTTTTTGATTTTGGAATAACCCTCAAAAGGTATGATCCTAACCATCGATCCAGCATGTAATGGTCTAAAGATCCTAAATCTGAAAATTTCTACATGTTCAAGGAAAGCTACAGTGAAACTATTATCACCTGTCACCCCAAACAGTCTTTCAAATTCTATCCTAAATATATGAAAATAAAAACCATCCATTTCATAGGAAGGTGTATCATCGATTTCAATATGTCGCCTTCTATGTTTAGGATTTTTCATGATGGATAATGTTAACCATCATCACTAATGTTATAACTCATGTTCCCTTAAGTATCATACTGGGGAAACCACAAATAAAATTGTCACCCTATACACTCATGCCTACATAACAAGGAAATATCATTAATCGTCGAATGATTTTGTTAAACTGAAATGGGATCATATCCCTAATTCTAATGATGAAGCCCATTAATATATTTTGGAAGTAGATAATGGGAAGCCTTATATTCTTATTCACTTAAATAAACTCTTCATGTATATTTTGGAAGAATGTATGAAGAATTCACATATCCCTTCCCCCATTCATGAGAATAAATCGATATATTATGAGGGGAAAATGAGGATAGTAGATGGATTATATCTACTATGTTAATTTATATGGGTATCCTTCAATATTGACCAAATTGTTTTACTTTTTCAAAAAATTCTAAAAATAGATGAAGAGAACTATACGAAAATTTGGGATATATTATAGATTAAGGTATAAGAAAATATTCATATCCTAATATCCACATGATGATGTCACCATCGTCAGTACAAATAGAATGATACTATAGATATAATTCAGATTTATTTTCCCATCGAAGAGGAAAATTATTATATCTTCAGAAATTATAAGGCACTAGGAATGTCTCATATCTTTGTTCTAATCAGAGCTTCCAATATGAGTTTGAAAAATTTCACAAGAAATGTGAACATTTCTTCCAAAAAACATTTATGTCTTACCTTAAAGGAATAGGACCGGGATCCTACCCCATTCCATCTTTGGATCATCATCTGTGTTTTTTATATTCATTGGTATGGGTTCATATTCCTATCGAAAGAACCATATTTATAATCTAATGGAATATGATATAGATCATATTATCACTCCAACCGATGATTTGAAGTATAACATAGAATTATCCTTAGAGAAGGCTCGTATCCTTATAATTGATGTTACACATTATATTCCAAAATGTCACAAAATCTAGGATCATATCCCTAAATCCATGGATGAATGACTGCACTAGCATCTTATAGATGCTATATAAGAGGATGATCTTATCCATCCACCAATTGTAGAGCCACATCGATATATTTTTTTGGGATTTATAATTTGACCTAGTCTCATATCTTCGTATCTGCAATGGATGATTGGTATATTCCAAAAACCACCTATAGGTAGGATCATATTTGTATTGATAATATAAAATCTCATTAACATACTCTATTTCTTTCATAGTAGTGGTCTCATATCCTCATATACACCAGATTGATATGATAACTTCTGATAGTTTCCTTGTTGTAGGATCATATCCCTATGCAATCCAAAATGGAATATATTCATGTTCTATACATTATATAGAATAAGGCACATATACCTAATAAAAAATGAAATTTTTTTTGATGATCTTTGACACATATATAATACACCCCATGGGTCTTCTGATTTTTTAGCCTTAGCATATTGGAACCATTTCATTGAAAGAACTCATCATGGTTTGGAAGAGATAAATTGCATTGTCTATACTACTGATATTTATCTAGTTGGGCCTCCCATATGTGATATATCTATCATGAATGGAAACTATCCCCTATTATATATAGATTATTCAATATAGGATCTCATAACATATACACATTCATATGTATTTGTCCTCAAAACACTGGAGTTAACATATATAGTTCATCATCAACTATATGTTGCACTTCACCATGATCAGTCGGTGACCCAATGATCGTACCTCTATGGTATGTCCATGTGGAGGCATATAATTTTATTGAAGAAGGGTTTTACATTGATATATAGATAGAGTTACCCAGAAACTACCTCCCAACCATGTTTTTAAAATCTATACTTCTAACATTGTGATCCAAGATGAGCTAGATAAAGAGTGAATGCCTTACCTACATCAAGATATTTGGGATAATCATCACCAGTTAAAGGGTAGGAACGTACCCTCCCTTGGATAATACAGTAACCTTCATACCATATACAAACATTATTTTCAAATGTACATGGCTTATATCTCCAGGGAATGGGGCCAAACACTTGAATATAATGGACATAATATACAACACGCTAGATTCCATTATAGTACAACCCCTTAACTACTTATCACATAACCCATTTTTGATATTTATATCCATTTTTGGGAAATGTATTTAGGGTAACATGCTATTGCATACGTAAAACAATGGAATTCTTTAGATATAGAATCCTATAATTTCAAATCCATTAATGAAATCTAAAGCCAAGGTAATCCCTGAGTCAGTTGGTCAGTAAAAAAATCCCCCCATTTTATAGATGCATTGTTATTGTGAATAGAGAGATAGGGCTTCCAATAAACGTATATGATGGACCCCATAAAAATGGATATTCTTTTCATACATAAAATCCAATTTTTTCTACTAACCGGCTGCTTCCCATATAAAATGTCTCTCAAAATGTGTATCTATTTCACCCTACTCATAGATGAAAACAATTATATAAAATAAAAAGGACCACAGTAGATGTTACCATATATTGCTTCAAGGTGGAATCTATCCCATTGGGATTGGGGAATTTTTACCACAACCTCCACACCTTGTGTCATCAAACCCAATAAGTATCCATGAAATATCAATGGAGTTTCATGAAAAACCTCTCCAACATGGATGTGGATATTATTGCCTCATTCACCAACATTCGGTTCATCACACATCTAGATGATTATAGATAAATTATTGATAGTTCAATATCAACCCTCTCATGTAGGGAAAGGGGAATTTTTATCTAAATTTTTGTTTTATGATCCATAAAATCCTAGATTATAATCAACAATTCCATTACAAAAAGATCCATAAAAGTGAACAGTTTCACAAATCATCCCTTTCATGAAAGGATTGGGAAATTTTTATCATTATCATATCCTAAAATAAATCAATCATCTTGAAGATTATAGTTATATACCTTTTTTCTGAACCCCGCCTATTACTCCTTCCAAGAGAAATACATTTCAATTTGGGACCCTATTAGAAACATGTTCGAAAAAAACTTTAAGATGAATTTTAATTGGTCAAGATGAGAATAAAATATAGAGAAGGAATGAATCTCTGTAAGTTTCATAAGACAAAATTATCCAATTTGGAGAATAGTATGAAAAATGACCCTAACACAACCATTGATGTAGTAATTGGTTCATAATCAACCCCATTTTATAGAGAGAAATGGATTAGCTACCATTTCCTAAAACACACCAGATAATGGCATTGCCATCATCCCAACAGATAATGTAGACTTTGATGACAATGTAATGGGACACAATGCATAAAATATAACTTGAATGGGTAGTGATCTAGATTGACGAAATGGGGTTGTAGTTATGTGGAATAAAATATGGTTCTAGGAATTAGAACCCCCCAAATATAGATTTCTCACCTCTAGATAGGAAGACTACAAATGATAAAGTTAATGGTGTGGCTACATCCCACACACAACCAATGGGCACTAAATTACCTGCAGGTAGAAATGATTGGATGTGTATGAAAATTATGTACAAAATATCAAAAAACTAGATAATGAGATTCTAAGGGGAAACATTTTCAATAGGTATTTTCTAAATATAGAGACAAATATACCTCCTCCATTATGTCAAGAGTGAGTTAATCAACCCATAAGAGTAGCAGCTGAGCATCAAGATAGCTCTAGATCATTCAAACCAGTCTATATAAATGAGGATATTGAGGATGATCATGAAATTCATCCATTACTGTGATAACATCTTCTCAATTTGAGAGGTCATTCATTCCTTGAACAGATTGAGAATTGGTGGGATTTGAAACTGTTTCCATCTCATTATGACACTCCCACTCCCTATAGACAAGAGGTGTTATAGTCAATGGTACCACCATAACAACTCAACACCATTTTTGAACATGCTTTTAGAATAGACGACAAGGAATAGATGGGCACACTTTTTCATCATTGGATATATTTATATCCCAAATGGGTGGATGAACATTTACCCCCACCCGATTTTGGATATTATGTATTTTTAAGCTTTGAAGGTGTATGAGATCCAGAATTACATATCACACATATTTTGTCCCAATGTGGACTGAATATAGTCAATCGATATTAGAAGGTGAGAAATAACTAATATGTATTTTAAAAATTATGATAGGTCCATCCATCATTTAATAGTTCTATCATCCAAAAATAACATTTATAGGATCTGAATTCCATCAAAATAAATTCCATTATTAGTTAAACTCTACACTAATGAAAAAAACAACTTTCATCCTTAAAAACTAAAAAAAATAATGAAAATGAGAGGTTTTATGAATTCATATTTAGATGGAAGGGTTTAACCTTTTCACTAAGGATCCATCTCTCACAATAAACATTTCCAGAACATTATGTTGAAAATCATTAGGATGATCATCATACCACTTTGAACTTCATGAATATTTATGAGGATTCCATGATTTTAATAATATGGATCAATTCATTGAGGTTGTAATTCAGTATACCATACAAAAATATAATCTCAATACAAAAACATGGGTAAAATTATTCGTAAATAATAAACACCCATATGACCCTAAAACCAATAGTAGTTCCTATTCATGTTCCCAGGAACCCCCATATTATCTAGGACCTCCCACTAAGTGGAATTAACAGAATACACACTTTTGGCTTGAAGAAAAAAGTCATCAGGGTTACCCATGATTTGTGGAATGGATGAATACTGTTTATTAATCATGAAATGTGAAGGTACAATGATATTTTCTTATAAGAATAGAATATAATAAACTCATGATACTATATCCTTGGAATCAATAAAATGAAAACCTCACTAATATCCTAAACTACTACCCATTCTATAGTACATTGGGTCACACCATCTATTATTTTTCAATGTTTAATGAAATCCTCCAAATCATGGTTGACTCCATATATGTTACATTAGATAATTTCTGAACTTAGATGACATACATAATAATTTCCTAACTAGAAAAATGGGGTTACTACAAGACGCTCTGGTCAAACTTGGATAGAACTTTCATATCTGAATGACTCGAAAGATAGGTGACCGGGCTCATTTCAACAAAATTGAAAGGATTTTCAAACCAAAAAAAAATAATGCATTATAGGGATTCAACATTGAAAACACCTATCAAATATAGATGCACTCAATAGACATAGAAAAATTCAAAATAGAAAGAATCATATCTTGCTCTTATTCAGGATCACACTAGTAAATTTCTTTCTATTAACATATAGAGAATGGGAACCCCCATATTAATGACAACCACATCATATAAATACCTCACATTTTTTTAAATAAATATATTTAATTTAGTATATTACTTCATTAAAAACTAATATTCATCTCATTATGAGGTCCCCGACATAACTAAGAAGATGGAGGCATATGACATAGAATCCTAGGATAAAATGGACGATGATGTCGTGGTTGAAACTAATACTTCAGACACATCTCTCAAGAGAAAATATATAATTATGATACTCATGTTAGAGATCTATAATAATCTCTTATGAAATTTATATATTCCTCGGAGCTCTGTAGCTATCATCCACTCCTAAACATCTCACACAACCATCTAGTGGGGTGTAATTTTATGATAATCCTAGAAAAAGGGGAAGGATCCTACGGCCCACTCCACTTATAGAAGTTTCTCCGTAAACCCCTATAAATAAATATTCACGTGCACCTCAAACTCCTCAACTCTTGATCAAATTTAATAGTGTGAAACCCAAACCTATTAACCATAGATCTCCTGTACAAAATTAAGACAATTCTGAAATAGTTTGTGGTTTTACAAGAAAAACAGCAATCCTAGATGTTCTCCATCAATTAATGGAACACATAGAGCCACTCATTGATTACCTCTAGTTCCCATATAGGGTTGAGCTAGAAGTCACGTTATCGGTTTTTTACCATTTAGACCATATTTAATTAGAATACAATTTCATCATGTTATATAAATGAAATAATCTAGATGAAATTATCTAGAAACAATTATAGACCCCTTTACGTGTAAGGAAAACTCAAAAATGCTGACTTATTATTGGATGTAGTTGGAAATGGTTCTATGATCAACATCATCATGATTATGAACGTCCATAATCTTGGATATGTCAAGAGGGTTTTAGGGATATCACTTATAATGTATATTTCATGGTTATCCATTATGATACAACATATAGTTTCCCTCATGGAAGACCATGGATACATAACCATGTGGTGATACCTTAAATATTTAATCAGAGTCTGAATTACCCTATTAATAGGAAGGTGGTCTTAATTAATGATTAAAACACCCCATTAATGTTTTTTTAATACATATATATTATTAAATGTTTCTAGAAGAATAATAAAAAATAAAAAATGATGTATGAAATATGCAGGATTCATCCCCCAATGTCATGGGGGCCACCCCTATGAATCCCTAGGATATGATCGACAATGACTTTATTATATCCAAAAAAATGAATGAGGTATAATAATTCACCATTTATGTATACTATCCACTATCCCTAGTATAAAGATAAAAGAATGAAAATAGATATAAAATATATTTTAAGTGAATCTAGTATTTTAGGATTCAAATGTATCTCCTAATTCCCTCTCATTCCTTGTGATTCAGAAATATTCCCTCATATTACCAAACCTGTTATAAAATGATCTTAAAAACTCAATGTTGAAAGAAGAAGTTGATGTATTTCTGAATTCCCCAACCTCATTTGAGAAAGGTATCTCAACCACCATCGAAGAGATCAGGCATGTTAATCTTGGAATACCAGACACTTTCAACCATCATTGATTAGTGTCTCCATGCCTATTATGAGAAAATATATATATATATTACATTTTTGAAGCATCATCGATACATTTTCTCTTTGAAATATATATAATTTTCTAGTTTGAACCCCAATATGTATATCCACCCCCTATGCTAACCCATTGAACATTGTGGTTTCAAGTAGGAACACATGAGGATAGAAAAATATCCAGATACTAATGTAGAATTATATTTGGAAATTAGATCAAATATAGTTTTTTATAGGACAATAGATATCCATAATGGAACTAAAATAGTGTCCCCATCAAAAAAATTACTGACATATCATGGATTGGATTGATTTTGTGGGAAATAAATTGATATTTCCTAAGTATGACTTCCTATAAAGGATTAAAAAACATTTTATAGAATAAAATACTGGATTCTAGACTATGGATTGTTAGTTGTGGTATAATCAGATTACCCTGAAGATAAAGAATCCACAACCATTATAGAACCATAGTGGATCATTTCCTATCAGTTCATACTTTTTTATTATAGAAAAATATATATATATACAAATGTTACATGCATCATATATTTATTAACTTATTGGGATGAAAAGTTTAATTCTATGTTGATGACATGAAGAACAAATATCTTCCTTTATGTGATCAAATTTATGATCTTCATACTTTATTTTTCATTTTTTAGCAACATGTGTCGAATATGAATCTGAAATAGTTATATTTTAGGGTAACATTAGAAAACTCAATGGGATTGTTTTATTCAATGATGGCATCGAGGATAACCAATAAAATACTATTTCAATCCGCGTAATGTATCCTCCACAAAATATTAATGATCTTAGTGGTATCCAAGAAAACCTAGATTAAATTTTTCATTTTATATCTCAAATGGTTGATCAATATCTACCCTTTATTATGTAATTTATAATTGAGTAAAAATATTATGGTTTTTGGAATTCTGAAAAGTCGTTTAGAATCTAAATAAGTTACTGTTAGACCCATTAGTCTTGATTCTTTTAGAAGAAGGAATGTTTTGTTTCATATATATGGATTCCATGGAGAGATTTCTCAATGTTATCCTCACACAGAGATATGGGGAAAGGAATGAAAAATTCTCTACCACCTCATTGAAAAAATACATGATATTGTTACATGGAATTCGGATATCTAGAATAAATTCCTTGTTTTCATATTTGGAATGAAAACATGATACATTAAAAAAAATATTACATATTCTACTTGGATAACTATATTGAATCTTTTAATTGAATCCATGGACCTCCAATGTTTACTGGGAGATTTTTCATATGGGTGGTTGTTCTACAATAATAAATCACATGGTTTGTTACATAAATGGTTGGTATTGGGTCTCCGTGGATGATTTTCTTGCTGAACATCCATCATTCCAAAGCATACATGTGTAAACCAAACATATTGAAGAATATAATTTATAATCCCATGAAACTCCTCTAACATGGGAAATAGTTTTTTATGTTTTTTCTTGAAGCCCTGTTGGAATGATTAAAGAAATTTAGAAGCTCAACCATTTTTTTCTAGGGATTGTTTTTATGTCCCTGTACTAATCTATATTTACATAATCCTAAAAACATTCTGAAGGATGTTCTGATAATGAATCAAAAATTCAATGCCCCAATTTCCAACATGGAACTAGACATAAAGATTCATACGTCCTACTTGAACATTAATGGATGTTTGTAATAAGTGATTAAAAAATCAGTGTTGATTATTATATTAGAAACAAATAATTGGAACCTATGAAAGATTATGCTTGAGGGATGATGTAATAGTTCCCATTTCTAATAAAATTGAATATTTTAACTCGATCAAAAATATTTATTGTTTATTTCCTAGATAACAATACCAAATTATAGGGTGTCCCTAATTAGTACAAAATGGTTTTCTTCATCATGAACTAAACTATGGTATTATCAGTCATCGTATGAGAAATTATGGAAATAAATTAGTTCTCCACTACTCTAGTCGGTGATAAACTGATGTCAACCATTGGATGAATAGACCACATATTTTATTACATATGAAATGGTTCTATCCCATTATATTATACCGAAAATAAAAGTAATGGAAATCGAGTAGACAACATTACCCTTCATGATTAGGTAATCTATAAATCATCCCTATAAAATGATGTTTTAATGAAATCCACCTCAGATTCAAAATGGGATGACAGATTCACTCCATTATAGAAAAAATCTATGTATTCTACTATGGTGATCATAATTCTAGGAATAGACACCTACGTGATATTAAATAAATAGTTATAAGTGGAAATCAATGATACAAGACAATGGAATTCATCCAGAAATTTCATGCATGGTATGTTCATGAAAAGATCTTCCATCAACGCATAGAGTTTTCACATATATTTGAATATTCCAGGACATTTTTTTGTATGTGCAATGGATGATGTGATGAAATATCCCCCAAAAAAACTATTTAGTTGAAGTATATCCTTAATTATATATGATTCTTATACAATGGGATATTGAAATACAAATAAAATAATTCTAGAAAAATAAAATCATTAATTTTGTAACATCCAAATAATCAGTAGATTTATAGTCCCTCGGTCGATATTAAAGGAAAACATTAAAATATTATATTCTTCCTAGTTTATGAAATTATACAAAGAGTATAATTTTGAATCATTCAATTAATCCTCTTATCATGTATTAGAATGAAGACAAACAGATTCAATCAATAATTATCTATCATTTATATAGTAGATGATCCTGAATAAGGATAACATGTCCTAGCCCAACAATCTCATTCGTGCTTTAGTGGAATACCATACAACCACACACACAACCACAAAAGAGACCCTATATTCATTGATTTATGGAACCGATGTTGTGTTCCCCATAGATGTTCAGTTTCACTCAATACAAAAAGCAATCATGGGAAAAATATAATATGACGTTCACTTGTAAATGTGTTCAGATGGGCTTGGACATTTCAATGAGAAACATCTATGAACAATACACAACCTCAAAGTTCATTATAATTGGATCACAGGAGTGATTAAAAAAACATACTCCACTAATTCATTAAAGGATAATTGTTATTGGATATCATGACCAAATAGATACTAACAATGAATCCTCTGAAGCTGTGACCTATGAGTGATGGTCCATAAAACATATGAAATATATATTCTAATAGATCTCATTCATTGGATGTATTTTTTGAGAAATTAATTAACCCCTCCACCAATGAATGGTTTATAATTAAGTACATTTTAAAGTTGGAATCATTAATATTTTATCCTATTTTTTTGATGTAATACTACATAATTCATCTGGGTTATATAATGTTAAACTACACAATTTTTCCTGGTCACAATATGTTAAACATCACGGTTTTATTAAAAAAATTCAAGAATGAGGATTAAAATTATTAAAAACAGTGTTACAAGAGTTGGATGGATGTAAATTTACATCAATTCAACCTTAACACTCGATGAATATAATTTCATGATTTATCCTTTCCACAAGACCTCACAATACAACACATTATTCATCTATACCACATAAAGGAAAACTGTACATAATGTTCCTTGTAAATGACATTAAAAAATACTGACCCATATCATCCATGTAACAATATATTATATTCTATTCCGAATTATTTATCACATAACATTAAAATATATTATTAACCTATGTACCAAGAATAGAAAGCCATGTGAAATCATCTTAATAAGAATCATGTGACAAAAATGGTATTCTTATCATGAGATAATTTCACGACCACTGGGATACACTTTATGGGAAATTATGCCTCATTTTTCAAGTTGGGTAACCATCATCCTTACAAGATGACTTTAAACTATGTGGTTGATGTCCCTATCAATTATCATTTAAATTCATTATGAAATATATAATACATGATTATCATTTAAATGAGTTACATAAAAAACCTTGATTCTATATCTTGACCAAGGATCAACATGAAAACAATTCTCTGGTCCATCTATTTAATCACATATATGTGATGAATTAAAATTTTCCTATTCCAACCTTTTCACCCTAATCAATGATCACATGGGATTTGGAAATTTAGTAAGGTATTCCCTACACGATTGATAAATATTTGTTCACATTAGAGGAAGCATGATGTTGTATTCAACACCATTAAAGGTACCCAAAATGTCAATACCGCATCATGTTACACTACATGGTTATCGACTCTAGTATGGAATGAAAATATTAATTACTATAGACCTCATATAAGACAAATACTATCCTTAGTGTTGGTCTCCCAGCACGGATTCATTCATGAAATATGTGTGGATTTATTCCCACTATCATAGGATATAGAGTACTCCTCAGATCCCCAATCCTATTTATCGTTGCAACATCAATAAAAAAATTTCTTCCTCTTAGTATGGGTCAGACCTGTGTGGATTTTTTCAATTCATGAAATATGTGTGGATTGATTCTCTTTACTATAGAACAAATAGTGAATCCCAAATCTAAAATCCTTGGTCTATCTACCATATTAATGGGGTATAATACCATACTATGTGTATGGATCAATCCTTAATGAATAACTATTTGTGGTTTGATTAATGTAAACCATGGATGTATAGTGATGCCCCAATCACTAATCCATGGTCTATCAAAAATATCAATGTAAAATATTCCCTTCTTTATTTTGGTCATAAATAAATAAGGAGTTTTACATTTTATAACTAAATGTGTCATAATTCATATGTTTTATGATATTTGGTGACTCTCGGATTTCTAATCCTTGGTCCAACATATACATTAGTGAAAAAAATGCCCCCCCCCCCGTTACATTTGGGTTAGACCTGAATGGAGACTTTTCCTTTCTAGAACTACATCTGGATTGATTCCTAATACTATTGGATAAAGAGTCACAACCAGATCTTTAATGTTTTGTCTAGACGTAATATCCAATGTTAATAATTCCACCCATTATGTATGGGTCAGACCTATATGGAATGTTACTCATTCAAGAACTATGTGTGGATTTATTCCTTCCACAAAAAGATATGTAGTGACACTTGTATCACTAATAATATTACCAACCACAATATAAAAATGATCCACCTATCTAAAAATGGTTTAAATTTAATATGGAAGCTTTATACAATAACTGCATCTGGATTGATATCTATTACTATAGCTAACAATGTGACACCCATATATCCAATCCTTGGTCCAGTGATAATAATCAATTAAATAAATTTGACATATTTTTATGGTTTAGATCAATAAGGATAATTTTCCTTATAATAATTATATGTGTCATGATTTATAAGATTATTGGATATGTAGTGGAACACTGATCAACAATCGTGGGGATATGGAAAATATTAAAATAAAAACGTTGTCCCTATGTGTATATGTTAGAAACGGGTGGACTCTTTCTATTCAACTGCTACATGTTGATTGATTCGTGTAATGGAATGATACATAGTAACACACATGACTCCACTCCTAGGTCAATCCATAACATCATGAGGAAAAATCCACCCTCTACAAATCGTTCAATTCAACTTGGTTTGATTTCAATTCATATACTACATGTGGATTGATTATTTCTATGACTAGCTATATAGTGACACCTGGATCAATAATAATGGGTCCAAAAAACAAATAAAAATGTTCCCAAAATCAATTAATACGTAAAAAATCAATATGGAAAAGTCATAAAATAACTACATGTGGCTTCATATATTCCCTCCCAAGATACATAGTGACACATAGATCCTCCAATAACAACAATTGAAATTTTTCACACAATCATACCCACAAAATATTAGATAGTTCTATAAAAAGGATTAAATATAAAGGATTTAATTTTGAAATGATTCCTACACTTACAATATTAATAGGGAAACCCATCTACTTGAAGATTTAAAAATTGAATATACCCATTTTTAAATTGAGTAGAGTCAAATACATTCACTCTTCCCACACATGAGCTAGAACAATGTCTATCTTTCTAGGGGATGAAAGAAGTCATTGCATTAAGGGATCCAACATATGGTGACACCTAAATAATATTTTGAAGGGATAAATGTTTATCCATATATTTAAATTCCCATAACTAATGAAATGTTTCACAAGGGATATATGAGAACCCAATTAAGACCCAAAAAATGTGGAATGGGGAATTACACCATTACCAATGGTTGACATATTCTCACAAGTTTCCACTTCCAGTTAAGTCAGATATTCTATGACTATAATATAAAGTCCTTATAAGTTGGTTATTTCAAAATATTTGACATCCTCAACATTTCAACACCATGTATTATACCGTTTCTCAATTATGGAATGTAATATTACATTCATTAATAATTTTGATCACCCTCACATGTAATTAAAAAACACATGTTATACGGTGAAAGTATCCCAACAAAAAAACCAAACTATAATTGGGTTATGAAACCCTTGTTTGAATGTTTTATTCCCCAAAACCTACTTATTCCCCTTGATATATCAGTCATCAAAAATCACCCATATAAATAGAAACATATTAATCATCCCATTTACATGACCATGCATATAAGACCTATGTTCCCATGAATAAGGTCATCTTACATACCAACTAGAGGAATTTCTTCTTTGTAGGAATGTTCATTCAATCCTCAAAATCCCCTTTAACACCATAGTGGAACATAACACCATATTGTGTTTCTGGTCATTCTCAGTATGTATCCACCATTCTATATTCAATGATTTGAACATTTGGATGATGATTTACATCACTGATATTTAAACCATCCTATTGTAATTATTTTCCCTAATTGTTTACCATCCACAAATATACTCCCCCACTAATATTCAATGTCCCTGGGAAAATATTAGTGACCCTTTTACATAACCATATATATATGGCCTCTATGGGAAATAAAATTGGCCAATGACCAAACAACTAGAGGACCATTTCACAATTCTGAAATGGAAACTAATCCTTGTTAGCCTCAGCAACACAAAAATAGAACTAAATACCTATAGGATTTTTGGTTTATCCATGGCATTTTATCCCCATTATGCACAAGATCACTAGAAAAACCAGGGAATAACTCAGCATCATAGGTTATTTTGTTTTATCCCTAACATGTACGACCCATTACATATTCCTCTATTTAAACTTTTTTTTATGATTTTCATGAAAAATATTATTAATATCCAAGTTGGTTTGACATCACTCTCATGTTATCTAGTCCTTGCACCCTTACATTATACATCAAAACATTTTAATCATAACTGAATGGAATTTAATATAATTGAAGATGTCCTTTCAAGATGAAGTTATATAGTAAGAAACATTCCCTTACCACATGATTCTAATTTACACAAAATATGTACATTATATGTGAAATTAATCGTTAATAATGATTCCCTTACAATATGATGTAAAACTACATGGAGGATGTCCTTACCGTAAGATGATAAAATAAATATATAACATTATTTATCATATGGTAAAATGCCTATAGAATATAGTCCGAGCTGGAATAACCCAAACTGAAACATATAAATTTTTTATTTTTCAATAAATTAATAAAATCAATTGAAATCAAAAAATTTCCCTATATGTTGATAACCCAAAAAGGGAACTCTAGTAAAGAAATGGAGTCCTTTCATTCAATACATGAATATTTTGTGAACCATGAAATATTGACAGCATATAATATTGAACACATATAAACCATGTCATGTATGAAATCCATAATATTGAGGTCTATGTGAAATACAATACCATGATCGCTAGGATTTCCAAATATGATTCTTTTGAAAAAAAACATGGAAAATTTAAAATAAAAGAGGAAGTTCATATAGGGATCATTATTTGGACATAGAATAAATAATGTTGTTCTTGCTATGTTAGAAAAAATATGAGAAAAATATAGTTTTTATCCTCCATGACTTATGTATTTCACCATATCTACCCATTTTATAGTGATTGATTGTAACTTCCCGACCCAGATTACCTCTAAGATGCTGGCCAGACCAGTGAATCACATAACTTCAAACACATCTTCACAAATGCTAGAGGATTTTGACTAGCAGCGAGGTCCCTTTTTGTGTCCTTGGAAGAGACAATACCCTCATAGTTAACATATAATATCACATCAAAAGTAAAGAACAACAAATAATAAGTAGCAGAAGCATGTGAGTCATTAAAATACAACAGAAGAAAGGTAAATAATTCAATTGAATAATAAAAACCATGTGCAGAAACTCACAAAATAGTTTCATGCCACGATATGATTCTAAACCGAATTTATGGAAAACAGAACTCAATCACATAGTCAACTAAAAGAAAAGATACAAACAGAAACTACATATCAAGAAAGGACTGGTCATCTACCCTAGTCTCCATCCAAAATAGAAATTAACAGTCAAGAATCGGAAGCAGCATGATTCCCATTATCAACACTTGTGAGAATGTAATCTACTCGGGTTTTGACGATGCCCGATCAGGGTGTGAGATAAAATCCCAGTAGGCCGACACCCTCAATGTCTTATAAATTCCATTTCGTACAAAAAAATTGTAGTTTTTCATTACATAACCATTTCATATAAATTAATTACAATGTAGTGAAATAAATAAGTCGGCCCGGGTCCCAGACGACACCCGTGCCTGGTCACCTGCTTCAGCCTAAGCTGGTAGTCAGAAAGGGTACTCGTCAGTAGAAATTCATGGACACGAATATATATATATATTTATATATATATATCCCAGAATTCAAGGTAAAACCATGAAAAAGTATACCCCAATCTTGTGCTTTTACACGGGGTTCAAGTCCAGTGTCAAATAGGCACAAATCTAGATATCAGGGGAAATATCTCAATTATCAATATAATAAATTAGGAATAACATAAACCATAAGTTCATTATTATTTAAGGATCATGTTGAGAGTCGGATTTTGAGCCTTTCCTGAAGGTATCGCTACGAAATATCCCTCAATTTAACCAATGCCATCGAGCTCGTTGAATGAAATATTTTGAAATACCAAGTATCATCAAGGGCATGGATTTACCCTGAGTCCATCCTGATCATGAAAAAATGGGTCTAGTTTTATCCAAGTCAAGCTTAGCCACATTTCCAATAGATCCGTCCTAATGGGCCCTTTGGGAACCGGTATCACTCAAAAGTATTAAAATGACCAAGGACGACTCGGTCCGAAAAATCTAATAACACCGCCCCCGGCACATTAAGGTATCCCACCAGGAATGGATGATCTATGTGTGGCCCTTAACATGAGACCCACCTCCCTTCCCCACCCTATGTTTATTTAACATTTAAATAGTAGTAGATATGACATAATAAGCATGTAAAGTCGCACCTTGAAAACTAACAAGATACACTCGTGCATTCCAAGGCATAAATTTAATAGTTCAACACAACATCATTCAAGGAAATATACATATCATATCATCCTTAGTAGATAATGAAAATCTAAGTAATAAAACGTTCTTCAAAACTAGTTCCAATGATCCAACAGTTTAAGTTCATGTTCAAGAAACTATTTATTTTATTTAATTACAATAAGAAGTTTCATCACAACCCATGTAATTAATCTAACAATAAACTCATATAATTGTTTAATACAATGATCTTGTTGGAACACCCAATGGGGTGTCGATTTTTGTTGCAATAATTCAAACATCAATTCATTTTATTTAAAAACAGTAAAAAGGGGAGGCCCAATAACTATAGATAATTAAATAAATAACATGACTTATATAAAAATATGCTGATTATGTCGGCACACCTAAAGTGGTGTCCAATAATATTGAAATCATTCATACAAATTAATTTATGATGATTAAGGCTTCAATAATTAAATAGAACCATTTAAATAATTAAAAAGGGTAAAACTGTACAAAGCTGGTAGGCACCGACTAACGGAAAAGCGGTGTGTTATTTTATAAATCACTACGAAATAGAGGGAAAGTGAGTAGGAACCCTACATTTCATTCTTAAATGACTCTTAGATCCACGGTAGAATTTTATTTGACCTAAAACAGATGAAAACAATGGATTTTAGGAAACCCCCAATATAGGGTAAGAATTTTCTGCGATGAACTTCGCGCAAAATACTCAACGGAATTGAATGAATCTACTTATGAAATGTTATACATTACCTAAGTTTTTTTTGAACCTTACGTTGAAGGAATCAGATGTCGTACGGTAGAGAAATGGCCTTTTAAAGGTGCTGATGGTTGGTTTGAAGGGATTGAGGCGTGTAACGCGATGATTGGGAGAGGGAGAGAGAAGAGGAAAAAAGAAATTAGAGAAAAGAAAAAAAAGAAAAAAAAACAAAATAAGATAAAAATAAAAGATAAGGAATAAATGAAATAAAATACAATGACAAAATAAAACTAAATAATTGAAAAGAAATTAATAAATATAACTAAAAACAATGATCCCCCATTTTAATTATTTAAATTTTTCCCGTAACCCCATATTTATTTTATTTCAGAACTATTTTTATCCATTGATTATTTCTTTTAAATCTTTTTAAGTATATTATTACCATTTCCAATCCTTAATATATAATTTAAAACACGATATCTATGCCAAATCCCGACGTGACATTTTTCTTGAAACGTCTGCAATTATTAAAAATAAATAAAAAGCTGCATGGGACCTGTAGGGAGGTGCGCAAGCACGCACCCCCAGATGCATAATTAATTAGACTAAAATGAAGTAAAATGGTTTGTACCTGATTAAGGCTGGGATGTTACAACCTCCCATCCATAAGATGACTCGTCATCGAGTTTTCCTTTCGAGGGTAGTGGAATGTCGCTAGAGAAGAGTTCTGGAAACGGTGCTCGTACATCCGTCTCTCGCTCCCAGATGTTGTCCGAAATGCGTCTGTGTTGCCACAACACTCGAACTAGTGGGACTAACTTTCCTTGGAGGACTTTCATGCTATAGTCGATGATACATATCATATGTTCCTCAAAGGATGCATCAACAACAAGATTTATGTTGTCATGATCAAAAAAATGAGATGGGTCTAAATGATATTGTCGATGCTAAGATACATGGAAAACGTCGTGCATGGCATGGTACCTCTGAGGTAGCAGTAACTGATAGGCTACCGGCCCAACTCCCTCCACTATTTAAAACGGTCTAACATATCTCGGTGATAACTTCCTCTGTCTCTCGATCCACTTGTGACCCAACCTCAGAGAAACACACAGAAAGACTCGATGTCCCACCTCAAACTCCAGAGGTCTGTAGTGACAATCGGTATAATACTTTTTCCTAGACTAAGCGGCAGTCATATGCTTTTGAATCAGCTTAACATGCTCATAAGTCTCCTAAATGAGATGAGGACCCAACTAAGCTTCCTCACCCCTTCGATCCAGCATAAAGGAGAATAGAATGGTCTATAATTGAGAGCCTCATATGGAGCCATTTGGATTGTCACCTTGAAGCTGTTATTATAGGTTAACTCGAAAAGAGGTAAATTATTCTCCCAATAACCTCCAAAGACGTGGAAAAAATTCTGTTTTATATCCTCTAACACCTGTATAGCTCCCTCGGATTTCCCATTTGTTTATGGGTGATATGCAGTACTCAGAAGTACCAGTGAGCCCAGGGCCTTTTGCAACCCTTTACAGAATCGTGAAGTAAAAAGGGAATCCATGTTCATGAAAATAGAAAGAGGTACACAATGAAGTCACACAATTTCTCGGATATACATCCTTCCCAACTCATCATCATAAAGGTATCTCATATAGGAAATAATTGTGAAACCTTTGTCAACCTATTGGTAACCACCCATACTTAATCGCTGCCTTGAGGAGATCATGGAAAGACTGTAACATTATCGATGGTGATGTCATTCCATTTCCATTCAGGAATGGATTGAGGTTGTAGGAGTCCAGCATGTCGCTAGTGCTCCGCCTTCACCTGATGGCATGTGGAGAACTGAATGATGATACCTGTTGTCTACTTTTACATACCAGGCCCCCAATACTATCGACACATGTCTCTATTCATATTGGTCATCCCAGGAAGATCCACCTATGTAGAAGTGTGATATTCCTTCATCAGCTCTTCATATATACCTGGAGGTACCCATACAAAGCCACAATAATATCGAGTTTCACTACCATCAAAAACCCAACCAGGAGGTGGGTTCTCTTCTGTAACTCTTTACAAAAAAGACAAGACCCTCAGGGGTAATAAACTATTGCCTATAGACTTTCTTTAGAAGATAGTATGTCACTGTAAGAGAAACTAGAACCAGTTTTCCACTCTTATCTTGATCCACCAGATCAATCATTAAAAACAAGGCCATCATTTTCCACTCACAACTGGCTACCTGCACGGCATGAGTCTGTGTCTTGCAGCTTAAAGCGTCTGACATAACATTACCCTTACCAGGGGTATAAGAAAGCTCAAAATTGAACAACTGCATGTATTAGAACCACCAGTGATGCCTTAAGTTCATGTCTCGTTGAGTGGAGATATATTTCAATATTTTATGATCCGTGTAAACAAAGAATATATCACCCATAAAATAGTGTCACCAACAATGTAGTGCATGAACCACACCTAGAAACTCAAGGTTGTGTGAAGGATAGTTCTGCTCGGGAGGTCTCAGCTGCCGGGATCCATAAGCTACGACTCGATCACCCTTCATTAAAACTGTACACAGTCCAATTCCTAAATCATAAAAACAAAATATATTTCTCTTACCAAGATCAGGCAGAATCAGGATCGGGGCAGAGGCCAGTCTTCCTTTCATAGTCAAGGCTGTGAGATCCACTACTATGTGATAGAAATCCTTGATGAATTTCCTGTAATATCCATCATGCCCCAAGAAACTGTGCATGTCGAGGAAACCCATGGCTGCTCCGATGAAACCATGGCGCTCACCATTTCTTGGTCAACTGATACCCCTACATCAGATATAATATGACAAAATAAGTGTTCCATATCAATCCAGAAGTAGTATTTACTAAGCTTAGAGTATAGGTGGTTCTCTCTCAGCGTACTCAACATGATCTGAAGATGGGATTCATGGTTGTGTCTGGAATGTTAATACACTAAGATGTCGTCCATGAATACTACCACAAAGGAATCGATATATGAATGAAAAACTAGGTTCATTAGGGTTATAAAGACTATCGGTGCATTAATGAGGTTGAATGCAATAACCAGATACTTGAACAAGCCATACCTACTTCAAAATGTTGTACATGGTATGTCGGATGGTCACACATGCTCTTGGTGATATCTCGACCTCAGATCATTCTTGGAGAAAATAGTTTCTCCTCAGATCTGGACAAAGAGATCATCTATATGAGGCAATGGATATTGATTCATTACCATGAGTTGTTTGAGTCAACAATAATCCACACATAACCTTAGGGTATCATCTACCTTCTTGGAAAAAAGGACAGGTGAACCCCACGGTGATGTTTTAGGTCTGATGAAACCTTTATCCTAAAGGACTTCAAGCTGATTTTTGAGTTCTTGTAGCTCTGGTGGCACCATCCGATAAGGAATAATAAACAATGGGTTCACACAAGGAACGTTCTCAATAGTGAACTCAATGTCTCTCATGAGCGGTGAGCCATTGAAATCAACCGTGAAGACATCTCTCAAAAGATCCATAACTGGAGGGAATTCAACTAGTTATGTTCCTTGATAACTCATTAAGATACTTGCCCATTGAGCGGTCACTATTCCAAACACTGCAAATTTAGGCTTAGCTCTGTCTACCTACAGGTCGCATTCTCCATTTTGAAGATATGTGTTTCCCTTAGGGGATGTGAAGGACATCCAACAAAGATAGCTATCTACATGGGCATTGTATGTATAATTCTAGTTCATACCATGAATGATTTCGATGCCAGACATACTGAGGTTATTAAAATTCCAAACAAAATGGGACCCTCCTATCTCGAGGGGGAACTCTTGGCACTAGAGTATTCCCTATTTATTAACCTCAAGCAGAGTTTCGAGAGACATGATGCCACATAGATACTCAATTAGAAATCAAAGACTCTCAACTACATCATCAAGATATAAAGGAGTGTGATGCACCAGTATTAAAAAGAGTAGAAACTAAGGTAGAGGATACCAAAATAGTACCTGTAATTGAAGATGGTCCTGCACTGTGCTCCTCTAGAACTGATTTCATTGGGTACATGGGACCTGATCAATGACCCTATTATGCTAACTGGTTGTCCTGAGCTGGTCCACTATCCTAATGCTGATAGTCTGGAAAATGATTTACTTGACCATAAACTCCACCATTTCCATGGCCTGATCAACCTATGGAAAAAGAACATTCATATTGATATGGAGTCATAAATCTCATACCATTTAGAGGTGTTGGTGAAAATTAGAAACCATTAGATTCTGAAGAGAAGGAATGGAAGAAACGCTAAAGGTGACCCATCCTGCTTCAAGCTTGGAACTCTTTTGGATATCTCATGCACTGCGCCTTCTTGAGACCATCCCTACCACACTAATAACAAGTGACAGAGCAATCATGATGTGTTGTTTGGCTAGGATTTCCCCCATGTGAACTTTCAAAACAGCTTTTCCTGCTTCCAGAAGAGCCATCACCCTATCTCGGAACTGAACCGCCTTGTCTCACTAGTTTAGCTTCCCTGGCATTTCCATATGAAATTATAGCATGGTTCACGATCTTCGTAATAGTGTTCAACCAGAAGATGTTCACTTATGAGTGGATAGTATACTCAAGTCTGTCCTCAAAACGCCTCGCAATAGTCTATGTGTCGCCCTCCAGAGACGAGGAAAAACAATAAAGTTCCATGAAATGAGTAGAATACTCTAACACAATCATAGAGCCCTGCTGAAGATATAGGAACTCCAGCACACAATAATCTCTCAGAGTCTGTGAAAACAATGATGGTAGACGGCTGCTTAGAAATCATCCCAAGCCATGTCACTGGCCTTCTCTGCCTGAGAAACAACATCCTACCAGTGTTTGGTGGTGTCATGAAACATGTAGACGAGAATCTTTAAACTTCACTTTGGAGGTGTCTCTATGTGGTCAAAGATATACTGTACATCTTCTATCCATTATTCTGCAGCATGGTGGCCGCCACTCCATGAGAAGGTGGGAGGGTGATGCTGCAGAAAGTCCTGCATATGGTCTTCTATAGATGGGGCAGGTTTGGGAATATTCTAAACTGACTGCATAAACCTGAAGAAACTAGCCCTGAACTAAGCATCTGGGTCCCTCAAAAGATCAACAGAAGGTAGTGCTACAGGAGGTTCTACGAGAGTAACCACTAGTGGTTCATGACCCACCATCGCTGGAATGCGCTAATTGCCACTCTCCTGAGAAACCGAATGAAGACGTCACAATGTAATTTTTCTACGACAGCCAAACACACCATTAGACACAGAGTATAGAAGGTGAGAAAACAAGTAGGGTGAAAATGAGGTTCGTTACATAGCCTACCATTGATAACTAAACAACAGACAACCTGCCTAAAGAGCTAGTTTCGATATAAAAGAGAAAACTAAATTTGATAATTAAAAATTTCTATAGGTCACTCCTAGGTTGAGACAGGATAACATATAAGAGAATAACAGAACCTTATATTCAATAAACCAACAATTCGAAATTTTACCACTAGGTATAACAGCACTCACATGCAACAGGAAAATGCATGCTGAAAGTAGATATGGCATGGATATATGCATGGAATTTATATCCAATTGCTCGTATCATGATGCTTGGGATGTTTTCCCATCGAATCATCAGGATGTAATAGAAAAACCCATTATTTCGATAATACTTGCACAATAACAACACAATACAAGTGAGTCACCCATGGTGAATTCATATCAACAGTAACTCTCTTAATCAATAACCCTAATTCCAACCTATGAATTTGAGTTTTCCCATATACATGGGTTAGTTACGTCCACGAATAGATTAAATCCCAAAACCTTATATCATATTCTCATTTCTAACCCAAACAATAAGACAAAAGGAAAAACCTCCCCCTGATAACAGTTAGTAACATCCTGACCCGGTTCACCTCTATGAAGGTGGACGGACCGGTGTGTCACATAACCTCAAGCACATATCCCCGAAATCCAGAGGCTGCCGACTCGAAGAGTGGGCCCTTTTTCTATCATCGGTGGAGACTATTCCCTCATAAGTAACATATAATATCACATCGGAAGAAAACAACAACATGTAATAAGTATCTTAAGCATGTGAATAAATAAATTTTTCAAAATCAATGTAAATAATTAAACTAAATAATAAAAACCAAGTGTGGAAACTCACAAAAGAGTGGCATTCCCTGAAATGAGTCTAAAATGAATGTACGGAAAAAATAACTGTGACACACAGTCAACTAAAAAATGACACAAGCAGCAACTGCATCATAAGAGAGGCCTAGTTTTCTGGCCTAGTCTCTATCCTATGTAGTAATCAAAAATAAAGCATCAGAATCATCACACTTCTATTTTCAACACCAGCGAGCATATAATCTACTCGAGTGTTGACGACTCCCAAGAAGGGTGTGAGATAAAATCCCAATAGGCCGGAACCTAGGATTTCTAAACGTTTCCATTTCGTTAAAAATATTAAAATTAATTGTTCCATTACATAACAATTTCAAATCAATTAATTAGAGTGAAATGAAATAAATAAGTTGGCATGTGTCCCAAACAGCACCCTTGCCTGGTCACCTACTTCAGCCTAATTTGGCAATCTGAAAGGGTTCATGTCCAAAGATATTCATGAACACATATATATAAATATTTGTGTGTGTGTGTGTTTATATATAACCCATAAAGAAAGGTAAAACTAGGAAAAAGAATAACCCAAACTTGTGAATTAACATGGGATTGAAGTCATGTGTCAACCAGACACACTACCACATATCTAGTGAAATATTTCAATTCTCAATAGACTCAATTAGAAAAAACATAAACCTTATGTGCATCATTATATAAGGGTCATGTTGATTGTTGGAGTCTGATCCCATCCCGAAGGTATCGCTATGGAACATTGGTCAATTTATCCAATTCCACTGAACCCGTCCAAGGAAATCTTTCAAATGACCATGTCTTGCCTGAGGCATGGCTCTAACCTGATTCAGTCTCGATCTCGCAAAAAGTGGTTGAGTTTCATTTGAGGATCGATTAGAAACACTACTAATGGATCTGTCCTGATGGTCCCTTTTTGAAACAGTATCAATAAAAAGTATTAGAGTGTGCGGGGAAGTCTCATTCCGGCAAAGCCAATGACACCGCCACCGGAACATAGAGGTAACCCGTTAGGAATGAAGGATCTATGAATGGCCCTTAATACTAGACCCACCACATTTCCCCACCCTGAATTTAATTAATTATTTCATAGGTGGAGATATGACATAATTAACATGTAAAGTCACAGCGTGGAAACAAATAAGATACACCAGTGCATCAGAAGGAATAAATTTAACAGTACAACACAACAACATCTAATGAAATAAACATATCATATCAACCTTAGTGGATAATTCATATTTAAATAACAAATAGTTTATAAATACAACTTCAAATGATCAAATAATTGATTTTAATGTTCAAACAACTATTTAATTAATTTAATTACAATAAATATTTGCTTTGAAAATCATGTAATTAATGAAACAAATAACTTGGATAATGGAAGAATACACTGATCATGTCAGCATGCCCAAATGGGTGTCCATATTTGTTGTAATAAATCAAAAAACTAGTCATTTAATTTAAAAACAAATAAAAGGGGATGCACAATAACTGCAGAAAAATAAATTAATAACCCAACTAATAGAAAAATACACCAACTATGTAGGCCGACACAAAGGGTTGTCTGATCTTTTTTTAGTCATTCAGACAAATTAATTGAAGATTAATAAGGATGAAATAATTAAATAGAACTATTAATGTAATTAAAATGTGTAAAATAACACAAATCTAGTAGGCACTATCTGACGACACAACGGTGTGTTTTTTTATAAATTGCAACGAAATGGAGGGAAAGCGAGTAGGCACCCTACAATGTAGTCATAGACTACTCTATGATCTGTGGTAGACTTTGATTTGACCTAAAATGGCTAAAAATAAGGATTTTTGAAAAACCCCAAAATTGGGTAAGAGTATTCCACGATGAACTACGTGCAGAATAATCAACAGAATAGAACGATTCTACTTGTGCAACATAATCCTTTCCCTCCAATTTAATGCGCACCTGGTCGTGAAAGAATCATACATCGTACGGAGGAACATCGTCCTTATGAAGGGGATGCTTCTTGGTGTGACGAGATTGATGGGTTCGACGTGATGAGTGGGAGAGGGAGAGAGGAGAGGAAAAAATAAAAGAGAGAAAAGAAAGAAAATAAAAATAAGAGAAAAATAAATGATGAGGAAAAATGGAAATAAACTAAATAATAAAATAAAACAAATGAATGGAAAAGAAAATAATTAAAATAACTAAAAATGGGAATCCCCCATTTTAATTATTTTTATTTTTCCTGTAACCCCCTCTTTAAGTTATTTCAGAATTTCTTTTTATCCATTCATACATTCATTTAAATATTCTTTAAATCACTTATTACTCTTTTCCAGTCCTTAATTAATTATTTAAAACCCAAACACCACGCCAAAGCTCGACATGACATTTTTCATGAAATTTCTTCAATTATTAAAATTAAACTAAATGTTCCCCAAGACACGCAACAAGGTGCGCAGGTGCATGCGCAAGGTTACTACATTAATTAGACTACAATAAAGTTAAAATGGTTCGTACCTAATTAATTTCGATATGTTAAATTGACCAAAGATACACTAGAGTAGAAACATCATTGGTTAAACTCATTTTTTATGGAATTCAAGATTAATTACCCAAATAAATCGATTGTGATTTAACAATTAAAATCTAGAAATTTTGGTTTACTCATTATTATTGAATGGATGGGTATCACATAATATGTATGTTATATCTATTCAATGAAAATTTAATTAAAATAATGAATAATATAATTTTGAAATGACTTGTAAAAGATCGTAATATTTATTAATTGATAATATGATTAAAGAGGATAAATATGCACGTTATAGAGTCTCCCCGGGGCTCCAAATTTATTATGAAACAAATTCACTTCCATATAGTGATAAAAAAATTCATCTGGGAGTTATATGTCAACCACCATCTAAAAATAAGTGTCGAATGATAACTATATATTCTTCCACTCCATTAAATCTGTAACTGCATTTGGACATAGAGTCTGGATTAAAGAGGATAATAATTCATATCTTTTATGAGTAGCCTCTAATAAATTAAATTATTTTAGAAAATGGGATCTTCCCCCAGTGATTTGAACACTATATTATTTTTATATATATTGTCTATACATCCATTTGATCATGTTGATGGGAATCCTATGGATGTCACTACTCATGAAACTCTGAATCCTCCCTTATTAACTAGGCCATATAATTTTCTCAGAATTTTTTTAGCCCCATGTCACTGTTGAATAATTTTTTATGGTTCAATTCCTTCTGCAACATGATTTTATGTAATTCTAGATTATTTAATCCACATAACACCAAATCACAATAAATTTGGTAAAGGCATTAGTCATTTTCATGAAACACTTCTAAGGGAGTATCAGTAATCAAGGTATGGGTTTAATGCTAGACAAGCCTTTTTGGTACATGGTTCTCCATGATCATTGGAGTTAGTGTGTCAAATAAAGGAATGGTTGATAAATGGTATTTAGATATCAAATATGTTGAGATTGATATTTTTTGAGCTAATGAAGATTACAAAAAAGGGTTTCCCATGTTCTCTCTCCTCAATAGGTGCATAGTATGATGCTAGTATCAATGGTTCATCTCCAAAAACAATAACTATAAAATTAATCAAAATTTTATCACCATGATTAAATCCATTATTTGGTGATACCCCAATGTCCTGAATGAACTCCTTTTCCACAATAGATAAGTTTTTTTTGTTAAAAATACCGCTTCTCCACTTGAAAAACTGGCTATTTTAAAACATCAGTTGGGTATGCTTTGACCCATGTCTAGTCATAGTAATAATACTATAAGAAATTGGCATTTATTCCTAATATAATTATCTAATCATTTGTATCAACACATTCCATTGTGAGCCCAAAATAGGTATTGATCCTGATAATTTATTCTCCCAGCAAGCTAGCTAACAGATTAGGGGAACCATTTGAATAATGAAAAAAAATGTTAAAATATATAGGGGTATATGGATCACACACTCCAATAGATTATATTTTTCTAATATAGGTATATCTATTTGTAAAAAGGCATATTCTATTGGAAAAAAAATTTCGGCAAAAAATTTCCTATCACTAAACTATTGGTAGACACTTAATTAATAAATGTTACTGTGATAGATAAAATAATTATGTTGCAAGTATAATAACAAGATCATATAATATATTTGATGTTCAAAATGTGTTGCAACGTATTTTTATAAAAATTTTATTTGTTGGTAATATTATTATCAACTTTCTTAACTAATTTTAATATTATATATTTGTAATCAATTTATATTTTAAATAAGATATAATTTTCCGTTATTTTAATATATTTTTTAAAACATTTTATATTAGATTTATTGAATTATCATATAAAATACCCATGTTTTAATTAAAAAACATGAGTAAATTTTCAGACATGTTCAGACATATAAAAATACTACTCATATTAATAATGAAATTTAATAAAAATTAAATAAGGACATTTTTAAGTTGTTTAATACCCAATAATATCATAAAAAATAACCTAGGTTCCCACTACGTCATAGTAGACCCCCCATTAAAAAATTTCAATCATATATATTGACTCTAAAACTCCAGTACCTATCTTGGTATATGGATATTTATTATCGAAAATATCACTCATTACCCCAAAAATAGACCATTATAAGAAAAAACAAGTCAACACTAGTACCAGTGAACACCATCAATTTATTATTATGTGATACCCTTCAGCTCCATGGTTTACACCGCATAGAAACTAAGAGAATGTCAAATAATCAAAAGAAAAAATCATCTGTAAGTGAAATAAAAAAAATAAAGTACTGTAATATTATCTATATAGAATTATAATTTTCCATTTGTTATCCCTATTAACATCTCATAAAATTTATTAATCTGTAGTATTAGTGAGTATCATGAACTCCATACTATTACACAACCATATACTCCTAAATCTAAACCACAAACAACAAAATATAATATAGAAAAATTAGCACGAAATACATATATAAATTAAAAAAAAATAAATGAAATTAAAAAAAATAAAAGATTAATATTTAATTCATCATATATTTTGAAATATAAAGAAATAAAGTCATATATAGTACCATTGATGGGCCAAATTTCTATGTTGTTCCACGTGCTTCATCTCTTATATTTAACCGAAAAAACAAAAGACAATACATAATTGTTTTCTAAATATCTATACTTATTTAAATAAAAATGTAAATAAATCAAATAATAAAAATTTGAATTGAGGTTAGTGACACAATATGAAGTAATAAATTATAAAAATTTTGTGTTTCCTAATTGAATTTAATTTTCAGGTTGGTGGATATATTGTATGGTAATGAAAATATAATTTTAAAATAAATCTATTCATCCTTAAGTCATCATTTTATTCAGGTGGAAATATAAACTAATTTGATTTTGATATCATTTGAATATGGAGATTCATGATCTTAAAGCTATTTAAAATGTATCATTTTCATGAAATGAATTATTAATGACTTTTCTTAAATTTCACTATAATGAATATATGATATTAGATTATTAATAGACTAAATAATAGTGTTTTTAATATACGGATATGAAAATGAATTATTTTATATGATGGAAATTAGAAATTCTTATATTATATTATTGGTATTGATTGAAATACTTATTTCTAAGAAACCTTTCTTTCCTTTAGAAACAAATTATTTTAGTAAAAATTAAACATTAGCACCTACCTAATTTCATGTACACTCTCTATATATAAAAATTAGAAAAATGAATGTTTTTTTGAAACTCAAGGGGAAAAAAATTGGTCTCAATTCCATACTAATTTTGTTTTTCATTTCCACGATGATATATTATTCGAATTTCTTATCTTCATAAACATAATCCTCATTAGATACCTCTTCCACAATTTTATTCATTCTATGTGTATATATATATATCATAACAATTAATAATGGTCTGTGTAGTCTAAAATGAAAATTTATCACCGAAACATTTAAACAAAAATTAATAAGCATTGAATTTTGTAGGAACCATGAGGACATTCCATTTTATTATATACACAAATATAGTAAAAAATGTGAAATATATAGGATATAAACTAAAACAATGTAGCTGGATAACCATTATTTATTTGATGGTAATTTTTGAAGTTAACCAAAAATATACATGTCTACATAACCATCATAGTAAAATGGGAAATAATAAATGAATCCAATATCAAAAATCATATAATCCAAATTTTTTGGATACTCTCCAATTGAGAAATTAATACTAATTTACTTCACATTAAATGTACCATATATTTTACATTTACAATGATTTCGATTCATTTTTGATGTTGTAATTTTAAATTCATATTATAATGAATAATTTAGTTCTATATAAAAAACATTTTATTCAATTATAGGCATACTGGATGATTACCTTAAAAATTCCAATGAATCCATAATATATTATTTTAGACACACTAAAACTAAATATTGAAAATGTATTTTATAGTGTTAATGATATTTAATAGTTCTAATAGAGAAAAATAAATTATAAATTATTATGAATCAAATATATAGTTACATTATTAAATATATATTTTATAAATGAATTTACATTGAATGCATGTTGAAACTGTATATAAATTCAATTTGATGATATATACAATCGTGTTGAACATTATTTTGACTTCCATTAATGGAAGTACATTCACAACCTAAAAATAGGAATTTAAATTAATCATTATGATTATAAAAATAATTTGTTGGCATTAGTCATGTAATAATAACAATAATGTTTTCCAATATATGAGATTCTAGTAGTCTGTGGGCCTAAAATTTTGAATAACCAACCTTCCAGTAGTCATCTCCAAGAACATGTCACAAAATATATACACATGTAATATTGTAGATAATTTTCCTTCCCAAACATACTCTTGAGAAGATAATAAATATCCCCCATCACAATTTTTGTAACATGGGTCATATATGTAGTTGGTCTAAACATGGAATAGATAAAATCAAATTGCTTTTCGTTGAATTCGCCGTCCAAAATTATGTTCAATGTATTAAAAACAAGATATATTACTATTCAGTAAATAAGTTCTAATAAAATTAAAATATGTATACTATTAAATTAATGTGAGTGAATAATTTTACACTAAGCATGATTATAAGAAAGTGAAAAATTATAGGGAATTTAATTGAATTATACATGCCATGTGTTCAAGATATGTGTACATGAACACATGTCTTGTACTAAATTGAACACATTGACATGAGTAATGTGGAAGGAATTATGAGCCTATATACAACTTCAGATATATGAAGGTGTACTTCTATGTATAGTCCAGGGATACTTCACAAGCATTGTGTCAGGTTTACAATAACACGATGTACATGCCTATACCATCCATGTGATCAATTCTATAAATATTTCACAAATGGAATGTCATTAGAAAGAATGATTTTATCTTAATATGGCATGTGCAATTCATAGTTCTCTCTATAATACATCATCAACATTGTAAACACATGTGTATTATCAGTATAAGGAAATAATTTATAAATGAATGCATTTTAAAAATAAATATAAAATATATAAAATATAATAGTGATAGTATATTGAATAAATGATTGAGAACATTCCCAAAAAATAGAAAATATATTATTCATAGAATAAATAATTATGGTATATAAAAATGGATATGTAATTATATCCAACAAATCAATAAATTTCAATGAAGAAATCACATACATTACATTGGTTTTAATTGAATTCATATTGAATATAAATTGCATCAACTGATAGATTCAACACATGTCGAATATAAATTTGATATTGAGACTATATAATATATACATGTTGGAATCCTATTAAAATTTACGAATGATAAATTACAGAAAAAATTAAAAATAAATGCATATTATACAAAAGTAAGAGGATTAAAACTAATAGGGATCTAAGATAAGATGATACAATTTATAGGATTCAATATATTCACATGGTGAAATGTGTTTGGAATTGATTCATTATATTTTCAGTAATGCAACTCTCACAAAAGGCACACAATATAAATAGACTATAAAAAATATTAATTACATGTGTCTAGTTCAAGATTTATCCTAATGAAATTTCCAACATAATTTTCAAATTCCACACATGACATAAAACATGTACACTATTAACATGATAATGAAAAGAATTTAAAATAAAATTTCTCATAACAAAATTTAGTTGATAAGTTTAATAAACATGTGAACTAAAAATAACAGTCAATAATTAGTAAGAAAACGGTTACAATCTGTTAATATATAATTAGAAATAAAAATATTTCATAAAATTAATACTTTGAAATTATAAAATGAAACTATAATTCATGAAGATGAAATACTAATAATTTATATTCACCTAAAAATACATTTTTTGTTAAGAATATAAATATAAATCAATATTTTAATTAGCTCATGTCATTAGTTAACCTATTTAAATATTTTACCACAATCCCTACATTGTAAAAACACATTGAATTAGAAATTATAAATATAAAATTGATTTGAAAATTAGTTTATTAATTTAAATAAATTTATATAATTTTTTAGACACCACACTGAATTAGTATTATTCATTAGTCAGGTCAAAAAATTATTGAATTCCACACGCCAAATAAACGTACAAAATTTTACCAAACAAATAATGGACAAGAATTATTCAAAAAAGGCTAATGAATCCCCTCCCCATTAGATAATTGGGGATGGATTCATATGTAAAGTAGTTTGATTATAGATAATAAGAATACAAAACATGATGCAATAAAATAACAACTAGTTAGAAATCCATTGTTCATATTGATTACATTTATATTTTTATCGACCTAAGTTCCTTGTTTGTGGTTTTGATGACTAATTATTATGAATATTTACACGAGGAGTTGAGGATCATAGAGAATTAGATATTTTTTAATTGTTCAAATGGATATTGGTTCATTAACACCAAATAACATGGCATTTGATATTTGAAACACATGCCTTATATGTCATCAGTATGGATAATATTTACATCAGTGATTGAAAAATCATATTTAGTATACATCATAAAATCTAAATTCGTCATGAATATCCTCTATGTTCTGATTTTATATGAGTATTAATCCATTATGGAACATAGATAAAAAATATTGGGTATTGCATCTTATGATATTATACTAATAAATGATTTCATGATTTATCCACTAGCTATGCATCATTCCTCCATTGACCATTGAATTTGAGATAACATGACCATTAATTACCAACATTTAATTTGAAGCTAGTTATATAGAGAATTAATAATATTTAACTAACTTTGAATCCAATTCAAAATGAATGTATATTGGATAACTAATATCAGTAAGAATTTATATTCTATTGTAAATAGAAATCATTATGATGAGTTTTTATTTATAAGGGCGGGGTAGTTGATCTTTTTAATTTCACTCCTATATATAAGGATACTCTTGGAAAAATCTACTATTGGGATAAGTGGACTATGGATCCAAAAACTAATAATGTATAATATTATCATGTGTTAACTTTAAAAAAATATCTATGTATGGATCAATTGAAGTCTTGTAATTATAAAGTTTTGGAAATATATTTTTCTAGTCCTCAACATGATAGTGAAATTTGTATAAATAGAAATATTTACATTATGTTTTTATGGGGGAAATTGTGTTAACCTATATAGTTTGAATGTTTTTGGAACAAACATGATATGTGAATTCACATGCATAGATCAATGAAAGTAATCCCTCAAATTAGTTGACGGGAAAAATATTATCATGTTCTAAAAATCTTTTTAATCACACCCATAACAATATGAAATATTATTAAATTTATATATTATAAAAAAGGGAATTATTTGGAAATTTCAACATAGAGTGTCCATATAAATCAATAATTATGTATCATAATACAGAAAACCTAAAATAGATCTAGTGGAATGAAATGCGTATAAATATTATTTTGAATATTTGGTTGGAAGATATGAAGACATCAAATTCAGTACATTTTATTATTGTAATGATAACAATCCAAGTATAATATTTCTAGAGTCCCAAAAATAATTTCCCAAGTATATTATCACAAACTAAACAATATGAAATGTTATAAGAATTGACTAATTAACTAGATGATTAAAAACTATAACAAAATTATTTTAAAAAATTTATGTATAAAATCATTTATTATGAATTCATACATGTGTGAACATGAATTCCTTTTAACTATATCCTTATAAAAAACACAAAATAATATTTATAGGTACAAGAACACAAGTGAAATACATTTTTAGAGCATATAATAATTTATAACTCCATGATTTAAATATAAAAATTATTATATATTAAATTAATTATGAGAAACCAGTCATAAAAATTGATCTAATAGTAGAATTCAATGCATTTTTGGAGGTGAATAAACTATATATAAATTGTGAGAATAAAATAATAACTGGTTTCTGTATATAATTAATTTTTTTACTATAACATCATCACAAAGATAAATTTATTTCCCAAGATATTAAATAAATTTGTGTTCATTGTTTGAAATGTTCGAATTAAAACTATGATAGAATATTGTTGTAGGGAACTTCTACAAAGATCATCTGTTTAATCATAACAAAAAATAGTTGTCTTGAATTTGATCACAACATCACCAAAATGATATTTCATAGGTATCAACTACATAATAATATATTATAATAATATGACCATATAATTCTATGTAATAGTCATATTAAATATTTTTTGTATTTAGAAATTTAAGATACATTATCAATACATGTGTTTTAGGTGTTTTTGAATAGGCACAAAAGAATAATATTATCATCACCAGGATAAATAAGTTTTAAATTTTCATGTTTGTAATAATTCATAACACCATGAAACAAATAAGGGAATGCATCTACATTAATGAAATAAATTGATAAAAAAATGAATACAGACATATAGTAAATCTCAATGAAACATGCATGTAAACAACAAAAATCAGAAATGAAAATATTACAGAAAGTGTTTATATATTGGGGAATTCATAAGTGAATCAAAATTTTAACACTAATACCCCTAAATTCCATCATATAAATATAATATTAATTTTTCAGAATCCCCTTTCAAGGAAATGATAAATCAAATTGAATCCTTCAAATATGATCCATCAATTAGATTATGTTTATCATATTCATCTAATCTTTTTTAACATCACATTCTAATTTATTGAAAAAAATACATCAGTAATGATATAAAAATCATGAAATAAATATTCTACCATTATGAAATAAAATTGTTCATCTAACTATTAAATTGTATTGAAAGATTTTTTTATAAAAATATCATTGATTTAGAAATATAAACCCCAACCTAAGAACATATTATACACTACAATTAAATTCCTAATACACCTTTGGTATAAAAGAAAAACAATCGGGCCTCATGAAACATAACCATTAATAATAAACGAATAAAACACCAAAAATAAGGTTATGGTTTGGATGGGTCGCGTATACAGTAAGGAAGAGAGGTAAAATAACAATAAAAATTGATTTATAAGTGAGTAGAGGAGAAGGAATGCTAACCAAGGGGACCATATTCCAAATTATATGGAGGAATTTCCATATTCCATTACTGGAGGAGGTAGGTGGGGGTGCAGTTGAGGTTCCTCCAACCATGGGTGTGCGATAATGATAAGAACACAAACAGGAAGGGGATGAAGGATGGGGGAAATTGCAAAGTAAAATATAAAATAAAATATCATAATTATATTAAAAACAATTTTTTTACACGTATCATCTACCTCTTAACTACAGAAATTAAAATTAATTGGGTCTCTTTGTTAGAATGGAAGACTAGGTAATAGTGATGTGATCGTAATTGATCAAGAATTTTTATATTTGGAAAAATGTGTCATATTAGTTGTATAAATTAAAAAAAGGATCAATATGTATAATAGAGTTATATATAATTTATATAAAATTATATTTAAACATATATATATATTATTAATAAAAAAATATATTACATATATATAATTGAGATATGTAAAAGTGAATTCATTTTTTTTGTTTTATCTGCACTAGATATTATTCATTTTAGTAATTATTATAATTATTTATCAAAAAATTTGTATCTGATATATAAATATATATTTTGTTTCAAAATTCCATAACGATTCAATAAAAAAATAAGATTATATTATTTTGTTTTAATATTTAATATTTGTAATACTTATTGAAAATTATATATATATATATATTCTTTTTTTGGTAAAATATTTTATCTTATTGGTTAATTTATTGCAACATGTTTTTATAATGTTAAAAATATTTTGAATTAACAATTAGTAGTAATTGATTAATTTGTTGTTAAATTTTTTTAGTATTGATATGATAATGAAATATATTTGACTTTTGGTAAAAGATTAGATGGTATTAAATGATCAATTTCAAAAGATATAACTATTTTTAAAAACATGTGTTGGTACATAAATTATATTATAATAAAATATAATTTTTTTTTGGAATTTCAGATTTTTACCAACAAATAAATTATATATCAATACATTTTTATTTGTGAAATTCAGTTTTTTCAGTGATAGATAATTGGCTCAACGATACAAGTTATGAGAACTCTATCCTATAGAGAGACCTATCATCAAGTGATACACACCCATTTTTTTAGAAATTTAAAAGACAATATTGGATAGGGATTGAAGTTTAAATAGTAACAATATCCCAATATGTTGATAATATCATAGGGAACTAATGGGATCGACTCGATCACATAAGAATTCAACAACTTAGTTTAGAATAAAGCAGATGAACTATTATCATTGTTATGATATCTTTAACACTGAAAATGCTCCCATATTCATAAAAATAAGAACATTAATAGGATTAAAATGTGGTAGTGTATGTTTCCCTATTCGGAAAGACCATATAATTGATCAAGGATAGAGAGATTGTAAATTTCAATATTAAGGGGGCACCCTATTTCCAACAGGTGTTCCAACACTAATGCATATACTTGAACCCCAAAGTGTGTCTCCCTATCTAAGCCTAGTCATATCTTAAAAAAAAATTATAGACACCCCCAAAAACTTATTTATTGGGTTTCCTTGGGTATCACATTGTATACACCTGAGGAACACTCCACCACATCAAAAAATAACATATAAGAGCATGTGTCATTCTGAACAGGTCCGTAAGGTCACTGATGTTGGTGAATAGTTGATGGATGTGTCCAGTGATGGTGACAGAAAATATTTATCCAATTATTTATATTGATAACAAATCGTTTGTTCGGATAATCATATAACATCTCTTCACATTGATGACCATGTACCATTCCATAGATTAATTTTGTGTGGGGTCATGCCAAAAATCCATAGAAAGAAGAAACTAATAAAATATCTACTCAAAATGAGGTAGCCCTCCCAAATGGTTATTATCAAAGAGGCTAATCCCTAATTACCTCTGAAATACATAGAAAAAATTATTTTTAGGACACCAACAGCTAGTGAGATATTTCATGGGTTCCCAATGACTTTACGCCACAATATAATAAGTCTATTCTACCTCTTAATGATGAATAATGTCTAATATGTAGGAGATTTTTGAGAAACTCTCCCTAAAAATGAACAGACAATCATATTCATTATAGATGAATCCTATATATCGCAAGTGATAGGTTATGTTCTAAACAATCATACATCACTCAAATTAGTGATGATTATTCTTCAATTAATATGTTTAATTGGTTGATGGATGATAACAAAACAATGAAGACCTTCAGGGGAGTTTACAAAGATAGAGGATAACCCATGGAGAATTTATAAAATGAATTGACTATAATCATAAATCATCATTCAAATAAAATCAATTAATGATGACATCCAATTATATGGAAGGTTATATAATTAGGTTATGTAATGGTGAAATCATTTAGGATTCTAAAACCATACAAATGTATTTGATGCGACATACGAATGGTATAATGTTCAAGATGTATAATCCTCTTTAGAACCTAATTTTTAGATTAAACTAGGTAATAATAATTGCATTATATGACCCTACAGAGAATGACATGTAGCTCCACATGATGAAAATTTCCACGACCTGTCCCTCAGGGCCCATGTCGTGACTACCCCAAACCCACCTTCCATAGGCTAAGGGATAGAGACTAGCACTGAAGGCATATTCCCTAAATCTAGGAAGGCATTGCCTTTATAAACTATAAGCACACACAACCAATCACAAATCAAGATACAAACTCAGGTAAAGTTAATAGTAAATAGAGTGAGTGTAGTAGATAAAATGGGTTTGAATACAAGACCAACTAGAAAGTACCAGAAAATAAAAGTACAAGTAAACTGGAACAGCTCCTGTGAACACCTGCCAGAGATCCTACATGAGGGGTAGGTGCAGCTCTCAATCATTTGTCTCTTTGGTATGCCTCATCTAAGGTCCAAATGTGAGATACCTTCAGTCCTGGTACTCTATTCCTTAGTTAGCGATTTCTCTTGTCTGAACCAAACACAATGATGTGTGGGAATAGCTCGTGTAGGGGTGAGTACAATGATACATATTTGGGACCCCGAGACCCTAAAGGTATCACAAAATAAACCACGAATAAACCACGAATCATGTAAACCAGTGAAACCCCTAATTAGGTATATGCCCATACATATACCAAAGTTATCAGGTATACCCATCTTAACCATGAGGAAACTCATAGTCCATCTCAAAAGCCAAAAGATCAATAGTTCCACTAAGGAAGGAACACCACGAAGGTAAGTACAACATAGGTATGCCTCACATAAGAATACCACAAAGGTACTGACTCAAATCACACTAGATATTTCTTAGGTACAGAAATAGAGATGATTAGATGTAACTACTAAATCATATGACTCTGTCAATGAGATTTGATGCTGACCCAAACAGAATCACTTAGTGCTGACCCACATAGGATCTCTAGATGTTGTCCTAAATATGATCTCTATGTGTTGAACCAAACAGGAGCGCTCGGTGCTAACCCACATAGGAACACTCAGTTCTGACCCACAGAGGATCGTTGGGTGCTGACCCACACAGGATCGCTCGGTGTTGACCGACACAGGATCATTATTCATTCTTCACGTCCCAGCTCGGGGTTCCCATACTAAGATTTCTCATCTTCGAGAGGGTTCGCTCCTCAATCCACTGGTCGATACTCAAACTATCACGAAATCCCATGATGAATTAATCAAAATGAACTCCATGTCTTAGGGGTCTCAACGAAAGAGACACTGCGTCAATCAGGCGCCCGGTATGTATGTTATTAGCTTTTGTCCTGAGGACCATCTTAGATTCGTGATCAATCCTACCCAACTGTATCACAACATTATCCAAATCTCATGTGGGGTATACTTAAGGGTCTGTTTCTCTCCATTGTTTTCATTTCCTCGGACAGTTTTTCAAATGGACGTCTGGTGCCAATGTTATTACCAAAAGTGCATAAATGGGTCTACGTGGGTCCAGGTCTGTTCTGACCCGGCCTGTCCCGACCCAGTTTGGAGTGACCCAGGCCAACCCGCTATGGTCATTCCCTGCCCGTGCTGGGTGGTCCGTCTTGGCATCCTAACATGGGTATCACGGGGCAGTGCGGAGGCTGCGGGGGCCGCGAAAGCCCCGGGAGCCGCGGGGGCCTTGGGGGCTATAGGGCGGCGGAAGACGCAGGGCAGCGGACTCCGCATATTGGAAGGGGCCATGGGGAAGTGGTGGTCGGGGGCCAGCGAAGGCTGTGGAGGTCACAGGGTGGCATATGTAGTGGGGAGGCGGAGGTCGCGGAGCGGTGAAGGTCGTGGAGTGGATGTCGCGGCGTGACAGAGGCCACAGAGGTCGTGGGTCGGCAGAAGCCACATAAGGCACGAGGTCGTGGGGTCGTAGTGGTCGCGGACAGCATGGGGCTATAGGGCAGTGGATGCCGCAGGTGGCGCCAGGCCGTGGGGTGGGGGAGGCCGTGAGCGGCGGACGTCGCGGACAGCGCCAGTCTGGGGGACGGCGGTGACCGCGGGGCGGTAGAGGACGTGGGCGGCAGAGCCCGTGGGGCCGCACTGTTGCACTGTCACCGTCATCACGACCAGTGGTGGTGTCATCCACCGTTGACTTTCCACATCGTGTATGGTTTCCATCCTCCTCAATCGTGAAGAACACAACAACTAAAAACAATATTTTCGGAGAGGTCAGGCCATGTTTTTTTGGCCCACACTCTCCACGTTAGAGAAGTAGCAAGCGGCTATAATCTCTTTCTAAATTTATGATGAATTATCAAGAACGTTTAAGGGGAAGAAAATCAAACAACCACCCTACCTTAGAGATATTTTGATCGATGTCATAATAAAGGAGATGATTTCATAGGGGATAGATATACATCAGTGATGTCGGTGTTTCCTCAATCGTCAGTTTGTTGACATTGAAGACGTTCCTCATTGGTGAGAGCATTCATCGTTGGGTAGTGGGTTCTTCATTGGAGATTATAATCCTCCCAAAATTTCTCCTCTCCCAAATCCACCAAAATGTGAAACAGCCATCTTGTTAATTTATGTTTATCAAATAAAAAGTTTGGTGAAATCAATAGTACCACAGTGGCACACTTAATTGTACCAATTTAGCTCATATTAATGGGAGGAATGGATTAGTGGGGGGTGGGGGTTGAGAAGTATCTCTCATTATGAGGGTTTGGGTGGTCCCTACCCTTTGGAATTCATAATGGCGGTTTTAGGCACAGTGGTCACCACCTCCATAACACACATGTGGGAGGTTTTAGTTCAGGTGGTTCCCACCATTAAACCATCCACATGGGAGGTTTGAAAAAAATTAAAAATAAATTAAATATTTATTTTATTTTATTTATATTTCCACGAAAAAACCAAATCATATCATTCACCCTCGACCTACTGTGTTTGAGTTGAAGGCACCCCTAAATGAATACTAGTGTTGAGAGTTCAACGGTACCCTCTGATTTCAATTCTGAGCTCCGGTTCAATAGTTACAAAAACCCACTCGCGCCATTACTGAATGTACCCAAAAAATTTCATAAATTCATTCTGGTCACACGAGGCCTCAAAAACAGACGCTGTTAATTTTTTTGGACTCTAAAAATTCCCATATATTAAAAAAAATAACATGGACATACCAGGTCTTTACATTCTCCCCACCTCATGGATTTACATCTCAATAAGCCACATCACAAAACTAGGAAAACATGAGAGGGTTCTGACCATTTATTTGAGCCTCCCACTCCCATGTTCTCTCCTGGAGGTTCCCATGCTGCAATGAACGCGCACGAGAGGTATTGACCGCCCATGAAGGACCCTCTCCTATTAATTCTTAATATCTAATGGAACCTCTGAAAACGTCGCCCCATCGTCGATGTCAAGCTCTCCATGGTTGATGACATGGGAAGGGTCATTCACATATCCCATCAGATGGGATAAATGGATGATGTCAAGAACCCAGTGCAACTGAGGGGGATGAGCTAAGCGGTAAGCCACCTCACCAACACTACTGAGGACCTGAAAAGGTCTGATGAACCTCAGAGATAACTTATCAGCTTGTCCAAATCCCTATAAACCTCATCGGTGTGAGACCCATGGAATGATATGGTCACCATCCTTGAACTCTATAGGTATTTGTCTCCCGTCTGCATAAGAACTTTACCTGCTCTATGCAGTCTTCAACCTCTCTTGTATGATATGTACTTTAATTGTTGTATCCCAAACCATCTATGGCCCCACTAATGCTGACTCCCCTTGGTCTTTCCAGCACCAAGGTGATCTAAAAGGTCACTCGTACAATACCTCAAAAGGTGCCATTCCAATTGTGGAGAGATAGTTGTTGTTGTATGCAAACACCAGCAGAGACAACTGATCCTCCCAGCTACGACAGAAGTCGAGGATGCAAACATGTAGCATCTCCTCAATTGTTTAAATGAACCACTTAGTCTAACCTTCTATCTAAAGATGGAAGGTAGTGATCAAATGAAGATGCATCCTGAAATCTTCCTACAACCCCTTACATAGACAGGATGTAAAAGGTACATCACGATCGGAGACAATAGTATAGTGTAATCCATGTATCTTTACAATCTCCTGTACATAGAGGTGTCCCAAGCTCCCTACTAAACCTTGCTCTATGATTGGTAGGAAGTTGTCCGACTTGGGGAGTCAGTCGATGATCACCCTGATCGAGTCATGACTCCTAGATGTATGTGGAAGTACTGTCATGAAGTCCATGAATATCTCATCCCACTTCCACTCCGTGACCTCTAAAGGCTAAACCATGACTACTACTACCTGATGTCCCGCCTTCACTTTCTAACAAGTGAAGCACTAAGAGGAAAACTCTATTACTGCTTTCATCATTCCCGGCCACCAGTGCTATCGTCTGAGATCCTTGTACATCATCACCTCTCATGTATGTTCCACTAGAGGGGATGCATAGAACTCCCCCAACACTTCCTCCTGAAGTGACACATGTACCATGTTATGTCCTCTGAATAAGATGATGTGCTCCCCACCATCATGAAATCCATCAGGTGCCTGTCTTGTGGATATCTGAGCACGTCGAGCCTCGCAGTCAGCGTCCCCACACTGCACCTCCCTAACTCACTGATTAAGTGGGGAGTGACTGTAAGAGATTGAAGAAAATCTAATCAATCCCGATCCACAAAGGATATCAGCAAAGAGACCAACTGATCAATCACTTCGCCTAGCAGTTGTATACCGGACCTCCTATTGAGTGTATCTGCTACAAATTTCCCCTTCCCGGATGTATAGACTATATCGAAATCATAGTCCTAGAGGAACTCAATCGAACTTCATTGTATCTAGTTCAGGTCCTTCTAAGAGAAAATATAATTGAGACTCTTGTGATCAGAGTAGACTGTAAAATACCTACCCATCATGAACTTTCACGACATCTTCAAGGAGAATACCACTACTGTTATCTCCATGTCATGGTTAGCATAGTTCTGATCATGTTGTCTCAGCTGTCGAGAAACATATTTGATAACTACTTTCTCATGCATTAAGAAACATCCGAGTTGGGTCCCTGATGCGTCGAAGTAGACTATGTACACTAACACCTCCTTTAGAAGCCTCATGATGGGCGCACTAGTCTGCCTCTGCATCAGCTACTGAAAAATCTGTTGGCATCTTTCTGACCACACGAAGGGTTTTCATTTCCTTGTCAATGTTGAAAAAGGTTTTGTAACTCTAACGAAATGCAGCACAACCCTCTGGTAGTATCCATCCAATCCCCGGAAACATTGTACCTCTTTCACACTCATCGGTGGATCCCAAGCATGTACCACCTCAAAATTCACTAGATCTACTGCAACTCCATTCTTCAATATGACATGTACTAGAAAGTGAACCTCTCATATCCAAAATTGGATCTTCGTGAACTTACCATAAAGTTGGGTCCCTCAGAGAGTGTCCAGTACAACCTGCAAATGATAGGAATCCTCCTCCTCAGTATCTGAGTAGTTCAGAAAGTAAATGATGAAGAACACTACAAAGCGATTAAGGAATGGCTCAAAGATCATGTTCATGACTCCCATGAACACTGATGGGGCGTTGGTTATGCTAAATGGAAAAACCAAGAACTTGTAGTGGTCGCACCCACATTTTAAATCCATCTTCTGACACATCATCATCTCGTACTATGAGCTAGTGATAGCATGATCTGAGGTATATCTTTGAGATCCACCGTGCAAGTTCATCTGATCAAAGAGGTCGTTAATCCTCAGATATGGGTACTTGTTCTTCACAGTCACCTGGTTTAGGTGCTGATAGTCAACACAATTTCTCGATCACCCATCTACCTTTTTGGAAAACAAAATAAAGTCTTCCCAAGGAGAATCATTGGGCTGAATGAACACTTTCCCCTATAAGTACTCCATCTATACCAGTAGCTCACAAAACTCTGCAGGAGACATATGATACACTGGTTTTGATATCAGTGTTGACCCGGGGTACAATTCAATGTAAAATTACACCTCATTATGAGTCGGTAGACCCAGAACATCATCAGGGAACACATCCACCTACTATTCCACCACTGCTGGAAAACATGGACTCTATACGTCAACTGCTCTAAGGTTAAGGCTTGCCAACTGATGAGTGATCGGCTGCACTCTCCTCTCGGTAAGTCTATCCTATGTTTCCAAGTCTCCCTGCTCGCTGGTGAAGGTATACCTGGTCCCACATGTGTGGTCACACCGCACATTGTGCCTAACACAGTCAATCCGAGCATAGAATGTTGATAACCAATCTATACCCAAGATGACTTTGTATGTCCTCGACGCAGCTACTAGGAGATACCAGTCGATGATCTCACCTCCTAGAGTAAGCTCGCACTACCTACACTGGTTCTTAATCATCGAATCTGCTCCAGTAGGAGTCTCCAACCATAAGGATTGAGCCAATGGATCCTTCAGAATCTCCGAGATCTGAACGAGGAAAGTGGCAGTAAAAGAATGACTAGAACCAGTGTCTATAAGTACTACATCTAAGGTGGAATAGACACAGACCGTACCTCGTATCATCTCTTGAGCGTCGGGTTCGTAGGAATCAGCTACCTAGAGCTGAGCCCACCCCTGTCCTCCTGCTCCATGCAGTCAAGGTGGACATCCTGGTGGTGGTGGCAGTAAAATCTTGATTCGACACGCACCACAAGTTGCATGCCCCGCTCCACTGCCACGTCCGCCTACTCCCAGCAGGCCTCCTCAGTCAAACATCTATCCCTACTTGGGATGTCCTTTGACCTTTTTCTGATCATATGTATGATGGGTCAGACAGAGATAGGCCATGTTACCCTACCTCTTGCATGCATAACACTGCCCACTCCTAGCATGACATGCTCTGTCTCAGGATCCCCTCACAATCGACCCTGATTCATGTGGTCGTCCAACTATAGGTCTGGTCCTCTTGGATCTCTATGACATCTTTCTGCAGCCAGCTATAGAAGACTCCCCTATGTGACATCCAGTGGTGGGTCTCACTGCTGGTGTCTTCTCAACAAGGAAACTCTCCACTAAGAGGGCTCTCTCTAACACCCCCTCATGCATCAGGATTCTATGAGAAAATTTTGGAAGCCCTGATCTCTTTCCTGAACTGTTTCATGAAGGTCTGGGCCCTAAAGAATGGGTCTCGCACCATATCTATGGAGTAGTGTGAGATGTTTGTGAACCTCATAGAGTACGGATGCACATTCATGCTGCCCTACTGCAGATGGCGAATCTCATGTATGCGCATTGCACAAAGAGTCACTCAAACAAACTCTACCCGAAACAGGATTTCGATGTCTTCCTAGAGAAGAGTCACCTCATCGTGAATCTAGAAAATCATTCTCCACCATCTACCTACGGATGTCTGTTGATGACTGGTGGAAAGGATCATCATGAGATCGGCTGGTGTCCCTAATAGTCAGAAGACTCTCACCGCGGACTCCAGCCAAGCCTCAGCCACCTGTGGGTCCATCTCTCCCCTGAACCTGAGTGGTCTCTGGAGTCGGATCTCATGAAACGCGCTCAATTGGCGTGCACGATCTGCTACTGGGTCCAGTGGCATCGGTGGACCAATGGGTAATAGTACCGTTGGTGCCTCCACTGCTCCCTCTATTGGAATATGGCCCTACACTAAGGCCTCATCACTCGGTGGGAAATCAGTGCGTCCTATATTTGGAACCCTAGTTGGATGTCTATGTGGAGGCATCATGAAAAGAAACAGGTTCTCCATGATCAATAATTTATACCTGGTGAGCTGACTTAAAGATATCACAATGAAAACTCTTCAAAACACAAAATAAATGAGTGTTTTCATGCACTTAGTAAGAAATCATAAGTCAAGGTCCTGGTGTATGGATACGTCGGCCACCGAATCAACACTAGATTTTCTAAACTGATAACCACATTCACTACACTTCACAATATTTCAATCAAAGGGAATGATCATAGTCCTATTTTCTACGGTATAAACGACTCCCCTGATACCAATTTGTCCTGAACCATCCCCTGAAGCCCATTCCGTGACTACCCCCAAGAACTCCTTCCATAGGCTTTGGGATGGAGACTAGCACCGAAGACATATTCTATAAAACTGGGTAGTCATTTCCATTATAACTTGTAAGCACACGCAACCAAGTCCACAATAAAATACAAACTAAAGTAAACTAAATAGTAAACAGAGTGAGTGCAGTAAATAAAAGGGGCCAGAATACAAGCCCACCTGGAATGTACAATAAACTAAAAGTACAAGTAAACTGGAACAGATCTTGTGAACACCCTCCAAGGATCCTACCTGAAAGGTAGGTACATCTCTAGATCGGTTTTCATTGTGGTACACCTCATTAAAGGTCCACCTCCATGCTACCTCCAGTCTTGGTACTCTCATCCTCAGTCAGTGTTGTCGGTCGTCTGCACCAAACACAACGATGTGTGGGCATAGACCGTGCTGGGTTTCTAACAACCCATACTTTAAATACATTGTTATTAATTTAAAATTGAAGCACACTTATTACAACCTATAACAAAACCATGTTAGGACCGTATAGGTATAATGTCTTTAGAAACCGGGAAACATAAACAACAGGTTCATATAGCATCTACATTGTCTCCCATGTATTTCATCATATCTAGAGTCCCTTTTGGAAAATCCAAATTAATCACCTTCTTCCTACCCTGGGGAATGAAAACATACAAAAGGGTGAGCTCAAATGCTCAGTAAGGGTAAACAAAATAAATATCAATCATAAGAACATAACATTTTGGAAATCTTAACCTGGAAAAGAGATCATAATTTCATAACATGGGATAAATCATAGTATTGAAATATAATCCCAATAATCATAACATAAAACATGAAACTTTGTGTCATACACACATAATAATAGAGAATAGTTTCTTAGTGGTCAAGACTCATTGCCAAGACTATCTTAGTGGACAAAGTCCATTTCTGAACTGAGTTCACTCCTCGTTTCAGTCCTGTATCACTGAACCGGTTTAACTTGCCGTTTCAGCCATGTCTTTCTCATGAGATATAAAATCTTTACCCAATGAATTAGAGGGAGATATAGGTCCCACCCATCTCATAATTATACTATTCTTATGTGTCCCACAAAATCATAAATCATACATCATAGCATAACCCATGTAATAAAAATGGGATTCATAAACATCATGCCATCATAACATAATACATATAAGATAAAAGGACATCATAAAATTAATTCCATCATAACATAATCAATACAATGTAAATATAGGGATATAAAAAAAACCCTATATTATCTTAGATGGAAAATAATTTTGATAAAACACTTGAACTCCATTCTTGAGGAAAATAATCTTTCTACATCAAAAACATTTTCCTTTCTTAACATGTCATATAATTTTAAACCAAAAGAAGTTGATTAAAAATAAACTTGAAAATTTTTAAAGGAATATTCATGGGAATAATGTTCTAAAAATCCATTCATGCTGTATAAGTTACAAAAACATTCTTCTCGTACTTTTTCCAGGAAAGTCAAAAAGTACCTCGTACGAAAAACGACAAAATATTCATTTCTTATCTTTTACTAAAAACTCATCGAAGAGTGAAATTGGATTTAAAAATTTTAGGTGTATGGAAATAATATTACATATTGAGGAAACATGGATGTGGATGATAAATATTCCCCAGTAAATTCTGAAGTATAAACAATCTCGGATAAAAATTGAGATTGCAGGATTTTCCTTTACCTTAAGTCTGATATGATTTTACATGTCTGAACCCCCTGTATAATGATTTAAATAATGTCATTGAATTATTACAAAATCATATTCATTTTTATGATATCATATATGGTCATATTCTTAGCTTCTTATTAGTAATATTTCATTGCTACTTGTTATTCGGGTGTTTATTGCTTTATGTTCTTATGTGTGTTTTGTCTAATAAATTATTATTCATCTTTATAGGATATAGATAAATCATTTACAACCTGGTATTACTGTAATATATATCATATTAATTCATTCAATTCATTTATATAATCATTATTCAATGAAGATCATATAGAATGAGTCGCATCACATCGTGGAGACGGTGGGTCGTACGTACACACAAGCGATGATATCGTTCCCATGATCATGGAATTGTATTGAAGTGAATGTATACTATTTAAAAATCAATATCACTTAAAAATAATCATATATAGTTATTCTTTACATCATTATAACCATCCAAGTATGGTGGTTGTGGAAAACAGATTACACCACGGTGTGGAGACGGTATTTTGTACGTACGCACGCGTGATGATTTCGTTTTTCGTAGGATGGATAAGAGGAGAAATAGGGTTGTTTCATATTTATAATAACATATCAGTGTATGAGGGATACTGATGTTATTACCTCATAATTAAACAACTAATGAATAGGGAGTATAAGAAGAATGGAACCTGAAGAAAATGGTAGAAGGTGTTACCTCTTTCTCGAAGTGCCTCCTTTAAGCTTTCTATTAAGGCACTAGAGTTGGTCTTTTGAGAAGACCAGTACCTATAGTAGGTTTCTAAGTAAGTGGGGAAGTGAAATGGGTAGGGTTTAGCCGAGCTTGAAGGCTCAAATTGGTGTGAGGAAGAGAGGGAGGAGGTGCCCTTTTATAAGGGAGGAGAGGGGCACCTTTAGAAATATAAGAAATATTAGTTTATATTAAATCCCAAACCCACATAAAAACATCCAAAATGACTCATATCAGAATATTATATGATATAGGTTTGTAATCACATCAAAAAATAAAATTTAGACATGTTAGGAATTTATTTTAAACATTATCAACTTGATTTATCCTTATTTATCAATTTAATTTTATTTGTGGTAATAATATTCTAAATTTTAAATTATTATAAAGAATTACATATGTGTTGTTAGTTTTCCATAATTTATACACATTATGACATTTTCGACCATATAAATTTTAATTTATAATTTTAAATATTTTTTTAATTTTTAAACAATTTTATAATATGTCCTTTCTATAAATTAACAATAGTGTCAATTTTGACACTATTCATTTATTTGGGTTTAAAAAATATATATACAGAAGATATGTTCGAACTAAAATATTTAACAGATTCATACCATGTCATTTTTATCTCAGAAATTTGTGGATCTCATTAAATAGTTCAAATAAATTTAATTTTAATACTTTTATTATCATTTATTTGATATTTCAATCAATAAAATAATTTCAACATCACTATTGTGTCATAATTAATGGTAATTATTTAATCCCTAGAAATTATAAATAAATTCATATGACATAGATACTTTTATTATATTTCTTGAGACTATTCATGTTTGAATCTTCATTAAGTTTATCACTAAATTAAAATTATTACACTTATGAGATTTAAGAGATTGACATGTTGTCACATTCATTGGTTTTAATAATAATTATATTATTTCATTGTCAAAAGTCCATGAAATGAATCTATTCAGACCTTTATGTGATATGGGTCAACTTTTACTCATCCAATAGGATTTTGGAAAGTGTTTGGGTAATTTTATAATCTTATATTTACCCTTAATTACCTGATTTACCTTTAACTGCAGTAAATAAAAATTACCGTAGTTACTATTCATAATCTGGAAAAAAATAAAAGTATCCTATTAACACAATTTAGACCCACTGAATCCAAATATGGAATCTATTTTTCAAAATTCAAAACACAGAAGTTGCGGTAATTAATTTAAAATTAATCTCGTTGTTAAGAAAACGGGGTTTTAGAAGTTAAAACATTGCCAAAGATTGAAATGTTTTTACATAAGAATTCAATGTAAAATTAATGCTAATGACATAAATTATATTAAATAGTAAAAATATATTCTATTTATACTTTAAGAACATTAAATATTATAATTTAACCATATAAAGTATTGTGATGAAAAAAGTTGTTTTTAATTAAAATATAGCGTGTTTTTACTATTCATTAAAATATGAAAGTTATCAGAATAATATGAAAAATTTATCCAATGTAAACCATTATATCCTTATTCTAAAGAATAATTTTATTTTGTCAATTTGAACTTATAATCTTGTCAAAAACTATATTTAAAGTGGGTGTTCCATCAAAAGGCTGTAAAACTGCATTTTTTTAAAAAATACTTCTTATATGCAAAAAACAGATTTTGTTTTCATACCTCATTCTAGAAAATGTATAAGATGAATTATAATGTTATAAAATTCAAAATTCAGTTATTAGTATCGATAATGGATAGTTTATAATATTATAATAATATATCGTTGTTTAGTGAAACTCGGTATTGCGTACTACACAGGCTATGGAGGAAGGTCATGATTGTGTGTAACGCAAGCCAAGATAGTGTTGTGTGTAGTGAAAGATTCCTTTGCGTATAACCTATTACATAAAAAATATAATTCTCATAAAATATAAGGGTGTTACATTTTACCCCCCTTAAAATGAATTTCTCCCTCGAAATTCGTCACTTCGTAACGAAGAGATGAGGATACCTCTCCCTCATCATATCCTCAAGTTCACATGTAGCTTCTTCTAATTGGTGGTTCCTACATAAAACATTAACCAAAAGAGTGGTCTTGTTTCGTAGAACTTTTTTGCTATGATCCAGAATCTCTATCGGCTATTCTTCATAAGAAAGATCGTGCTCTAGTGGTACAACTACTGAGCTTAGTACATGTGAATGATCAGGTATGTACTTTCTCATGAGAGATACATGGAACACGTCATGAACTTGAGAGAGATTCAGTGGAAGTTCCAATCGGTAAGCTACCTTCCCAACATGATCCAGTATTTCAAAAGGACCAATATACATAGGGCTCAGCTTTCCCTTCTTTCCAAATCTCATTACTCTCTTCCAAGGAGATATTCATAAGAACACTTTATCACCCACTTCAAACTCTATGTCTTTTCTTCGATTGTCAGCATAACTTTTTTGTCGACTCTGAGCTGATCATATGTGTTGTTGAATAGATCTGACCTTTTCTACCATCTCATCAACAAGATCAGGTCCTAATAGCTTTCTTTCCCCAACATCGTCCCAACAAGTTGGAGATCATCATTTCTTTCCATAGAGAGCTTCATAAGGATCCATCTGAATACTGGAGTGAAAGCTGTTATTATAAGAAAATTCCACCCAAGGTAGGTGTTGATCCCAGCCACCTTTGAAATCCATAGAGCAAGCTCTTAACATGTCTTCTAGATTTTGAAATTTCCTCTCAGACTGACCGTTTATTTGAGGATGATAAGCAGTGCTTAAACTCAACTCGGTATCTGGAGTATGCTGAAGACTTCGCCAGAACTTCGAGGTAAACCTCGGATCCTGATCAGATATAATGGAAAGTGGTACTCCATGAAATCTTACCACTTCTTTTACATATATCCTTCCAAGTGGATGATGAAAGAAATCCTCTCTAATAGCAATGAAGTGTGATGACTTTGTAAGACGATCAACTATGACCCAGATAGCATTATTACCCTTGGATGTTTTAGGAAGTCCAGTAACAAAGTCCATAGTGATGTTTTCCCATTTCCATTTTGGTATGGGTAATGGTTGTAACATTCCCTTAGACTTCTGTATCTCAGCTTTAACTTGCTGACAAACCAAGAATCGAGAAACATATTCAGCAACATCTCTTTTCATGCCATCCCACCAAAAGTACTCTTTCAGGTCTCTATACATCTTCGTGCTTCCAGGATGAATAGATAATGAAGAACAGTGAGCCTCATCCAGCAGTTCGTTCTTTAATTCTTGGATGGGAGGAACACAAACCCGATTCTTGAACTTTATTATCCCATCACAATCAAGGTTGAATTCAGGAACATTTCTCACATTCTTTTGTAACTCCACGTCTTCTTTTTATGACTCTTTAATCTTCATAGGTATATATGGTTGAATATTAATTTGAGAAAGATAATATTTTTCCCCATCCATTATAATTACAGGATCCATCCTTTGTAAATCCATAAATATTGTATCTTTTGTGTTCCTAATCATGGATAAGCTAGCATGGTCTTGTCGACTTAATGCATCTGTCACCTTATTTTCTTTCCCAGGGTGATAATGAATTGAGCAGTCATAATCTTTAATCAGTTCCAACCATAATCTTTGACTCATATTCAGCTCCTTTTGTGTGAAAATATACTTTAAACTTTTATGATCAGTAGAAATATCACACCTTTATCCATAAAGATAATCCCTCCAAATCTTTAATGCAAAGATTACCGCAGCAAACTCCATATCATGAGTTGGGTAATTTTACTCATGGATTTTCAACTATCGTGAGGCATAAGCTATCATTATATCGTTCTGCCTGAGAAAACACCCCAATACCTTCTTGGATGCATCATTGTAGATCACAAACCTTTCTCCACTACAAGGAAGTGTGAGCACAGGTGCACTGGAAAACCTTCTTTTCAACTCCTTGAAATTCTCTTCACACTCCTCCATCCACATGAACATAACTCCATTTCAAGACAACCTAGTGAGTGGATTGGATAATCATGAAAAATATTTCAAAAAACGTCGATAATATCCAACCAGACCAAGAAAACTACGGATCTCAGTTACTGTTGTTGGTCTCGACCATCGTTCGATAACCTCTGTTTTTGATGGATCCAAAAATATCCCCTCTTTTGAGATTATGTGACCCAAAAATGACACTTTTTGAAGCCAAATTTACACTTGGTAAATTTTTAATAAAGCTTCTCCTTTCTCAGGGTCTTCAATACAATTCACAAGTGATCTTCATGTTCTTCCTTGCTCTTTTAATAGACAAGAATATCATCTATAAAGACTACCACAAACTGATCAAGATAGTATCTAAAGACACTGTTCATTATATCCATGATGATAGCAGGGGAATTAGTAACACCAAATGGCACCACTATAAATTCATAGTGTCCATACATTGTACGGAAAGTCGTCTTTGGTATATCCTCCCTTTTGACCCTTAATTGATGATAGCCTGAACGAAGATCAATCTTGGAAAAGTATTGAGCTTCACGTAGTTGGTCAAATAAGTCATCAATGCGTGGGAGATGATATTTTTTCTTGATAGTTATCTTGTTATGTTCTCGATAATCAATGCAGTGTCTCATTGATCCATCTTTCTTCTTAACAAATAGAACAGGTGCTCCCCAAGGTGACGCGCTAGGGTGTATGAATCCCTTATCATGATTTTCTTGGATTTGCTTCTTCAATTCCTGCAACTAAATTGGGGACATTCTATAAGGTGTCTTTGAAATAGTTAAAGCACCTGGTATGAGTTCTATTGAAAACTCAACCTCACGATTTGGTGGAAGACCAGGCAATTCTTCTAGAAAGACATCATCAAACTCCCATACAATGGGAATATTATTAATCGTGAGTTTCTCACTGACCATTTGAGATAAATAACTTTTCTTTAGTGGAATAAAGACCCATAGGATGGATGAATTTTCCACTAGAAGGTTATGTTCATCCTTGCATCGATAGACGATCATAGATTGATCTAGAATATGAAATGTGACTTCCCTTCATTGGAAATTGATATGAGCTCCATATAAAGAAAGCCAATCCATGCCAAGAATCACATTAAATTCCACTATATGAAGGATCACAAGATTTGTAGGAAGCACTTTCCCACAAACTTCAATCAGAGATTAATTATAATCTTTTTATGTGACTGTTGTGCCATTAGGGGTTTTCACAGCTAACACAACATCTAATTGTGGAGGTAAAACGGCGATTCCCTTAGAAAATTCTTCCGAAATAAAATATTAGGTGGATCTAGAATCAAATAAAACATTTTCTACTTTAGAGTGGATGGTAAGTATACCTTTCACCACTTCGTTATCGTACTCCACATCACTGATAGAAATTTCATGTGACTTTCCTTCTTCATTATCCTTAAGAGTTTGTTAACGTCGATCATTATCAACAACCCTTGGATTAGGGCATTGATTAGATTAATGCCCCATTTCCTTGCACTTGTAACATTGAAGTGTATGAGGTGCACTCTGTGTATCCTTTTATCTGTTTGCATCACTAGACATCTTCTTCCCATCATTGCGGCATTAAAATGCTTGATGACCTTCCTTTCCACATTTGAAACATTTACTTGTCCCTTTATGAAAACTCCCTCTATGTTTATTTCCACAATTTGAGCATAAGGGAAAACTCATATTATTTTCAGTGTGGTCTTTAGATTTCCCTTTGAATTCCATTTTCCTCTTCTTATCAAACGAATATGACTAATGGGTTACTCCAATCTCCATCTCAACCTTGAGAGCACATCGAACGATTTCCTCGTAGCTATTGAAGTCCTATATGGCTAACGCCTTTCGATGACTTGGTGTTAAGCCACTAAAGAATCGATCAATCATACTTTCAGTTTGGATAATAATCCCAGAAGAATACCATGAAAGTCTTGTAAAATTTGCTTCATATGTACCAACATATTCATCATCCTTTTGCTTCAGTTCAAGAATCTCCTTCTCCATCTTTGTTCTGAGAATACAAGGGAAGTACTTAATGAAAAATATGTTCTTGAACTCGTCCCATTCCATGGATTCAATTTCATCTCTTTGCCTCGTATTCTTGATAATATTCCACCATTGATCCACATCACCTTCCAAACGATACACTACTAAGATGACATTGTCATGTTCAGAACATTGAAGAACTGAAAATATCTTTTCAGTATTACTGATCCATTGTTCAGAAACTAATGGATCAGTAGACCCGCTAAATGAGGGTGGACGCTGCCTCATGAAGGATTCAACATAATGTTGCTCCTTCCTTTTCTCATTTGGAAATCCTCCATGATTCATATCTTGAGAAAGTTGTGTGAGCATGGCTAAAAGATTTTTCATTCCAACTCCCATATCATTTGGTTTCTCAGGGGGACAATCATTGCATTTCCCGTCGCATTCCGTATTAACACGGTTCATTCAGGTTCCATCCATTGACTAAAACCAAGAAGAATAGTGTGAGAAACACTAATTATAAAAGGAAAACCACATAATCAAGAACAAAATTTTACACTTCAGGTCCTATCATAGGTTGTTCATGGCAATTTCTAAAACATTAATATTGTGTTCTATTCTTAGACTTATCCTTAAGGTTCTTACTAAGGCTTTCACGTCCTAGTTTCCAAAGGTTGACTATAACTTTCCTCTGATACCAACTCTAACAAACCATAATTTAAATACATTGTTATTACTTCAAAATTTAAGCACACTAATTACAACATATAACAAAACCATGGTAGGACCATATTGGTATAGTGTCTTTAGAAATCGGGAAACATAAAGAACAGGTTCATATAGCATCTACATTGTCTCCGATTTATTTCATCATATATAGAGTACCTTTTGGAATATCCTACTTAATAAACTTCTTCCAGACCTGGGGAAAGAAAACATACAAAAGGGTGAGCTTGAATTCTTAGTAAGGGTAAAAAAAATAAATATCAATCATAAGAACATAACATTTTGGAAATCTTAACCTGCAAAAGAGATCATAATTTCATAACATGGGATAAATCATAGTAGTGAAATGTAATCATAATAATCATAACATAAAACATGAAACTTTGTGGCATACACAAATAATCATAGAGAATCATTTCTTAGTAGTAAAGACTCATTTCTAAGACTATGTTAGCGGACAAAGTCAATTTTTGAACCGAGTTCACTCCTCATTTCAGTCTTGTATTACTGAACCGGTTTAACTTGTCGTTCCAGTAATGTCTATCTCATGAGATATAAAATCTTTTCCCAATGCATTGGAGGGATATATAGGTACCACCCATCTCATAATGATACCATTCTTATGTGTTCCACAAAATCATAAATCATACATCATAGCATAACCCATGTAATAAAAATGGGATTCTTAAACTTCATGCCATCATATCATAATCCATATTAGATAAAGGGACATCATAAAAATAATTCCATCAATACATAATCAAAATAATGTAAAAATATGGACAGAAACATAACCCTATATTATCTTAGATTGAAAATAATTTTGATAAAACACTTCAACTCCATTCTTGAGGAAAATATCTTTTCTACTTCAAAAACATTTTCCATTCATAACATCTCATATAGTTTTAAACCAGAATAAGTTGATTAAAAATAAAATTGAAAACTTTTAAAGGAAGGTTCATGGAAATAATGTTCTAAAAATCCATTCATTCTGTATAAGTTAAAAAAACATTCTTCTCGTACTTTTTCCGGAAAAATCAAAAAGTACCACGTACGAAAAACGAAAAAATATTCCTTTCTTATCTGTTACTAAAAACTCACCGAAGGGTGAAATTGGATTTAAACAATTTTAGGTGGATGGAAATAATATTACATATTGAGGAAACATGTATGTGGATGATAAATATTCCCCAGTAAATTCTGAAGTATAAACAATCTCAGTTAAAAATTGAGATTGCGAGATTTTCTCTTACCTTAGGTCCGATATGCTTTGTACGTGTCTGAACCTCCTGTATAATGATTTAATTAATGTCATTGTATTATTACATAATCATATTCATTGATATGATATCATATATGGTCATATTCTTAGCTTCTTATTACTAATATTTCATTGCTACTTGTTATTCGGGGGTTTATTGCTTTACGTTCTTATGCATGTTTTGTCGAATAAATTCTTATTCATCTTTATAGGATATAGATAAATCATTTAATGAATATTATTATTTTAATATATATCATATTAATTAATTTAATTCATTTATATATTCACTATTCAATGAAGATCATATAGAATGAGTCACATCACATCATGGAGACGGTAGGTCGTACGTACGCATAAGCGATGATATCATTCCCATGATCGTGGAATTGTATTGAAGTGTATGTATACTATTTCAGAATAAATATCACTTTACAATAATCATATATAGTTATTCTTTACACCATTATACCCATCCATGTAAGGTGGTGGTGGAAAACAGATTACACCACGGCGTGGAGAAGATATTCCGTACGTACGCACGCATGGTGATTTCGTTTTCCACATCATTGATAACAGGTGAAATAGGGTTGTTTCATATGTATAATAACATATCATTATATTAGGTATACTTATGTTATTACCTCATAATGAAACAACTAAAGAAGAGGGAGTAGAAGAAGAATGGAACTTGAAGAAAACGGTAGAAGGTATTACCTCTTTCTCGAAGTTCCTCCTTTAAACTTTCTCTTAAGGCACTAGAGTTGGTCTTTTGAGAAGACCAGTACCTCTAGTAGGTTTCTAAGGATGTGGGGAAGTGAAATGGGCAGGGGTTGGACGAGTGTTAAGGAACAAATTGGTGTGAGGAAGAGAGGGAGGAGGTTCCCTTTTATAAGGGAGAAGAGGGGAACCTTTGGAAATATAAGAAATATTAGTTTATATTAAATCCCAACCCCACATAAAAACATCCAAAATGACTCATATCCGAAGAATAAATGAGAGAGGGTTGTAATCTCATCATCCAATAAAATTTAGACATGTTAGGAATTTATTTTAAACATTATCAACTTGATTTATCCTTATTTATCAATTTAATTTTATTTGTGGTAATAATATTCTAAATTTTAAATTACTATAAATAATTACACATGTGTTGTGAATTTTCTATAATTTGACACTTTATGAAATTTTCGACCATATAAATTTTAATTTAAAATTTTTAAATATTTTTTGATTTTTAAACAATTTTATAATATGTCATTTCTATAAATTAACAATAGTGTCAATTTTGACACTAATAATTTATTAGAGTTAAAAAAAATATATACAGAAGATATGTTCAAACTAAAATATTTAATAGATTCATAACATGTCATTATTATCTAAAAAATTAGTGGAGCTCATTAAATAGTTCATATAATATTTATTTTAATACTTTTAATATCATTTATTTGATATTTCAATCAATAAAATACTTTTAACATCACTATTGTGTCATAATTAATGGTAATTATTTAATCCATAAAAATTATAAATAAATTCATATGATATAGATAATTTTATTTTATTTCTTTAGACTATTCATGTTTGATGTTTCATGAAGTTTATCACTATATTAAAATTATTACACCTATAAGATTTGAGAGAGTGACATGTTGTCACTTTCTTTGGTTTTAATAGTAATTATATTATTTCATTGTCAAAAGTCCATGAAATTAATCTAGTCCAACCTTTACGTGATATGGGTAAACTTTTATTCATCCAATATGATTTTTTAAAGTGTTAGGGTAATTTTATAATCTTATATTTACCCTTAATTACCTGATTTACCTTTAACTACAGTAAATAAAAATTACCGTAGTTACTATTCATAATCTCAAAAAAATAAAAGTATCCTATTAACATAATTTGGACCCACTGAATCCAAATATGGAATCTAATTTTCAAAATTTGAAACACAGAAGTTGCATTAATTAATTTAAAACTAATCTCGTTGTTAAGAAAATGGGTTTTTAAAAGTTAAAACATTGCCAAAGATTGAAAGGTTTTTACCTATGAATTGAATGTAAAATTAATGCTAATGATATACATTATATTAAATGGTATAAATATATTCTATTTATACTTTAAAAACATTTAATATTATAATTTAACAATATAATGTATTGCAATGAAAAATGTTGATTTTAATTAAAATATAGCATGTTTTTACCATTCATTCAAATATGAATGTTATCAGAATAATATGAAAAATTTATCCAAAGTAAATTTTTTATTTCATGATTCTAAAGAAGAATATTATTTTGTCCAATTGAACTTATAAACTTGTCAAAAACTATATTTAATGTGGGTGCGCCGTCAAAAGGCTGTAAAACTGCATTTTTTTAAAAATACTTCTTTTATCCAAAAAACTGATTTTGATTTCATAACTCATTATATAAAATGTATAAGATGAATTATAATTTTATAAAATTCAAAATTCAGTTAATACTATTCATAACGGCTAGTTTATATTATTATAATAATATATTGTTGTTTAGTGAAACTCGGTATTGCGTACTACACACGCTATCGAGGAAGGTCGTGATTTTGTGTAACGCAAGCCAAGCTAGTGTTATGTGCAGTGAAAGATTCCTTTACATATAAAATATTATATTAAAAAATATACTTCTCATAAAATATCAGGGTGTTACAGGGATGAGTATAATGATATTTAGTAGGGACCCCAAGACCCTAAAGGCCTTATAAAATCAACCAATGATAAACCACCAAGCATGTAAATCAGTGACATCCCTACATAGTTATATGAACATAACTATACCTAAGTTATCAAGTATACTCATCCCAATCATGAGGAAACTCAGAGTCCAACTCAAAATCCCAAATATCAACTGTTCCACAAAGGAAGGAACACTGTGAAGGTAAGTACCACACTGGTATTCTACACAGAAGAATACCACAATGTTACTGACTCACCGCACAGTAGGTATTTTTTATGTATAGAAGTAGATATGATTAGATGTAACTATTTAATCATCTTACTCAGTCAAGAGTCTCTACTACTGACCCAAATAGGATCACATGGTGCTGACCCACATATGATCTCTAGATGTGGAGCCACATTGTTTCTCTAGGTTCTGACCCACATAGGATCACTCAGTGTTAACCCACATAGGATCGCTCAGTGCTGACCCACACAGGATAGCTAGGTGCTGACCCACACAAGATCTCTTGGTGATGACCCACACAGGATCGCTCGGTGCTGACCCACAGAGGTTCACTCATCACTGACCGACACATGATCACTTGGTGCTGACCCACACAAGATTGCTAAATGATGACCAACAAATGATCTCTATTCATTCTTCACATCATAGCCAGCTACTGGGTTGTCGCAGTAAAATTAATCATCTCAAGGAGGGTTCTCTCCTATATCCACTAGTCAATACTCCAAATTCCATGAAGTCCCAAAAATAATTTACCCAAAGAAACGCAACATCTTAGGGTTCTCAATGCAACGGAAAGTGTGTCAATCAGACCCACGGTCTGTATGTTATTAGCCTTTCTTCCCCGAGGGTCCAGTTGGATTCTTGCTCGATCCAACCAGACCATATCTCAACATTATTCAAATCTCATGTGGGTGTACTAGAGGGGTCGTCTCACTCCATCGTTTTAGGATCTGTATATGGTTCTTCAAACAGATGGTAGGTGCCAATGTTATGGCCAAAAGAGTGTAAATGGGTCGAAGTGGGTCTGGGTCCGGTATGACTCGGTCGGACCGACCCTCCATGGGCCGACCCTGTTTGGGTCACCCTACCCGACTCGCTGGGTCTGGCATGGCCTGCGCCTGGAGACATGTCCTAGGGGCTCGTATTGGGTGGCGCGGGGTGGCGCGGAGGCCGCGGGTGATGAGAAGGCTGTAGGAGTTGTGTGGTCATGGTGGACACGGGACGGCGGAGGCCGCGGGGTTGCAGAGGTCGCGGAGCAATGGAATCCACGGGGCGGCAGAGTCTGGGGAGGCCGCGAAAGCCATGGGGCGGAAAAACCCGTGGACATCATGAGGCCACATGGCGGTGGAGGTCGCGAACAACACATGGTTGTTCGCCGGTATAGGCCACGAGCGGCATGAGGCCGCAGGGCGGCAGAGGCCACGAGCAGCGAAGGACGCGGATTGCGTGAGGCCACGGGGTGGCAGATTCTGCAGGAGGAAGTGGCTTCGGGAGGTGGAGGCCATAGGCGGGGGAGGCCACGAACGGCGGAGGCCGCATAAAGTGCGAGGCCGCAGGGAGGTGGAGGCTGCAGGCGGCGGTTGCTGCGGGCGGCAGGGGCCACTGGCGACGTGGTGGTCGCAGGGCGGAATTGTTGCGATGTTGCCTTCGTTGTGGCCGGAGGTGGTGTCGGCTTCCTTTTTCATGCCCCACTAAGGTTGGTTGGCATCCTTCTCCATCGCAAAGAACACAACCATTAAACACAAGATTTTCGGAGTGGTCATGCCTTGTTTGTTTGACCCGTACTATCTGCGTTGGAGCAGTAGAATGTGGCTATAATTTCTTTCTGATTTTACTATGAATTGCCAAGAAAAAGTAAGGGGAAGAAAATAAAACAACCTACCTACCTCAGAGATTTGTTTATGGAGGTTTCAAGGAAACAGATGATGATTTTGGGGATATATGGATCTCGGTGATGTCGATGTTTCCTCGATCATCTGTTCGTTGACATTGAAGATGTTCCCCATTGGCGAGAGAGTTCTTCGTTGGGGTGCACGTTCTTCGTTGGAGGACATGTTCTACATTGGAGGGAATAATCCTCCCAAAATTTCTCCTCTCCCTATTCTAACAAAATGTAAAATAGCCAGATTTTTAATTTAACTTTATCAAATAAAAAGGTCGGGGCTATCAATTGCACCACAATGGCACAATTAATTGTACCACATAAGCTTAAATTAATGAGTGCAATGGATTAATGTGGGGGGGTTGAGAGATTCCTTCCAAGATTTGGGTTCAGGTGTTCACCACCTTTAGGAATTCAAAATGGGGGTTTCAGGCTCAGTGGACCCCACCTCCATAACACACAAGTGGGTGGTTTTAGTTCAGGTGGTCCCCACATTTAACCCATCCACATGGGAGGTTTCAACAAAAAAATAGTTTATTTTATTTTCTTTCAATTTCCACAGGAAACCCAAATTCTATATTTTACCCTAGACCAACAGCGGTCGAGGTGAAGGTCCCCTTAAGAAAATATCGGTGCCGCGAGATCAACGGTACCCTATGATTTCAATTCCATGAACTGGATCAAATGTTAAAAAACGTGCCCACACATTTACTGAACGTATCCGAAAAAGGTCAGAAATTCATTCTGGGAACACCGGGCCTAGGAATAACACACCTTCAATTTTGACAGACTCGTAAAATTCCCATATATTTAGAAAAACAACACATGGAAATTAAAGTTCTATACAAAATAACCATTCCATATGTCCTAGATCAATCCATATATTCCTTAAGATGGGTGAAATCATGTGGAGAGGTCAGATAATCAGGTCACATGAAATGGAATTTCAATTTGGTTATTATGAAATGATTCTTGTGAGGGGGTATTGGGATGAAATCACATGATAGTAGAAATCCCAACATATCTGATGTCTGAGTTATTGTAGGAAATAGTGGATCCCAATTCAATAATTTATTAGATACCTTGAGGAATATAAATGGCCACCAAGAAGAAAAATATCCGATCAGGACACTGGAAAATGGAATCCTAGATGACTCAGGATGAAATTTACTCTCCTCATAACTTTTTCCACGTCCCTGCAGACCACTTTCTTGAGTGGGGAAATATGATGATGCCAAAAAATGGGCATAAATTATTTTATGTTAGATGAAATACTTAATGAATTGGTATTATTTTCTCTATATGACAAATGATGTAGTATCGTAGATAAATAGAGATCATGTGACTATGCCACACTGAATAGGTGACCCCAAAGATTATATGTGATTGCATTACCCTGATTATAACATGAAAACAGATCATTTTCTTTGCATGTTATGTTAATGATCATTATAATACCCCCTAATAATAAATCATGTTTTTTATGGACACCATAGAAGTATTGATGGTAATGAGAAGGTTGCATGATGAGATCCTATGATCATGTGACATCTTAGGTGAAGGACACCTAAAATCACTCGAATCACCATGTAAACTAATGCTGAAAAGGTTAGAAACCACATGTTATAAAATTTGATCTACTTTCCATTCCATGAATTTGTTCTCCTCATGTGGTCATTATTGATCTGACTGAGGTCCTTTGGCATTCCATCATGATCCTAGAAAAGATCTCAACATTAAATCATCATTTCACCAGGATCCCTATACAATTACACCACAATCATGATAAGGACTCCTTATGAAATTTCATGGTCTCATGAATTCTCCCAATCATATCATCCATATTTTAATAGAATCCCATTGATATGTCAATTTGATCATCTGATTCACCTTGATAAATTATTAATATTTTCCATAAATTATCTTCCACATTGTTATGAGATATATTATTCAACATGTAACTCACTGATGTAAAACCAATGGGAGTAGCAATATGTTTTGTAAAATAAATAATAAATTTGTTAAAATTTCGTATACATATTCAAGTAATATTTTTTGCTGAATGGGTTATGCAACTTGTATGATTTGATCATTGATCTCGCAAAGGCCATCTGATAAACCCTCATGATCTCCCAAATGGTTTTAAACAAGATAAATTGATATTAGTAATAGCCTTTAACAATTTAGTTGAATCATATAAATAGCTTCTTACAGGTCAACTTCATCTCATTAATAGACTCTAACAAGCCTACTTTATCCCATGAAGGGCCCCAGACATGTCACCCATTATCATGTGAAAACCACTTCAAAATGAACTATAATCATACAAAGTGTCCTTGATATGTTTGTCTGGAATTGTGAAGTCTCTTTGAAATGATAACACGATCACATAATACAAATTTGACTTGTTTATGATCCAATAAATTTGGTAATGATGGTGTGCTCTTACCATTTCTATTTTTGATTAATCAATGGGATTCTATAGAGGATAAAAAATAGAAGGATCCTTTGAATCATGAAATGTTACCCCCGCCCCATCCATAGACTCAGTCCCTTGTTATGGATATTAATGCATTGAAATGTAGCATTGAACCCTGGTTGAAAAGGGATATAAATTCCATACCCTCAAAATAAATAACACATATAGGTATCATATGTATGGTTCACTTAAGGATGATCCAGTTAGACTTCTCACTACAGAAATCCTTGAAATCTCTATGATGTTATACCATCTAAACTCGGAGGATTAGTTAATGGATTATAGAAAATTTATATCCACATCACATGATCACCATTGTGATAAAATTATGTAATTTTAATGTTCCAGCCATAATATGTTAAGTTGCATCCATTTGTCAACATGGAAGTGTAAAACCGAAATAGGAAAATTAATGATAATAATTATTAAATATATGTATTAATATCATAAAAATATAATAGATTTACATGATTAATAATATGTTGACATTAATGTGAATACATAAATTAGTTCATGTGACACATCCGTGTTATACGACATACTTATGGAATTTAAGACATTATCATGCGACACCCTTGGATATCTCTATGTTTATCTTGTGAAAGCCCCATGAAATATTTCCATGTAATGAAATGTCCTCTAGACCTTCAATCCAGATAATCACATTTCCTTTTTTAAATACCTTCCTTTATCATGTGACACCCTTGGATGTGTCTATATCAATCATGTGAATTCCACCATACCTATTTTTCATTTCGTAAGAATTCCTCTAAACATGCCAGCCAGATCATGATACAATATCCTAACATATCATCATTGATCATATGAAATCCTTCTACATGTCATCATTGATCACTAAAATACCCTTGAAATTTTCTTCCATGTCATAAAATAACACTCAGACTTGGAAATTGGTTCATATGATAACTCTTCGGACTTTTATTCCAAATCATGCAAAAGACTTAGGACATGTCCTCCTCAATCATGTGAATATTTTTTAGACATTCCACCCTTTTCATATAGACACTCACAAAAAGACAGTTAACAACAATAATTCTCTCTATAAAAATCCGTACATATCTAGAAGACAACTAGAACATTTCTAACATGAAATCCATTACATATCAGTCATGTTAGTAAAACATATTTGGAAATGATAACCTTTTCCATTAGACACGCCGGGAGATAAACTGAATTGAACTATGTGAAAACTAATTCATTTCCTAAGATGGAATATTGGATTCCTTCCTATGGATCGACATCTAATGGGAGTAAACCATATTTTATGTCACTCCATATCCAAAATAATGTTGCTTCTATGAAAAAAAATCCTTTTATGATTCTATCATTCATTCTCAAACATTAGTGGATGGGAAGATTTATTATTCATATGAATCCTCTTAAATGTAATCCATAACGATTTTTTCTTGTACCTCAAAACTATCTGTGGGTTGGGGAAAAATTAAACAATAAGAACTATGATTCCTTCCCAAATAAGATATGTAATACATATTTGTAATGTATAATCTCATATTGGTCACCCATAATAGTGTAATTTCATCCGTATTTCAGACACTCTAGCCCATGTTTCCCAAACCATCCTATGGTCTTACCTTTCTTCATCATTTATCTGTATAATGGAAAGAATGATTTAATTGGAGACCATTAATTTCCTCTATATGTATATTTTTGAAGGATTCCTAAGGCCCAAGATTCATATCAAACACTCTTATGTGGATTCCCCAATGAGTAAGATTAATATATATATGTGATGTGTATGATCCCATTTCATCATTCGATTCAAACACCTAGAATTTATAATGGGGTAATAGGGATTTTTAGTGATCATATCACTCACATAATAAATTCTCCCTAAATAGGTCAACATATATTTTTATTCCTCATTCAGGGACATGATATGATTTCCACATATAGTGGAATCCACCTCCATGTAAGTCCCAAATCCATTACAACATTATTAAAATATATATAGAAAAACATACTAGAGGATTTATTTACAGTTTACCTTCCATTGGAAGGTTAAAGGAAGAAAACAAATGATTACATTGATTCTTGTTATAAATAAGATTCATAGAATGCCTTAATAAGGCTTGAGCTCCATACACACCACATTTGTTCCCCTATATATGTCCTTTCTTCATTTTGTTAAAATTCATGTATCAAACATAAATAAAATATTTATTGTTTTGATTATTGTTATAAAAAATTTACGTTGGATGCCTCATAAAGGTTCAATCACATCCTGAAAACCCCAATCATCACCATAGATGATAGTAAAATATAGAGTTCCAGGTTTTATGGCATAAAAATAAAATCAGGTTCCAATTACTATTAAAAAGAGTAATATTGATTGAGAACCTCGTATTCATATATATAGTATCATCAATATCCCACTCCCCCACACATCTAACGATTCGTCATAAGATCATTTTTTTGGGTATCTAGTTTTTTGTATATGGATTTAGAAGAGTTTTACGTATATATACTATATCTATAAAAGTGCACAATGATATTCAATAATTCACCCTAAAACATAATGATGATCACGACCTCCAAACCTCTCGACCATTGTGTGTTACTAAGAACCATTATGTCTGACACAACAACTGACTACCTAACATTGTAAACTTGGTCTGTACAAAGTTAGGGATGGAAGATCCATTGGGAGTTTCTGTAAAATAAAATACTTATAATAATTTTTTAATGGTTTTTTGACCATACATTAAACCTCCACAATAAATTGTCAAATTGGAAGCATAGTTGTTCAACCTAGTGTGGAATAGTGTTCAGATAAATAGCTGAATAATTCTCATATTTGGGTATTCTAGCCTCCTATAGCTTGAGAATAACCATTTCGTCGTCTATTGAAAGAAATATCTTTATATTTAAAATTAGTAGACAATAAATTTACACAACTAAACCATTTTGGTTTTTATAAAATAACTATAACCTAAAATTATAATGATAAAACAATGAAATAAAGAGATTGAAAAAAAATGATATAAAGATTGAGAAATAATACAGATGATTTTAATTAGCTATCTGAGGTATTTTATAGAAACATAAATAATAATACCATTCAAAAACATAAAATAATATAATAATAGAGTCCAATAACAATTTAAAAGAGAATTATTATAGATAAAACAAGAATTTCGTTCTTATGTCCCAATAATATGGGAATATTAATATTTGAAACTACATTAATGAGACTAAGAGCTAATTCAGGTGTGGTAAATATAATCATCTTTAATAATATATTGAATGAATTATAATGAGTTAGGTTAGAGAAAATAAAGAAATGAATGTATCTCCCAATGAACCATGATGAGTTAAATTTCTCACATATAACGAATTTTTGCACTGTGAAAAACAATATAAAAATCAATATTTAATGAGGAAAATAAATTATAATTTAATTTTAATTTTATTGATCATATAAAGGATTATGTTAAAGTACTATATGGTATACATATTATCTATTAAAATAGTGTTATTTGACATTTGATTCAACATATGTCAAAAAAAATATTTACCTACCTCTATTAATATTGGGTATTTATTAATTTGTATAAATACTCAGTGGTATGATAATTTTTTATGATAATATAATTGTTCCAATAAATCTAATTCATTTTTACATAGAGATGTTTGATAAATTGTTAGGAATTACTATTTCCTATTAACCTATAGTAATTTAAAAATGTTCAGATAAGAAAATTTCATTTCATAATCACAAATCATATTAAAACTTAAAGAAAAATAATTTCATATTATGAAGCCAATATCATCAATGTTGAGGTATTAATACATTATCATCAGTTGAAATGGATAAAATAGTTGAATCTAAAAAAATCCATCACATATTCTTAATTTATGTTAAATGAAAAAATTCCATGTTTTAACCTAATTAAAAATAAATACTATATTTATTATTAGGTCTATAAAAATATTGAAATTCATAGGATGTAATTTCATGGGGGGTATGTGAAAATTCATATATTTTTAATAATATAACACTTTTAGGGTTTAATTATATACATGAATAAGAATTTATATTATTAAATTAATCATATATATACCAATATCATGTCTCAAAAATGTCATATGATCCAATATATTCTCATTAAACATGAAATAATTTAACTAAGATGTAAAAAATCCTTTTTCAATTAATGCACAATAATAAATTGGAATAATTATTTTGAGATAACTGATTGAATTATAATAATGAAAAATAGAAAAGGAATAAAATCAAAAGTAAATAAAAAGAAAATGGGGTTTTACTATTCTACATTATTATTTGTAATGAATATAATTTCAGCAAGGATAACTATATAAATAATGAATAATGTTATATTTATTTTGAATACTTCGGGAATGAAATATGATGATGTTTTTAGAGAATTATGTAATGATATATTAGAAAATTATTTCTTTTCTCGGGATTCATTAAATTTTATTAGAGTAGAAATTTGGGGAATCCATTATATTATTGCAAAAAAGTAATAAATAATTCATGATTATAAATTTTTTATTAGAAAAATAAAAATAATTTATCTATAAAATTGTTAATATGTGGTGGGTTAATTTTATAATTAATTTATTAGTTCATAAATTAATTATTGTTATAATTAAGTAAAAAAATTAGTTAAAATCATAGAAATTTTTTTATCATGAAATGATACAATAATATGGTATTCATTTTTAAAATAAAATAATTTTATATATATATATATATATATATATATATATATATATTCCAAAAATATGATAGAAATGAGTACATATATACTAAAGGTATAAAAAATAATGGCATAATATGTATCTCTTCATTATATGTTTTAGTACCACAAATATCACAATAAAATAGACCACGTCACATGATATTATTTATTATTTATGTTTATTATATCCACTTATTAAATTATCTGGGAGATGATTACCATATTACATCATAATAGTGACTTATCAACCACCTTATGGCCAATGTTCAAATTCATGTTTTTCTATATTGTTCATCTTCTTCCATCATTGTTACTCAGACTATGATTTATGGTGCATTATTTCATGGAATTTCATTACCTTCATCCATGATTGTTGGAAACTCATAGATACAAGGGTATATATATGTTTTATACAATTCAATCTACCATTTTGAGATAGTATTTTATATAACATATTGTATGTTGGTTTAATAGTCATTGGTAGGTTCGTATTACATGATAAAATTTTGAATCTAATGTATGATATATCCCTACAAAATTATTCTCAAACAAGCACATATTTAATTTCACATAAGTGCAGTTTTAAACACAAACTAATTAGAATGATAATAATATATAGGGTATTGAGTTAATATAACATTGCTTAATTTTAACTGATTTAATCTGACATGGAATCGTTTTAATCATACATGATAGATCTAATTCAACCATATGTAAATCTTATGTGAGTTATCATGTAACTATGTTATTCCAATGTGATCCTAACTCATGCATCATTTTTATTATGAATATTATTTTTTTACTAGACTATGCTTATTGATGTGGCCTTATTTTTACTCAGTTTTCCACATCTTTTTATTAATTTTTATAAAATTTATTTAATTAAACAACTTTTAATAAATAAATGAACTTTTGTATTTTTATAATTAAATTTGTGAATTATACATTTTTTATAACATTTTATGTAATTATGGATCATTAAATAGTTCATTTATACCTTCTTTGTTTTTAATATAATTAATTTCAAATTTTTTTCATTAAATATATATTTGTTTATTTTATTTTATTTAACATTATTAATAATTATTGAGTTCGCCATTTAATGTACATTCAAATTTTTAAGTTTATATAACTTAGACGTGACTTTCCAGACTATCGGTAGCTTAGCTACCGATAGCAGGTTACCGGTACTGTAACAGCAACATGTCTGCTTTTTCCTACCGGTAGCTCTCTCATTAGTCTGTCAGTAACCTTTAATTTAAACTACCGGGGGGTCCTTAAATGGTGAGTATTTAGTTAGTTTAAATTAGTTCTGCTTGCTTTCTTTTTAATAAGTTAATTTTTATTTTAAAAAATTATTTAATTATTGTATTTCTATTTAATTAAATTAGACTTTATTTTAATAACTACTCTTTAAACTTAATTACATTATAATAGGTTAACAACACTAATTAATTTGTTTAGACGTCCTGCCCATCATTTAAGTAAGTAACTTGTGTTTTAAATTAAATAAAATGGCTCTCCCTTAAATATATGTGTTAAAATAGTTAATTAATTAATTAATTAATAGTTTTTAAAAATTAATTATAATATTCTATGTATGAAGATTAATTATTAGGTTACCAAATTTTGGTTTTAGTCTACCGGTGAGGTATAAGTGTTTTCGGTGACTCATGTCACCGATGATCTTCAGTTTCTTTTGGTGCTTCTCTTTAATTAATTTATTTAGTTATTTTAATTTAAGTATTTTATTAATTTAGTTTAATAATTAATCAGTTTATAAATTAAGTATTTTCAACTAATTATTTTAATGTTTTAAAGTTTAATAAAAATTTTGTTTTAAATCAATGGTTTTTTGTTTTCTTTTTAATTAATTATTTTTAATCCTTATTCTAAAAAATAATTACTTAAGTGTTAATTTTTAAGTTCTTTTTAGCAAGGTCACCATTAGTATTGTGCACCGGTGACCCCCGCACCATGTTGCCACTTCGCTGTATACCGGTGACTATCTTGTACCGGTAGCTTCTTTTATTAAGCTAACGGTGACTTCCGTTTAATTATATCGGGGGCCTTTTGATTTTAAGATATCGGTAGCCTTGCTACTGGTCCGCACCTCACTGATACCTTGTTTTAACGGTGACCCAATTTTATTTTATTTTTATTTTTAATGGTGTGATTTTTATTTTGGTAATTTGTTTTAGTTTATATATTCTACTGGTGACCTTACTTCATGCAGTCTACCGGTAGCATTTACTTTTCATTATTTTGGTGATTTTTTATTTATTTTAATTCTAATGGTGAGGTTTATTTTCTTTTATCGGTGACCCTTTCCTCTACCTCACCGTTACCCATATCTCTTTTCCTCACTGTTATAGTTTCCTCCCCATTCCCAAACCACATCGTTACCCTATTTTTCTCACTATTAAACGTTATTTTCTCTACCTCACCATTAGCTTCTTCACCCTCACCTCCCCTGTCTCAACTCATTCACGCACACACTGATTTGTTTCCTCTCTAAACTCTTCTTCATCTCTGTTTCACTACTTCACAACCTTTTTCCACATAAAATCATCAACTGAATGACCCTAACACCCTATAATTTCAGATCAAATGCTCCCAAAATTTAAATCACAGTTGAGCCTGCCGTTGCAGATCCGAGCTTTGCACCACTGTGCTGCCATGGACATAAACCAGTCCGATGTCGTCATCCAAGAGAGAAGGGTACCCTGTGTCACCGCATCAGCAAATCGAGGTTGATCCCGATCTGAGGACCTGTGTCACCTTTCAATGATGATTCCGCTATGAGGAGGAGAATCCAATTTGCCGCTGTGAACCAAGGGGGACCATTTCCATCATCCAATGAATCCGCCGCTGCCCTGCTTAAAGCTGAGGGAAGCCGGACCACCGGGGTTGTGGATATGTCCGCTGGAACAGCCCCGCTGCACCTGTTGGAAACTACCTCCGCCGAGTCACTAGAATGGGAGACCGAGGATCGTTGCACCGATGTCTCTAGAGCTGTGGGATCCTACTGAATAGGGAGCCACTGTGTAGCCAAACGGAAGCCAAACCAAGGCCTTGCTAGGAGGAAGAACTTCGTTGTGCCGCTGCTGTGTGTCGCACCATCTTCTAGAGCCGAGTTTGACGCCACGTTGAAGAGGATGGGAGAAAAATTTAAGACCTATGATGGCCGCTGATGGAGGAGCTCCGCGCCGCTGCGGCTTGCATAGGAGGAGGCTTCCGCTGGAAGCTAACTCAAACCCTCCCCCTTTGCTGGACGTGGAATTGGGGGAGGAGGGAAGAAGACAACAAAAAAAGATTAAAAAAATAAATAATAAAAATATATTATAATTAATGTAAAGTAAAAAATAAAAAGAAGAAAAAAACAAAAGCAAATGTTAAAGTAATGTAAACGTTAAATAAAGTTAACTTTACATAGAAGTTAACTTTACAACGTCAAATAAATATAAAAATAATTTATAAAAATTATAAATTTAAAACAATTATCATATTAATGATACGATAAATTATAAATTAAATTATAAAACTAAATTAATAATAAATGTAAATAATAAATTAATTTACTATTATTAGAATAAATTATTTAATTAATAATAATTATAAATAAATTATTAATTTTTCTTAATAAATTAAAAATACTTAAAACTTAAGCAATAATTTTAATTACGAAATTTAAATTAACAAAATAATAAATTATTTGAGCAATTTAATTTATTTAATAGTAATAATTAAATTATCAATACTATATTAAATATTATCTTATTTATTTATTTATTTATTTTGTCAATTTTAATAACCTAGTTAAAAATAATTAAATTAATAACTTAGTAATTTTATTTATTAATTTAATTAAATTAATAACCTTTTAATAAATTATGTTTTACCATAGTATTATTAAAAGAATAATTTTATTAATAATTTAAAAGTAAATAATAATTAAAAATTAACTTATGATTAACTTTCAATGAGTAATATAGCACTTAACTTTAAAAATAACTTTTTTTTCTATCTTTGCGTCCTTATTTATTTATTTTCCTTTTCTATTTATTTGTACAGGTTCATACCAAAGTTGTAGACACGTCCATGTGCATGTAACTTACTCAATCGAAGTTAGTTACATGAGAAAAATTCACGCGACGTGCCAGTCACGGAAAAAGCGCACGTGTGCGGTGCACTCATGAAGGACATTTCAAGTCGGTGGAAATCGAGCAGTGACAAGCAGCTTATGACAGCAGGGTACTTAAAGCAGACAAGCCACAGAATTTTGGGGGGACACCCGGTGACCCTCATTCTCTCTCTCTCTCATTCGAGATTCCACGCCCACATCTATCTGAGAGAAGCACTGGAGATGAGCAGGAGGCTAAGGAGCCCGAAGGCAGAGCTTTGCAAGGCGAGTTTACCTTCCCTCTGTCTATAATTGTGTACTCTGTTTTCGATTGTGTTTTATTTCTTAAATCAACATGATCAATGGTTGAGTTGTCTTATCTTGAGAATTCGATTCTTTTTTGTTATTATTTTAAACTTCTTCTTTCACTTCCATTTTTCATAATCATAATCAATTGGCGAGATTGATTAATGATTATCTGCTTAGTTGCTTCACACCTCAGTTGTTTTCTAAATGCATTTATTCAAGTTCTACTATTGAGGTAGTTCTTGAAAACATTTTTTCATAGCGTTAATGAGTTACATTTGGAAATTTATGGTGAGTTTATTTCCAGATGTTATTATTTAATAATTGTCAAGCATTTTGTCTGATTATTGAGTGGAGAACTCCTTAATTCAGTCTTCTGCGTGTTGAGTTTCCTGGCGAGGGAGGATTTTCACCATTATTTCTGGAGGTGTGGTTCACTAATGTTTAGTGGAGAAGATATCTTTTAAACCAATAGTTTGGAGTTCTCGAGTGTTACAAATTGATCATTGTTCCTTGCCTTATTTCTTAATACTAGTATACTATAATTTTTTAGTTTGTCTTGCTTAGTTTAAATTTTAGTTTCTATAATAAATATTTGTTTCGTATCCTATTTCAACTACATTTTAAATAAAAAGTATAAAAAATGCACACTCGCTCCACTGCTGACAACAGTGGAGTATCTTTTGAATAAAACCTTAGAAATCACTCATCTTCCTTCTCTGTGGTTCGACCCTGCACCACTATGCTAGTGTAGGTCAATAAATGTAATTTAGAGGGCCGTGACGACCTCCAACACCCTTTAAAATTTGGAGCCGTTTCCGGGGAAGGCACACACCGAGAGTCTAGGGTTTAAAAAAAATAAAAAAAAACAGAAAAAAATATTAAAAAATCATTTAAAAAAACTGAATTAAAAAAAACTGTTTTGAACTGTATCTGCTACTTTTGTTATTTTGAAAAGAAAAATCTGCTTCACAGAGAACTGTTGTGTGTTTAAGCTCATTTAATTTTGAATTAAAAATGGATGTTAATCAGAATTAGAATCAACCTGGACATTACTGTGATTTTTGTGGAGATTATGGACATATTGCTTGGCAGTGTGTCTATATCCAGCCACAACAGACTTCTTACACGGATGAAAATGAACAATATGAGTTTAGTCCTAACACCCTATCTAAAATATAATTAATTGAGTCCAAATTGGATGCTCGGGTGGAACAAATTAACAATTGGTTAAATAAAACCCATGAAATTCAACTTAGAAATTCTCAAGAGCGAGATCAAAGACTAAAAATATTAGAAACCATGCTCTTGTAATTATAATAAATGGTTAAAGAACAAAAAGAATTTGAAGAAAATGAAAAAAAATGTCTTTAAAAGATCTGAAAATCATGTGGATGAAGAGAGTGACTGTGATACTGGAAAAAAACTCTTTATTTCTGATGAATCTGATACTGTTGAACCAAATTTGGAAATAACTGACTCAAAAATTCAAGAAAACAACATTGAAAATCCAAAAAAGAACTTTAATGCTATTGACTTAGAAAATTTTGATGTTGAATTAAAACAGATTGAAAAAGATAGCCCAGTTATTTTCATAATTCCTACATTGGAGAAAAATTATTGTTTTAGGAGTTTTGAGAATGAGGTCACTCGGGTTGAATAGATTATTGAAACTGAAAATTTAAATTTCAAATAAATTTCACACAAAATTTCTGAAATTCTGAATATTGAGCCTGAATTTGATATTGCGTATAATCTGGATGAGAACATTAACCTGGAAGTTAAAGAATCTGAAATTTTTGAACCTGAACTGAAAACATCTCTTCCATGCTTTGAAACTGTGAACCCAATAATTTATTGAATGTTGTTGGATGATGAGGATGAGAGAATGATATTTGAGGAAAAACAGACTAATGAGTTTTCTTTCCCTATTCTCATTGTAGTCACTTTACTGAAACTTTGAGTACTGAATTGGAAAATATTGTTTATTTACATGGGAGTAAATGTTTAAATCTGATCAATCATGAACATGATTTTATTGAAGCTGAATTAAACATTACACCCCCTGATTTGAATTTCTTGGAACACACTACAGACATTGTTTTGGAAAATGAGCCTTTTGAACTTGAACATGAAAAGAGGTTGAGCATACACTGGAATTAGTTAGAGTTGATTTGTTAGAAGCATTAGATGTTCAATGTGATTTAACAGATGAAGATCTTTTGGAAGAGATTTATAACATTGTTAGAGCTGAACCACTTAGTGATAAAATAAATTATCTTCTTTGTTTTCCACCTCCAACCTCACATGTGATGGGTGCTGATTATTTTCATGATACTGATAGTATTACAGAGATGGAAACACACTTGAGTTTCAATTTTCATAATTTTGTTCAGCACTTAGTTGAATTCCCTATTGAACCTGCTAATCAGTACTCACACATGAGAACCCTTGAATGTGAATCTTTTAGTGTTGAAGTTGGAGAAGATAGCTCTGAGGACATTGTCATTCCTTTTGAAAGACCCAATTTATTGATACCACTTCCTAAAAATGTTAATATTGTCAAATTTGAAACAAATTTGGAAGTGGACAACACTATAATCACAACTGTTAAAGGGTGTTTCGTGGGGATTTTTACAGCTGATGAGAATTTAGTTTTTGTTGTTCTAAGTCTTGAAGCCCACAATTTTCACTGTTCTGTTAAAAATAATTGGGATAAACACATGTGGTGGTTCCTACTGAGGAAACAACATCCACCTAGTGACTACTGTTAGTTGCTAGGTGAGTCTGGCTGGGGACTTTAAACTAATCACTGCATTAGAGGCAACCCATGGTCTTTGTCTTGTTAATAAATAAACAATTTGTGATTAAATAATGTCTAACTGAAGACTTTAAAATCAGTGCTTCATGGGAGTCAACCCATGCTCTTTCTTTGTGTTTACTTTTGTTCTGTTCTTATTTTACTTTGAATAAATTGCTGCTTTGTATGCTTATATATGCTCTGTTTTTTCTGGATAATTGATCCTGGTCTATATAATCTATGTTTTTAGGAATGCTGCTTCTGTCATCTAAGGAGTGGAATTCCCATGGCCATTTTTGGACAAGAGATTAGTCAAGGATGTACCTCAACTTGTTGCACTTATTTTTCTGCTCCTGTTTTTGTAAATATAATTCTTCTTGCTTAAAATTCTGCTTATATTATAAAATTCTACTATATGTTACTGCTTAGAAATAAAATTCTGCATGTGCCTTCTGCTGAAAAAAATTGAATTTCACCATTTTTAAACCATCCATTGCATAAACATAAGTGTGGGGGGTACATGTGACTGGTTTGTGATTATGCTTTAGGTTGGGGTGTTTTTTGTATTCATCTATCTGCTCTATGATATATACATATTATTGAACTCAATCTGTTAAAATGCTTACACCCAATTAATTGTGCACCCACACATTATATACTTTTTTTTATAATTAATGAAAATCTTTGTCACTTTAATGTTTGTCTGGATATGATCCTGCTGTAAGTTATTCATTGTGGCAAACAACATTTTTGAACTTCATTGGGACCCTTTATATATTTCATATTTCTACTTAATTGAAAACCTGTTTTGAACATAAATTGCTTAATTATTCTTCTCTATATTTAGAAGTCAACTTTGGGGACAAAGTTGGGTCTTAAGTGTGGGGGAGGGGGTCAATTCTTGACTGTGCTAAACTGTACTTAATTGAAAGCCCATAAATTCCCACTGCAAATTCAAACTGTTTGGTAAAAAATGGTTAAAAGTTTTCAAAAAAAATTCATAATTTTAGGCTTTACATTTTACTCTTTTGGGTCTTGCCTTTGGATAAACCCTTGCTTGAATTTAAGTTCTACTTTGAACCTGAAATTAATGAGTTTTGATGATTGCTGAGTGGTCTTTCTTGGTGATTTGATGGAAATTTGGTTTAGGAAATACGTCTGATATTGATATGGGTATCCTTTTTATGGATTTATGGTCATAACCCTTGGAACTGGATGTTTGTTTTTGATTCTAGGGGCCTCATTAATTTTTTCTTTAAATTATTAAAGTTAATTGCTTTAATGAGCCAATATAATGATTTTATATAAATATTTTAAAACTGGAGTAATCTGGGCATTTGGGATCCCACGGTGAGTCTCTGAGACCTTAGATGCTGGGTGCATTTTTGTTAACTAAAATCTTTTTGTACACTTTGAATAAGTGCATTGCACAGTGCTTAGCACAATGATACATGGCTTGGGAAAAATAAATAAAGTGTCTAGGGTCAAAAATGAGCTCATTAAGGTGAGGGGAATGATGAATGCCAGAGGAAGAAGGGATCAAATGGTTTATATGGGATTCATTTAGGTTGTGTCAATGAGGTGATTCACAAAAAAAAATTATTTTAGGAACCGAGGTGAACAATTCAAAGTACAAAGTTTCTTGTTTATAGTCTTAATTCCATTGATGTTTTACCTCATGTCACTCTTGGACTTAGAACCGAAGACTAGATTGAAGGGAGTCACTAAGTTGTATCATATATGAGGCATGACATCCTCTTTAATGGATGGTATTTGTGTTCTTAATTACCAGTGAGTATTTTCTTTAGGAAATATTCATATAAGAAATTTATTTTCAAAGCCTTTCGACATGTTTTTGATGTCCTCTATTTTAAGTTCCGGACTTGTTACATTTTGATTTGAATTATAAACATACTTCTGGTTTTCAAATATAATAAAACATGAGATTTTTTGAGGACAAACAATGTTTAAGTGTGGGGGAATTTGATGTGGCCTTATTTTTACTCAGTTTTCCACATATTTTTATTAATTTTTATACAATTTATTTAATTAATTTATCACTTTTTAATAAATAAATGCGCTTTTTTATTTTTATAATTAAATTTGTGAATTATACATTTTTATAACATTTTATGTAATTATGGTTCTTTAAATAGATAATTTATACCTTCTTTGTTTTGAATATAATTAATTTCCAAATTGTTCATTAAATATATATTTTTTTATTTTATTTTATTTAACATTATTAATAATTATTGAGTTCGCTATTTAATCTACCTTTAAATTTTTTATTTTATATAAATTAGACGCGACTTGGCAGACTATCGGTAGCTTAGCTATCGATAGCAGGTTACCGGTACTATAACAGTGACCTATCTTCTTTTTCCTATCGGTAGCTCTCTCCTAAGTCTGTCGGTAACCTTTAATTTAAACTAACTGTGGGTCCTTAAACGGTGAGTATTTAGTTAGTTTAAATTAGTTCTGCATGCTTTCTTTTTAATAAGCTAATTTTATTTTAAAAAAATTATTTAGTTATTGTATTTCTATTTAATTAAATTAGACTTTCTTTAATAACTACTCTTTTAACTTAATTACATTAGAATAGGTTAAAAATACTAATTAATTTGTTTAGACGTCTTGCCCATCATTTAAGTAAGTAACTTGTGTTTTAAATTAAATAAAATGTATCGCCCTTAAATATATGTGTTCAAATAGTTAATTAATTAATTAATTAATAGTTTTTAAAAATTAATTATATTATTCTATGTATGCAGATTAATTATTAAGTCACCAAATTTTTGTTTTAGTCTACCGGTGAGGTATAAGTGTTTTCGGTGACTCAAGTCACTAATGATCTTCTATTTCTTTTGGTGATTTTCTTTAATTAATTTATTTTGTTATTTTAATTTAAGTATTTTATTAATTTAGTTTAATAATTAATCAGTTTAAAAATTAAGTGTTTTAAATTAATTATTTTAATGTTTTAAAGTTTAATAAAAATTTCATTTTAAATCAATGGTTTTTTTCATTTTAATTAATTATTTTTAATCATTTTTCTAAAAAATAATTACTTAAGTGTTAATTTTTAAGTTCTTTTTAGAATGGTCACCGTCATTATTGTGCACCGGTGACCCCCTCACCTTGTTGCCACTTCACTGTATACTGGTGACTATCATGTACCAGTAGCTTCTTTTATTAAGCTAACAGTGACTTCCATTTAATTATATCGGTGACCTTTTGATTTTAAGATATCGGTAGCCTTGCTACCGGTCCGCAACTCACTGATACCTTGTTTTAACGGTGACCCAATTTTATTTTATTTTTTTTAATGGTGAGATTTTTATTTTGGTAATTTGTTTTAGTTTATTTATTCTACTGGTGACCTTACTTCATGCAGCCTACCGGTAGCATTTACTTTTAATTTTTTTGGTGATTTTTTATTTATTTTAATTCTAATGGTGAGGTTTATTTTCTTCTATTGGTGACCCTTTCCTCTACCTCACCGTTACCCATATAACTTTTCCTCACCATTTTAGTTTCCGCCCCATTCCCAAACCTCACTGTTACCCTCTTTTTCTCACTATTAAACCTTATTTTCTCTACCTCACCGTTAGCTTCTTCGCCCGCACCTCCCCTGTCTCAACTCATTCACGCACACACTGATTTCTTTCCTCTCTAAACCCTTATCCATCTCTGTTTTACTACTTCACAACCATTTTCCACATAAAATAATCAACCGAATGACCCTAACACCCTATAATTTCAGATCAAATGCTCCCGAAATCTAAATCACAGTTGAGCCTGCCGTTGCAGATCCGAGCTTTGCACCGCCTTACTGCCATGGACATAAACCAGTCCGATGTTGTCGTCCAAGAGATAAGGGAGCCATGTGTCGCCGCATCAGCAAATCGAGGTTGATCCTGATCCGAGGACCTGTGTCAACTTTCATTGTTGATTCCTCTATAAAAAGGAGAATCCACTTTGCTGTTGTGAACCAAGGTGGACCGTTTCCATCATCCAATGAAGCCGCCGCTGCCCTGCTTAAAGCGGAGGGAAGCTGGAGCACCGGGGTTGTGGATCTGCCTGCTAGAACAGCCCCGCCGCACCTGTTGGAAACTGCCTCCGCCGAGTCGCTGGAATGGGAGACCGAGGATCGTTGCACCGATGTCACTGGATTTGTGGGATCCTACTAAATAGGGAGCCGTTGTGTAGCCGAACAGAAGCCAAACCAAGGCCTTTCTAGGAGGAAGAACTTCGTTGCACCGATGTTGTGTGTCACGCCATCTGCTAGAGCCGAGTCTGACGCCGCATTGAAGAGGATGGGCGCCAGATTGAAGACCTATGCTGGCTGCTGATGGAGGAGCTCTGCGCTGCTGTGGCTTGCACAGGAGGAGGCTTCCGCTGGAAGCTAACTCAAACCCTCCCCCTTTGCTGCGCGTGGAATTGGGGAAGGAGTGAAGAAGACAACAAAAAAATTATTAAAAAAATAAATAATAAAAAGACATTATAATTAATGTAAATTAAAAAGAAAAGGAAGAAAAAAACAAATACAAAATTTAAAGTAAATTAAACTTTAAATAAAGTTAACTTTATATAAAAGATGACTTTACAAGGTCAAATAAATATAAAAATAATTTATAAAAATTATAAATTTAAAACAATTATCATATTAATGATAAGATAAATTATAAATTAAATTATAAAATTAAATTAATAATAAATGTAAATAATAAATTAGTTTACTATTAATAGAATAAATTATTTAATTAATAATAATTATAAATAAATTAGTAATTATTCTTAATAAATTAAAAATACTTAAATCATAAGCAATTATTTTAATTACGAAATTAAAATTAACAAAATAATAGATTAATTTAGAAATTTAATTTATTTAATAGTAATAATTAAATTATCAATACAATATTAAATATTATCTTAATTATTTATTTATTTATGTTACCAATTTTAATAACCTTGTTAAAAATAATTAAATTAATAACTTAGTAATTTTATTTATTAATTTAAATAAATTAATAACCTATTAAAAAATTATGTTTTAACATAGTATTATTAAACGAATAATTTTACAAATATTTTCAAAGTAAATAATAATTAACAGTTAACTTATGATTAACTTTCAAAGAGTAATATAGCACTTAACATTAAAAATAACTTTTCTTTCTATCTTTGCGTCCTTATTTATTTATTTTTCTTTTCTATTTATTTGTGCAGGTCAATACCAAAGTTATAGACACGCCCATGTGCATGTAACTAACTCAATCGAAGTTAGTTTTGTGAGAAAAACTCACGCGACATGACAATCGCGGAAAAAGAGCACGTGTGCGGTGCAATCATGAAGGACATTCCAAGTCGGTGGAAATCGAGTAGTGACAAGTAGCTTATGACAGCAGGGTACTTAAAGCAGACAAGCAGCAGAATTTTGGGGGGACACCCGGGGACCCTCATTCTCTCTCTCTCTCATTCGAGATTCCACAACCACATCTATCCGAGAGCAGCATTAGAGATGAGCAGGAGACTAAGGATCCCGAAGGTAGAGCTTTGTAAGGGGAGTTTACCTTCCCTCTGTCTATAATTGTGTACTCTGTTTTCGATTGTTTTTCATTAGTTAAATAAACATGATCTAAGGTTGAGTTTTCTTATCTTGAGAATTCAATTCTTTTTTGTTAATCTTTTAAACTTCTTCATTCACATCCATTTTTCATAATCATAATCAATTTTCGAGATTGATTAATGATTATCTGTTTAGTTGCTTCACACCTCAGTTGTTTTCTAAATGCATTAATTCAAGTTCTACTGGTGAGGTAGTTCTTGAATATTTTTTTTCATAGCGTTAATGTTTTACATCTGGAAATTTATGGTGAGTTTATTTCGAGATGTTATCATTTAATAATTGTCAAGCACTTAGTCTGATTTTAGAGTGGAGAACTCCTTAAGTCAGTCTTCTGCGTGTGATTTTCCTGGTGAGGGAGGCTTTTCACCTTTATTTCTTGAGGTGTGGTTCACTAATGTTTAGTAGAGAAGATATATTTTAAAACAATAGTTTGGAGTTCTCAAGTGTTACAAATTGATCATTGTTCCTTGCCTTGTTTCTTAATACTAGTATACTGTAATTTGTTAGTTTGTCTTACTTAGTGTAAATTTTAGTTTCTATAATAAATACTTGTTTCATATCCTGTTTCAACTTTATTTTAAAGAAAAAGTAAAAAAAATGCACACTCACTCCATTGCTGACAACAGTGGAGTTTCTTTTGAATAAAACCATAGAAATCACTCGGCCGCCTTCTCTGTGGTTCGACCCTGCACCACTATGCTAGTGTAGGTTAATAAATGTAATTTTGAGGGTCGTGACGACCTCCGGCACCCTTCAATTACTAATGTTTTAATATCCATCATTTAATATTACTCACCTGAAACCCAATTTTTCAATTCTATCACAGTCTTGTATCTTACCTTTTTATTTGTTTTTGGACATTTCACCACATATTACAATCATTCATTGGAAATATTTTATGATTTAATATTACCCAAAAAGGTATTTTTGTAATATATATTTTTCTTCAATGTAAAATATTATCCAAATTCATATGAATACATAATAACATACATTATTTCATATAATATTAAAAACAAAAAAACATAAAAACAAAAAAATAATCAATAGTGAAGCATATTCATTAATTTAAAATGGAAAATAAAAGTTTATATTATATTAATATATTATTGTCCAAATTGATGTAGAAAATTTTTATTATTAGCATTATACTAAAATAGATGAATTTTAAATATTGATTGATATATTACATAATGGTTTTAAAATTTTTATTTTGCAAAAACATTACCCTATAATATTTAATAAATATTTATATGGATTGTATCAAAAAATATATAAATAATGAATAACATGTTATATACATATAATATGGTAGATAAATTCATTTTTCAAATTATTTTAATAAGATAAAAATGATATGTTGTACTGAAAACAACATAGATAAAAAATAAATTGAAAAAAATCACTAAAAACACATTAAATAATAATTCATATTACAATTGAAAATACATTATAAAAGAAAATATTATGAAATATGGTAATGCAGGATGTAAAAAATGTTCATGATCAAAATGATATTATAAAATCACATGCTTATCCACAATTGGATATATATTTACATAAATGACATCATATTTTTTTAATGAAAGGTCAGCTACACTACCCTATTCTAACATGTAGTGTTTGGTTCCAAATCCATATTAATACATATCCATTCTCTAAGTGTATTTTTGAAACACCTTATAGGCTCTAGACATAAGAAATATTTCATAATGAATTTCCATACATGATATCCTTATGGGAATATCAGATTATGTAATGTAAATATCATTTTTTCATTATTTATTTTCATAATTTAGTTATGCATCGTATTACAGAAACAATGTTATTACTTTAATAAAAATAAATTTACATTGAAATAGTGTAATAAATATATTTATATCAGTTTATAATCAATCTTTCATTATAATAAATGACTATTTAGGTCATCTCATCCTCCTACTTATAATATAAATCTATTTTTTAATAATAATTATGGAGAAATAAACACACATAATTAATTGATATTCATCTAATATTAATTATTTTTTTATATTTAATGTAAAAAATCAAATTTATATTTTTTTGAATTTTTTATACACCTTTCAAGGAAAGTTTTTATAAATAATAATTATATATAATGTTTTTGATGTTATTAAATTATTAAATGAATTCCAAAATATATTTTTAATTGTATAGAGATTATAAAACCATTAGACTATTATATTTTATCATTACCATTATATCAAATCTATTTCTAAAATTTATTATAGAAAACCCAAAAGGAATTATACAAGAAAATGTAATCCCATAAATAATACATCAATATAAATTGATAAGAATATTGAGCATGAAAAATATTCTCATCAAATTATTTAATTAATATAATTTTTTAATTTATAAAGTATAAAATATAAATGTGGTGTTGTACTTGACGTATTTGTTTTCTTTTATAAATATTATTTTTAATTTTTTATAACTTTATCCATACTCTCTTTATCCTTAGTAGTATTTGTTAATTATATTCCTTACATTCTAACTGATATTTATATATACTCAATATTTTTCATTCATTCTCCACTAAATAATAAAATAATTACCCAATTCATATATATTAATTTCCATTTCTATGATAAACATTCATAATTATCTATATAGGATAAAATGAAATATTCTATGTGTTTTATTCTTTTCCTTATTCCTATACATTATAGATTATTATGGTTGGGATTGGAAGATATCTCTTAATGAAATGGGTAATTATTTATTTTTCAAATTATATATATGTTGATGTAACTGAATAGTTTATTCCATTATAATAGTGATATATAATGGTCATACTGAATATGATGTTCCATCAAGTGTTCATGTAACCTCTATGAATTTTGAATTAAAACATTCCACACCATGATAAAAGAAGTGTTTCTCGTGACTAAACGAATGCTTTTATTCTTTTATAATCCAAGTGTTTTTTTAAGGAATGATTTAATAATTGGTTTCAAAAAAATCAGAAACCTTACTGATTTATCTACTAAAATTATGATTTATTTGTAGTTTATATAATGTCAATAATTTAGAAAATAACTTTTCTTTTTTATATATATGGTTTTATATGATGTCAAATTTGTTTAATTTATTTATGAAAATTATTTCTTTGGTTTTCATGCATTTATTGTCAAAATGGGTCTCTATTTTATCTATTTATATTCACTTTATATGCCTTTATATGATCATCCCCCAATTGTAAATTGAACAAAAAAAAATTATGTATGATTAGAATATATAATGTAGTCAAAATAAAAGATTCATATTTTAATGAAGCAAGTGTATCATATTTTTTTTTGAAAAATTTTAAATTTGGTGGAGTAAGTATGTGTTTTTCATTTAATTATCACTTTTTATTTCCTAAATAACAAAACCTAAAAGGTATACCGATGTAAATTTCATAATATTTATATAAAAACATAAAATTATTCAGTTGTTATGTTTTTTCTCTAAATTCGGACGGTAATTCCTTCCATACATGAAGTTTATAACCTCAGCGAATGTATCCAAATATTTTTCTATTATAGGCACGAATATTTGGTTAGTATCATATTTTTTTGAGGAGGGATTCCAATGGGGATGGATCATGATAGGTTTCCTCTCAAACGTCATCATAGAATTCTCTTAGGTTTTTAAATAATAATTATATTCCTTTCCATGTATATTATAATCTAAATAAAATATTCATTTCATATATATCATTATTTTGGACTAAAAAAATATAATATCCACTATAATATGATGTCATAAAAATTTCACAGTGGGTTTATTGTATCAATATATTCCTTTTAAATTGTGTTCCCTCTTCTTTGTCTATAATTATCTGTTTTTAAAATATATTAGTGTTGGTCAGAGTGGATACTCAAGAGGGGGGTGAATTGAGTTCCAATAGAAATTTCTGTTAAAAATATTTCTCTTAAAATCCCCCAATTTAAAAACAAAGTTAAACAGTAGTGAATCTATACAGAGTGTAAATGTTCAATCAGTTTCTAAAAGATTGATTAGGTCTCAGTTGACTTAATCTGATGATTAAATTAACTTTTGAAACTAACTTACTAGTTTACAATAAGTATAAACACTTGATAATTTAACTATCAAAGTAGATTATAAATAGTTTTGTATTTCAAAGTAATAGCAGAGGATTATGAAATAAATATATATATAGTATGTTTATGACTTAAACTAAAAAGCACATAAGATAACCAAGAGGTTCAGTCTCAATACGAGACTTAGTCCTCTGAAAAATTTATATAAATTGACCCACACCCTGGATCGGGGGTAAAAAACAGTACACTGCTGTCTAGGTCCAAAGACCTCTACCACAGTTCTATAATGGAAAAAGAACAATAGCACACAGGCTGTCCATTTCTTACTCAACCTCTACCACTATCCACAGTGGGAAACAAAGGGTTATGAATTTTGAGTGGGGATTTAAGAATCCTCCAGTTTAGCTTAGGAGACAGTGTGTGTGTAAAATAAATAGGGTACACACACTACTCTAAATGTAAAGATATAATCACTAAAGAAAGTGAGAAAGAGTTTAGAAATGCTTTAGTGATTGGAAGTGCAGCTCTAGACTCGTTTGGTTGGTTAGAAAAAACTTCTGATTCCTTCTCTGGTTTCGGCTCAGAAAACAGAGTGTCGTTTTCTTCTTTGATTCTTGGTCCAGCTTGTCATCTTGAGTGCATGAAGTGTTCTTGGTAGTTCTTCACTCAAGATGCAGCTTGTGTTCTCCTTGAAAATGAGTAGCTTTGTGTCTGACCAATGTTCTTGGAGTATGTATTTATCCTTTCATTAATACACCACGTTTAAATGATTTTCAGCCCTTTTCTTTTTGACCAGTGTGCCTTATTAGTTCCTTGATGCTTGTCGTATGCACACCCAGTGTTCTCTACTTCTCATCATTTTCAGCTAGGTCTTTATCTTCCCTTTTATATCTTTCAGCTCCAGAAAATGGGATGATTACCTTTTTTATGGGTACTAGGTACGGTTCCCTAACATGGCAACAGAGATCATTAAATAACATTAACATCATTAAAAACATCCCATGTAACCATTAACTTAATAAATAAATAGTATTGAGAGTATAGAGTTTGACTGGTTGGTCAATCATTAACAGCTCGTGTTGGTAAATGTGGATGGTGGTATTTTGTGTAGCAGAACCTTCCATAGGTAGCTCTTTGAACATGCATCGGTAGCTTGTTGGTATCAGTAGCTCTAGGTATCAGTAACTCCTATCAGTAGACTTACTAACACGGTAGCTCGGTAGATTGTTTTTATCAGAAGCTCTATAATTGTATCGGTAGACTGTGTCAGTTGGTTCATATCAGTCGCCAGTCTGTATCAGTAGGCTGGTCGGTAGCTCGTATCTGTATCTCTTAGTGTTCTGTATCAGTAAACTGAATCTGCCAGTATAATTTCTTACCGGTGGACTTATGCATATCGGTAGACCTATTCTACAAGTAGCTCGGTTTCTGTCCTATCGGTAGACTTGGTGTATGTCGGTAGCTCTTGTATATATCAGTTACCTTTGTCTATCGGTGACCTTGTCTATTGGTAGATAGATTACCGGTAGCTCTATATCAGTAGCTATACCCAGATCAGTGAATTAACACTTGTCTATTTTATGCAAAGCATATCCGAATGGGTTAGAAGAACTTCAGAACTCATAGAAACATAGATCGACATGGAATAACATATCTCAGGGATTATTTTCATATTATTATCATCTTGATCAGAGATTGAAAGAATTAATATATAGAAAAACATTAGATTGAGATTATCAATGTATATGAAAGCATAATTGGGATTATCAAAATATGTGTGGTCAACAATCTCCCCCTTTTTGATAATCACAACCTATGATATTATCATTTTAAAATAGTGAGCAGTTGTATCAGAGGATATATCATTAAATACAATTATCTCAGAGAAACAGTATGTTATAGAACATAATGGATCAGAGGTGGAAGAAAATCTGATAGTATCAGAGATAAAATTAAATTTAATGATATCAAAAGTAAAATTTAGTGTCATCAGTGAGTTAGAGAAATTGGTATTAGAGAATGAAATGTAAAAGTATCAGAGGAGTAAATCATGATATCTTTTCCTTAGATAAAATTTCTCCCCCTTTCATTAATATATCTCCCCATGGGTGAATATTTATCCCTCTTTGATACATAGAGAGTATTTCTCCCCCTTTGTAAAAGCTTGGTAAAATATTTCTCCCCATTTGTGATAATCAAAAATTGGGAAACCATGGAGAAGGGGAATAAAAATAAAAATGAAAAAAGAGATAAAAACCAGTTTCATTTCGTGTTCCATATAAGGTACAATGAAATAAACAAAATAAAATGGATTACTATCAAAGAGTCTAGCCACTTGGTAAATCCACATCCTCAATGTGAGATTTTCCCTTGGGAGAAGAAGTGGATTTAGGTGAAGTGGTTGTAGGTGAAGGATTAGGAATTCTGGAATTGATCATTGGAGGCTGAGCCACAGAAGCTGTTCCTGGTCTATACTGAGGAGATCATTGAGTGATCATAGAAGTGAGGCTTCTAATTGCTTGGGCAGGAGTCTTCTGAACTAGAGAAACAGTAGAGGCAGAGGCTGGTAAGGCAGTAGGGACAATCACATTCCTAGTATCAACATGCAGAGAAGGTAGCAACAGATTTCTAAAATCCATAATTATTCCTCCTCCTCTCTCCATAGAGGATATAAAGTTATCCTTGTTATCCATAAACTTGTCCAATGCTGGAGTCAATTCCCTTATCTTGCTAACTTGTTATCTGAAAGCATGATTGACAGGAGTCAGCTTCATATTTTCCAACAGAAGTTTGAAGTGATTGTTTAGTTGATTCTTGGTCAAAATCTTAGAGAAATAGGAGTCCACCTTATCATTTTCTTCTTTCTGAGAGGCAGATACTTCTCTCATATAGTCTTGGACTATCTTCATTATCTCTCTTGCTGAATCTCTGGTAGAAAGAACAACTCTGCTCAGCTCGGATGAGTCCACTGATCCACTGGTTGAATCTTTACCAAGCTCCCCCTTCATCACAGCTCAAATTTGATTCAGATCTATAGAGGTTTTAGATTCAATAGAACCAACAAAGAAGGTTACTATTTCTTTGAATATCATGGTCAATCCACTGATAAGATTTTGAACTTGAGATTCCTGAGTTTTAACATGATCTTTCATGGAAGTTTTAAAAATTTCTAACACTGAAACCATCTGGCTTACCACGCTCTTGATGTAGACTGAGTCATTGTCTACTTGGGATTTTGAGCTCATGTAAGATTCTAAAGAAACAATAGATTCATTTAGAGCTTTAAGATCTTCTTCAAGTCTAGAAACGTGAGCCTGGAAGTCTTTAACTTCTTCAACTATTTATTCCATGAAAATTGACAAATTACAACCTAGAGAGAGTTCAAAAGATCTTTCCAATGTCCTCATATCTTCAGCAAAAGAAAGCTTCATCTCAGCAACTAATGCATTAAAAGATTATTTCAGTTCATCCTTCAAGGATTCCAGATCAGCCATGGTGATCATATCAGCAGGTTCAACTACAGTGGGTACTCTTTCAGATGCTAAATTGACCACTGAGTCAGTCATGATCGATTGAACGGAAGAGACCAGGAAATCTTCCATCTTCTTTACCTATTCCACAAAACTGTCCTTAAGATTTTTCTTTAAAGTATCCAGTTCATGCATTCTAACCACATTATCATGTAGTAACTCATTCTCAACATCATAAGTAATCTTAGGTCTGTTGAGAGATGTTTCATTATCAGAATCAGGATAGTCTAAACCACAGTCTACAAAACCTGTGTCTTCTGCCCAATCATTAATTCCTGCAGCCACTGTAACACTTCCAACATTGGTTTGATGCTCCCCCTCAATTGGTGCATCCTCAATTAAGATAACAACATTCTCAGAATTATCAGCAGGTCTTCCTTTCTTAGGATAATATTCCACTATTAATTCTCTCTCTGCAATAGCTGAAGGGTCTTCCAAACTAGGCAAGGGTATGGAAACTTCATTTGCATCTGTAGTAGGCACTAAATATTGTCCAATAACTGGACTCAGACTCATGTCAGCTGACATAGATGCTTCACTTTCATGAACATCTTCTTCATTCTCTACAGCAGCCACTTCAACATCTTCTAAAGCATCTACTTCCTTATCTAATTTATGTTGATCTTGATCTTTAAGAGTTGGGCTAGGAGGTAAGTCAGGGTCTCCTCCTTCATTAGCAGAGGACTCTTCCTCTTCTGAATCATCACTTTATTCTGGATCCTCAATATCAGGTCCCAGACCGAGATCCCTAACATCCTTTGGTCTTGAAGGATGATCCATAGGATTAAATTTGTCATATACCTTCTGGTCATCATTGGCCTATTATCCTCTCCAGGGGTTCCAATTTATCCTCATGTATTTTCACACAATTGATGTGATACAAAATTTATTCTTCAATACCACTATCTCATCTTGCGACTCAGCTACCCCTTTTACCTTGATCATCACAGAAATTTACTTATCAAAGAATATAGAATTTGTCTTTGATTTCGGCCTTATCATGTCTTCCATTTAGATCATCAGCACTCTGCACATATTAACTTTTACACAATGTCTAAAAATATGCAAGAGATAAGTATCCGGATTTCTCAAATTGGAAAAGTCTCCACTCCTTGGTATCAAGACATATTGAACAAATTTGAATAGAAATCAGTTCTCTCCATCCATTTCTGCAGCAACTACTTGTTTTTGACTTCCATCACTAGTCAGCTCTTCCAAAGTAGTCTCATAGTCGAAAATATCACTTGTAGGTGGCATGGATCTCGATACATATCCAAACACCCCTTAATGAGGAACTTTTAACCACTCATCCCATTCAACAGATGAAAACGATATCTCCTTTTCATTCAATAACAAAGTCACTCGGTTTTCATTCTCAGATTTCTCAAATGTTACAAACTCGTAAAACTGTTTCACTAACATTGGAAAGTAGGGACCATTGTTGTCCGAAAAACACTCCACCCATTTTTGATCTTCATGCACATTGATTACTAAGGACTTTATAGGAAGAAACCATTCTACACACATCTCTTTTTCAATCACAATAACTCGATTTTGCAGATGGGGATTTACAGGTCGTCTTCCTGATCTTGTCCTGCTATCACTTACACTTGCTTCTGGCACAAACATTTGCTTCTTTTCTTTCAGCTCATCAGTAACATCTCTAACAGAAGTGAGTTGGGTTTTTTCCATCTCAGATTCGTGGGATTTAGGGTTCTCTAAGGATTCGGGAGCTAAGTTTTGAGGGTAAAGGTTCGTGGCTCGGTGGATTGAGAAATAGCTCGTACTTTAGTTTTATCATTTAGGAATCATAAAATAAATAAAAAAATGAAATAACATAGAAACGATTTAAATTATAGTGGCAGATATAATTTTAAAATAGTGAACTCATCGGTAGGGTCTATCAGTGAGAATTCTTATTAGTGTGGTTACATTAGTGAGAATTTTACATCGGTGAGAATTTTACATCGGTGAGGATTTCACATCGGTGAGAATAGCTATCAATCAAGGTTAAACATAACTAACTCATTTATAATGTAACTTAACCTCTCCAAACTCAATGTTTTGGTGAAATCGTCAGCTAGTTGATGTTCAGTACCAATAGACTCAAGAATAATATAAACCATTTGATAATTATCTCTCAAGAAATGGTGACTTACATCAATTTTCTTGGTCCTAGAGTGTGACACATGGTTCTTAGAGATATTTATTGCACTACTGTTGTTACAGTTGATAAAAACATTCTTAAAGTCATATCCATATTCCAAAAGAGTGTGTTTCATCCACATAATTTGTGCACAACAACTACGAGCAGCTATGTACTCTTCTTCGGCAGTGGACAATGCTACAAAATTTTTCTTTTTAATACACCAAGATACTAAGGATTTTCCCAATAAGTGACATGTTCCTGATGTTATTTTTCTATATTACTTACAACAAGAAAAATCATCATCTGAATAACTCATTAACTCAAAGGGTTGTCCTTTTGGGTAAAACAAACCTAACTTTACAGTATGTTTAAGATAAATAAAAATACTTTTAACAGAAATTAGATGAGATTATTGTGTATTATCGTGAAATCTTTCACACATACACACACTAAACAAAATATCTGGTCGACTAGCAGTAAGGTAAATTAAGCTTCCAATCATACCTCCATAATTGGTTTGATCCACTGGTTTCCCAGTTTCATCTGCATCCAATTTAAAAATAGTACTCATAGGAGTATCACATTCCTTAATAATATCCAAACCAAAACATTTTAAAATATCCTTTGTATATTTACTTTGATTCAAAATAATACCATTTTCATTTTTGTAAACTTGAAATCCAAGAAAATATTTGAGTTCTCCCATTAAACTGATTTCAAATTCATTTTTCATACTCTTTGAAAAAACAGTACCTAAGGAATGTTTAGAAGATCCAAAAATAATATCATCAACATTGATTTGAACTAATAAAACATCTTTAGAGATTCTTTTAATAAAAAAAGTTGGATCAGAAATCCTTTTAGTTAAACATTTTGAAATAAGAAAATTACTAAGTCTATCATACCAATCTCTTGGAGCTTATTTTAAACCGTATAAAGCTTTAGAATGTTTAAAAACATGATTCGGAAAATGACGATTAGTAAATCCAAGTGGTTGTTCAAAAAAAAAATCTTCAACAATAAAACCATTTAGAAAATCACTTTCAACAACCATTTGATATAACAAGAAATTCAGATGAGTAGCATAGGCAAGTAAGATCATAATATCTTTTAATCTGGCTACTGGTGAAAATGTTTCCTCATAGTTTATACCTTCCTCTTGACTATATCCTTGTGAAACTATCCTAGATTTGTTTCTAACTATGTTTCTAGATTCATCAAATTTGTTTCTAAAAACCCATTTAGTGCCTGTTGATAAAGTGTCCTTAGGTCTATAAACTAATTCCTAGACTTTGTTTCTTTCAAATTGATTTAACTCTTTTGCATATCTACTACCCAAAATTCATCACTATTAGCATCATTGATATTTTTAGGTTCTAGTTGTGAAAGAAAAGCTTGATGTTCAACCTGGTTTCTTAGAGAAGCTATAGTTGGTGTCCCTCTATCAATATTACCAACAACAACATCTAAAGGATGGTTATTTAGAATCCTAGTTGATCTAGTAAAGGTACGACTAGAAATTTCAGGTTAATCTCCAAGATTGTGTTCAACAGAAGCAGATTCTAGAATATGTCCAGAACTGGATAATTTTATAGGAGGTTCTTTAGATTTATCATTAAGGTCCAGAACACTCAAATATTCTTCAAGATTTTCCAGAGAGGTTTTAGGCTCATGTGGATCAGTTTCATAAAACATGATGTGAACAGATTCATCCACACATTTGGTTCTCTTATTAATGACTCTACATGATTTTCTAGTTAAAGAATAACCAAAAAAAATTCTTTCATCACTCTTAGAAGAAAACTTGTCCAGATTCTCCTTTGTATTAAGAATAAAAACTTTGCAGCCAAAGACTCTAAAGTAACTCACTTTGGGTTTTCTGTTATTCCACAGTTCATTTGAGGTCTTCGTGAGAACTGGTCTAATTAAGACTCTATTAATAATATAGAAATCTATATTCATAGCTTCAGGCCAAAAGTAAATAGGCAGATCATACTCATTAGGCATGGTTCTAGCTATTTCTTGAAGGGTTTTATTCCTTCTTTCTACTACACCATTCGGCTGAGGTGTCCTAGGAGCATAAAAGTTGTGACTATAGCCATTTTTTGAGAAATAAGATTCAAACTCTTGATTTTCAAACTCATGACCATGATCACTTCTCAGGGTTTTAATATTAAGTCCACTAAGGTTTTCTCCAGACATAAATTATTTAACAAAGTAAGAACAAGCTTCGCTTTTGTGAGCTAAGAATTATACCCAAGAATATCTAGAAAAGTCATCTACTAGGACATAGACATAGTTCTTCCCATTTAAACTAGAAACTCTTGAAGGTACAAATAAGTTCATGTGAACCAACTCGATAGATTGAGAAGTTGAAACTTCTTTCTTTGATTTAAAAGAAACATTATGTTGCTTTCCCTTTTGAAAGGGATTACAAACTTTGTAATTTGGGAATTCAAGTTTAGGTAGGTCTCTAACCATGTTTGTCTTAGTCATATTTCTATGTGAATAGATGTTGCAGTGTCCTAATATTCGGTTCCAAATCCATGATTCTCTATGAAAAGAATTTAAAAAAGTTACATGTTGTTTAGATAAAGCATTTAAATAAACAACAAAAACATTTTCCTTTCTTATTTATAAAATACTAAAACATTTTTAGAATTAAATACATTATAGGAATCATTTTCAAATTTCACATTAAATCCATCATCACATAATTGAGAAATACTTAACAGGTTATATTTAAGTCCATCCACAAATAAAACTTTAGAAATTAAAACTGAATCAGTGTTACCAGTATGGCCTAGGCCGATGATTTTTCATTTTGATTTATCACCAAAGGTGAAATGTCCTCTATCAACCTCTATTAATCTTTTGAAGCATGAATAATCTCTAGAAATGTTTCTTGAACATCCAATGTCCAAGTACCATACCTTCTTGTGAGAACTCTTCAAACATGTTTCTTACAAAACAGGATTAGACAAGAAATGATTTCCATACCCAAATCTTCTTGGGTCCAGATAGTTTAACAATCAAAGCCTTAGGTACCCATATTTGTCTTATCTGTCTCATATAATTTACAGAATCAATATATTTTGAAAGATAAACATTATTTGACTTATAATCATATAAATAAATGGTTGAAGTATACAAATTTTCAGAACTAGAATAAGCATAATTTTGTCCAGATATAGGAATAAATCGAGTTTTAGTGAACTGTCTTTTTCCATGTTGGTATCCCAAACTAGTAGCGTATTTAGGTGCAACTTGCTTTCCTAACATTTGGGTAAGTGTATATTTTCCATTTTTTAACTTTTCTATGTCCTTTTTAAGTTGCTCATTAGACATTTTGAATTCATTATTTTCCTTTGACAGTTGAGTATTGTTTTCTTTTTCTACATCAAAAGCAGATATAGAAGTGACAGTGAGAGCATGTTGTTTCTTTAATGACTTATATTTGTATTTAAGTTCACTACATGTTTCTTCCGACATATTGAAGTATTCAAACAATTCATCCTTAGACATATTTTCAGAATCAGAATCAAATTCTTCATCATCTCCAAAATAATAGGAATTCAAAACAGAAGTATCTAAAGTTACCTCAAATGTGTTGGTCATGAGAAACATGTTGGAACGATTCTTCTCAGAATCAGAAACTTCATATTCAATTGTGATGTCCTCCGAAGCACTCCAAGTAGCTTTCATAGCTTTATTGTACTTCTTTTCCTTATAATCAAATTTCTTTTTGAATTTCAGTTTTGGACAGTCGGCCATGATTTGTCCTTTACCTGTTCACTCATAACAGACTATATCATCTTTCTTGTCATGATTTTTCCAATCCTTTTTCCAATTTCCTTTGTTGTCATACGTTCCATTGTAGTTAAAGTTTCTAAATAATTTCTTCTTCTGATAGAAATTCTTGAATCTCCTGGCTATTTGAGCCATTTCAGCATCACTGTCAGAGTCTGAATCTTCACTGGTTGAACTTTCAGTTTGTATTTGCATTGTCTCCTTGTCTTTTCTCTTAGAATTAGTAGACATGAAAGCTATGGATTTTCTTTTGGGTTCATCATCTTCCTCCTTGTTCACATTGAGTTCTTCTTCATACATCATTAATTTACTGATAAGCTATTTTAGAGATAGTGCTCCAATGTCACATGACTCTCTTATTGAAACAGAAGTGCCCCTCCATCATTCTGGTTGACATCTCAGTATCCTCATAATTTTTTCCTTAGCTGAAACATCTTTTCCAAGTGAACTCATTGTATTAACAATCTCATTAAACCTGAGATACATATAAAAAATAAGTTCATCAGTTTTCATTTTAAAATTATCGTATTTTATATTATAATTATTCAATCTCATTTCATTAACATTGGTTGTTTGTAACACCCCAGGTAAATAATGAATATGAAATTTTCATATTTATCCATATTTGTGAATAAAATATTAATATGACTTTAAAGGGGACGCTATGCTCGATGGTGTACCCAACACGCAACAATGAGTTTCTTGGGAATCTTACGTTGCACTCTAATAATAAAATAATATTATTTTAAATGGTAGTTAACATGTAGCCGTTGTATTGGCGGGAATGGATAGAAATAACTAAAATATTATTATATATGTTCTTAAATATTTTTACATTTATACAATAAAAGATAAAGGCTTAAAATACGGAATGAATTCAATTTTTGGCGTATATGCCCTAGTTTTCACTAAAGGTTCACTTATTACCTTTTGATGGAGAACCGTCATTAAATATAGTTTTGATTACTCTTAAACATTCTTTTAGACCAAATAAAACTCTTATTAAGAATCGGGACATCAAAATTTACTTTGTGTAAATTTTTGGTATCTTTCTGATAAAGTTCATTTTTTTAATGAATAGTGTAAAATGTTGTATTTTAATTCAAAACCACTTTTTAATCTAATTTATTTATATGATTAGATAATATTTTGAATTGGTTTTAAAGTGAAATTAGAAAATATTTTTACCATTAAATCCAATAGTGGTCATTGGAATTAATTTCACTTTGAAATCAGACTTAAACTAGTGTCAATCTTTTGATACTTATTGTTTTATAAAAACACGCTATTTGCTCTGACAGCGGGAATTAATTATTAAATTAATTAATGTGACTAATATGTTTTGAATTTTGTAAAATAGACTTCATTTTTGAATTAGGAATATCAAATAGAGCTTAGGGTGAATTTTTGGTAATTTTCTGAAAAACTTCAATTTTTGATGAATAGTGAAACCACTAAGTGGTACTTATAAAAACTGATTTTTCATTTAAATTAAATTTTTCCATAATTGTGTTTTGATTTTCAAAAATCCAACATACATGGTTGTCATTAAAAAGTATAATGTGGTTCAATGAGATTAAAATAATTTTTCGGTGAATAGTAACTTATTATGTTTTTAATCGCGATTAGTGGTAATTAGTGTAGTTTAAGGTAAAAATGATATTATAAGAATGTGAAAACACCATGACACTTGTCCTGCACCTATTGGGTGAGTCATGGCCGACCAAGACAAGCCATGGGCCAACTTGGTGACCCCATGGAGCCACTTTAGTTGGAAAATGACATTAATAAATTTTTATTTAATGTTAAAGTGAAAATGACACTAACATAAATTGTTTTACTAAAACATTTTTTAAGTGGGCTTACACAAGTCCAAATTTTGATTATAAATATTAATTGGAAAGATAAAGAGATTTCCTACAACATAGTAATTTTTTTATAATTTTTAGACATCAAATAAAATAAATTATTTATGACATAATAATGATGGAGCGATGACATCATTATTTGACGATTTAAATAAAATGGAAAGATAATGTAAAATCTAAGAACTACACATGTCCAAAACCAATTGGATGAGTGGATTTCGAAGACTTATCACCGTATCCACGAATTATATCAATGTGGGACCTTTTAAAACCGAAACACATTTTCAAATAAAGTAATATTTCTTACTTTCCAAAAGTACCCCTCCTCTCCTCTTATAAAAGGCCCCCACCTCTACCTCATTTAACACACTCCTCAAGCCTTTGGCTCGGCCAACCCCTGCCCATTTACTCTCTCCACATCCCTCTACTCATCCTAGAGGACTCCCTTTGGGCATAATCCTTTCAATGGAAGCCTTTAGGCTTAAATCAAAAGGAGTTACACTTTTAAAGGTAATTCATTCTCTCATGTTCATTTGTTTTATTTTGCTTATCCAACCCCCTAAACTCTTTTTATTTACTTCTTTTGTAACAACACCAGTATCTTCAATATACTAGGATGTTGTTATAAGATTTATTCGAGCTACACTCTCACACAACTACATCAAATGGTTAAAGAACATACGGTTTCAGTGGATGGTGAAATTCTGCCTCCCGAAACGATGATTGTTCAATACTCATTTAACACCTTCAAAGGTGGCCATTATGATGTCACTATTTTTATATATGATATATAATATGTTTAAGTTTTATTTATACTTATGTATTTTTCATTTTTGTCATACCTTTATGGCTTCCATTATGGGTATACGTGATATCTTCATTTAAGGAAGTGCGGACTACCGCCCCCTCAAAGTGATTTGATTCGTTAAATACCATATGTGGGATGTATAAAGGATGGAAATATGATATTATATATGATATTATACTGGAATTATAATATACCTTTATATCATTATTATTCCATTCTATAAAATATGAAATAGAAATGAAAGTAGTGTTCATGCGTACGTACGGCTTACCGTCTCCATGAACGGTGAATTTCATTTCTTACCTCTAAATGATTATGTAATGTTATAAATTCATGCATGTACTGGATATATATGACATATATGATATCTACATAATGAATAAAATTCTGGATATAATAAACATTTGGCCACACGAACAACATGTAATTGTAAGAAGACCACTTTCGACTTAAGAACCAAATATCGGCAAAACAAATATTATTAAGTTAAATGATTACATAATGTTTGTGACATGGTAATAAGTGGAATAAAAGTAATAATGATCTTGAAAAAGGGTTTTAAGGAATTAGAAATTAACTCAAGTTTATTATTCAGGAGATTAAAGAACGATCGAGTCAAGTCGGACCCGAGGTAAGGGATCCTACTCCTCTCTTTCTTTTTAAGTACACACTTTTATGTCATTCCTTTTAAAGATCATCTTTCTTATGATTGGGATGTTCTTTTATATTAATCCTACTGTACTTATTATGTTCATATGATTAGAGACCCTATTTTATCTCATCAATCCATTTTGGAAGTTTTGAGTGGCGTCGTTAGGCTACCGAATTTTCGTAAGGGATTTTTCATCTCACTCTTATTCTCGTGAGATTTATGCTACATTTGCCACAAATTCCATTGAGTGGTTTATGTACTGCCCATTATTATAATCTTTGTGTAATATACATTCATTTATGAGTATTTACATCAATGATCTATTGTCCTTCTTTCATGGGGTGTATGTTTTGAAAGATACCCAAGTCGGTAAGGGAACCTTTCACCCTCTTTTTTTTAAAAGACTTCTTTTGATGGGTCTTTTAATTTAAATATTGTTATGTTGGGATATGTTATCATATATCCTTATTGATTTAAATTTTATGTCCAAGTGATGAGATACACTTTTTATCTCTCATCAACTCATTTTGATGTGATGCCGTTAGGCTGTCAAGGGAACTTTTTAACCCAATTTCGATTTCTTTGGGTTCAACATGTAGTCATTGAATATGTCATCCATTGAATATGTGTGAATGACCTTTTATTGTTTTACACTTAATATCCACTTATATTGGGTGTATTTATATTTTTCACACATATTTTGAGATTGATTTGTCCTTAATTTAAGGATACCTTCTTTATAAGGGATTTCATCACATTTGACATTTCTATTGAGGGTTCATTGTTGTTATGCACCAATTCACTCTTATATGGTGTATATACTGTACTTTGGAGTATTATATCATGAATCCTTTTATTCTCATGATATTATAAAGTTCTGACTAAATTTTATTCCACAATTATAGTATTCAAGTGTCTCTAATTTTGGTGAAACCCCTTTTACCAGAATATCGTATTAAATGTTTTAATTATTTGTTCTTATTAATATCCATGTTTTCAAAATGGTTTTAAGGATTTATTTATATGGATATTAATGGTTTAAAATGTTAAAAGCTTCAAGGTGGTATGGGACACTTTGATTCAAAAATCTCTTTATTAAATGTTTTAAATGGTTTTGGAAATGGTTTCTTTTTTGGATTCATTATTTCAATAACCTAAAATGTTATATTGTGATTGAAATGTGGAAATGTTATGTTTCCTTTATTCATGTTTTATGTGATACGATTATGTTATGGTTCTTGGGCATTGTTATGAAGAACGGGTGGTTCCGTGATAAACTAAGGGCGGGTGAGCCCGATATAGCTCTCCAATGCATTGGGTAACACGAAGGAGTGAAACGTTAAGGTTTCTCCGAAGAGATTTAGGGAATATACTGTGATGGGTATTCCAAACGTAACCAAGAGGGTTACTCCCTACATAAGAATGTTATGAATGCCTCAAGTTACCTTTATGTCTTATGATTTCTATGATTTATTCATGGTTTGATGAGGTATGTTAAAGTGCCTTTGTTTTATGGGTAAAGTATGATTTCATTCTTATGTATATATGAACTCATGTTTCCTTTCCATATTTTTATAACTCTTACTGAGATTTTTATGCTCATCCCAAGTTTTTGAAATGTTTTTCACAGGTCAAGGGAAAGGTACATGATGTGATGATAGTGTCAAGGATGTGTCAAGAAAGAATCCGTGTTATATTTTAAATATGTTCCCGTTGATGGGAAGAATGAATACTGTCTTTTATGTAACCACTTTGTTTAAATGTGGAATGTAATGAAAGTTTCATGATCTAATTCTCTAAAACTCTAAACCTGAAAAGATCCTCAATGTGTAATCTTTTAATAACTCAAGATTAAGTAAGGTTTAAGGCTGGGGCCTTATAGTTGGTATCAAAGGTCGGTTTAGATAAATTTAGAGGTTAGGGTACTCTTTTAGCATAAGTGACATTACCATAATGGTTAGGATTTCAGAAAGAGTCCTAGTTTTAGATAAAGTGAATGAGTAAGTGTATCATAGTGTTTATCTTCCTCATTATTACATAATGGTTTTGTTGATATACTCACACTGACCTTTTTGGTTTTAGTAAATGGCAGGATCTAGCAGGCACCAAAGTAACAGTGGATGTGAAGGAAACTGTGACAGTTTTTTGAGCAAGCAACTGAATGATATGGGAGCTGCAATGAGAACTCTTCTGATTATCCTCAACCAACTATCTGGAGTCATGATTGACCACCTAAACCTTGGAGTTTTCTCTAAGGCATCATATATGCAAGAAACAAATCCCTACGGAAGTACAGGTAATAATCATAAAGGTATGTGTGTTCAAAAACCTATGTGTCAAAGATGTGGAAAGAAACACCTTGGAAAATGTTTCAAAGGGACAGAAATATGCTATAGATGTGGAAATGAAGGTCATAAAGCAAGAACCTTCCATGGAAAAAGGAAGCATCCAGCTGACTCGAGGAAAGGGAAAGAAGTTCTTTCTGAGGGATCAATTGAATGTTTTAAATGTGGTGTGCATGGTCATTATGAAAACACATGTTCTATGAAGAAGTTTCGTGAATGGGGTCACCAAGAGCGTACAAATGTTCATTTACCAATACCTAATGCCATTCCTATTTAGGATGAAGAAACTGACAATGACCAATCAAAGGTATGTACTATTTCATGACTATTGTTTTCCTTTTTTGGAATCTTAGGATATGATTCATGATTTTGTTTGTAGGAAATAGGTATTTCGGAATAGGTTGGAAAGGAATGGATAATGGATCATGAAGAATGTTGAATGAGTAAGATGTCAACATATAAGGGCTTCAAGAGTTATGGTGAAATTCTTAAGATTATCAAGTCTCTTTTGATGATGGGGTTACATTAGAAGATTTTTTAAATTATGTGTAACCCTAATGTTTAATATAGGAAAATTTTATCCAAGTAATAGTTATCTTTTCTTTTGTGGACATAGTTATAAAGAACCATTTGGGTTTATATGATCCTTACTTTTGAGGAAATTATGGGTTACTAAATGTTATGATTGAAGCGGAAGGCATGAGAAAAAATTGAGGTTAAAATATGTTATGAATATTTTTGAAGATTTTATCTCGTTTTGGGGAATGTTTTGAGAATTATATAGTTTTGAAAAAAGGACAACACGCAGACCGTGTGACAACCCGTCGCGTCGGACAAAGCTGTGAGAATCGAACCCACAACCAAAGTGCGACTGGTATTTATCGCCTACCACTGGACTACGTGAAGTCCCTGGTTAGTTTGACAGATTCATTCTAGTTATATGATTTTATGAATTAATAGTAAGTTGATTTTGGGTTATTTATAAAAATGATTAACCTATCATGGAGGATATGTGATTAGGTTAATTACTTTTCAATACGAGACTTTAGGAGCAACTAATGTTGTTTGGAGATAAATGTTACGATTTAACATGGAAGACTATGTGACTAAATACTTCAAATATTTGGGTTTCAATATTATATTAGGTTTACTTTGAAGAATTTTATGGACAAATTATTTATCGGATGGTCCTTGTTGAACTTTATGTTTTTTTGGACAAATTTTGAGATTAAAATAGATTTTCTTTTTATAAAATGTTATCCTTTTCTGGATTATCTGATCTTGTAGTAACCTTTTTTGTTTTAGTTTTGGTTAAGGTTTGAAGACATGGGAAATGTATAGTTCTTTTTTTAGGTGCTCCTATAGAAGTTGTTTATAGTACTCTTAATGTGAACAAGTCTTCCTAAATACTCATCTTTTGGAGAAAATATGAGTTTGTGTAAGGAATCTAATAAAGGTTGAAAGTCAATATGATAAGTGATTATGTTTCCTTAATAATAAATTCCTCAATAAAAAGTAACTTAAAACAAAAATGTTGTCTATTAACTTTTCCTACTGGGGAATCGAATACCGTTTAACCCATCACAAGTTTGTGATTTTCTCGTGGTTAACTTTCTCCTAAACATGTTTTCTATCACTCTCCATCAGAACATGACCCTTTGTTTTTTCCTCCATGTCCATATTTTCATACTTGGAATCCTAGTATGGGTTAACTCGGGTGACCTTTGTACTTATCTTTCTTTATTTTAAAGTGTTTGTTTTACCAACTTTTGTTCCGATGTGGGACTTTCAAGGATGTTTCCAAGCGCAATTTTAAAATTGCGAGGACGCAATTCCCAAAAGGGGGGAAGGATGTAACACCCCAGGTAAATAATGAATATGAAATTTTCATATTTATCCATATTTTTGAATAAAATATTAATATGACTTTAAAGGGGACGCTATGCTCGATGGCGTACCCAACACACAACAATGAGTTTCTTGGGAATCTTACGTTGCACTCTAATAATAAAATAATATTATTTTAAATGGTAGTTAACATGTAGCCATTTTATTGGTGTGAATGGATAGAAATAACTAAAATATGATTATATATGTTCTTAAATATTTTTACATTTATACAATAAAATATAAAGGCTTAAAATACGGAAAGAATTCAATTTTTGGCGTATATGCCCTAGTTTTCACTAAAGGTTCACTTATTACCTTTTGATGGAGAACCGTCATTAAATATAGTTTTGTTCACTCTTAAACATTCTTTTGGACCAAATAAAACTCTTATTAAGAATCGGGACATCAAAATTTACTTTGTGTAAATTTTTGGTATCTTTCTGATAAAGTTCATTTTTTTAATGAATAGTGTAAAATGTTGTATTTTAATTCAAAACCACTTTTTAATCTAATTTATTTATATTATTAGATAATATTTTGAATTGGTTTTAAAGTGAAATTAGAAAATATTTTTACCATTAAATCCAATAGTGGTCATTGGAATTAATTTCACTTTGAAATCAGACTTAAACTAGTGTCAATCTTTTGATACTTATTGTTTTATAAAAACACGCTATTTGCTCTGAAAGCGGGAATTAATTATTAAATTAATTAATGTGACTAATATGTTTTGAATTTTTTAAAATAGTCTTCATTTTTTAATTCGGAATATCAAATATAGCTTAGGGTGAATTTTTGGTAATTTTCTGAAAAATTTCAATTTTTGATGAATAGTGAAACCACTAAGTGGTACTTATAAAAACTGATTTTTCATTTAAATGAAATTTTTCCATAATTGTGTTTTGATTTTCAAAAATCCAACATACATGGTTTTCATTAAAGAGTAAAATGTGGTTCAATGAAATTAAAATAATTTTTCGGTGAATAGTAACTTATTATGTTTTTAATCGTGATTTGTGGTAATTAGTGTAGTTTAAGGTAAAAATGATATTATAAGAATGTTAAAACACCATGACACTTGTCCTAAACCTATTGGGTGAGTCATGGACGACCAAGAAAAGACATGGGCCAACTTGGGGACCCCATGGAGCCACTTTAGTTGGAAAATGACATTAATATATTTTTATTTAATGTTAAAGTGAAAATGACACTAACATAAAGTGTTTTACTAAAACAGTTTATAAGTGGGGTTAAACAAGTACAAATTTTGATTATAAATATTAATTGGAAAGATAAAAAGATTTCCTACAACATAGTAATTTTTTTATAATTTTTAGACATCAAATAAAATAAATTATTTATGACATAATAATGATGGAGCGATGACATCATTATTTGACTATTTAAATAAAATGGAAAGATAATGTAAAATCTAAGAACTACACATGTCCAAAACCAATTGGATGAGTGGATTTCGAAGCTTTATCACCTTATCCACGAATTATATCAATGTGGGACCTTTTAAAACCGAAAAACATTTTCAAATAAAGTAATATTTCTTACTTTCCAAAAGTACCCCTCCTCTCCTCTTATAAAAGGCCCCCACCTCTACCTCATTTAACACACTCCTAAAGCCTTTGGCCCGGCCAACCCCTGCCCAGTTACTCTCTCCACATCCCTATACTCATCCTAGAGGACTCCCTTTGGGCAGAATCCTTTCAAAGGAAGCCTTTAGGCTTAAATCAAAAGGAGTTACACTTTTAAAGGTATTCATTCTCTCATGTTCATTTGTTTTATTTTGCTTCTCCAACCCCCTAAACTCTTTTAATTTACTTCTTTTGTAACAACACCAGTATCTTCAATATACTAGGATGTTGTTATAAGATTTATTCGAGCTACACTCTCACACAACTACATCAAATGGTTAAAGAACATACGGTTTCCGTGGATGGTGAAATTCTGCCTCCCGAAACGATGATTGTTCAATACTCATTTAACACCTTCAAAGGTGGACATTATGATGTCACTATTTTTATATATGATATATAATATGTTTATGTTTTATTTATGATTCTGTATTTTTCATTTTTGTCATACCTTTATGGCTTCCATTATGAGTATACGTGATATCTTCATTTAAGGATGTGCGGACTACTGCCCCCTCAAAGTGATTTGATTCGTTAAATACCATATGTGGGATGTATAAAGGATGGAAATATGATATTATATATGATATTATACTGTAATTATAATATACCTTTATATCATTATTATTCCATTCTATAAAATATGAAATAGAAATGAAAGTAGTGTTCATGCGTACGTACGGCTTACCGTCTCTATGAACGGTGCATTTCATTTCTTACCTCTAAATGATTATGTAATGTTATAAATTCATGCATGTACTGGATATATATGACATATATGATATCTACATAATTAATACAATTCTGGATATAATAATCATTTGGCCACACGAACAACATGTAATTTTAAGAAGACCACTTTCGACTTAAGAACCAAATATCGGCAAAACAAATATTATTAACTTAAATGATTACATAATGTTTGTGACATGGTAATAAGTGGTATAAAAGTAATAATGAACTTGATAAAGGGTTCTTAAGGAATTATAAATTAACTCAAGTTTATTATTCAGGAGATTAAAGAACGATCGAGTCAAGTCGGACCCGAGGTAAGGGATCCTACTCCTCTCTTTCTTTTTAAGTACACACTTTTATGTCATTCCTTTTAAAGCTCATCTTTCTTATGATTGGGATGTTCTTTTATATTAATACTACTGTACTTATTATGTTCATATAATGAGAGACCTTATTTTCTCTCATCAATCCATTTTGGAAGTTTTGAGTGGCGCCGTAAGGCTGCCGAATTTTCGTAAGGGATTTTTCATCTCACTCTTATTCTCGTGATATTTATGCTACATTTGCCACAAATTCCATTGAGTGGTGTATGTACTGCCCATTATTATACTCTTTGTGTAATATACATTCATTTATGAGTATTTACATCAATGATCTATTGTCCTTCTTTCATGGGGTGTATGTTTTGAAAGATACCCAAGTCGGTAAGGGAACCTTTCACCCTCTTTTTTTTAAAAGACTTCTTTTGATGGGTCTTTTAATTTAAATATTGTTATGTTGGGATATGTTCTCATATATCCTTATTGATGTAAATTTTATGTCCAAGTCATGAGATACAGTTTTTATCTCTCATCAACTCATTTTGATGTGATGTCGTTAGGCTGTCAAGGGAACTTTTTAACCCAATTTCGATTTCTTTGGTTTCAACATGTAGTCATTGAATATGTCATCCATTGAATATGTGTGAATGACCTTTTATTGTTTTACACTTAATATCCACTTATATTGGGTGTATTTATATTTGTCACACATATTTTGAGATTGATTTGTCCTTAATTTAATGATACCTTCTTTATAAGGGATTTCATCACATTTGACATTTTTATTGAGGGTTCATTGTTGTTATGCACCAATTCACTCTTATATGGTGTATATACTGTCCTTTGGAGTATTATATCGTGAATCCTTTTATTCTCATGATATTATAAAGTTCTGACTAAATGTTATTCCTCAATTATTGTATTCAAGTGTCTCTAATTTTGGTGAAACCCCTTATACCAGAATATCGTTTTAAATGTTTTAATTATTTGTTCATATTAATATCCATGTTTTCAAAATGGTTTTAAGGATTTATTTATATGGATATTAATGGCTTAAAATGTTAAAAGCTTCAAGGTGGTATGGGACACTTTGATTCAAAAATCTCTTTATTAAATGTTTTAAATAGTTTTGGAAATGGTTTTTTTTGATTCATTATTTCAATATCCTAAAATGTTATATTGTGATTGAAATGTGGAAATGTTATGTTTCCTTTATTCATGTTTTATGTGATACGATTATGTTATGGTTCTTGGGCATTGTTATGAAGAACGGGTGGTTCCGTGATAAACTAAGGGCGGGTGAGCCCGATATAGCTCTCCAATGCATTGGGTAACGCGAAGGAGTGAAACGTTAAGGTTTCTCCGAAGAGATTTAGGGAATATACTGTGATGGGTATTCCAAACGTAACCAATAGGGTTACTCCCTACATAAGAATGTTATGAATGCCTCAAGATACCTTTATGTCTTATGATTTCTATGATTTATTCATGGTTTGATGAGGTATGTTAAAGTGCCTTTGTTTTATGGGTAAAGTATGATTTCATTCTTATGTATATATGAACTCATGTTTCCTTTCCATATTTTTATAACTCTTACTGAGATTTTTATGCTCATCCCAAGTTTTTTTAATGTTTTTCACAGGTCAAGGGGAAGGTACATGATGTGATGATAGTGTCAAGGATGTGTCAAGAAAGAATCCGTGTTATATTTTAAATATGTTCCCGTTGATGGGAAGAATGAAAACTGTCTTTTATGTAACCACTTTGTTTAAATGTGGAATGTAATGCAAGTTTCATGATCTAATTCTCTAAAACTCTAAACCTGAAAATATCCTCAATGTGTAATCTTGTAATAACTCAAGATTAAGTAAGGTTTAAGGCTGGGGCCTTATATTGTTCCTTCATGAGAAACACCCAAAGTATCCCATATTTCATAAGCAGTTTTGCAAGTAGATATTCTATTAAACTCTTCTTCTCATAAAGCATAGTACAGGGCATTCATAGCATTAAAATTATTATTTTAAGCAGTCTTTGTAGGTTCATCCCAAGTTGTCTGTTCAGTTTCTGGAATTTTATATTGAGACTCTATAGTAGTACAGATATCAAAACCCATAATTTACAAATATATTTTCATCTTAAGATTCCACTGGGCATAGTTGGTTCCATTAACGAAAGGTGTCCTGTTAGTAGCATCACCCTCTAGTCTATTTTCCATAAATATATTTTAGAAAATAAATTTTAAAGAGATAAAATTTATAACTAATAGAAATTTAAGATCATTAATGATGCAACTAAAATCACAGTTGAAAAACAAATTGTTTTGAAAACATTTAAAAGTATCAATAGATATGATACCAAATTTTGGTCAAAGTGGATACTCATGTGGGGGTGAATTGAGTTCCAATAAAAATTTCTATTAAAAATATTTCTATTAAAATCCCCCGATTTAAAAATAAAGTTAAACTGTAGTGAATCTATACAGAGTGTAAATGTTCAATTAGTTTCCCAAAGATTGATTAGGTCTCAGTAGACTTAATCTGATGATTTAATTAACTTTTGAAACTAAATTACTGGTTTAAAAAAAGTATAAACACTTGCTAATTTAACTATCAAAGTAGATTTAAAATAGTTTTGTATTTAAAAGTAATAACATTGTATTATGAAATAAATATATATAGTATGTTTATGACTTCAGCTAAAAATCACACTAGATAAGAAAGAGGTTCAGTATCAAGCTGAGACATAGTCCTTTCAACAATTTATATAAATTTATCCACACCCTGGATCGGGGGTAAACAAAAATAAACTACTGTACAGGTCCGAAGACCTCTACCACAGTTCTACGTGGGAAACACTAACAATAGCACACAGGCTGTCCAGGTCTTACTCGACCTCTACCACTATCCACAGTGGGAAATAATGGGTTATGAAGTTTGAGTGAGGATTTAAGAATCCACCAGTTTAGCTTAGGAGATAGTGTATGTGTAAAATAAATAGGGTACACACATTTCTCGATATGTAAAGATAGAATCACTAAAGAAAGTGAGAAAGAGTTTAGAAAAGCGTTAGTGATTGGTAGTGCAGCTCTGGACTCATTTGGTTGGTCAGAAAAACTTTTGAGTCCTTATCTGGTTTCTGCTTAGAAAATAGAGTGTCGTTTTTTTCATTTATTCATGGTCCAGCTTGTCAGCTTGAGGGGATTAAGTGTTCATGGTAGTTCTTCACTCATGATGCGGATTGTGTTCTCCTTGAAAATGAGTATCTTCGTGTCTGTCCAGTGTTCGTGGAGTATGTATTTAGCCTTTCATGAACATGTCATGTTTGAATGATGTTTATCCCTTTTCTTTTTCCCATGTGTGCCTTCTTAGTTCCTTGATGCTTGTCGTATGCACACCTAGTGTTCTTTAATTCTCATCATTTTTAGCTAGGTCTTTATCTTCCCTTATATAGCATTCATCTCTGGAAAATGGGAATGATTAACATTTGCATCTGTACTAGGTATGGTTCCCTGACATGGCAACAAAGATCATTAAATAACATTAAATGCATTAAAAACATGCCATGTAACTGTTATCTTAAGAAATAAATAGTATTGAGAGTATAGGGTTTGACTGGTTGGTCAATCATTAGTAGCTCATGTTGGTAAATGTGTATGGTGGTCTTTTTTGTAGGAAAACCTTCCATCGGTAGATATTTGAACTTTCATCAGTAGCTTGTTGGTATCGATAGCTCTAGGTATCAGTAACTCCTTATATTGGTAGACTTGCTCTATCGGTAGCTCGGTAGACTGGTTCTATCAGTAGCTCTATAATTGTATCGGTAGACTGTGTCAGTCGGTTCATATCAGTCACCAGTCTGTATCAGTAGGCCCATTGGTAGCTCATATCTATAGTTCTTAGTGTTATGTATCTTTAAACTGAATCTGTCAGTAGACTTTCTTATCGGTGGACTTATCCATATTGGTAGACCTGTTCTACCGGTAGCTCGGTTTCTGTCATATCAGTAAACATGGTGTCTGTTGGTAGCTCTTGTACATATTAGTGACCTTTGTGTATCGGTGACTATGTATATCGATAGACTGAGTACCGGTAGCTCTATATCAGTAGTTATACCCAGATTAGTGGCTTAACACTTGTCTATTTTATGCAAAGCATATCCGAATGAGTTATAAGAACTTCAGAACTCATATAAACATAGATAGACATGGATTAACATATCGCATGGATTATTTTAATATTATTATCATCTTGATCAAAGATTGAAAGAATTAATATATAGAAAAACATTAGATTGAGATTATCAATTTATATGAAATCATAATTGGGATTATCAAAACAGGTGAGGTCAACAATTAGTATATAAAAGCTTCTTTTTATATCATTCTATTATTTTCATGGATTTATGCATCCCTATTTTCATTGTCTCATTTGTTGTAAAATACCTCAAACATTATTGACATGATAAGGGTGTTCTAATCAGTTCATTATTATTTCTAGGTATTTATTCTATATTTTATATCTTCTTTAATATATCTAATATCAAAAATTTATTAATGTATAACATATTAGCCTCTTATTTTTTTGTGATATTATATTCCCACTAACATTTCACCTGGTTTCAATGTTCATATCATTTTTCTAAATGACACATTCACATTCACTCCAATTTATTCCTTCGGTGATCAAACACTCCCTCTCATATACATTATCAATTTAAAAATATAACACATTAAAAACATTAATTTAATAATTTTTTTTTATTTTTATATAATTTCTTTTGGAACCATCATTCAAATATTTTCTTCTATGTCTAAATATATGAATTATATAAGGAATATAATTTACATTCCGTTATATTATTCATTAATTACATCGATAAATATTATATTCTTATATTATTTCAACGTATTGTTAATGAATGAAAAATATTATTTCCTTAAAATTATTTATTAACTTACATGTAATATGTATATTTGAAAATATTTTTACCCATTTTACTATCTTTTATAAATGGAATTATTCTCAATGTTTGTTAAATCACATTACGTGTTTTTAAAAAATTTCCCATAATGATTATCTTCATTTTTTACTTGTACATGCCATCCCTTTATCTTATATTATTACAATTTCATTTGATTTCCGATATGTACCTGAATTCAGATTATTGTTTGATTGATGACATACCCTATGACCATTACCTATGAAAAACACACTCTATATAACTTTATTCCTCTTTAATTTTTTATTTTCTTACTTATCAATAATCTTTTATATTTTATATATCATTCTATTATGATTATATATGATCGTAAATTATCATTAAAAAGGTTTTATCCAATGTCTTAATTATTATTTACGTTTATTTACATAGATAACTATCAGCTTCTGCAATTTTATTTTATTATAGAACATCCCAACAATTTAGAACACATTCCATGTTATCCGATTCATATTATATTGCTTATGTTATTATATAATTTCTTATGCATTAATTATTTCATATGCCAATGATTTCAAGATAATTATTATTTCCATGGGGTTTCATTACTATTATTTTTTAGGTTTTTATTATATGTGAAACAAATATGAATATAAATTTATGATTATAATTGAGGGAGTAAAATTAAATATCCATATAATTGAAGAAGAAAATATTATAACTCCTGTAGTTCTATTTATACTGATAGGAATGACCATAAAATTATATGATGACAATGACAAACTATTTATTTCATTTCATTAGTTTAGAGAAATGTAAATTATTATGTAAAAAATACATTCTTATTGTTGTTACAGAATAAATACATAGGAAGATCATATTCTAAATTGAGGAACTAATGGCCAGTGTGACATAATGAAAAAATGATATAATTTCAAAATATGAACAAGTGTAATGAAGAAAATTTTAGTTAATGATGGTAATAGATTACAGATAAATACATTGAAAACTATATATCCAGGAAAATTAAGGAACACAATATGATTGTAGAATTTTTCTATATTATAATAATGAATAGAACTAAAGGATGAAGAAAACCTAACAACCAATTATTCGGTTGATTATGTGTGTTTCATCAGACAGAGGGATTGAAGTTCATAAAGAATATTTACAAGAATAAATGTCCAGCAGAAGTATATTTTACCGAAAAATCAATCACCTGATGGAATAATAAGATTTTATAATTAAGGTAATAATAGAGGTAAAAAAATCCAAATATAAATGTTCATTTTGATGAAACTGAGATAATCAGAATGATCAATCACACTAAAGAATTGAATAAGTCCTTATAATTCATTTTAGAGGAATGTATGCTGGCTATTAACTTATAAAGACAGTTGATATAGTAAATATGACCAAGGAATAAATTACATCACCACAATAATATATTATGAACATATAATACTAAATAAATATTTAGATTATTAAATTATGTATAATCTATTGAATCTATAAATAATGTAGATTTTTGAGTTTGGGAATGGAATACTAGAGGTAGATTCCATAATGTGAATGCATGCACCATTTCATTGGATAAAAACTACTGTATAATTATAATTAATTTAAAATCATCAAGAATTAATATATGAAAAAAATGAACCCCTACATGTTTATATATTCAATATGGGTGATACTTGTAACATCCCCAAATGATAAAGGGTTAAATGACTAAATGATATGACTCATGTCAACAAGGTGCACCATCCTTTTTGGGAGCCTACCTGGTTAGAACTCCACAGTTAAGCGTGCTTGGCCTGGAGTACTGATCAGGATGGGTGACCTCCTGGGAAGTTTCTCAAGGTGTGCGTGAGTGAGGACAAAACACACTGGAAAGGACATGGGTTGGCCTGTGGGGACTTTCATTAGTCAGATGACCCGTTCAGGCATGTGGGTGGACCCTGGGGTGGGCCCCACGTGTGTGTGGGGCAACTGGTGGTACCTGGTAGGCCAGGACCCGACGACCATGTTAAGGCGGGGTGCTTGTGCTGTCACCAGGGCCCGGTTGTCACATTTGGTATCAGAGGTGGTACCCGGCCTTAAGTGTGGTGCACTACTTGGGTTGAGATGTAGGGCCCACAACGAGTACCTTGTGCTCTAAAGGGGGGTGATTGTAACATCCCCAAATGATAAAGGGTTAAATGACTAAATGATATGACTCATGTCAACAAGGTGCACCTTCCTTTTTGGGAGCCTACCTAGTTAGAACTACATAGTTAAGCATGTTTGGCTTAGAGTAGTGATCAGGATAGGTGACCTCCTGGAAAGTTTCTCAGGGTGTGTGTGAGTGAGGAAAAAACACACTGGAAAGGACATGTGTTGACCTGTGGGGTCTGTCATTAGTCAGATGACCCGTTCAGGCATGTGGGTGGACCCTAGGGTGGGCCCCATGTGTCTGCGGGGCAACTGGTGGTACCTGGTAGGCTAGGACCCGACGACCATCTTAAGGTAGGGTGGCGTGTTGTCACCGGGGCCCGGTTGTCACATTTGGTATCAGAGGTGGTACCCATCCTTAAGTGTGGTGCACTGCCTGGGTTGAGATGTAGGGCCCACAAATGATATGACTCATGTCAACAAGGTGCATCTTCCTTTTCAGGAGCCTTCCTGGTTAGAACTCTACAGTTAAGCGTGCTTGGCCTGGAGTAGTGATCTGGATGGGTGACCTCCTGGAAACTTTCTCAGGGTGTGTGTGAGTGAGGAAAAAACACACTAGAAAGGACATGTGTTGGCCTGTGGGGACTGTCATTAGTCAGATGACCCGTTCAGGCATGTGGGTGGACCCTGGGGTGGGCCCCACGTGTCTGCTGGGCAACTGGTGGTACTTGGTAGGCCAGGACCCGACGGCCATGTTAAGGCGGGGTGGTTGTGCTGTCACCGGGTCCCGGTTGTCACAATACTTAATGGCATTAAATTGAAAAAAAATAATCATGTTGTAAAACATATGGTAATCCAATAAAAGAATTATTTTAAAAATATATTTTTCTCGGAATTTTTTATATATGTACTGAACCATAGAGTTTAGTATTTATTAGAAGATGGAACATTTTAATATTAAGTAATTGTGAATTATAATAATTAAGGGGGGCCTAATAATATTATTTATCTATGGAGGATAAGAATATCCAGGATCTATATTTAGTAACACATAGGTTCAATGCACCAGAAGTCAAGAGATTTAGTTATACAGTTAAACTTTTTATTATTTAAATCAAATGTATCAGAGTTAATTCAACTACATGTTACTAATATAAAGTGTTTTTGAATCCTATATCTATAGAAACATGAATTACCATAACTGGGGGACAAGTTGAATAGTTGTTGTGACAATGGGTAGATATGTTGAGACTAAATGATGAGAGGTTCAAAACACTATATTCTTGTGTTTAGTTGACCATATGAAGAAGATGAAAATAATGTTTGAAAAAAATAATGTGAAATAGTTGTTTAACATAGAAATATATTCAATAATATCATAAAATATTTTTATTTCCAAAAGGTTATATAATATGTATTATAAGTAATGGATGAAACATGATAGTTCTTATTAACTTCGGAGGAAGAACATTTTCCAGAATAAACAAGAAGGAATATACATTATTGTATTGTAATTAATTATGATAATGATTTAATATATGTTAGAATTAAAATATTCATTAATGATTTGTTTTTTATTAAACCTGATTTTATAGGATGAGTTTTATGTTTTTGGTGTATTGTTTCATGGGAGAATTAATGGAATTAAATCTAGATATCCTCTTAAGATATTGAAGTTGTAAATTCAAGAGCTGATATAGTGGTAAATTATAAATAAAATATGAATTTCCCCCATATATATTGGAGCCAAATTGAAAATAAAATATATAAGTACACTGTAATTTATTTTCTGAAATGAATGAACATTGAGAGATATGTTGATTATCTAAGATAATATGAATCCAACCATGAAATTCCACCAAATTAAAAAAACTAACATTGTTGAAAAGAATAAAACCTTATGTTTGGATGTATTGAGTGATTTACACAGATCTACATGATAAAAAGGATTAGATAAAATCAGATTCAATGCCTGGATTTTTTTATGTTTTAGATGACTAGGATTAATGCATTGATAATGTCATATATTCTGGGTATGGGAAGGAGGACAAGAAAATATGTGTATTGAGTATAGGGGAAGATCAATAGTATCCCATGGTCTAGAAATTATATAGCTTATTATGGACTTTTTGAGGATGGCTTTAATATCAAAAAATTTCATAATTATTATTCTGAGATAATATAATTGGTTCAAGAGATAGTATAGGAGTGGGATGTTGTATAAAAATCATTCACCCGTGTCATATAGTGAAGAATTTATGTTAAAGATGGTCGTTCCCACAACATTTTTAAATGAAATTGATTTATTATAACAATAATATTTTCTCTATGAAAATCATTATGAATAAGAATATGTTCTTAGAATGAGTTCAGGCATTGAAAACAATCAACTTAATTGATGGAGGCATTAAATATGAGCATTATCAAGAAAAGTTGGCAACCCTTGATTAATCCCCCCCCACATTATGGTTGCTACATGATCACTTTGGAATCTAAATTGGTAACATGTTTAATGTTACATATATAATATTCAATATAATATAGTTAATTTTATTACTATTTAACATGAAGTGATGGTTACCATAATTTTATGAAAGTCTTTATCTGGAAGATAATAAGTTAAATGATGAGTAGTATGAATTAAAAGTAATTCTCAATTGTATGAACATGTAACATTTAGATAAAATCATAAATAAGTGAAATAATAAATAATCATAAATGTATTGTAAGTCACCCTATTGAATATTATAAGGAGGATCCACCACTACCAGAAGATAACATGAGTTGTAATGTTATTGAAGAAACATTAATAATGAAATGTCCTATAAAAGAAAATTTCTCCAACTATGGTGAATACATTCTAGTTGCTTATGTTAATGTATATACCCTTAAATTGATGGATTCATTAAAATTTTAATTTTGTAATTATATATATATATTTATAAATAACAATATATAAATTTAATTAAAAAGGAAAAAACATTGCATCAATCTAAACATCACGGGATAAGTAATTTATAAAAAATTAATTTTTATGAATATAATACTCTTAATGAAATTATAAGATTAATGGAATAATTTTTATTAGATTATCATGAAATGTTCAAACTTATGTAAGAAGCATTAAAAAGGATTTATTATGATAAGAAAATATTTAACAATGTTTTAAAAAAAATAAACCATTCATCAAAATATATTCGTGAAGAAATAATTCTAATGTTGAATGTTTTATATTAATAGAAAGATATTTTACATGAAAAAACATAATAACCCATTAAATTTAATGTAACATGAGGTCAAAATCCAAATAAAAAACATTGATGTTTCTCCAGTTAAATCGTCATTGAAATCTATGAAAAGAGACACTGAAACAGTTTCTATAGAAATTATTACTTCTAGAAAGACTCAATAGATTTTTACAATGCATATGTTGTCATATAAAGATCCATATTTCTTATTAATAATGTGAAAATAAAATTTGGTGTTCGATGTAATCACAATTCACTAACTCACATACATTTAATATTGAAAGATTAAATTATTGATGAATATCGTTGAATAATGATATGGATAAGTCCACCACTTAATTGATGTTGGATGAGATGTGGAGAATGAGGTACCCCGAGATGTCTATGTAAACCAATAAATAATTCAGAAGAAAGATGTTTTAGAAAAAGACACTACCAACTAATATTCATCATATTATAAGAATCCATGTATTATTGGATATTATTGGTGTCGTGATAAGATCAAAAAAATGGATATCAATTACATCATAATATTTTATATCATGAAATAGATATAAGTAAATTGATACATTTATAAAATGTGTCATGGTGATGAGATGTTATGGTTTACTTCTATAAAGAACAAATCATATAAAAATAATATAAGGATGCTACTAATTCCGATTAAGAATAAAGGTTAGGTAGAATAAAAGTTTACCTTGAGGTGAAAGAAATATGAAGCAACAAATAATTCTTCACCCATGAAGAATGTTTTTTAATAATATATTCCCACTAAATGACACATTTATAGAAGTGAAGGACAATTCATGTATAGTTGTGAATTCTTCATGAAATTTTAAATTATTGGACAAAGGTTTCAGAGTTTTTTTTGTAAATACGGGAAATGATAGAATATAATAGTATTAATGGAATACTTCTCATATGGATAAGTTTAATTTAACTATTATTTTCATATACAAATTAACCAAAAAAATATCAATAAACATTTCTTATTATTTATAATTTATGTACACTATTATATAAATTAGATGTTGACTAATAAAATGAATCATTCATTGAAAGATAAAACTATGTTTATTAAATAAAATTAATTATCAAAAAATTAATTTGATCATGTTCCAAATTATTAAATTTTTTATTGTGAAAACATTTAATGGAAATTAGGATATTTGATATATAAGAGAATAATATTTCATCCACTTTTATATTTTATGATATAAAAGGGAAATTTATATAGTGTAAATAATTAATAAGAGTGGAATAAATCCATTGAAACTAAAAACATTTATACGTCTAATGTTAAGGGTGATGGAATTTAGAAAAATAAAGCCAAAATGAGGATTAATTTTGGGATGAGAAAAACTATCTTAACCTATTTTATTTGATTTATAAAATGGAATACCCAACATAGTCTCGGTAGATTCAAATGATTTTATTTATAAGAAAATTTAATTGAATTTGTTATATTTTAGTAGGATTTATGAAGTGATTTTGAAGATGGTTAATACATAATATTTATAAGATGATGTAAAAATTCATATTTCATACAACCATGGTGTTCCAACAACATATGTTTATAAATTTTTTAGACTTATCATATAAATACCCTAAGGAACAAGTATCATATTATAAAAATTAATCATTAGATAATGAGAATCCAAATAATAAAAGTTACTATTATCTTTGATGTAATTTGTTTACACTCTCCCATGTACATATAATAACTTAATATAAAATAAATGGGGGGGAATTGGTTCGATGAGGAAAAGTAAGAATTATATTCCAATGATTGATAAACCCAAATAATTTCTAATTCAATATTAATAATATGTTTATTGTTATGGTTTGAAGAAATATTTTACCTAAGAATCCGTTGAACAATAAAAAAATATACTATCAATTTTTGAATATCTTATCTAATTTTATGGATAGAATTTAATTCAGGGTTAATTATAATTTTTTACAGCAATCATGATTCACATTAATTTATAGTTGGTTAATTTATGGCTTAGGGATTTAAGAAATTTTTATTTCCATAAGTCAATAATTTTATGGTTTATATTCTGTTCTAGTGAAATAAATGGTACCATAATTAAATAAATGAATAATGTCCCTAATATAATGTTATTGGATTAATAAGATAAATTAAATTTAAAATTTATTTTCTGTAATGTTAATAAATATAATTCAATTCAACGAATTGAATGTTTATTTAAAAAAATTGAAAGGGGTGTATTTATGTTCCTATTAAATGATAATAATGTTTTATTATATTTTTTGAAGAACACATGTATAGAAGTCAATGAGTATGTTAAAGAAAAAATCGACTATGTATATTTCAACATAAATCCACCAGAATAAAATGTTATGCATATATGATATAAAAAAATTATGTTTAAATATGAAATATATAATTATAAAATATTGCTAAAATTATTGAAGAAAAGTTCAATTACTATATCTGATGGATAATGAATATAGAAATTGAAAATATTAAACAATGAATAATTTTTGAACATTGTATGGTTGCAGAATCAACATTCATTTCATTTATAATTATTTATAAAGGATTCAGAAAACTTTTATGTTATATATTGTTTTAATAACTTTGGGAAAATTGATTGATTGATTAAAGAAAAACATTAAGATAAATATTCACCTAAACAATAATGCATTTAGATATTAACCATCCAATGTAATAAAACGATATTTTGAATAATGTGAGATTACTAGTAAAACAATGCAAGGATAAATGGTGGAATTAAAAAACCAAGATAATTGGTAGGATTAAGAACTCTAAATAATCTATAATTTAGCAATGCTTCATTCCTAATGAATTTAAGACAACATTTACCTTATGAATAGTTTTCATACTATAAATATGGAAACATAAGGATGTGAAACAATATAAAATTATATGCTGAACATAATAAGATTAATTAATCTTTGAACGATTAATTTGAAAAGTAAATTTTGAAGCACAAACTAAAAAATATTTCAGTAGTATAGAAGGAAGCTATGAAATTATATTATACAGGTCTATTAAAAATGATTTTCTTGAGAAAACCATTTTAGTAGGTGTATCATAATGTTCATGTGTCAAAAATTACATGATATGAAACATGAACTACGAAATAGTTCAAAATAAAACGAGACATATGATTAATTTATGATAAATAATCATTAGAGCATCACATTGATGAAAGTCCAAGAGTAATCTAAGCTGAGTAAATTTTTAAAAAAACATTAAACTAGAATTTGATGATATATGTTGAACACCACAGTTGTTTGACTTTTATTATGGATAGAACAATGGTAGGAGGTGTAGTAAATTACTATAATAATGATGGTGTTTATGAGGTTAGTTCCAATATATTGTTGATGGGAAAATGAAATTCCAAATCTTATTTGGACTAAAGGACAATAAACCAGATGTCAAGATAGTCGATTATGATTATAAGCATAATTTTTAACTCTAATGTATCATAGGTAATTAAAATAAAATTAAATAATTTAATGAAATGAAAAAATTGTATAATTATAAATATAAATTATCATGTGTTGGAGACTAATTTAATTTGTGGTTATGATGGTAAGACATTGAGTTAATCCCAGATGAGTAGTTTTTTTAAACCATAGAAGGTGTTGTTGAGTTAATCGAAATAATATGTTGCATGTAATGTGTGAACTAAATGAAGGATCATCAAATAGAGACCATTAGAGGATCCTGAATCATGATAGATAATGATAAATATATTAAACAATGAAAAAAATTGTATAAATGAAATAGAATAACTGAAATGAGATTACATGATTATATGGAAGAATAAGTTATATAATATTTTTTATGGCCTTTACATTATTATAGTGTCAATAATTTTGGTGATGTGGTGTTGGATTTTTGAAGTGGAGTATTCCTGGATGTAATGTTCATTATTCAGGATGTAATTTTATAATGGTTGGAATATTTTATATGCCATGTTATTCGATTCATTGATTAAACAAAATTTTCTAATCTCTATAATATATTTATTTATTTGAATTCATGATAATACGTATCTAGAATTTTAGATTGATGCATATGAATTACCCGTACCTTTCAAATGTGGTGTTACTATATAAATGGGTGAAGCTAGATTTGGATTGATCAAATAGTTAAACACTAGGAGAGATGGTGGCTATCAAATTGAGGAAGTAGCCGACCAAGCACTCCCCTTAAAGGAAAATAAGGGACATTGATGAGAATATTCATATGTTAATTTGTGAAGTACATAGTGTGTTACACTAGTACACACAATCAAAAATAGGGCATTCATGATGAAATTAATCTCGGAATTTTGGAAGTTCCACAAATCAATGTTCATGTAATTATGATCTCTAGATGTTATTCCCAATAGAAAAAAATAGATGTTGATTTATATGTTATGTAAAATCAAAGACCATGAAGCTATCTTATTGATATAGTTACTAACATAATCATTTTAGAGCATTAGTAGTTAGACCACAATATTATGTTAAGTGAGCAAGAAATGAAATATGTAATATATTTTATGGAGAATGGGAAATGATTCCATAAAAAGATTTCATGATATATTGGTGGTGAATCATGAAATATTCTTACAATTTATTGTTTTATAATTTCCTCACATTCCAAAACAATCATATATTATTCTTTCATTGATGTGACTTAAGATTCATATCCATAATGACATATTACCTTACTCAATTATCTTATAATATTTCTTATCATTATTATGTGTTCAATTGAAATGAATTATATTATTTATATACTCAATTATTTTATGACATTCCATTAATTTATGATATTAGTGGTCCCTTTTCATTATCATATTACTAAGCTTTAGATCAGTCCTTTTTTGGTGTATGTCCATGTATAATCATTGGTTTTAAAAATATTTTTATCAATTTATAATTTTATTCCACAGAAATATTACATTAATTTTTATGGTATAAATATTGGTTGATGATATATTGAGAGCCTAGTTCTCATAAGTTTGAACATCAAAATTTTCTATAAGATATTAATTTCATTTAATATGTAAATGTTTGTATATTTAGAGCTAGATATGTTTTTTTGGGTCTACAAGAATCTAATTTCATATTAGATAATTGTTTGGTTATTTTTGTAATGTATTATTATAAAGATGTAATTATACCCTATTTTATAGTTATACATTGGATATATAGTATTAGGTTAATTATAAATAGAATGAATAAATAAGATTATCATTTAAAATTGGTTTAAGTTAGAATTATGGTATACATATATAAATCATAAAAATATTCATAAATTTATTAAAAATATTATCAATGACTAAGATTATAAAAGTTAAATTTTGATTACATTTTTCGAATTTTACATACATGATTTTCAATGCATATAATTTAAAATGATAAACATATTTAATCCCTTTAACATTTAATGATATTAACTTATAAAATATATTGGGGAATTTATTTATTTATTAAGAACATGTATTTCTATAAAATATTTATTCTATTATAAATAAATACAATAAATAAATTGAAGGTAATAAATAATGAAACAAATTTCATTACATTATTTCATCAAAATTGAACAATATATATAAGGTATAAATACACTCCCTAAAATATAAAATATTATAATGAAAAAATAAAGACAAATAAAATACATAATTATAATTAAAAAAACATTTTGTCAAAGTGTCTAAGAAATAAAACAATAATTAATATTCATGGAAAATGATACAATAAATCACAAAAAAAAATTAATTTTCAAAATAAAATAATGAAAATCAGGACAGAATATTTATTGACTTAAGTGTGATGTAAAAACGAGTTATTTAGAAGAACACTAAATATTTTATGAAATTTTTAAATTATGTTTCTTTAATAGTAACATGAATATTATGATGTTACAGTGATCATTAAAATAGTAACTCTGTTGTTGGAATTTTAAAATGTTTACTATAGTAAGTAATGAAATCACAGTATTTATAATGTTTACAAAGGATAAATTCAGTAAGAAAAGGAATTGACATACCAAAAAAATCAATTAGTTAATGTAACATAATATAAGTAAAAGTATACAATTTAGTAAAACATGTAATATATTATATGGTAAAAATATTATGTTTACACAAGAATAAAATATTAATATTACTAATTTTATATTTTTTTATAGAATGGATGATAATTTTTTATTCTTCATTCCAAAAATGATATATGGATGGATTTCTTATATTTTTTATGAATAGAGAAACACTTAGTAGATTAGGGAAATATCATAATATATTATATTAAAAAATTCATGATAGAAAAATGATTAATTAAATCATATATGATGTATGAAACTATTATATTATAAAAAATACATCAATTACTGTAATTAGCTCAAAAATCAATGTTTTTTGTATTACTAAGAAAAAATTGTTATTCAATAAATATATTATTCAAAAAACCATCCATGTCCTAAATGTATTTCCCCTATCCACCACAATTATCTTGAAATAAAAAATATATTACCATTAATAAATTCCAAAAAGCATCTCCCCCACAACACTTTTCTAAAGTTATTTTTATTTTATGGTCCCATCAAAAGGAAATCATTTTAAAAGTTATATTGATTAGTAAATGATTCATCACATTGGAAAGGTATAAATATCTAGACATTCTATATAAATTATAATATTTTCCCCTTTGAATATACATTATATATTTGAAAACCATATTCTATATCAAAAAATAAATGACATTATTCAATTTTTAATTGAAATTTATATCAATATAAAGAACATAGTATTTTTTATTAAAAAACAATTATTTTTCACAATAACCATCAAAGGATATTATTATTAAGATATTATAACCACCTTCATTAATGGGTAAAATAATTCATTTAATTTTTCTTTATAAAATTAATAATTATATTTTATTATATTTTATTTTCTCAAATGGGTAAATAATAATAAAATTATAAAAAATCAATTTCGATTATAATGGATGGAAAGCTCGAATAATGAAAACCCATTATTTGATAACGATTATACCCATTGACCAAAAATTATATTGGATCACCATAAAATATTGGGATACATTTAAAATTCGGTAAAAACATGAATTTTATGCCATTTAAAATTTAGAATTTTGGACAATTTGAACAAAATCAGTGATCTTTACTCTTATAACGTTGTCTTATTGGAATTATGGATCAATAAACCCTAAATCCAATGCATAAAAAAACTAATCATTTAATTAAATGTAATTAAATAAAAATTATTATTTTATTTTATAATGTAATTAATATATATAGTTAAACTATTTAGATTCTTATAAAGGAGTATAATAAAATTTGTAGTCAGGTTTTGGGGACGTCATCACGGTGATTTTTTTAGTTAATAAAATCTCTTTATTTCAATTCATCTCTATATTATTAAAATATTATTATCATATGTTATTTATATATTTTTAATCTATATATTACAAGATTAATTTTCCAATATAATCTTGGGATATTGTTGTCTTTTAGTTTCAATTATTATAAATTATTTAAATAGAAATTGGCTAAGTAAATAATATTATATCTTATTACCTTAATTGTTTCACATGAGTAAAATAAATAACAAAATATTATTTCCAAAAAAACATCATTATTTAAAAATAAATAATTTCATTTATTTCTATTATGGGGAAATCAATATTCGTTTATTTAATTTGAAAGATGTTTTTCTCAAATCATTTAATTTTTAAAATGGATTCTCTTTCAAAATTCACATTTATTTTATTTACCTTTGAATAATTCCCATTCAATTGTTTTTAATGTAATATTATTGAAAATATAACATTTTTTATTATTTAACTTTTTATATTTACAAACCTATTCAAATATATCCATTATTAAGTTATTCATTATAAATTTTATTAGTGTTCTTATCCCAATATTTTCATTCAAAATTATAGTCCCTATTTCTTATATTAAGTCATATGTTTTTTAATATAACATTCTAAAGATGTCACATAATAATACATTTCCTTTTTTCAATGTGTATTTATTCAATCTTTAATATTCTAAAATTTAAGTAGACCATACTTCATATTTCATAATATTAAAAATGAGTTTTCTTTAAAATGTTATTTATTTTAATTCCTTTATTTTCTATTTTATATATACTCACAAATATTATTTTATAAAATTTAATATTTATTACAAACATGTCTACATTATTAATAATAAAACTAATTTTCCCCTTATATTTCTAATTGGTCCAACAATCATAATAGGATATAATTTTATATAACAGTCTAACTATTTCTCTCATTCCATCCATTTGAGAGAATACATTATCTACCATACATTTTATAAAATTCAAAATACAAACAATTCAAATCTAATTTAAAATGAAATTATGTTCTTTATTTTGGGTTATAAATTATTTAAAAGTTTCCTCCTAATCATTTTTTTAATTTAACAATAATGGTTATGTAAGGGAAAACAATTCTTAATATAATATCATTCTCAAGAATATCTTATTTAACTGGTGTAAATTGATAATACTGTAAAAACAATAATATTTTTTCTTCATTTTTATTCTCATAATAAACAACTTTTTACTTTTAAAATGTGTCATATTGTTTTCTAATTTTTGGATAATTATAATTATTCTCAGATTTCCATTTTCTGACCTTTCTTTTTTGATTAGATTCTCTATTCATGTATACCTTTATACAATACAAATTTCACAAAAATCATTTATATAACATACATAACATTTGGATTCCATTATTTATAGGGGTCATATGTTTATTTATGTAAGATCACATGTTTTTTCACATGTACCCGTGTTTATGGTTTTCATTAAACTACTCTTTTTTGGGTTTTCCTTCGACATTAATACTCAGTGGTTTAGTTCCTTATAAGGATAGAAAGAATGTTTCGTTAAAATAGCCTAAATAGTAGGGGATATATATTTTTATGAGCTTGTGTATTATTGTTATATAAATTTTTATTATAATTAAAATGGTTTCTCCTGAATTTGGATGTTTTAAGTGGTGGATCGGTATATCTTCTTGATGTCGAGATGGATGCTTCTTATGTGACATTTACAAATTTTTAATATGTTACATGATGTGTAACTTTCATAAGGAAGATGTTGTGAAAATATTTCATCATTTTATATAAATACATTCTTTTTCCATATTACATGGCCTCCAACTATCGCCTAGAAGAATCCATGAAACAATTTCATGATTTAAAAAGAATAAATCATGTGTATATATTGCATGATATGTCACTGTTGAAAAGATGAGGTTGTAAAATGGGTTCATGATGTGAAATTAATAAATTCCATGAAATTGATTCATGTCATGTAATGTATGAGTTAGGTTATTTTAACCTATTGTGATGATTTTTCTGGCATACCTCGTATGTTTAGAAATACACAATGTGAATGGATTAACCACCATATATTTCTTAGGCTCAATTATTTTAAACTGATTTTGGATGTATGATTTCATTCATCATATATGAAATCCCTATATCATATTACATAGTGGACTCTAGGTGATTCTGGATTAAATCATTAAATTTTGGATATTATGGTCAACTGATCAATCTCTGATGAGGGTTTTTACATTGGTTTTACATTTTTTTCTACATTTTTTATGTTATCACAGTGAACTATTTTGACATTTTGGAAATAGGTTTTTTTCATGATATTTTTTGGTGTGGAGTTTCTAGAGAAATAGTCACCTTTGTTTTTATTGGTGTAACCTATTAGAATCATTTTTTTATTTCCATATAATTGTAGGTGGTCGAAAACAAAACCTATTATCTATTTATTTGTTATGTATGAACAATATTGTGAATTCTTCAATATAATGTGTGCATTATTTAATTTACTAATGGATGATGATAAATTCTATGATGGATTATTTATTGGACACCTTTGTAATCAATGGTGTTGAGACATTACTTGCAGCAACCCATTATGTCATCCTACCTTGTAATATTTACGATTTGGCTAATGGAATAATGTATGTTCAACATGATATGTGACATCAAATGCTTAACTGTGATTGATTTGGAAAAACGTTAAAATTATTATTGAAAATCCAGGTATTTATTTTATATTTATATGTGAAACTAAAACATTAATATTTAAAGACAAAAATTATAAATGAAAGGTTAATTAAAAGATAATTGTTAATTATTTGAAATAATCATTGTGACATATGATATGATGTTATGTTGTTATATTGTTACAATTGTGTCATGATTTTTTATTGAGGTTGAAAATTTTATAGAGAGGTCTATGTACGAATACTAAAATAATTATATTGATGGCTCGAACCATATAGTAAAATTATTATATAGAGGGATTTTCCTGGATGATGAAGTTTCTATATATATGACTTTTCTATGTTATTTTATAATGTATATAGGTCTTTACCTGATTATGTTAAAATTCATATAAAGAGGGAACTACGCTTTTATGTTATTATTCCATATAATTTGGGTAATAATTGTAACTATTATTCTATATTATTAGAGATATAATATAATGGTGATGATGAAAGAGGGTTATTTTATATTATTAATTTATTATTTAGTACGAATTTTATTCACTTTGATTCATGATCTTAAATTAAAATTAATTTTTTTGGACATATTTTTGTTGACTTACTGAGTTTTCCTCACAACCTATTTGCGAATCCATTTGGTATCTAAGAAGAATATGTGGATACTTTTTCGGAAAAGGTAAAAATCCTTGAGTTTGATTACTGCTTTATGGATGGGTTACATTTTGGAGATGGAGACGATGTGGGGTTCCAGTTTGGTGGATTATGATATTATTATTCCATGTTATAATTTTTTTATTAAATTCATTTTGACATTAGATTGATTTTATCATGTGATTAGATTGATTGTTTTTTTCATTATTAGTTCTTACTTTACCTTCCAGGTGTAAGTTTTAATATTTCAACTATTGTAATTACTATAATATTAATTATTATTTCCTATTTTCATTTGTATTTGAATAATGTATAAGGGGTTATAGTCCCCCCGCTATATTTCTTACACCCCACGTCTTATTTGAATCATCTTGTATAAGAAGAGTCACTCTCGAGGTCTAGTAACTAATATGATTTGTATATGTGAGAGAACCCTGAATAAGGGGACGTTACCAAGTAGTATCATAGGTATCCGGTTGTTATTCTTTTCTATTGCTTTAAAATTTGGGAATGATGGAATAGAGAAAATATGTGTTAGAACATGGTAAAAACAAGTTCATGGATTTAGCTAACCCATTAATGGGAGAAAAATCATGTTATATGATGGGATTTTTGTTCATGATTTTCTCTTATTATAGTTTGTGTTATTTCACCATGGGATACTCAAATGTTGTTTGATGATAATATGTTTGGATATTTATATTCATTACCTAATATGGAAGGAAATGAGCATGCATGAATCATTATAGACATGTCTAGATATATCATGATAAGAATTATTCACAATTGGGACATATTAATTTTTGTGATATATATTATTTTTTCAACATTGAAATGATGTACCATTTATAATTAATAAGTGAAATGGAATGAACTGATATTTCATGATAAATCACTCGTTAATGCATGTTTATAGATACCATGAGTCATTTATTCTATGTTTTCCCATGTTGACTTTGAGAATTTTATTATGCAGTAAACTATGTAGTTTTTTTCATTGTGGATAAAATTTCTGGTATTCTTCATTGAATTGATGGTCAGGAGAGTGGAAATCATCACACTACTGACATATCTGAATAATAATATTCTATACATTCTTGGGGATTTAATGGATGTTCAACATCATTGTAGTATCCTAAGTTCCATATGATTCCTAGAATGTGATAATTTTCACATAGTTCTTTCGATTTCTATCCTGAAGAGTGGTTTCCAACTATAACTTCTACCTATATTCATTATGGAGGGATGCCACCATGTAGTCATGTTCTGTATCGATTCGGTCTAGGTGATATTCATTAACCACCATATACATGAAAATATGATGGATAATCTTTCAGTATATATGATATTGGATATTTCATGTTTTGGGGTCTCATGGACCATTCTAAGAGAGCTTATGTCCTGACTCCCCATCATTTCCTCAAATAGGACATGGTCTAGTGTCTAGTGTTGAGTAGAAATATCACTAACATGGTATTACATAGCCTAAAGTACATGTACACACACATAACCAAGCCCATAAAATTATGATATGTAAATAATCTTATAATCCATTCATGAATACATCTAAATTCCACTACAAAAGTACGAAAAAAGTGATGGAATTAAAAAAAATGTCAAATTAACCCCCATAGAGTCTGAAAACAATTCCATCCTAATAGTAATGATGGTGATATATTTCATGATACCTTAGGATCAAACCATGGTCTATCCAGCTCACTATGAATTGTCTTCTCATTGTCCATCTTGAACACATACAACAATTCAGTCATCTTAACAAGACAAGACGCTTGTAGGAAAATAAAATGAATTTGTTTGTTTAACAATACTAGTATGACACCCCAAAACCACAAAGAATATATTAAAAATAAAATTAGTTGTCTCTAAAAATAGAAATTCAATCCTATGATTCCTTCTCGAAGGATCCACAAATCACTCATCTAAGAGATCACCCTCCATGAGTCAGATAGAACTGATGGAATCGTTACAAGATGTATAGCTTACCAGGTATTTCCATTATAATCATTCACTGGATGTTTGATTATATATTATGGAAATATGGGGATCTTTCCCAAGGCCATGGGTTATATAAAAAACATAATCTGTAGTAGACTGATATGTATAGGGTTGACACCAGTATATTATTTTACATGATGATACAAAAAAATACCTAGGTATAGAAATTTATAGAGGACCCCATTCCTCCCTCTTGGAATAATTAATATATATATATATATATGTGTGTGTGTGTGTGTTTCCTTAGTTATGGGATCTCTAACCTCTGTGTAGGAATCAATTCCAAAAATACCCTCTGGGAATGGATATAGGGTATTCTCCCAAGAAAAAACATTTCCCTGATATTAAGGACAAGGTCACTAATAGATATTGAAGGATATAATAATTGTTTAATTGTAGTTCATAGCCATTACCCTTGAAAATGTGTTCTGGATGGGTAAAATAAATGTTTCTAAATTTGTTTCTATGTACACAATGTTTCCATGAACATGTATTGATTCCTATTTCAAAGTACACATTTCTGACAATGTGCATCTAGTCTGTCCATGGTTGTGTCAGAGTTAATTGTGTTTCAATCCTCATTTACTCATGGTCATGTCTAAGTACCATCTAAGGCAATATTTTATCAATCTAAGAAGATTCACAAACAATGTGATACTTAACATCAACAGTAAACCATATCTGCCATTAATAGGGTCCCACATGAAGTGTGTTACCAAAATAGCTATCAAGTGTGTCAATATTTTCTTTAGATCTAATATTATTCTCATGCTATCAAATTTTACAATAAGATCCACCACAAATCACTCCATTGGTTTAGATTCTAGGTCAACCAAATATGATCTTTATTAGAGGTATAACTTATGTCTTACTCATTTGATTAGAAATCATCCTGAACCTACACTATCCTAATGCATCATATACCACACCCATGAATACTCAAACCAGATTGATCCATCAACATATATTTCAGATAAAAATGTCATCATCGATCAAAAAACTAATCTGAGATATCAATCCATTTTCTCAGAAATGGGTGAGCAATAATTGGTTAACATGTATTTTTATGAACATTAGGACAAGATATTGTCCTCTAATGAATGATGATATGAGGAAAGGTAAATAAAAAACCATTGAAGAATGTACCATGGTGGATTTTCTTGTTGTCCTTGATTCATTTTCGTTATAAAAGTGAACAAAGAGATGTAAAATTATAAAAAACATCCAAACCCCAAAATCACAACTATCTCATAGACACAATAGGTTCAATCAATGAATCAATTCATAAGATGAGTGATTCACATTCCATGTAGGAATCAAAAAGTGGATAAATATATATATATAAATAAAATTATAACATGATTTGGATCTATAACTGATGAATTATGAATTTATATCACTGTCCTTTGAAATATTCTCTAATATCGTTTCACAACCATCATCGAATAGTGACTATCATCCTCCATTAGAATCTCCTTCAACGTCCCTCCAATGGTTCTTTAGATCTCTACTATTTATTGGATAAACCATAGAATTCAACATAACCATATTTTTTAATTAGAGGCTATGTCAATGAAAAAATTGATAACTAATATATATTATTTAAATTATTTCATTTATGTTTTTTCAGTGATGAATTTTTAATAACACTATACTCTAATAAATGTTATGTCATTCCAAATGAAAAACCTACATTTTCAAATCAAATATTCCATTGGATTTCTGATAGATTCTACTTTTTATAATTTATTCCACTTATTAGAAAAACCCCCTTTGAATGTAATTTCAAATATTTAATATAAATAAAATAATTACTTTAGGTGGATCAAACCTCAGAATAACACTCCATCTTAATTATTGGTCTTGAAATTAATCTAAACAATAACAAAAATTAATACTTGTAAAATATATGTCATTATATTATCACAACCTGTTGGATTTACATCCTGAAAAGTAGAGTGAAAATCCTACAAAAGGAGATGTGGGTACTACTAATGCATCTGATCCTCCCACTCTCCAGTTCTATCATTAATATTCTCATGCTACCACTGGACATGCACTAGTGAAATCACATTATCACAGAGGATCCACTCTTCTCAACCCATGATCTCTACCATGTACTAATATAATTTAGCTACATCTTTGATTTCATTCTCACCATTGTCGATAACATGTCATGCATCATTCATATATCTCATTAGTTGTGGCATGATTTATATTTTTTGTATCAGTCAAACTAACAAGTAGATACAAGCATTAAAACACCTCCCAAACACTATAAAATATCTATAATGGGCCAATTATTCTTAGATATAGCCTTTCACCTAGAAAAATAATTTTCATTCTTGCTGATGTGATACTCATTGGAACAAATATTCTCCCTCATAAAATTTTTAATGCCTTTTTTGTTAGTCCGGATATAAAATTTGATGGTTCTATGTTGTCCTCCTATAATCCGGTCAAATCTGAACCATCTCTGTATTGAATTTCTCTAACTATAGTCCCATATGTTTTGACTCCCTTTTTTGGTCCAACAATGTGGTAACCTACATGGCCACCCATAAATGGACTCAAATAGTTTCATAAAAACGGTCGAATGGTATTAAATGTTTCACCCAAAGTAAACCAAGGGTAAATGATTAAACCAACTACATCAATAGACCTACATGAATGCTCACAACATTTCCTCCAAAACCTAAATGGTCTTCTCATTCTTGTAATTAGTTTGGGGGTAAAAATATGCGCTCAAATGCAACTAAGTACCAAAAGCCTCCTCAAATCCTATCCATAACTAAGATGTGATGTAATCATCCCAGTCAGATATGATCATCGATGTATCTACATATATATTTTTATCTTTTACATGTAGTGGATCCACAGGTCTCTACTAGACTCTTCCATTTAATAATAATGATGTTTTATGAAACAGTTAGTCGGTATATGATTAACCAGATGAAATAGTGTACCATGTACATACTTGATATCCCCATCATGAAGTATTTTGATATCCCATTCCACATTTAGTGTGGGACATCAATTGGTTGATCAAATCCTACTAGAACATGGTGATTATCCTACACCATCAGAAAATATATTACTTCAGTGAAAATCTCTACAACTCACTTCATCAACCATAGAAAAAAACCTAATGTTATAGGTAATGTTAAATCATTGTCATTGTTGTATGTACCATCAAAGGATATGTATGGAACGCTCTCAGAACCTCGACTCCCAACATCATTTGTACCATTGTGCATCCAATGAAAAGTAATACATTCTCACCACCGTCTGAAAATCAATCATGAACCTGTCTAGTGGATATCTGAGTATGTGTTGTATCATATTGTGCATCCTCATGTTGTGTCTCACTAACTCTATATAAAATTATTGGGGTAACAACCATTGATGGGAGGTATTTTTTTCCATATTTATCTACAAAGGACACATCGAAAAAGGAAAACTATTCTAAAACATCACTCAGAAACTACAACATGATCTCCTTTTTAAAGCATCTGCTACAACATTCCCCTTCTGAATTTTTTAAAAAATATCTATTTCATAATATTGGAAGAATTACAGTCATCACATTTTTCTCTATAAATATCATTATCAGAGATTATATACATGAGACTCTATTATTCAGAAATTTTTCTGAATCATTCCCCCATTAGTTAGTGCCGAACATAATTATTGAAAAGAATATCATTTATAAATCAATGTTAGGGGTAACATAATTCATATCATGTGGTCTCAACTGATATGAATCATATTCTTTCAAAACCATACACTACATTAATAAAATAAATCTCATGTTTCATGGTGAACCATAGAACACTATGTACTCAACACCCTCATCTATTAATCTCAATATGATAGTGCTAATCAATCAATGTCTAATGTAAACAAATGCATACATGAATGCATGTGTCCACACGTAATGATTCCCCTTTGTTGTCAAATCATTCATGGGAGTTGCGGTCATCTATAAATCACGTATGTTTATTTGATGGTACCATGCCAAACCAAGTAAGCTCTGCACCTCTATCACACTCTTTAGTGGTTACCTGGATAACACTTCCTTGAAATCACCGGTTCTACAACTCCGCTATATGTTGTGATAACATGTCCCAAAAATTAGACATCATTAATTAGAAACTAAATCTTTATGAGATTCTCATAAATTTGGATCTATTAGAGTAACTTTCAAATAATACTCAAGTATCTCAAGTGATCCTCCTTTGACAATGAGTACACAATGAAATATTTGATGAATTATACCATAAAAATTACTAAGAATCACTAAATGTTATGGTTCATGGGACTCATGACCACCATTGGGGCATTATTCACACCAAAGGGAATCACTATGTAATCAAAGTGACTATATCAACTTATGAATATTGTCTTTATTTTATTCATTTAATATACTCAAATCTATAGATAGTAGGACCTATTGTTGATATTCGAGATTCATATTTCACATTTTAAAATATCAAAGAGGACATCAATCCTCAATAGTGGATACTTTTTATTTACATTCACTTGGTTTAGGTGATAGTAATCTACACCTAACATTACACTCTGGTCATCCATCATGGATAACAACAGAGGAGTTTCCTTGGGTGAAAATAGTGTCTAATACATCCCTCCGCCTGAATGTCCTAAAATAGAACCCTCAACTCATAAGGCTCTGTATGAGCCATCAAATATACAATCCTATATATTGGTGTCATCAAAAGATGCAGGTCCATGAAAAATTATATCTCTCAGTGGAGAGGTAAGCCTGAAACATCCTCAAAAAAGGTTTAATCATACATCACATATACAATAGGGATTGGAAAACTCAAATAATCCATTTCACCATGGCTGATACAATAAAACTAATGAGTATTATTCAACACTATCCTATACATTAGTCCATCCCCTGAATCCTATGTTACCTTTTCACCCACAAAGGAAAACCTAACCACTAAAATTTTAGAAACATCATATTCTCATCTTGAAAGAATCTATCTGGTCATGGAATGTAGTTAACAAATCAATAAATATGGTTATGTCATAAGGAATCATCACAACTACAATGATATCCCAACAGAGACTTTCAAATCGATTCTTTTGGTCAAACTATCATCATATGTGTTTGATTGATATTACATCTTCAGTAGGAGTCTCTATGCGTTAGGGTCAGGTGAAGGGCTCAACTGAAAATATATATTTATCGATAATGATATGTGTAAATTATAGAATAAATAAATCCTATCTCTATTGGTATTATTGTCAATGTAGTAGTGACATAGATTGTGCCTTTTATCATCCCTAAATCATTTGGTTCATAATCCTAAACAACATGCATCTGCCCCTCCCATATCATCTTGCTCCCTAATCCTGGTGTATACCATCATGGCGTGGTGCAAGTGTCATGTAAAAAGGTATAACACATTAATATTCTCCCTCATGCCTTATTCTAAAAATGTATCCTTATAGAACTATATTATCCTACTGCATCCTCTTCCTGGGTGTCCAATTCACTACCTCCCAACAAGCTGTACAGCCGGACAAAAAATATTGGGAAATATTTCCTACCAATACATGAGGAAAAATTCCTCTCCATATTCATATTAGACACATCCTATGATCCCTAAACCGAAAACCCACTTTCCTAGGATCTCCTCCTAGAATTATTCTCATGTCTAGGTCAGTTATACTGACATCTGATCCCCGTTGCAGATGTCTCTACTCATATTTACCCATTTCCAATAACTATTGTTAGTGTCTACTCATCTTCTAAAATATCTACCACCAAATATTTCTTTAAAACCCTATTATAGTAATGAATTTAATGTGGTATAACATTGTCTTAGATATATTTATCAAATCATTTCTCAATTGTTTGATCCTGTAAGAACTGATCAAGAACCATGTCCATTGAGTACCAAGAGAGGTTGGTGGGCCTCATTGAATACTCAAATATATTCATTATGCCCTAATGAATATGTATTAGTTATTATACTTTTAAAAACCTCAACTGAGATGTGGATAAATCCTTATAAAAATGTTTTTAAACTATGACCTTTCTAGAGTTTCCTCATCGTATGATTGGTTCACTAAACTGTAATATCATCTTTTAAATCATAAGAAACAAATCAATACAAAAACAACCATCTGATCTATTGGTGTCCAGAAAAGAAGGAAAAAATTTTTCTCATCTGAAAGATATTTCTTATCCACCTATGAGTAATGTTCACCTCATAATTTTATGGGATTATGCTTCTAAAACTTATGATGTGTGCTCAGTCAATGCACATCATATACTAGTATTGTAGAAACTATCTAAAATTGTAATTGTTGTAGTTAATTTAGATCACCATGTAGAGGTAACCCCATTATAATATTCCCTTGTGTAAATTCCCCATCCATGATGTGATCTTCCTTTTAATCTTGAGGCAAAACACTAAATGAATACATCATGTAGGCTTCCTAAAATAAACATGATGTACCATAGTCAAGGAGTACATTGGGAGAGATGTCTCAATAAGTACATGGATCCAAAAACCATTCATATCTCATGCATGTATTTTTATTTTCATTGAATCCAATGTTCTCTTGTAATAATTTTAATAGAAGGTGATCTGAGAATTGGTGTATTGATACACGGACCTCTACACAAACACTAGAATCCCTTACCAAAAAGAATACCTGAAAAACATAAAACTATTTCCTCAAAAAATATCACAAAATCTAGTTTTATAGAATAACTAATATCTCTGAAATAAATTATTCATGCCCTATCTCAATAGTTAATGTGATCTGACTCTCTCGTCCTACCTCCAACAGTACTGGGATTGTAATCTATAAATTTGTAGGAATACCACATACATGGTAGGCCATATCTGAATGTATCTAGATGTACACACACATCTATGAATTCATATAATTTTGAAAGATAATTAAATTGATAAAACATGCATGCATACATAAAAATCCCACAACACAAGAATAAAAAAATGTAATGGAATATAATATAGGGACAAATACAAGGCCACCATAATGTTCCAGGAAAAGTGTCATACGTGGAAGTAAATATAGAGACTTAATTTCATATACTGCATGAACACACCTCAGTATTCCCATCTCACTATGAACCACCTAGACTTTGTACCTCTATATATCTTCCAAACAGTGTATCATATACACAAGACATGACACATTTAGGAAATCCCATGTATGTGTCGCTATAACAATATATTGTATGACCCTAATAAATAAAAAATCATGTAACAAAAATAATAATAGTCATCTCCCCACAGGTATATGTGTACATTTCATATAAAAATAATATAAATATTGATTAAACAAATACATATAGTATTATGGTAATGTTACAACTGTAATTCTAGTCTACAGTACCTGGTCCATGATTGCACAAAGTACTAATCTGGTAGGACACTTCATGAGTATAATAGACCTTATGGAGTCTATCTGAGATGTATATCTCAACAAGTCTCACAATTATTAGTATTAAATATTATAATTAAAATATCCAATATATGGATGAATATCACAGCAAAGGACATGAGTTATATAAATAACATAATAATATATGATATTCTATGTAAAGGATCCAAGTAGTGTAGTGTTTTTCATGATGATACCATGAACCGCACATTGAAAAAGAATGTGATAGGGGTTTTGGATCTAGGTCTCATAGAATGATTCCAACAAATCTATCCATGATTTCCAAGAAAAGGTATCACTATAATATGTGTATGATATGATTTGATACTAACACCCAATGAATTGATATAGATAAATCAAACTAACAAAACATTTTCACGATACTAATGATAAATAATACATGAAATCATGATGGATGTAAACAGTGTGTACTGGTTCTAAACTATATGTTCTTTCAACACAAGTTTCTTTCCATGTAAAGAGACCATGTCTATGTATATTTCAATGTACATATCATGTTCATGACTATATACTTATATCATTCTCTGGGTATACAAATCTCAATGTGTACAACTAACAACACAATTACTATATCGTATTATGTATTGTTTCCTTGACCATGTATTATTTCTCCATGTCTATGTACCATCGAAGGTAAACTCCAAGCAATCCTAGAAGATCCACACTCCCTTTCATTCTAAACTTCAACCAAAAAACACCACCATCCTTTTTGAGGGTCCCAAATAGTGTTTGTTCTTAATATACCTTCAATGTTTGTTAGACTTTTCCAAAATCCTATTTTTAATCACACATTTTCCCATTGTGTTGTTAGATTCACAACAAATAACTCATGTGGATTGTCAATCTTGGTCAACAAAGGTTGACCTTCATTGTTGATATGATTTATGACTATGATGTTTGTTTAGGGATCATAATAAATATCCATCATCAATGAACATCTATGAACTACACCTGCACATGATTTATCTACTCTGATCAATCATAATGATCTAATTTTATAAATAATGTAACCAATCCCAACTCAAATCTATTGCATTGAGCAGTTACACTATAAAACTGGTGTAGAATGATTAATTTTCTAGTTTTATTCAAAAAAATGGTTCAAGAGATTTTCATATTTTTAATATAAAATATTGAAAGGGAAATAATAAAGAAATACCATGAGAAATGTCTCCTGATTGATGTTTGTTTCTACTTTAATTCATTTTTATATTAACGATTAATGATGATATGTAAGATAAAGAGAAATAAATTCACAATCTTGAATCACAACTATCTCATGCCTACAATACCCATGATCCGAATATAAATTTTTTGGTTTATTGATTCACGTTCATATTAGGAATCATAATCATGCATATATCCAAATTAAGAAAATATTACCTCTATTTGGATAAATTTCTGATAACGAATGAATTTTTTTTCATTGTTGTTTCTGAGATAATCAAATCTCATTGCATGCAGACTATTGAACTATGATCCATATATCATTCTATAATGTAATATCTATCAAATAACCTACAGAAGTTTTATAGATCACTGTGGTTTTGATAAAAACAGAGAATGAACCATAAATCTATACATAATGGGTAATCATGTATTTTCATTAATGAATAAATAAAATAATTTCTTTTGATTATTTCACTAATTTTACATCTGTAAATAATTGTTTACAAAAGAACCGTTTGAATAATGGTTATATCATTCTTAAGGAAAAAGATACATCCTGATCCTAATGGTGCACACTGATTTTAGATCTAAACCTCCATTAAGAATTTATTCCAATTTTATTGGAAAACAAAACCAAATTTTTTTTATTAAATTTATAAATAATTATAAGAACACTAGGCCTTGAATTCACATGTCCCCTCAGTGTCATGCCTCATAAAAAATCTACACAACATCCATAAATAATACATGTATAATCTATGTAATTATAGGTGGGATATTTTATACTGGGCTGGGAAGAAAAAAGAATGATCTTGGAATAAAATTGAGGAAATTTTAGTGAGACACTTTTATCCAGAGATGTTGAGGGATGAGAAATACCAAGACATCACCAAACTAACATTGGAAATATTTTCAGTTATGGACTACGAATGATATTTCGTAGTAATGATATTCTTTTCACTATATTTAGATGTTGATAAAATCTCCAATGATACCATCATTCATTTGAGTATCCTTTCTGATGTGATGAATCTAGTACTAATTATGAATTTGAATATAAGATAGACTTCAAGATGCAGCCAATTTTTTATAGGGAAAATTTGGATCCCTACCTCTAGTTTCATAATGTACCACTATGATATTTTTCACCAAGGAAACAATTGGTAGACCTTCCTAGTTACATAGAATCCATCTCCGAATCATGTTCTATTTTAGTGTTATTAGTCTGGAAGTTTGGATCCCATGAGGCCCTAGTTTCCATACCCTGATCCATAGTTCCATTCATGTGGTTGTTTGGTTCATTAAATGATTTTTAATATGAACATGTACCAGTAGATAAGGGTATTTTAACAAGTAAAGGTATAAATTTATATGATGGAATCATCTATCACACATCTAATGTGTAGATGTTGTTCTAATATATGTTCACGTCGAGGTATGGGATGTGTTTCCCAATGTAGGAGTGGTAGTACCAGCAAGATTGAATAGCCTAGGATAATCCGACTAGGGCCCTGAGTAGTGTGGAACATCAACTTCTTGTTATGTAGTCTACTCTGGCTAGTTTGGATTCATCCCCTTCTACCGTTAAAAGTATGATTCATTTATCATATACACTCGCTTTTGATTTTTTTTACATCAAAAAATTGTATTCATTTTTATCCTCTCTATTTTTAATATGGCTTTTTCTTGGTTGTGGAATAATTGGATGGTATTTTGACCATCCACACATCACTGTTAGGGTGGTTTGTTATTATAAAACATAGTAAGTTGTGTTCTCTTTAAATTATTGTTTATCATTTCTTCTCATAACTTTTTTATGGAAAATAAACGTTTCAATTTGGTTCAAAGTAGGGATTGGATTATTCTATTCTATGTTCTTATCATATTTTTCTATAAGAGGGTTGTCTTTCAGTCTCCCAAAGGATCCATCAATTCTCTCAAGTGTGAGTGGGGTCATTAGGTTGGTCACATAAGAAGAATTCAATGATGATTTGATAGTATCACATCTTATGCAGTTTGTCTTTATATAAATGACGGTGAAACACAACAAGATAATATTACCCTAGTTGTAGATAATTTTGATGATGTATTTCCAGATGTGATATATGGGTTACTACTAATGTGGGAGATCATGTCCATGATTGAGTTAGTTCTTGGAGTAGAGTGATTTTCTATTCCATCTTATATAATGGCACCAGTAAATATTAAAGTGTTGATATTCACACAAGAATTTTGGGAAGCTAATGATTTCATAAATCCTAGTATATCTCCATCAATATTCTACACTCCTTTTTCCATATATACTAATAGGGATTTACTCTTTTATTAGTATTGTCACTGATTAAATGAAAGGAATTTGATGTACCTGTATCACTGTCCACACATCAATTAGCTCATGGACCAGTAAATAGACTATAAGATATTACCTAATATCAATCTGAGATATGGATACACTATGTTTTGTGTGAGACTATTATAAATACATTGTAATTATTTTATGTTTATATATATATATATTGAATTATTTTGTAGTGATTTCATATTTTTGTAGAACACGCCAACGTCTTCAGGGCCATGATGAATTGGATCTTTCATCCCTTTATAGACATGATTGTGGTGGATTTTTTAAATGACATATTTTTACACTTTATGTATGAATATGATAATTACAAAAATATTGACATCATATTTATTGAATTGATTGAGAATTAGATTTATGTCAAGATAAACAAATGTTGTTTGTATATTGATAAAGGGAACTTCATGGGTGAACTCATCTCAGGTATTGGGGTGTCAGTATACCCAGAGAAGTTTTCAACCATTGTATCTTAGGAGTGGATCAATATTTTATTATAGAATTAAAAAATTTCATGATTTATTAATGTTATTATCAACTCTTTATTAATTACTTCACCAATTTAAAATCTCTAATTTATAGTATGGCCAAGAAATAGTGAAGTTTTTTTGTGACAAGACTATGGGATGGATTTTTTGAGTTGATAGGGACTCGAACATCCACACCTATCCTCACATTACTTATACCCTGGAAATAATATACCATGTACCATGAAACATCCATAGATGGACTAATGAAAATTATGATATAGGAGGATTGAGTGGTTTCTTGTAGAACTAGATAGGTGAGAGCACATTATATGAAATATTGTACAAATGATCTGGAGTTATCTATGGTGGTACATTCCTTGAGATGCAGGAGACAATTCCTTTTATATCAAATGTTTGTGGTCTACATAGACAATAAGAACCTAATGATTGTCTTTTAATAGTTGTACATTAACATTCCACATATGAGGTGCATCAAATATCTTTATTCTTTCGACATTGACATTCCATATACAATGAGAAATGGAAACATCATTTTGGATTACGTGATCCAGAATACAAATAAATAGGTACTATTGGGAGTCTTGTGATGAAGGTAGAATGATTTCACTCCTTCCATATATTCATAATGGCATTATCATGCCCCCACAAATATTTATTTTTTCCTTCAAGATATATCATACATATTATCCTTGAGAATATCAATATAGAAAACTTATCTAATAAAGAGGGATTATTTTGAGGATACAACCTATATGGTGGGGATCCACTAGATGGATGGTCTCATAAGATGAAAATTATATGATTTTTTATGTCTTTTTGTAGGTTTAGATTGGCTTCCAAGTGGAGATGATGAGAGAGTTTCACGATTCTAGATGTGTGGTATATCCTAGATTCACATGTCACAACATCAGAGAATATATTCTATCACTTCTCATGTGGCAGACATTGAGGACATCATGTATGGTGTATATTCATCCATTTAGGGGTATCTAATATAAATTATAAACTTTAGTGAGAAGTATATATGGGGAACATATATACCTTTGAGTGCATTGATAGTATGGGCATGTTGAAGATGATATTTGGGATAGGGAATCTGAAATATGATCATAGTGGAAAGATATTTTCACCGATTTCCCACAATACATCATAGAGCATCTCAGGGATGATCTATTATACGGTGGAGATGTTGTAAGCTCCTTTATGTTTCTAGTTAAGTCTCTCTTTGACTTCTTCATTAAAAATTACTTTTTTTGGTTCCATTTTTTAATTTATTATTTTTGGATGAGTTCATTTTGATGACGAAGAGAATATTCTATGGAAAATTACCTAGTGGTTGATGATATATATTTTTTTGTATACATAATTTATAGTTAAAACCATGATTAATGGAATGGAAAGGTTTTCAAATTAGTTCTGAGGTATTCATAGGTGATTTGGTATCTTCTAAAGGTGTTGGTCAAAAATATTCCTAAAGGAAATGTACATGCCATGTATATTTTACATGATGTGTAAGAGTATCCAAGAATGTTCTTTTATAAGGGCCAATGACATGTACTCAATACATGTAACATATATGTTACCTAACATTTAACTATATCCAGGAAGATTCCATGACATTGGATCATGAAGTGAAATTAATACACACCATGTATTTGTTACACTATGTGTAACAGTCTCTAGCCAGATACCATGAAATGGCCATATGCTATGAAATGAGTACACACCATGAAATTGCATCATGAAATGTAATTTTAGAGTAGGATTATTTCACCCTAGAGGTGATTTCTTTTTTTTTTGTAACTCATATGTTGAGAAATACATTGTGTAAAAGGAATAGATTTCATTTATTTTTCTAGATCACTGGTTTTAAAGATACAGTGAACATATTGATGTATTTTGCATCAACATGAAAACCCCTCCCTAGATACCTAAGCATATTTAGGATATTCTGGAGTGTCTCATTCAATTTTGGACATTAAAATAAAGAGGTAAATCTCTATAAAGTGGTTTCTATTTGGTTTTCCCTTCTCTTCCACTAATTAAACATTATAGAATTTAAATATTTTGATCCCTATGGTATCAATTATTTATAGAAATCTTGAATGAAATGATTATTATTATGATATTTTGTGACATGGTTCTTTTTCATGATACCAATTGAATGAAATTTGTGATTTCCTGATAATGATATGTGGTCAAAAAAACCTTATTTTCGGTTTAAAAGTTATGTATGTGAAATATTGTGATCACACTCCTCCAATGTGTGCATTAAATAATTGAATATAAATGACGAGAAATATTTAATTGGATTATTTATTACATCTATCTGAATTTAAGGATGTTGTGACCTGGCTAGCAGCTTCCCATATGGTTATCCAACATGAAATACTAAATATGTAGTTAATAGATTAAAATATTTATATAATGAAATGAGGCCTTAGGTGATTGATTGTTATTTAATCATCATAGAAAACATTAACATTTAATTATGAAAGGGATTTTAATTTTTTGATTAATGGGTGAGAAAACAAGAATTGTAATGTGTAATGACCATCTTTTGAAAGGATAGGGTAATTTAATGATAAATGGTCATTGAAATAATCACCATTTTTTACATATGTTAGAATGTTCTATTATGGTATTATTATAGTTGTTGAATATGCTGTGATTGATTATAAAATGATTATATTGTGGAATATTCCTAGATGTTGAAATTATTATATAGAGGGATTGACCCCAATGATGAAATGGTTATATATAGGTCTCGACTCAAATACGAAAATACAGAGATTTTTCGGTTTGGGTTCCTATGTTGTAATGTTTTTAGGGCTTGGATAAGTTGTTAAATAATGATTATAGGTCTTATCCTTGTTATTCTATAATGGTTATACATAGGGAGTTCCCCAATTATGTTGTTATTCCATTGAAATTTTTTTATGGCTCACATGGTTGTGCTATATGATTAGAGATATTATGGTATAGAGATAAAGTGTGTTTATTGTCATATTAAATTAATTTATTAATTAATACATTGTTTGGTGTTTTGTTTCAGGAAATTATTGTCAGATTGGTTATTTTTAAAAATGGTGTTCTTGAACTAATATATTTTACTCATAACCTATTCGATTCATTGTTTGGTAGCTTAATAGATAAAATGGATGGACATTCATACAAGAAAAAATCATCATGGGATATATTGATGCTTTCTAGATTGGATGAATATTAGAGATATAACCTATATGGTTTCCAGAACTATATACTTTTGAGTATATTTTTTATCTTGTTCTTTTATAGGATTAACATTTATTTTTAAAATAGTTTTATTATAGCCTATAATTACATTGATTATTATATGATTGATGGTTTTATCCTTTACCTTCAAGTTGTGTGGTACTATTTCTTTTATTTCTATATCATTGAAAATCATTATTATTTTCAATTTTTTCTATATTGTAACTCTATAATTGGGGGAATATTCATCATACTATATTCATTACACACCCACTCCTATTCGAAAACATTTAGAATATGGGGAGATGCACTTGAGGTCTAATAACCAACATGATTTGGGGACAGGAGAGAGTGCTGTATTAGGGGATGTTACAATATTACTTATAATAATTATTTAATGATTATTTTTAACTATATGGTGTTATTTCAATGGATTCTCATAAGCGTCCTTTCTAGATTCAATATAATTTACATTGGCTTTTATCCTATATTTATATATTTTTTTATTCATTTATTACCCTATCTATTAAAATGAATTACAGAATATCCATTTTTTGTATTTAGGTTTTAATGAATAATGAATTTTTTTTCTATTAGATTCTATAAAAAACATATCTATAAACTGTTCTATATTTCTTCCATTATTATATATATTAAACATGATTGGTTTTGTTCTATGTGCCACACATATGCATGTACAATATTGGATTATGTGGATGGTTCTATATTTATATATCCTTCAAATAAATTTGTTTATTTTTATATCTCATATGACAGTATGTGTGGTTTAATTTCAGTGATCGAGGAATGCCCGTTTATATTGAATTCATAGTGATCTATGAAAACCATGTTGTGTCACATGGGTATTAAACCAAATATATTATTTCTTGTCATGTGAGATGTGATCCAAGTAATGTATATTTTATTTTTCATGTATTTTATCAATGATATATTCTTATGATAAAAGTGTTTATATTATTCTCATATTTCTAAAAAATATTTAGTTATCCTTCAAAAAATGGAAACACTATCTTCCAATCATATTCCTTGTGATTTTAATATACTAAATGAACTTATGAAATTACAAATGATAATGATCTTCACATTACCTTTTTATTATCCTCACAACAAGATTTTAACACGCTCCTTTATTAATGTGTGTCTACTATTGATCAATGGTTTTAAATATATTTACATTGATCATCAATAGTATTTGGTGAAAGATTTCATTGAATATTAATGATTATTTCCATGTTGATGATGCATTTGGTTCCTTGTTCACAACTAAACTAATCTTTTTGTTCTAAGAGTTTCTTAGAATTCCATATTATGTGTAAATGTTAGTATATATAAAACTATATATAGATGAGTGATTCTAACAGTGTCTTAATAACTCTTTTACATTGTGTTTTTTAAGACTAATATATTTTAGTTATACGATATTTTATTGAACCAATTTATATAACTACAAAAATATTTAATATTACTTTTGACTATATTAGTTTACCAATATAAATAATTGTAATGTCCCATGCATGTTTGGAGTATATAAAAAGTGTTCAGTTGGGATTTTGACTGCTCAATGTTGTGAAATATAAACATTATGTTGTGTAATTTAAATATATTTTCATTTATGGAAAATATATACTATTACATAGAGTATTATTTCTTATCCATGGGTTCTATAAATGGATTGGAAATTTTTTCTTCAACCAAGGAATATGACACTATGATTTTCATATAATTGTTAAATAGATTACTTTTTATAGGGACATTTTATATTATATTGATATATATATATATATATTATTTACTAGATCATTAGGTTATGCCTTAATATATAGAAAAATATTCTTAAAAGTATATATTTTTTATATGTTTGGTAGTTGAGAAAGTGACCAAATTACTGAAATTAAATTATTATTTTCAAATAGAGGATGGATTATTGAATAGAACACATTATATATGATTACAATAATTCAAATGGTAATTATTATCATGCTAATATAGGTTATAAAAATATAATAATGATTTTGGGGATAATTAGTTTGAATGACAATAGTGTTTTATAATAGATGTGAATTGTGGCCTTAAATAGTGTAACTACGATGATTGTTACCATGACCCATTGATATATTCATTAAATGAGATGCATTCTGATATTTTGACATGTCTAACATTACTACGATATCATAATATATCATAATTCCTATTCAACTTCGTGTTATGTTCTTATTTGGGGTAGATGCTATTATAGTAATAATATAAGGATCTATTAATGTTTTATCATTTATTTTAATAATATTTTATTTCAGAAGATATTTTTTTCAAAATTGTTAGCATACCATCTTGATTTATGGGTTATTTATTGTCATTTATATATATATATATTATTATATATATTATTATTTTTTTAGTTATGGGATTATGTGGTGATATCATAATAATTTTATTCCTCACATTAACAAGCTCTCTAAAGTTCAAAAATTCTTAATATATTGACTAAAATTATTGATTGAGATCATTTGGTAAAAATGGGATACAACTATTACCATTATATTATTTTTGGATCATATATGGATGTGAGGTGAAATCCATTGAGGTTTATCTGAATTTTTCTGAAATTATTATATATGACTAATGTGAATTATTATTTTTTTATACATAATGATGAAATTTTGTTTTCTATAATGTGATTAATATTTTATATTATGGGTTACACATGTTGATAATTATTAAATTTATTCGGTGTTTTTGGAATTCTTATTCGATGTGATTGGAATTTAAAACACATTGATAAATGAAATTTTATATGATATTGTAAGATAAAAATAATTTTTCATTCTAATTTTATTTTATAAATTTTGTACTTCCTTAAATTTTAAATTGATATTTTTTTAATAATTATGGAATGAAACATCTATAACAATAGGTTTCATTTTCCACCCTATGATAAATTATTTCCCAACACATATGAACAGTGGTAAAATTATTTTGGCATGTGCTATATTTTTCATATTTTAATACTTTGATTTTTATTTCATAATTTCTCACATTACATATTTAAATGATCATGAACTCTAATACTATATTTCTACAATATATCAAGTATGAATATTTTTTCATTATACTATATATACATGTTATAGGAAACAATATTTTTGTGGTTAAATATGATTATTAATTACAATCATATACAATTGGATTTTAAATGTTTGATCATGTTATAATTTTCCACCTTATGCGTATTTATGGGAAATATTCTAGGCACTATAGATATTTACCACCCTTGTTGGGTTATATTATATGTACTCGAGTTATTATTCATTAATTGAATGAATATATAATAGAAATTATATATTCTATATGTCTATTCCCATGATATTTTGTCTATTGTGCTTACCCCTAAGATTACACTCCCTTGAGTTTGTATTTTATAAACAATCTCCCAGTAATATTTATCAACGGATATTCTCAGAGATGTTCTGACAATCTATATCACCTTATTACTATTGAAAATATATAAAATAATAGTTTATTAAGTATTTTTATAACTATTTTATACAATGTTTTGTATTAGAGATATTTTATAGTCCTCAATTTACTATATGAAAAATACAAATTCATGGCATAGTATTTTATGTTAAGGGATGGGTGGTGACCTTCTAATCAGTATGTTACATTGAAACAAAAAACATGATAATTTTTCCATGTCTCCAATTTTTTTAAATCCATATAATTGTTAGGGAATATATGATAATAAATTATTTTTTTATGATTAATGATAATGGTTTAAAATACAAAGTCTAACCAGATGTCCATGATATGTTTGAACTCAACAAATCCTTTAATATAATTTTTTTTGTTCTTCAGTGTTATGTTGGTTCAAACTAATTTGGGGATAATTTTATTATAGTATAATAATTTCTATCATTCCAAATGGATCTCAAAATACTCTTATGTTTTGTATCATTAAGTCGATAATTAGGATTATTACTTTTATAAACATTTCTTATTTAAAAATTTTAATTTATATTATTTTTATTTTTTAATTTCCCACATTTAACGTATGAAATAAAATGTGATGAGTCTCTGTAATCAATCATTTTTACATTATTATCTATTTAACATGATTTTTTAATAGAATTTATACTTGAGTCTCTATGGAAACATAGAAATATTTTTTAAAGATTTTTGTCCATCATTATAAATTTCTAATTGGGAAATATTTTATTAGGTTGTTAGACACCATTAGTTTTATATGTTGTGCTTTTTCCTTGGAACTCATTAAATAATTTCAAAATTGATAAACAAAAGAAAATTTCGTTAAACTCCTATTATAAGGTGATATTTGGGAGATTGATATTTTGTTTAATAATTGAGGAGTAATTTTTATTATTACTTCCCCTAGAGTGATATCATAATTTATTGACGGGGATGATTGGAATTATTCATCATACATGATTTATGTAGAACCATGATGGGAATTACCCAACTTGATACATACACTAGTGAACCAAATTACCATGGTTATACCTCCCAATTTCAAATATACTTCCACGTATTGGTGTGTGTCAAATTTATTAAATGGGGAAACAATTACATTGTTATCATTACTGAAAATATAATAAATAATAATAATAATATATTGTAGTTCAATTGAAATAATCAAAAAATAATCACAAAAATTATGAAATACTAGTTTAACCAACATAGATAGATATTTCTTGTGATTCATGTCAAACATAAAATATAAATGATGTATTATATCTTGACAATCAAACAAATGTACATAAAAAACAAAATAAAAGTGAACCAAAATAATAGTGTTATGTTATCTATAAGCCATGAATTCCCTGTGCAAAAATAATCTGATCATCATCTAATTTAACCAATTATATTCCATTATATGAATCACAATACATAACATATTTAAATATATTTTACACATTCAAGTTTTGGCTATGTAGATAAACTCTATTGAAAATCTGGAAATTATTTCTTATATTCCCAAAAATATATAATGTGTGTATGTAATATTATTCAAATCATTGGTTAAATATTGAAATATTGTTAGTTCATCCTTAATTATGTTCCCTTACCATTATATCATTACTGTGAAGGGGAGGTAGAAAATAAAGGATCACTTTTAATTTGTTGAAACAATTTTTAACATGCTGTGAAAAATCATCTTAACCACTAAAACATTTCATAAGTATGATCCAGACAAATGTTTTTCATAACCTCACCTTTAATATGATAAAATAAAGAGATATAATCAAATGTTATTTATAAGGTTCATAAAAAAATTTCTAATACCATTATAGGTTGGTTATTCATTCAACATGGATGGTTTTCATAACATATATTAGGACTACATGTTCACAAGATGTATCCAATTCCATACCCTTGTATTTAAAACATATATTGTAGTCTTTTATACTATAAAATATCCTAGGAATATCTTTATTATTTACATCCAGTTATACCGACAAACTAAATTCCATTTAATGAACTAGTTATACCCCATTTATAAGCACATTTATTATTCTTTTTTTTCAAAAGAAAAATGATCCTCTTTTTATACTAAAGAATGATTGATGAACTTCACATTTTTAGAATCATCAAGGTATTCAACATATCTCTTAAATGTATATTGAATTAAAAAATTCACCTTGATCTTAGAATGGAAAATATATTATTAATATAAACATATATAGAAATCTCCTAGAAAACATCTTTAACCATTGCCATCAAATTGACTACGTATGTATAAACTCTATATAATGCATCCTCATATGATTGGTCTCTGTCTGATACTCCTTGACTCACAACACTTATCATAAAGTCACATAAAACATAATCATCATCCAGAGATTCATTATTCAATGAATCTTCTGACTTGTATGATGAAACCTGATCTAATGGAACTATTTGTCAACTCTTTTGGAATCCTGCATAAAAAATCACATTTTTCATATTCATCTAAGGATTGAACATGATCCAAATAAATTTTACCAATCATGGAATTAAATGATCATATTCACATAAAGTAAATCCTTAAATATTTTAGTTAATATACATGTATGAAGAGTGTTACATATATTTGTTCTGTACCATCTCCCACATTATATATATGAGCTTATAGATGTTTGAGATGGAACTCAAATAAATTTTTCAACTAAATGAACGAGTGAATTTAAATTATTATTACACAAATTAGTTTCCCTTGTATCTTATAAACACTTCATAAATAATCACTATCATGCTTCATGTTTTTTGAAAGAAAAATTATATTTCAATATTACATAAATTCTTTTCAATTATCTTACCAAAAATCAACAAGAATGGACATGTTGAATTACTATTATAGAACATTAATATTTATAAAAATCCAAATTTTTTGTATATAGATCATTAAATAATCATTGTGTAAGGGTTTATTTGGTTCTATCATTAAACACATTTATATTTGGTGTCTTGTTTCTCTATAAAAAAAATATTTGTATTATGACTTCTCACAAACATTTCTTATCAAAAATATTCCCCCCCCTTACATTCTACATCAATCGATTTCTTTAGTCTGATGAACTCAGAATATTTTCATACATTTCTATAATTTTGTAACAAATTACCGATGAACATAACATAGTAATTTCATATAAGATATTGACCTCTCTATGAACTACTTCAGCCGATTAACATGGTCTGATAAGATAATACATTCTTTGTCATTTACACTCAGAAACATTATTGATTTGAAGGATCTTCATTTGTTTTTATTTGTTAGGAATCCTTTAACTTAAGGTATTAACATATCTCTCTTTGATGATCTCTCTAATAGATTTTTTGTTGGATCGTTTAAAAGTATAATTTATTTAACGTTAAAGAAAACATCACCGTAGGTTCAACATTGGATATTCTTTAATGATATTATTGACTATTTATACTTCATCGGGTAACATTGTATGGTTTAAAGTTCATCGATTAAAATCCATACAAATAAAATAAAAAAAATTAACTTATAACTGTATCCAATTAGATCTTATCCAATTCTATGTTCTAATGATAACATTTTCATTTAGTCTATCTAATCATAATCGGATTTTCCATCTGACAACTGTGTGTTTCCAATAGAAGATCAAATTCAATCAATTTCCAATCATATATTTGTAAAAAATTATAAAAGAAATTTGGATGATGATAATAATCATGATTTTATAAAATTGAATAATATTATTTCATCATCTTATTTTGTGATTGAACTCTCTTACACTCTATAAGAAAATTTTCATATTCCTCAAATTGAAAATTCTATGACATCCATGGGAATGTTATCATCCTAATTCCAACGTCAAATTTTATTGTAATATTCTTTTAAATAACATATTGATATATTGAAAACAAATTAAACCAAAATAAAATTAAATCAATAATATCCCCCTTTGTTATTTATGATAAATTTTTTTATAAATCATTAATCATCTTTGAAGTTAACATGGCCTCTATAAAATTTCTCCCCATACGATTTATAAATTTTATTCCACCCCATATTTTAATTTTACCCCATATTGAAAATAATATGTAGAGTGTAAAATAAGGATCATCTCATCTCTCCATAATTCAATTGAGAAAGATGAAAATTTATCTAAAGTGAAAAATACTATGAATGAGTTTCTTAACAAAGGTACTTTAACTAAAAAACTCTAAATCTATATCAGGAAAACTATTGTAGAAAATAATATTGTACAATCATGGTGATTAATATTGTAAATTATAAAACTCTAATGAGATACGTTACTCAAGCCCAATATATAATATTTATATCATGGTAAATTTAAGAATTTTTGTTAAGATAACTATTTCACATATCTCAATAAACATTAAAAATGATTTATGTGTATAAAAAGAACATCCCCAACATCTCTAATTTCTTAACCTACAAAATTATTTATTATAAAAATTATGATATTCATACGTCATCATCAATTTTTTTCCTTGTTAATGATTTTAATATGTTTCTCATAAAGTTGATAATAATGTTCTATGATGAATGTCTATTCTTTATTATGAAAATTACTACATCTGTTATCCATAAGCCATAATTCATCTCCTTTAATTCCATATATGTTACTACAAATAAAAAATTATATTGATAATATGTTGTAACCTCTGCGTTTCATAGATTTAACAATTATTCTATGAATAATTTATCAATATAGTCATTTTATTTTTCTTCAATGACTTTTTCCATTGATGTTCATTATTTATTCTCGTATAAAGAATCTTTAGATAAATTTTTCATCATCACTTATACTTACATAACATATTTTTAACTTGTGTTCAAAATATCCATTTTCTGATTTCTTATTGGTTTAGTATAATTTCCACTCATTATTTTAATATTCCTAACTTTCTCAAACCACATTCATTTTTTTAATCATTATATTTATATATATTGAAACAAAATTATCAAATTATTTCACATTATCTAAAACCCACATCTTTCCTTTTTCTTCAATATGATTTTTTATTCCTCTAAATTTCTAGCCATATTCATTTAATAAAACCTAGAAACAAGAATCCTAGTCTTTAATTTCTCAACTTTCATAAGCTTCTCAAATTTAATTATTGTGTAATTGAAACTTTCGATCCAAACCTTTCTTTTCTAACTAAAAAAATTTTAAAAAATTTTAATTTTCAAATAAAATTATATCTCTCTTCTGGTTTATATTTTTTTTACAAGAAATTTGATGTAAAATAATGTATATTATTTGTTCCAGAAAACTCCATAAAAAATAATGACATATGATTCTAGATGACTGAGGATAATAGTAGTTATTCCCTAATGATTTTTTTATTTCTTCTCTCTTATGTACGGGATACCTTATTCAAGTTAATACATTGTTGATGAATATCATTGTATCATTATAGAGTTATATTTATAAAAAATAATATATTTTGAAGAAAAATTATTTTAGCCACATATAAATTAATAATTTATCGAGAATAGGAACAACCTTAATTTATGATCCTTTCTATTCGGCATATTGAGAAGATTTACCTTCAACCACAACAACATTGTTGATCTTTTATATCATCCTTTTTAACTCACCATATGTGGTAAGAAAGATTGATAATTTTTTTTAAAAATCATCTTATTTATATTATATCCTTTCCTTATAAAAATCTATAATGATTTTAAAATCATCTAAACTTAACATTTTTTACATACATTCTTAACGAAGTGTTCTTTATTATTAATTTGTACTTCAATGCCATATTGAAAATTATTTAAAAACATTATTTTACTTTCAATATCACCAACATTAATATTATGAGAACTAATTATATTAAGTATTATCAACTCCTAATTTATTCATATTCTATTCTGAAAATCTACCTTTTTACAATATTTTGTTTACTTATTATTTTACTCTTTGATATTAAAAATAGGTTTCATAGAATCATCCAAATTTTCTTTTAAAATCATACCATGTTATATTATATCTTTTCTATCATCATTAACTTGAGATGAAAAGCATCCTATTATAATGTGTGGTAAGGAGTTTGAATTAAAATTAGATTCAACATTGGATGATGAATAATCACACACGATTTTGAATCAATATAATGGTTTATACATATCATTTTAATAAATTTCATCTTACCCATTTTTTTATATTTCTTATTCTTTTCTTATAACATAGTATATTTGTAGATATTTTAAGAAAAGTTTATATAAAAAGGGTTTTTGTCATAAAAATTAAATATTTAATAGAAACATTACCTTTTCCCTTTCATTTTCACAATCTATATAATTTAGAAGAAGATCAATGATTTTCTATAGTCATCTTATTTTTCATATACCTATGATGAATGTGATTCTTCTTAAGCTACTATATCTCTATGATTATTTTATAACAATGGTTGAAAATCAATTTCATCTATGGATTTATTCACAATGATTTTTTTTCTCATCTCATATTATATTAGAATATTCCAAATTATATATAGGGTTAAATATTCAAGATCATATAAATCTATCAAATTAGAACCAAATCTATCAAGAATGTTTATCTTAAAATTCATAATGATATTATAATATTCCAACATCTCAATAATTCTTATGATATTGTTGAAAATATCATTTTATCTTATAAGTGATTCATTAGTATTTTTTTTATTATATATCATAAAATCATTATATCTTCTTATCCATAATTGAATATTAGATTATATTCCTTTATCATTTCATTCATTACTACTAACATACATAATACATTTTCCATAGTTTTTTTATCACCAAAATTTATATACAAACATCATTTGTTAGAGACATAAAAATTAAATTCTGAGCTTTTCCATCAAATTATAAATAAATATTTTGGTATATATTATAACAACTTCATCAATAAAATTTAAATTATTTTAAAAACTTCTATAAAATTAGGGAAAGTCATAGACAACATGGTAACATCCCATTCTTATCACTATTGTAGTTTTTTCCCTCAAATGATGGAATGATAATACTTTTCACTAAATTTATATTTTCTCCCCAATATATAGTTATATAATTTAATGGGAATATTCGTCAAAACCGATTAGAATTCCCTAATAATTGTAGGATCACTGATATAGGGATGGATGAATGAGTAATCATTTTTATTTTTAATAGTTTTCATTACCATTGTAAGGAAACACTTCCTAACCTATGAAATATATTATATTTATAATACATTAAAATATAATTTGTAACCTCATTTTTCATAAGTGACATTTATAAATAAGCCTCAACAAATGATATTTTAAAGAATTATTACAAAAACCTAATGATTTCCATATTGGTTATCACACCAAAACAAGATTCATTTACTAAAATTTTCTTATATTATATTGGTGAAAGATGGAGCTGGATCTATAGTATAGAAATGAGCTCTTTAGCCATAGGTTTTCCCACAAACTATCCAAATGGTATCAATTATATTCCTAGATAGGTATACCCCTAGGTAAAATCCATCTTATTAACTGTGTATACTAGCCAGTTATAGGATATTTCGTTCTTCGTTCCTAATCCACTATAGAATTAACATCTTTTTTTTCATATTCGTATTGGATCACCATAACTAATGTAAAATATTATTTATATTAATAACCCTCTTAAGAGTCCAATTGACTTTAATAAACATCCTAATCCAAGTAATATATGAGTATGATCAATCTAATATTTTTAAAAAATCATCCAGGAATATTCCTTAACAACATCAGTGTTGTAGACTCAGTCTGGAAATACATCTATCTTATGGGACTCCATATTAGGAGTCTCTATCTGACAGTCATTGGTGCACTATGCTTCAGTCTAACTTGATCTATTCGATGATCCTATATCTAATTTTTTGGATTTGACACATATACATCAAATAATGTATGCTCATAATAGTTATTATTCATTAACCAGGTAGAAACTCTGATAAAAAAAATCATAAATTCATTCCTCTGCATCCATTATTTATAGAATCGATGAAAATTCTTTCCTATCTAATAAATAATTGTCTAATGGAAAACTTATTCAATCAGTGTAGTATCATAATTGGAAACTGACATTATTATTTATCTTTGGTCGATGAATATTTTTCAAATAAACCTTAATTAATCATGTAATAACATTATAAAATTATAACAGTATAATTAATTTATCACTTTTGCTCATCAAATGTATAAAAGATATTCCCTATAAACAAATTGAACTATCATGCTGTTTATAAATTAATTTTTTTAAAATGATTGGGAATGAACAAATCTATATTTTATCCCTCAATAAAACATTTAATTTCGAGTCATACAACTCAAAATTATTTGTCTTTTTAATTATCGAAACTTCATAAATATTAATGAACACACGTGAGGTTTCATTAAATATCACCCATATTTAAAACATCCTTAACCTCAGTGTTCTGAAAATTTTAAACACATCCCTATCATTTATTATTTTCAAAACATTAAACTACCATATTCACCTTATTATATTTAAGTATATTACATTTTCATATATATAACCTCAAAACACCATCTGGGTAGGATTTTTCTGGTTCCTTCATTAAACACATCCATCTCTGGTGCATTGTTCCATATTCCAGTAAACTTATTTCTGATTTATTCTTAGGAAATTAGCTCTTAAAACCAATTCATCAACTCTTTAATTTTTTGTTGAACGATTACCTTTTAATACATAACTTAGAATATCTTTATCTGGTGATCTATATATATAACCTTTGATATATGATCTTTACATAAGTTCATCTGACAGCATATTCACATCTCTATGATATTTATTGGCTGATTGAAATTGTCTAATAATCATAAAATTTCTCCATTTGATGGAATAAAAAAGTTCTATCAGATTGATAATTTTTTAGTTACTATTTTTTCAGAAATATACCATCTTATGCGCTCAAGATTTCTCTATCGGGTCATATGATAAAACGTATATGTGTTTTATAATTTTATTATCCAACCAATAGAACATAATATACATTCATATTAGTTATTCAACACTAATTTTCTCAATATTGTACAATTGACATGATATATATCATCTACTGACATTATACATTTGAAAATTCATATATCACTCCGTATACATCTACGACTCAGACATTTTAAAATTGACCAACATATGATAATTACTTATCAAATATGTCATCATATGATAACTTGTTCACTTATTCTGACCAGTCACATTAGTCATGTCTGTCCGAAAACATTGTACTACCACTAAAACATAATTTTCTCACATTTTTCAGTTCCCTCTTTATTATAAATCTATATATTATACATTTATTGGGGTGAAATTTAGGATGTTAAAAACATGATTATTAGTATATAATCATATGACAAGTTAAGGAAACTTTCATACAATCAATAAGAAATGATATTTAAACCTCTTAGTGAATCTTACATGAAATCTATAAAAATTGTTTTCTATACAAATCTATAAACATATTCTCATGTAAGTTTATCTTCATATCTATATTGATATATTTGAAAAAAAACTCAACAAACATAATTGTGGAAGGAATTTCATTAAAATTTCATCAAGATAACTAACTCTACCTAATTATACTTTTTCTATTCATCATTCATGTTATCATGTATAAGGGTATTATTTAATTGAGTCATAATTTCTACAATTTTATTAAGATAAAATTCAAAAATGACATTTGGAATAAATAGTTATTTATAAAACATACCCAAATGATATAAATTAATAAATACCTAAAATAGTGTCCATTAATGACACCATATATCTATCACTAAAACCAATGGTTTATCATTGATATTTTTTATTAACCTCGATAAACTAATTATAATATCATTAACCCTTATGGCGTAGAAATAAATAAAATTAATGTTCTCATTATAATTATCCTAGTATACTATAATATAAACCCTATTAATATACCTTACTTACCAACATGGACAACTACAATGACCCCAATATCCACTATATATACCAAAATAGTCTACCTTTTTGACCCAATGTGTCGGAATTGTAAATCTAAATCTTTTTCCACATTAGATCAAATTATTTTCATATTTGGACCTAAAATTTTAATTTTTTAACACCAAAAGTATACCTTAGATACGCTGATGATATAACCCACTAACAACACTGATGTAATTACCTAACACCAACTCTACCATATAACAAACATGATGTTATTTTATCTATTGAATTATACATGGTGAAAGAAACTTATAATTAATCTATATATACTAGTTATTCCACTCCAATAAGTGGTAAATTCCAATAATTATATGTTTCATCATTTTTATTATTCAAATATGTTAATGAACACATTGAAATATCATTTAATGCTAAATCAACTTCTTCGAACACATATTGGAGTTATTATAAGCTCATCCAACAATTTTACACAATTAAATTCATCCTAAACAAAAACATATTTATTTAAAAATTATAATTTAAATAGGGTAACTATCTTCATCGAACTATTATGTTTATTTAAACATTCCAACATATGGGTACACACATGAAACTTATAATGATTTACTTAGTAATGTGTATACCACATGGAAGAATATCTATTTAATCATCAGTTATGAAATAATTACATGAATATAATATTCCTAAATAATTATCAGAAAACCTATTGAAATGTCCAAAAATAACCATTTAAAAGGATATATCTTCAAATGAAAAAGCTATAAAATAATAGATTGTAGTAGTATCTTAACATTTATTATACAAGACCAATAAGAATTATGTATCCTAATTTATATAAAGACACAATGTCATAATCAATATAAGAGGAAAAGGAGAAGAAAAAATTGAGTAAATTACCATAAATTCTCCCTCCCCAATACTACTAGTCTACTATTTTAATAATCATTAACACATGAAATTAAAAAATAAAATCAATAATTTTAATTTAATTAATTTGGAAACCAAAAAATTATTTTTGAACCTATAAAGAACCCTATAAATCCAATATTTTTATATTAACATGCACCATAACCATGAGAAATAATTTTCACTAGTAACAGGAAAATTTTTACAAACATGAATTCTTGTTTCAACCCACATGGATTCTAGTGGGACATGTTGTGATTACAAAAAATCCATCCAGACCCCACCTAGATTATTTATAAAATTATATCTAACCAAACATTAATTCCACCAATATTAAATTAAAATGACTTATAATATAAGTATGCCAATAGATGAATGAGGGATTGTCCTCTATATAAGATATTTTATGGTTGTAATGTAAAATTATTAATAGATATATGCACTAAATTCCATTTATTTTATCATATAATATTAAAATATCCTATTTTATTACAAATGGTAAGTTGAACCATTTTATAAAACTATTTTTAAGAATAGAATAAATCATGATATATGATATTATTTCACTATATTAAACAAATCACAATTCTAGATTGGAATATATTGAATTTAATACTGTTAGTAAAATAATATAGTATAATTCTATGTAACACTATATGATTGATTGGAAGGATACTGGTAATCATTATCACTGGGGTATTCTTTCACATTGGAAATATATTTGATAACAATTAAATGATAAAATTCATGGGAGGTTCAACGAATAATTCTTGAGATAAATTCATGAAATATATTAATCATTAATCATATGTTTTAAAATAGTTTATTTAATTATTGAACACATAAGAATTTCTCAATGGATATATAAAGTGACTTTGTAATTAAAATGGTCGATTTATTATGCTATTATCCTATTTTTAATTATTTCATACGCAAATATATCCTCTCCTCCACCCTTTAATACATATTATAAAATCATGTCATGAAATGCAATAGGATCCCACCAATAAATCTGGTGATACAATTAAGCCCACATATATAGTATGGGGGATGGATTTTAATGTATTTATTCATAGTGATAATATTGAAACATATTAAAGAATATAGTGGAAGTGGAATTCATCTATTAATGATATATGATATTTTATTCATTGCTATATTATTATGGTTTCAGTTTCACGCATATCTTTTCATGGGTTTGACGCTTCCAATGTCTACAAATTATTCGATAATTTTTTCTTCAATATGTATAGACTAATTAGTTTTATCAAAGATATTTCTTGTTTTTTTATTCATGAAATCATTTTTAAAATCGTTAAATATATATATCATATTTTTGTAATATTTAATATAAATAGAATTTTATGAAACTTTATCAATGGATCAATTTATGATATTCGAAATCATATGGTTGTATATATAATTATTATTATTTCTGTTATTATAACATAATATGTTAAAAAATATGATATGTCCATCGAATAAGATATAGGATATTATATATGGTGACAGAGAGAGAAAATTAATCCATCAGTTTTGATTTAGTGTTTTAAATCATATAGGGTATCACATTAGACGAATGCATTGAGTCATTCTTATAAAATTGAATATCATATATATAAAGTGATATTAATTGGAATAGTAGAATATGATTTTTGAATAAACATTGGCTACAATTACACATGTTTCATGTTGTATGTTTACATTTCATGCATCGCTCAGTTAGTGGCACATAGATATTATAGCCTTCCATAAACTGTATAATATATATCATGAATTTTTATATATAACACCTGTATCAACTAGAAAATTAATTCTTATGATATCGTAATATCCTAAAATATCATATTATTTAGGAATATTACATTCCATTTTTTCTTTTCAGAATTTAATTTTAGAGCTTATAAAATTTTTATAAATTACAGACATATTAATTTTTTAAATTTTTTAATTTTAAAATATTTTTAAAAAGTATATAATTTTAAAATTTATAAAGTAATTTTTTTTATTATTTTTAAACATATTTTAAAAATATATTCCTGATTAAAAATTGTTATTGTTAAAATGTATTTTAAATTATATGTAATGATTTATACTTTTGATATGAAATGTTTATATACTAATTGTATATATAATATATAATTATTTTAAATTTAATTAAATTTTTCAATTTTTAAATTATATTCTAATGGTTTGAGAGAAAACCATGACATGAGTAGATGAAAAAAAAGGAAATTTCCAAACCCATATAGGAATATCCCAACTACCAAAGTCAACCACATATTCACTAAAATGTAAATAGCTCATCAAGGTCCCACATTCCCATCAAAAGATAAAAAGAAACATCATCAAGTGTCAGTATCATAAAAACCATTGTAACATTATCAAACCAAAAAAACATCTCCATGATCAAGATACATAGATGTTACACCATTTTAGATTAATATTCTTTATATTACAAAAAATTTATTCTCCAGGAAAAAAATGGATTGGTTTCTTTATAAACATTGAAAAATATATTCAAACATAGTGAATGTCCTTATATGATTCAGACAAATATCATCCCCATTAGAAATTTTATATGAAACCATTACCCATAACCCATGTAACTGACTCATATGAAATGGATGATCTCATATTATAAGTTAAGATAAATAAATGGGACACATAATAATAACCTGTGAATAAGTATATTATATAATGGGAATAACATTTAGAGATCATTCACTGCATATACAAGATCATATACATGATTCATGACATAATGGTTTATATTTCATAATAAATTAATCATAAGGGAAATGGTGGAATAATCCATGAAATCATAATATTGGAATAAGACATAGAATATGTGCCAAACAATTAAGCATATAATATTATGTCTATTATAGTCAATGCATCTCTTCTATGGCCATCATAATATTCTCGGTTCACTCCTCACAACATCCAGTGAATTATTATTCTCTTTTATGATAATTTTACTATTCAAGGTTTAATGACATGAAAATCTTAGATGAAAAAGTCCTTTACTAAATCAGGTTCACTCTACATTCACACCCAGTATTACTGAATGGGGTTCATCACACATTCCCTCACATTATAACTGAACCACGTACACTTCTAATCCATCCCAATCATAATAAAAGTGGTTCACTTCTCATTCCAAACATGTCATACTCATGATATAAAAATAATTACCAAATTCTGGTGATGGAAATACAGGTCCAACCCATATCATTATGAAATCATTCAAATATGTTCCAGAAGGTCATAAAAAATCATATTATAACCAATGAAATGAAATTGGTATAACAATCATGTAATAATATCGTAATCATTGGAAGAAATATACATCTTTCATAATCATTTAATCAAAATATAAGACATAAAAAAAGTGAGTTTCATAGACTTATATCCCGTGAAAGAGAAATAGGATTCAAGAACCTATAACACATTAACCCTAAATGAGTTTCATAATCATATAACCCATGAATGGGAAACAGGTTTCATAAACATCATGCCATTAAAATATAAACCATCATAAAAAATAATACTAATGGAACCATTTGATCATTTCCCAAAAACGCATGAGTAACTTCAAGGTATGCCATCTTAGATATCAAATTGTTTCAAAGTATCTTTTAAAAACATTTCAGGATGGAAATACACTTTCGTCATTGAAAAGGGATTTTTAAAACATTAATCCTTTTGAAAACCATTATAATTGAAAATTAATTTAAAAAACAAAAATAATTGATGAATTTATTTTGAAGCGTTTTTCATTGAATAAATATAAAATAATATTTAATTTATTTTGAAAACCATTATCATTAAAAAAATATTAAAGATTCATGAAAATATTTTCAAAAATTTTTCCCCTGAAAAATTACAATACAATAATAAAATACATTTGAAAATAGATTTCCATTAAGGTATGAAGAATAAAATTGAAAACCTTTTGAAAACTAATTTCATCTAAAATTATATGAAAACATATAAAATTGTGATTGAAATCATTTAAATCCTATTCATTAAAAATGTCCATTTAAACATATTTAAAGGATTACATGATAATCATTTGAAACAATTTTTATACATGAAACCATTTTTGAAAACCATTAAAAAAATTGAAAATATTAAGAAAAAAATTTCTTTAAAAAATAAATTTTTAAGATTTTTTTTTTGAAGAATCATGTAAATGATAGTCAGGATGGTGGGAAAGTGCGTACATTACGAACATTCCTTTTACACATTAAATTTTTTAAGAAAGTTTGATGATTGAAAAACAACAAGAATATAACTTTTAAAAACGTTTTGGAATAATGTAATATGTAGGAATAAATGTCAATTATAAATAATATGATAATAGACAAAAATGATTGAAATAATTTTTGATACATATGGTTTGAAAAGAACAAAACTTTACGACCAAAAGTATAAATAATGTCATATTTTTATACAAACATATTCTTAATTATATGAAGTACCAATTAGTGTAAAATGTTATATGTTTCAATTTAAATGATATTACCAAAATAAATAATGGTTATGAAAATTATTTATAGTTCTTGAGATTTCGATCGTAATATTTCTTTAGTGGAAGCCTAATAATAAACTATCTCTATAAAATATGAGGCTCTAGATATAAACCATTATGCATTTTTTAATGATGAATCATAATAAAATTGAAAGAAAAAAATTAAATAAAACTTAATATATCATGATTATAAATATATTCATCATAGTACATGTTAAAGTATGTATATGCACCTCATAAAAATATAGGTTTATAACATTTTATTTGTCTGAAAGAATGAAAATAAAGAAAATATTTCTTAACCAATTTAGTAAATTTTGAAACATAAATCCCATGAAATAAATATCAAAAAATTGATATGAAAATAAATATTATTTACATTATAATAATCAAATAATATATCCATGTGTATTGTAAAAACTACATTTAAGATATAGGAGTTGAACATGGATTCTCTCCTACAAAAAAATAGGTGTGAGATGAGAAAATCCTTACCTTAAGTACCGACCCTCTTCGTACACATTAAAACCACTAATATAATAAATATATGCTTATTTTAAATCTACCCTAGACCATATTAATATATATTATACCATATATGATTTTACTATAACTTTATATTAACTGTTTATTAACAATTCCATGTTGAAGGTACGTTTCCGGTAATATAGGCGTTGTTCTTCATATATATTTTTACTTGTTTTTTAGAAACATATTAATTATTTCATGATTTACTTATTTAATTAATTTAAAACCCATTACATGTTTCATATATATTTAGTATAAAAATATTTATAATAATATAAAAAATATATAATTACTAAATGTATTACATCATTTATGGAGATGGTAAGCCATACGTTTTCATGACCATTTTTTCTATTTTATTATTGTATTAAAAAAAATAAAGTATATATATATTAAATAATTAAAATATAATTATTATTTCAAATTTATCATATAATTTAACTAAAATCAACCTCAATACATTCTTTGTAAACTCTGAATGAATCACACCACTTCTGGGAGGCGCCAGTCCAATCGTCAAAAAATGGACTTATCGTTTTTAGAAAAAATGAAAAGCATATAGGTATGCTATTTATAAAAATTATATAATAAAAAAGTCATCATAAATATCATATATATCCTATAAAAATATATTTTCTAGCGTAATCTCCATCTTTGGTTTGTGGTGAAGGGATAAAAAACATCATCGCTTTGTGGGTTGTAGTTCGTTGTACATAAGAATGGTAATTTCAATACCCTTTAGACAAAAGTGTGTGTAATTCTATGAAAAACCCCTATAATGACAATATATTAGTATATTGTGTATAATGGGGGTATTATATTATCATGTAGTAATAATATTTGAGTGGAGGAAAATGAAAATAAAACAAAGGAGTTCGATGAAGGACGTTACCTCTTTTTTAGGTAAGTCGTTTTTGATTACAACAAGGGGATTCAGTGGATGGATTTCATCCCAATTGGGAGATTCTTGTATGATTTCAGGGATGTTTGTATACTATTTTATAATATGTTTAGGGATCCAAATATATTTATAGGAGTGAATGAGTTGAATGGGTGAGTGCCATTTTATAATGGAGGGGGAGTTTCATTCTTGTAAATTGTTTAAAAGGGAATTCAACCGACATTTGAATATGAAAATAATATCCCATAATAATAGAAATAATTTAAAATGACGTTATAACCTAAAAATTTCAATAAAAATATATTTTTGAAATGTTTGTAAGTGATTTTGACACTTAATATGATGGTTTTGTCCCAAATTAACCTAATTTAACTCTTATCATTGTAAATAATTTTATTCACATTATTGAATAATTGTAGTAAAAACATTTTTGAACTTATTATAAATTATTTATTACTTTAACTAAACATATTGAATCAATTTTTAAAAATTCCATTAACAATATGGGCATAAATTATATTAAATTTAATCCCACTAATGGGATGATAAAGCTGGGGTTTAACGTAAAAATGTTTAACTGTTTTATATGTTTTTATATCAATTTTATATGTTAATGTTATTCCATTAACCTTAATATTATTAATCTATTTATAATTGATCTAATTTAACATTAAAACCAATGAAAAAAATTAATCCTAATAATAAATTAAATGAAAATTCAGTTATAAATTAAAACACAGTATTATTCCGTATTGTTTAAGTAATGAATCATTATTTAAAAAAACCAAAGAATTCACCCAAGCCAAATTTATAAAATTTTCATTAAAAATTGAAGTTTATTTTTACATTTTAAATTCATCAATATGTAAAAATTCATGTTTAAAGAACATGAACCATTGAACAGCGTTAAAACATCCTTTTAGAAAAATATATCTTTTTATTTATAAAATGGGTTTTATTCTAGTAATATACATCTCAAATATGTTGGTTGAGAATGATAAAATATTTATTGAGTATATAATATATATATATATATATATATATATTATTGGAAATATTAATCATCAGTTGTTTTAATTAATTGATATAAAATGGTGTCTGTGCATCGAAAAATATTTTTCTTAGAAATATGATTTCATTGCTTTCAAATAATTAATTTATTAAATTATACTAATTGAAAACCAGAAGATTCATTTTATATACATGTGTAAATCATTTTATCACAATTTATTTAATCTTATTCATAACATACATTCTAATGGATAAGTGGTACATATAATGATATTTTAATAATATTATTAATATTATATTGTATTTTGTGAAAAATCAATCTTGTGTGTTATGATTGTTATTTAAGGGAATCACTATTGTGTGTAATAAATGTGAAACTTAGTGTTTCATGTGTCACAAGATAATCCAAGTGTTTCATGTGGCTCATTATTGAATTTTTTTGCATATAATGCAAGCCAAACATACTGCTTTCTTAAAGAAAGATGAATTTAGTATTCTTTGAAATTTAATATATAAAATTATTAAATTATTTCTAAAGAACAAAAATAATTTAGAAAATTGTAGTGTGTTAAATTCTACCCTGATGAAATTACATTTCCCCCTAGAAACTTGTCTTTTTAATTATGTTTTTGATACTTAAATATTCTTTTAATGAAACCAACATCGTAAAAATGATCACAAAAACTCCCTTTAAAAAGGGAATGTTAGAAAAATTATGGTTACCAAAAGTAACAAATAACTATGTTCCATGATAAGAAATAAATTGTGGGAAGGTAATATTGGACATTGGATGAATAAATAAGTAAATATAGTGGTTTTTATTGTGATTTAGAGATCAATGGAATGTTAATGGATTTGTAACAATAAATATATGATAATTTATAAGATCATCAGTTCAACCAAAAAATAGTATTTACGATAAATTTTTGTAATATAATTTTCATAGTGTTCATGAATTATTTTATTATAAAAGAACATAATAAAATATAAATACATGAATTTATTATTTTTCATAAGAAAAATCCAACCTTTTTTCTTTACTTTATTTCTACTTTATAACATACTCTATAAAATGAAGTTGAATTTTTTATTCTCAAAATACTAACTGCTCATGAGCTAGAGTGTAAGTTCATTCAATCTTTTTCCACTTATCATCATGAAAAAAATATTCATGGGTTATTCAATATTCATAAATCCTTATTTTGTGTTATAATACTATAATATCACATAATTCATCCAACATACAATATAATCCAATCCATAAATAGTTAACCATGTAACAATTCCAAAAGATCAAAAATCAAAACATCAGATGTAATTTCAAAAAATATATTAAAAATAGGTTCTAATTGGTACTCCATATGTCATAAAGTTTCTATTAGTTTTCAGTTACCAAACTAGTGAATCCCTTTATCATGAATTCACATAAAACATGTTAATAACTCGAATTACAATAAATCCTTACATAAAATGAGTGTTTCATTATTCCCTAGATTATGTGATATATTTCATAAATCCATGAAGATGTAAAATTTATCTACATAACATAGAAAAAATTTCAACAAATCATTTATCAGTACTAATTTTATATTTATTATCCAATTTAATTTATCCAAATCAATACTCTATTTGTCCAATAAAAAAAATGTCTCAATATCATGAACTTGATAAAAATTCCATTCTCATAATAAAAAAATAACACTTTTCCATTTGATCTCTTTCTAATTATTCATCCCCATTAGACACAACCATTTCTACCTTAATGAAATAGTTATACTTAAAATACTTATATATTTCATGATTCGACAACATAATCTTTCAAGTCCAATACATATACGCTTCAATCATCCCACATTATACTAAAAAATTTACTGAAGCTTCATGAACATATTCCATAATATCTTATGTCCTAGAATATGAAATATAAATCTTTTCATTATGCACATCAATGAATATATGGTCATTCATATTATGTTTCATGTAAAAAATAATTATATAACATATTATTCCTTTCATAGGTGATTTTCGATATGTTTATCATCAGAAGTATAACCAACACTAATAACAACATGAAGATTATAATTATGGGTTATCTACTTAGGAAATAGAATTGTATTGATTCTATACATTCTAAATTTGATTTATTAAATATTAATAGAGTTTCGTATTGTTCAAGGTATAGACTAACAACCGAAATCATAGTTTAAGAAACACTTTTCATTGTAGAAATGAATATTATCATGAAAAAATTACTTATATGATGTCCCAATAATGAAACCTTCATATCTAATCTATGATTACATGTGTTTATCCTAGGTTCTTCATTGTCCTCATTTGTTTAAATCCATCATGATAGTTCATAAAGAGTTTTTGAATTCATAAATAATTCCCCCTATAAGTGTCAAACTGGGTATGTAAGGCCAATTTTCACACCCTATTTCCCCATTGAGTATAGATCAATGTGGTTTTTAGATGTTTCTACCTATATTTAAATATGTTCCAAAGCCACATCCACTTTTATTATCCATACAAGGATGTATTTCTAGGAATCCACTCACTGTATCCCTTCTGAAATATTTAATTAATTTTCATTTACTATATATTTTCCTTATAATTATCCCTAGAAAAATTTCTAGAAATATGATTAAATATATTTCTAGTTTTTCTCAAAAATGTTTTCTCATACTAGTTTTCCATGGTTGATCAAACCATTCCTCATATGCCCACTATAGTGACCTAGTAACAATATACATGGATATTTCATCATTTTAGAAGAATATTCAACATAAAAATAAATACATGCCTAAGGACCAGAATAGTCTAGTGAATTGGAAACAAGGAACAAAATCATCTAAGATGATTAAAGATATATAATGTTTTCTATATTGATCATTCCCATTAGTACATCTACTTAAATATTTCTTCATAACATGGAAAATGAGAACATAAGAAATGGGTGATATATTATTATCAATAGGGTTAAACAAAAAAGATACACAAACACACCATGAGTATAAGCGTATGTAAACCTGAGAATAAACATTAAATATAATACCCTACACATCTATGTTCATATACATGATTAATTTCATAAATATTAAAATTTTATATGACATGAATCTTAAAGTTATTAGAAGCATATGAAATGAACTAATAACATAGGAATGATAAATTTAATTTGTTGAAAACACATAAGAATATGTAATTATCTTCATAGTAGTAATTAAATAACAACCATGGACATCTTAGTAGTATCTATTCACTCCTCGTTCAATCTTTATAGTAATTTCTCACTACCATGACCATCTTAGTAATCATAGTTAACTTCCAATACAATATTATTGGTAAAGGTCTTTTATTTAACTACATTTAATCTCTATTATATACCAATATTACAAAACATGGTTCACCTCCCCTTGTATAACATTATTGTTTTACTAGGTTCACCTCATGTTCTATCTCATTATTACTAATACATGTCTACTCCTTCTTATAGCTCTATTATACTAAATCGAGTTCACTATGAGGTTTATCCCTATCATACTCATGATACATAGATCCTTACCTAATGTATTGGTGGGAGATACAGGTCCCACCTATCACATTATTAAATTATACACAAATATTCCCTAAGATCACTAACACTAATATCATAAACCATAAAATTAATGGTTATCAAAAAAAATTAACCATTATTCTGTATATGTTGATTCAAAAAATTTGTGAATTTATTTTTGGTATTGATACTAACATACTCCCACATTTATGTTATAAATTAATTTACATTTAAGTAAATTTTCATATATTAATATTGGTTGAAATATAAATTTTATAATTATTTTCATGTAACTGATCAATTGGAAATATTTTTTGATGTAATTAGGACATTTTTTATGATATTCTAGAATTATTGTTCATCCCCTTCATTATTAAGTGTAACATACAGTTCAAAAACCCAACATTTGAAACATTTTGTATGGATCATATACATTATTTTTTCTAGAATGTATGGATAAAAAAGACTTTGTTTTTAGGGAACCAAAATTTTTATGAAATAAATGTATGGTACATGAACAATACATTTTTGATCAAATATATGTTGGAAAACCTTTATTTTGAGTTTCTAAGTACAATTTATAAAAAGTGTTAAATAAAAGTTATCCACGGATATAATAATAACATCTGAAAATTGGTCATTATTTGTGTTATAATGTTTACCCCCATACATGGCCTCATTGTTGTGTATTATTCACAATAATTTTAACTTCCAACGTCCATCTAAAGGCATTAGAGAGATATCATATTTCCATGAAAAAATAAAAGATAATAATAGTTAAAAGATAAAAAATAAAATAAAATGTTTTCTAAATTTTAAAATATTTTTTATGTACCTCCCACCACATATTTAGGATCTTAAACATCAATTTTAATAACTGCATATGTATTTCATTGTCCCTTTAATGTCTTATCTAGTTAGTTCCCTTGATTCATATGAAATTTGTTCAAATAATTTCCCATTTCATTACTATTGAAGAAATAGGAATTATTTGGATATTTATATCTCTTACAGTCATAATCCTATTGAACCTACTATATGCACTTCTATTAAAATCTTATGTGCTTCATGAATTTTGAAGTACGTTTCTTTCAATAAATTCTACATAATGTAAATAGCTTCATTTTAGTTATATTTTTCGACACATTCACAATTTCTTTGTGTTATTTTGACCTATTCTAATATTTAATTCGCTTTGATATATAAGATCTATAAAATTCTATCTATAATTTGATGGTGTAAAAAAACTATTTCATCATATGATGTAATATTTTGAGAAATGGGTTCCATTTAAAAATTTGTATTTATCACCCTAAAGAAATGAACAATATTTTATTTTGTATTATGAATGTAATCAATAGCCTACATGAATAGTATTATAATGGAAGAATAATTATCCATAACAATATATTTTTCTTTTACCATATGATTAGATGTATTCGATTTTTTCAATTTTTTTCTCATGAGTGATATATTAATTGAAGAATGCTTTAATTAAAATATCTCTATTCCATGTGTTTTATTTATTATTCCTCCAATTATAGATATGAGTAAAACATTAAAATTAATCACAGTATATAAAATATAATACGTGAAAAATGTTTTTACTTTAAAAACATCATAATTACATAAATATATTTTCAAGGGACATAATATATTTTATAGCTTCTACATGGGTAGTAGTTTCACTAAATAATGGAGGATTTCATCCTGTGAAATGATCTAATATATGTGTATAATTCCCTTCAAAATAATTTGTTTCCATATGTTCATGGTTATTTTTCCAAACCTATCCCAACATCATAAATAATTCCCTGATCATCTGGGCTCCAACAAAAGTTTTTTTATCGATGTGGATATTCTATATTATACAAGTGTATTAATAACATCATTTCTGTAAATATGCATTTTTATGAAATGGAATTTAATGGATTACATTATATCATTATTAATATAAAATCATAATATATAAATCTAAATATAGAATATAATTTAACATGTATTGGTAATTTCTGCATTGTTACCTGTATAATCATAAAATTGGAGTCATTGGGAATAACTAAAAATCATAAAAATATTTTCAAATACTTTGTCATTATGTTTAAATTAAATTTTAATTAACCAATTCATATACCATAAGAGTTCCAATCCCATTGAACATTAAGGGAAAACATTTTAACCACTATGACTTTCAATGCATTATCATTAGATATTAAATGGATTATTTTTTAGATAAAGATATTAGACGACGTGTGATTCTGAGGCCCAGTGTTCCCAGATTAAATGTATGAAAATTATTAAAATATGTATTATCAGGAATAAAACGTTTTCCTAGAACAATTGAATAAATCCTAAAAAAATTATTGAATTAGAAATCTAATGTAACCATTGAATCCAAAATATTTTTCATACCTTTAGAGAGACCTAACAGTGGTCTGTGTGGGATAATTGTGAATCAAAATTAGTGGCACGAAGTTAAAAAGATAAATTAATTGAAATTTTTTTATTTTTTCTTCAGTGCAATGGCCTTCTCCCTCTATAAGTTTATTTCTAGGTAAATTATCTTAGGGTTGGCTGATGAACCATGGGAACCTTGACGCCATTGGGAGAGATTAATCTTGGAAAATGATAATAGATTTGGATCAGATCATGGATCATTACACTAATAGATTTGGGATATCTCATCAAGATAACTACATAACAGTTCTTCATCAATGATCTATCTAAACATCATTTTTTGAGTTTTTTTAATTTCATATTTTTATTCATTTAGATGACCATGGGTCTATTAAACTATAAATAATTGATTCATGACTCATTGATAAGTTTAATCGGAGATAAATTTTATTTTGTGGTTCATTGTTTATCCCTCTTCTTTCAAATTTCTACAATAATCTATCAAGGTCGAATGGAAAAAATATGAGTATTGTTATTCAATTTTATATATTGTGGATTTATCCAAAAATTTCTTCATGAAATCATCATTAGTTATCACTAGGATATTTTGTTGACATTTACCTAGTTTCGGGTCATTGTGCAACCATTATTTGGTTCAACAGATACAAACTCCGGGAACGAAATGCATAGGTTGATACTGATTGAGGATTAAATGGTTGCGATGGATATATAGGGGATGAGCGGTAATGGATATAGAGTTTCATACCATTACTGAGTGTCTCATATAATAAAAACATTATTCCCGAGTTTTACAGAGCATTTAGATACTAGATTATGGAGATTTACTTATGCAAAGGCTCGGTCGATGTAGATCCGGGATCTACAGAGTGATATCAGGCAGAAATTAAGGAGGAATAGTTGCATGAGGAAGAACGTAGAAGAATTATAGATTAGTGAAATTCTAATAAAAATGTAATGTAACTCGTTACTACACACCCTGTGGGGCCCCTTCAACATCAGCTAGTGTTTCAAGAAAGACATGATGATCAGATGGTATATGACCCCTATCACTGGGTGTGTGACCCTCCACAAAAAAGTCTTTCCAAACCCATTATAGTACATGAAATTACATGTAAATAGTTTGGAGTACACATGTATGAAGATACCTTGTACTCCCTCACAAAAAATTCTTGCCAAACCCATACTGGTACACGGACACAGCATCAGTAGAAAAATATACAAAGAAGACCCATGCATGAAACAATGTATCTCTACATGTCATTTACTCATCATACTATTTATTTATTTTGATAAAACATGTTGTGTGAGGTCCTTCCACATATGTGATACATGGGATAGCTGAACTGGCCATGTTCCCCCTTAGACACATTGTGTATTCCCATCTAGACTACCTGAGGCTCTTCGTTTTCCATGATTAGACAGGACTAGGATTAGGGTGTTCCCATGGTATTTTCCACAAGGATACTGTGTGGAATTACATCCACATCACTGGATTTTAATCCCCTCTAGTGGTTGATCCTCAAATATAGATGTGGTTTCCATCTATGAGATTAGAGTGAGAACCTTTATCATTAATAGTGGAGTTTTTAGAATTGGTGTACCCTCCCTATGAATGGCCTTGATCCATTATCTAGTAGGACACATTACTATGGTTTGAGAAATAGCAATCTTGTGATCCCCTGCAAATTGGATTGATCCATAATGGGTTTATGATGTCACCCTACAGTTCTAGGTGTGACCCCATATATGTGTATCAAGGTTTATCCACATTGGGTTCATGGTGTCTATGCACGGTTCTAGTATTGACCCTCAATCTGTGTATCACAGTCTTCTTTCACCATTTTGTTGTCTTTGTGAGAATCCCATATAATATAGATCACTTTTTGAGTGTCTCCAATGATATAAAATCATGTAGAATTGGATCTCCCTGAAGGAGTGTTTCTTTGAAAAAAATTATTTTGATAGATGTTGGTTATGACGTTCCAAAGGCATGGTTTCTTTACTAAGTATATCTATAAGTTTTTACTATTGTATTTTTGATTCATTAGTACATCTTTTACTAATATGGATATATTTGGTTCTTTATATAATGTATTTTTTTGAATTTCTTATAGAGTATTATTATACTCACCCCTGCGCGACAATGCCCACACATTTCAGGTCTTTTGTAGAAGATGGGCCTCCATGACGATGTCCATGGAGGATAGGGAGCGGGTAGAGTGTATTTAGATATTGAGAGAATAAGGTGATTATAAATAGTGTAGTTTTGGCATAGTCCTCGCCCTTTGAGATGTTTGGACTCTTTAGAGTTTTATTTTGGCATGTTTTAGGCTTCTTATTTATTTATAATACATTCACTATCACATTATGGTTGTGGGATCATAGATTTACGTATTCATTATTTAATTTTTTAGATTTCATTACTGTGTAGAATGGTGACATATGCTTGTTAAGAGTTAAATTTGGATAATTCCTCTCATTTATAGAAATTCTTACTCGGTTATCATCACCATCCCCAAGGCTATCAGATGCAGGAATGTGGTAGTACAGGCACGGGACCCTTAGGGAAGGGTTGTGATGGAGTTGTATCACAAGCAGGTTAGTTCTACTTTAGAACATAGAGTCTATGTGAATGGTTTGTGAAACCATTGTTAAGTGTTTCACACGACCAGAACTACCAACAGAGGATAAACGTAGGATGAGTGTGCTGCATAAATTTTAGAGGTAGTAAAGTCCCAGAATTTTAAGTCAGATAGACCCCCATATTGATGAGGATTTTATAGATGTAGTCACCCATGTTTTATGCCTCTTGAAGATGCCATCTGATCAAAGAGAATTTCTTTCCATGTTTCTTCTTCCCGGATTTGAATGTCCATAGTGAAGCTTGGTGACACAGTATCCTGATGAGATAGATCTCTCATAAACATACATTGAGTGTATCTTTATAGTAGAGTAATATTCATCCACGTTGTTATTGGTACATAAACACGAGCTTCTGTATCTGTGGAAGGGAAATAAAACTATGATAGAGTATTCAGAAACATTTAATGAACCATCATTCTATGCATTAAAAATGGTACATGAACAATTCTTCAGGGATTATCCCTTTAAATCAATGCTTAGCTAATACATCATGTCATTAGTTGTATCCTTCATAATTTCTACGTATGTTGGGGTAGGGGACCGAGACCTATTTTTAGAATGTTTTCTTGAATAGTGGACACCATCCATGGGAGATAGCTATGGGAACCTAGTAGTTGAGACATCAATCTCTGATAGGAGATGAAAATAACTTGCATCTATGTGGTACAATCACTTATATAAGAGATCCCATGTCTCACGGTTAGCATTGTAGGTCTCTCATAGTGGATGGAATCATCCAAGGGGTAGGCAAGGTTTCACTTTTGATAATCAAAGACATTTGGTAGAAGATTTCTTGAAAGTTCATACAGATGATCGAGATATGGTGGGGGAATCACCTATATATAGATATAAAGAAGAACATGGTGGAACATAAGGTGGAGGATGTTGTAGAGGGTCGGCATGGAAGCTGGAGTTGGTTGTAGGATCGACCTATTACCACCACCACCAACATGGTCCACACTAGGCTCTTGGAGATAGTGGAGAAGTATAAGGCTATATGTAGGGTAATGACGCTTATGACCCCAATTCTAAAGGGATGATACAATGTACGATTGGTGTATTTTCTACAATAGTTGTAGTATTTGTAAAAACATAATCATATAATTATTTAGTTTCCATGAATATTGATTGATATATGGAGATTCAGGTTAAACCATTAAATCAACCCATATGAATAGAGACTCCAATTAGAGGAGACTATAGGACCACACTCTACTCTTGATAGTGTGACCTATCACTTGGTCATTAGATTTTCGGCTGGGATTCATTAGTAGTGGTGTCGAGTCATTAGGACATAATTCTTGGTATAGACTAGTTATCCAATATTCAAGCTTAGGTTGGTTATTTTGGGAGAACAATATGGTGCGTCCATAGTGATGGGACCTATTTTACCTTTTTTAGTGAAATGTAAATCATGTAATCATCAGACAGACTCAAGTATATGATGGTGCAGCTGGTTACCCATCAGGTGGCCAGAATGACCCTCAATGCAGTAGGTTCTATGACTTATTAGCCTTCTATAGTGGAGGACGATTATAAGGATATACTTAATGAAGATGTTCCAATTTTACCTCCCCACTTAAATATATAGTTTTTCATCTATCTTAGTATTGATATGGAACTGATATCTTCACCTATATATCAGAAGTATCATGCAGAGCTTTGGGTTTTGAGGGAACAATTTTAGGACATCAATAATAAAGGCTTTCTAAGACCTAGTGTTTCACCCAAGGCATCCCAATGTTCGTTTCCAAGAAGGCATACAAAATCATGAGTTTATGTGTGGATTTAGAATTTCTTAACTTGGTGAATGGTAAGAACATGTATCATCTACTAGTGATTGATGGCCTCTTAGAACATGTTGAAGGGGTACGATGGTTCTCAAATATTGACCTCATACTAGGATATCACTAGATATAAGTACAGGATGGGAATATACAAATAAAACCATTATGTGTTGTTACAGTCACTATGAGTACATGATGAACCCTTTTTTACAGATAAACATTGAAATTGTTTTCAAGGGTATCATGGCCCATATATTTTAACCTGTCACAGATCAGTTCTTTGTTGTCATCATCAATGACATCCTAGTGTATTCAGTGATAGTGGGGGATCACACAAGACACATAAGGATAATCATATACACACTCCAATATCTCCAAAATTATGGTAAGATTTTGAATTTCCAGTTCTAGATATGACTGGTCCATTTTCTAGGACACACTATCTTAGAGGTTGTAGTTGTAGTGGGTCCAGTGAAGGGTGAGGTTGTTCTTTCTTGGAATACACCCAAGAGTGTTACTGAGATGTATAGTTTATACCCTAATATTTATATATTGAATTCACCCATGAAAAAGTTAATATTAAAGAGAAATACATTCATGTGGCTGGAAAAAGTGCAGGATGTTCTTTCATGAGTTAAGGTAGAGGATGATGATCACTGCAATCATCAAGTTTCCAGAGGTAGGTGTTGAGTAATTGGTATTCTATGATGCATCTAGAACAGGGATTGGTTGTGTCCTTATGCATAAGAATATGATGCTTGCCTATGGTTTTCTCCAATTGAGACCACTTGAGAATAATTACATGAACCATGATCTTGAGTAAGTAGTGGAAGTCCTTACATTGAATATATTGGGGCACTACCTATGGGATGCATTGTTTTTTTCCCAATCTAACCACAAGGGACTCTTGTATATATTTTATTAGAAGTCTCTGACTGTGAGATATAGATGATGGCTTGAGTTTCTCAATGACTATGACATCGACATTTTTTTAATTTCATAGGAATTGGAATGTGGTAGTAGATGCTCTCTGCAAGAAATCTAGTTTAATGTTTCAGATTAAGGTATTAGATTCGTTGGCAACATTGAATTTATGTATTGTGGATGGCGATGGAAATAACACCTCTTGTAGATGGATCTCACCCATGTACTATGTGAACATGTTATGGAGGCACATCATGGTGATACCAGCTATCATGCCCTATGTTCTTGGATTTCCACATGACTTTCTCTTGATTGATATTTAAAAGGTGGGAAGCACATAATAATATTTAGAGGAGGGATGGTGGAACCAATCATATTACTTCAGGATATTATAGAGGAGATTCATACTTCATCTTTCTCAATATACATATGTGTGGAAAGGATGATTGAGGACCTCTGAAGTCAGCTTTAGTGGCCAAGTATGGAGAAAGGAGTTACGATGCTTGTTTCTCGATGTCTTACATGTCATCGTGTGATGTATGGGAACGATTTTATAGCAGGTTTATCTTAACCCCATGAGGATCCAAAATGGAAGTGTGGTTTAATATCTATGTACTTTATGACGTTCTTACTGAGTACGCCTATGAGACATGATTCCTTCCAGATGATTGTTGATAGAATCTCCATGTTGGTGCACTTCCTATCTATATGAGAGTAGATTATAGTAGATGGATCCTGATGCCTCTATATTCAGGTGATAATTTGAATCTATGGTCTTCAATAAACTATTTTTTTTATCATAATTCTCACATTATATCCTGGTTATTGTGATATTTAGAGTAGGTTTTTGGGATCCTATTGCACTTGAGAAAATGTTTCCCCCAAAGACATCCAACTATACTAAGAGGACCATTTTGGTATTGGAGGACATGCTATGAGTATGCATTTATGAATTGGACCACAGTTGGGAATATCACCTACAACTGGTGTAGTTTTCTTAGAAAAACATATACAATTACACCATTGGTATGGAACTATTTGAGTATTTTTATTGGTGACCCTGCAGATAACAAATTTGATAGTATATCCTAGGCGAGTGAGAACTCATGGGGTCAAAGTTATTGTGAGCCCCATCAGAGATGGTTTAGATCATTTAGGAGTATATTTAGACTACACAAAACCATATGTTCCTGGGTGAATGAGGCATGTTGTGTTCGATGATGGAGGCCATGTGTTCCTTCTAGTTTGACCTTGACAGAGATTATAAATATTTCGCTGGCGTGGTATGTGATCTCTTTGGTTCATCAAAAAATTCTTGATATTATGTAGAGTTGGATAGGTGGTGTACTTCTTGAATCTACCTCCATAGTTAGACATGGTGCACAATATCTACTACCTATTATTGTTGAGTAGGTACGTGCGTGACCCATCCCACATCATTGACTAGGGAGAGATGGGCCTCAATGATGGAAGGAATTTTGCTGAATACCATGTTCATATTATAAATCGACAGTATATGATCCTTTATGGGACACATATACATTTTCTAATTGTTTAATGACAATATGGGAATATATAGGAGATTGCATGGGAACAGGTGGATCAGATTAATGCTATGTACCATCATATTTTTTTAGTATCCTTTGTTTTGGATTTTCAAGGATGTAAATCCCAAAGGTGGGGATAATGAATCATCATGGAACTTTCACCTATTATTTTTGAGATATTATGTAGATTATTTCTACACCTGGAGCCGAGATCATGTGCAATTCATAATCATAGTGTTTACAGATTAAATGTTTTAAAAATATAAAAATATTTAATACTATGCACACACTATTTATCAAAAAGTATGGAATAAATCCTAATTGAATATCCATATAAAAAATATAATGGAATTTTTGAATCCAAAATAGTGAACTTTTTTTATAAACATACTAACATTGGTCAGTTTGGGTATTTTGTGAAAATGTTTTTTGGGGCGTGAAATAAATAAAATAATTTAATTGAATGATTTATTTTATTTTCATTAGCACAATGAAATTCTCCCAATCAATGTTTACAACTATGGAAATTTTCCTAGGGGTAAACACTAATCCATGGAGGACTGGACACCATTGGGGGAGTGTGTTCATGGTTGATGATAATGGATCCAGATCAGATTGTTGATCATCACTCGAATCGACTTGGGAGATCTCATCAACAACTAAAACAAAACCATTATTTCTCAATTATTGTTCAAAACATTATATATGGTGTTTTGTTATGTTAATTTCATCATTTTATCAATATCATTTGAATTTGGGTCATTTCAACAAAATAGAATTGATTTGTGCATTTTCAGTAGATATAAACGGATAAAATTGTTAAATTTTGGTTCATTAACTATCCCACTTTTTTTATCTTTTCTATGATAATAGATCATGTCCAAATGAACAATTTTCTAGGTTTGTTCCTCACATATATGTTTTATGGATTTCTGCTCAATTTTTTGTGATCATCATAGGTAATCTCTAGGCCAACCTTTCTTCATATACCGGATTCCAGATCGTTCAACAAAAATTATTCGATGGAATGGATCCAAACCACAGTTACAGAATATAAAGATTACTACAGATTGAGGATTCAATGGTGTAGATGGCGAGATCATGGATTAAATTCAATGGATCTAGGTTTCTGTATAATTATGGGGTATGTTAATGATATAACTATTAAAGTTGTTTTTAGGGCGTTTTGAGGACGGATTCTAGTGAGTTACTAGCGTTGAGGCATGGTGGACATATATCATGGATCTACTGAGTGATTTAAGGAAGAAATAAAGGTTAAATAAGTGTGTGAGAAATAATTGAAAAGAACTATGGATCTAGAAGAACCCAATAAAAAATACATGTTACTCGTACTACATGGTGTGTGGGTACCATTAGTTATGTCTTGGGATTCAATAAATAGATGATGATCAATCGATATGTAACCCTAGTCAATCTATGTATACCCCTCATCGGATGAATGGGTATGTGATTCCGAAGAACATAGACATGAGTTGGAATACATGGTAATGGACACACCATGTAAACTCGCATTGACATGTCATGGCATACATGGACCGGAACACATACATTCCATTGGTACACCAACATGTCCATGAAACACGGTTAGGAATCCATGTGTCTTTACATTCCTTGTATCCATCCTACATTCCATTTATTTTGATACTACATTATGTGTGTGTTTCTACCCCCTGGGTATGTCTTTTGATAGAAAAAAACATTGTGTGCCCCTTAGAACATGTCGTGGAACCCCATCAAGAGTGCTTAAGGCTATTCATTTGTCTAGTTTGGACTATTATAGGTTGAGTTAATTCCTTCAGTCCTTTCCTTGAGGGTACAATGAGAAATTTCATCTCAGTCACTATATGGTAATCCCCTCTATAGCCTAATATTCAGAAAGATTAGTGGTGTCCCTCCGTGAGACAGTACTACAATACTATATCATACCTTATATTGTTATTGGATTAGCTGTATCCTACTAAGTAGGGTATAGATCCAATATCTTGAATGTTAAATAATTTGGGTTTAAGAAATTGTATTCATTTAAGCCCTAACATATTGGGTTGATCCAAATTGGGTTTGTGGTGTCCTATAGTGGATATGGGTGTGACCCCCTATTTGTTTATCATGCTTGGTCCAGATTGGGTTTGTGGTGTCCCCCAACGATTCTGGGTTTGAACCCATCTCATTTCATAATTTTATTATTTTATCAAATCATTATACTTGGGAAGATCCAAAATAATATACACCTCTTATTCAAGTGTCTCCAATGATAGCATGGCTCATGGATTGGGATCTCCTAGAATAAGCATTGATTTTAATACGTTCATTTTGTTGGTCATTAGTTATGACTGGCTGATGGTGTGGGGTCTTTCCAGAGTATAATATGAATTTTTTATACTTATATCTATGATAAATATTTGCATATTTTATTGAGATTAATATATATTATTTTATGTATAGTGTTTTTGTGTTGTCCTACTGTGTATTTTTTACTCACCCATATGTGGGATTTTCCAGCACATTTTGTGTATTCTGCAGATGAAATCTATTTTATGATGTGTCCTAGGAGTACAATTTGTGGGTGGAGATTTGATGGATCATTAAAGACTGAGGTGTTTATTGTGATCTTACATTTGACTTTGTGCACACCATTCGAGCAGAATGGACTATTTACTATTTTTTTGGGTTTGTTTTTTCCATTTTTCTATTTAAAATACATTCACTATCATTTACTGGTTATGGGATCATAGATGTAAGCCTGAATTATAATAGTTGTTTAAATTTTAGAATTTTGAATCATTGATATGTGTGTGTGTGTACAGAAAATTTAGGCTAATTATTCTCATTTATGTGAAATGCCTACTCAGTGCTAGTCAATGGCTCCTGGCCTGTATGAGGCGGGATTCCAGTAGTCACAACACATGCCCCTCTGGTACTAGTCGTGAAACACTGACAATACACCAAAATTATTGTCATGATAAAAATTACCAACACTTTTTTGGGTAATTACCCAACAAGGCATTTGTTCAAGAATAATTTCCACATATAATATTCACACATGGACATTTTTCATGGAAACCATCATTATATCTACCTTAAAAATAGTTTAATATATTATCATATATAGATATATATAAATATTATTCTAATTAGTGTCACTCATAGGGTTATGCTTCCAATTATATGTTTTTCATAAATCAGGTTGTCATGGTTTCTAAGAAATATCCTCTCATATTAATTATAACACCCTAAAATCCATTAACCCAGAGATGGTGGTAACATATTTATATTAAAATATACAAAATGGATACATTCTAGAAGTTTTGATCTGTTTATTAATATTTAAGATCCAGATACATACATGATACCAATTTTATATTGGGAATACATTATAAAACATAACAAATGAGAATATTCTACATCTATAAACACATTAAATGAATCTTTTTAATAAACTAGGGAATGGTAAAATATTAAAATATCCTCAAATTCTCAAGAATGTTTTGTTAAATGGAATCTGTCAGGAGTAAATATGGAATTCATAATATGAAAATGTAAATTAATGAAAAAATGAAATTATATCAACAAAATTAGAATTAAATTCATCCAAAAGATTTATTAATGACATAATCTCATGGATAATATTAAAAATATATTAATGAATAAACTGAATTATATGATATTTCATGATCTCATAATTCATTATATTTAAATCATTAAAGCCTTGTTCTGAGATTGTTAATTCGATGGGTTGGTATACAATACAGTCTAACAATTATACCCACTGATTTTTCTCTAGAGACATTTTGAGGTGTTGTGGGGCCATAAAATTTCAGGCGCCACCTATTAGTACATTTTCAATATATTCCTCATATATTTAATGATAAATTGAATTCCTGAATGACATTCTTTATCAATAAAAATTTGAATTTGGTAAAGAATAATGATTTTTCATTATTTTCCCGTTTATAACTGAATTATTATCCTCAAAACACTATAGGTAAAATGGTATACAGTGTAAGAAAATTTTATATACATGATATAAATAATAAAAAAAATTTAGATATATAATTTCCAATAATCATAATAATTCGAATGTTTAAAGTAAAATTTAATGTCAAAAAAATAATAAGAGATATAATATAACCATTATATTCTAAAAAAGATTTTTTCATAATAATTCGTTTTCATAGAATAAATTATAATGGAATAAAAAATAAAAAATATTTTTTTAAGGGAAATGTTTTTTTAAATCAATAAAATTAATAGTTTTCTAAATTTCATAAAATGGTATAGAAAAAATAAAATTTTGAGAATGCTAAATAAGTTAAGAATATTTTTTTGAAATTTTTAAAAAAAATGGAAACAAATCATTTGGAGAGTACAATATTTAATTTTTAAAAAAACATAAAAAAAGTAAAGGATAAAATATACCTTCTTTGATAATAAAGGCATTTTTATTTTAAATTTTAAAATATGGAAATGGTAGAAAATATATTTTACATCAATAGAAATAATATCATTTTTCCTTTTAAACATGTCATTTATTAAAATTATATTCGAAATAGAGGAAATGTGGGAATAAAATATAGAAAATTCTCAAATATATTTTGGATAATAATATATATAGTTTTTATAATGTATGGATTATAAGATTTATATAACTAAAATTCAGAAAAAACTAAAAACAAGATATTGTAAAATATATAATTACCTCATTCATATCATTTTACTTATAACTCCTTAAAATAATAAACATGAATAGAATCATTAATCACGGGAATAAGTTGTTTTTTTGGAAGATATATCAAAGGGGTAGTACATAAACCATGTAAACATAAATATAAGCACAATATCTAATATGTCTCAATGGAATGGAAATTTAGACAATATCCAATACCTCAGTATTTTCATTAGTTGAATGCGATTTAACCTCATATATAATTTATTTAAACATTTTAATAATTTATAAAAGAACTATATTCAAATTTATAATGTCATATATGATCCTATTATAATATCATATGACTTATTCATCAAAAATATTTCATTATTACCATTATTTTGGGAATTAAATGCTTTATTTTTTTCATCGTGTTTTCTCAAGAATGTTCTGTTAATTTTAAATAGGATAATGTTCCATCATATAAATAATTATATTATTGTTATAAATATAATATTTATTCATTATATATATTTCTAAAATCTTTCTTGAAATCATTGGCATGGCAAATGAATCACTTTACTTTGTAGAGACGATAATCCGTACGTACACACGAGTACTGCTATCATTATATTTATTTGTAAATTGTTTGTAATTTGATGATATAATTATTTTCTACAATAAATATTTTTATAGGTATCATATTTATTCATGATTTACATTATTTAGAATATCCATGTTATTCGGGGATGGGAAACAAACTACATCAGTTCACAAGATAGTAGTTTTCCATACAAATGAGTGATGGTTTTATATCCAATATGATAGAGAATGAGATAGAAAAATATTAGTTCATATAAATAATAAAATTTAATTATGTTTAAGTTATTAGTGTTTTAAAATTTTAATTGTAATGATATAATAATAGGTCTTAAAATATGTTGTAAAAAATAAACACCTCGCTGAAGATGATTACACTCTGATTGAAAAACATTTGTCGGATCTCATACTAACAACAATAGGGTTTGTATCAAGGGAAACCCACAACATCTAGAATATTTTTATGAATATTTTGGAGAAATTGGAATATTTATTGGTCATGATAAATGGATTGATAGGGGTGAATATGTGATAAGAAAAGATTCCATTTTAAAATTAAGGTAAGTGGCACACTTGTTATTTTTCAAAATTTTACAATAATGATAACACACATTCATAAAAACATTTTCCCATATGTAGATAATATTATATTTTGATAAGTCTAAGTATGAAATAAAACCATCCAATTTGATTTTATAATTTTTTTATTTCATTTTATCCCTTCTCAATTTAGGTTAACCCCTTATAAACTCATTTTATCCTAAAACATGGTAATTAATTTTTCACTCATTGTACTAATACTTATGAATTGATTATAAGTTAATTATATTAAAAAATATTAATTTTCATGATTCCTATAATAAAATAAATTTTATAAAATTCAATTCAAATAATGTTTTTAATTTAATTTAAAAATAAACTCTCAAAACGTGTTGAAAAATAGTCTTTTAATAAATGTGTTTTTAAGTATAAGATGTTATTAAATTTAATATGTCACTAAAAAAATAATTATATATAATTAAATTAATTTAGGTAGATATTTTATCTATAAATTTTATTTACATCGTTCATAAATAAATATTATTTTAAATAATTAGAATAAAACCCCTTCTTATTTTTTTAAAACAATATTCTAAAAAATACCCTTTTTATGTCCAAATGATGTTATCCTTTACTATATCATACATATTGTCTATAAATACTTAATTATTTATATTATAATGAATTAATATAAATTACATGATGTATACTAAGATACTGAATTTTCAATTATTCTTTCAATCTTATTTATACAGGGAAATGTGTGAATTTATTTTTAGGAATATTTTTTCCTATTAAGTTCACAATTGATATTTATCGTATAAAATAATTTGATCCATGAAATATTTTTCAATATAATTAAATTAAATATAAGTGGAAAACATATTCAACACCTCCATATCAATAATAACATTTTTCTTAATTAACATCATCTTGGTCCATCCTCTACTTCTTCGTAAGCATCCACTTTCAAACATACATAGTTCTCATAATTTGATTTCTTTTAGTTCTAGAACATATCATTAAAAATTAAACCTTCCTGATGATATCATTCCATTTTTTAGAATACATTTTTCATAAAAAACTTGAAACATATATTCATAAACCCTTTCCAAATATCAATGTAAAAAAATAGATATCAATAGGGTTCAATCCTCCTCATGATTATCCAAACATCATATTCATTTATAAATGTGGGGAATAATTTAGTCTATATGTTTAGGTAACAAAATAGAAAAACAATCAAGTTTTACAGGATCTCATTTGAGAAAAATCTACCCATGTAGTGGTTTTGAAACAATGTATATTATAAATAATTAAATATCCTCAGAAAATAATTTAAAAATTACATCAATGATTCTACAAAAAAAGTGTGCTTGTAAATTTATTTTTATATCATTTCATCAATATAATAATCAATATACTATACATGATATAAATATTTTGATAATACTATTGATATATTAATCACTAGATGATATGTTTTATAAAAAATTCAAGTGAGTATTACAAAAACACATGACTCTACCATCCACTTTTAATGACTCCCTTAGAGAGGACAATATAAAAATCATCCTCATGTGTAACATCCATGAATAGTGAAAAAATAAAATTCATTCATCTATGAATCGACCACCTTATATATATCAAGGATAAACTCATCAATATTTTAATCTCAATAAAATATAGAAAATATATAACGATTAAAAGTAGAGGATAAATAATTTTTACCATATTTTCATTCTCAACAAATATTACCAATCAAAATTTATAGCTTTTCATTCTATATATATAAATCATCGTTAATTTTTATTTATCAGCCATCATATTTCATAATCATTTATAAACCATTAATATACCTAATTTATTGATTATTTATATTTATATTAAATATACACATGCTCATAATATATCATGTTCATCATAGATGTTATAATAATTTATTAACATAGAGTTGAACCCAATTATTTTTAATTATAGCATTTAATCACTCTATATAGGTTGTTATTATGAACGACTCTTGAAAATAATTATTATATTTTCTTTTAAAATTTTCATGATTCATGACCCTACCATTATTACAAAATATTATTTAAATTTGATTAAAGAACTCGAACATGACTTGTTGGCCCCAAAATATTCTCCATTGCGATATATATGGGAAAAATGATAAATTAACTATTCAGTTATTGTATATATATATATTTATATAATATAATCAATTTTTATTTAATTTAAACCAAAATATAAATAGGTAACCTTATTGGGCCTTAGCATATTCCATGTGTCAAATTAAAATATATAATATTGAATCTGAATTATATTTCTAAATTTCATTATTTATTCGTAAAAATTGATTATTATTTATTAATCATATGGAATGTACAATAAATAAATAATATTGAGGTATAATATTTATAATACTATAAATTTATGAATATTTAATATATATACGTTATGGGGGGAGGTCATGTCATGAGGCACATTCTTAGTATACTTTATTTTTACTATTTTATTCAAATTCGTTATCAACATACATACCCCAATATAAATATTAAGATTCCAATAAAATAATTCATGTATATTACATCCTTCCATCTCAAACAAATATACAAATTTTTTTATAAAAAAAAATATTTTTTACATTAGCTATATAATATAATATAAATTTAATTTTTAAGGTGAATGCAATTGGTCAATTATTTATTAGTTGTTTTATCAAATTAAATTAATGGGGTCAGGGAAATATGAAATATAATTGGGGCATAATTGTATAACATATCACCACTCATCAATACACCATAACCATCAATTGATCATCTTTGTTAATGATAAATAAAAATAATTATGATCTAAAATATGAAATTGAATACATCATGATTATCACCACTTCAACCAAGGATCAAACTACCCCTATGAAGGACACTACTTTCCTCAATTCTTTTTTTCAATAAGATCGTACACCTAACAAGATAAATAAATTTACCATCATAATTAAATTAAAATATTATTATTTATGGAAGAAATTTTAAATGTTAAGTGTCCTCATGGTTAGGAAAATATTTGTACTCATTACCACATCACTCATACATATCGTCCTCACTCACTCTTTAGACACTAAATTATATGGTATTTTCCAATGATTGTGGTAAAATAAGAATAAAATACTTGATCATAATATTATAGAGTCTATTAAAAAATATGGTTCAAAATGGCCATTTCCATAAATTTTAAATATTTATTAGATATTTGATAAATTTATACGGGGATGAAAATGAACATAATTATTTTTGTTGTATATTACATGAATATGATTCTATTTTCACTCTTTTCACTCATAATGTGAGAGTATATAAACCACTATAATGTTACATTAATTTTAAATCTTAGTTAGATACCATTACAATTTAATTACTTAAACCCTTAGTGGTAGCTCAATTTTCCCATCTGTATTAATAGGATGTTCTTTATTCCAATTTATCAATCCATTTTCATAACTATTCAGATTTATGAGAACCATTATTTTTTAGTGTGGGAATAACAAACCATGTTTTTTAAAACCAAGAAACTACCAAAAAACCTTATCATTTACACGACCAAGGAACAGCCTTGTTACCCTTTATAGGGGTGGTTTTGTCCCAACACTAAGGCCATAATTTTGAATCAAATAGTACAATACGAAACATAACTAACTCTAAGAAGAATGGAAAATTTGGCACCATATAACATTAATTTTAAAAATTAAGATATAAATATGAATTTATTATAGATCACGCTTGAAGAATTAATATATTGAATGATAAATTTCATCCAAAAACAATAATATCATAAGATATCAAAAATTGTATAATAAGGTTTGATGTATTGCAACAATCCTCATTTCTTGACAATGTAGAGCTCATATATCATGAATCACTTTTATGCTTTGAATTGGTTATATAATACTCAATCTATACTATTTATTCATGTTATTATACATAAAAATGTTACATTTTTGTAACGAAATCATCATATATTCTAGTAATTTTATTTCCCCTTTTCTAGTGCATAGTCTTTCATGTGAAACCAATGAACTAGTTCAATGTTGTTATATACATCACATTATTTTCCTGAATAATGATTCACATATTTTCCAAATTTAATTATCAAGAAAAACCGATTTAATCTTTTGGAAAATAAATTATTCATTTTTATAATAAAAAGTATAATTTTTAATAACATAATGAAATAAATTTGTAATTGGAGAGTTAATATAAAAACAAAAAAAAATTAAAAAATCATATTTTCTAAAAAAATTCATGTTTGAAATATAATTCTTTTTTTAATTTTAAAATATATAAATCTCATATGAGAGAAATCTATTACAATATAGAAATATCATAAGAAATAATTTATCATAAAATATGATTTTTATATGATAATAAATTTCATATGATGGAAAATTATGTATGATATTTTGATAGTGTAAGAAATAGGTTGTTCATATAAAATAAAAAATTTATAAGCTAGTAAATTTATAATATCTAAAATTACATAAGATTTTTATTCTCATATGACTATGATTTTTGTATAACATATTCCATTCTAAAGATAAAAAAGCAAAGTAAGATTTTTCAAACTTTATATAGCATAAGATATATACATCTAATAATGAGTACTCACATAATTGTGAATCCATGTATGATTATAGTATTTTTGATTCATATTAATATTAATGTATAGGTTAATTTTCATATAATTTTGATTCCTAAAATCCAAATAGGGATATGAGATCACATATGGAAAATTCCATTCTAGGAAAATTCCATGCATGGAAAATTCCCTGATTGAGTAATCAAGTATTGAATAAAATTCATTGGGATCGATATAAGTGTTCATGAAAGAATATATTTCTTCTTAGGGTAACAATAAAAAACATATTCTATGTAAATATCTTCATGTTAGATTATATTTCACATAATCAAAATCAAACATATATAAAAATCCATGTATAGATAAATATATGTACTTGTCATGAACAAGATTTTATTGATTTTGATTTTTATTAGAAATCATTTTAGAAGAATAATAACTAACATTAAAGGAAAATAAAAATAAATATAACAATAATAAAAATAGTATACAACAATAAAATATAGTTGTAATAAATATTGATTTTAACATTTGTATATTCTTTTACAATCATTTAATGATTAAATACATTTCATTACTCAAGTTAGAGGTATGAAAATGAGAATTTGGTAACTATAAACACATTTATAAATAAATTATAGTTAAACCACTTATTCTTCCACCATATTATAATAATTAAAAAACTATATATATTTTATAAATCGCTCTCTCTATTTGAAATTATAAAAAATGATAATGAAATAATAACTAAATAAAAATATTTTCACTCCCACTATGATGAATAATATAAAACCAATGGTGGGAAAATAAATTTGACTATTCATTGGATTGATAAAACATTTAAAATGTATTTTATGTACCGTAGTAACGTTTTTCATGAAAAATAGATTTTGACATTAAAACTAACCTAAATATATTTATTCAAAAAAATCAATTGAAGAATTAAATATTTAAATAAATGTACAGATATGGAATATAAAATAATTGAAACTCCCCTTAAAATTTCATTTTATCCCTTCCTTAAATATCAACATATTCAAAATAATAATAATATATATATATATTATCTCTTTTGTGTATATAATTTAAGAATACATATATAAAATATTTTAAAATCCTATTAAATATTATTAAAGTCTATGAATACCATGAATCCAATTATGATTTTTATAGGAACCATAAAAATAAAAATATTTTCTTCATAAAAAACTCAAAAAAATTCCAAAAAATTAATACGTCCAAACGGTCACTAAAAGTTTATGCTTATAGATCCCATTGTACAAATATATTCCCAATATATTTCCCCATTTTATACATCATCACCAATAAAATGATATCTTATATGAAAATTCTAATTTATAAGGTGTTATTAAAGATACATAAAAAATAAAAAACATTTGAATTACAAAATAAAATATTTCAACTTTCAATATAAACATCAAAATCATTCAATTCTGGTTAATATATGAAAATTTTATATCATATATTTGTATGACCATATAATTAGAGTATTTTTTATATTAAGAAATAAATTATTAATTTATTTAACTCCAAGAGAATATGAATTTATCTAAAAAGTGACACATTCTAATTTTATATTTTATGTCTATTATATATATATATATATATATATATAATATAATATGAATATATTTTAAATTCAATATAATTTCTAATAGGATAGAATATATCGTCGTTTATATAACCGTTAACATTGTTTAGGATTCATTTAATAAATTTTTTGTAAACTTTTATGTGGTTGCTTTTATAACTAGAACAAATATATACACTAAAAAATGAATCACTTCTAGAATATGTTAAATTTAAAAAAAATAGATCCTCTTAAAAAATAATATCCCTTTATTCTTTGTATCTATAAATATTCAATTTAATATAAGTACTCATAGGGTTTTTTAGGCTTATAAAACTATCATTTCCAAATATTTTTACCAAACCTTTACCATAAAATGTTTTATAATAATAATTCGATAATTATTTTGATAAAATTATCATCCAATAATGTATTTTAATTTTCCCATAAAATAATGGGAAATTAACATAACATTAAATGTGAATAATTATTATATAATGTTATATTTGAAGAACAAACACTAACATAATAAACATTTATTTTATTAATAAAAATATATCTAGATTCATTCTTAGTAAATAATAAAATAATACACAATTCCATTAAAAATTATTTTTAAAATGAAATTTTGATAAGCATTCATACCATGATCTGGGAGATTTATCTATTCCATAAAGGGTTTTGGAATATATAAATACATTATTAGTGATATTTTTATGCTCAAAACAATAAGGTTGTCATGTAAATAGTTATTTAGTTATTAATCTTTATAAAAATTAACATTTCATATCCATTTGATGTAATGTCAATATGTGATTGGATTAAAAATATTTCAATATCTTTATGTCATCTAATCTAGAAACCAGTGAAAAGAACTCATCATAACCTATTACTTCTTGAAAATTTCCTGGAGTTACTATTATAGCCTCTCTCAATCAAAATATCTATAAATATCAAAAGTTTATTCATGAGTTAAAAATTAATCCGTACCAAGATCATCTCCATGGTTGATATTAATATAGAATAGGGGACGGGATCTTCTATTTGAGAAATTATAGATAGTATCAAAATGAAATCCTTTATAATATAGAAAACATAAAACTTTTTTTAACCCCATGTATTTTTGAGGAATTACCACATCATTGTTGATGATATTATTATAGTTTATGATATAAAAATATATGGAAAAATGAACAATATTAGAACCCTAAATGAATAAATTGTGTAGAGTCAATCCCATTTTCGATACATATAATAGGATGTTGAAAAATCGACTCAATTGAATCCTAAAAACCTCACCGGATACTACCCAAGAATGCAGTTACCTTATATATAGAAATAAAAAATCTAAAATTATAGATCCACAAACATATCAGATTAACCAACCTCTTCGAATAATATGAATACTTTAAACTTTATCAATATTATTTATAAGGGTATCACATGACACCTCACAAGCCATTTGGTACCCTCTATGTTTATTTATAAATAAAACATTTTTTATTATAACATTTGAGTCATTATGAAGTTAAACGAAATCCCAAGAAATATTTCTATAAATCTAAATTATATTTTATTCCATATAAAATAAGATGTCATTTTTAGATAAGGTTTCAAAAATATATTTAGCTAAAAAATAAATAATGAAGCCATTATGAACACAAAAGACCCATAATGAATATTCTGTTTGTACAAATTAATCAACATTTCTAAAAAATATAAATAAGATGATATTTTTTTTTATTTTTCTTCAAAAGTGGTATAATATTAAACTCATCTTGGGTATTTTTAATTTTAATTTAATTATCTCTAAAATTTACATATCTAGAATATTCTACAAGTTGATCTTAATTATCATAATTTACGTTTTATATAATTACATCGAAATTAACATATTGAGAATCTTCAACAACCATGTAAATATTATTATAAACCCTATTGTATTTACTAACATTTAAATAACCTTGGCATATTTTTTATTAGATTTTTCATTGATCAAAACATGGTAAATATTTGTGTTAATAATATAGAAAATGCAACTATATACTCTAAAATTATCAATTTTACATTTTCTTCTCTTCTAAATTTCATAGTCTGTCATATTAAATATTGGACCTAAAATTAGTCTATTTTACAATTATCATGTAGTATTCCCAATGTTGAACCAAAAATATCAATAAGTTTTAAACACATTTGAAATAGTTATATTCATTTCTTATAAATTTCTATATTTTCACTCAACAAATACGTTTTGTTCTAGTGTCCTTGTAATTTAAAAATTATGATAATATTAATTATCTTCAAATCATTTTTCAAATTCATTTTTCAAAAATTCATCACATCGAACAATTTTATATAATAGAATTATTTGTCTATTTTCATTTTGATGTTATTAAAAATAAGAAGAAATCATTTATGTTGATTTAGATTTATGAGCTAGAAAATAAACCAATTTTTTATATAATAAAATCATGAAAATAAAAAAAATAGATTTATTATCATTTGTAAAAGTTGGTATCGGTCCAAAAAATCGTAATAAATTATTTTTTCTGGTCTTATAATTTGAATTTCCTTGATAGATCAAAAACTTTCTTTATGATGGTTTTGTTTCATGTAATATTCAAAAATGTTGGTGTTTTCTATATTTTATTTACTAATATAAAAAAAATTTGGTAATTTTATATCTTGTACCATATCCTAAAACTAGAATGACCAATCCTTTTATTTCATAAAATTTCATTTGATTATATATCACATAAATTCATGAAATATCATTTTAGATCATTTGAAAAAATATAATATTTATAATCTTTATGTTTCGTATAAAACATTATATATTCATCATTAATAACTATAAAATTATCAATATGAAAATTTTTAGAAATTCCATCATGATATAATTATGAAATAAAAATCAATTTTTTACCTTCAAATTAATTACATTATAAATGATTATATATTAGGAAATAATAACCTTTCCAAAACAATTTATATTACCTTTTTTAGTTTTAACCGAAAATTTAATTTTCTACTTTACAACTATTCAATGATATAACGTATAATTCATCTCATATCATATGTTTGTAACACCCACAATATTTATACGAGGTATCCATATTGAGGCTTTCAAACACATTTCCTACAATGTTTGTTTTATGATATTTATGTTGACCATGATAATTTGGGTCCAATAAAGTTAAAATAACTTTTCTTAGAATATCAAATAGGTTTTAAAATTTTATTCAATTGAAAAATCAGGGATTATGATTATGAAATTATTTAATTTTTTTGTAAAATAGATTTTGGAAATCACACAAAAAACACAAATTTATGATGTAGTTTTTAATAAATGTAAAATAAATTTTTATACATAAACACATTTATGCTAATATATTAATGAAAATATTTCAAATTTTATGTAATTGATTATCATAACCATGGTAAGATGTTTTTTTTATTTTACACATACATGACACATTAAAATAACATTCCATTATAGGAGGAATTTTTAAATATCTATCTTTAAACATAAAACATCATTTTTGAGTTTTTTATTTTCATCATGAACACCATTACATTTTTTTTCTTCAGCATCATTATTTTTAGAATGATAATCCTAATGTCTACTATTTAGATTTTTAACTCTATCCAAATTATAATGGAATTTAGTAATATAGATGGATTTTGTATTCCTTACTATTCTATTTTCTTGAAAAGTGATATTTAATTATTAACCTAGTTCTATATACTTATTATTTAATACATTATAGATATATAAAATATTAAAAAAAACTATATCCTTTTAATTTTATCATTGAAATAATAAACTATAAAATTTTCTGTTATCAGAATCAGTAGATTCAAAATCAGAATCACTAGCATAATTGGGACAATCCATGATTCATATATTTTGTAATTCATTTTCATAAAAATGTTCTTTACTTCAATATGAGATCTTGGTATACCTTCATCAAGATTCCAGTTATCTCTTCTAATTATTTATATTTTTATTGATTTAATTTTAAAATAACATTATAATTTTATTTATAATGACTCATTTTATCATATACTAATATAATTTTATTTATGGATTTTTATTATAAATAACATTATCATTAATATGATTATATTTTTTATAATAACTTTTTTCATTACAAATGAAGTCCATATAAATTTGAGGAAAAACGAGAAGAAGTTTGATTCATTTTTAATGTTATACTATTTCATTTCTCCAAAAATTATCCTATGAAAAATAATTTGTTTTTGATCTTACAAAAGCTAAAACTACACCACAATCATATATAAAGATATGAAAATAAATAAAGACACATTTGTTTTACAAGTTTCACCCTCAATTTGGCCGATTACACCATTTCAATGTTGAATCACAATGAACCATGGATATCTATTATATATGGAAGTAAATAATATTGATCTGACACCAATCAAAAACCTTCTCTATCGGGATCATAAATTATTATCATTCAAACTAGTAACAATGTATACTTATACATATGGGGAAAGATGATATTAAATCATGAAATATTTCCAAGAACTATTTTCATAAATTCTATATGTGGTAGTACTCCATCTCATTCAACTCTATCGAATAAACCCAATTCTTGATGTGGTATGACTCCATCTACTGCATGTTAATTAGGTCAGCTGAAATCTATTTCACTATGTCTAATGAACATTTTACGTTACCTCTACCTTGTAAATTTGTGTCAAACATTTTATTTCATATCCCGATACTCATGGTAAATTGACACATGTTCTTATACTATATTATATTAGTAGAAACATCCTCTCACTGAGCCTACACAATTTTATTTAATTAAAAATTCTACAAACAATTATTGAGTCTATGGTTTTTAATTTTAATTTTCCTAATCTATAACACATTCACCTAATAAACATTTCATCCTAAAAATATTGGACTCAACAATCCTTTTATGAACTCCCTCACAAATCCAGTAAAAAAATTCTTCAAAACTAATTTAAATCTTAGTTATAATTTTTATCATGGAAATTAAATTGTAGAATCTTCAAAATTTTTGACTTTTTAATGTTTAAAAAGAATATTCAAGGATATAACAGGAGTATAAATCCATATGGAACTTTATTTGATGTAGAATAACAACACCCATGTCTAGTGCCATAATAATATATTCACCATATTGTAATTCTTCTTCCATGAAGTCATTTTTGGATCCACTGTCTTTGGAAACCTATACTCGTCGAACTCGTGATTTATCCATCTAATTATACTGACATTGTTTCCTCCATTAATGATTATCAAAAACATTTTTTGTTTGATATCCTTCATCAAATTAGCTCGACATGGTAAACTCATACACCATCCATATTGTTCCCTTAACATGTTTTCTATATCTATTCAACACATATAATTACATATATCTTGACCTTTCTGATGTGCGAGAACATACCTATCTTATTATCCTATATATAATTAATCTTCATTTAGATCTATGTCTTCTAAACTACGTTTGGTGTCTTGTTCTCCATACAATAATATTACTATTTTTCCATTTGGTTAACTTAAATGATATTCCATCAAAATAATACAATTAAAATATTTATCCAATGGCCTTTGAATATTTCTATCAAATGGAACTTATTTGATATATATCTCTCTATATTTGGACAACTATGTTTTATTATCTTGAACTCTAAGACATAGTCGGGAGACATTTTTAATGCCTCTCTCAAATAGAGATACATTATATAACACTTTCTTTTAAGGAAGTATTACTTAAATCTAGTAAAATATAGAAATTTCTTTTTTTTAGAGTTAAAAATTATCTCTATGATCATTTATTATCTAATGGACTCAATCTTGTATAATTTATATATCAGGAAACATCATTAATTAAGATATTTTAACATTTTACTTCATGTAATATCATCATTTTAAAATTTCATCTATTATGAAACTATCACTATCAAGAAACATCATAATCATAAACCATGAGAACCATTAACTAATCATAATTTTAGAAACATTTATGAAAAAAATAATTATAGTAATGTTTATGTAATGTTACTAAAACTTTCATCTATTAAAAATCAACTCACATTCAACTCAAACACAAAACTTATATTTAGAAAACATATTTTAAAAATTTATGAATTCATAAGAAAATAAATAAAATTGATATTCATAATCCCCCTTCTGAGTTTTTTGAAAAATAATAAGTCTTTTCCCAAATTTCATCAAACCACTTAATTTATGACATAATGTTTTGTGACAAATCATATGCTCATTAATAATTTTTTTTTGAATAATTTTACACCACAATGACTAGATATTTTGTTTCCATGATATTTATAAACTAACCCCAATCATCTTAACATCCATAATTCTAAATTCCCAAAAAAGTTCTTAACACCACATTTTTTGGTAACACGGTTTTAGATTCAAAAAATTTCATTTGTAAATTTATACATCTTCTCTCCCTTTGACAAAAAATAAAATTAAACATGAGGATATCCTTTTGTATATCCCTAACTATGTGTTTGAGGATGAACTTACAATTTCAACCTCAATTCCTCAATTCTTTAACATGGAATTTATTTTTTGAAATTATCTTCACTCTCGTAATTCATTGAAATATAATCACGAAATATTTCACCATAATAAACATTTAACATACATATATGATATCTAGTATTAATATTGATTGATATGTAATGTAGCAATACTTTTTCATAGATCTCAATGGTTTTATAAATATCACAAATAATCTTGACTGGTTTTTTAGAATTCACCATAATATCATCTAGGTGTACGTTATTCTACATAATGATTCTACATACATGGGTCGTAGAAACATATTTCCCATACACTATACTCCATAAAAGATAATTTTTCTATGATTTTATCTAGAACAACATTTTCATAATAGGAAAATTCCTCTAGATCATGACATAGAGTATTATTATCTCCATCTAAATATATGTCATCAAACCAAATAATGGTAAACTCATTCATCTTCTTTTAAATTTATCAATAGTTTATTGTTACTTAATCATATAAGAGGATTCTTTTATATGCCAACATGTGTTATTCCTTTAGATCGCTTTCGTATATTTAACAAAATTCTATTAAATAGAAAATATTTTTTTTGGGTGTTGCACAATAATGTAAACTCCCAATCACCTACCAATAGTTTTTTTATTAACATATTCTCCAGCATTATCTTTACACATCTTCATGCCAACAATAATGTATATAGAACCCTCCTTTCAATTCTTTATGAAATACCATTTTATTTTTTCCAATGAATACTTTTCTTGTGAGAGAAACTTGTATATTCTATTTTGTTAAACATGTTTTCCTAGAAAGAAATATGACTCCACAAGTATCAACATCTCAATGTTATTTTTCATTTATTTATCAAATTCTTTATAATATTTCTCCCTATCACCTGAATATGTTGTATCATCAACATAAACAGTAAAATATTATGTACATCGACTCAACTATTTTAGATGTATGTTTCTCTCGACTTATCCTTTTGAAAATTTAAAATTCTTAAAACAACAGTATATTAGTTTCATTAATTTAGACAACATGGTTTAATTATTATTAATTATAAAACCACTAGTATACTAAATGTGATCTCATTATTTAATTTGTCTACACAATAATATTGACTTTACAACTAAAAGACTGAATTTCTAATTCTTTTCATCATTTGATGAAAACATTATAATAGTCTCTATCTATATAATATGGGTAACTGTTTCATCTAAATAAACTCTTTCTACTGGGGATTAACCCTTTCAAACAACTCACCCTTTATTTCTATAAATTTATTCATATTCATTATGTTTATTTATAAACAAAAAATATTTCTTATAACATGTTTCCATTATATCATGGAAAAATACCCCATGTGTCTTTTTTCTCAATTTAATCCAAATATATATTCATCACATTTATCTATACATTATACTCATTTAATTCTAAAACATGTCATATTTCCACCATAGAAATAATTGAGGATTGATTTCAAAACCTTAATTTTCACCTATTTCTGAATGGTAATTTTTTTTCTGATAATATTATCTTATGGATCTAATGTTTTTTAATATTTTGGGATTTTTATTACCATATATTAGTTTTAAAATGTTAAAAACTATACTAATTAGAATAATCTTATTCATGATTATTCTAATAATCCTTTTCATTATCATTAAATTCTCGTGAATAAATAATTAAATATATCATTACAACATCTTAATCATCATCAACAAAAAAATTATGGAATAATGATTTTCAATAAATTTTTTATGAAAGGTATAAAAAAAAATTTAGTAACTTATTCCGATAATTATAAATAAATCTATCTGATGAATATCCAATGATAAAAACTTTTTCCATTTTTAAAAAACATTCCTAAATATATATTTATAGTAATAATTACTATTAAATTATTAATTATTATAAAGTATTTAACATTATTATTTTTCTTATAACGCATTCCATAGGTATTCACATTAATTTTGGTTGAAGAAAAATTCAGTTTTGAATATGTACAGTTGTAATTACATATTTTCTTAATTAATTTGGAATGTTTATACTCAATGATCATGATTATTAAAATTTAACTAAACATCTGTTTCCATTTCTACTGATCCATTTTATTGAGGATTATTAGGTGAGATTTATAAGGATTAAATTCCATGTATTTTATAGTACATGAAAGAGTTACTTTCTTGCTACTTAATATTTTCAATTATTAAATTAATTATATATACACATAGTTCCTTTTCATCATCCCTTATGAAAATTTTAAAATACTATACTCTGTATGATTCATTATACATAAACCTTTAATTGGACATATGAGTAAGATAATCAATGAAATTAATAATATATAAATCATATTTTTTTATTAATGTATCACTAGACAACAAAAATTAGAGTGTTTCTACTTAAGAGGTCAGGTGTATTGAATTTAATATTTATTAGTACTTATATTAATCATCCTTCCTATATGGTTTTATTAATAACATCATATATATTTTTTAGTTGCGTAAAATCGTTAACCAAAAATTACATTGAAATTTTTTCATATTTTTTTTGTAAAATATGAAATAGTATTTGGTGTCTTAGATATTTATTAATCCTTAGTAATTAAAAAAAAATAATTACTTTGATCTCCAATATAAAAAATATTTTCACTAGTTCATCCTCCATAAAAGAAAACTTTTCAACCTTTTAAACATTATATGACACATGAATATTTTTTAAGGTAACTTCATTAACATTATCATAGATTTAGATAAAACATATTTGGATTTTTTTATGATCATCAATAAATTGAACAACATTTTACTTTATCTCCATATATTCAATTATTGGTGATGAAATTCCTTATATTTTTAGGGAATAATCATTTTGAAAATTAACCAATAATCCCTCATCTTTTCTAATGCTTTTAAATTTTTTATCACATCTATTATGAAGGTGTCAGACACCACGATATAACAATGGTTTACTCAGTTTCCTATAATCCAATGTTTTTTAAAAATTAAAATCATTGTATTCCATTTTTTTGTAACCATATTAATTTTCTTATTTTTCTGTAAGTAATTTTTCTTATATGTTTTTGTTGGAGTTGGCTAACTAGAACCAACTTCTATGTGCTTTATAATGAACTATATTCATATATATTTAATATTAATAAACTAATTATCATTCCATGATGGTATTATGTGTAACATAGTATGTAATAATGTCTTAAGAGAACTTGTCGTGGTAAAAGGTCAAAGAAGTACCCCTCTATGACGAAAACCAAGATGTTCTGAGGAATTATTCTTAAATATATGTAATATATCGAGATGATATGATTTTTCGAACAAAAATTGTACAAGCTATGAGGGTTTGAAACTCATTGGACATTGATACACCTTGTAATGGTATACTCCCTGGGTAATATCATGTGTAGGATACTATAAGAATGATACCCACTAGTAGGAAATAAACATTTATATGCGTCATTATATGTTTCTATATATGGACATGTAAATTGATCCTTGGACATTAATTTTATTATTAACGAGTATTTTGAGTTTTTTACCTTGATTTATTGGTGAAAACCTTTAAAAATTATGTTCTCATAGAGGTACTATATGTTGGGTGTATCATAAGTAATATTGCATTAATGAATATTCAGAGAAAGGAATTTTTGACTTTTTTCTTTAAGAGATGATTATATCTCATTCACTTTGATGGAAATTTTATAGCTAGAATAAATACACGATCATAGTTTATTATAGACAAGTTAAAATTCTTGGAATTTAAAAAATGAGACATTGAACAGATAGTTTGATGGAACCAACATTAAACTTTCTTGATTTTAGCTTTAATGATAGAGGAACTATATTACATAGTATATGTTCATATGAGGTATGATGTCATTGAGACATTAACTTCTTACTCTATGTGTGTCTTGGTGTATTTATAGAATTTAACATTGGAAATTATCCTTCTTCTCAAAATTCCACATATAAAGAGGTCTAAAGGGAAACACACTAACTGTATTCGAAATCTTATTTTAATAATAAAATTTTCATTTCTATTTTACAATTTGAATAAATACTATTAAAATATATGTTTTCAAAATTATTAATGTTTTTTTAACTCATATAATCTATGAACAATTATTCGAGATAATATAATGTTATTGGAATATAAATAAAATATTTACATTCTATTTAGTGAATATAATATTTATTTTATTGGCAAATAATAAAATTATATTTATTTATTAAATAAATTTAATTATTAAAGTATTGATAATTATTATTGAGGAATGGGGAACCATGTTTAAAATATCCAGTGAGAAATAATAAATATTTATTATTATATGCTAAAAAATATTTAATTTCTTTCATAATTTAAGCACATATTGAGAAATTTTATTATTATTTTAATTTTTCATGCATGCGGATCAATAGAGATTAAAAAATAATAAATGGAAGTTGTGAACTTTTTTATTCTTAAGGAGAGTAGTATATAAATCAAATTATATTATTATTTTGAGAGATACTTCATTTGTTTTGGTTTTTCATAATATGTTTAGAGAATTCACTCTTTCCCAAGATAATTTCATTCTCCAAGAATTTTCTTTAGAATATAGTGTGATATTTTTCCACCACCCTCTGTGAAGTCAATAGATATCAAAGTGAACTCTTTGGAAGGTTTTCTCAATGAGATTAAAGGAATGTGATTCAAATGATAGGTTCTAATGTTCTAGAACTCGTTGATTCCTACAACAACATTTTGAGATTTATAAAAACACATGTAGATAACATATATAGGGTATATACTATTGATTACTATAATAAAATGATTGTTCAACAAGGATCTGTGGTCAGATCCATCAGAAAATAAAAAATTTCAACAAGGTAATACTTTATTTAATTAAATTGATTATAAATAATATGTGATGATAATGTATATGGTTCAACTATTCTATCACATTTCTATAATCATTAGATAAATTTGGTAGATCATGATGTTTTTTTATGTGTAAATCTCATATAGATCAATTATCATTAAAAAAGTATTGTAGGGTATAACCCATTACATGGTTCTATTGTGCCCATAACTTAATGTTGTATCGGGGAAGTCACATAATCAGTTCTAATTATTTAAATATCATAAACTAATTTTTTAATGTAAATTTAGTATTAAATTGTGTTTAAATCATTATTTGAAAATGATTTTTTGAGATATTCTTCTTCCTCCATCGTTTATCATATATCGAAACTATAAGATATATTTTATGAATGAAATAAAATTAAGGAACTCATCATGGGGTTCTTGGGATTTTGGAAGGATTAAATATTAGTACACAATGTGTAACTGACGTTATATTTTACGTACTTGTGCTCAGTGCCTCAAGAATTACTTCCACAAATAATTCAAAGAATTTTTTCTTGAAAATATATTCTGTATATAATTCTTAAAAAATGATTTTTTTTTTCAGGCCAGGGTGTCACACATTCAGTCAAAGTAGACACCATGTATCCCACATACATAGTGTGTGGTCAAATTGAGTTATAGATGTTTAGTGTATAACCATTCATGACCTACCTAACTGGTTACCATGTAAATTGGAGAACACAAAAAATGTAGCCTCTTAGAAACACAGTATACTCCAGTTTATTAGGCACAATTTACTAGACAAGCTCCAAGGTTGGTGCCTCAGATAGATAATGAGACACATACACGTTGTGTAACTCTCTTGTTTATGTCGTGTACTTATACCTGTTTTAGATAATTTTAAATTCAGTTATGATACAATTTAAATATAGTTGATATGATATTTCATGTGGTCCTTAATATGATACAATACCCATGTAATATATGTATGAATTTATATACCAAAAATATTGACATCCATGTATGCTTATTCATGTAAGATGGAATTCATGTATCGGTATACCATGCATGAGTCTATTTGATATACAATTACGAGTGAATTTCACATAATATTCATTCTAAAAACAATTGTATATACATGAAATCACAAAATAAAAATTACATATAATTGAAATTCAATTTATGAGTTATCATGTACAGATAAAATTTTTCAAGTATTGACATAATAGTTTACTTAGGGATATATTTCAAAAATAATTAATCATGTAAGAATATACTATATGAAAATATATTAATGTAATTATGTAGTTCAGGTGAGGAGGTAAAACATATCTTATGATTCCCTTTTGTATTTACATATAGATATATCTATATACAAATCATAACCTAACATATGTTGATATTATTGTTTCTCAGAAATTAGGTCAAAATAAGTATGAAAAACAAAATATTTGTAAGAAAATCAAGATAATTATAATAACTAATGAAAATAATAATATTTTATAGTATTAATAAATAGTTATTTCATGATTGTTCTATTATTCTACAAGAATTTTATGCTTGAAATACATTTCATTAAAAATGTAGTAGAGAATAAAAATAGATTATTTTTATTTTCAATAAAAAAAGTGGCTTGGAGCCACCCATAATAAACATACATGTTTGGGTTTTATATTAATTATATTAATCGTTAAATATAATAAAACAGTATAAGAATCGATATTATTATGACAATGTAAAATCATTAAATTAAAATCTTACCCATATGTTATGATTCAGAAATACGATTATAGTTTTTATATTAAATTAAACATTGAAGGGACTATAAGATCAAATATAACACCTATAGATCACATCACCACACACTAAGTGAGAATTAATTATCAATGGTCTATAATATTCAATTTATTAAAAAAGTAGTCTCATTAAAACCTTGTTATATCCCAAATAGAACTTTTATATTATGTAACATTTTGAGAAACCATATTCTAGGTATGACAACTTTTATTTAATTATAATATGAGAAATGGTTTTAATGTAAATTAAATAAAAAAAATTCATGAAAATCAATATATCAATTTTTTATTTAACTAAATATAAATGTCCTTGGAAATCCATGTTATTAGTAATCAACTAAAAAAAATTCTATGGGGAAAAAATTTCAAACACAATGTTGGGATTAATTTTTTAAAACTATATTAAATGGTAAATATGATTTTTTTCCTAAAAGAGTGAAAACAACATATACAACATTTTGAATAATAATTTGTTAGATTATTAACGTTTTTATTTCTCTGAACTAATTTGATACATTCTAAAATAACACCATCATTTTAAATTCAATAATTTTTTATCAATATATTCATAATAATATTTTTTGGCATTTTAGAAGTGTAAATTTCATATTCCTCAATTTTTATGTAAATAAAAAAAATCCATTGAAAATTCACAACCTAAAATTGTAATTTTTTTTATATATAATTTATTCACCAACAACAAATTTAATATTTCAAAAAGAAAATCTCATACCATAAAAACCACTACTTCCTTAACACTCACATAGTCTATCACATGATATTTCACCCCAAATGCACCATTAAAAAATATCATGTCACAAATCTACACATTAATCTAATGAAATTGCACCTATAAAAAGGGGGAAAATTAATGAATGAAACAATAGAATGTATAATATTTACCACACCATGAACCCTAATAAAAAGTGGTAACTATCCTTGGATGGAAATTAAAAAAAGGAGATAATGAACCAAAAATCCTACCTTCATTAGCCATGTGTTGGTGAATTGCACCAAGGGAAAGTGAATAATGCACATCAGTGGTATTACCCTAAAAGGATTATTATATAAATGATAATTAGGAATCCAAATGACTTGAACCATGTGTAAAGAAATATGTAAATAAAATACATGTAATTTAACTAATAAATTGATATAACTGAAATGATAAATTCATGAACAAAAAAATAAATCCTTGAGTTTAGGCATTAAGTTCCAACAGCACCTAGATAAGTCATTAATCTTTTTACACCAAGTTCGGACACCAACCATCTATCAGTGACAAAAAAACAATATATATAAATTATTTCATATGAACATATTTACTAAATATGATCCTCCTAAAAACCACTCATGAAAAATGAAAATGAATGATAATAAATCACATTGTTTAAAAATATGAATTTAAAATTAACCTAAATATGATACAGTAGTAATCCATCCTTACCATTTCCCACTCATAAAGTGATCCATAGTAGTAACCATTATTATCAAACACACACACACACACAGACACACATTTATATATATATAAACGGTACTCTACATCAACTTCCCCACTAGTTAGTCTCTCTCATATTCGAGTGACACTCATCTTTTTTTATTTTATTTTATATGACTGGAAATCTCTAATGTGACTAATAGCTCATCCATACCTTATATATTCCTTCATAGAATATTGTATCTCATTTTGGTATTAGTTCATATATCCTTCTTATCATCAACATTGTATCTATTACATAGTGTATTCAATAATTCCACTATAGACTGTGTAAATGAATTATAATTAAATTTATTATTTTATATGCAATTACAATAATGAGATGTTATAAACACTACATCTATATGTAAGTATATTCACTAACTCAGTATTTTATGTCACAAACATTAAAATATAGTAAACTGAGTACTATTATATCCTATGTCAGAATACACCTCATATAGAAAGCCATTATAGTTTATGATACAATTATTCATTACTTCATCCTTATGGGTTCAGGAAAGAAATATAATATAGCCATATATTCCCTATTCCCCCTATATGTTAGAAAAAATACCCCCTAAAATTTATATTTTGGTTTCCCAATGACATGTTTGGTGAATTTTATTGTATCATACAATATGAATAATTTTATAAAAAACAAAACTAAGGATAACAACTTATCTTTTAAGTCATATACCACTGTCTTTACAAGGGAAACTATGTTGGTGGCAGTAATTTTTAGGGCTCATAAATAATACAAGCATAACATTTTATATAATTTATTTCATATAACATTATCACATTATCAATTTCCAGGATTAAAATTTTAATATCCCACTGAATTAAAGAGGTTTGGATTCATTTAATATCTGGTTAAACTCTTGTTATGTTTGACATTTTCTCTTTAAACCCAGTGAATGATCCATTGGATGATATGTTTTATTTTTTTAGGAAGTGTTGCATGTGGGATGCATGATGACTGTATAAAAAACATACTATTATTTAAATTCACAATGTTAATTAAATTTACAAGGTGTTACCAATATACATGATGGGAATTATACTAATAAGGACCCATGCATTTTAGGATGGTGTAAACTCAATACATGCCATGAGTTCCTGATTCGTGATTTGTAATGGGCTGGACATACCCAATTCATAATGATTTTTGGTTTTTCATAGGAAGTAGGAAATCATAGAATTACATTATTTTTAATATATATACACATAATTAATTAAATCCATTATTTGTATATATGTTACACATCTTGTCAATGTTGTGTCTTGTTTTTGTAATATGGAATGAGCATTAAATTATCTAGTACTATTATTTATACAACAGAAGTTGCAAGATGGTGATCATATTATTCCAAAAATAGAGTGATTAGGTTATTCTCTTCCCAAGATCCATTTTACTGATCATCATTCGTGTTGGACCAACAATGGTAATCTCATAATTACACTTCCTCCCTTTATTTTTTTATATCATACTCTTTGTAATAATTTTTGTGCAAGCTTATATGCCCTATTTTCAATGTTTTTTTATTTATATACAATTTCATATTTTCTAGCTCTAATCAAAGGCTAAAAATGGTTAAAGGTTCGTTTACCATCTCGATGTTTGTGGACAACTTATTTTTTCTAAAATTTTTATTGTATTTCGCATGAACCACTATTACACATGCATAATTTTATTGATCATTCCTACTAAATGACTAATAAATTAAATTAAATAATAATACATGCATCATATAGTCTTGTAAATATATCAGTTAGGGGAATCTTGTGACCACCACAATGATATCTATCTTGAAATGTGTTCCTTCCGTATAGACCTAAGAGCCTCATTCCTTGATTTGTTTTAAAAACCCAAATTATATGTGTAAAATGTTTTTGGAATGAATTTACTTTTTTTTAATGATTATATGATATTTAATGTTAATTAAAATCATAAAATTTATGATTTCTAAAGGATACACAATGATATATACTATTTTATGCATTGTAAGGGCTCATCAAGATTTAAAAAAGGGATTGAAAATGAAATTTAGTGATCTAGTTGTGATACTTGGGTACATTAAATGATTACATGGATAGGATCACTAGTTGGATGTTTTACCTTACTCGTGAGTGATATAAGGCTTCCTAAGAGAGATAACTTGGATGATATCAGTGGGATATATTGTTGTCATACACTATGAGTGATACTCGTTCACCAAATGTTTTATACACAGGATGGGCCCACTGGCTTATGCGTTACACTATACCAATCATGATACTCAGGATCCACTAACTGATAACATTGGATGGCCACTTATGATTACCAAAACTACTTATAGTGATCTTCGTTTGATACATCATTTTCCTCTCTTATATCACCATGGAAATTTTCATGATTTCTTCATAAAAATAACTAAGAACCCTATTTTATTATAATGTATATATGGCTTCTTTAGTGGATGATGCATTCTCCAATCCTGAAAACATTCATGGGATTGATCCTTCAATACACTTGTCTATTTGGTGGATTAGTTATGTTTACATACATGTATTCAATGGGAATATGTTCATATTTTTATGCATTAACTTATATAATAAATCTACAATGGTTTAAATTCGTTCAAAGAATTTTATATTAGACTAAATAAGGTACATTCTGTCATGTATACCATGAGTAACTCAATATTATGTGGTTTATTTATTTATTGACATAAATTTATTATTCCCTTGAACACTACTTAATTTATATACACATTATTGATAGTCTTATACACCATTGGTGGTGTCCAACTAAATGTATCTCATAACCTATTTGCCTCTCATATTGTAAGATAATAGATAATATTATTTTAGGGATAGACATAGGGAATCACCTAGAATTTGATATTTTATTTTTATTTCTAGGTTTTAGTAAGTGAACTAAGGATTGAGCCTATTATCATGATTCTAGTAGTAGATTATATTCATCATTTTATCATTTTATAATCATTTTGTATATATTTGTACACATGTATCATGTGTACATACCTTTTTTTGTAGAATTTTGAAATAACCATCCTCTTTGTATATGACATTGATTAAGATTTATCTTATTTGTTACTTCTTTTATGTCATTATTATTCCACATATGGTATTTATTACTATTTCCAATACATCTCATTTACTATTCATAACTATGATACAAATATACCATGAGGTAATACTATCACCACAGACACATCATAGGACCTTGTGCTAGTTAGAAACAATTGGAATATAGGAAGACATCATTTAGGTCATGTAGACTAATAGATCAAGGAACCACTTAGTGGCATCAGGGTCAAGACACTACGAAGTGGTATTAGTGGTTTATTTTTAACTTATTTCATAATGTTATTTTGTTAGATAAAACTATAGGTGTTTCAGAATTGGAAAATTATCATATTCCTAGAAGTAGATAAATGGCGTACATGGGAATCCAAAATTAAATAGTATGGGTTATTACACTTTTAGAGTGTTCCTATTACAACTGTATTAATATCTCTACTGGGTAATGCACATATATTTTGATGTTATGATTAATAAATATTATTTTTAAGAAGTCCATATTCTTTTGATTTTAATGAGAAGTTTTTATCATCTCATGAGTCATTACAAGACCTTAAGGATTCATATGTCATGCATTATGACATTCTATCTATATATTACATCTACTAATACATGAAATTATTTTTATTTTTCTGAGTTCCTTGATCATTATATATAGAAATGTGTTAATGATTCATAAAGGGATAAAATAATTAGATTTAATAATGATTCATCATAAATATAACGGGTGTTTTTATATATATTGATGATGGATCATTGATTAACCAATTATAAAATATTTGTGTAAGGAAACACTAGTTCCATGGGATGAAATGTTGAATGATTTTAATTATATGAATGTTAACTATAATATTAGTTCTTACACTTCTAAAAAATTTTAATGGTAATTAATTTAGACAAATATTTTTAAATAACCTGTTACATCCTGATACTGGTTGTAACGGTCATGTAGCATATACATAACAAACATTGTAAATTTATAATGAGTATGGTATATGTAAATTGTGAATAGTGATGCATCTAACCTAACAATGATAACTATATGTATATAAATAAGTATGAACATATGTAAAACCTAACATCTGAAAAATTTTATTTCAAATAAAGTGGGATTCCAATTGAAAGGTAAAGAGTTTTTCCCTTTATACCTTTCAATTTAAAATACATATTCCTGAAAACCTCTGGTTTAAAATAAAACATTGACCATGATATGACCTTAGTAGTGGGAAGTAGGTAGTGTCACTTTTGATATATGTGATATTTATTATCATCTATATCATTCCATAAGATCAAGAAGAGTTGGGAACTTCTTTTTGGAAGATTTTATACATTCCCTTTCTTATTATCACAAATAATATGAATTCTTAAATAATATATTAGGAATTATTTTGGATATTATAGTGTTATTCAATTGCGAATCCCATTAATTAAGAACCATAAGTTTTTAAATTTCCATGCTCTAGAGGCATTGGGACTTAGGTCACTAGTAATACCTCATATTTTGAAATTAGATTGATCTCTTTATCATCCACCATTGGGTATCAATTAATTATTTTTAGGTATATTTTTTTAGAATCATGAAGTTCATATTGAAAACTCCACAACCTTTTTATTTTATCAAATATTTGATGTGGGAATTCCAGTAGGAGTAGACTCCCACTTTCTTAGGAGATAGAGGCCCTTCGTCTACTAAGTCATGGTTGGATTCTAGGTTATTGATCATTGATCATTTTGATATTCTATTAGAGTGGTGTGTCATGGAAAGAACTAATATTATTCATGACTACATAAATCCTTGGTGAGATATCATCTCTCAGGATTATAATCATTTGGGAATGTTCTAGGTAGAAATCAAGAGATTATTTGTTGACTAATTCATTCTAAAGAGATTGATAGATAACATTTCTATAGATTTTAGGAACCAAAAATACGGGTATATATCTATGATACGGTATTCATCTCATTTGACATAGCATCAGTGTTTTGTTTTAACCCTGATCGGTGACTATTTTATGATTATATGATGGTTTGGGAATGGGATTCATATTTTGTTCGATCTAATATGAAATTCATATCATTAACTGTTATATCAGAAATAGTGAACTAGAATATCATTGCTATGAAAATCCTACGGAAAAAAGGCATTGTTAGACAATGTAGACCATCATTGAGGTAGGGATTCAACATGTTTAGTGGTAGGAAATTTCATTCCAAGGTTTCAGAATGAGGCAGCAACATCCAGATGACCTATATTGAAATTTATTTGGTGTGTCACCAGTGTGTTGAGACAGTACCTAAGAAGTCTAGGTGAGTGAGAATACCAATAAGGTGTTGTAATTTCCCTCAGTTGGGTCACCGTCAACATTTATACAAACATTCCCATCTTTTTCCCAATGAGGATAGATTTTTACAAACAACACAGGATATTACAAGATTTGTGGCTCCACATAACATATGGAGTTGAACTAATACTTTGTGATTTGGCCTAGTAGGTGATCATATGTAAGGTTGTTAGATATATTATGTACAAACAAATATTTTTTGAAAAAATCATATTAGTGAGTATTCATCTCAATCCTATAGAGTTGGCCCTATATATCTAATGCAACCTACAACAAAGGAGAAGATTCCACAACCTAATATAGATCAAGGAATTATTCTACTATCCTTAACTATAGACTCTTCCCAACTTGATATAGGTTCATGAAATCTCTTTTTATATATGTCTATTTTTAATGAACAGGAAATTCCATGGAATTTTTTTTTCTTAGATACAAGGGAATGTTACGAGTCCACGAATATTTACGGCGCATGATTCTGATCCCCAATGTGCTCGAAATCAATTTCTGAAGTTTTTTTCCGAGAAGTTCAGTAAATGTACGAGCGGGATTTTATAAATTTTGAACTGGTTCTCGTAATTGAAATTCAAGGGAACATTTGAACTCGTAGTGCCGGTATTCGCTTAAGATGACATTCACCCCGAGGGCAGTTGGTCGAGAATAAAAGTTAGTTTTTGGATTTTCATAAAAAATATTAACATAAAGTGTGCAACAAATTATTTTATTTGAGTTACCTTGTGGATTTTGGAGGTTAAAACCTCCTCATGGAGGTTGGATGTGGGGCCACCACACCTTAACTTCCTATGAGAGGTTATGGTGGTGGGGCCCACCCAAACTCAACCTCCCTTGAGAGGATTAATGTGGTGGGGACCACATAGGATTAACTCCCCTATTAATGGTAGGAGAGGAAAAACTCTCACCTCCTATCATTAATGAGGGGGGAGACATTTAGAATCCTCCAATTAATTAAAGCCAACACACCTCTTTAATTGTGCCAACATAACTGAATTGACATGCCCCTTTTATTTTTATGTAACTGTGTCACTGGAGTTTAGGAAGGATCCTAATAACCAAACTGTCATAAATTCCAAGGATCATTACCTACCTCCCTCCATCTATTATATAATGGAAGATTGTGGTGGTTTTGGGACGGCTTCACCAAGCGACAAAACACTGGTAATGTGAACCGACGCCCAACACATGGAGGTTTACACATTCTCTAATGAAGAATGAAGATCTTCGGTAATGATATTATTCAGAATTCTTCCCCGGACACCTACCGATGTAGAGCGTCATCAACGAGCAGACAGAACTCGGGTTTGGGAGTGATTGGTGGATGCAACGAATGATGATCCTCTTCAACTTCTTCCTGCAACTCCATCAACGAATGACGACCGACAATCAAAAAGTTGGGAGTTTATTACATGATAATATTATACCCTTTTATTTTCATCCTTATCAGCTAAAAAGGGATTGTATAGGAAATGTTATTGATCATCTAATTTTCTTGAGGAGCCAAATGATACCTCCCTAAACTTGGAGGGTGCGGGCGAACCTAACATGGCCCGACACCCTCCGTCGATTTTTCTTCCTTGTGGTGATATTCGAAGCAGCAACGAAGGGACGAAGGCAGTATCGATAAAGGTTGCGCTACCCACAGTCTCTGAAAACAGCACCGCCCCAGTAGACCACCGGTGGTCCCGGACGAACCCCGCCAGCCCGCGCGCTGCCCGGCAGCTAGTGGCGGCCGCCCCACCTGCGCTGCCCGCGCCTTGCCCGTCGGCCTGCCCTCGCACTACCCCGGCCCCGTCGGCATGCCTGCACCCTACCTGGCGCCCCACCGGCTAGCCCACACCCAACACGTGCCCCACCGGCCAGCCTGCACATTTCCCGGTGCCCTGTCGGCCTACCCGCGCAGTGCCTGCACACAGCTGTTTACCCATGCCTTCCCGACACCATATCGTCCTGCCAGTGCGCCATGCGGCCTACCCACGACACACGCGGCCTTCCCGCGGCCTTTCTGGTGCCCGATTGGCCTGCCCGAGACCAACACGGCCTGCCCTCACCCTGCTCAGCACCCTGCCCTACCTACTTGCGCCTAGAATCACCGTCGAACAGGCCAAGCCGCGCCGGCCACCCGAGCTAGCCCGCAGCGTCCTTCGCAGCATCGCTGGTTGAACTGACTTGTCATTCTGGGTCAAGCCGTCCGAGCAATTCCGCACGTGGTGTTGGCCGAACCGGCCCCAACCATTGGGTGGAGCCACCTATGTGGCGACCTTAGGACTTGACCACCCCTACAGTCCGCTGCACCGGGCCTAGAGGAATGGGCCAAACCTAGCAGGATGACCCTCCCAACGGGCCAGGTCAGACCAAGCGTGTTGGACTAGGTCGACCAAGACTATGTCGGTGCATTCAGGGTTTGGCCGAGTCAGTAAGACCGGGTTGGACCAGCCCCATGCCCTTTATAGACCCTATTTCGTTCTTTTGAAATTATCTTTGTCACTAGATGTCTGTTAGAAGAACTGTCAATGGAGCTGGTATTCTTGGAATGCAACAGTCCCTTTGAGAATACCCCACTGGAGTTCGGGGAATATTTGAGATATGGTTAGGTTGGATCATAAATGAATCCAACCAGGCCCACAGGACTCAAAGGCATATAACTCACAGACCAGGTGTCTGATCAACGCATTGTCTATTGTGTTGAGACCCCTATTACGAGGCAGACCTTTGTGATACTTCTATGTGGGACTTAATGGAAGTTGATGTATCAAAACTTGTCTTCAGGAGAGGACCCTTCATGAATCAAGTGTGCTTTGTGGAAACCCTATGGCAGGCTGTACTCTGATGATTATTATTGGATCATGTGTTGGTGTGATAGAATAGCTGGTACTAGATCATGTGTTGGTATGACAGCTCTGACGACTATTCCTGAATCATTTGTTGGTCCGACAGTTATTAATTTTATTCCTGGAACATGTGTTGGTCTGGGAAAAATTGCTGGTCCTAGATCATGTGTTGGTCTGATAGCTCTAACTTCTGTTCATGGATCCTGGGTGGGTCTAATAGTTTAACTACGGGTCCTCGATCCTGTTTGGGCCCGACATCTTAGATGATTAAGTGTCAATATATTATCATCTATATCTCTCTATATAAGTTGTATACCTGTGTGAGCTGAGTCAGTATCTTTTGAGTTTACCTCATGATTCACATGATAACATTGGTATATGTATGGGCATATACTTACATGTGGTTATCTTTTGATTTCTTACTTTGTGGATTATATTTGTTGTGTTTTGTGATACCTTGGGGGTTTCAGGCTCCCTACTTAGTATCATTATACTCACTCATGCACGGGCTATGCCCGCACCAAGTTGTGTGGATTGCGGAAGACGGGCAGTGCTGACCAAGGTTGAGTGGACAAGACTGGACAGTATCCGGAGGTGGACAACACTGTGTGATGGTGCACGCAGGAGGCGGACGAACGTGGAGTGTTTTAGGGGCTATATGTACCAACCTATTAGGTAGAATCCGTGGTGGATGATCTGGGAGCTACTTTTCACCTTTCAGCTATTTTTTTCCTTTTCAGTTGTACTTGTACATTCAATTAGGCTTGTATTTCTTGCCCCTTTACATTTCAGCACTCTCTTGTTATACAGTTTTACTTAGTGTTTTATATCCATCTTTTTTCTCTGTTGTGTGTGTTTTCTGTTATAAAGGCAATGCATTCCTAGTTTATGGATTTACACCTTTGGTGCTATTATCCATCCCATGGCCTATGGAAGGCAGGCTTGGGGTAGTCATGGAACGGGCCCTAGGGGACGGGTCGTGACAAATTGGTATCAGAGGAGTTGGTTCTATAGAAGAAATCGAAACTCTGATCATTCTTTTCTATGAAGAAATATTGTTAAGGGTACTAAGTGTGGTTTTCAGTTTGGGGAGTATGGTGTTTGTGTGGCGACCAACGTATCCAAACTTTAGGACCCTGACTTCCTATTTCCAACTCAGTGCACAAAACCACTGATTACGTGGGTGTTTTCAAGATTTTTTTATTGATAACTTGAGTCAGCTCACTAGGTATTATTTTTTACATTGGTTCACCTGTTCCTTATCAGGATGCAACTACGTAGTCAACTAGATAGGTTTCCCGAGAGTGTATACGACGATGGCCCACTGAGAGACAATGATCTGGTGCAGGGCCCACTTATTATGATTGGCACTTTCAGGTGGTGTACCAGCAGCACCAACACCCATTGGGTAGCAGATGACCCCATCCACACTAGTTGATGGTGCACACCGATTGAGTGCATTTCATGAGTTCCAGAAGTAGAGGCCTCTGAGGTTTTGAGACGAGGAAAATTCCCACATAGTTGAGGGCTAGCTGGAGGCGATTGGTATAGCTTTCCGCCTAGTTGTGACACCAGTAAAAAAGTTGGTGATCTTAGCCACTAGAATTTTTTAGTTAGTGACCATGAGGATGGTCTGTATAGTGATGAGGCTTTGGTACGTGGACCACTATCCGAGATTGGCCCTTCAAGTAGTGTGTCAGCTATATCATTATCTGTTGGTCAGTAGTTACAACCGGCGGTACCGGTAGATGACACATGTTGACTTAGTGCCTTACATGTGTTTTAGCATGAGATGCCGCTCAGGATCTAAGGCGAGCCCGACTAACAGGCAGCTGAGGACTGGCCTGAGGAGTTGGTAGAGAGTTCTCTAGAGCTTATACTTCTTCGTCAGGACGACTTGTCGGTAGCTGAGTATTCACTGAGGTGTATCGATCGTTCCTGATAGTCGATGAATAAGATACAACCAGTTCTTTGGGGCTCAGACATCCGAGCCTGCAACTTTTCTATAGATTCTAGAGAGAACCTTTGTGTTTGAATGTTCTTTGGAAGAGTGGATACCGCCAGTGAATGATAGCAGTGAGAAAGAATGAAACTGGTTCCAGTCTCAGGGACTTGAGCATGTAAAATTATTCGAGAAGAGGAAGTGTTAAGGACAGATGAATCTGCAGGGTAGGAAACAAGGAAGAAGAGCTAGGAGAGCATCATGAGTTGGTTTACATTTCGACATATTACAACCACCAGCCATTGTAGTCCATGCTAGGATCTGGGAGCTGGAGGGTGCACTACTAGAAAAGGGGGCATTGAAGCCCCCCAGACTCGGGCGACCGCCATTGGCGGTCTCTATAGCTAACCAATAGCGACCGCTAATGGCGGTAACTAACCTACATAAAAAAAACGGGGGGCTTCTGCCCCCCCCCCCCCCGTGCCCCCTCGACCCCGATCTCCCGATCGCCGCCCTAACCCCCTCCCTCCCTCACCGCCCTCCCTCGCCGCCCTCCCCTCCCCCGCCGCCCGGCATCCCCCGCCGCCCGCCCTCCCCCGCCGCCCGCCCTCCCCCGCCGCCCGCCCTCCCCCGCCGCCGGCCCTCCCTTGCCGCCCACCCTCCCCCGCCGCCCGGCCTCCCCCGCTGCCCGCCCTCCCTTGCCGCCTGCCCTCCGGCCGCCGCCCTCCGCCCTCGGGCCTCCGGCCGCCGCCCTCCGGCCTCTCGGCCCTCCCCCCCACCCCCCGGACGGCACCCGCACCCCGGACAGCCCCTGCCGCGAACTCCGGACCGCCCCCGCACCCCGGACGCCTCCCCGCACCCCGGACAGCCCCCCCCCCCCCCCTCGCGCACTCCGGACCGCCCCCCGCACCCCGGACAGCCCCCCCTGCACTCGGACACCCCCCTCCGAACCCGGATAGCCCCCCGCACCCCAAACAGCCCCCCCCCCCCCCCCACACACACTCGGAAACCCCCCTTCGAACCCGGACAGCCCCCCCCCCCCCCCCGCACCCCGAACACCCCTGCCCGTACCCCTGACAGGCCCCCGACACCCCGGACACCCCTCCCCACACCTCGGACAGCCCCCCCCCCCCCCCCACGACCCCGGACACCCCCCCCCCCTCACTACCCGTCCCCTCACCACCTCCTCTCCTCCAGCTCCCCGCCGCCGCCGCCGCCCGTCCCCTCCCTTGCTACACCGCCTTTGGCTCCGGCTCCCCTTCGCTGCCTCCTCTCCCTCGCAGCACCGCCTTCGGCTCCCCTCCCTTTCAGGTTTGTAGCTCAATCAGGTAACATGAGCTTTCAGTTACATTATTATTTTATCAATGGTTCATAAACAAATGGTTAATATTTATATTGAATATAGTTGATTTGAAAAATGTAAATGTAATAAGTATTGTGTAAATGTTTGTTATACAGATATTATTATGGATAAGAGTTGGATTGATCTTCCAAATCGAACGTCTAGAGAATATTTCAATGGCATTATGCAGTTTATTGACTTCACGAGAGGATTTGAAAGTGACTATATTAGTTGTCCATGTAGAAAATGTGCTAACAGATATCAATTCACACGAGATACTGTGAGGTAGCACCTTTTCTTTAATGGATTTCTGAAAAATTATAAGAGTTGGACTCGTCATGGAGAAGAATATGTTCGTTGTCAAAATACAGATGCAGCTCAGATGGATGTTGATGCAAGGATGACTGATCCAATGCATGAAATGCTTACTGAAATGGTACGTGGGTTTGATCCTGAAGGCATTGACATTCAGAATCTTGAGACCGGTGAGATAAATCTTCGCTCTGGTGCAGATCGTGATTTGAGGAGGTTTTATGAAGTACTTGATGATGCGAAAACAGAATTATATACTGGATGTACTTCATACAATAAACTGTCGTTTATCGTGGAGTTGTTGCATTTGAAGACTATGAATAATTGGTCAGACACATCATTCGACATGCTTTTGGTTTTATTGAAAAAAGTTCTTCCTGTCGACGCTAAGATTCCTAAGTCGTATTACTATGCTCGTAAGTTGACAGAGAACTTAGGTTTTACATATGAGACTATAGATGCATGTGCAAACAACTGTATGTTGTTTAGAAATGAAACTGCTCATTTGGATATTTGTACGGTTTGTGGCACATCCAGGTGGAAAGAGAACAGGGGAAATAAGACTCATCAAAGTCAGATTGCGATATAGGGGAAACCGATTGCCGTAAAGAAAATGCGTTACTTTCCCCTTAAACCGAGGTTGAAAATATTTTTTATGTCATCTAAAGTTTCTAATTTAATAAGATGGCATGCAGAAAGAGTTCATGAAAGTGACATGTTAACCCACCCGGCAGACTCTCATGCATGGAATGATTTTGATAAGAGACATCCCGACTTTGCTAAAGATGTTCTTAATGTCCGATTGGGATTGGCAGTAGATGGTTTCAATCCATTCAAGTCTATGGTTGGTGCAACTCATAGCACATGGCCTGTGGTGTTGGTTCCATATAATCTGCCTCCGTGGCTTTGTATGAAGCAACAATTTATATTACTTTCCACTCTTATTGATGGACCTAAAAGTCTGGGGGATAAGATTGATGTTTACCTTCAGCCATTGATTGATGAGTTGAATGAATTTTGGGGCGATGGTGTGATGACTTATGACTGCGAAACGAATGAAATGTTCAAACTGCATGCTGCTTTATTGTGGAAAATCAATGACTTCCCAGCTTATGCAAATTTATCAGGCTGGAGTACGAAAGGGGAATTTGCTTTCCCTTGTTGCAATAAAAGTAAAAAATCTGTATGGCTTAAACATTCCAAAAAATGGGCATACATGGGTCACAGGCATTTTCTCCCTCCCCAGCACAGGTTCAGAAAGGACAGAGTGGCATTTGATGGTTCTATAGAGTTCAGCCCAGCACCAAAGATCATGACAGGAGTCGAAATGTTATCACATATTGAGGAATAAAACATCCGCACGGTATATGAAATTCAGGATTTGGTGGCTCCTGCAGTACGTAATATTCGTGCTGCGGGTAGGCAGCGCAGTCACAATTGGAAAAAGAAAAGTATTTTTTATAGTCTTCCGTATTGGAAAACTAACATGTTGAGGCATAATTTGGATGTCATGCACATTTAAAAAAATGTTTGTGATAACATATTCTGGACCATTTTAGGTTTCAGTGGAAAGTCAAAGGACCATGTTAATGCACGCCGTGATTTGGAATACAGAGGAGAAAGAGGCATTTCTTTCCATTTTGAAGATGGTCAAGGTGCCTGATGGTTACTCTTCTAATATTGCAAAGTTTGTGAATCTGACGAGAAAGACATTGCAAGGGTTGAAAAGTCATGACAATCACATATTACTTCAGCAGTTGATTCCAATTGCAATTTGTGATTGTTTATCCCCCAATGTTGTTCATCCCTTGATTGAGATGATTAATTTTTTTAGACAGCTTTGTTTATGAAATCAACGAATGAGTGATTTAAAAAGTTTGCATGACCGAATTGTACTTACGCTTTGTCACTTTGAGAAACTATTCCCCCCCTCATTTTTCGATGTTATGGTCCACTTGACAGTGCACCTAACTAATGAAGTAATGGCTGCTGGTCCAGTGCAATTCAGGTTGATGTATCCTATTGAACGGTATTTGAGTACATTGAAAAGATTTGTACGCAACAGAGCTCGTCCAGAGGCATCAATAGCCAATGGTTATTTGATGGATGAGTGTACTACCTTTTGTGAAGAATATCTTACGGATGTTGAAGCAAAATTTGATAAGCCCTCTCGGATTCATGATGGTCCAGTTGGAGAAGGAACCACATTTGATATGGACAACATCGAGTGGATACAAGCACATCGATATATCTTGTTCAATACACCATCAGTTGCACCATTAATGCAGTATGTATCTTATCAATGTGCTTGTATAACTTTTACATGTTTTGTTTGCATAAGTTGATCTTTCAAACATCGCATAATCATTTGCAGGAAACACATTAATGAGATAAAAGAAGATATGCATCGTGCGACTGAGTTGCAAATTCAAAAATCTCATTATGCGGCATTTCATGATTGGTTCAAGGATTATGTATGTATAAATTGATTTTCATTATGAGTGAAGTATTAAACTAATTATTTCTGCATATATCAGTATTGATTTTTATAAATTATGTAGGTTCGTAAGCTGAGGGAGTTAGGGGACCCCACGCTACCTGAAGTATTTATCCAACTGGCTGAGGGTCCATCTATAACGTCTCGTCGTTATAAATCTATTGATGTTAATGGTTTTCGATTTCGCATTAAAGATGTTGACGACAAAAGAGCAACACAAAACCGTGGCATCGGTTGTCCCTTTGTCGATTCTGGTTATTACTATGGTCAATTGATAGACATCATTGAAGTTGTATACACACACGGTTTGAAGTACATATTGTTAAAGTGTAATTGGGTTGATCTAGTGCATGGATGTAAAATCGATCAATATCAGTTTTCATTGGTGAATTTTAACTATATGTTATACAGAAATAATGAATGAGTTGAGAATGAACCTTTCATTTTGACATCACAAGCGGAACAAGTATTCTTCGTTACTTTGCCTTCGGATCCATGTTGGCAAGTTGTTGTCAAAATGTCTCGGCGAGGATTGTTTTTATTTGAAGAAGATGAACCCGAGACTGTTCCGTTTGTTTACCAACAACTTGATCAACATACCGTAGTTCAACATGAAGAAGATATTTATTGGGTCAGAGCGGCTGTTGAAGGAGAAACGGTCGATTTGCATGCTTAATGAAAGGTATAATTGTTTTCCCGCTATTCAGTAGAATGTCCTAGGATATCATAAATTATCTAATCATTTTATAAATCCTTATAAGTTTAAATCCTCACTTTTGTAAGTTAATTCAGTCATAAATATTTAGGTTGATTAACTTTCTGATTTTTTAAAATTCATTCACAACTAATTATTCAATCCATTTTTTGTTTGATTAACAGTTGTACAAGTTTTATTTATTAAGAACAATCCAATTTATCTTTTAAACACTTTGGACTCATTACTGATATTTTCTATGACTGCAGACATGTCAGGGGAAGAGGCAGAAGATCCACATCATCCATCTGAGGCATCTACGTCTCAGGGTCGAGGTATGTTTGAATGTCATTGTCTATATTTTTTATGTAATTGACATATATATATATATAACATTTGTCAATTTATATATAAAATTGTTTTCAACAGGATCAGACTCGGCTGCTTCTTCCTCTCGCAGGAGAGGCCCTGGTCGTGGCATATTATCATGGAATTCCGACACGACGATAGATGTTTCATTTGATGAGGTATTTCATCCCGTGGGACCGAATGCCCGGGCATTTATTCGTCAGCTGGGTCATATCATACGTGACCCACATCGATTTCCATTGACCACGCGTGATTGGGCTTCTATCCCTCAGGACACATTAGATCGTCTATGGAGGGAGGTTCAGGTAAGAAAATAATTTTACTTTATTTTCTATTTATAAAGAATACTAATATGTTTGATTATTTTCTTTATAGAAAAATTTGAAAGTATGCCCTGAAGAGTTTCGGCCCGTGTGTATGAGCAAATGCCGTAAGATGTGGAAATATTATAAAGGCAAAGTGAAGAGGGACCACTGGGTACCAAATGTGGGTGCCCTTGACATTTTGGAAAAAGTCCCGAGAGGTGTCCTCCCGGCTTAGTGGCGTGACTTGGTTGCATATTGGTCTACTGAGGGTGTTGCGGTTTGTATATTAATTATTTTTCTATATATATAATTTCATGAATATGTGATTTGTTTGAAATTTGAATGAATTGAATGTAGGAGGTGTCAACACGCCATTCGGAGAATCGAGCATTGCAGGGACCAGCTCACAGGCTCGGGACTCCTCACGTGTCTCAGATCTGACATGAGGTATATATTATTCATTTTTTAATTTATTAATTAATATGGTTTTGTGTTTATATTATTTTAATATACAGTTGCGAGGGCAAGGTGCAGCAACTGATAAAATGTCGGTGTGGATGAGGACTCGTGATCGCAATGATCCAGAGGATGCAGCATTGATAGTAAGTGTCTGTACTTACCAATAATTACATTAATCTATATATTAACATATATATATTTATATATATTTAAATATTTCATAGGCTCAATTTGAAGCTGAGTTAGAACATCTTCCAGAGGACCAGCGACAGCTTCCCATGCGACGGGATGAGATCTTTCATCGCATTATTGGTCTGGACGGGCATGGCTATTGTTTGACCTATGGAGCAGGGATTCCTCGTTTTGTAGTGTCACGCGCTGTGGTTGTCGGTCCTGCTGTTGCTCATATGACACAGCAGATTTCAGATTTTGAGGCACGGCTGCGCGCTTCCAAGGAGACAAATGCGCAATTGACAGCTGAGGTTAGAGCACTGCGGGAATATGTGCGTCGAGCTGATGGTATAGGGGATCATACGACGCAGGTATATACTGTATTTATTTATTTAATTTAAATTATTTTTGTTATTAAAATATTTATAATGTTTATTTGTTGTAGGCACATGGCCCACCAGAAGGAGGTAGCATTGATGAGAACGCGTGACGCACTATATATTCACGAGATATGTTTTTTGTTTTTACTGGTAGGGTTGACATTGATGTACTGTATTTATTCATTTAAGGAATGCATTATTACCATACATGGTGGTCTTTTAAATATTTTATACACATATTGAGTTTTTGATCAGATAATCTTGAATGATTCTACATTTGAAAAAGTCGAACTAATTCCAACAGATCAATAAATGTGATATTATAGATTATGTATTATCCAATATATTTTTTATAAATTTTTGTATGGTATCGATAAAAGAAATATGTATTAATTAGATGCTATCACTTTTATGTTTCACTTTGGTAATCAATGGGATGGCCTTTGCACCCCCGGAGAGCCCCCCGCACCCCCGTATAGCCCCCCGCACCCCCGTACAGCCCCCTCGCACCCCCGTACAGCCCCCCCGCACCCCCGTACAACCTCCCGCACCCCCGTACTGCCCCCCGCACCCCCGTACTGCCCCCCGCCACCCCCGTACAGGCGGGGGTCAAGGAGTGTGACCCAAGGGCTCTAGGAATTATTCGAGTTACGGTATGTGTCTACTACTAGATTCTGTATCAATAAACACAAGTACAAATCATTCCATCCTTCCACGAATCTTGTACCATATCTAAATTTTGCAGTTAAACCATTGACTTGACCATCAATGTAGGAGATACCTTTAGGATGAGACTCGATAATCACACTTATGCTGATGGTGTGATCTGACCTCTGAGGCGAGAGTTTTTGTCGGAACCTCTTGGTGGCAGCGTCGAGGCCTTACAAAGTTATTTTGGGTATGGACTGGGTAACCATAGTTCATACCTAGATTGACTGTATTAGGCCAAAATTTTGTGTATTGTCTATAACGTTGGGATGAAGTTTTTCTTTGTCTGTGAAAAAGGAATTCCAAGTAGCACAAGTTAAACTCATACATAAGAGGGTGAAACCGATCAATCTTGAGGCGGCTAGCCATACCCTCATGGTAGAAGGAGATCTGAGTTTTCAGTTCCAAATAGGAGTGGTAGAACATGGGGACATATTTTCAAAAAATGCTTCCCAAATTACCCCCAAAACGGGGGAGGGACGTATTCTTTGGTTGGATACTACTAGAAGATCATTCTAGACTTCACCAGAGTTGTCGCACCACTATCTTCCATGACAAAGAAAAGGAAACCATTCGTGTGGTTTGAGAGGTGCCAGCAGAGGTTACAATGGCTGAGGTAGAGGCTGAAAAGTGACCCCATCATGATAATCCATAGGAAGGCGTAGGGTAAGTAGTTTAGTGCAAAACAGTAGGGATCGGACTCGGGTGTGTCCTGATGCAGGAGAAAGTACTGATCACAAATGGTTCTCAGAAGCTGAGACAACATGGGAAGAACTATGCTTCCCATGACCTTGAGTTATCAGCAGTGGTATTTGCCGTGAAGATGTGGTGAAACTATCTGATTGGAAAAAAATTTATTGTGTACTCCGATCATGAGAGTATCATGTATATCTTCTCTAATAAGGACCTGAAACTGAGACAATAGTGATTGCTTGAGTTCATCTAGGACTATGACTTTGAGATAGTCTATACTACTGGAAAGGGGAATGTTGAAGTTGATGCAATCAACAAGAGATTTGGTATACAGCTGCTAGATGAGGTGATAGAGAAGTTTGCTGCTTTATAGATATCCATTGTGGATAATGATGGGGAATCCTTATTCCGGTCTCTTACAGTCACTCCAACCCTTCTTCAATGAGTTAGAGAGGTTGTGCATGGGGTCACTGACTGTGAGACACGATGTGCTCATATATCAATAGGGAAGGATCCTGATGGATTTTTTGAAGGTGGGGAGCACTTCATTCTCTTTAGAGGAAGTACAATGGTACCATTATCACTTCATGACGAAGTTTTTAGAGTGTTCCACACTTCTATTCTAGTGGTACATCTAAGAGTGGTGAAGATGTACCAAGACCTTCGCTGACAGCACTGGTGGTCAGGTATGAAGAAGGCGGTAGCAGAGTTTGTCTCTCGATTCATCCCTTATTAGCAAGTGAAGGCGGATCACCAGATACCAGTAGGTATGGTCCATCCTTTAGAGGTCCTAGAGTGGATGGGGGATGGGATATCCATGGACTTCATGACGGGTCTTCCACAAACATCCAGGCATCACGACTCGATTTGGGTGATCGTCGACCGACTAACCATGCCAGCCCACTTCCGACCGATTAGAGAATAGGGTACAGTAGAGAGATCAGGATGCCTTTATGTGTAAGATATTGTGCATTTATGTTTTATACATTTTATTATTCTCTCTGATTGTGACACACGATTTACTTCCCGACTATGGAACGGGTTGCAGGAGGCTTTCAACGTGCTGCTTTGTCTAAGAACCACCTTCCATCCTCAGACAGATGGTCAGACTGAGTGGACCGTTCTGACTCTTGATGATATGTTCCATGTATGTGACCTCAACTTAGGTCGTAGTTGGGAGGATAACTTACATTTGGTGGAATTTTCCTACAAAAACAACTATCACCCCACTATAGGGATGACACCTTTTGATCTGTTATACGGGCGACCTTGCATATCACCTTTGTGCTGGACTGCCCTAGGGGATTCAACACTAGTGGGACCAGAGATGGTACGAGCTACCACCGAGAAGGTGCAGATCATCCAGGAGCGGATAAAGACTTCACATAGCAGATAGAAGATGTATGTTAATATGAGATGGAGGCCTCTGGAGTTCGAGGATGCTGACCATGTCTTCCTACGGGTCTCACCTCGACGAGGTCTACGGAGATTAGGCCGAGGCTGTATGTTATCTCTGAGATTCATCAGACCTTTCCAGGTCCTCAGCATAGTATTTTTGGTGGCTTATTCTTGGCTATTTCACCTTATTTTCACCCGGTGCACAACGTCTTCCACGTATCCAAGATGAGAAGATACGTACAAGACCCTTCCCACATCATCGACCATGTGGAGCTGAAAGTCGACGATGGGGAGACATTCACGGAGGTTTTAGTGGAAACTGGGGATCGATAAGAGTGGGTCCTACATGGAAGTTCTACACCTCTGGTTTTCATATACTGGAAGCACATGAACTTGCAGGAGAGCACATGGGAGCGGGAGGCACTGATGCATTCTCAGTACCCCCACTTGTTCCCATAGTTTGAGTTGTAGCTTACAGAGATGTTAAGCCTTAACTTGGGGAGAATGTATGACCCCGAATTTCCATTGAATTTTTTTTCCATAAATACATGGGAATTTTACAATTCCGTGTAAATTTACGATGCTTGATTCTGAGGCCCAGTGTGCCTAGAATCAATTTCTGATGTTTTTTTGGAGAAGTTTAATAAACGTACGAGTGGGATTTTATAACTTTCGAAACGGTGCTCGGAGCTGAAATTTGAGGGCACCGTTGAACTCACAGTGCCGATATTCTTTTAAGAAGAAATTCAACTTGACGACATTTGGTTGAGAATAAAAGTTAGTTTTTGGATTTTCATAAAAAAAATAATTAAATAATGTGTGCAACACTTTATTTTATTTGAGTTGCCTTTGGTGTGTGGAGGGTAAAAACTCCTCATGGATGTTGGAGGTGGGGCAACCACACCTTAACCTCTCATGAGATGTTATGGTGGTGGAGCCCATCAGAACACAACCTCCCATGAGAGGATTAATGTGGTGGGGTACACATGGGTTTGACTCCACTATAAATGGGAGGAGAGGAAAAACTCTCAACTCCACTCATTAATGAGGGGGGAGCCAATTGGAATCCTCCCATTAATTAAAGACAATGCACCTCTTAAATTGCGCTAGCCTAACATAGTTGGATTGCCCATTTTAATTTTAAGTAACTATGTCATTGAAATTTTGGAATGTTCCTAATAAATGAACCATCATAAATTCCAACAATCGTTACCTACCTCTCTCCCACTCCTATATAAAGGAAACATGGGGAGGTTTTGGGTCAGTTTCAGCAATCGACAAAATGCTGGCAAAGTGACACGACACCCAACAGTTGGAGGATTACGCCTTCTCCAAAGAATAAAAATGAACGCCGACAATGATAATCCTCAGAGTTCTTCCCCGGACACCATCCGACGTAGAGAGTTTTCAAAGAGCCGACACAACTAGGGGTTGGGAGTGATTAGCAGATGCAACGAACGACGATCCTCTTCCTCTTCTTCTCACAACTCCATCAACGAATGATGACCGATAATCAAAAGGTATGGGGTTTATTACTTGATAGTATTATACCCTTTTTTATCTTCCTCACGAGATAAAATGGGATTGTATAGGATGTGTTATTGATCATCTACTTTTCTTGATGAGCCAAATGATACATCCTTAAACGCAGAGGGTGCTGGTCAACCTAACATGACCCAACACCCTCTGTCGATTTTTCATCGTTGTGGTGATCTCCGACATGGCAACGAGGTGATGAAGGCGGCACTGACAAAGACCGCACTACCCATGACCTCCGTGAACCGCACCACCCTCGTAGCTCGCTGGTTCCCGGTCAAACCCCGTAGGCCCGTGCGATGCCCGACAACCACCGATCGCGGCCTCGCGCGCTGCCTGCGCCCTAACGGCCTTCCCACGCGCTGCCCATGCACCCTGTCGGCCTCCCCGCGCCCTACCCGGTATCGAACGGCCTACCCGCGCGCCCTATCGGCTTTCCTGTGCACTGCTCATGACCCTTCGGCCTGCACGCGCCCTGCCTATTGCCCCGCTGGCATGCCCGCACGTGGCCCGCGCTCCGCCGGCTACCCGTGCTCCGCCCGGTGCCCTGTTGGCCTGCCTGCGCCCCCCTTGGCAGGCCAGTGCCCGACCCGGTGCCCCGCCAGCCTGCCCACAACCAGCACAGCCTACCCCTACCCTGCCCGGCACCCCGTGCGGCCTGCCCGCACCCCGGCTCTCGGTCAAACCGGTCATGCCGCGCCGGCCACCCGAGCTGGCACATAACATCCTTTGTGGCATCTCTAGCCAAACTGACTCAGCTTTTTGGTCCGAGCCACCTGAGCCATGTCCCACGTGGTGTTGGACGAACCAACCTCGGACACCGGGTTGAGCCACCTACACAGAAACCTCTTGGCTGAACCACCCATGCAGTCTGCTGGGCCAGGCCCAACAGACCGGGCCGATCCTAACGAGTTGAACCACTCAACGAGCCAGCTCAGACCAAGCGGGTCTGACCAGGTTGACCACGACCGGGTCGGCCTAGTCTGTGTTGGGCCCAATCGGTCTGACTGGGTCGGACCGAGCCCAGGCCCATTACCAACCCACTTACTTTCTTCTAGCCATATCTTTGGCACCAGACGTCTTTTTGACGAACCATCAGGGGTGTTGGTATTATTGGAACACAACGGTCCCTTTGAGAATACCCCACTAGAGTTCAATATATATTTGAGATACGGTAAGGTTGGATCGTACACGAATCCAACTGGGCCCTCGGAACTAAAAGGCTTATAACTCACAGACTGATCATCTGATCGACACATCATCTGTTGCATAGAGACCCCTATGATGAGGTAGGACTTTTTGATACTTCATTGTGGGACATCATGGATGTTGATGTATTGAAACTTTTCTTGTGGAGCAGACCCTCCCAAAATCATTTGTGCTTTGTGGAAACCTTGTGTCTAGCTGTACTCTGACTACTGTTTCTAGATCATGTTTTGGTCTGACAGAATAGCTTGTCCCGAATCATGTGTTGGTCTGAAAACTTTGACGACTATTTCTGGATCAGGTGTTGGTCTGACAGTTCTTACTTTTTTACCGGGATCATGTGTTGGTCTGACAGAATAGTTGTTTCTTGATCATGTGTTGATCTGACAACTCCAACTTTTATTCATGGATCTTGTGTGGGTCTGACAGTTCTAACTGCTGGTCCTAGATATAGTGTGGGTCTGATGGCTTAGATGATTCAATGGATATATCTGAAAATCTCTATTTCTCTACATAAGTTGTATACCTGTGTGAGATGATTCAGTAACTTTTGAGTTTACCCCATGATTGAGATAGATTACATGATAACATAGGTATATGTTTGGTTATATACCTAAGTGTGGTTATCAGTTGATTTCATACTTCTTGGTTTATCTTTGATGGATTTTGTGAGACCTTGAGGGTATCAGGGTCCCTAATGAGTATCGTTATACTCACCCATGCACAGGCTATGCCCGCACCTCGCTGTGTTGGTTGTTGACGACGAACAACGCTGACCAAGGTTGTGTGGACAAGACTAGACGGTACCCGAAGGAGGACCACACATTGTGAAGGTACACATATGAGACGGACAAACGTGGAGTGTTGTGGAGGCTATTTCTACCTACCTTTCAGGTAGGATACGTGGTGTACGATCCTGGAGCTGCCTTTCACCTTTCGACTATTTTTTTCATTTTTAGTTGTACTTGTACTTTCAATTCAGATTGAATTTCTGGCCCCTATACATTTCAACACTCTCTTGTTATACAGTTTTATATAGTGTTTTGTATCCATCTGTCTACTCTATTGTGTGTGTTTTCTGTTATAAAGGCAATGGCTTCCCAGATTTTGGATTTTAGCCGTTGGTGATAGTCGCCCGCCCCTGGCCTATAGAAGGCGGGCTTGGGGTAGTCATGGCACGGGCCTTGGGGGACAGGTCGTGACACTATAAAGAAATTTTTGGTACTTAAAATGGAATACATCAATGGCATAAGGACTCTAGAACCAACATTTGGAGTTTTATCAGATAGTTTATGCCAATGATGGGATTCCCCTCTTGATGTGGGATGATATCTCTTCCTCTAGACACATTTATCATCATGATGATAGGATTCTACATTATTCTTTTCATGGAATGGTTCGTTCAATATCACACCCATTTTTAATTATTTCATTGATAGGTAACTTTTACATATCTGGAGGCAAACACATATATTCATATGAGTGAATGTAATGTCCTAGAAATTCAATATAGGAAATATCATTAATGGTATAAGTGGATGGATAAATCATATGGATAACATCTTTATGAGTGATTAGAGAATAAAATTTCTATAATTTACTCCTTTGTTGAATTGTTTCATGAATGGATTCTGTGATGTATTTTAGGGATTGCCTCAAATAAGAGGATTAGAATTCATTATTAACATGTTTTTTGTAGGAGAACTAGTATCCATTCCACCATTTAGGATAGAACATACGTTGCATTAGTAGCATAAGAAGTTTTTTGATGATTTAGAAGATAATGGTGTTATATGACCAAGAGCATTCCCATGGGATTCACCAGTACTTTTCTATAAGAAGTTTGGTAGCACCCTCATGATGTTTGTGGATTATCACCAATAAAACTATCTTATTTTAGGTAACTTCTATCCACAACCATTTTTTGACCATCCCTCCAAGAAGAACTGATGAGAGACAATTGTATCCAGTATGATTTTGAATAACAATCAGTTTCATGTGAGAGCATCATACATACCTGTAACGACCCAATGTTTTTTATGGAAATTTCCTTCTTATAAGAATTCCATAAAATCACATAATAATGAAATACTAAGTGATAAGTGACCTTTAAACATAATTTTTCCACTTCTGTGTTTCGAATTTCGAAAATCCGGTATACACGGTTGTGTTCAAGATGTTTTTTGGAGTCTAATAAAGAAATAATAATTTTGGTGAATAGTAACCTACCCTAATGAATAGTAACATACCCTTATGAATAGTGATATACCCTAATTAATTGTAACCTTACTTATGGTGGTATAAAAATAATATTCATGTTGCAAGTTCGATATACCTATAGTTTAGAAAGAGTTAATGAATGCTTTAAAACTGGTTTTGATAATAAATTATTATTTTATTTAAATATTAAAATAATCATATATAGAAAATTATTTTTTAAAAATGGAATTCATTTTTGGATTCTACATATCGAAAAATGGCTGGGGAGATTTTTTTGGATTTTTCGGAAATACTTGATTTTTTTATGAATAGTGAAATACCGAAATTTACAAAAATAAGCTAAATAAGATAATTATAGAGTCCTGTGTGATGTTTTTCTGATGTAATCCAACTTGGTTCAGGATTACATTATAAAATTAATATGCTTAGTCATGAAATACTCACAATTCCTTTTCTTTTGGGGAAATAATAAACTAAGTAATTTTATATTAAAGAAACACCTCTCTCATCCACTATTAATACCCTCTCTCCTTAACTCTTTCCCTCACACCTCTCAATCCTTGTTCCTAGCCAAATTTCTGCCCAAATACCCTCCCAAGCTCCTTCCCCACGTCCAAGGCTTTTTGGTCTTTCCAAAAGACCAAAACCAAATCCCCTAAGAGGAGTCACAAAGATAGGAGATCAAAGGGTAAGAATCCTCTTTTGTTTTCAAGTGTTTTGTTTTCATTTTCTTTCTTTCCTTATACCCTCTTACCCTTCCCTTATCCAAAAGGAATGAATTCTCTATAATCTCATATATTCTGGATTATAATCATGTTTAGGGAAAATTTCCACATCATACTTCTCCTCCTATACCTCACATTCTAGAATTAAACATCGTCCGTGATTGGTCAAATTACCGACATCATGGATAATGTGTTTTCAAATTGTTTTATCATTTTGATTCTGGTCACGAAACCATTTATGTAATGGTTTAACCAGATTATTATATATTTTATTTTTCTTATTTATGGTTCTGTAATCCTCATACACTCATGATAAAAAACAATAATACAGAACAAGTCAATTATGGGAAAAATTGTTAAGGAGTGTGACCCAAGGGCTCTAGGAATTATTCGAGTTACGGTATGTGTCTACTACTATTGGTGGTGTCCAACTAAATGTATCTCATAACCTATTTGCATCTCATATTGTAAGATAATAGATAATATTATTTTAGGGATAGATATAGGGAATCACCTAGAATTTGATATTTTATTTTTAGTTCTAGGTTTTAGTAAGTGAACTAAGGATTGAGCCTATTATCATGATTCTAGTAGTAGATTATATTCATCATTTTATCATTTTATAATCATTTTGTATATATTTGTACACCTGTATCATGTGTACTTACCTTTTTTTGTAGAATTTTGAAATAACCATCCTCTTTGTATATGACATTGATTAAGATTTATCTTATTTGTTACTTCTTTTATATCATTATTATTCCACATATGGTATTTATTACTATTTCCAATACATCTCATTTACTATTCATAACTATGATACAAATATACCGTGAGGTAATACTATCACCACAGACACACCATAGGACCTTGTGCTAGTTAGAAACAATTGGAATATAGGAAGACATCATTTAGGTCATGTAGACTACTAGATCAAGGAACCACTTAGTGGCATCAGGGTCAAGACACTACGAAGTGGTATTAGTGGTTTATTTTTAACTTATTTCATAATGTTATTTTGTTAGATAAAACTATAAGTGTTTCAGAATTGGAAAATTATCATATTCCTAGAAGTAGATAAATGGCGTACATGGGAATCCAAAATTAAATAGTATGGGTTATTACACTTTTAGAGTGTTCCTATTACAGCTGTATTAATATCTCTACTGGGTAATGCACATATATTTTGATGTTATGATTAATAAATATTATTTTTAAGAAGTCCATATTCTTTTGATTTTAATGGGAAGTTTTTATCATCTCATGACTCATTACAAGACCTTAAGGATTCATATGTCATGCATTATGACATTCTATCTATATATTACATCTACTAATACATGAAATTATTTTTATTTTTGTGAGTTCCTTGATCATTATATATAGAAATGTGTTAATGATTCAAAAAGGGATAAAATAATTATATTTAATAAGGATTCCTCATAAATATAACAGGTGTTTTTATATATATTGATGATGGATCATTGATTAACCAATTATAAAATATTTGTGTAAGGAAACAGTAGTTCCATGGGATGAAATGTTGAATGATTTTAATTATATGAATGTTAACTAAACATTAGTTCTTACACTTCTAAAAAAATTTAATGGTAATTAATTTAGACAAATAATTTTAAATAACCTGTTACATCCTGATACTTGTTGTAACGGTCATGTATCATATACATAACAAACATTGTGAATTTATAATGAGTATGGTATATGTAAATTGTGAATAGTGATGAATCTAACCTAACAATGATAACTATATGTATATAAATAAGTATGAACATATGTAAAACCTAACATCTGAAAAAATTTATTTCAAATAAAGTGGGATTCCAATTGAAAGGTAAAGAGTTTTTCCCTTTATACCTTTCAATTTAAAATACATATTCCTGAAAACCTCTGGTTTAAAATAAAACATTGACCATGATATAACCTTAGTAGTGGGAAGTAGGTAGTGTCAATTTTGATATATGTGATATTTATTATCATCTATATCATTCCATAAGATCAAGAAGAGTTGGGAACTTCTTTTTGGAAGATTTTATACATTCCCTTTCTTATTATCACAAATAATATGAATTCTTAAATAATATATTAGGAATTATATTGGATATTATAGTGTTATTCAATTGCGAATCCCATTAATTAAGAACCATAAGTTTTTAAATTTCCATGCTCTAGAGGCGTTGGGAATTAGGTCACTAGTAATACCTCATATTTTGAAATTAGATTGATCTCTTTATCATCCACCATTGGGTATCAATTAATTATTTTTAGGTATATTTTTTTAGAATCATGAAGTTCATATTGAAAACTCCACAACCTTTTTATTATATCAAATATTTGATGTGGGAATTCCAGTAGGAGTAGACTCCCACTTTCTTATGAGATAGAGGCCCTTCGTCTACTAAGTCATGGTTGGATTCTAGGTTATTGATCATTGATCATTTTGATATTATATTAGAGTGGTGTGTCATGGAAAGAACTAATATTATTCATGACTACATAAATCCTTGTTGAGATATCATCTCTCAGGATGATAATCATTTGGGAATGTTCTAGGCAGACATCAAGAGATTATTTGTTGACTAATTCATTCTAAAGAGATTGAGAGATAACATTTCTATATATTTTAGGAACCAAAAATACAGGTATATATCTATGATACAGTATTCATCTCATTTGACATAGCATCAGTGTTTTGTTTTAACCCTGATCGGTGACTATTTTATGATTATATGATGGTTTCGGAATGGGATTCATATTTTGTTCGATCTAATATGAAATTCATATCATTAACTGTTATATCAGAAATAGTGAACTAGAATATCATTACTATGAAAATCCTACGGAAAAAAGGCATTGTTAGACAATGTAAACCATCATTGAGGTAGGGATTCAACATGTTTAGTGGTAGGAAATTTCATTCCAATGTTTTAGAATGAGGCAGCAACATCCAGATGACCTATATTGAAATTTATTTGGTGTGTCACCAGTGTGTTGAGACAGTACCTAAGAAGTCTAGGAGAGTGATAATACCAATAAGGTGTTGTAATTTCCCTCAGTTGGGTCACCGTCAACATTTATACAAACATTCCCATCTTTTTCCCAGTGAGGATAGATTTTTACAAACAACACAGGCTATTACAAGATTTGTGGCTCCACATAACATATGGAGTTGAACTAATACTTTGTGATTTGGCCTAGTAGGTGATCATATGTAAGGTTGTTAGATATATTATGTACAAACAAATATTTTTTGAAAAAATCATATTAGTTAGTATTCATCTCAATCCTATAGAGTTGGCCCTATATATCTAATGCAACCTACAACAAAGTAGAAGATTCCACAACCTTATATAGATCAAAGAATTATTCTACTATCCTTAACAATAGACTCTTCCCAACTTGATATAGGTTCATGAAATCTCTTTTTATATATGGCTATTTTTAAAGAACAGGAAATTCCATGGAATTTTGTTTTCTTAAATACAAGGGAATGTTACGAGACCACGAATATTTACGGCGCATGATTCTGAGCCCCAATGTGCTCGAAATCAATTTCTGAAGTTTTTTTCCGAGAAGTTCAGTAAATGTACGAGCGGGATTTTATAAATTTTCAACTGGTTCTCGTAATTGAAATTCAAGGGCACATTTGAACTCGTAGTGCCGGTATTCGCTTAAGATGACATTCACCCCGAGGGCAGTTGGTCGAGAATAAAAGTTAGTTTTTGGATTTTCATAAAAAATATTAACATAAAGTGTGCAACAAATTATTTTATTTGAGTTACCTTGTGTATTTTGGTGGTTAAAACCTCCTCATGAAGGTTGGATGTGGGGCCACCACACCTTAACCTCCTATGAGAGGTTATGGTGGTGGGGCCCACCCAAACTCAACCTCCCTTGAGAGGATTAATGTGGTGGGGACCACACATGATTAACTCCCCTATTAATGGTAGGAGAGGAAAACCTCTCACCTCCTATCATTAATGAGGGGGGAGACATTTAGAATCCTCCAATTATTTAAAGCCAACACACCTCTTTAATTGTGCCAACATAACTGAATTGACATGCCCCTTTTATTTTTATGTAACTGTGTCACTGGAGTTTAGGAAGGATCCTAATAACTAAACTGTCATAAATTCCAATGATCATTACCTACCTCCCTCCATCTATTATATAAAGGAAGATTGTGGTGGTTTTGGGACGGCTTCACCAAGCGACAAAACACTGGTAAAGTGAACCGAATCCCAACACATGGAGGTTTACACATTCTCTAATGAAGAATGAAGATCTCTGGTAATGATATTATTCAGAATTCTTCCCCGGACACCTACCGATGTAGAGCGTCATCAACGAGCAGACAGAACTCGGGTTTGGGAGTGATTGGTGGATGCAACGAATGACGATCCTCTTCAACTTCTTCCTTCAACTCCGTCAACGAATGACGACCGACAATCAAAAAGTTGGGAGTTTATTACATGATAATATTATACCCTTTTCTTTTCATCCTTATCAGCTAAAAAGGGATTGTATAGGACATGTTATTGATCATCTTATTTTCTTGAGGAGCCAAATGATACCTCCCTGAACTTGGAGGGTGCGGGCAAACCTAACATGGCCCGACACCCTCCGTCGATTTTTCTTCCTTGTGGTGATATTCGAAGCAGAAACGAAGGGACGAAGGCGGTATCGATAAAGGTTGCGCTACCCACAGTATCTGAAAACAGAACCGCCCCAGCAGACCACCGGTGGTCCCGGACGAACACCGCCAGCCCGCGCGCTGCCCGGCAGCTAGTGGCGGCCGCCCCACCTGCGCTGCCCGCGCCTTGCCCGTCGGCCTGCCCTCGCACTACCCCGGCCCCGTCGGCATGCCCGCACCCTACCCGGCGCCCCACCGGCCAGCCCACACCCAACACGCGCCCCACCGGCCAGCCTGCTCATTTCCCGGTGCCCTGTCGGCCTACCCGCGCAGTGCCTGCACACTGCTGTTTACCCATGCCTTCCCGACACCATATCGTCCTGCCAGTGCGCCATGCAGCCTGCCCACGACACACGCGGCCTTCCCGCGGCCTTTCTGGTGCCCGATTGGCCTGCCCGAGACCAACGCGGCCTGCCCGCACCCTGCTCGGCGCCCTGCCCTACCTACTTGCGCCTAGACTCACCGTCGAACATGCCAAGACGCGCCGGCCACCTGAGCTGGCCCGCATCGTCCTTCGCAGCATCGCTGGTTGAACTGACTTGTCATTCTGGGTCAAGCCGTCCGAGCTATGCTGCACGTGGTGTTGGCCGAACCGGCCCCAACCATTGGGTGGAGCCACCTATGTGGCGACCTTAGGACTGGACCACCCCTACAGTCCGCTGCACCGGGACCAGCGGAATGGTCCAAACCTAGCAGGATGACCCTCCCAACGGGCCAGGTCAGACCAAGCGTGTTGGACTAGGTCGACCAAGACTATGTCGGCGCATTCAGGGTTTGGCCGAGTCGGTATGACCGGGTTGGACCAGCCCCATTCCCTTTACCGACCCTATTTCTTTCTTTTGAAATTATCTTTGTCACCAGATGTCTGTTTGAAGAACTGTCAATGGAGCTGGTATTCTTGGAATGCAACGGTCCCTTTGAGAATACCCCACTGGAGTTCGGGGAATATTTGAGATATGGTTAGGTTGGATCATAAATGAATCCAACCAGGCCCACAGGACTCAAAGGCATATAACTCACAGACCAGGTGTCTGATCAACGGATTGTCTATTGTGTTGAGACCCCTATTACGAGGCAGACCTTTGTGATACTTCTATGTGGGACTTAATGGAAGTTGATGTATCAAAACTTGTCTTCAGTAGAGGACCCTTCATGAATCAAGTGTGCTTCGTGGAAACCCTATGGCAGGCTGTACTCTGATGATTGTTATTGGATCATGTGTTGGTGTGATAGAATAGCTGGTACTAGATCATGTGTTGGTATGACAGCTCTGACGACTATTCCTGAATCATTTGTTGGTCCGACAGTTATTAATTTTATTCCTGGAACATGTGTTGGTCTGGGAAAAATTGTTGGTCCAGGATCATGTGTTGGTCTGATAGCTCCAACTTCTGTTCATGGATCCTGGGTGGGTCTAATAGTTTAACTACGGGTCCTCGATCCTGTTTGGGCCCGACATCTTAGATGATTAAGTGTCAATATATTATCATCTATATCTCTCTATATAAGTTGTATACCTGTGTGAGCTGAGTCAGTATCTTTTGAGTTTACCTCATGATTCACATGATAACTTTGGTATATGTACGGGCATATACCTACATGTGGTTATCTTTTGATTTCTTACTTTGTGGATTATATTTGTTGTGTTTTGTGATACCTTGGGGGTTTCAGGCTCCCTACTTAGTATCATTATACTCACTCATGCACGGGCTATGCCCGCACCACGTTGTGTGGATTGCGGAAGACGGGCAGTGCTGACCAAGGTTGAGTGGACAAGACTGGATAGTATCCGGAGGTGCACAACACTGTGTGATGGTGCACGCAGGAGACGGACGAACGTGGAGTGTTTTAGGGGCTATATGTACCTACCTATTAGGTAGAATCTGTGGTGGATGATCTGGGAGCTACTTTTCACCTTTCAGCTATTTTTTTCCTTTTCAGTTGTACTTGTACATTCAATTAGGCTTGTATTTCTTTCCCCTTTACATTTCAGCACTCTCTTGTTATACAGTTTTACTTAGTGTTTTATATCCATATGTTTTCTCTGTTGTGTGTGTTTTCTGTTATAAAGGCAATGCATTCCTAGTTTATGGATTTACACCTTTGGTGCTATTATCCATCCCATGGCCTATGGAAGGCAGGCTTGGGGTAGTCATGGCACGGGCCCTAGGGGACGGGTCGTGACAAATTGGTATCAGAGGAGTTGGTTCTATAGAAGAAATCGAAACTCTGATCATTCTTTTCTATGAAGAAATATTGTTAAGGGTACTATGTTTGGTTTTCAGTTTGGGGAGTATGGTGTTTGTGTGGCGACCAACGTATCCAAAATTTAGGACCCTAACTTCCTATTTCCAACTCAGTGCACAAAACCACTGATTGCGTGGGTGTTTTCAAGATTTTTTTATTGATAACTTGAGTCAGCTCACTAGGTATTATTTTTTACATTGGTTCACCTGTTCCTTATCAGGATGCAACTATGTAGTAAACTAGATAGGTTTCCCGAGAGTGTATACGACGATGGCCCACTGAGAGACAATGATCTGGTGCAGGGCCCACTTATTATGATTGGCACATTCAGGTGGTGTACCAGCAGCACCAACACCCATTGGGTATCAGATGACCCCATCCACACTAGTTGATGGTGCACACCGATTGAGTGCATTTCATGAGTTCCAGAAGTAGAGGCCTCTGAGGTTTTGAGGCGAGGAAAATTCCCACATAGCTGAGGGCTAGCTGGAGGCGATTGGTAGAGCTTTCCGCCTAGTTGTGACACCAGTAAAGCAGTTGGTGATCTTAGCCACTAGAATTTTTTAGTTAGTGACTATGAGGATGGTCTGTATAGTGATGAGGCTTCGGTACGTGGACCACTGTCCGAGATTGGCCCTTCAAGTAGTGTGTCAGCTATATCATTATCAGTTGGTCAGTAGTTACAACCGGCGGTACCGGTAGATGACACATGTTGACTTAGTGCCTTACATGTGTTTTAGCATCAGATGCCGCTCAGGATCTAAGGCGAGCCCGACTAACAGGCAGCTGAGGACTGGCCTGAGGAGTTGGCAGAGAGTTCTCTAGAGCTTATACTTCTTCGTCAGGGTGACTTGTCGGTAGCTGAGTATTCACTGAGGTGTATCGATCGTTCCTGATAGTCGATGAATAAGATACAACCAGTGCTTTGGGGCTCAGACATCCGAGCCTGCAACTTTTCTATAGATTCTAGAGAGAACCTTTGTGGTTGAATGTTCTTTGGAAGAGCGGATACCGCCAGTGAATGATAGCAGTGAGAAAGAATGAAACTGGTGCCAGTCTCAGGGACTTGAGCGTGTAAAATTATTCGAGAAGAGGAAGTGTTAAGGACAGATGAATCTGCAGGGCAGGAAACAAGGAAGCAGAGCTAGTAGAGCATCATGAGTTGGTTTACATTTCGACATATTACAACCACCAGCCACTGTAGTCCATGCTAGGATCTGGGAGCTGGAGGGTAAACTACTAGAAAAGGGGGCATTGAAGCCCCCCAGACTCGGGTGACCGCCATTGGCGGTCGCTATAGCTAACCAATAGCGACCGCCAATGGCGGTCCCTAACCTACATAAAAAAAACGGGGGGCTTCTACACCCCCCCCCCCACGCCCCCTCGACCCCGATCTCCCGATCACCGCCCTAACCCCCTCCCTCCCTCACCGCCCTCCCTCGCCGCCCTCCCCTCCCCCGCCGCCCGCCCTCCCCCGCCGCCCGTCCTCCCCCGCCGCCCGCCCTCCGCCCGCCCTCCCCCGCCGCCCGCCCTCCCCCGCCGCCCGCCCTCCCCCGCCGCCCGCCCTCCCTCGCGGCCTGCCCTCCGGCTGCCTCCCTCCGCCCTCGGGCCTCCGGCCGCCGCCCTCTGCCTCCGCCGCCGCCCTCCGGCCTCTCGGCCCTCCCCCCCCCCACCCCGGACGGCACCCGCACCCCGGACAGCCCCCGCCGCGCACTCCGGACCGCCCCCCGCACCCCGGACAGCCCCCCCCCCCCCCCCCCCCCCCCCGTGCACTCCACACCGCCCCCCGCAACCCGGACGCCTCCCCACACCTCGGACAGCCCCCCCCCCCCCCCCCCCGCACACTCTGGACCGCCCCCCGCACCCCGGACAGCCCCCCCTGCACTCGGACACCCCCTCCGAACCCGGATAGCCCCCCCGCACCCCAAACAGCCCCCCCCCCCCCCACACTCGGACACCCCCCTTCGAACCCGGACAGCCCCCCCGCACCCCGGACAGGCCCCCCGCACCCCGGACACCCCACCCCGCACCCCCGACAGCCCCCCTGCACCCCAGAAAGCCCCCCCCCCCCCCCCCCGCACCCCGGACACCCCCGCACCCCGAACACCCCTGCCTGTACCCCTGACAGGCCCCCGACACCCCGGACACCCCTCCCCGCACCTCGGACACCCCCCCCCCACGACCCCGGACACCCCCCCCCCCTCGCTGCCCGTCCCCCGTCCCCTCACCACCTCCTCTCCTCCAGCTCCCCGCCGCTGCCACCGCCCGTCCCCTCCCTTGCCGCACCGCCTTTCGCTCTGGCTCCCCTTCGCTGCCTCCTCTCCCTCGCAGCACCGCCTTCGGCTCCCCTCCCTTTCAGGTTTGTAGCTCAATCAGGTAACATGAGCTTTCAGTTACATTATTATTTTATCAATGGTTCATAAACAAATGGTTAATATTTATTTTGAATATAGTTGATTTGAAAAATTTAAATGTAATAAGTATTGTGTAAATGTATGTTATACAGATATTATTATGGATAAGAGTTGGATTGATCTTCCAAATCGAACGTATAGAGAATATTTCAATGGCATTATGCAGTTTATTGACTTCACGATAGGATTTGAAAGTGACTATATTAGTTGTCCATGTAGAAAAAGTGCTAACAGATATCAATTCACACGAGATACTGTGAGGTAGCACCTTTTCTTTAATAGATTTCTGAAAAATTATAATAGTTGGACTCGTCATGGAGAAGAATATATTCGTTGTCAAAATACAGATGCAGCTCAGATGGATGTTGATGCAAGGATGACTGATCCAATGCATGAAATGCTTACTGAAATGGTACGTGGGTTTGATCCTGAAGGCATTGACATTCAGAATCTTGAGACCGGTGAGATAAATCTTCGCTCTGGTGCAGATCGTGATTCGAGGAGGTTTTATGAAGTACTTGATGATGCGAAAACAGAATTATATCCTGGATGTACTTCTTACAATAAACTGTCGTTTATCGTGGAGTTGTTGCATTTGAAGACTATGAATAATTGGTCAGACACATCATTCGACATGCTTTTGGTTTTATTGAAAAAAGTTCTTCATGTCGACGCTAATATTCCTGAGTCGTATTACTATGCTCGTAAGTTGACAGAGAACTTAGGTTTTACATATGAGACTATAGATGCATGTGCAAACAACTGTATGTTGTTTATAAATGAAACTGCTCATTTGGATATTTGTACGGTTTGTGGCACTTCCAGGTGGAGAGAGAACAGGGGAAATAAGACTCATCAAAGTCAGATTGCGATACAGGGGAAACCGATTGCCGTAAAGCAAATGCGTTACTTTCCCCTTAAACCGAGGTTGAAAAGATTTTTTATGTCATCTAAAGTTTCTAATTTAATGAGATGGCATGCATAAAGAGTTCATGAAAGTGACATGTTAACCCACCCGGAAGACTCTCATGCATGGAATGATTTTGATAAGAGACATCCCGACTTTGCTAAAGATGTTCGTAATGTCCGATTGGGATTGGCAGTAGATGGTTTCAATCCATTCAAGTCTATGGTTGGTGCAACTCATAGCACATGGCCTGTGGTGTTGGTTCCATATAATCTTCCTCTGTGGCTTTGTATGAAGCAACAATTTATATTACTTTCCACTCTTATTGATGGACCTAAAAGTCTGGGGGATAAGATTGATGTTTACCTTCAGCCATTGATTGATGAGTTGAATGAATTTTGGGGCGATGGTGTGATGACTTATGACTGCGAAACGAATGAAATGTTCAAACTGCATGCTGCTTTATTGTGGACAATCAATGACTTCCCAGCTTATGCAAATTTATCAGGCTGGAGTACGAAAGGGGAATTTTCTTGCCCTTGTTGGAATAAAAGTAAAAAATCTGTATGGCTTAAACATTCCAAAAAATGGGCATACATGGGTCACAGGCGTTTTCTCCCTCCCCAGCACAGGTTCAGAAAGGACAGAGTGGCATTTGATGGTTCTATAGAGTTCAGCCCAGCACCAAAGATCATGACAGGAGTCGAAATGATATCACAGATTGAGGAAGAAAACATCCGCACGGTATATGAAATTCAGGATTTGGTGGCTCCTCCAGTATGTAATATTCGTGCTGCGGGTAGGCAGCGCAGTCACAATTGGAAAAAGAAAAGTATTTTTTATAGTCTTCCGTATTGGAAAACTAACATGTTGAGGCATAATTTGGATGTCATGCACATTGAAAAAAATGTTTGTGATAACATATTGTGGACCATTTTAGGTGTCAGTGGAAAGTCAAAGGTCCATGTTAATGCACGCCGTGATTTGAAAGAAATGGGTTTAAGGAAACAGTTGCATTTACAGTTAGCTGAGGGAAACAAGGCATATATGCCTGCTGCATAGTATTCGATGACTACAGAGGAGAAAGAGACATTTATTTCCATTTTGAAGATGGTCAAGGTGCCTGATGGTTACTCTTCTAATATTTCAAAGTGTGTGAATCTGACGAGCAAGACATTGCAAGGGTTGAAAAGTCATGACAATCACATATTACTTCAGCAGTTGATTCCAATTGCAATTTGTGATTGTTTATCCCCCAATGTTGTTCAGCCCTTGATTGAGATGAGTAATTTTTTTATACAAATTTGTTTAAGAAATCAACGAATGAGTGATTTAAAAAGTTTGCATGACCGAATTGTACTTACGCTTTGTCACTTTGAGAAACTATTCCCCCCCTCATTTTTCGATGTTATGGTCCACTTGACAGTGCACCTAACTGATGAAGTAATGGCTGTTGGTCCAGTGCAATTCAGGTGGATGTATCCTATTGAACGGTATTTGAGTACATTGAAAATATTTGTACGCAATAGAGCTCGTCCAGAGGCATCAATAGCCAATGGTTATTTGATGGATGAGTGTACTACCTTTTGTGCAGAATATCTTACGGATGTTGAAACAAAATTAGATAAGCTCTCTCGGATTCATGATGGTCCAGTTGGAGAAGGAACCACATTTGATATGGACAACATCGAGTGGATACAAGCACATCGATATATCTTGTTCAATACACCATTAGTTGCACCATTAATGCAGTAAGTATCTTATCAATGTGCTTGTATAACTTTTACATGTTTTGTTTGCATAAGTTGATCTTTCAAACATCGCGTAATCATTTGCAGGAAACACATTAATGAGATAAAAGAAGAGATGCATCGTGCGACTGAGTTGCAAATTCAACAATCTCATTATGCGGCATTTCATGATTGGTTCAAGGATTATGTATGTATAAATTGATTTTCATTATGAGTGAATTATTAAACTAATTCTTTCTGCATATATCAGTATTGATTTTTATAAATTATGTAGGTTCGTAAGCTGAGGGAGGTAGGGGACCCCACGCTTCCTGAAGTATTTATCCAACTGGCTGAGGGTCCATCTATAACGTCTCGTCGTTATAAATCTATTGATGCTAATGGTTTTCGATTTCACATTAAAGATGTTGACAACAAAAGTGCAACACAAAACTGTGGCATCGGTTGTCCCTTTGTCGATTCTGGTTATTACTATGGTCAATTGATAGACATCATTGAAGTTGTATACACACACGGTTTGAAGTACATATTGTTAAAGTGTAATTGGGTTGACCCAGTGCGTGGATGTAAAGTCGATCAATATCAGTTTTCATTGGTGAATTTTAATTATATGTTATACAGAAATAATGAACGAGTTGAGAATGAACCTTTCATTTTGACATCACAAGCAGAACAAGTATTCTTCGTTACTTTGCCTTCGGATCCATGTTGGCAAGTTGTTGTCAAAATGTCTCGGCGAGGAGTGTTTTTATTTGAAGAAGATGAACCCGAGACTGTTCCGTTTTTTTACCAATAACTTGATCAACATACCGTAGTTCAACATGAAGAAGATATTTATTAGGTCAGAGCGGCTGTTGAAGGAGAAACAGTCGATTTGCATGCTTAATGAAAGGTATAATTGTGTTCCCGCTATTCAGTAGAATGTCCTAGGATATCATAAATTATCTAATCATTTTATAAATCTTTATAAGTTTTAATCCTCACTTTTGTAAGTTAATTCAGTCATAAATATTTAGGTTGATTAACTTTCTGATTTTTTAAAATTCATTCACAACTAATTATTCAATCCATTTTTTGTTTGATTAACAGTTGTACAAGTTTGATTTATAATGAACAATCCAATTTATCTTTTAAACACTTTGGACTCATTACTGATATTTTCTATGACTGCAGACATGTCAGGGGAAGAGGCAGAAGATCCACATCATCCATCTGAGGCATCTACGTCTCAGGGTCGAGGTATGTTTGAATGACATTGTCTATATTTTTTATGTAATTGACATATATATATATATATATATATATAAAATTTGTCAATTTATATATATAATTGTTTTCAACAGGATCAGACTCGGCTGCTTCTTCCTCTCGCAGGAGAGGCCCTGGTCGTGGCATATTATCATGGAATTCCGACACGACGATAGATGTTTCATTTGATGAGGTATTTCATCCCGTGGGACCGAATGCACGGGCATTTTTCGTCAGATGGGTCATATCATACGTGACCCACATCGATTTCCATTGACCACGTGTGATTGGGCTTCTATCCCTCAGGACACATTAGATCGTCTATGGAGGGAGGTTCAGGTAAGAAAATAATTTTACTTTATTTTCTATTTATAAAAAATACTAATATGTTTGATTATTTTCTTTATAGAAAAATTTGAAAGTATGCCCTGAAGAGTTTCGGCCCGTGTGTATGAGCAAATTCCGTAAGATGTGGAAATATTATAAAGGCAAAGTGAAGAGGGACCACTGGGTACCAAATGTGGGTGCCCTTGACATTTTGGAAAAAGTCCCGAGAGGTGTCCTCTCGGCTCAGTGGCGTGACTTGGTTGCATATTGGTCTAATGAGGGTGTTGTGGTTTGTATATTAATTATTTTTCTGTATATATATTTTCATGAATATGTGATTTGTTTGAAATTTGAATGAATTGAATGTAGGAGGTGTCAACACGCCATTCGGAGAATCGAGCGTTGCAGGGACCAGCTCATAGGCTCGGGACTCGTCACGTGTCTCAGATCCGACATGAGGTATATATTATTCAATTTTTAATTTATTAATTAATATGGTTTTGTGTTTATATTCTTTTAATATACAGTTGCGAGGGCAAGATGCAGCAACTGATAAAATGTCGGTGTGGATGAGGACTCGTGATCGCAATGATCCAGAGGATGCAGCATTGATAGTAAGTGTCTGTACTTACCAATAATTACATTAATCTATATATTAACATATATATATTTATATATATTTAAATATTTCATAGGCTCAATTTGAAGCTGAGTTAGAACATCTGCCAGAGGACCAGCGACAGCTTCCCATGCGACGTGATGAGATCTTTCACCGCATTATTGGTCTGGACGGGCATGGCTATAGTTTGACCTATGGAGCAGAGATTCCTCGTTATGTAGTGTCACGCGCTGCGGTTGTCGGTCCTGCTGTTGCTCATATGACACAGCAGATGTCAGATTTTGAGGCACGGCTGCGCGCTTCCAAGGAGACAAATGCGCAATTGACAGGTGAGGTTAGAGCACTGCGGGAATATGTGCGTCGAGCTGATGGTACAGGGGATCATATGAAGCAGGTATATACTGTATTTATTTATTTAATTTAAATTATTTTTGTTATTAAAATATTTATAATGTTTATTTTTTGTAGGCACATGGCCCACCAGAAGGAGGTAGCATTGATGAGAACGCGTGACGCACTATATATTCACGAGATATGTTTTTTGTTTTTACTGGTAGGGTTGACATTGATGTACTGTATTTATTCATTTAAGTAATGCATTATTACCATCCATGGTGGTCTTTTAAATATTTTATACACATATTGAGTTTTTGATCAGATAATCTTGAATGATTCTACATTTGAAAAAGTCGAACTAATTCCAACAGATCAATAAATCTGATATTATAGATTATGTATTATCCAATATATTTTTTATAAATTTATGTATGGTATCGATAAAAGAAATATGTATTAATTAGATGTTATCACTTTTATTTTTCACTTTTGTAATCAATGGGATGGCCTTTGCACCCCCGGAGAGCCCCCCGCACCCCCGTACAGCCCCCCGCACCCCCGTACAGCCCCCCCGCACCCCCGTACAGCCCCCCCCCCCCCCCCCCCGCACCCCCGTACAACCTCCTGCACCCCCGTACTTCCCCCCGCACCCCCGTACTGCACCCCCCCCCCCCCCCCCCCCCCGCACCCCCGTACAGCCCCCCCGCACCCCCGTACAACCCCCCGCACCCCCGTACTGCCCCCGCACCCCCGTACTGCCCCCCGCCACCCCCGTACAGACCCCCGCACCCGCGTACAGCCCCCCCCCCCCCCCCCCCCCCCGCACCCCCGTACAGCCCCCCACACCCCCGTACAATCCCCGCACCACCGTACAGCCCCCCGAACCCCCGTACACCCCCCCCCCCCCCCGCACCCCCGTACAGCCCCCGCACCCCCGTACACCCCCTCGCACCCCCGTACTGCCCCCCTCACCCCCGTACTGCACCCCGCCACCCCCGTACAGCCCCCCGCACCCCCGTACAGCCACCCTGCACCCCCGTACAGCCCCCCGCACCCCCGTACAGCCCCCCCCCCCCCCCCCCCCCGCACCCCTGTACAACCCCCCGCACCCCCGTACTACCCCCCACCACCCCCGTACAGCCCCCCGCACCCCCGTACAGCCCCTTGCCACCCCCATACAGCCCCCCGCACCTCATTCGGAGGTGTCGTTTGACCGTGGCGGCCAGAAACGCGTTTCCGGCGCCATAAAACACCAAAACGGCGTGCAGCGGTCCCATTCGGAGCAAACGTGCTCCGAACGACCTGAAACCGCACGGCCGGTTTTTCAGTAGTGGTAGGAGAAGAGAGTAGCTACATGCGGTCAAGGAGTGTGACCCAAGGGCTCTAGGAATTATTCGAGTTACGGTATGTGTCTACTACTAGATTCTGTATCAATAAACACAAGTACAAATCATTCCATCCTTCCACGAATCTTGTCCCATATCTAAATTTTGCAGTTAAACCGTTGACTTGACCATCAATGTAGGAGATACCTTTAGGATGAGACTCGATAATCACACTTATGTCGATGGTGTGATCTGACCTCTGAGGCGAGAGTTTTTGTTGGAACCTCTTGGTGCAGCGTCGAGGCCTTACAAAGTTATTTTGGGTATGGACTGGGTAACCATAGTTCATACCTAGATTGACTGTATTAGGCCAAAATTTTGAGGATTGTCTATAACGTTGGGATGAAGTTTTTCTTTGTCTGTGAAAAAGGAATTCCAAGTAGCACAAGTTAAACTCATACATAAGAGGGTGCAACCGATCAATCTTGAGGCGGCTAGCCATACCCTCATGGAAGAAGGTGATCTGAGTTTTCAGTTCCAAATAGAGTGGTAGAACATGGGGACATATTTTCAAAAAATGCTTCCCAGATTACCCCCAAAAAGGGGGAGGGACGTATTCTTTGGTTGGATACTACCAGAAGATCATTCTAGACTTCACCAGAGTTGCCGCACCACTATCTGCCTTGACAAAGAAAAGGAAACCATTCGTGTGGTTTGAGAGGTGCCAGCAGAGGTTTCAATGGCTGAGGCAGAGGTTGAAAAGTGACCCCATCATGATACTTCCATAGGAAGGCGTAGGGTATGTAGTTTACTGCAAAACATTAGGGATCGGACTCGGGTGTGTCCTGATGCAGGAGAAAGTACTGATCACATATGGTTCTCAGAAGCTGAGACAACATGGGAAGAACTATGCTTCCCATGACCTTGAGTTATCAGCAGTGGTCTTTGCCGTGAAGATGTGGTGAAACTTTCTGATTGGGAAAAAAATTTATCGTGTACTCCAATCATGAGAGTATCATGTATATCTTCTCTAATAAGGACCTGAAACTGAGACAATAGTGATTGCTTGAGTTCATCTAGGACTATGACTTTGAGATAGTCTATACTACTGGAAAGGGGAATGTTGCAGTAGATGTAATCAACAATAGATTTGGTATACAGCTTCTAGATGAGGTGATAGAGAAGTTTGCTGCTTTATAGATATCCTTTGTGGATAATGATGGGGCATCCTTATTCTGGTCTCTTACAGTCACTCCAACCCTTCTTCAATGAGTTAGAGAGGTTGCGCATGGGGCCACTGACTGTGAGACACGATGTGCTCAGATATCAATAGGGAAGGATCCTGATGGATTTTTTGACGGTGGGGAGCACTTCATTCTCTTTAGAGGAAGTACAATGGTACCATTAGCACTTCATGAGGAAGTTTTTAGAGTGTTCCACACTTCTCCTCTAGTGGTACATCTAAGAGTGGTGAAGATGTACCAAGACCTTCGCTGACAGCACTGGTGGTCAGGTATGAAGAAGGCGGTAGCAGAGTTTGTCTCTCGATTCATCCCTTATTAGCAAGTGAAGGCAGATCACCAGATACCAGTAGGTATGGTCCATCCTTTAGAGGTCCTAGAGTGGATGTGGTATGGGATATACATGGACTTCATGACGGGTCTTCCACAAACATCCAGGCATCACGACTCGATTTGGGTGATCGTCGACCGACTAACCATGCCAGCCCACTTCCGACCGATTAGAGAATAGGGTTCAGTAGAGAGATCGGGATGCCTTTATGTGTAAGATATTGTGCGTTTATGTGTTATACATTTGATTATTCTCTCTGATTGTGACACCCGATTTACTTTCCGACTATGGAACGGGTTGCAGGAGGCTTTCAACGTGCTGCTTTGTCTAAGAACCACCTTCCATCCTCAGACAGATGGTCAGACTGAGTGGACCGTTCTGACTCTTGATGATATGTTTCATGTATGTGACCTCAACTTAGGTCGTAGTTGGGAGGATAACTTACATTTGGTGGAATTTTCCTACAAAAACAACTATCAGCCCACTATAGGGATGACAACTTTTGATCTGTTATACGGGAGACCTTACATATCACCTTTGTGCTGGACTGTCCTAGGGGAGTCAACACTAGTGGGACCAGAGATGGTACGAGCTACCACCGAGAAGGTGCAGATCATCCAGGAGCGGATAAAGACTTCACATAGCAGATAGAAGATGTATGTTGATATGAGATGGAGGCCTCTAGAGTTCGAGGATGCTGACCATGTCTTCCTACGGGTCTCACCTCGACGAGGTCTACGGAGACTAGGCCGAGGCAGTATGTTATCTCTGGGATTCAGCAGACCTTTCCAGGTCCTCAGCATAGTATTTTGGGTGGCTTATTCTTGGTTCTTTCACCTTATTTGCACCCGGTGCACAACGTCTTCCACGTATCCAATCTGAGAAGATACGTACAAGACCCTTCCCACATCATCGACCATGGGGAGCTGAAAGTCGACCATGGGGAGACATTCACGGAGGTTTTAGTGGAAACTGGGGATCGATAAGAGTTGGTCCTACATGGAAGTTCTACACCTCTGGTTTTCATATACTGGAAGCACATGAACTTGCAGGAGAGCACATGGGAGCGGGAGGCTCTGATGCATTCTCAGTACCCCCACTTGTTCCCATAGTTTGAGTTGTAGCTTACAGAGATGTTAAGCCTTAACTTGGGGAGAATGTATGACCCCGAATTTCCATGGAATTTTTTTTCCATAAATACATGGGAATTTTACAATTTCGTGTAAATTTACGATGCTTGATTCTGAGGCCCAGTGTGCCTAGAATCAATTTCTGATGTTTTTTTGGAGAAGTTTAATAAACGTACGAGCGGGATTTTATAACTTTCGAAACGGTGCTCGGAGATGAAATTTGAGGGCACCGTTGAACTCACAGTGCCGATATTCTTTTCAGAAGAAATTCAACTTGACGACAGTAGGTCGAGAATAAAAGTTAGTTTTTGGCTTTTCATAAAAAAAATAATTAAATAATGTGTGCAACAGTTTATTTTATTTGAGTTTCCTTTGGTGTGTGGAGGGTAAAAACTCCTCATGGATGTTGGAGGTGGGGAAACCACACCTTAACCTCTCATGAGATGTTATGGTGGTGGATCCCATCAGAACACAACCTCCCATGAGAGGATTAATGTGGTGGGGTACACATGGGTTTGACTCCACTATAAATGGGAGGAGAGGAAAAACTCTCAACTCCACTCATTAATGAGGGGGGAGCCATTTGGAATCCTCCCATTAATTAAAGACAATGCACCTCTTAAATTGCGCTAGCCTAACATAGTTGGATTGCCCATTTTAATTTTAAGTAACTATGTCATTGAAATTTTGGAATGTTCCTAATAAATGAACCATCATAAATTCCAACAATCGTTACCTACCTCTCTCCCACTCCTATATGAAGGAAACATGGGGAGGTTTTGGGTCAGTTTCAGCAATCGACGAAATGCTGGCAAAGTGACGCGACACCCAACAGTTGGAGGATTGTGCCTTCTCCAAAGAATAAAAATGAACGCCGACAATGATAATCCTCAGAGTTCTTCCTCGGAAACCATCCGACGTAGAGAGTTTTCAAAGAGCCGACACAACTAGGGTTTGGGAGTGATTAGCAGATGCAACGAACGACGATCCTCTTCCTCTTCTTCTCACAACTCCATCAACGAATGATGACTGATAATCCAAAGGTATGGGGTTTATTACTTGATAGTATTATACCCTTTTTTATCTTCCTCACGAGATAAAATGGGATTGTATAGGATGTGTTATTGATCATCTACTTTTCTTGATGAGCCAAATGATACATCCTTAAACGCAGAGGGTGCTGGTCAACCTAACATGACCCAACACCCTCTGTCGATTTTTCATCATTGTGGTGATATCCAACGTGGCAACGAGGTGATGAAGGCGGCAATGACAAAGACCGCACTACCCATGACCTCCGTGAACCGCACCACCCTCGTAGCTCGCCGGTTCCCGGTCAAACCCCGTAGGCCCGTGCGATGCCCGACAACCACCGATCGCGGCCCCGCGCGCTGCCTGCGCCCTAACGGCCTTCCCACGCGCTGCCCATGCACCCTGTCGGCCTCCCCGCACCCTACTCGGTATCGAGCGGCCTACCAGCGCGCCCTATCGGCTTTCCTGTGCACTGCTCATGACCCTCCGGCCTGCACGCGCCCTGCCTATTGCCCCGCTGGCATGCCCGCACGTGGCCCGCGCTCCGCCGGATACCCGTGCTCCGCCCGGCGCCCTGTTGGCCTGCTTGCGCCCCCCTTGGCAGGCCAGTGCCCTACCCGGTGCCCCGCCAGCCTGCCCACAACCAGCACAGCCTACCCCTACCCTGCCCGGCACCCCGTGCGGCCTGCCCGCACCCCGGCTCTTGGTCAAACCGGTCATGCCGCGCCGGCCACCCGAGCTGGCACATAACATCTTTTGTGGCATCTCTAGACAAACTGACTCAGCTTTTTGGTCCGAGACACCTGAGCCATGTCCCATGTGGTGTTGGACGAACCAACCTCGGACACCGGGTTGAGCCACCTACACAGAAACCTCTTGGCCGAACCGCCCAAGCAGTCTGCTGGGCCAGGCCCAGCAGACCGAGCCTATCCTAATGATTTGACCCACTCAACGAGCCAGATCAGACCAAGCGGGTCTGACCAGGTCGACCACGACCGGGTCGGCCTAGTCTGTGTTGGGCCCAATCGGTCTGACTGGGTCGGACCGAGCCCAAGCCCATTAGCAACCCACTTACTTTCTTCTAGCCATATCTTTGGCACCAGACGTCTTTTTGACGAACCATTAGGGGTGTTGGTATTATTGGAACACAACGGTCCCTTTGAGAATACCCCACTAGAGTTCAATATATATTTGAGATACGGTAAGGTTGGATCGTTCACGAATCCAAATGGGCCCTCGGATCTAAAAGGCTTATAACTCACAGACTGATCATCTGATCGACACGTCATCTGTTGCATAGAGACCCCTATGACGAGGCAGGACTTTTTGATACTTCTGTGTGGGACATCATGGATGTTGATGTATCGAAACTTTTCTTGTGGAGCAGACCCTCCCAAAATCATTTGTGCTTTGTGGAAACCTTGTGTCTAGCTGTACTCTGACGACTGTTCCTAGATCATGTTTTGGTCTGACAGAATAGCTTGTCCCGAATCATGTGTTGGTCTGAAAACTTTGACGACTATTTCTGGATCAGGTGTTGGTCCGACATTTCTTACTTTTGTACCGGGATCATGTGTTGGTCTGACAGAATAGCTGTTTCTTGATCATGTGTTGATCTGACAACTTTAACTTCTATTCCTGGATCCTGTGTGGGTCTGACAGTTCTAACTGCTGGTCCTAGATATAGTGTGGGTCCGATGGCTTAGATGATTCAATGGATATATCTGAAAATCTCTATTTCTCTACATATGTTGTATACCTGTGTGAGATGATTCAGTAACTTTTGAGTTTACCCCATGATTGAGATAGATTACATGATAACATAGGTATATGTTTGGTTATATACCTAAGTGTGGTTATCAGTTGATTTCATACTTCTTGGTTTATCTTTGATGGATTTTGTGAGACCTTGAGGGTATCAGGGTCCCTAATGAGTATCGTTATACTCACCCATGCACAGGCTATGCCCGCACCTCGCTGTGTTGGTTGTTGACGACGAACAACGCTGACCAAGGTTGTGTGGACAAGACTAGACGGTACCCGAAGGTGGACCACACATTGTGACGGTACACAGATGAGACGGACAAACGTGGAGTGTTGTGGAGGCTATTTCTACCTACCTTTCAGGTAGGATACGTGGTGTACGATCCTGGAGCAGCCTTTCACCTTTCGACTATTTTTTTCATTTTTAGTTGTACTTGTACTTTCAATTTAGATTGAATTTCCGGCCCCTATACATTTCAACACTCTCTTGTTATACAGTTTTATATAGTGTTTTGTATCCATCTGTCTACTCTATTGTGTGTGTTTTCTGTTATAAAGGAAATGGCTTCCCATATTTTGGATTTTAGCCGTTGGTGATAGTCGCTCGCCCCTGGCCTATAGAAGGCGGGCTTGGGGTAGTCATGGCACGGGCCTTGGGGGACAGGTCGTGACACTATAAAGAAATTTTTGGTACTTAAAATGGAATACATCAATGGCATAAGGACTCTAGAACCAACATTTGGAGTTTCATCAGATATTTTATGCCAATGATGGGATTCCCCTCTTGATGTGGGATGATATCTCTTCCTCTAGACACATTTATCTTCATGATGATAGGATTCCACATTATTCTTTTCATGGAATGGTTCGTTCAATATCACACCCATTTTTAATTATATCATTAATAGGTGACTTTTACATATCTGGAGGCAAACACTTATATTCATATGAGTGAATGTAATGTCCTAGAAATTCAATATAGGAAATATCATTAATGGTATAAGTGGATGGATAAATCATATGGATAACATCTTTATGAGTGATTAGAGAATAAAATTTCTATAATTTACTCCATTGTTGAATTGTTTCATGAATGGATTCTGTGATGTATTTTAGGGATTGCCTCAAATAAGAGGATTAGACTTCAGTATTAACATGTTTTTTGTAAGAGAACTAGTATCCATTCCACCATTTAGGATAGAACATACGTTGCTTTAGTAGCATAAGAAGTTTTTTGATGATTTTGAAGATAATGGTGCTATATGACCAAGAGCATTCCCATGGGATTCACCAGTACTTTTCTATAAGAAGTTTGGTAGTACCCTCATGATGTTTGTGGATTATCACCAATAAAACTATCTTATTTTAGGTAACTTCTATCCACAACCATTTTTTGACCATCCCTCCAAGAAGAACTGATGAGAGACAATTGTATCCAGTATGATTTTGAATAACAATCAGTTTCATGTGAGAGCATCATACATACCTGTAACGACCCAATGTTTTTTATGGAAATTTCCTTCTTATAAGTATTCCATAAAATCACATAATAATGAAATACTAAGTGATAAGTGACCTTTAAACATAATTTTTTCACTTCTGTGTTTCGAATTTCGAAAATCCGGTATACACGGTTGTGTTCAAGATGTTTTTTGGAGTCTAATAAAGAAATAATAATTTTGGTGAATAGTAACCTACCCTAATGAATAGTAACATACCCTTATGAATAGTGATATACCCTAATTAATTGTAACCTTACTTATGGTGGTAAAAAAATAATATTCATGTTGCAAGTTCGATATACCTATAGTTTAGAAAGAGTTAATGAATGCTTTAAAACTGGTTTTGATAATAAATTATTATTTTATTTAAATATTAAAATAATCATATATAGAAAATTATTTTTTAAAAATGGAATTCATTTTTGGATTCTACAAATCAAAAAATGGTTGGGGAAATTTTTTTGGATTTTTCGGAAATACTTGAATTTTTATGAATAGTGAAATACCGAAATTTACAAAAATAAGCTAAATAAGATAATTATAGAGTCATGTGTGATGTTTTTCTGATGTAAGCCAACTTGGTTCAGGATTACATTATAAAATTAATATGCTTAGTCATGAAAAACTCACAATTCCTTGTCTTTTGGGGAAATAATAAACTAATTAATTTTATATTAAAGAAACACCTCTCTCATCCACTATTAATACCCTCTCCCCATAACTCTTTCCCTCACACCTCTCAAGCCTTGTTCCTAGCCAAATTTCTTCCCAAACACCCTCCCAAGCTCCTTCCCCACGTCCAAGGCTTTTTGGTCTTTCCAAAAGACCAAAACCAAATCCCCTAAGAGGAGTCACAAAGAGAGGAGATCAAAGGGTAAGAACCCTCTTTTGTTTTCAAGTGTTTTGTTTTCATTTTCTTTCTTTCCTTATACCCTCTTACCCTTCCCTTATCCAAAAGGAATGAATGTTCTATAATCTCATATATTCTGGATTATAATAATGTTTATGGAAAATTTCCACATCATACTTCTCCTCCTATACCTCACATTCTAGAATTAAACATCGTCCGTGATTGGTCGAATTACCGACATCATGGATAATGTGTTTTCAAATTATTTTATCATTTTGATTCTGGTATTGAAACCATTTATGTTATGGTTTAACCAGATTATTATATATTTTATTTTTCTTATTTATGGTTCTGTAAACCTCATACACTCATGATAAAAAACAATAATACAGAACAAGTAAATTATGGGAAAAATCGTTAAAATTAATTGAAAAGTTTATCATTAATGTTTAATGTAAAGGTTCTCTTTCACTCTAACTAACCAAAAAAATTTTGTAACCATGTAACCTACTTGATGTCCACTAATGTTATATAAATTCAATTATGGACAACCACTTTCATCTTACAATTTATTTGAACCTAAATACAATTGAACCGATCATAAAAACAAATGAAACAAACAAACCCTTACAATGAAATTGAACCTCGTAATCAATAAAAATGTGTATAAATGAACATAAAAAAGTTACACTGAATATTTTAATTTTTTAGAAGGTTCTGTAAATATTTATTAATAATCCTAATTTTACTATTCAAGTCATTAATATCATGTGGAGAACACCAATGGGCCTAAGGGAAGGGATCCTCTCAATTTCACTCTTATTCTAGATTGTTCACTATGTTAGGACATGTTGTGTGTACTTATTAATTATGGGGTATGATTTCACACCACCCCAATACTAAAATGTAACACCCCGAGATTTTATGAAAAATATTCTTTTAATTTCATTAATGTCTTGTGTTGTATGCTACACCAAGATTACCTTGCGCTATACGCAACACCGTATTAGCTTGCAGTATACGTAAAACTATTCTTGGATCGTGTTACACACAATTTTGATAATAGTTATTCTACGCAAAATTGAGTTTATATATATATATATATATATATATATATATTCAATGTATAAATGAAATATAGTTGGATTATATTATACGAAACAATGAAAGATTCTTTCACAACACGCAACCCTGACATGGTTTGCATTACACGCAATCGCGACCTTCCTCGATAGCGTGTGTTGTACGCAATACCGGGTTTTACTAAACAACATTATATTATTATTATGAACTAGCCATTCTGAATATTATTAACTAAATTTTGAATTTTATAACATTATTATTTATCATACACATTTTCTAGAACATTGTATAAGAAAAAAATAAATTTTTTCGTGTAAAATAAGTATTTTTAAAAAAATGCAGTTTTGCCGCCTTTTGATGGCGCGCCAACTTTAAATCTAGTTTTTGACATTTTTATAAGTTAAATTTGACAAAATAAAATTATTCTTTGGAATCATTAAATAAAAATGTACTTTGGATAAAATTTTCATATTATTCTGGAAACTTTCATATTTTGATGAATAGTAAAAACATGCTATATTTTAATTAAAAACAACTTTTTTCATTGCAATAATTTATATGGTTAAATTATAATATTTAATGGTTTTAAAGTATAAATAGAATATATTTTTACAATTTAATATAATTTATTTCATTATCATTGATTTTACATTAAATTCGTAGGTTAAATCAATTCAATATTTTGCAATGTTTTAAAGAAAAACCTATTTTTTTTCAACAACGAGATAAATTTTAATTTAATTTATACAAATTTTGTGAATTGAATTTGGAAAAATGGATTCCATGTTTGGAATCAGTGGATCCAAATTATGTTAATAATCTACTTTTTATTTTTTGGAATTATGAATAGTAACTACGGTAAATTTTATTTACCATAGTTAAAGGTAAATCGGGTAATTAAGGGTAAATATAATATTATAAAATTACCCTAACAATTGCTAAAATTCTATTGGATGGCTAAAAGTAGACCCATATAACCTAAGGGTCGTATTAGATTTATTTTATGGACTTTTGACCATGAAAATAATTTAATTATAATTAAAACCAAAGAAAGTGACAACATGTCACTCTCTTAAATCTTATAATTATAATAAATTTAATTTAGTGATAAACATCATAAAACTTCGAACATGAATAGTCTCCAGAAATATAATAAAATTATATAAATCATGATAAGTTATTTATAATTTTTAGGGATTATATAATTGTCATTAATGGTGATACATTAATGAATCATAAATTATTTATGAAGTGAAAAATAAGTAATATAGTTTTTATTGAAATAATAATACCCATTAAAAGTCCCACAAACCTGGAAAAAACTTATTGGTAGTGTATATCTACACCTTAAACATCTAATGACCTAATATATAACCGTTTAGAGCTTTATAAAAGTGATTATGACACTTATATTATTTTATTTTAAATGATTTCAAAGTTGTCACCTTCATAATTTAATAAATATAAAAATTTAAATATTGTGATTTTAAGATGATAAATTAGATTAAAAGTATTATTGTGAAAGCTAATAGATTTATCTTCATCATAGGGTGTTATTTTTAAATTTTATGCAACAAATCAGTATATTAAATAATTATACAAAAATGTTGTAGTAATTATTTTATTAAGAGATAAACCAAATAAATGGTTTTACAAATAATAAAATAAATATTATATAAACTATTTCATGTGATCCACTAATTTTGTAGATACATATGACCTTTTATGAATCTATTAAAGCTTTTATTTCGAACAAATATTCTGTATATATTTTATTTAAATTCAAATAAATAAATAGTGTCAAAATTGACACTATTGTTATTTTATATAAATAACATATTATAAAATTGTTTAAAAGTCACAAAAATATTTAAAAATTATAAATTTAAATTTATATGGTCTATAATGTTATAAAGTAACAAATTATGTAAAATTAACAACAAATAAGTAATTATTTGTTATAATTTAAAATTTATAATTTTATTACCACAAATAAACTTAAATAGATTAAATACTGATAAATCAAAATGATAAGGTTTAAAATAAGATCCAAACATGTCTAAATTTGATTGGTTGATGCGATTACAACCCTATCTCATATAATCTTCGAATATGAGTCATTTTTGGATGTTTTTATGTGTGGTTAGATATATTATAAATTAATATTTTTAAGAATTCCAAAGGTGCCCCTCTCCTCCCTTATAAAAGGGCACCTCCTAACTCTCTTCAACACACCACTTTGAGCCTTAAAGCTCAGCCAAACCCTGCCCAATTCTCTTCTCCAATTCCCTAGAAACATCCTAGAGGTCCTGGTCTTCTTCAAAGACCAATTTTAGTGCCCTAATAGGAGGTCTCAAAGAGGCGCTTCAAAGAAGAGGTAATTTCCGTTACCGATTCTTTCACCTTTATTTCTTCTTCCACTTCTTCTTCTTAGGTTGTTTTATTATGAATTAATAACATCAGTATCACTAATATACTTATATTTTATTATAAGTATGAAACAACCCTATTTCACCATCTATCCATCATACGGAAAATTAAATCACCGCGCGTGCATACGTACGGAATATCGTCTCCACACCGTGGTGTAATCTATTTTCCACCATCACCTTACTTGGATGGGTATAATGGTGTAAATAATGACTATATATGATTATTTTAAAGTGATATTGATTATGAAATAGTATACATACACTCCAATACAATTCCACGATCACGGAAATGATATCATCGCTCGTGCGTACGTTTGGACTACCGTCTCCACGAACGCGATGAGATTAATTTTCCATGATTAACCATTCAAGAAGGATTATAAAGTATATATAATGAATAATAATGAAATATATGGAATAATAATTCAACTGGATTTATGTATATATATGTATGTCATCTATTTAATTTCATTCAACTCAATAAGGAAACGAAAACAGCGTTCATGCGTACATATGGCCTACCGTCTCCATGAACGGTGTATTTCTCTCCATTTATTGATCTATTATATATAAATCATGTTTTAAATTCTGGATGTAAGTAATCATGATCTAAGTAATCATATGAATAATTACAAGTCAAAACACGGACGACAAATGAAATGGTTTTACCCAAAACGCTCTCTAACATGGAATTTACAAAAGAACGGGTAATATAAAGTCATAAGTGAACCATATATGATATAATAACAATTAATATAATTATGTAATAAGTCAATAACATTATTTAAATCATTATACAGGAGGTTCGGATACGTATGAAACATATCAGACTTAAGGTAAGGGATAATTTTGCAAATCTCATTTTTATCCGAGATTGATTATTCGTAAGTATTTACTGGGGTTATTTCTATCAACCATGTCCATGTTTTATAAAAGTGATTTCATGTATGTCTAAATTCAATTTTACCCATTTTGGAATTTTACTACATGGTATGTAAGGAATATTTCTTTTGTTTACGTTACGAGGTACTTTTTTTACTTTTCCGACAAAAGTATGAGGGGAATGTTATTTTTAACTTATACGGCGTGAACGGATTTTTATGGTTTCATAACGCCTCATTTTCATGAAGCTTACTCTACATGATTTTATGACTATTTTAAACAAAATACTTTTATTTTAAAATTTCATGGAATTTTTTGAAAAGAAAATGATTTTGACGAAGAAAGGATATTTTCCTCAAGAATTCATTTAAAATGTTTTATCAAAACCATTTTCCATCTAAGATGACAATATTTGATATGTGTATGTTTCAAGTTTAATTTCTCTATGATTTACATGGTTTTAATTTTCTTATGATGAAATTTCCATTTCTTTTATATGGATTATGAGATGATGGGATGATGTTTATGAAACCCATTTTATTCTTTGGGTTATGATGAATGTTTTAAGTTTATTTTGTGGCATAAGTAAGAATGATTTCATTATGAGATGAGTGGGACCAATATCTCCCTCCAATGCATTGGGTAATTATTTATATCTCATGAGATAGACATGGCTGGAGTGATATGTTAAACCGGTTCAGTAATACAGGACTGGAACGAGGAATGAACTCGATTCAGAAAGGGACATTGTCCACTAAGATGGTCTTGACAGCAATGCCTTGGCTAATATGGAAATCATATCATGTGATTCATGGGTGCCACAATTACATGTTTTATTCCCATGATATTTTATCATTCTTAATGTTTCTTTTTGATCTATGCCTTACGTACTTCCATGTTTTATGTCATTGCTCAAGCTTTCGATGTTTAAACATTATGATCATGTTTTCAAGTTTGAATGTATATGGTATGTTTAATTTTATCCATGTTTACCCTTAATGAGCATTTGAGCTCACCCTTTTTATGTTTGCTTTTCCACAGGATGTAAAAAAAGTTTTTAGGTAAGAAAAAAAAATGGGAAGATCATTATGGGAGATGTTGAAGATCTTTCATCACGATTAGAAGATTACGTTCCATGTTTCCAAAGACACTAAACTATTACGGTCTGTGTGTGTCTGTTTCTGTTATGTATTAAGTATTCCACTAAAGTAATGTAATTTCCATGCACGTCAAGCTTTGGGTCTCTACATTTGGTATCAGAGGAACGGTTTAGTTAACCTATGGAAACTAGGATGCGATAACGTTAGTGAGATCCCTAGTGATATTTCTTGGGTATGTCTAGGGATGTCCCTAAGGATAAGTATACATATAGGATATAGTCCTAGAACTATGGTAACGATATTAGAATTTAACCTAAGATGTTAGATATTGAAGGTACTCCCCCTTTACTATGTTGTTTTCCCTAACATGATTTTTGCCTCTCACACTATTCTTTTTGGGTTTTAGAAAATGGCTGGAAACCGGAAGATTCATGATAATGGAGGATATGACGGACAATGGAATGATATTATTCATGGGAAACCAAATGAAACGGGATTTGGAAGTCCAAACATCATTATTATGCCGAATCATCAATCTCATAATATGATTAATAAACTCAAATTTGGTAAGTTTCCTGACTCGGCTAATAAGAGAAAGATGGAGTTTCATGATGATCATAGAGGAAATAAAGTTCAATTTCCCTCATGTAAATCATTTGGGAAGAAGTATCAGGGATATTGTTTCAAAGGAACTGGAAGATGCTTTGGGTGTGGAAAAGAAGGACACAAATCCAGTAAGTGCAAAGGAAAAGGTTCAGTTAACACCATGGACAAGGATAATGGTATTGCTTCGACATCAACAATGATTAGATGTTTTAAATGTGGAATGTACGGGAATTATGAAAACCAATTCCCTAATGGAAAATATCATGAAGAGAATCAGCATGGTCATATGGGTAGTATTTATGTGGATGATGATGAGGAGACTATAAATGATATATGAGCTGACAGAAGTGTTGAAGTTCAGTCGGTTGTTTTAGAAGGTAGTGGAATGATTGTATGTTTATCGAGAGTTATGTTGTATAGTTAATGGTACTATGGAATAAATAATCATCTTAGGATTGTTACACAATTGTTTTTCCTAAAATTATTTGAAAGTATATGTTGAATGCTACCAGTAACCATGTAAGGTTATTCAGATATTTTTGGAAAGTAGATGATATGCGCATAATGAAGGGATAAGGAGAAAATTAAATTTTTGATAGTATTCATGAGCTCATGATTGATATAAGGACTAAGTGATATCATGGTTTAAGTATATAGAATTTTGAGGATTTTTGTATGTGGAAAGTGTTAACTTTTAACTACATTCATGTTTTCACTAAGGTTCAATGGGTATTCACTTTTTCAAAAGAATACATGATTAAGGCCTTCGAATGTTTGTAATGTGACCAACAAGACATATCTTATGATATATGCGGATTAACAATGGTATTAAATCTATTGTAATCGTTTTCACTATATTATGAGAGTGGACTGCAGTATTATGGATAAGCCTAAAGATTGGAATGGATTATATTGGACATAAGTTTGTATTGTTTAAGGATAGATGTCTTTTTGATATTATTGATGGAATGTTATAGTAATATAGTTTTAGAAAAAGGAAAACCTGCAGGATGGGCGACAGCCCATCACGTCGGACAAGGCTGTGGGAATCGAACCCACAACCGAAGTGCGACTGGCCTTTATCGCCTACCACTAGCCTACAGGATGTACCTATTTAGTAGAATCTAGTTTTATTTTATTAAGTGGTACGATATATGAAGTATAAGTTCATTTTTGGAACCATATATGATTAATCTAACCATAAGATGGACTTATATCTTTTTCTAACCTTTTGTTTGAAAGAGATGGAATGACCCATAATTCTATCACATGATCTGCTAACACATCACTAATAACAAATTCAACATCATTTCTTTAAGGGAAGAATTGGAAATTGTTCAATTCACGAAAAATAGTGAGATTGTTCCAAAATCATGTAAGTATTTATTTTAATTCATCAACTTTAGGGAAATGATCTTGAAAACCAAAAATTTTGTTCTAGTACCCTTATATCCGATGAATCAGATAGTACGTTAGATCATCAGAAATCTATAGCTTTGTGATTGTTGGATTTTTCATAGCCATGTTCTCTACCACTCTCCATCAGAACTTGATGGTTAGATTTTTCTTCCATATCCATATTTTAACCTATGTTCTCCTATGTGGAAACCCAGTGATGAGTTAATTTGGGTAACCATTACATTTCATAATTTATTTTTTAAATCCGTGTTTTGGTATTCCTTTTTACGATGTGGGTTTCTATTAAACAAACTTTCGATTAGTAAACCATTTATAACCTCGACAAATTTTGAGGGCGAAATTCATTTTAAGGGGGGTAGAAAGTAACACCCAAAGATTTTATGACAAATATTCTTTTAATTTCATTAATTTCTTGTGTTGTATGCTACACCAATATTACCTTGCGCTATATGCAACACCGTATTAGCTTGCAGTATACGTAACACTATTCTTGGATCGTGTTACACACAATTTTGATAATAGTTATTCTACGCAACATTGAGTATATATATATATATTCAATGTATAAATGAAATATGGTTGGATTCTGTTATACGAAACAGTGAAGGATTCTTGCACAACACGCAACCCTGACTTGGTTTGCATTACACGCAATCGCGACCTTCCTCGATAGAGTGTGTTGTACGCAATACCGGGTTTTACTAAACAACGTTATATTATTATTATGAACTAGCCATTATGAATAGTATTAACTACATTTTGAATTTTATAATATTATTATTCATCTTACACATTTTCTAGATCATGGTATAAGAACAAAATAAATTTTTTCGGGTAAAATAAGTATTTTTCAAAAAATGAAGTTTGCCGCCTTTTGATGGCGCACCAACATTAAATCTAGTTTTTGACATGTTTATATATTTAGTTTGACAAAATAAAATTCTTATTTGGAATAAAGAAATAAATATTTACTTTGGTTAAATTTTTCATATTATTCTGGTAACTTTCATATTTTGATGAATAGTAAAAACACGCTATATTTTAATTAAAAACAACTTTTTTCATCGCAATAATTTATATGGTTAAATATTAATATTTAATGGTTTTCAAGTATAAATAGAATATACTTTTACCATTTAATATAATGTATGTCATTAGAATTGATTTTACATTAAATTTGTAGGTTAAATCAATTCAATCTTTTGCAAATGTTTTAAAGAAAACCCTGTTTTTTCGACAACGGGATAAATTTTAATTTAATTTCAGAAACATTTGTATATTTAATTTGGAAAAATGGATTCCATATTTGGAATCAGTGGGTCCAAATTATGTTAATAAGCTACTTTTTATTTTTGGGAATTATGAATAGTAACTACGGTAAATTTTATTTACCATAGTTAAAGGTAAATCGGGTAATTAAGGGTAAATATAATATTATAAAATTACCCTAACAAATGCCAAAATTCTATTTGATGGCTGAATGTAGACTCATATAACATAAGGGTCGGATTAGATTCATTTTATGGACTTTTTACCATGAAAATAATTTAATTATTATTAAAACCAAAGAAAGTGACAACATGTCACTCTCCTAAATCTTATAAGTATAATAATTTTAATTTAGTGATAAAAATCATAAAACATGGAACATGAATAGTCTCCAGAAATATAATAAAATTATCTACATCATGAAAATTTATTTATAATTTTTAGGGATTAAATAATTGTCATTAATGGTGATACATTAATGATACATAAATTATTTATTAAGTGAAAAATAAGTAATATAGTTTTTATTGAAATAATAATACCCATTAAAAGGCCCACAAACATGACCAAAACTTATTGTTAGTGTATATATACACCTTAATAATACAGTTACCTAATATATAACCGTTTGGAACTTTATAAAAGTTATTATGAAACTTATATTATTTTATTTTAAATGATGCCAAAGTTGTCACCTTCATAATTTAATAAATATAACAATTTAAATATTGTGATTTTAAGATGATAAATTCGAGTAAAAGTTTTATTGTGAAATATAATAGATATATCTACATCATAGTGTTTTATTTTTAATTTTTATGCAACAAATCAGTATATTAAATAATTATACAAATATGTTGTAGTAATTATTTTATTAAGAGATAAACCAAATAAATGGTTTTAAAAATAATATAATAAATATTATATGAACTATTTAATGTGATCCACTACTTTTATAGATACATATGACCTTTTATTAATCTATTAAAGCTTTTAGTTCAGACATATCATCTTTATATATTTTATTTAAATTCAAATAAATGAATAGTGTCAAAATTGACACTATTGTTATTTTATAAAAATAACATACTATAAAATTTTTTAAAAATCACATAAATATTTAAAAATTATAAATTTAAATTTATATGGTCTATAATGTTATAAAGTAACCAATTATGGAAAATTCACAACAAATAAGTAATTATTTGTTATAATTTAAAATTTAGAATTTTATTACCACAAATAAACTTAAATAGATTAAATAAGGATAAATCAAAATGATAAGGTTTAAAATAATATCCAAACATTTCTAAATTTGATTTTTTTATGAGATTACAAACCTATCTCATCTAATCTTCTAATATGAGTCATTTTTGGTGGTTTTTAAGTGGGGTTAGATTTATTATAAATTAATATTTTTATGAATTCCAAAGGTTCCCCTCTCCTCCCTTATAAAAGGGCACCTCCTCCCACTCTTCCACACACCACATTGAGCCTTCAAGCTAGGACAAAACCTACCCAATTCTCTTCTACACTCCCCTAGAAACATCCTAGAGGTCATGGTTTTCTTCAAAGACCAATTTTAGTGCCCTAAGAGGAGGTCTCAAAGAGGCGCTTCAAAGAAGAGGTAATTTCCGTTACCGATTCTTTCACCTTTATTTCTTCTTCCACTTCTTCTTCATAGGTTGTTTCATTATGAAGTAATAACATAAGTATCAATAATATAGTGATATTTTATTATAAGTATGAAACAACCCTATTTCACCATCTATCTATCCTACGGAAAACGAAATCACCGCGCGTGCATAAGTACGGAATACCGTCTCCACGCTGTGGTGTAATCTATTTTCCACCATCACCTTACTTGGATGGGTATAATGGTGTAAATAATGACTATATATTATTATTTTAATGTGATATAGATTATGAAATAGTATACATACACTCCAATACAATTCCACGATCACGGAAATGATATCATCGCTCGTGCGTACTTATGGACTACCGTCTCCACGAACACGATGAGATTAATTTTCCATGATTAACCATTCAAGAAGGATTATAAATTATATATAATGAATAATAATGAAATATATGGAATAATAATTATACTGGATTTATGTATATATATATATATGTATGTCATCTATTTAATTTCATTCAACTCAATAAGGAAACGAAAACAGCGTTCATTCGTACGTATGGCCTACCGTCTCCATGAATGGTGTATTTCTCTCCATTTATCAATCTATTATATATATGTATATTCTGAATATATATTATATATAAATCATGTTTTACATTCGGGATGTAAGTAATCATGATCTAAGTAATCATATGAATAATTACAAGTCAAAACACGGGCGACAAATGAAACGATTTTACCCAAAACGCTCTTTAACATGGAATTTACAAAAGAACGGGTAATATAAAGTCATAAGTGAACCATATATGATATCATAACAATTAATATGGTTATATAATAAGTCAATAACATTATTTAAATCATTATATAGAAGTTTTTGATACGTACGAAACATATCGGACCTAAGGTAAGGGATAATTTTGCAAATCTCATTTTTATCCGAGATTGATTATTCGTAAGTACTTACTGGGGTTATTTCTATCAACCATGTACATGTTTTATAAAAGTGTTTTCATGTATTTTTAAAGTAAATTTTACCCATTTTTTACTTTTACTACATGGTATGTAAGGAATATTTCTTTTGTTTACGTTACGAGGTACTTTTTTGACTTTTCCGACAAAAGTATGAGGAGAAGGTTATTTTTAACTTATACAGCATGAACGGATTTTTACGGTTTCATAACGCCTCATTTTCATGAAGCTTACTCTACATGATTTTATTAATATTTTCAACAAAATATTTTCATTTTAAAAGTGCATGGAATTTTATGAAAAGAAAATGATTTTGATGAAGAAAGTATATTTTCCTCAAGAATTCATTTAAAATGTTTTATCAAAATCATTTTTCATCTTAGATGAAAATATTTGATATGTGTATGTTTCAAGTTTAATGTCTCTATGATTTACATGGTTTTACTTTTCTTATGATGAAATTTCCATTTGTTTTATATTGATTATGAGATGATGGGATGATGTTTATGAAACCCATTTTATTCTTTGGGTTATGATGAATGTTTTAAGTTTATTTTGTGGCACAAGTAAGAATGATTTCATTATGAGATGGGTGGGACCTATATCTCCCTCCAATGAATTGAGTAAAGATTTATATATCATGAGATATACATGGCTAGAATGGTAAGTTAAACCGGTTCAGTAATACCGGACTGGAATGAGGAATGAACTCGATTCAGAAAGGGACATTGTCCACTAAGATGGTCTTGACAGCAATGCCTTGACTAATATGGAAATCATATCATGTGCTTCATGGATGCCACAATTACATGTTTTATTCCCATGATATTTTATCATTCTTAATGTTTCTTTTTGATTTATGCCTTACGTACTTCCATGTTTTATGTCATTGCTCAAGCTTTCGATGTTTAAACATTATGTTCATGTTTTCAACTTCGAATGCATATGGTATGTTTTATTTTATCCATGCTTACCCTTACTGAGCATTTGAGCTCACCCTTTTTATTTTTTCTTTTCCCTAGGATATAAAGAAAGGTTTTAGGTAAGAAAAAAAATGGGTAGATCTTTATGGGAGATGTTGAAGATCTTTCATCATGATTAGAAGATTACGTTCCAAGTTTCCAAAGACACTAAACTATTACGGTCCTTGTGTGTCTGTTTCTGTTATGTATTAAGTATTCCGCTAATGTAATGTAATGTCCATGTACGTCAAGATTTGGGTCTCTACACTTGGTATCAGAGGAAAGGTTTAGTTATCCTTTGGAATCTAGGATGTGAAAATGTTAGTGAGATCCCTGGAGATATTTCTAAGGTATGTCTAGAGATGTCCCTAAGGATTAGTATACGTATAGGATATAGTCATAGAACTATGGTAACGATCCTAGAATATAACCTAAGATGTTAGATATTTAAGGTACTCCCCCTTTACTATGTTTTTTTCCCTAGCATGTTTTTTTCCTCTCACACTATTCTTTTTGGGTTTTAGAAAATGGCTGGAAATAGGAAGATTCACGATAATGGAGGATATGACGGACAATGGAATGATATTATTCACGAGAAACCAAATGAAATGGGATTTGGAAGTCCAAACATCATTATTATGCCGAATCAGCAATCTCATAATATGATCAATAAACTCAAATTTGGTAAGTTTCCTGACTCGGCTAATAAGGGAAAGATGGAGTTTCATGATGATCATAGAGGAAATAAAGTTCAATTTCCCTCATGTAAATCATTTGGGAAGATGCATCAGGGAGATTGTTTCAAAGGAACTGGAAGATGCTTTGGGTGTGGAAAATAAGGACAGAAAGCCAGTAAGTGCAAAGGAAAAGGTTCAGTTAACACCATGGACAAGGATAATGGTATTGCTTTGACATCAACAATGATTAGATGTTTTAAATGTGGAATGTACGGGCATTATGAAAACCAATGCCCTAATGGAAAATCACATGAATAGAATCAGCATGGTCATATGGGTAGTATTTATGTGGATGATGATGAGGAGACTAAAAATGATATATGAGCTGAAAGAAGTGTTGAAGCTCAGTCGGTTGTTTTAGAAGGTAGTGGAATGATTGTATGTTTATCGAGAGTTATGTTGTATAGTTAATGGTAATATGGAATAACTAATCATCTAAGGATTGTTACACTATTATTTTTCCTAAAAGTATTTGAATGTATATGTTGGATGGTACCAGTAACCATGTAAGGTTATTCAGATATTTTTGGAAAGTAGATGATATGCTCATAATGAAGGGATAAGGAGAAAATTAAATGTTTGATAGTATTCATGAGCTCATGATTGATATAAGGACTATGTGATATCATGGTTTGAGTATATAGAATTTTGAGGATTTTGGTATGTGGAAAGTGTTAACTTTTAACTACATTCATGTTTTCACTAAGGTTCAATGGGTATTGGTTTTTCAAAAGAATACATGATTAAGGCCATCGAATTTTTGGAATGTGACCAACAAGACATATCTTATGATATATGGGGATCAACGATGGTATTAAATCTCTAGTAATCGTTTTCACTATATTATGAGAGTGGATTGCAGTATTATGGATAAACCTAAAGATTGGAATGGATTATGTTGTACATAAGTTAGTATTGTTTAAGGATAGAATTTTTTTTGATATTATTGATGGAATGTTATAGTAATATAGTTTTAGAAAAAGTAAATCCTGCAAAACGGGCGACAGCTCATCGCGTCGGACAAGGCTGTGGGAATCGAACCCACAACCGAAGTGCAACTGGCCTTTATCGCCTACCACTGGCCTACAGAAAGTCCCTGTTTAGTAGAATCTAGTTTTATTTTATTATGTGGTATGATATATGAAGTATAAGTTCATTTTTGGAACCATATACGATTAATTTAACCATAAGATGGACTTATATCTTTTGCTAACCTTTTGTATGAAAGAGATTGAATGACCCATCATTCTATCACATGATCTGCTAATGCATCACAAATAACAAATTCAACTTCATTTCTTTAAGGGATGAAGTAGAAATTGTTCAATTCACGAACAATAGTGAGATTGTACCAAAATCATGTAAGTATTTCTTTTAATTCATTACTTTAGGGAAATGAGCTTGAAAACCAAAAATGTTGTCCTAGTTCCCTTATATCAGATGAATCAGATGGTACCTTAGATCATCACAAATCTATAGCTTTGTGATTGTTGGCTTTTTCATAGCCAGGTTCTCTACCACTCTCTATCAAAACTTGATGGTTAGATTTTTCTTCCATATCCATATTTTCACCTATGTTCTCCTATGTGGAAACCCAGTGATGAGTTAATTTGGGTAACTGTTACATTTCATACTTTATTTTTTAAATCCATGTTTTGGTATTCCTTTTTATGATGTGGGTTTCTATTAAACAAACTTTCGAGTAGTAAACCATTTATAACTTCAAAGAATTTCGAGGGAGAAATTCATTTTAAGGGGGGTAGAATGTAACACCCAGAGATTTTATGAAAAATATTCTTTTAATTTCATTAATGTCTTGTGTTTTATGCTACACCAAGATTACCTTGCACTATATGCAACACCGTATTAGTTTGCAGTATACGTAACACTATTCTTGGATCGTGTTACACACAATTTTGATAATAGTTATTCTACGCAACATTGAGTATATATATATTCAATGTATAAATGAAATATGGTTGTATTCTGTTATACGAAACAACGAAGGATTCTTGCACAACACGCAACCCTGACTTGGTTTTCATTACACGCAATCACGGCCTACCTCGATAGCGTGTGTTGTACACAATATCGGGTTTTACTAAACAACGTTATATTATTTTTATGAACTAGCCATTATGAATAGTATTAAATAAATTTTGAATTTTATAACATTATTATTCATCTAACACATTTTCCAGAACATGGTATAAGAACAAAATAAATTTTTTCGGGTAAAATAAGTATTTTTAAAAAAATGCAGTTTTGCCGCCTTTTGATGGCTCACCAACATTAAATATAGTTTTTGACATGTTTATATGTTAAATTTGACAAAATAAAATTCTTATTTGGAATCAAGAAATAAAAATTCACTTTGGATAAATTTTTCATATTATTCTGGTAACTTTCATATTTTGATGAATAGTAAAAACATGCTATATTTTAATTAAAAACAACTTTTTTCATTGCAATAATTTATATGGTTAAATTATAATATTGAATGGTTTTAAAGTATAAATAGAATATATTTTTACCATTTAATATAATGTATGTCATTAGAATTGATTTTACATTAAATTTGTAGGTTAAATCAATTCAATCTTTTACAATATTTTAAAGAAAAACCTGTTTTTTTCGACAATGGGATTAATTTTAATTTAATTTCTGAAACTTTTGTGTATTGAATTTGGAAAAATGGATTCCATATTTTGAATCAGTGGGTCCAAATTATGTTAATAAGCTACTTTTTTATTTTTGGGAATTATGAATAGTAACTACGATAAATTTTATTTACCATAGTTAAAGATAAATCAGGTAATTAAGGGTAAATATAATATTATAAAATTACACTAAAACATGACAAAATTCTATTGGATGGATAAAAGTAGACTCATATATCCTAAGGGTCGGATTAGATTCATTTTATGGACTTTTGACCATGAAAATAATTTAATTGTTATTATAACCAAAGAAAGTGACAACATGTCACTCTCTTAAATCTTATAAGTATAATAATTTTAATTTAGTGATAAACATCATAAAACTTCTAACATGAATAGTCTCCAGAAATATAATAAAATTATCTACATCATGATAATTTATTTAGAATTTTTAGGTATTAAATAATTGTCATTAATGGTGATACATTAATGATACATAAATTATTTATTAAGTGAAAAATAAGTAATATAGTTTTTATTGAAATAATAATACCCATTAAAATGCCCACAAACCTGACCAAAACTTATTTCTAGTGTATATATACACCGTAATCATCCAATTACCTAATATATAACCTTTTGGAGCTTTATAAAAGTGATTATGACACTTATATTATTTTATTTTTAATGATGCCAAAGTTGTCACCTTCATAATTTAATAAATATAACAATTTGAATATAGTGATTTTAAGATGATAAATTCGAGTAAAAGTATTATTGTGAAATATAATAGATTTATCTTCATCATAGGATTTTATTTTTATTTTTTATGCAAAAAATCAGTATATTAAATAATTATAAAAAAATGTTGTAGTAATTATTTTATTAAGAGATAAACCAAATAAATGTTTTTAAAAATAATAAAATAAATATTATATGAACTATTTAATGTGATCAAATAATTTTATAGATACATATGACCTTTTATGAATCTATTTAAGCTTTTTTTTCGAACATATCATCTGTATATATTTTATTTAAATTCAAATAAATGAATAGTGTCAAAATTGACACTATTGTTATTTTATAAAAATAACATATTATAAAATTGTTTAAAAATCACAAAAATATTTAAAAATAATAAATTTAAATTTATATGGTCTTTAATATTATAAATTAACCAATTATGGAAAATTCACAACAAATAAGTAATTATTTGTTATAATTTAAAATTTAGAATTTTATTACCACAAATAAACTTACATAGATTAAATAAGGATAAATCAAAATGATAAGGTTTAAAATAAGATCCAAACATGTCTAAATTTGATTGTTTGATGATTTTACAACCCTATATCATCTAATATTTGAATATGAGTCATTTTTGGAGGTTTTTATTTGGGGATAGATTTATTATAAATTAATATGTTTAAGAATTCCAAAGGTGCCCCTCTCCTCCCTTATAAAAGGGCACCTCCTCCCTCTCTTCCACACACCACTTTGAGCCTTCAAGCTCGTCCGAACCCTGCCCAATTCTCTTATCCACTCCCCTAGAAACATCCTAGAGGTCCTGGTCTTCTTCAAAGACCAATTTTATGGACCTAAGAGGAGGTCTCAAAGAGGTGCTTCAAAGAAGAGGTAATTTCTTTTACCGATTCTTTCACCTTTATTTCTTCTTCCACTTCTTCTTCTTAGTTTGTTTAATTACGAATTAATAACATAAGTATCACTCATATACTTATATTTTATTATAATTATGAAAAAAACCTATTTCACCATCTATCCATCCTACAGAAAACAAAATCACCGCGCGTGCATACGTACGGAATGTCGTCTCCACGCCGTGGTGTAATCTATTTTCCACCATCACCTTACGTGGATGGGTATAATGGTGTAAATAAGGACTATATATGATTATTTTAAAATGATATTGATTCTGAAATAGTATACATACACTCCAATACAATTCCACGATCACAGAAATGATATCATCGCTCGTGCGTACTTACGGACTACCGTCTCCACAAACGTTATGAGATTCATTTTCCATGATTAACCATTCAAGAATGATTATAAAGTATATATAATGAATAATAATTAAATATATGGAATAATAATACTACTGGATTTATGTATATATATATGTATTTCATTTATTTAATTTCATTCCACTCAATAAGGAAACGAAAATAGCGTTCATGCGCACGTACGGCCTACCGTCTCCATGAACGGTGTATTTCTTTCCATTTATCGATCTATTATATATATGTATATTCTGAATATATATTATATATAAATCCTGTTTTAAATTATGTATGTATGTAATCATGATCTAAGTAATCATATGAATAATTACAAGTCAAAACACGGACGACAAATGAAACGATTTTACCCAAAACGCTCTTTAAGATGGAATTTACAAAAGAACGGGTAATATAAAGTCATAAGTGAACCATATATGACATCATAACAATTAATATGATTATGTAATAAGTCAATAACATTATTTAAATCATTACACAGGAGGTTTAGATACGTACGAAGCATATCAGACCTAAGCTAAGGGATAATTTTGCAAATCTCATTTTTATCCAAGATTGATTATTCGTAAGTATTTACTGGGGTTATTTCAATCAACCATGTCCATGTTTTATAAAAGTGTTTTCATGTATGTTTAAAGTCAATTTTACCCATTTTTACTTTTACTACATGGTATGTAAGGAATCTTTCTTTTGTTTACGTTACGAGATACGTTTTTGACTTTTCTGACAAAAGTACGAGGAGAATGTTATTTTTGACTTATACAGCATGAACGGATTTTTACGGTTTCATAACGCCTCATTTTCATGAAGCTCACTCTACATGATTTTATGACTATTTTCAACAGAATACTTTTATTTTAAATGTGCATGGAATTTTTTGAAAAGAAAATGATTTTGACGAAGAAAGGATATTTTCCTCAAGAATTCATTTCAATTGTTTTATCAAAACCATTTTCCATCTAAGATGACATTATTTGATATGTGTATGTTTCAAGTTTAATGTATCTATGATTTACATGGTTTTACTTTTCTTATGATGAAATGTCCATTTGTTTTATATGGATTATGAGATGGTGGGATGATGTTTATGAAACCCATTTTATTTTTTGGGTTATGATGAATGTTTTAAGTTTATTTTGTGGCACAAGTAAGAATGATTTTATTATGAGATGGGTGGGACCTATATCTCCCTCCAATGCATTGGGTAACGATTTATATCTCATGAGATAGACATGGCTGGAACGGTAAGTTAAACCGGTTCAGTAATACAGGACTGGAACGAGGAATGAACTCAATTCAGAAAGGAACTTTGTCCACTAAGATGGTCTTGACAGCAATGCCTTGGCTAATATGGAAATCATATCATGTCCTTCATGGATACCACAATTACATGTTTTATTCCCATGCTATTTTATGATTCTTAATGTTTCTTTTTGATCTATGCCTTACGTACTTCCATGTTTTATGTCATTGCTCAAGCTTTCGATGTTTAAACATTATATTCATGTTTTCAAGTTCAAATGTATATGGTATGTTTTATTTTATCCATGATTACCATTACTGACCATTTGAGCTCACCCTTTTTATGTTTTCTTTTCCCCAAGATGTAAAGAATGGTTTTAGGTAATAAAAAAATGGGAAGATATTTATGGGAGATGTTGAAGATCTTTCACCACGATTAGAAGATTACGTTCCATGTTTCCAAAGACACTAAACTATTACGGTCCTTGTGTGTCTGTTTTTTTTATGTATTAAGTATTCCGCTAAAGTAATGTAATTTCCATGTATGTAAAGATTTGGGTCTCTACATTTGGTATCAGAGGAAAGTTTTAGTTAACCTTTGGAAACTAGGATGTGAAAACATTAGTGATATCCCTAGAGATATTTCTAAGGTATGTCTAGGGATGTCCCTAAGGATAAGTATACGTATAGGATATAGTCCTAGAACTACGGTAAGGATCTTAGAACTTAACCTATGATGTTAGATATTGAAGGTACTCCCCCTTTACTATTTTGTTTTCCATAGCATGATTTTTTCCTCTCACACTATTCATTTTGGGTTTTAGAAAATGGCTGGAAACAGGAAGATTCACGATAATGGAGGATATGATGGACAATGGAATGATATTATTCATGAGAAACCAAATGAAATGGGATTTGGAAGTCCAAACATCATTATTATGACGAATCAGCAATCTCATAATATGATCAATAAACTCAAATTTGGTAAGTTTCCTGACTCGGCTAATAAGAGAAAGATGGAGTTTCATGATGATCATAGAGGAAAGAAAGTTCAATTTTCCTCATGTAAATCATGTGGGAAGAGGCATCCGGGAGATTGTTTCAAAGGAACTGGAAGATGCTTTAGGTGTGGAAAAGAAGGAAACAAATCCAGTAAGTGCAAAGGAAAAGGTTCATTTAACACCATGAACAAGGATAATGATATTTCTTAGACATCGACAATGATTAGATGTTTTAAATGTGGAATGTACGGGCATTATGAAAACCAATTCCCTAATGGAAAATATCATGAAGAGAATCAGCATGGTCATATAGGTAGTATTTATGTGGATGATGATAAATTGACTACAAATGATATATGAGCTGAAAGAAGTGTTGAAGCTCAGTCGGTTGTTTTGGAAGGTAGTGGAATTATTGTATGTTTATCGAGAGTTATGTTGTATAGTTAATGGTACTATGGAATAAATAATCATCTAAGGATTGTTACACTATTGTTTTTCCTAAAATTATTTGAAAGTATATGTTCAATGGTACCAGAAACCATGGAAGGTTATCCAGATATTTTTGGAAAGTAGATGATATGTGCATAATGAAGGGATAAGGAAAAATTTAAATGTTTGATGTTATTCATGAGCTCATGATTGATATAAGGACTAAGTGATATCATGGTTTGAGTATATAGAATTTTGAGGATTTTGGTATGTGGAAAGTGTTAACTTTTAACTGCATTCATGTTTTCACTAAGGTTCAATGGGTATTCATTTTTTCAAAATAATACATGATTAAGGCCTTCGAATGTTTAGAATGTGACCAATAAGACATATCTTATGATATATGGGGATCAACGAAGGTATTAAATCTCTGGTAATCGTTTTCACTATATTATGAGAGTGGACTGCAGTATTATGGATAAGCCTAAAGATTGGAATGGATTATGTTGGACATAAGTTATTAATGTTTAAGGATTGAAGTTTTGTCGATATTATTGATGGAATGTTATAGTAAAATAGTTTTAGAAAAAGGACAATATGTAGGACGGGAGACAGCCCATCGCGTCGGACAAGGCTGTGGGAATCGAACCCACAACCGAAGTGCGACTGACCTTTATCGCCTACCACTGGCCTACAGAAAGTCCCTGTTTAGTAGAATCTAGTTTTATTTGATTAAGTGGTATGATATATGAAGTATAAGTTCATTTTTGGAACCATATATGATTAATCTAACCATTAGATAGACTTATATCTTTTACTAACCTTTTGTTTGAAAGAGATGGAATGACCCATAATTCTATCACATGATCTGCTAACACATCACGAATAAAATATTCAACTTTATTTCTTTAAGGGATGAAGTGGAAATTGTTCAATTCACGAACAACAGTGATATTGTACCAAAATCATGTAAATATTTCTTTTAATTCATCAACTTTAGGGAAATGATCTTGAAAACCAATAATGTTGTCCTAGTTCCCTTATATCTGATGAATCAGATGGTACATTATATCATCACAAATCTATATCTTTGTGATTGTTGGATTTTTCATAGCCATGTTCTCTACCACTCTCCATTAGAACTTGATGGTTAGATTTTTCTTCCATATCCATATTTTCACCTATATTATCCTACGTGGAAACCCTGTGATGAGTTAATTTGGGTAACCGTTACATTTCATACATTAGTTTTTAAAGCCATGTTTTGGTATTCCTTTTTACGATGTGAGTTTCTATTAAACAAACATTCGAGTAGTAAACCATTTATAACCTCGACGAATTTCGAAGGCGAAATTCATTTTAAGGGGGGTAGAATGTAACACCCCGAGATTTTATGAAAAATATTCTTTTAATTTCATTAATGTCTTGTGTTGTATGCTACACCAAGATTACCTTGCGCTATACGCAACACCGTATTAGCTTGCAGTATACGTAACACTATTCTTGGATCGTGTAACACACAATTTTGATAATATTTATTCTACGCAACATTGAGTATATATATATATATATATATTCAATGTATAAATGAAATATGGTTGGATTATGTTATACGAAACAATGAAGGATTCTTTCACAACACGCAACCGTGACTTGGTTTGCATTACAAGCAATCGTGACCTTCCTCGATAGCGTGTGTTGTACGCAATACCGGGTTTTACTAAACAACGTTATATTATTATTATGAACTAGACATTATGAATAGTATTAACTAAAGTTTTAATTTTATAACATTATTATTCATCTTACACATTTTCTAGAACATGGTATAAGAACAAAATATATTTTTTCGGGGAAAATAAGTATTTTTGAAAAAATGCCATTTTGCCACCTTTTGATGGTGCACCAACTTTAAATCTAGTTTTTGACATGTTTATGAGTTCAATTTGACAAAATAAAATTCTTATTTGGAATCAAGAAATAAAAATTTACTTTGGATCAATTTTTCAGATTATTCTGGAAACTTTCATATTTTGATGAATAGTAAAAACACGCTATATTTTAATTAAAAACAACTTTTTTCATCGCAATAATTTATATCAATAAATTATAATATTGAATTTTTTTAAAGTATAAATAGAATATATTTTTACCATTTAATATAATGTATGTCATTAGCATTAATTTTACATTAAATTCGTAGATTAAATCAATTCAATCTTTTGCAATGTTTTAATGAAAAAACTGTTTTTTTTTCGACAACGAGATTAATTTTAATTTAATTTCTGAAACTTTTGTGTATTGAATTTGTAAAAATGTATTTCATATTTGGAATAATTAGGTCCAAATTATCTTAATAAGATACTTTTTATTTTTGGTAATTGTGATTAGTAACTACGGTAAATTTTATTTACCATAGTTAAAGGTAAATTAGTTAATTAAGGGTAAATATAATATTATAAAATTACCCTAACACATGCCAAAATTCTATTGGATGGCTAAAAGTAGACCCATATAACCTAAGGGTCGGATTAGATTCATTTTATGGACTTTTGACCTCGAAAATAATTTAATTATTATTAAAACCAAAGAAATTGACAACATGTCACTCTCTTAAATCTTATAAGTATTATAATTTTAATTTAGTGATAAACATCATAACACCACGAACATGAATAGTCTCCAGAAAGATAATAAAATTATATACATCATGATAATTTATTTATAATTTTTAGGTATTAAATAATTTTCATTAATGGTGATACATTAATGATACATAAATTATTTATTAAGTGAAAAATAAGTAATATAGTTTTTATTGAAATAATAATACCCATTAAAAGGCCCAAAAACCTTACCAAAACTTATTTTTAGTGTATATCTACACCTTAAACATCCAATGACCTAATATATAACCTTTTGGATCTTTATAAAAGTGATTATTACACTTATATTATTTTATTTTAAATGGTTCCAAAGTTGTCACCTTCATAATTTAATAAATATAACAATTTAAATATTGTGATTTTAAGATGATAAATTCGAGTAAAAGTATTATTGTGAAATATAATAGATCTGTATTCATCATAGGATTTTATTTTTAATTTTTATGCAACAAATCTGTATATTAAATAATTATTCAAAAATGCTGTAATAATTATTTTATTAAGAGATGAACCAAATAAATAGTTTTAAAAATAATAAAATATATATTATATGAACTATTTAATGTGATACACTAATTTTATAGATACATATGACCTTTTATGAATCTATTAAAGCTTTTAGTTCGAACATATATTCTGTATATATTTTATTTAAATTCAAATAAATGAATAGTGTCAAAATTGACACTATTGTTATTTTATAAAAATAACATATTATAAAATTGTTTAAAAATCACAAAAATATTTAGAAAATTATAAATTTAAATTTATATGGTATATAATGTTATAAAGTAACCAATTATGGAAAAGTAACAACAAATAAGTAATTATTTTTTATAATTTAAAATTTAGAATTTTATTACCACAAATAAACTTAAATAGATTAAATAAGGATAAATCAAAATGATAAGGTTTAAAATAAGATCCAAACTTGTCTAAATTTGATTGGTTTATGTGATTATAACCCTATCTCATCTAAGCTTCGAATATGAGTCATTTTTTGGAGGTTTTTAAGTGGGGTTAGATTTATTCTAAATTAATATTTTTAAGAATTCCAAAGGTGCCCCTCTCTTCCCTTATAAAAGGGCACCTCCTCCCTCTCTTCCACACACCACTTTGAGCATTCAAGATCGGCCAAACCCTGTCCAATTCTCTTTTCCACTTATCTAGAAACATCCTAGAGGTCCTGGTCTTCTTCAAAGACCAATTTTAGGGCCCTATGAGGAGGTCTCAAAGAGCCGCTTCAAAGAAGAGGTAATTTCCGTTACCGATTCTTTCACCTTTATTTCTTCTTCCACTTCTTCTTCTTAGGTTGTTTCATTATGAATTAATAACATAAGTATCAATAATATACTGATATTTTATTATAATTATGAAAAAAACCCTATTTCACCATCTATCCATCCTACGGAAAACAAAATCACCGCGCGTGCATACGTACGGAATACCGTCTCCACGCCGTGGTGTAATCTATTTTCCACCATCACCTTACTTGGATGGGTATGATGGTGTAAATAATGACTATAAACGATTATTGTAAAGTGATATTGATTCTGAAATAGTATACATACAGTCCAATACAATTCCACGATCACGGAAATGATATCATCGCTCGTGCGTACGTACGGACTACCGTCTCCACGAACGCGATGAGATTCATTTTCCATGATTAACCATTCAATAATGATTATAAAGTATATATAATGAATAATAATGAAATATATGGAATAAAAATGATACTGTATTTATTTATATATATATATGTATGTCATCTATTTAATTTCATTCAACTCAATAAGGAAACGAAAACAGCGTTCATGCGTACGTACGGCCTACCGTCTCCATGAACGGTGTATTTCTTTCCATTTATAGATATATTATATATATGTATATTCTGAATATATATTATATATAAATCATGTTTTACATTCTGGATGTAATTAATCATGATCTAAGTAATCATATCAATAATTACAAGTCAAAACACGGACGACAAATGAAACGATTTTACCCAAAACGCTATTTAACGTTGAATTTACAAAAGAAAGGGTAATATAAAGTCATAAGTGAACCATATATGATATCATAACAATTAATATGATTATTTAATAAGTCAATAATATTATTTAAATCATTATACAGGAGGTTCGGATACGTATGAAGCATATCGAACCTAAGGTAAGGGATAATTTTGCAAATCTCATTTTTATCTGAGATTGATTATTCGTAAGTATTTACTGGGGTAATTTCTATCAACCATGTCCATGTTTTATAAAAGTGTTTTCATGTATGTTTAAAGTCATATTTACCCATTTTTTACTTTTACTACATGGTATGTAAGGAATCTTTCTTTTGTTTACGTTACGAGGTACTTTTTTGACTTTTCCGACAAAAGTACGAGGAGAATGTTATTTTTAACATATGCGGCGTGAACAGATTTTTACAGTTTTATAACGCCTCATTTACATGAAGCTTACTCTACATGATTTTATTACTATTTTCAACAAAATACTTTTATTTTAAAATTGCATGTAATTTTTTGAAAATAAAATGATTTTGACGAAGAATGGATATTTTCCTCAAGAATTCATTTCAAATGTTTTATCAAAACCATTTTCCATCTAAGATGAAATTATTTGATATGTGTATGTTTCAAGTTTAATGTCTCTATGATTTACATGGTTTTACTTTTCTTATGATGAAATGTCCATTTTTTTATATGGATTATGAGATGATGGGATGATGTTTATGAAACCCATTTTATTCTTTGTGTTATGATGAATGTTTTAAGTTTATTTTGTGGAACAAGTAAGAATGATTTCATTATGAGATGGGTGGGACCTATATCTCCCTCCAATGCATTGGGTAAAGATTTATATCTCATGAGATAGACATGCCTGGAACGGTAAGTTAAACCGGTTCAGTAATACAGGACTGGAATGAGGAATGAACTCGATTCAGAAAGGGACTTTGTCCACTAAGATGGTCTTGACAGCAATGCCTTGGCTAATATGGAAATCATATCATGTGCTTCATGGATGCCACAATTACATGTTTTATTCCCAGGATATTTTATCATTCTTAATGTTTCTTTTTTATCTATGCCTTACGTACTTCCATGTTTTATGTCATTGCTCAAGCTTTCGATGTTTAAACATTATGTTCATGTTTTCAAGTTCGAATGTATATGGTATGTTTTATTTTATCCATGCTTACCCTTACTGAGCATTTGAGCTCACTCTTTTTATGTTTTCTTTTCCCCAAGATGTAAAGAATGGTTTTAGGTAATAAAAAAAGGAAGATCTTTATGGGAGATGTTGAAGATCTTTCACCACGATTAGAAGATTACGTTCCAAGTTTCCAAAGACACTAAACTATTACGGTCCTTGCGTGTCTGTTTTTTGTTATGTATTATGTATTCCGCTAAAGTAATGTAATGTCCATGTACGTCAATCTTTGGGTCTCTACATGACCTATTTATGTATATGTGATGAGAATTTCCATTCCACTCTCAATAAGCCCCCCCCCCCTCATGTACTCCCTATATCATGTCGATAATCCGTAAAGAATTATACCCGAACCTCTTTTATTCCTTCGGGTTGTCTTATCTACCTTTCTACCAAAATAATGATATCTTATATTTTCATGTGCATAATCTAAATGTTTTTTACATGTTCCAACTTCATTTATCAAGACTCTTTCGCCACTCTATTTTAGGGATATGCATGATTTTATGTGATTCTCTCCTCACTACTTCTCGATAAGTGAACCCGTTTTAAGGGAACTTCCTGAATTCTTTCCTATTATCAAGTGTACTCTATCCTCTGTTTTAAGTCACCTTTGTCTTTATAAAATAATTCATTTTATTATGAAAAACTTCTGGTTTTCTTCTTGTTTTATAAAATATATTATGACGCTTTTCGTTTTATGAGATATTTGATGTTGTCATAAACCGCACTAAAATGATTTGATCAAAGATTCCTAAAAACTATTTTTACATGTTATCACTTCAGTTTGTTATCTATTGTCATTATTTATGCCTTTATATGTTATTAATGTCTATCTATTATTTTATTCTTTTCTTTCATGGATGCTTTTATGTTACGCACCTTTTTATTATGCTTCATGATGTGATTGTGTGCCCGTTTTTTTCCTTTGGTACTCTTATGTTTATGTATTATTGATTATGTGATGTTCATTATGTGGAAAGAATATACATGAATAAGCATAGATGGGTTCACCTAGATATCTCTCCAATGCATTGGGAAAAGTTCATGTCTCATGAAATGATTATGGGAAAACAGTCTGGACAGTTAGCCTTGGCTTGTGCTACTATGGGAAACGAGATTGGCGGTTAGCCTTGACTCATACTAAAGTATTTTTTAAAGTTGTTTCCACCTATCTATGAAACTATTCTTATATAATCTCATGCTTATATGATCCCATGATTATTTTATTGCATGTTTTTATGATCCCATGTTTATATGTTATGATTCCATATGTTCCACGCTTCCAATATCATTATGTCAAGCCTCCTAACTCATGTGGTTAAAGTTTATTCTAATGTTCTTTCCCTTACTGGGATTTCTAGATCATCCCTTTGTTCATGTGTTCACCAGGGTACCCTATATAGATGTCAGGGCTCAAAGGAAGTTAGGTGCTCATTATGATGATTAAATAAAGAAGTGTTTTTAGCCCATGTTTTATGTTATATGTACCTAGTCTTCCAAGACACTAGACATAACGATCCTTGTATTGTAATCTGATGATTAATTATGTTTAAAATCATGTAATTTTATGTGTAAAAGGCTCGGGTCACTAAATTTGGTATCAGAGAAAAGGAGTTAGGAATGAATCCGATCCATGGGAACTCTTACATGTGAGCGTTGGACGATGCATGGCTCTCCACCCAAGGGCTTCATGAGGAAATGGCTGCAACTAGGGATGGTGGTGTATCCCGCCCAGGGGTTGTAGCCTCCCATGTAGTGCCCTGATAGTTAAAAATTATAGTCCATTGGAAGTAATTCCAGACCGCTATATTTGGTATCAGAGGATGGTCTTGTTATTTTTGGAGATTAGGAATAGAGCACCTTAGTGAGAACCTAAAGGATGAGACTAAGTATTAGAAAACATTCCCAACTTATGGTGAGTATTGAGTAAGTGGTTTGTCAAGCAAATACATCCCTGTTTGGATATGAGCAGGTAGAGGCGGCTCTGATACAGATGTATCCTAGGGGTAAAACTCGAAAACACTGCTTTGAGCTAGACTTGAACAGGACCTGGTGCACGACAACGGGCCTTGCTTCACTCTTTGTTACGACACTCCCGGGGGATATTCTTTGGTAGATTCATGAGCATAGTACAAAGCATTATTAAGGGGAAAAGACCATAAGAATATAAGTTAATAAATAGATTGAGGATAACCTAGATATAAACCAAAGGTATCACAAGTTAGGATGTAATTCTTCTTTATAAGTTTATCATTTAATGTTTAATGTTTTCATTCTATTCTCAATAGCTAAGTATACAAGACCTCTAATTATATGTTCTCTTTCTAAGTTAATGGCGGGAAATAGAAGAAGACAGTCTAAGAACCAATGTGATAGGCAATGTGATGATATCCCTAATGATATGCTTGATGTGATGGAAGCGGGTGCTAAAAACATAATGGTAGTACTTGCTCAGCTGGCACGAGCTATGAATAATAACTTGAATCAGGTTGAACGTCCACCTCCTCCAAGTAAATAACATGTTGCTGTTGAATCCTTCATGCAGAAAAGGCCTCCCATGTTTAGAGGATTTTATGATCCCCTCCTTGTAGAACAATAGATTAACACCATTGAAATGATATTCATCTTCCTAAAGTGCTCGGAAGAAGAAAAGGTGGTACTGTCAGTCTATCGTTTTGATGGGGAAGCTGATCAGTGGTGGAAACTGATCAGGAATACAATGTACCAAGATGAAATCGATTACATGGATTGGGAGGAATTCAAGAGGTTGTTTTTCAAAAAATATTTTCCTCAAACCCTCTGTCTCAAGATGGAAAGGTAATTCCTCAGACTCAAGCAGAAGGAAGATGAGTCCATTGGGGTGTATGAAGAAAACTTTACAAGGCTTCCAAGGTATGCCTATGGCTTTGTCATGAACACTGAAATCAAAGTGGATCGCTTCTTTAGTGGACTAAATCTGAGTCTATGAATAGTGTTGGAGATTCGAGGCTTCGACAGCAATGAGGAGATTGTCTGTTGTTCCCTCAAGGTTGAGATGGAGGTTGGAGACTCTCAGTGGTCTCATGGGCCCAGTGAAAAGAAGCGGAAGATGGGAAAAAAATGGGTGGTCCATCAAACAAATCATGTAATTGGAAGAATCCCAACTTTACCCTTTTCAAAAATTTGTTGAAGAAGCATCCTGGTAACTATCTGAAGGGAACCAAGAATTACTTAAAAATGCAAAATGTTTGGTCATCTGGCCAAGAACTGCCGAAGGGATATGAAAAATACCACTAATGTTGAAGAATAAAGGAAGGTTCAGATCAATACTTATCCTATAGTGTAGTGTTTTAATTGTACGGAGCTTGGGTATTATGAAAAAAATTTCCCTAAGTCGAGGGTTTTCGGAGGCAAAAAACAACAACCTCAAAGGCAACAAGGAAGGGATTATGTAATCACTACTACTGAGGTAGAGATGGAAAATGATGTGGTGACAGGTACACTTGTTATTCATTCAAGAATAGAAAACATAATATTTGATTATGTTTCTACACATTCATTCATATCTTGTGTGTTTATTAGAACTATTCAAACACCTCCTCAAAATTTGGAGGAAAAGTTATCTGTGAGAACAGAGAATGGGGAAATTATTGTATCTGTGGTTTATAACTCTGCCCTGGTTAATGTTTGTGGACTGAACCTCCCAGAAAATCTTTTCATACTTCCATTAGTGGAATTTGACGCTATCTTGGGCATGGATAGGCTATCTTTGTACAAGTCCAACATCAACTGCTGGGAAAGGGAGATTACCCTTCACATCCGGAAGCATCCTCTGATTCTTTTCAAGTGCAAGGAGGAAGATGATTCTCATTTAGAATCATCGTCTCATGGTTGGATATTGCTTCCTTATGTGCATGCATATCTAGTTCAAATGATTGAGACAATGGATAGAATCGTGCTTGGAGACATGCCCATCATGAGGGATTACACTGATGTATTCCCCGAAGAGTTGTATGGTCTTCCTCCTGACTGAGAGGTTGAGTTATCAATTGAACTTATCCCTGGATCTCTTCCAATCTCAAAGACACCTTACAGAATGTCCACTAAAGAGCTACAAGAGCTAATGAAGCAGTTACAAGAGAATATGTAGAAGGGTTTTATACGCCCGAGTGCTTCACTATTGGGTGCTCCATTCCTCTTCATGAAGAAGAAGGATGGATCGATGCGACTCTACATTGATTATCATGGGATCAATAAAATCACAATAAATAAAAATTATCCCCTTACACGGATAGATGACTTGTTCGATTAGCTACGTGGGGCCAATTATTTCTCTAAGGTGGACCTTCGGTCGGGATATCACCCACTAATAGTGAGGAAGGAATATATTCCCAAGACTATCTTTCGAACGAGGTATGGACACTATGAGTTCATAGTGATTCCCTTCGGACTCACTAATGCTCCAGCAATTTTCATTGATTTAATTAATAGAGTCTTTAGAGATTACCTTGACAAATTTTTGGTAGTATTTATTGATGATATTCTGATATACTCCAAGAGTAAGGAGGAACATGATAAACATTTGGAAACTGTGTTAATGACTTTGCGAAGGGAGAAGTGGTATGAAAAATACAGTAAATGTGGGTTATGGATGGATGAAGTATCTTTCTTGGGGGATGTTATCACCAGCAAAGGGATATCTGTGGACCATTCCAAGAAGAAGGAAATTGAAGAGTGGCATAGACCAACTTCTATAACGGGGATCTGTAGCTTTTTGGGTCTAACTGAGTATTATCGACAATTCGTGAAGAACATTTCACGATTGTCAAACCCAATGACCAAGCTGACACAGAAGGGAGTAAAGTTTGTCTGGAGACAAGAGTGTGAAGATAGATTCAAGGAGTTGAAAAAGAGGCTTATCACTGTCGGGATATATGCTTTGGTAAATTCATGAGCTAAGTACAAAACATTATTAAGGGAATAAAAAATACCATAAGAATATAATTTTTGAAATATATTAAGGATAACCTAGTTTGAAACATCAAGAGATAACTCTTTAAATACCAAAGAATCCTCCAATTAATTACAAGTGTAAGGAGGAAGATGAATCTTATTTAGAGTCATGATCTCTTGTGTGGATATTGCTACCTTTTGAGCAAGGATGTATAGCTTAAATGATTGAGATAAAGGATAGAATAATGCTTGAATACACACATATCTGGAGGGATTGTATTGATTTATTTCTCGAGGAGTCTCCTAGTCTTCATCCTGAAAAATAGGTTGAGTTCCCAATTGAACATATTCATGGATCAATAACTATATCCTGTAAGCCATATAGAATGGCCATCACAGAACATGAAGAGATGAAGAAGTAGTTATATGAGAATCTGGGTAAGGGTTTTATATGCCCTAGTGCTTCAACATGGGGTGCTCCAGTTCTCTTTTTCATGATGATGGATTGATCAATGCACCTCTGAATTGATTATCGTGAGCTCAATAAAATCACAAAAAATAACAAGTACCCCCTTCCACTGAAAGATGACTTGTTCAATCAACTACATGGATCTAGTCATTCATTTAAGGGGGAACTTCGGTCGGGATATAACCAATTAAAGGTGATTAAGGATGATATCCATAAGAAATCCTTTTAAACAATGTATGGAAACTATTAGTTCGTAGTGATTCCCTTCAGACTCACTAATTATCCATCAATTTTCATGGATTTAATGAATACATCTTTTAGATATTATCTCGACAAATTTTTGGTAGTCTTCATTGATGATATTCTTATATAATCCAAGGGAAATGAGGAACATAAGGAACATTTGAATAATGTGTTAAGGACATTTTGAAGGGATATTTTTTATTAAGTTTATAGTAAATATGAGTTCTAGATGGAGGATATATCATTCTTGGGGCATGTTATCACCAGAAAAGGGATATCTGTTTACTCTTACAAGACAAATGCAATTGACGAGTGGCCCATGCCAACATATGAAACATGGATCTATATCTTTTTGGATCAAGCAGGGTATTATATATGATTTGAGAATAACTATTCAATATTTTGAAACCCAATTACCAAGCTAACACATAAGGGAGTAATTTTTGTCTGGACTAAGGAATGTGGAAACAGTTTTAAGGAGTAGAAAAAGAGGCTTATCAATGAACCAGTTCCCACAATCCCAAAAAGAGGATAACTCATGGTGGTTTATAGTGATTCTTCCAATAAGGGATTAAGTTGTGTGATGATGAAAATGATAAAGTTTTTCATATGTGTCATGGATCCGGAAAATCAATATGCAAAATTATCTGACACATGATATGAATTTATCCGCTGTGGTATTTGTCTTGAAAATATGGAGGTATTATCTCTATGCGGAGAACTATGACATATATTCTAATCACAAGAGTCTCAAATATAAATTCACTCGGAAAGAGATTAATATGTGCTATCGAAGATGGATAGATATCATCAATTATTATGACTTCTCAATCCACTACCATCCCGGTAAGGCAAATAAGGTGGCAATTTCTCTAAGAAGAAAGGATCCCACATCTTTATCAATTTTGAGAATTGAAAAGGATTTGATCATAATATATTTTCATAGGATAGATATGGGAACCATTAAATTAGGAACATAATCAATCCATTATCAATTTATTTCTCAACCATCCATCATGGATAAAATAATGTATTCTCAATGAAAAGAAATTGAAATTATGAAAATGGTGGAAGCTGTTAAAAATGGTAAATACATCTATTTCAAAATTGATGAGGAAGGAGTTGTATTATTTAGGACATGATTATATGTACTATCCAATCCATAAATAAAAAAGGATCTTATAAATGACGCACATAGCTCAACCTTCTCTATCCACCTAGGGAACCCTAAGATGTATCAGGATCTCTAATAAATTTTAATATGGGACAATATGAAAAGGGATATTGCTAAATATACATTATTCTTCCTGGTATGTCATCATCTTATGGATTAGAGGAAAATGTATATTGGGAGTATGAAATCACTACCCATACCAGCATGGATGTGTGAGAACATTACCATGCACTTTGTACCTTGACATCTATGGACATTTAGAAGAAACAATGCTATATGGGTGATTATGGACTATCATACAAATACAACTCAATTTATAGAAATTAGAGAGGAATTATCATTAGATCACCTTTAAAGGGTCTACATAAAATAATTTTTAAGGTTTCATGGAGAAAAACTTTTTATTTTATCTGATTGTGATCCAAGATTCATCATGAAGTTCTGAAGAAGTCTCTAAGATGCTCTCAGAACTAAACTGAACATCAGTACAGCCTATCACCATCAAACTGCTGGCAAATATGAGTGGACTATTTAGACATAAGAATACATGTTGAGAGTTTTTTCAATGTAATTTAAAGGAATATGGTACAAAAATCTTCCACTGGTTTAATTCTCCTACAAAAATTGTTTCCACTAAAGCATCTGAATGGGACCCTATGAAGCCCTTTATGGAAAAAGGTGCAGAACACTGGTATGTTGGGATAACGTCTTTGACCGTAAGCTGATAGGACCTGAAATGTTTGAAGAAATGGGGAAGAGGGTTAAAACCATTCAACAGTGTATCAAGGCTTCCCAATGTTGATAGAAAAGTTAAGTCGACAATCATCGACAAGACCATGACCTCAGTGTTGGATACATGGATTTCTATGTATTTTCCAATGGATGATGGTCATGAGGTTTGAGAAGAAAGGAATGATATGTCACAACTATATGACCCCCTTTGAGATTCATGCTCAAGTTGGAGCTATGGCCTTTTAACTTGCACTTCAACCAACCTTCTCAAAAGTACATGATGTCTTTCAGGTATCCTTTTTAAGGAAGTACCTATCAGACCCTTCACATATACTCTCTTCATAGGTGGTACAGTTGGAGGATAATATTTCTTATGAGGAGCATCTAGTGAATATCTTTGAGTTAGAACTAGGCTTGCAGCAGAAGCCCAAAACATATGGGGTTTTAAGAAAAAGCACCGATGTTCGACGTGAACTTCTCGACATTAGTGAAGAGAATCCCAGCCAAATTTGAGGACGACACATGAATGGTTTTACGAACAAAAACAAACCGTAACATTACCTGGTTTTATTTTAAATCCCCACTTGATGCCTACTCTTTTTTGGTGATTTCTACTCAAAGAATCTATCATTGAACTACTCTAGATCTACCACACACAATCATGAAATCATTCAGAGTGTCGTTTGTCGTAAACCGGGTGCTAGCACAGAATTGCGATGATGCCTTCGATGCTCCAATGATAAAATAATCTCTTAGCTAGTTATTCTTGAGATAGTTCTTTATATATGATCCATTTATCAAAGACTCTATCTTTGGATCATGGTAATGAGAAGAAGAGATATAATTTACACGAATAGTATATAGAAATTGCTTCTCCTCTTATATTTATTGTGTCATTTAATTACCCAAAAATGCCAACCCGACTACTGAATAATAATATAAATTCAAATGACATATTATGACTACTTATCTATGTCATAAATATTATTATCCATTACCTATAATATATTAAAATATATAATTCTATAATAATGTAGTCATTAACTCGACTCATCTCTCCCATAAATATTAATTGAACCTTGAATATATATAATATTCATCAATGAATATTTTCCATTTATTTACTTAATGATTGTATATACGTTTAATAAATGAATTCATACTCATTATTCTAAACTTGAATAATATGAATTTATTTATTTTATTGGTGATCATTTTTCATTGGACAAATCCTAGCCCCTAGTGGTGGGGCCCACCATGTCCAAAAATCATATTCCACAGAATATAGAAGATTCTTGAATATGCTAATGTGTGTGACCCTAGAGGACCTTATCTCGACAACAGTGAATAGTATTCAAAAACCAAGAGCAGGATCTAGTAACCCATATTGGCCCCTGATGAGATAAGGATTGTAACTGTAGCGACAACCAAATTACGAACACACACTGTGTAATATAATAACTTTGTATGTAATATCTCATAAAGATGGATGCACTCATGTCCTAATGCCCTTTTCTTGCATTATTGTTTATTGATTTAACTAGATGGATTTACCCTCGAATGCCATGGACATGGTATTATAATGTTATTTCCATCCATATCAACATGGATTGAGATATATTACATCCATAACCCAGAAGCGACAAATACTTTCCCGACCATTCAACCAATTTCATGCCACCAACAATGCACCCAATAGAAACTACATCACCTCGACTTCATTTCCTTGTTTTTCATCTTGTATCAAAGTACGTAATCAAATGTCATACATTGGAAATGATCACAATTCAAGAGACCATTACACTTGATCATAGATAGGAACATTCAATTACACCCAAAACATGTGGTGTTCTTATTGGCGGGTCAGTCCTCATGATCTCACTTTTAAAGATCGACTATTGTGAAAATCATGAGAAGAAGTCTCAATGATTATGAGTCCCCAACACCTGATAGTAACACATCTACTTTTTCCAATCATTAAGATGTATGTAGATAATAAAACATTTCGTTAAGATTAATGTAATAGTATCTATAGGTTCTCATTATAGAATGGGATCTGCTATAACCATTAGATACGACAATTAATCTAAGGAAATTAACATTTCAATAGTGGACACATAAAAGTATACACTATAATCGTATGATTCCACCATGTATAACTAATTGTATACATGATATGGTAATCAAAACCAGTGAATAGTTTGGTCCAGGGAAACCACTATTTCAACACTCCCATTTGCACTAGATCCAACTTTCTAAAAAAACATGTTAGCTACCTACAAGATGACCATCATGTTTCTTCTGAGTAATGAGTTTAGTAATTGGGCCTGCCTCTGTTCTACCACAGGGAAATTTTACAATTGCGACCTCATCTTGTCGAGTGAAACATATCAAGAGATGGTATCCCTAGTATATCTTTTTTCCCACTTTTTTAACATGACATCATTGATAGAAAGAATGTCATAATATTGATTATGTTAATAATTTTCATACTAGGTTCGATTCTAGGTAGCTGAACAGATCATTACTTATCATCTTCTTAGCTTCCTCAGAAGCAGTTACATACTCGGTCTATGTTTGAATGGCTATCAGTGGATTATATGAGCTTGAATTGCTCATCTTCTTTTTCCTATCTAAGATTTTAGATCACATTGTCATATGGATGAAAAGGATGTATTCACAAAGCTACTATCCTTTCCTCTCTAATTACTAGGTACATATCTTTTTTACATTCTGAAGTACAATTAGATAATTCTAAATAGATCTCTTGCAGTGCTCCGAGATATAACTGATAATGGCCTACTGTAAAATATCCCTTGAAATAATCAATTCTTGTACATATTATGGGAAGCATGATTGATCCATCTCTTTGAAATAGGGATTGTAACTCACCATGATTCTCTTCCATACCCCAGACTTTTCAATATGAACAGATTATGCCATGTAACATAGGAAACATTTTACCTCTTGATTCATCCAACTTAGATTGTTCCATACAGTGTAACTATATGTACGATTGACAAGAACCGAGCAACATATAGATCTACCTCAGTAAATTCTTTTCTCTAGAACATTGGTTGATATATAAATTCAATCACTAGATAATACATTTAATCTTGGTCTAACTGTAAGACCATCTGTTTTCAATGTGTTTCCAAACATACTTTTCTTGGAAAACCTTAGCACTACCACTATGCTTTGGTAGACACGTGGAAAACATTTTTTGCAAATGTATATTCTATGTTCTTATTGCTTACTTTAATCCTAAACATGATTTCAGTAACATCAATCCTTTACTATAATTCTGTTACATGACCATCCCATTATTGTTGCATCGTATAGACATCATCCATGATTGGTGGTCATTACATCCAATTCTAAATAATTTGATCATAGATATTAGATGTGACAAGAAAAATTATAATGGATTTAGGCATAACGACTTGGTCAAACCAATCAGGCCTTATTTGTACCATGCTTCTGCCATCCATTTATCAACTCACTTGGATACCCACTGCAGTATTCAAAATAATAAGCCCGTTTGCACATTCATACATGGAACCATTAATTTACGTTTAGTTGGTCTTATCAATTTTAGCTAATTTCAATACACTGCTTACTTGTATGAAATATTATTCACATTGAATAATAGATCACGGACGATGGTGAGTATAAAAATCATCACCAGGGTCTTATCCTTCCTACGTAGTATGTGTCATTGGAACATACTTTGTTCCACATGCACTTGTGGAACTAGTTTTTATGCCTACTATCTATGAATTTTGAGCAATGATTGAAAACAAGTAAATATAGCTCCCATTAAATATGATTGAGATGTGCACCCTATTATAGATGTGTAGTCTATTTCTTGACTACCTACATTACTATATTAGGGATCTCTGTAACATCCTAAGAAACAGTTAGGATAGCTACCTTATACGCAAAACGTTTTTTTCTTGATGCATGTTCATTTGTATCCAAACATACTATATGCATCCAAACACATATACTTATGACATTATGGATTTACATAATACTATGAATCGTATGATATACATTTTTCAATATAGTTGGCATGTGGTTGTGGAATATCTCTGTTATTGGACAATAATTTCATGAAATATATTGGATGTTTCTGCAAGTTGTAACATTGATACTACATACATTCAAAAAAAATTATTTATAACATATGATTTTTGGAATTTCTCTACGCAAAATGATTGATGATCATTTTTGACATGTATGACTTCCTCATCAATCCTCCTCATTAACATCAATGATCTGATGTCGATAAGGTAATGTGCATCTTGGAATTACTCAACACTACATAATCATGATTCTTGAATGCTTGGTCAAGATATTCTTCGGTATCCAATCCTGATGAAACTCATATCTTCTGACCATTCACATACTTCACATTATTATTTCCTAATTAACTAAAGTATTTTTAAGAAGTATATATAACTATAATTTATACTTGGAATAAATTATTCTTACATTTTGGACTATTTCCAAAAGCTATGTGACATACATTTATTTCTAAAGAATCTTTTTTCTAAACCAATAGCGTCAATAATACCCAAAGAATTTAGCTGTTCCAAGCCAAAATACCAAACCTGGTATATTCAGGACATCAACTTTCAGTATGACATGACAATGAATTGTCTTGTCACAACTGGGAATATGTCTTACATTTATATTCATCACTAACTTCATATGATTTATATATTACTGAACTAGTTATTGAGCTAACTAAAACAACATTCATTCCAGAATATGAAATAATGTATCCTTGCATCCAAGGACACATGAAATTATTATTTGTATTTATACTCAATAAAAGTTCAACAAAAATATTTCACATGGAAATTAAGAAGTCGTGTACTTCTCCCCAAAGGCCTAGGTGTCTCCCTTTCGTATCCACAGGGACAATACACCTCACATCTAGTAATTCTTATACACGTGGTTATTGTATTTATATAAACATATATAAAATAAATATAGAATTAAATAACCAAGTAGTAAAAAGAAGCATCACGTTGATTAATATGCCCGAGGTAGAAGTGGCAACATGGTCTTTTAAATTAGTTTATTACTTTTAAAAATCTATTGTATTATTTAATAATACGTATTGAAATAACCTTTTTTAATACCTCCTTAATTTAAGTAGGTCACGAATGTGTCATTGGAATTAAATTTCTTTGATTGTGCCACAATGTCGTTCGTATAATTTTCCGTATGAATTGATGATAAAACTGTCTTGGAATTTTTATTCACTTGGTGAACCATACATGGAATGGGAATGAAGTATTGACTCAATAATTGTTTGTTTAGTTACATAAAACAAAACTTGAGCAAATGGGTGAATATGATATGAGAATGGGATCCAATTAAATATCATGATTAATCATTCTATTTACACATGTCGGTGTATCATCTCTTAATTCATATAATTGTTTTTCATTCTCCTTGCAACTATCATGGAGATGAGACTTCATGTTATATCATCTTTGTCCTTGTGTAGTGATCACAATTGACACCAGATGTTGATGAACACATAATGATATATCCATCATATGCTTCGTACATTAGCCTCCTGTAAGAAGTTTTACGATCACTTCTAGAGGTAGTTTAATAGTGTTGGTGACACTGGCACCTTGAGTTTCCTATATCGTAGTACTATTCTCAAGTGCCTGTAATATTCCTAGATACTTGTGTCAGTGTAGACATTTACTTTGTCCAATATTTATCGCCGCTTAAAAATGTGTTATAACATTCCATTTATTCTACAAAATTAATTTGTGGAGATGAGTTCCTTTTATTTGAATTACTAGTTTATACATTTTGATTAATTTTATAATTCATTTAATATATCACAATATTTTGAAAGATTTTAGGAACCCTCAGTTCTAAAATTTGAATACCCTTTCTCTTGACTATTCTATTGGAAAAGATCTACGAAACACCCCTCATAATCCACAAGCAATGGCTTCACCACTACATGGTGGGTTCTAGGTGGGATTTTTGTTGGCCGACCGCTATAACATGTTGGTCATTGATCTGTTGAGTAATGTCCCAGCTTCTTAGAATAAGAATTTTAATTACTCAATGTTATCCTATAAAATTACAACAATCCTGAAATAGAAATTTCATTACTACAATTTTAGTTATGTTAGCCCATCACTCTTATAAAGACTCCCCAAAAGTAAGAGGCACCCTTAGCTATGGCATGAACGACACCTCAAATGGCTGGTTTTTTTCCAAATTTTAATGACCAAAGGTTGTTTGGACAAAATATATTTTTGAGGTTTTTTTTATTTAGTTTGAAGATTTTTTTTTAAGATTTTTATAAAAATGTACTATGTGATAACATTCAGGTCTTACCATGCATGAAATAGAAATATATAACGCATCACAAGTTCATTTTATCTTGATTTCTTGTTAATTATTAAGCTATGTGAGCGTGCTCTAACCCCACATTCAAAAAATAATAAACCACACAGAAATAAAATGAAAAAAATGATCATGAGCTCATTCAAATGGTTGATCAGTTGAGTGAATTACAGAACAAGCTAAACCCTAGGGGACATACCTTTTTTCGTGTCGCCTACGACTTGAAATGTTGTGTATGCCCCTCTAATACATCACATCTTATCTGGTGTGTCATCATCACTTGGTGTGAAGTGTTTCATACCTCATCTCATCATTATACAATAGTACTCACACGTAGGTGAGGGGGTCTCGGGGTATAATAAAAAACTCTGAGAATGGGTGTGCATTACCTTTACATATAATGACTGTTGAAAAGACACACATGTCATCTTTTATTTAATTAAAATAATTATTAGAAACAGAGATGAAATAATTAACTTAATAAATTATATAAATAATTAATTTAAATGAACAAGACAAGAAACTGACGATCTCCAACTCATGATCACTACACGAATTAAACACGTGTATACTAAAATAAATGCAGAATAAAAATTAAAGTTGCATTAAATAAATTTGAGAGAATTTATTTGAATTAAAACCCCACTCTTTTTTTATTTCAATTTAACGTTGTTTGGTCTCGATTAATTAATATAAATTTAGATCTAAAAATTAAATCCATTAATTAAATTTTTTATTTAATTAATCTCGTAATTAAATTTATTACAATTAATTTTAATAACAAAAAATTAATACTTAATTAATTTAATTATCAAATGAGCTGAAATTAAATAATTAATTAATTTTTAATTAAATTAAATCACCTGGGCCCATGAAACATCCGGAAAGGAATGTGCGGGTCAGGGTGAACCTATGTTGGCATAATCTAGGTAATAATGACCCCCTATAGGGGTGTTCGGGGCTGGTCGGGTCCTCCGAAGCCGGTTCTAGGATGGGTCAACCGGCTCGGATTTGTTTTTGGGCAGTGATATATATGTGCCCTCTAGGAGAACGAGGTGGCAACCAGAATGAGGCCGGTCCTGTGCTGTCTAGTGGCACTACTGGTCTGAGAGATTCCGACCATAGGAGGGCAGCTCGGCAGTGGCGAAGCTCCCAACAGTCGATGAGGGCGATAGACCACATGTTTGGAATATTCACGGCACGCTGCCGTTGCGCGATAGGGAAGAGGCAGGTGGGCGGGGTGTTGGGGTGTCCAACTGCATGGCCCTTCCGGGATGCGGCGGCCAGCTAGGTGCTGGCCTGCTTTGTCATGGTGCTGCTGGCATAGGGTGACGCATCAGAACATGGTTAACTGGGTGGTTATGCCGAGGGATACGCTGGTGTTCTGTGCGCCTAGAGTACCGGGGGGGGGGGGGGGGGGTGGCCAAGTAGGTGTCGGAACCAGAGGGTGGCTGGTCGGGCGACCTACCGAGACAAAAGAGGGGAGGGAGGCCTGTCAGTGGCCAAATTCAGAGAGAGGCAGCCGCACCATTCCAAAGGAGGGAGGCACATGGGCCGTGGCTGGCATTGTGCCGCTCTGTGCAGAGGGTAGGCGTGTGGCCTGGCTGGGCGTGGGCTGCCGTCGAAGGGGGATACAACTATTGCAGGGTGGTTCCACGCGGGAAAATATTGGAGTGCCTATTTGGGGTACTACTACTGCTCGGGCTGGGAGGAGGCCGGAGGGTGGGGTAGCCATCGCCGCCCCGTGTTCTATCTGGTTGGCCACATGACGCGGGGTTGGAGAAGAGCCAGGGGGCCGCTTGGCCCCCCCAACCCTAACAGCATATGTTTTGGTCTTCCAATTGGGGAGATAACCCCGCCCATTTTCTCCATTTTTTTTGGACTTGTTACCTACTATGCAGATCTCCCAACACCCCAACTTGTTTTAAACCACTCAAGACCTTTTTTCAGGTCTTTCACCCAACCTCTATTTTTTATAAAAAGACTTCAAAAGCATATATTTCATAAAAATTTTATTAATTAAACATGAATCATAAAATGTGAGTCATCTTATCCTTTTTTGTAACATAATTTTATATTTAGACTAGAAAGTATAAAAAACTATAATAACAAAATATTATTATAATTAAATCATTATTTTTTTCAAATTATTATTATTATTATAATCAATAAAGTTCAGCAGAAAATACTATTTTGATAACCAGATGTCCAACCAGTGGACCATTATAAAACCACCGGTTTATCTCTGATTTTAAAATTCGGATGACTGTCGATGGTTCATTCTATATCAGATTCAAATGCATTCTACAGAGTTGGGACCATAATGATGCCATCATAATATTTTAATGCAAATATAATCATTTTTACTTTAAACTGACATGGGATGCCTCTAACACCTCTTTTTGGAATTGGGCATGCAGTGGAAGCCCTAAACAGGTGGGTTATTAAAAACAATTCTACCGACATTTGATGTGAAATATTTGACATCAGCGAGGATCATCCTAGTCAAAGTCGAGAACACTCATGAAGGGTTATAAGAATAAAAATAAACCGTAAAACTACGTCATTTAATTATGAAGCCAAGGGTGATGTCTACCCATCGATGTCGATTACACCTCAAAGAATCTAATAAGTATATCTTCTAGTTCATCTACATGTGATACAAGAAATCTACAGGAGTACCGTTCATCATTATCCAGGTGTGTTCGCGGAATTGCGATGACGCCTTCGACCCTCCAATGATCACTGCATCGCTTTGCTTGCAATACCTAAGAGAGTGCTTGATCCATGCTCATTGGACCCATATCTTCTCTCTCTTTATCTAGATCAAGTGAGAGTGGGGAAGAGATAGAATAACCATGAATAGTATATAGAAATCTCCTCTCCTTATATATTTATAGTGTAATTTTATTACCTGGAAATCCAACTGGGCTCCCAAATAATCAATGCACTACAAACGACATATTATGACTACATATTTTAGTAATAAATATTATTATCACCTACTTTTAATATATTAAAATATATGACTCTATTATAATTAAGTCATTTCCTCGACTCATTGCTCCCAAAAATTTTAATTGAAGCATGGATATATTTATTATTTGTCAATTAAAATTTTTCATGTATTCAAATAATACTCGTAAATACATTAAATAAATGAATACAATATTCACTATTATATATGTTAATAATATGATTTTATTTATTGTATTGGTGATCGTTTCTCCATGGAAAAATCCTGGACCCAGATGGTGGGGCCCACCATGTCCTAAAATCCTATTCAACTGAATTGGGTAGATTCATGAATATGCTTTTGTGTGTGACCCTCTAGGTCTGTATCTCGATAGTTCTGGATAGTATTTAAAACCGAGATCAGGATCTTGCAACCCATCATGGCTCCTAAGGAGATAAGAATTATCATAGCAGCGACAATCAACCTATTACTAGGAACTATGTAATATAATCTCTTTTTCTATAATATATTAGAAAGCAGTCAGACACATGTGTCATAGACCTTTTCTAGCTTTGTTGTTTGTTTATTTAACTAGATGGATTTACCATCGACTTCCACGGACATGGTATTATAAAGGTACTGCCATCCATATCAATATGGCCTGAGATATATTAATTCCATAGCCCAGAAGAAAAAAAATTTCTTGACCATTCAACCGATGTCATTCCACCAACGACGCATGCAACACAATTTATCTCACCACGACATCCTTGACATGGTTTTAATCTTGCATCATAGTGCGTAATCAAATTACATACATTGGAAATGATCCTATGTCAGAAGGCCATTACACATGATCGTAGATAGGATCATCCAATGAAACCATAGACATGTGGTTTTCCTATAGGCAGGTTAGTTCTCATGATCTCACTACTGGAGATCAAAAAATGTGAACTTCATGAGAATGAGAATCAATGCTTATGATCCCCCAATGCCTGATATTCATACATATACTATGTTCAATTAGTAAGATATATCTAAACCATAGAACAAATATTTAAGATTAATGTCATAGTATCTAGAGGTTCTAATTATATCATGGGATCTGCTATAACCTTTCGATAAGACAATAAAAATATTAACATTACCATTTCAATCATAGACACAGAAAATTCTACAGTATAATGTAATATGAAATCATGTATGACTAACTTTATACATGATAGGGTAATCAAAAGCACTGAATAGTTGGGTCTATGGATCCCACAATTTCAACACCTGGATTGTAGAGATAAATTTCTACGCAACCGGACTACTCACCTGGTTATGGTAATATAGAAAAAACATGTGCACAAACAAGCAACATGGGAACTGGAGGAAGTAATAAACGAAAAGCAACCACACCTGTTTTTGGTTTGGAGTGTAAAACCAAATTTCAAGGATGAAATTTCATAAAGGGGGGAGAATTTAATGAACCAATGTTGTTCAATCGAAGTTACATTTTAATAAATATGTCATAAAATCATATGAAATCAAATCATAATGATCTACTAAGTACTATGTGAGCTTTAAAAATAATTTTGTCACTCCTTTGTTTGGAATTTGGAAAATCTGATATACAATTTTGTGATCAGTAAGTTATTTGGAGTCCGATATGGAAAACAATTTTTTTTAATAGTATCATACCCTTATGAATAAAAACATACCCTTATGAATTTTGATATAACCTAATTAATAGTAACCTTACATATGATAGAATAAAAATAATATTCATGAGAAAGTATGATGTACCAATATTTTAGAATAATTGAAATAATGTTTTAAAACATGGTTTTTAATAATAAATTATAATATTATTTGAATAATAAATTCTTTATATTTAGAAAAACTTTTTACTAAATAGATTTGATTTTGGAATCTACATGTAAAAAAATTAGGGTGAATTTTTGGGGTTTTTCTGATATATAAGAATTTTTAGTGAATAGTAAAATCTGATATTTTACGATTAATGCTCAATAATGTATTTATTGAGTCATTAATGATGATCTACTGATGTAAGACCACATGGTTCTAAATCATATGCATTTATTACTATTCATGGTCATTGAATAATTACTTTTTCTTGTCTTGTGAAGAAATAATAATTTAATGATTATAATATTACGAAAACCCTCCTCTCCTCCAATATAAAATCTCCCTCACTCCATATTATCTTGACTACTCTCATGCCTTTCTCCTTGAAAAAATTATTATAAATTATCTCCCCAAGATCCTCCTCCATTTCCAATAGGCTCTAGACTCTTCAAAATTCCCAAACTTCTCCCTTTAACAGGTTCTCAAAGGAGATAAGCTCAATAGGTAAAATCATCTTTCCAGTTATTTTATTTAAGTTCTTTTCTTTTCATGATTCTTTCCTCATCCCCATTCACCCAAATATTATGATAACTCCAGTAAAATATATGTACTCTAATTCTGTTATGCTAATGGGATATCTCTTTATTATCTATCCATCCCCCAACTTTTATATGAATGAAATGGAAACACCATTTGAGATGAGTTAATTTGGCACATTATAGGACAATAATGTGTCAATTTTTATTATAAAATTTTAATTATGGTCATGAAACCATTTTTGTTATAGTTTAAACATATTATTATATATGTTTTATATTTGGGTTACGATTTTTTAATCCTTTCGTACAAATGTTATTAATTTATAATGCAAAACATGTTTGTTTTAATCAAAACCCACTGATGAAAAAAATAGTTGTCACTAATTATTTATATAATAATTTGACTTCACACTAAGTGACCAACTAAAATTGGAAAACATGTGTTCTCTAGGATGTTCAATGATTTCATATGATGTAAATTCTATGAAACCACATTCATCTTACATGATTATCCAATCATGAATAAAAGTGAACTGGTTATTGAAACCAAGTAATCAAGCAGACCAAACTATAAAATTTAACCGTATTACCAATTGAAAAGGACATGAATGACCAAAAAGTGGTTATAATAAATCAATTTCATATAGAATAGTTTCTGTATTTATTTATTAAAAATCCAAGTTGGTTTATTCCAATCATTAACAACAATTGGAAAACACCACCAGATTTAATGTATGGGATACTCTCTATTTCACTTTTAATCAACATGTCCTCTATACTATTCCATTTTATGTCTAATCCATAATGATGGTCTATGATTACGCACCATCACAATAATTAACTCATGAGGTATATGTTATTTTAAACACCTTTTCTCTCTCATAAACCCCTCTTAGGTACACCCGACACTACGCCAATAAACCATTGTTGATTCTACCCGAACCTTCTTTATTCTTTAGGTGTGCCTTATCGTTAATTATATTAAAATAGAGTTATCATATATGTTTATGTACATATTATAAAGGGTTTTATGTTTGGAAAAAATTTATGTATGAATACCAATTCAATACTCGATTTTAGCGATTTACATGTTTTTAAAATATTCCCTCTTTAGAACTTTCCGATATGAAAACCTATTTTAAGGGAGCTTCCAGAATTTTTACCCAATTTCAAATGCATACTATCAACTATTCAAATCCAAAATTATATCTATAAAATTTGTCTCATTATTATGAAAAAAAATTTACGGTTAAATTTTTTGTTTTTTATAAAATATTGTACTCTTTTCAATTTTAAAGGATCTATAGTATTTTCCCTAAAACTGCAAAAAAAAATTTGTAATGCTAATGTTTCTCAAATACATTTCTTATATGTTGTCACTTTAGGTTAAAATCACTTTCCATGTTATATTCCTATTTAACCTTATAAATGTCAATGTATGTTCTAATCCCTTTCCTTATGGGACACTTTAATGATACAACCATTGGTTATGCTTTATGACAGGATTGTGGTACCCAATTCTTTCCATAAGTACTGTTATGTTTATTTATGGTTGATTATGTAAGATTATTTATGTGGAAATAATATTCATGGAAATGTTGAGATGGGTTCCCATAGATAGTTCACTAATGAATTGGGTAATGTTATGTCTCATGAGATGCGATGTGAAATGAGATTGGTGGTTAGACTTAACCCTTACTAAAATGGGAAACGAGATTGGTGGATAGCCTAGACCCATACTAAATTGGGAAATAGGATTGGCGATTAGCCTTGACCCATTCAAAAGACATGTTTTATTATTCTTCCACATTTATATGATTCCATATTTATATTATCCCATTTCTAAATGATATGATTTCATATGTTCCATGCTTTTTATATCATTATGTCATTCCTCCTAACTCATATTCTTATGATGTATTCTGAGGTTCATTCCTTTATGGGGATTTTTAACATGTTACTTTGTTCATGTGCTCCCTATTGTAACATATGAAGAAATAAGGGATCAATGTATTTTAGGATCTATTTATGAAGATTAAATAAAGAAGTGTTTTTTATCCCCAAGTTTTATGTTTTATGTACCCAGTCATTCAAGAAAATAGACATAACAATCCTTGGCATGTACTCTGATGTATAATTATTCTTAAAAAAACTTAATTTTATATGAAAAAGGTAGGGTTTATATAATTTAAATCATAATATAATTTACATTCATATGTAATTCATTTCAATAAAATTGTTTTCTATATTGTTTCTTTTCCAATCCTTTGTAGAAGATGAGTTTTTGTTTCCCTTTATTGCATTCATTATAGGTTCAAATTCAATCTTAACTTCATTAAATGACCAAAATATCTATGTTCTCACTTCTATAGTATCATTTTTTACAAGTAATTCAATTAAAAACCGACCATGGAAACCATGAAATTAACACACCCAAAACAATTAGAATAACCATATATTGATAATAAATAGGTGGAGAGATATTATAAGATGATCATTTTTGGTAGTATAAAAGTGAATATATTTCATTAATAAATCAATAACACTCTTTAAATAATTACATAGGAGGATTGAGAATGTTTTCATGAAGTTGAACATGAGGTTATGAGATTTCGTTTTAAAAATTCCATTTTCAAGTTACAACACATTTTACTAAAGAAATTTTTCTTAATTATACAGTACTACTAGATTTTTCAAATTAATTATGACTTATTTATTTTATGTTCCCTTTAAAATTTTAGATGTTAATTTTCAAATATATTTTTTTATTTATAAGTGCATGACTTATTAATAATGACTTCAATAATAGAATCTTATTTTCCTCATGAAAGTTTCATTTTTTATTGATTTATGTGTTATGATCATTTTATGGTTATATGGATTTTTATTATTATTAGTGCTTATGTTATAAATTGAGGATGGGTGATCACATTATAAATGTCTAATGTATTGGGTAAATAAATGGCGTTAACTAGTTAGGTATCTCTTAAGAAATTATGGTAGTATAAATTGAGGTTTACCCTATGTGTAGCTATGATGGTAACTCCTTATATACCCAAGTTAGCTACATTACGAATATGAGTGATATTAAAATGATTCCACGTGTTAGAATTTATGATCAATGTATTCTTTATATAGTTTTATATGAATAATATGATTTCATTTGGTGATCCATAGAGCATATGATATACATTGTGAAATTATTCTCCTTCATGGACTATTGATTTCTTTTGTCCATTCTATGAACCTTGCTATGATTTTGGTTCTCATCCAAAGTTTTAAAATTTTATCATACAGGTTAAGGATGGTTAAGAGAAAATATTAATTTATGATTAATTTTTGGAAAGTTTTTCATCAAAATAATTCATTTTCAATTTTTGACATTTCTATTATGGATGAAATAGATATTGTTTTATTAGTATCCAATTGGTATGCTTATGGTTGTTTGTGAATGAATTAATAACTAAAAATAAACAAAAAATATATTTTAGGAATGTATGAAAATAAATTTATAATAGTAATATCTAGATTATGTAATTAATAATCCATGTCTTTATCATATATCCACCAATAATGAAAATAAAAATATTGGAAAAATTAACATTGATGAAATAAATTTCATTACTAATTAAATTCCGTAATCAAAAACAAAAATCACATAAAAGTATTAACATGTAATAAGAAACCAGTGTGAAAAAATGCTTCAATGGCTAACATCATCTAGTCTCATTTTAAGAGAGAATACATATAAATTTAATTTAAATAATTAAATAGATCAATATTTTGGAATCAATAAAAATATGTTTACCATATATGTAATGATGACATGTAATTTAGATAATTTGGTCTCATACTTCTGTAACAACCATTTCAATAATTTTCAGTACTATCATATGACTAGTAAAGAAAGAATTTTTTTTAAATATACAGTATATTGAAAAAAAATATACCTACCCAATATTATAGTACATTTAATTTATAAGGATGTGTTATAAGGACTCATGCCCACCAACCCAAAAATATGATTTCATTGTCTAATTTGGAAGGACATATTTTAAATAATTTATGACTCTAACCTCAATATAATAATAATAGTTGACATTAATGATAAAAATAATAATGGAAAACATAATGATCCATTTCTCACAAATATATTGTTATACTATTTCCCTAATAATAACCATATAATATGTTAAAACCTAAATATCATTATAAATTTTCATTTGTAGATTACCTATAGAATACCATATTTTTTAGAAAATAATACTACAAAATATTTTTTTTATCTTCATAATAGTGTAATAGATCTCATTATAATCTAACAATTGTATTTGAGTCTTTAAAAGAATAAATCAAGTTGAAGGAGATATAAACTCCTAATATGTGACAACATAAGAATCTTTTGATGTACATAATTATTTGTATATGTCATAAAACTCATTCATCATAAATAATAATTATAACATGCATGATTAGTAAATATATAAAATTTCTTTCATAGGGACACTATAACCATATAATTATGATAATCATAATAATGTGGTTCAAGAAAAATTGTATTCAGCATAAAAATATATGAAGATTCAAATATATGATATCAAGAAAATTAATATGTATAAATACCCAAACAATATTCATTACATTTCATGAGATTGTAGTGTTGAAAAATTTATTATATGTAAGTAAAGTTTTAGTTCTATTGATTACATCACAATATTTCCTTTATATGCGTGACATTTGAAAAAGTAATTATACATCAATTATATAAAATAAAACACCATAGGAATGAATTTTTTTATATATTAATTTAGAAATTCATATACCAATGTAGTATCAAAGGATGAAGGATTAATTTATATTAGATGATATTTTCTAAATAAGGAATAAGTGTTCATGAAAATATGGTTCTTATTCTGATATAAATTATTATAGAAAAAATCATAAAGAAGTTAGTGAAGTAATTTCTTTGTAAATATTTTATGGATAATAAATGAAATATTTTATTGGTTTTGTAACATTAGATTACATTAAAATAATATATCAACTGTTAAAAATTAATATATTTTAATCCCAAATTAAATTAAACCATGGTGTAAATATATTTGAAAATAATATAGATATAAAATAAATTCCGCTTCCATATTTATATTGTTTGACATTATAATATTTATTTAAAAACATTTCCTTGACCACTCAGTACCCTATTATATTAGAGGTATGTAGAGTGTTCCACCACAGTCCTCCCTGTAAATTGATATATGAAAGAGACTATTACTATGATGGTATACCATATATGTGAGTTTTTAGCTTATAATAACATATAATATAAATTAATCATCAATAAACACTATCATAAATACCCACTATTATCACATATATAACTAAAATATTTTAAAACACATGTATATGATATTGGAAAACATGTACATTATCTCCACGGAAAATAAAATGATAAAAAACAACAAATCTAACAATTTTTATTTGAAAGATGGAAAATAAAAAAATAAATATACCTCTACACTACAAGTACAACTAGATAAACACGTAACTATAACATTCACCACAAAAAAACAACCATTCACCACCATATTCTAGAATGTCCATCTCCACCATCTTTATATCCCCAAGGTAAAATCTAAACTTAGAATCACCTACAAAAAAACACATGTTTCATAAAATCTCATATTACTCTGAGTGTAAATATATCTGATCAGTCACCAAAAATAAACATGTTATTGATGAAAAATTGATATTTCTACAAACACATTAATGAGTGAAAATTAAGGATCATAGATATAATCTTACATCAATACATCTTGGGATGAAAAAATAGACCCGATTTCATTGATCATTTCAATAAAGGATCAAATCTCAAAAAAAGGTACATGGAATATCTAAAAACATAGAATTTCTAGATTTTATGGACCATATTTATTATTTATATAAATTTATGTAAATATTTAATGAAATTTTATATGACCACAACACTTATATTACAAATCATGAAAACTGCCTAGACCTCATAACCACCTCACTAATTCCATAGATGTTTTTTTAAAGGGAGTATAAAACACCATAGAGGACCTAGAAATAGTTTATGGTAAGATATGATGAAGCGAATAACAAAATTATTGGATTAATATAATATAAATAACTTTTATAAGTGTAATTTGTGACTTATACAAGTAGAATACACATATCCTATCATCTAGTGGAGTATCGACTATGAATATAGTATTATGAATACACATGTTTTTAGAAAACATTAATTCATGAATTTATAAATAAAGATACACTTAATAAAATCCTAGAATATAGTATGTCTAGTTATTTTAGGTAATTATATGCATTGAAAAATAACATGAAACATGGGAACAACTACATTATTTAAAAACTCTAAAACATGGCCTTATAATTTCGTTCACTTCAAAAACTACATAGGATGACTTACAGATTTACATAAGAATGAGGTGACCTATAAATCCCATCCTGGTAGTAATCAATTTATAAAACTATATAGTAATTAAACATGATTCAATAAGAATATCATAGTGACATAAATGGGATTTTAATCATATTCACAGACATTGAAGAATTATATAAGATGATAACATCAAGGTATTATAATAATATAAAAAAAACATAAAACATCACAACATAATATTAAGTCACCACTAACCACCGTGAAATTATAACATATTGTTCATATTTTAATATCCCATACACCATAAAATTTATCTCACTAGATAGAATCATTTCCAAATGTTGAAGAGGGATGTATAATTCCATTCCCACTTATCACATTCATTTTTTTACCATGCATGCGTTTGCCACATAAATCATACAATATAAAAATCCATTTAATCACTATTAATCACATGATTAAAGGATATTAATTGGATAAATGGAATTATAAATTCAATTAAGGGTAGCTAAATAAATGTGAATACATTTGAGTTGAAATGTGGATGGGTATTCACTACATAAATGCTTCTCGTTGAATAATCTCAAGATAATTTCACCTGAAAAATTTGTTAACGTAATGAATAATGGAATTATTTAATTAGAGTGATTGATGGAACATTATCACATGAAAATATGATGGACAAATAATGGGATGATTAAAAAAATTACAACATGGAAAATTGGAAATAAAATTCTATAATACAATGAATCAACTTCATTAAATTCGGGGGGTGTTAATAAACATATCTTGATATGGAAATTCCTAAAGGATTATTTACATAAGAATTTTTTATACAATTTTAGGGATTTATAATGGTATGGGGAGATTAAATTTAATATATAAGGTGTTTTAGTGTAGAGGAGTCAGATAATGGGTGTGTATCTTTGGAAAAAAGAAGAGAATTGTTCATTAATTTCTATACATAGGTTATAGACATTATTTGATAAAATAATTAAAACCAAAAACCATATAAGGGGTTTTACATTTATTCTATCAAAGAGTAGCGATTTTAAAAAAAAATTATGTTCAATAATACAACATATTAAAATAATACCATTGGTGATGTGAACACAAATTTTATTAAAAATCAATTGATTTTGAAATTTAAAAATATAATATAGGTTTTTGATTATTCATTAAAATAGTTATTTATTGAAAAATGATATACAAGAAATTTATTTTGTTGTGTAAATATATATTTTTCATTGAATACTTTAATAAAATTTATTTAATTGGATTTGTGCTATTATAATGTAATAATTGATAATATATATGTATACCATATTTAATGTTTACTCAAAAGAATCTACTATATAATAGAACGATAAAAAATCCATGATTACCAAATTTCAACATGTTGATTTCATAAATAAAATTTATTTTGTGAATGTAATTTTTTAAATATGATATTTTACAATTTTTAAGAAAATATTTTTTTACTAAAATTTATTCTAAGACAATAAAATTTTATGAAAATTATATATATTCCATTGGACTTAATTTGATAATATTTTAATAAGTATATAAATATTATTTAATAAAAATATTATACAAAAATAAAATTTATTTCAAAATTATAGTAGTTATAAATTTTATTGTCTTAATTAATAAAACATATTTTACCAAAATACAATTCATGTTTCTTCATATCCAAAAATAATTTTCATCAAATTTTATTCAATTTCATATATAATGTAATGATGAAAATAGTAAAATACAATGTTTATTTTATTAATAAAGAAACATAAAATTATATACTATGATTGTCTTGAGATAGAACTTTTTCTAGACCAACATATACCTAAAGGCTAATAAGTGTGATGCTGGAAAATTCATGTCGTGGCTCAACATACATGGTTTTGGTATTGATATTGATAATCATAAAATTATATAAAAAAGGTTTCATTAATGTTTCAATTATTCAATTTCACACTAGGATTGGCCTAGGGAAAATCACAATGATGCAATCTCCCTTGATTGCTCTGTTAAATGGGCTTCATATGATTTGATATTACAGGTCGAGTCCATTTCTTCTTCCATCCATGTCAGTTAAGTTTTATTATAACCCTGAATATAATCTAATATTAATGGTTTTTCTATAACAACTATATTTATAATGGTTTGAATTAATAACATTCATTTAAATGATATCATATTTTTTATAGTTTTTAATAACCAATGTAGTGAATTGGTTTTCTATAACTACATTACATAATAAAGAATTTTCTAATATAAAAATGAAATTTTGTTTATAAATTTTTAGGTCATTACATTCTTCCCACATTCAGAAATTGTAAAATAGAAATTTCAACTCATACATGAAAATAGACGAGGGTACTTCTGTTTCATCACCTCTTTTTGTTCCCATGTTCTATATATAAAATTTTGGTTCCACCTCAACACTTTGACATGTTCATTTTTCTTGTTTAATAGATATGTTTATTTGTGATATATGTACTTGACATTATACTCCTGATATGAAAGATTATTCTCTTAGGGTATGGCCTCTAGTTTGAGTACATGTGAGGGGTCCTTTTTATACTTCATGCATTGGGATACATAAAACACATCATGCACATGGAATAGGTTAAGGGGAATTTTGGTCGATAGTCCATAGATCTAATGTAATTGTTGATCTCAATGGGGTAAATGTATTTTTTATTGAGATTTATCTAATTTCCAAAACACTGTAATTTCTTCCATAATGATATAAAAATGAATGCCATATCTTCGGCCTCAAACATTGTATATAGACTATGATTTTATACATATAGTTTTAGACAATTTTGAGAGAATTTCAGTTGATGTTTAATGATTTGAATAGTAATATTCATTTCATATATTAGATAAGGTTCAATAAGTTTCATTCCTCAAAATTCATCCCAACATGTTGGAATTTTACACCACTTCCAACACATAGCCCCACAAGGTTACATTTGAATGATTGAAATGAATGTATCTTAATATGAAAATATTATTACTAGATGGATCTTATAAAAATATCCTTGGAAATATAATGAAAATTTTCTCATAATATCCTTTATAGTTTGAATGGATCTCTAAGACAGACGATCGGTATAAGGGTGATATGAAGTTCTCAAACATAGTTATGTATCTATTACTGAGTGAATAATTCTACAGAGGTAACAGTTAAATATCAATATGATATTGGGGTGATTTACATAATATTAATTATTAATAGCTCTATTCTGTGTATCATGGGGATTTGGTTAAGGAATAAATTCTCACCGATCACAATTAAATGTGATGAAATTATAAGGGGATCAAAGACCACCCAGGTAGAATTATATCCTTTATATGTCACAAGGAGTCCAATGAAATGATCTAGAGTAATGATTTCACATTTTTATACTAGTATAGGAAATGTTTAAATCACACCATTGGACTTATATCATTCATCCTTAACATGTTTGTATACCAAGCATTAAGATTCAAATTCTACAATATCCCTCTGGAGGTTATTCCATCATAATTGTTTCTTATGATATCTATAAATCTCAGTACATCCTACCAAATCAAGATGGATGAGCTATAATAATCATCCATAATGTCAAACTTCAACTCATATTTAGATAGGAAACATATTTGTGTCACACACCATATAACTCTATCTTTATAAAAGCGATACTCGGGAATATTCACTACCTTTTTTAATTCCTCATTTTATTAGGGCTCCCTAAAACAATCAAGAATGTTCTTTAGATTAGTAATTCATAAACCGTATTTTGGAATAATATTTATGATTCAAATTTCCATCTATTTCATAACCTAAAAAATTGGATGCCAATAAATCCACATCATGGATATGGTTGTGGAATCTATTAATCTTATTGCCTCTTCCACCTTTTCACCTTCCCATGAATGTATTGAATTGAAAAACCATACTACTCATATTTCTCAAATCACCATCATTGATTTATAATGAGATACTTTTGTGTGAATATATACATTAGGGATTCATGAATAGTATATATGTCACACTTCTCCTCAGAGAGATAATGTCTCAAAATAATCAATGTGATGATCACTACACCCAATTATATATCATGCGTTAGATTGTTATGATCATGGATCATTAAATGGTTGGTGACATTGTCTATCACTTTATCAGCATTCATGAGTACACTCCCAAAAATCATCAAGATGTATCACAATAGATCACAAATACTTAAAATTGTATGAGTAATGTATAAATAGGGGTAGCGATTGACCTTTTCTTTAACTCATAAAATATCTTCTTAGAGTAATCAATACAAAAAATAGTACTCCCTTCTGTATTAGCTTGGTATGTGGGATTGATATTCATGATAGGTTTCTAAAAAATTGATTATACGAACCATCTAATCTGAGAAAGATAAAAACAATTGGAATAGTTTTTGTCCTAGTATATCATTCGATTGACTATGTTTTTACAGATCCCCATATATCAATTTTCTATAGAAAATTTTCAAAAAAATTATTCATTCTCTATCTAAAACAATTTTTATGTCATTTTCATATATTACATCCATTCACATTTTCTTCAGTATAGTATCAAAATTCTCCTCATGTTTGTCATTTCATTTATACTAGATAATAATATCATCATCAAATACTCCCACACAATTATCAAGGAAATACTTATGGACAATATTCATTATGACCATAATAATTGTTGGGAAATTATTGAGTACAAAAATATTTTAAATGAACCCTTAATTATCATATAGTATATTAAATGTAGTGGTGAGTATATCCTAATTCCTCCCCTTTACATGAAAATATCTAGATTGATGATCGAATATATAGAGGTGCAGATCTTCTTGCATATGATTGAAAAAGTCATCACTATATGGTAGATGATACCTATTATGTATCATGATATTTTTGACCATGTGATAATCATTATCGAGGTGCATTGAACCATACATATTCTTGATGAATAGGGTCATCAAACCCCATAGTGAAGCACCTGGGCATAAAAACCCATTATCTAAATTCTCTTACAACTGCATCTCCATCTCTTCAAGTTGAACACTGGACAATATATATGGAATCATGGATATCCCACATGAACTAGCTATAATATAAATTTGGAAATAAACTTAATGGCATGGAAGAAGACCATGAAATTCAATAAGAAACACATCATCATATTCCCTTACAATGGGAATTCTATCAATGATTATCTTTTCATTAGGCACAATCACTCATCCTCAAATGCTTACTCAAAAGGTGATAATATAAATGCATGAAAATATGATACCAAAATATATTTATCCTCCTCCAAAAATTTATATATAAAACGAGGGTGATTAAAGATACATATGGTGATTTCCATGTCTCATCATTTTAAGTTGGTTCTATTAATGGAAATCCAATACTTACCCAGAATTGCACCAAATCATGATCAATAGTGTTTCACATGATTGAAGAGAAATTTTATCAGGAAAATATGTATAGGGGAGAAGTTATAAACATTGGATATAATGACATACATAATTATCATTTATACAGATTGATATAGTTTAATGTTTTGAGGTAATATTAATATAGCTCTACTAAACATTATTGATATGATAGAATGTGAAGCAAAAAAATAAACAGGTATGTTCCCTATCATTTAATAAATGTATAACATAACTATCACCACATCATTATTGGGATCAACCTCAATAGTTTTGATATCATAAGCTCTCACATTATATCAAGTCCATATAGGTTGTTTTCATTTGTAAATCATCAACAACTCTTTGCATAGAACTTTGATTGATATAGTGTCCTTGTTCTTTGTAGATAAAACAAGGGATTCAAGGCTAAGGGTTGACTGGATAGTTACATTCTTCTATTACATCTGTGGATTTCTCCCATCATCACTAACAAGATATAATCCCTTACTTTTTACATCTAATCCATTCTTATGTCCCGTTAAAAAAATTAGGATTCTTTTTCCCACACATATTATAAGTTTAATGTTTTAATTTATTACCACAATAACATATCTACATTAGTATCGTAGAATAAAACTCCATTACATGATTTGTGTATTTAAAATCAATATACCCTTAAGATTATTATATATCTATTTTTAATTAGGAGGAACAAAATTCAATTTCATCAAAGATATTGAATTCTCAATCTCCATATTTTATTCATTGAAAAGTAATTATACCACTAAAAAAGTTGACAACCATTCTTTCATCAAAAATGAAAATGTTAGATTCGTATCAAGAATGTATTTTAATGTTCACTATTCACACCAAGAAAAGTTACTCATCCTTTTTATTAATTCTAATGAAATCCATCTCTATTTTAGTTCATATAGTGTGAAGAATGTATTTGTTGAAAAAAAAATTATCCATAATTATTTAAACTATACCACTTTGATCTCATTATATAGCTTCATATTTTTTTATCATTTTACACCATATATATATTCCACTCTTTATTCAATAAAAATATAGAATGTACATCTCAATTGTAGGGGAGATAAAAGATATAGAAGATATTAATAATGGACTTGATCTATTGTTTAGTCATTAATGGATAAAAATATCCATTGAGATTTAAAGATCGTTATCCCATAAAAATCATAATTGCAAGTTGATCATTACTAGGTGGATGTGGGTTTTCCAAATGATTGAAATTTAAGTTCAAAACATTTGTTAATTGAGAAAGTATTTTCATGATGTTCTTTAATCCTTCTATTATCATGTTGAGAATCTAAATTTTGTAGTCATTGGGTTTCCCAAGACATTGGTTATTGGCTCAATTCCTCCTAATTTTACCGAATGACTAAAATCAAGGGTAAATTCTGGATTTTTATTTTCAAAATATTAATAATATAAATTAAAAAAATAAACATCGATACCATAAATCATAAATAAGATAAATTAGATGGAAAATTAATTTCATTATAACTGTCTAACTTATCCATGTTCTATTTCATACCATAAAATATTATGGCCATTTTTTATGATACTTCAGAATAATCTAGAGATTTTACCATTGGAAATTCCCTGTAAGTATCTATCATAGTGTACATCAAGGAAAGTTTGTGTATTACTGTGTATTGATATTTTTAATAAAAAATAAACCTTTTTGAGGTTCTTAGCCCTTGGTACAACTATGAGAGATACATATCAACTTTTCATATACTAAATTGGATATCTTTCAAAAACACACATAATCTATACTTTAAAATAATTTATATATGTTCTCCTATGATTATTCTTATTGTGCAGGTTCTCACAAAACATTTCTAATGATATTCCCTATGAATAGGTAGACCTTTCTCAGATACCAAATATGACAACCCATATCGTTAATAAAAATTAATTCACAGTTTTTTACATAAATATAAAATAGTAAAGGACATTGAGTGTCACACCCTGAGATTTTAGATTTTTTTATTCAACAAATTATTTTTCTCTAATAGCTTGCATTACATGAAACAATGTATTTAAATGAAAAATGATACTATATTAAAATATTATTACTTAATGTGACAGTTATAACTGAGACATCAATTTAGAAATTATGAACATGATTAAATAATATAAGAAATAAATATAAATTTACTACTTGATATAAAATTATTGATAAATTCATATTTAATAATAACTAAATGTTTAGTAACATTATATTATATTTCAAAAATACTTATTTCTCAAAAATGATTTTATTTATTTTTATTAGACAATTTTATAATTAATATGTAAAAGAAATTAAAATTTAATTTAAATTTTTTTATCATCTTTTTATATATTAATATAAAAATTATCATAGAGTAAATATGTTGGATTATTCGTAAAATGTTGAATTTTATATGAATAGTGAAAAACTATTCACTTTTATTTATAATTGGATTTCAATTTAAATAATTTAAAAAGTACAAAATTATTTTTTAAAATGTTATAAATTTAAAATTATGTATATTTAATATTTAATAATTCAAACATGTTCATTATAATCAATTTTTAGTTGAGTATATTATAATGTATATTTTATACATAAAAATATACTTTCAATTAAATTATATTTGTTTTCATTTTAGGAATTTATATTAAAATTAATTTATCTACTTCATATTAATATAATTTTATAAAAAGAAATATATTTTTGGTTAAATAATTGAAAATTTATTCGGAGATTATTTTTTTGAAATTTTAATGATGAAGATAAATGTTTGTAAATAGTAAAATAATTATAATTTTTATAAAATAAAATATCTTCAATGATATATCCAAGACCTAAAAATAACATAAAACTATAAGAAACTTATGAAATACATAATCTATGATTAAATAATAACAATATAATAGAATATTTATTCCAAAAAAATATATCTTTGAATTTCCTTCATGATAATTAATGAAATCATTTTTAATGTTTACACGATAATAGTAGGGTGCTAAGTTATATTTAGAACATTAAATATAATAGTTCAAATTTAATATGTTCTTGTTTAAAATTTTTAAATATTAATTATTATAGATTATTTTGATTGTTATACCTGTGTTTTGGAGTTATATAGCAAGTTTCTTAACAAAATTCTTGTGCAATTCTTGCTGACGATTGGAATATGAAATTAACATATTAAATAATTTATTATGACATAGATATGAGTTAAAGTATATTTTTATTGAAAAAAATAGTTATTTTGAGAAATGTAAGAATAATTTTATGATCTAAATTTATTTATAAATTTTACGTATTAAATAAATACCTTAAATTATTTCACAAAAGCAACACAACATTTATTTAATTCATAGAAAAAATTCAATTTATTTTAAAATACTAAAACCTATAAAATTTTAAATAATTAATCAATGCTATGAATTTAAATTTCTATATGAAATATTACGAATGAGTTAACTGATTATATTTTTAATCCCACATTTCGTGATGTTTATGAAATTAAATTACAAAATTATTTTAAAAAATTACAATAAAGATATTTAATGAAAATAGTAAATATTAAATTATTTAAATCTTATTATAATAATAAAATAATATTTTTTTGGATATTATATGATCTTAAATGTCCTAAATTTCCCATTTATTGGCCAATTATTACCTAATAAGTAAAAAATTACAACCATTAAAATTGAATATTTTCATACATTAGTTAAAAATAAAACTTCTCAACTAAGGGTTAATAAAAATGATAATGTCTAAAATGAAACAAAAATTTCCTAAATATCAATTTTTTTTTGTATTTATAACCCTATAATATATTAAATTCAAATTAATATCCATTTAGAACCATTTTCCTCTAGAATAGTCACGTTATATATTAATATTTTTATGAAATTTCCAAACTGCCCTCCAATCAATTATAGAAGGTCACCTCATCCATTAATTAATTACAACATCTTTATCCTTATAACTAAAAAACCACAAAAAATAACTTTTAAAAATTCATACACATATTTTAGAGTTAAATTTATTCCCAAAATACAAAATGTTGCTCCCATTATAGGAGATCTGAGGGAGTTGTTTCAAAAATATTTAATCACATTATCAAAACTCCTTATTTTATTCTATTAAACACAAAATATAATTCTATGGAATTTATCACTAAATAATAACATCAGTAACCTAAATATTTTTCAATTTTATTATTATTATTAAAAGAACATTAAAAACACTATTTACCATCAAATGATAAGTGAAATTATCGCTTCTTGATACATATGACTTACTCTCTCCATATATAGATACAATTTTTTTAATCACTCTATTTTATAGATAGGTATTTTTATGGCTTTAAATTCATTATAATATAAATATAAAATAATTAAACCTCTATAATTATAATATAAAATCTACATTAATCACTTATAATATATTGGAAAATGATATCGTTTGCCATGTGAACGTGTCGCCTACCTGCTCCATGAAGCAATGTGATCTGGTTTTCATTTAAAATTTTATATGATTGCAATAAGGATATATTTAATGATTAAATGTTATAAATATTTAACAATATATTTTTTAATTACATTTAACTTATTATTTACCTTTATTTGATTCCATATGATGATAATTGAAAACATTGTTCATGGTAATGTATGACCTACCATCATTTGGAATGATGTAATTATTTTTTTCATATATAAATTCTATAGATGACAATAAATATGTATATAGAGAATACATATGATAGTTATAAAATTATTTAAATTCATTAGATGATTTATTAATGTTCAATGTAAATTATCGAAACTACTAAACTAAAATACTATTGATAAATGAAATAGTTCACACTAAGAAATATTGATTTCAATGCAGAATTATTGATAAAAGGGGTTCTAATGTTATATAATGGAATAATAAATGATATTATAAATATGATATTTAGTCTGGTATATAATTGTAATAAATTTAAATTTAATATACAGTGGGTTAGAGTGATTTTATTCAATGTTAAATCATGTTAAGGATTTTATATCACAATCACATCAATATTTGATATTGTTTATGTTTATGTTTCCATTGGGGAATATTTTTATTCTATATCCATATTTTAATAAAATTTTCTAATTAGAGTTTTTAATAGTCTACTATTATTTTTATTATTATATTTACCCATTTTTTAATATATTAAATTATTCAAGAGGAATCAACTTGGTGTTTTCCAAAAAAATATATTTTTAACTTTTCTGCCAAAAGTTGGAAGAAATGGTATTTTATCTTTTATTCATTGAATGGATTTTTCCCGATTTCATAGCTAAATTTTTCATTTAAATTTCATTATATCTCTACAACGTTATGAATCATTTTTTCATTATAATTGTTTAGTTTTTTCAAATAACTGACTTAAAATAGAGAGGGTATTTTCCTCAATAATTATTAAAATTGATATTTTAAAATAAATTTCAATCCAATATGACATCCTTTGATGTTAATTATGAATTGTTGTTAATATTATCCAATTATTCCATCCATATTCATTCAATGATTGGAAATTTTTATGATTTCATGATATTGATTAAAGCCTTTCCTTTTCCACATGTTATAAATTAATGAAATGTTTATAAAAATAAATTCATTTCATGTGTTTTAGGATGATGATTTTTTTATGATCATGTGGCACATATAGGTGTGCTTTTTATTTATGTGATGGATGGGACCATTATTTCCCTCCAATTTATTGGGTAAATATAAATGAAAAATGTGGTAAATATGTTATGTGGAACTTGATTTCATGTTCACAATTTTATGTCTGGGTCTACTTTTCATGTACATAATTTTATGTGTTGATATGGTTTTTTTGTATATATATTTTATGTGTTTATCTATCTTACATCTCCAGATGATCATGTTTGGTCCTGGTTTCATGTACATTTTTTAGCGAATATCTTAATTTAATATCGTTAACTTAATGTCTGAAATGTTTTCTCTTTATACATGTTCATAAATTTATAATTTTATACTCATACTAAAATTATATGAATTTTGATAATGTTATAATATCATGGATCATGTTATTGTATTATTTTATGACTTATTTCATATAAAACTGCCAATATTTATTCTACGAATTAATATTTAAATCTATGATATGTAGGGTGTAGATTTAAAATATTAAGCTAATGTTCTCACATACTTATGATCATGTTATATTTATGTTATCATTGTTATCTCTAATGTTTACACTTATTTATCATTCTATCTCACCCATTATTATGTTTCCTTTTACCTTGGTTGAAGAATGGGTCTGGAAATTATATTTCAATGTAGGGTTCTATTTTTAATGAATATAGTGGTGAGACAATATAGATAATTTATGAACTAGATATTGACGTGTCCATGTTTCCAATGGAATTAGACCAATATGATTATGTTAAAGATCATTATGTTATGTGATAATATTCATATATTATGATTTAATATACATTTCTGAATTGTATTGGTCATTATATTGAAGTCTGTTGTCATCGGGAAATTAGATGCTTTGCACATTGTCTTGAATCATGTGAACAATACAATTATTTAATAACACCAAAAACAGGCCATTATAATTACATTTTGTTTCCAAACCTCGAAAAGATAATCTTGGGATATATATAAGAATGTGGGGAGATATATAATCTAATAAGTGAATAATCAAAACAATAACATGATGGAGGTAATACATGTGATTAATGTGTAAAATAACATGGACAAAATGGGGGTGAAAAAATAAACATGAACATCAATGAAATATATAATATGATAACATCAACGAGATATAGAAATATGGAAATAATATGTAATAAGAAATCATTAGTAGAATTCTAGGATAATCACGGAGAGATTATATGAAATTGTTCATAGGATAACATTAGGTTCACCATACCTGTTATCTTATGAGTTTAAAACACAACCAAATTCATTGGAGGGATATATTATTTCAGGTCCACACATCACATTTATATTTTGTTCATGCATTTGTGTGCCACATATATCATACAACATCAGAACACATTTAAAAATTTTATATCCCTTGATTAATGATTGTGGGATCCATATACATCATTCCCCAATATTATAATTATAGGTACATCAATGTGAATACTATTTAGTGTAAATATGTATCGGTATTCACTACCCAATGATTTGAATGGGAAATTCACATAATAATTGTAGTAGAATAACATCTTTTAATAATGATTCATCGAAGGGTTTAATAAGAGTGAAAGGTGGTCTCTCATTACATGGAAACCATAAAAGTAGTAAAAGGTATTTGTAAAACATATTCAAATATAAATAATTGATGATCAAATGGAATTATACAATGAAAATTACTAAATAGAGAGTAATAGGATAGAATTCATCACCATGAGATTGCACTTCTTAATGATTTTTAGGATCTTATTAAGTTCTTATGAAAACATTCCAATGATTTCAAAGGGTATAGGTTGATGAATTTCATGATCAATGGGTTTTTATTGAAGACGAGTGTGAGGTTGGGTTTGTATCGATTGAAAAGAGAGTTGAATTTTCTATTAATTTGTAAACAACTGATTTAGAATATATATGATAAATTAATCAAAATTCCAAACCATCCCATGTTATTTTCCCACAGTTTCTTCTAAAAAATATTTGTTCTCAAATTCGTATATGTAAAGTAACCAAACCTATTAATATAATACCATTACTGAGGTGTAAATCAATCATGATTAAAGATAATTGATTTTAACACCTTATAAAATAATATTGTTTTCAATGGAATCATTAACAAAAGTAAAATTAATCAAATAAAAATAAAAAAATTATTTTTAAGTGAAAATATTTATTTGGTTATGGAATCATTTAATAGAATTTATTTAATTACTTTTGGGCATTTATGATGTCATAATATAGACATTATATTTTAATATTATTTAATATTATTCAAAAAAAATATATTTTTATATAAAATTAATAAAAATATTATTTCCATAATTTTTACATGAGTATTTAAAAAATAATATTTATTCTTTTAATTCTTTTATAAATATGCTAATTTACTATTTTAAATAATAAATTCTTATTTAATATAAATATTATTTTTGATAAAAACAACAATTTTTGGACCATTATAATGATCACATTGGACATCATTAAATTTTAATATTGTTTGTATATAAATATTATTTAATAAAAATATTTAATAAAAATAAAATTTATTTGAAAATTATAGAATTTAAAAAGAATAATTTTTTATTTAAAAGAATATAAACTTCCAAAAAAATTTATTTTCATGTCTTCGTATCAAAATATAATTTTCACCAAGACATTTATAATTTATTATATATAGTAATGTTGATAATGGATATATATAATAATTATTTTGTTTCAATAGAAACATACAAATTCATTCTCTTATAGTCCAGATACCTAACCACTTATTACACTAGATTAGTCCAAAAGAGTAATGTGTGTGATGATGTCACTTTCATAGTGTTGTTTGATAAATATAGTTTGGGTCATGATCTCAATAATCTCAAATGTATCTCATAAATAGTTATGTTTATGTTTCATTAGTTGAATTTTATCTTAATATTTGTATAGGGAATATAATATGATTTCTTCACCCTTGGAATCTATGATAAATTATATTGATATGATACAATCATACTAATTGTGTTTATCACATCAGGAATCATTTCCAATTATACTTTATAATTACCCTTAATATATACTTATATTAACAATCATTATACGATGGTTATATTATCAAAAGTTAAGATGAATGGAATTCTTTTAAATCTGACAAAAAATATTTTATAATGGTATAAGATAAACAAAAGAGTGAATATTTTTCTATAACTATATTACCTAGTAAATAATTTAATAATTAAAAAAGGAAATTTCATTTATCAATGATCCGGTCATTACAATATAGTGGACTCCATATCTTCAAAACAAAGGGTGTACTGAAACTATATATGATTTACTCGATATAGAGGACCCATGCCCCTAAAAAAAATTAGTAATGAAGAAATAATTTTTATATGGGACTCACATAATATTATTATAATATCATTTTTGTAGTACATGAAACTTGTGTGTACTATGAATTCATTACTTGAAAATTTTCATTTCTTCTATGGAGTTAAGATCATTACATATCCCAAAATGCTAGTAAATGGTCTTTGTTGACCAAGATGATCACACCACCATACAAAACACAGAAAAGTTGGATTTAATATACTATTTAAATGTCATATTTTGAAACTTGAGTGAGATAAAAATAAATACATTTAAGATCACATAATATATATAATTTATTAGGTAAAAATGGAATTAGCACCCTGGGGGAAGCCAAGCATGAACTAACTTTTTCACTCTATATGGACTCAATACAAATGAAATTTTCATGAGGTCACATGATGTGTGTAACCTACATATTATATCTATTTGAACTAAATAATATTGAGAATTTTCATCATGAAATGTACTTCTCTTCTTCTGTCTAAAAATATTGTACGAGATAAGGGGAAACATAACATGTATCTATTTGAAACCTAAGTGAGGTAGCACTTGATATAGTTTGTTGTCTCCAAGTATATTATATATACAACTAAGAGACACTAAGAGTGTGTACTCATATGTTCTCATCCTTCACAGTGTGATACTAGACAACATAGTGTGTTGGTATATTGGTTTAGTTGTGCATATAATTAGGAAAAACATGACCCATGTCACACTACAAAACAAAAATTGTAGCTCATAGTTAGACAACTTGTTTTATTAATATGAACATTAAAACCCTAGATAGCATAATGAAATGGTATATAGAGTATCCTAAAAGGACACAATCTATGATACATTTAAGATCCCATGGAAACCCTATTATTGTATCCATCCCCAAACAATGCATGTATTTCATCGACATCAAACAATGTAGTCATCATTTTTTATAACATCTATCTTATTCTATTATATCATTTCTAATGCTGGTAATCTAAGCTTCTCCTACATCTGATGTGTGGCCTCCCACATCAAGTCACAACTAGAAGTTCATCACATATCTCAACCAATACTCATTGAAAATCATTGTAGATGTTCATCCAATCCTTTCAAGACCCAATACCCCATATCCATCCATGAAACTAATAACCAAACATAAATCTTAATTGTGAAACCACAACATCAGCTACCTATCATGTTTTCACTAAATTACTTGAAAATCCATTATCTCATCATTGAAATTAAATTGAATCATAGTATAAGGATCCTATGTCCATAGGTCATCCATTATAAAGACATGTGGTAATTTCTTTCCATAGGAAATAGAAATGGGTAATGGAATATTGATGATTTTATTCTATATGTAATTCTCATAACACAATGAGTTCAGTTGTAGTTTAATCTCCAGCATAGTTTGTATATAATGAAACCATCATAATAATTTGAAGAATATATGTAAAAAAATTATCCCAATTACCATGATAAATTCTCATTAAGTAAAAAACAAATAAACAATTAAATAAAATCATTTTTAAATATAATCAAAGTTGTATTTATAAATATCAAAACATATTAAAATAATATAAATATAATTAATAACTCATGAATGATTATGAAATCACCTTAATTTATTAATATATAAATTAAAAAATTGATTTCATTCATCTTTTTGAATTTTTTATAATATATAATCCCTGTTTTGAGAATACATGATTCATAAATTGTTTCCTTATGAAACACCCAATAATTTTTGGATTGGTTATCACCAAAAAATTCTAAACTCTACATCATCAAATTACACTAACTAATATTTTCTTTGTTTATGGAATATATCATATTGTTTAGGTTTAAAATATATATATTTATATTATAAATATGTTTAATGATATAATTCCATGATATACATAGATAGTCTATTCTTAGTCATGGGTCACAAACTATTGAATTGTACCACTACTAGATAAAAGTATTCATTACAGAAATAACCACAGTGTCAGAATTTCATTCAAAGAATATAATTCAGAGATATGAATATTTTTGTTATATATTAAAATTTTATTTAATTAGTAAATATTTTATATCCCTTAAAAATAATCCAAATTATAATCTCATTCATATATACTGTTGGGGAAAACACTAAATTTTTTTATTAATGGAATGATACAAAATAATGTCTGAAGAAATTAACTAGGATAATATTTTTCATTTTATCCTTTTAGAGGATCTTATATATAAAAATATATAGGTGGGATTCATCTCTAACAACTAAAAAATATTGGATTTTATATTAGCCACATCATTGAATATATTACTGAAAAAAATGGATCTATCCAAATATGTAATGTGAATACCCAAACCTGCACTTCTAGAATGATTGCTGAAAACATGGTCTTTACATTTCTAGATATCATACCAATAAAGGTCAACCAATATCCTCCATAAAAAAAACAAAATCACTATGGAATATGTGATTACAAACATTACCAATGAAATTTTTAGGTTATGTGTTCTACATAATTATAAACAACTCTTACATATCAATACTCAAGCCATTATTTGAGAATTATTGCCACTATACGCAATATTTGTTTTCCCTTATTAAGTCTTCATCATTTTTCCTACTAATCCTTAAAAAATAAGAATTTTATTTAATATCATCTGATGAGCATAAAAATATCAATAAGGAACACAAAAAAAAATTAATAAATAAACTTGTTAGTCCTTGAATACTTAAAATAATTTTCTTTTTTAAAAATTAAATATGAACATAAAGTAAAAACTCTCTTACCAATTAAATCAAATTTTATTAATTTTTTTTATAAATAATATTGTAAAAAATGATAATGAAAACTATAAAACTTCTAATGTAATATTTTATACAATGAGAATATAATGAAAATATTTCACTATTACAATCGCTATTATAATGACCAAGTGAATTAGGGATATATATCAGTGTCACATATTCATGGTTTATAATGAAATGATTAACATTAATTTATAATTTAACAAATTATCCTAGGTTTATATTTGAACAAACCATCTATAGTTTATAATTGAATAACTCAACATCGTAATCAATTTCCAAGACCCAAAACATAATCGTACAATATAAAAGATTTCAAAAAATATAATAATTTCACCGATAATAAAAGAATTTATAGATATTGAAATATTTATTCCTTTTAAACCCCTTTTTGAGAATTCCCAAAATATAGGGCTAGATGGTTTTACTTTGAATAAAATTTGAAATCCTTTAATGGAATAAAAAAATCGAATTATGGTTATAGTGGTAGTAAAATTAGTTAATGCCATATATGATAAAATATAATATTAATTTTAAACTTTTTAATATAAAATTTCATAAATAATATTCATTTTGAAATCCATTGAAATAATGTTAATAATTCTGTCATAATTTCTTTTATAATTTATTCACGTCCTTATAAATACATTAGTAATATTCTGATTTTTTAAGATTATAAAAAATCCCTTTTTAAATATTTTAAAAAATAATTTTTGAAAAGCTTATTTTTAAATAAAAATAACATAAAAATGTTTTAGAGTATTTTAGTAAGGGTAAAAACCTTGTTATCATATTGTAATTTTCTCTATAATATTGTCATTGTTAGGCTATGAGATATTGTAAAATTATGAGGCCCATGGATGATTAGTGTAGAAGAAATAAAAAATTAAAAAATATATTATATTAAGTGTGTTTAATTTATCCAAAATTATTAAATATAACATAAACAATGAATCTTATGGGAAATATAAGACAACTATTATGTCCAGGGTGTTGGGTTTACCTTACGCAAGGAAAAAGTTTAATGAATGTTAGACACTTGTTTATATAATAGGTGAATATGTGTTAGTTATTATTTTCATCCCATGGAGAGGGTGTTCTAATGATTTACAATGATGGTGAAGATGTACCTGAGAACAGGATTGGAATACAATGATTCCTCATGGTTACAACGTGGTGAACACAACACCTTGATGATTCCAATGGGCATGTTCTCTATTCCTATTAAATTATTAGTAGATACCAATGTATTAAGAGTGATGGGAACTAGAATTCCTTGATTCTATGTGTTTTACATGTTTCATGATCACACGATGTTGAGTAATATGATTTTTGATACTTATGTCTATTTCTTCATTTTTAGAATACCTTGATTATCCTTCCATCTTAGATCTGAAGAAGGTAATCTCGGGTGTGTATGGTTTCTTGTTTAGCACACATCCAATCAGTTTTTGATTGAGCGGTGTATTTTTATAAAAAAAATTTATTACGGAATGCACATGAATAATTGAGAACATTAGGTTGATGATTCATGGTTGGCCTCCTACATAGCCTTTTACTCACTACCTATTCTGCTGCTTATGTGTTCTAGTCGATTTCATGAGTGATCTTACAGAGGGAAAGTGACTGATGATCCAATGTTGAGTTGAGGATTATGGAGATATTGTTTTTCTAGGATAGATTTTGAATATTATCATTTTCCTACTTATATTATTTACTTAATCTTGTTATGATTGCCACTTTGGGGGATAAAACATTTGTGTAACATGTTCTCCATTTTTACCTTTCTATATATCTACACAAATTAATTTTTTTATTTGTTATTATTGATTATCAATCCTTTAAAATGATATTCAGGGTATAACCTCCCCCATGATGGACTCATTCCCTTATTACTAGTTGACTTCCTTCTACATAAGTGGAGGCATGCATTAAGTCATGTGACCTTTCCACTTGATCCCGGTGGTTCTAATCTGGATGTTAAAAAATTGCCTCACAGGATCATGATTCAATATATAATTTTCCCTCATTTTCATGGGATGGAATATATATGTGATAGAATGGTTGTGACTCAGGTAGAGGAAATACGAGAGTGTCTGTCCAGCATTGTTTAGGGTAACGTCATGTTTCCCTAATGTTTATAATTTTTATTTTTCTATTAGTGTTAACTAAAATCACCTTGTCTAATTCCCTTTATGTTGATACATGTTTTATGATATTTTTGATTTTTTCATGTATGATGAATAATGATGTATATTAGCATTCCATATATATATGTTGGGTTGTGTGATATAGTAGTTCATTAAAGAAATTCCTTTTTTGTTATCTATTTTGGATAGTTTCTTTTATGTTATATTTATGTATATATATATATTGTTTGATATATTGTTACTTTATATTATTAGATGAACTAGGAATATTGTTATTCTATAATATATATATACAATGACTTTGACTGACATGAAGGGATGGAGACCAGGGTCAGATCTAGGAGGGGTATACCATGTAATATAGGTAATGTCCTAGGAGGAACTTGTTTGATACCATGGATTAGATAAAAGAAATCTTATGTGGTCTTATAGACTGATTAATCATTTTCCTAATGACTTTTTTACTTTTTTATGACCGGTCATTCATGTTATAGAATATTTCACCTCTATATAGTCTAAAGGGACTACATGAGAAGATGGACAGAATGCCTCTTCAAGGGAGCATGTTTTTATATTTACCATAATATGTCTAGGATAATGAAGTATAGATACATCCAATTCCATATTTATAGTTTAAGAAGTATTTACATTTAAAAAAATAACTTTACATGACTTCTTATCCAATGAAAATGATTTTAGAACAATGGATGAACATCATATGACATTAAAATCTAATAATGTTCATAATTTATAAGAATCTGAGGCCAAGAGATTTTAAATAATGGGTCAAAATATTTTTTAAAATATTTTAACTATTAGAGGATATGGATGAATAGAATGTTATTATTATATTGAGATCATATCTGGAGTGCAGTATTTTAGATACCACATATTTTATGGATCCAATTGAGCTGAAATAGATTGATATTTTTCTGAATGAATTATAGTGTAATGGATTAATAATTACAAGTAATTTTCCCGGGTATTAATCATTACTATATTTCAAGAAGGCTGACAGTAGTTATATGTTATGCATCTGGTATCAGAACATGAACTAGGTGACATTAATGAATTGATATTCACTTCCCATGACCGATGAACATTTCAATCAGTTGTGCAGATCCTGGGGCCTCTCAAAGGGTTATCATTTATCGGGATAACAAAAGTTTTATGTTATTTATAAATAGAATATTAAGATAGAATTTCAAAGCTATTATAGATTTTATATGTACATGGTGATGCATTTTTAGTAGATGAATGCACCATTCATGTTCATGGACCTTATTAACAATATCTTCCATCGATACATGTAATTATTTTTCTTATTATTCTTTCAAAATATCTATAATTACTCATCAACAGTATGGAAACATGACAGGAATATAGATATAGACTAATGTATAATTTGAACACACATCCCTTATGCCATGATGTAAATTTTTGATTTATGGTATTTATATTTGATATTTCTATTACATGTTGTTTATAAGAATGAAAATACATTAAACCCATGTAATGTTGATGTAGTCATGTTTTGGACATGTCCTTGAATTGTTTTAGAGATTATGAGCATTCTGGTTTTAGAGGTATAATAACAATGGTTAATCCCAAACATCTCCCAGCTATTCGTATACATTAAAACAAAGGAAAAAGATATAAGTGATATTCTAGTTGTCGGTTCACAGTGAATATTTGTTCATTATTCTAAAAAATAAGATAAAGAGAACTCCATTAATAACACACCCTAAGCCTAGGATTTATTATGTTGTGTAATATAATGCATTAGTGGCTGGTATAGGAGCAATGTTGATACAAAAGGAGAATATAGTATCCTATAGGACATGTAAAATACAACCCTCTGAGTGGAACTATCATACACATTACTTGGTGATTGCATTCAGGGGTGGACACTCTGATCTGTTGGAATGACTATCTCTTCGTGAATAGTTTTTTTACACGAACAATAAGATCCTTCACTTTTTCATCACATTTATGGACATGAAAATGAAATAGATGCGTGTGATTGAGTATTTTTTGATTTTGTACATTGATTTGGAATATGAACTAGGTAAAGTTAATTTACCTTTACATAATTAAATCCATAAAATGTAGTTGAAGCATGCTCTTGATGTGAGGCCGTTATAGGAGTGTTAGCTCATGATGGGCCTCTTGGCTGACAGAAGAGTGGATGTTTCTATTGATCTGGGATTAATGAAATTTTCACCTATAGTTATAACATCCTATTATATATAATAGGTGATTTGTGTTCTAGAGTTGTACAAAGTGTGTTGTATCGATGGAATAGGTCACCAGTGGTGGGGTAATACATTAATGGTTGATGGGTAATGACGGTGTGATCATGGAATAGAGCAGATTAGTAGTACTTTATTCTATAAAATATTAGTGTATGATTTGACTCCATACCTGAAATGTGTTGTACAACCTACTCCAACAAATATTTACTATGACATCATGTGGTATTATTGATGTCCAATGATAATGAAGGATATCATTGGGTATGTGCCACGATGCATTACCGACCATATGGTAATGGACTAAAACTAACCTCCTTGTGGTTTTATCTAGAAAAATATTGAGCACCTATGAATTTGAGAGAGAATCATTTTGAAATCTGTGATCAGTTTAACCAGGACCCTTAGGATTTGTGACATAGTCACAGTGATTTGTGATAGACTAATTATGTATTATCACTTCTTAAGGATTACATAGGCTCACTCTTTTGATGAGCTATGAATGCCCTATGTTTTAGAGATCGTATGCCTACATGGAGTTCCATGTTGAATTTTTTCAGATAGTGATGAGAATTTTATGTCATGATTTTGGAAGGTCTTCCATAAATCTGATGGGACTCAGCTGATATTAAGTATGGTGTACCATCCTCAAACTGATAGACAACCCGACTGGAGTATATGTATATTGGAGGATATGATTTGATCTTATGTTCTATACATTGGTGGAGGAAGGGATGATCACCTAGCTTTGATTTAGTCCACATTCAATAATAGTTATATATTTTAATTTTAAAAGGCACCATACGAAGCTCTTTACAAAATACCATTTTCAACACTACATATTGGAATTAGGTAGGTGAGATAGCGGTTGTGACCCCTGTATAGATATTGAGGCCTCTATGTGGGTGCATCTAATAATGAATTGGTTTATTAGTGATCATAGTAGACATATATCTTGTGTTGATCATATGGGATACTCATAGGGTTTGATGTGGATGAAATGTCATTATTTTGACTAACTCCTCAGTTGGGGGCAGAGACATCGGATGAAGAAAGTCAACATAAGAACAAGTTATGTGGGATACATTGGGATCACCAAACTAGTGGGGGTAGTGGAATAACATTTTTAACTTCCAACATGTTATTGAGGAATTCATGATGTATTCTATGTTTCTCAGCTACTCATGAACATTCTTGATTCTATGCTTGTTATAGATTATTGAAATACTAATTTGGAACACGATTCATCATATTAGGAGCATCCAGTTTGGAATAAAAAACTTATTGGGAAAGTTTTCTAAAAAATGATACCACTTGTCAAGAATATGTGGTAGTATCGGCGGACAAAACAAGGAATATGGGATCATGATTCTAATATTCTAGCTTAGTGTCATGAGTTATTCAATCAAACATCTATAGAAACATCTTGAGGATTAGATAACGATACATGGGGATATTTTTAAAATACTTATTTTATAAAAGATTAAGAAAACACTTGGTAAAAATATTTATTTCTATTTTTATGTTCAAATTTTAATTTTAAATAAATAATCACCTAATGTTTTTTCTAGTATGTTCATACAGATTAAATACCAATATTCATCTTGGCATATTATAAGAAATATTTTCCTAATAAGGTATTATGATAGTTTGATATTATGAGGACTATATAGTCTCTAAACATACAAAATAAAAATATTAAATAAATTATATTACATGCATGGGATTAATATTAAATTAATGGATATCTTTCAAACTATGCATCATATTATAAATATGAGACCACTTTTTTGTTCCAGTATTTGAGGTTTATGCTGGGGGAATAAATTTTATATGAATTAGATGTTTTTTCAGATCAAAAGTTATGATATGTTATTAAATATTTTTTTATATATTATTATGTAAAACAAATATCTCTCAAATAGTGTGTTTATTGAAAAATCAGAGACCAAAATTTGGTTCAGGATGAGAGGTTTAGCATAGGTGAGAAATCACTTTTAAGTCCAAGTGTTTTATCAAATTTTTCAATAGTTTAAATTATATTAATTTTTTGACATTATATTAGTATAAATTTAAATATTAAAAAATATTTTTAACTCATATTGAATGCACAGAATGACTAAACTCCCATTTATAATCATTAAATTTGCAAAACCTTATGTTATGTAACTATTTAGTTCAATTTCTATTTTAATTATTTAATGAGGTATATTTAATGGTCCATTATTATTTTTATGGAATCATATATTAAATTGGGTCTTCAAAATAGGGTTTTCTAAATGACGTTATTTTGGGTGCTAAATAGAGGGATCATTTTCCATTTTTTGATGGACAAACCCTTTGTTTCGGTGTGATTCTGAAATCATTCTTTCTCATAGTTAGATGTCTAATGATCATCTAGGTTCCAATAGGGGTATATGAGTAGTTCCCTTCCAACACATTTGTGGCACCATTATTGAATGAGTTTATTTTCTTTTTTTTTGTTAATTTATTTTATCATATTTATTTTAGAATCCAATTTATTTATAAATTTCTTTTATTGAATAAATTAAAAAATTATGGTGAAAATGATTAAAAATAATAACGAAGGATAAAAATGAAATTACCAATGGGTAACCCTATATTTTATAAAAAAACAGAATAAAACCTGAATATTGAATGGAAATTTTTATAAATTATCAAAATTAATATTGGCTTTAAATTTTCATGGATAATTAGAATTAATTTCCAAAATAAATTATTTGAATTATTAATATATAATTTATAAAATATTAAAATATGGAATTTTCAAGGGATAATCCAAAAGAACCTCAAAGATAATTAAAATATTATATTATGTAATATTTGTTAAAAATTATCAAAATATAATTATTAATTTTATCAAATGATAATTATTCCAAATTGTTGATGAATAAATTATAGAATAAATATTACCAAAAAATAAATATTATTAATTAATGGATTATTAATTATCTAATGATTATTACACAAAATTTATAAAACATTAATTTGTATGATTTTCAAAGGAAAAATTAATAAAAGTAAGAAACAATAATTGAATTATTAACAGTGAAATTTTTTAAAATTTTTTATCTATTGTAACTATATAACCAAATTATAATTTACAAAATAAAAAATGTCAACATATAATTTATGAGAAATTATGAAAAGATAATTATAAAAACATAAATTTTAAAAAATTATCAAAATATAATTAAAAAAGGTAATTTACAAAAATTATCAAATGATAATTATAATTATATAGGGGATGTGTAATTATCGAACAATAATTATAAAAGGAAAATATGTAACAATTTATCAAAAATTATTTATAAAATGTTAATTTATGAAAAATAATAAAAAGATAATTATAAAATGATAATTTGAAATAATTTATTATAGTATAATTATTAATAGAAGATTTATGAGAAATTGTAATAATATAAGTATTTTACACAAATTTATATTAAATTATCATTATATTATTATAAAAGAATAATTTATGAGTTACTGTAAAAAATATATAAATATAAAATGATAATTTATTAGAAATAATCAAGAGAAAATTATGAAATTTTAATTTATAATAAATTCGAATATGATACATATAATATTAAAAATTATAAGAAATTTCCAAATGATAAATATTTTTGATTGTAAAATTTTGCTACCACAAGTGTCGACCTAAATCCTAATTTGAAAATTATCCAGGGGAGAGAGAAAGTATCATATCATGTGACATCTAATTGAACTTTGAAATTTAATATATCACATTCTTTCTAAAAACCCTTTCAGAGCCTCAATCATCGACATGTTAACATTTTTTATAACAATGTCGCAAAGAGGTGTTCTTGACTGATGGTTTTTGCAATTCATCTATCACACCACAAAGGGTGTTTTTCATTTCCATTGACTTTAATGACTTTGAAATAAGGGGGATGCATTCCGTTTGTGATTTGTAACAATTTTTATATTTATTTGATTTATGTGTATACATTATTTTTTGACATTCTAGGATTATGATTGTATGTGGGTATGAGTGTATCCTTGAGAAGCTTATAAGTCAATTATTGTCGTGAGTATTTCGTATCTTATTATTAATGTTAGATGAAAATAACTTGTATGGTTGTTCTATCTTACTTATGATGTTGATACATGGTTTCTTGTTTATATTACCATGTTGTGTGTTATTATGGAATATTTATCATATATCCAAAGTAGGTGGACTATCGTGACATGTTTATCCCTTATTGGGGAGAGTGTACCATTTGAAAAGATGGTGATGATGGACCTATGCATGAGTTTGGGATACAACGAATCCCTATGGAATTAATTTATTGATTGAAGCCTTCTAGATTCCAAAAGTATTTTCTTGATGCATAGTGAATGTCGAGAAAACATTTATTCCTATATATTGCAACAAACGTCAATTCCTTAAAGTTTAGTGTATGTCTAGTCTCACAATCAAAATATTCTATATTTCATGATTTATGAGTTTGATGACAGGTTTAATATTTTTATTACTCTTTGATGACCTTTAAGGCATAAAACCAAAGAACATATAGTCAGGGGGTTTGTGAAAGCTTAGTTATCGAATTACCACTCAATTTTGTTTTGTGAGTTTTTATGATTGTTCCAATTATTTTATCACTATAGAATGAAAATATTCATGATCACATCTGGTTAATGATTCATTGATGGTGTCCTATATTGTTTTATACTCACACCCTACATGAACATTTAAGCATGGTTTTATATTTTTTGGGGGATATGGAAAAGGGAAAGGGACCAAAAATGGAATGATGAGATAAGAAGTTTGAGGCTAGTTGTGGGATACGATAGACACTTGGGATACCTAAATCTTATAATTTATTTATTTATCTACATTATTTACACTATTTATGCATTCAAATTTCAGAGACTATTTATTTGTATTATATATATTCAGTCCTTACCATTACACATGTTTAATTTGATTATTTACATTATTTTTTATTGTTTATTATCGATCATATGACATGATACTGAGTGTATTGTATACCCACTGACAAACTTAGATCCCTAAAAATAGTTTTTATTATCTTTCCTATGAGTTGGTGCGCATGAGGTCATGTGACCATCCATATTTTAACTGATGGTTCCGGTCAAGAGTCTACAGGATCAATAAAATAATTTTAAAGACATTAAAAAATAACAAATAAAATTAGAGAATAAATCAGTTAATCATTTTAAATTATGTTTTTATGGTTAATTCTACTTTACCTTGAGTTTCACTCATATAGTACATTAGTCATCTTCCTAAATAAAAACACTTATTGTAAATAAATTATTTTGATATTTTTTTAGTCTTATTATTCTTTTTATTTTTTGTATTATGACGATATTTATAGTTACATTATCAATTATTTTTACTAGGAATGTCTTGACAATATTTGACTCATATGTCCAATATTATTTTGGTATACTGGCAATGGTCAAAGAGGTTATTATTAAATCTTCCCCATAATAATAATCATGAAATAACTATAATTTTTATATATTAATTAATATTTAAAAACTAATCCTGAAATATTTTAATGATAAATGAACTATGTTACAATCACGGAGATGGTAAGATGAACTTATACATGATTAGTATTTCCATTTTCCAATGAACATGATGATAAGAATTTAAGTATCATTTTATATTTATATAATTACAATTACATCATTAATATTATTTTATTTTATTAAATACACAATTAGATAAAATTATTCTTATGTGGTTATAAAAAAACAATGTCACTTCATATAGGTGGTAATATGTTTGTATCGATGAAGGACTTGATCATTTTTTAATGGATAGAATAGAAATAAAAATGATTATCTTTTATAATTATAGAACAATAATGCTATCATGAATATCATATATATATACATTAAATCCACCATTGTAACCATATGTAAGAGGTGGTGATGGAAAACAAATTACAATGGTTCGTGAGGAGGTAGTCTTTTGTATTGATGAATGATGGATTAATTTACCATGTGATGGATGAATGGGATAAATATAGGTTATTCTATTAAAATAAAATCATGAAATTATATGAAATATTCTTTTGATATTATTTCAACATTTTTTATGAATATTTTAATGAGGTATATGACAAAATAAAAAAACATTTGGTAAAATGTTATTCAACTTTATGGACATTCTCCTTTTATTTACACTTTAATCCCCCTAAAATTTATATTATATCCAACAATAAACCTCTATAATGTGAATATATATTATAGGAAAGGCTTTAGGAAGATTTTTCACAAAACCAATGGCTCTTTATGTGTATATAGAAGAGTATGGGGTGTGAATTTTAAATGTGAGGGAAGGGGAATTCATTGAATTTCGTAATGTATTATCATAATATAAATTAATTTTAATGTTAAATCTATTAAAATTTGATATAATATTAAATAAATATTTTTATTATTAAAACTAATATCATAAAATATAATTTTGAAAATTTTGTAATATGATTTCACCCTGATATCTTTATTTTATACTCATGTTAACCCTTTTTATAATTACCACAACATCCGTTTTTTACTTCTTTTGGGTTTAAAATTTTACTATAAAATAAAAAATGGAACATAAATAAATAATGGTAGAAATTATAATCCATATACAATTTAATTTGTTTAATATTTATTTTTTTATTCATTAATTATATTATAAAATGTTGTTTATTATAAATTACAATCAACGTAATTGTTAGAAATATATAATATTTTATATTATAATATGTGTCTATCTCATGTAAAATGGATCCAAAATAAACAAAATTCAAATAAAATTATAATATTATCTTAATATGAAAAAAAATTTATAGGTTCAGATATCACTTTGAACCTAATCTATTTATTTAACCCCATAGTTAACCAATTTATTCATTAATAGTTGTTATGTCTTATCGAATATAGAAGGGTTATAAATTTACTAATAATTTAACAAATTAATTATAAATGGTAAAGGGATTGTATTTGTAATAATTAATCATCCTATATTTACCTTTTATAATATAATATATTTTTCAAAATATTTAATAAAAGATTATGTACCCTAAAATATCCTTATTGTCATATTAACAACATGAAAATGATTTGAATATGAACAACAAAAATAAATAAATTTAGAATATAAAATATTTAAAAATATAAAATAAAAATTATTGACTATAAAATTCATGTTCCTTAATAATTTATTCAATAACTATTACATTTTATGTCTCTAAAATCATTTAATTTGATTTTTGTACTGATTAAATAAACATTGATTCATCCTTGTGTAATCATTTAAAATAATTATACAGTTAATAAAAAACTTAAAAAATACCATGAAACATAAATATGATTTATTAAATTTAGTATTAAACTATAAAATAATATTATTTTTCTATGTCCGAAAATATTTTAGATTATAACTACGAAACTATTATTTTTTACTTTTTCTCTTACTGAGATATTATATAGATAAAAATAAAATCTAAGTGTAAAAAAGGAAATATTTTAATTTTTTTTATTTGAATGGACTAAATAGACTCATAAAACAAATTAATTCAAATGTTTGGGACATTTTTAGTCCTTATAATTTTATTTTGGACCCTAATTAACAAATTTTACCACTGATTTGGGAACAAAAATTTACTATGGATACTATTTATATTGACTATTAATTATGTCCACCTTATTATAAAATTTAAATTATAATTATTAAAATTAAGAGATTAATTTTATCAACTTTAATTCATTGAATTGGAAAAATATATTTAAAATTAAACAAAAAAACATGGAAAAATAAATTAAAAAAATAGCCTTTTAAGTATAAATAGGGTTTTATACCAAATTAAATTATAATATTGATTTCAATAACATTAATTGGATTATTTAAAATCAAAATGAACTAATATTTTTTGTAAATAAAAAAAATTCATTATATGTACTTCCAAATTAACATAATTTTCAATAAAAAATATTATTTTTTAGTAATCAAAAGAAATTATAAATTTTAGAAAATTCCCAAACAATAATCCTATAATAATTTTAAAATGACGTGTAAATAAAATAAAATCCTATTTTTAAAATAAAATTTATAATTTTTCAATAAATTATTTATGATATTATCTCAAAAAATAAATAAAACCCATTTTTGAAGAATGAATGTTTCAATGAAAAAAAAGATTTTTTTAAAAAAATTGATTGATTATTTCAGAGGTAAAATAAATAAATATATATTTAGTACAAATGTCATATATATTTCCTAATAAAGATAATACTATTCAATATCACCAATTTTATAGATATTTTATAAATATAACATTTAAATATTAATACTAGATGGTTCATTTGAGATAGGTGTTTCATATTCCATACAATATGCAACATGGTGTTATTTTAAAATCTCATTATATTATATTCTTGAAACAAATTAATAAATTTTATACTCAAAAGTTCATCATGAGCTTGGTAATAAATGGTTTTTCATTTTAAAATTATGTAGTGAAATCCCACATATGAAAAATGGTTTATAAAAATTTATATTTAAAAGTTAAAGATTAAAAATATGAAGGCCTTCCGGAATAATACATATTATTTTTTTAAACAGGATAAAATAATTCTAAATTGTGAATACGAACATTGAAAAAAAGTAAATTTCCAAATAATGATGTAGAGTGATAGAGAACATTATTCATAAAAATTGAAGGATCATGATATTGTTAGTGGCCAAAAATATGTAAATCAATATTTTTTGAGAATGACAATAGATTTATCAAATATGAAGGTACAATGTTAAAATTTTTATTTAATTATACCATTAATATGTTTTGGAAATTATTTTACATATAGAAAAAAATAATAAGGAAATATATTTAATTTATGAGTATAATTTATTCCATTAATTACTTTCCATTAAAATATCATATTTTACTTCTAATTATGAGTATTAAAGTTCAATTTTTCATTCCTAAAGAAATAAAATAAAATTATAATAGATAACTTAATAAAAAAACATTATAATACTTTCCTTGTTTATTTGGACATTAACTATCACCAAAATGGGCACCACATGTTATGATATATCGTAAAATGAATAACCTCCCAACAATGAAATAATACATTGTTCTCCAAAATTCAACAGTAATACCAAAAGTTGAAACTAAACCACTTCATAAATAAATATATTTATAGCATATAAAAATATTCTTGAATAATATTTTAAACAGTTTATTATATTTTTTATCACATATTATTCCAAGATTAATTTAATGTTAATCACCTTGTAACACCAATCACTATTAATTATTCGAACCATAATTATTTAGGCCCTAATTATTTGAACACCATGATATTTTAACAAATTCTTTAAAAAATAATTACAATAATGAAAAATTAAAAACATATATTATTATAATATATAGTTTAACCTTTATTCCTAAAATAAAATCTCATATTAACCAAAAATATTTCCAATTACCTTAATCTTATAAAGCTCCCTAAATAGAAATATTCCATTGAAATAACATTAACCACTTAATCCAAAAATCAATATTCAATCACATTATTATTTATATAATAAAACATATGTTCAAAAAATTAATGTAATATTTATCTGTGGATTTATTTAAAAAAATTAATAACATTTGGGACATCATGTGGGCCAGTGATAGACATTTCACCCTTCTCACCATTCCATTATGAATTCAAGCCCTACAACTATGCTGTATGTGATAGAATTTTCCATGGACAACTGGTTGGTATTATTTTATAACTATACGAATATAATAACATTATAAATTAGAAACATTATTAGATAATATTATTCAAAATTCACTTTGATCCTATAATGTTCCCAACATTTAATAACTATTCTAACAAAAATTTCCTCAAATAGCTCAATATTAAAGATTATTTTAGCAATAATGGTTATATAATAGACATACTCTTACATACCAAAAATTGTTTTATAATTATTAAAAAATAATACTCTATGTTAAACAGAAGGATTACATAAACATCAACAAAATTAAATGTCTCAAAAAGTATCACTATAAAACATCAAATCCCATCAATTCACACCTAAAAATGGGGTTCTTTGACAATGAATATATAATAAAACTTAAAAATCAATAAACATTATGGTATCTATAAATATTAAGACGACCTTCCATAAAAATATATCAATTTTCAAATTTATCTAAATTTAGATCTCATTCCATCTATCAAAACCCAGAACCACACTCTCGGATCAGATGATAGCAACATGACCTTTAAATTTCTGGATTTGATAACAATAAATATAAACTAATTTCACTAAATAAAGAGTAAAATTTCTATAAAAAGTAGGTATCACTAATATACCCAAGGACCTTTTAGGTTTTCAGTTTTTTAGAATTACGAAAAACTAAAATATTACAAGATCCATGTTTCTAAGGGAAATTTAATCCAAATATACCCAAATTTTCTTTTTTCATTATTATACCCTTATCATTGTTCCTCCTTTTCCATAAAGACAATAAATATTTTTCAAAACATTGGATTAACACAAATATATAAAATATGTACATATAAAAAGTATGATATAAATAATTAATTTCGTTTGTTAATAATTACTCAGAGTCATTTTGTGTTTTTCAATATAAATTTTGAGATAAGAAATAATCATTTTATTACATGATAAATAAACCTATCTAACCAAATTTTCATATATAAAATTTAATATCAAAATCTAAAATAGATAAAATAAAAATCATTATGATTTATTTTTTATCATGAAATAATTATGAAAATTGATTGAAAAATCTTTATAAATTTCAACCATAGGTAGTAAAATATATTCATTTACCATTTTAAGATGATCTTGACATATGAAAATTGTATAAAAATATTATTTATATAAATAATAAATAAAATTTACATATTTTGAAATATCTCTTCAATTTAATACCATTTTTAGTAATTCATAGAACATAATAAAATAATGTTTTTATCAAAGAAAACATGGAATATTGTAATGGAATACAAATATAAAATTACTATTATAGTTCTGGGAAACACTATCGATGTTGTATGTGTTGAAATAAAACATTCCTTTTCACTTTTTTAATAATATTCAATAAGAAATAATATTTTTGAAAATATTTTGAATGAAACTAATAATAGTTATATAATTTACATTATAATTCATTTTTTCGCAACAAATAAATCCATGAAATAATTATAATAATATATACATGAATGGAAATTATTTATAAAATAAATAGTTTAAACATTAAAAATATGTTATTTAAGGTAGTTCCACTTACTTCGAGTCAAACTCATCATGTGCCTTATTTATATTAATAAATAATAATCGTATGTTAATTACTTAAATTCTAAAGTTTATTTTTCATTTTTATCATTCATATTATTATTTTTATTATCATATTTTATCAAATTAATTAATTAATCAATTACACATCAAATGTTTTTTGTGACATTCAACTCATATGTCCAAAATGATTTTGGTATGTTGATTATGATCAAAGTGGAATGTATTTCATAATCTAAAGAACAATAATTGTGAAAAAATTTCAATAATTATTTCTTAATTATTGTTTTATAATTAATCATGAAATATGTTTTTGAAAATATATAAAAATTACACTGAAGGATATAATAATTTGTACGTAAAGATCAGTAACATTTCCATTTATCATAGAATACTATAGAAAAAACATAAGCATCATTTGAACATTATTTAAATTTAAATTTTTCAAAGTTATATTGTTATTTCATTGAAAAAAATTATATATAAAATCCATGTTATGTGGTTATTATAAATAAAACACATTACATTATTGAGGTGGGAATAAACACATTCGCACAGACGACATTATAATTTATCAGTGTATGGAATTGTATGTTCAAATTTGACTAATTTTCTTCCCTTAATTATAACTATGTAGTTATTATCATATATATACAATAAATCCACCATTATAATCATTCATAAGATGTGGTGGTGGATATATAATTCCATTGTTTCATAAGGTCACAGTCGTCCATACACAAGAATGATGGATTCATTTTCCATTTAATGAAAGAAGGAGACACATATAAGTTATTAAATTAAAATTAAAATATATAATTATATTAAATATAATTTTTTTAATTGTCTTATCTTGTTTTTATAATATTTTATTTTTATTTATGATGAAATAGACTAAAAAGTTTGGTTAAAATTTATACCTCTTTTTCATATATCATCCATTATTTTCTACCTTTATCCCTATAAGGTTATACTTATTCCCAATTAATGAAAAATATAATAGGATTAATAATGTTCATATTGGATTTTTTATGTAATTTTATTAACCAAATTGATCCTTATGTTTGTTTAAAAGATACAAGGGGTTCTCATATATGAGCGAGGTGGGAGACATTCTTTGAATTTCATAAATAATTAAATTAATATAACATAATATTCATGTTAAAATGGATAAAAATTTCCATAATTTGAATATAATAATATAATTTGTGTAAATTTTCCCATAAAATAATATCGGTACCTATTTATATTATGTTTTATGCCTTATATATTTGTTCTTACCACCCTATAACAATTTTGATAATTATTGTGATATTAATTATTTTTACAATTTAGAGTTCATGATTGTTATTACATGTAAAAAAATGACCCATAATTGGAATTTTTTTGATATTTTGAAAAATATATCATTCCTGTGATATAATATTGTTTTTTATAAATTTAAATTCATTTAATGAAATTTTTTTTATTATAAAATACCATTAATGATGTTTTAGAAAATTTATAATGTATTATAATATAATATGTGTATATATCATGTCAAATGGTTCCAAAATGGAATGAATTGTATAATCAAGATTATGTGGTGTTAATATATTCATAAAATCAAAATTTTTATGTTTATATATAATTTTAAACATTATAAATATGTAAAACACTTTTTTATCAAAATTATACACAAAATATGGTAATGAATGTTTTTACATAAAAGTGTTATATGTTTAAATTTATGATAAAAATTATCTCATAAATATACAAGGTATGAAATTTTAGAACAATTATAGTTCAAATTATCCAATTTTATTTTTTATGTAACTTAATAAAATATTTTATCTAATAAAATATTCTTAAGAATTTTATTTAAAAAAATTCACATAATTTGACAATGAATAAAAAAAGACATAATTGAATTTGTAATATAATCAAATTAATCCTTAATAGTTTTTTATCACCTATAAATTTATTTTTACATCATAATATATCCAAAAAAAATTAATTTTTACGTTTTTAAAATCAATTTCTTTGACTTTTCTATAACTTGAACAATCATTGTGTTAAGGATGTGTAAGAATTCAAGGTAATTTTACAATTACTAAAAATTATAAAAAATTAACATGAAAAATAACTAATTAATTTATAAAATATCAATTTATACCCAAACAATTTTTTTTATCATAATCACAAAATATAATAATTATTAAAATCAATAATGTGACATTTTTAACATTGTCATTTACATAAATATTATATAGGTATTGATTAAATATAAATGAAAACAGTTCATATTTTTTATTTTTGGAAAATTTAGAGGAGACCAAAAATAAAATGATATTAATGATTTTTTTGTTTAATTTATAGTCTATATCATATTTTCTTATCCGTAATTTACTTATTTTACCTTTACCGTGGTAACAAAAAATTACTATAGTTTCTATTCATATTGCAAAAAAATTGAACTTGTTGTAAAAAATTAATTATGATTACTACAAATAATGTTTTTTATAAATAAATTCATATATGTGGAAGAATTTAATTTAATAATACTCTCAAAAAACACAACGAAAACCAGTTTTCTAGAAGGAAGAATTTTTTAGTATAAAAATGCCTTTATACATAATTAATGTATAATATTTATTCCAGTAACATTGATAAGATTATTTTTAATAAAAATTATCCATTTAATGTTTTATAACTAATCCAATATATAATGTGACTTTGTATTTTCCTTAATCGAAAATAATTTTTTCAATAAAAGATAGTATTTTAATTAATCGTTGAAAAGTGAAATTTTTCAGAAAAATAACAAATATTCTTCGTAAGATAATTTTTTAGTATAAATTAAATAATTATTTCACTTTTTCTAAATATAACATATAAAATTTATATAAATAAATTATAATATTAACTCAAAAAATTCATTATGAACAATTTTTGGAGAAAACATATTTTGAAGCGTAAAATCATCTCATTGAAAAATAGAGTGATTTTTTATTAAGAATTAACATAGTATTTTTTATTTAGTAGGAAATATAAAAATATATATTTCATAATTTCAATAATTCTTTTCATTCATTCCGATTTAATGGATATTTTATAACTATGACATATATTATTAATATATAATTATTTGTTTAAGCATGGTGTTTTTTGTACCCACTATCAAACATAGTGTTCTTTTATAATCTCTATATATTACATGAACAATGGGAAATATCATATAATAATGTCATATAGAATTTAACCCATCATCACTTGGAATTTTTCTACATATGTAGATCTTCATCTATTGTAAAACAAGGATAGAACCACATAAGAAAACAACCAGTTATATCCTGATTTCCTTCATTAGTTTTCCAATTTATATAGATATATATCTGTTAAAACCAATTCCTAAGAAAATACATGATGAAATTAAGGGCTCACATTACTTAAATTCTTCATAATTCTTTACCAAAGACCTATCTATCCATAATTTAGCAACAATTATAACATAAGTAAAACAACAAACCATTGAATTTCACATAGTTATGGTTTTATTAAAATGAATATCTAATTTTTATGAATTATTCACCTCAAATTTAATGATGTAGTCATATTATACTTCCTGATATCAATTAATTCACATTATCTAAACCATTGATTATATGAATTTTGGATTCCACACTAACACAATAGTATATCCTAGAAATAAGTTAATAAAATTATTCTTCAACTGACAATATTTTGTCCTGAATGGAACACATAACTACAAATCCATCACCAATTATAGTGTTATCATATGTCCTAAATAATGATCTTTTATGTAGAATCACCAGAAACTATAAAACCATAAATCCAACTATTGAAATGGTCACCTCACCCATAAAAGATATCCTAGTTTGGTTATGACCACTCATCATGAATTTTAATGAAGCGAACATCATGATATGGAATCTATCTTATAAAACCACTACACAACCATAACTTATACCATTTGCGATACATTATTCCATGATCAAAATATAAAGGTCTTGAACTATTCAAATTAATCTTTTTTGTGTGCTCTAGTCGACTATATACACCTTCCAAAACTCTAGTGACCAAAAAAACACAGACCATTGAGAATTATCTTTATCTATATAAGTAAATTCCCCACACAATTCAATCTACATCTAGATTTTACCTACTCCATCCTAGTTATAAAACCCAATGAATAAAATCACCCATTAAAGTACTCCTGAAAATACATATGTGGATAACACTAAATAACAAAATAATATGATTAAGTACTATAAAATTGTATTAGAATATATTATTTACATTTCCAGAAAATATCTATGCATGAATGATCCCATAAACAATCCCACCAATATCCAATGTCAAATATTCAATGAAGTGGAAAGGGAAACCATATATGTTCAAACAAAAGATATATTTATTATTTTTCCTCCAATATTCTCTATGAATGTAATGTATTACTATGAGAATCATCTACAATAATATGTATACTCCATTCTAATATCTGAATCTATGAAAGGATAAAACTATATCAAGGCCAACTACTAAACCCCCTACAAGATAATTTTACCTAGGAATAAGGGTACCGTTATCTATAATATGCACTACAAGACTCTACCACCCAAATAATTCACATTGATAAATCTAACATAAAACCATATACACATATATAAAATAGTTTTAATCTGGTTTAAATCAATATATAATACTTCAGTTGATTGATGAGTCTCGGAAACACTAAAATAACATTCCTCACTTCAATTAAATTACTAGGATCCTATTGTGTATATGATGATTCCTAAACATTTATCATATAATTTTCCATTTTTAAAACTAATGATTATGACCTTGAAACATAAATTTGAAATTCATAAGCAACATTTATCCTTTTCTATAGTTTATTTGATCTTATCAAGCATGATAAAACATTTTCCTAAAAGGATCATGTACCAACAGTGTCATCTAAACGAGATCAGCGGGCCTAACTAGTTAATTGGATATTTTTTCAATAGTATTATAAGATGCATGATATTATGGAATATAATATCTCAAAGAGTTAAACCATTAAATATCCATCATAAAAATAATGCATGAATTACTACAAATCTATATGAACAATTTTTTATAATAAATAGGGAACATAAATCTCATATTATCTACTAATATTAGTCAATAGATGTTTACTAATAGAAGAATATTTTAGTCAAATGGGTCTGTCTAGGATCACAATTGTAATATCTAAATAAAAAATAATAATATTTATTGAATAATAAGATTAAATGTCACCAAATAATATTGGTTTTATTTTCAATAAATAATTCAAAAATCATACCTCAAACCAAATTTGGGGCCACCTTTTTGAATTTATTACTATTAAATAACTATTTGAGACCTCATATTTGGTATTTTGGTCCTAGAGAGGGATATATAATAGTATTTCTAGAAATTCATCAATGAATCATCCACATCTAGTTTCTTTTTAAACCAAACACACCTTATCAATCATTCTTACTGAATAAAGAATGATCCAATATCTCTAAGGTCCTTGATCTCAATACTGAATTTAATGTGGTGGTATTTCAATGGGGAAACACTAGATAACCATAGGAAAATATAGTCATGATACAAAATAAGGGTACATGAATATAATTAATTTGAAAAATTAAAAACATACTTATGGTCTCTATCATATATTGGTTTGAATAAATGGATAATGCAGTCTACATTTTTTCAATAGGGGCCCCAATTTAACTTTCTAGCTTCAAGGAATCCATTCCAAATTATATCAATAGAGTAACTCACTTGTAAATACAATAAATCAAATAAATGATACCATGTTTCCATTAAGAGAGAAAAATATTTTATAAATTCAACCCATAGTCATTATTATTAAATTAAATTACTAAAATGAAATCTAAAAATTATACTATGATAGAATAAAATACATATGATTTTGGGTAACACTATACAATGTAAAGGAATCTTGAAAAAAAAACCATAATATTTTTTGTTAGTGCCTTATTTTGATATAGAAATTGAGTCACTAAATCTACATAACCCTTCAGTTTTAATGGTTCAATATCTCCAAGTTGTTTTTTCCATGTATCCCTGTAAGTCATTTTATGCATTTTTCATGAGGTTAGTATCATATAACCCTGGGGGATAATATCTCACTTTATGTGAATTAAATCAAAAAAAATGTTAAATAACACACTATCTATATATAGGGAAAATATACCCTTCAATGTAATGCCTGGATTAATTAATCATAACCAAATCGATCGGTAAATAACGAATCAATAATTGAGAAATAATTATCATGACATTTCCTTTGACTCTATTCATAATAATTACATCTTTCATTATGTATTCAATCAGAGAACCAATGTAACAAAATATTTTTTTAATACTATAATGACATGAAAACCATAATTGACAACTATTTTATTCTTATATTATACTAATAGTACTTAAAAACATGTTTAAAAGTGTATAAAATTGATTAAAATGTTATCATATTAATGTTGAATTTATATATTATATGCTATAGAAAAAAAATGTTCCCCAATATAAAAAATAAAATAAAACCATATAACAAAATTTTTCAAGGTTTACCACAAAAAATCTTTAAAAATATCAAGATATAATATCTACCCCAAGTGCTTAGCTACTTTTATATAACATTGACAAATCCTGGAGAACTATGGACCTTCTGAGAATTCAGTAAGCTATGTGTTTCGCCCCAAGGAAAATTCCAATATGATAATAGTTAGTGAATGTTTTCTTGAATTCAACATATATATGTATCCTCAACCTACAGTAACCTTGAATAGATATGAAAATATATTAAAAAATATAACCAATAACTACTATTATCACATACATTACTAAACTATATAACATTACATGTATAAGATATCAACCAAAAATTATAATAAAAATGAATAAAATATCAAGTGAATAAACTATTCAAAAAATTAATTCGTCAAGACGAAAAAAAATTATGAAACCCCTCATCATTATATGGACTACTCTATCAATCACTCACAATAATCATTACCCTTATAAATCAATATATGAAACTATCAACCAATATAACCAGATCCACCTTCTCCACACCTTCCATAGTCACATCTAATCTATTAATCAACTATATAGACCCAACAAATTTGGGTAGAAAAAAAATGTACGGTACTATATAAGAAAGCAATTATTAAAACTGAAACAAAAAATGATAAGATAAACCATTAACAGAATTAAAATTTTGTGATTAAGGGCCAATGGAAGGAAAAAATATATTCAATATGGATAAGAGAACCATTAATTGCAGAATAATATCAGTATTCATATTACAAACACATAATGGATCATATCTCCAAAAAACATAGTGAAAAAAATAAAATCAAAAGACCCAAATATCATGATGTAATATACCTAAATTTAGTTCAAAGCCTAAAGGGTAATATAAATTCATTACATGTTTCAAAACCCTAGAATTATCTTATTAAACATAACTAAATCTACTCATAATTATGAAATTTCATTATACTTCTCTGTAAAACAAAAGTTGGGACTCACCCCAAACCAAAGAATGGTTTTCAATTGATTGAATACCAAACCCTATGGAGGCATCTTTACCCATCTAGGGTCATAATCAATAAGTTTAATATTGTCTCATATAGTTGATATAAAATCATTTAAACTCATTAAATTTGGTGTACTAAATTTTACTTCTTGATTGCCGACACCTCATCGTGTTGGGGAGTAGTGAATCTCAATATACAATGGATGATCTATGAAACATTATTATAGAGAAACTACAAACCCTAGACATGATGTATCCAAAATGGAGACCGCATAACCTATAAAAATGTGGATATTCTAAATCCATGATGTATATAGTTATGTTATTCATTATTATTAAAATTTCTATAGAGGAGTACGAGAACCCCATGTCTGTTCAAAATGTCTCTCTATAGTAATATTATCATCTCTATAGATCTACGATCCTTCAATGATGTATGACTCTTTATAAAAAGTCTCTAATATCTTTATAATGTACACCTATATTCCATATATAGAAAATTTCATTGAATCTACAATTTATAATTTCAATTATATCACTCAAAAGAAAATATATGGGAACACAACATATTCTTTTATAGACATGGTGTGTGAGACCATAGGGGAATCTAGGAATCTATTCCCACTATCTAGTTATATTGTATTAACATACATGATGTGTCTCTAGGAAATCTCAATATGTCTGAAAAATGAACTAACTAGGCATGCAAAAAATGATTGAATGATTTCATCAATATATTAATATTTTATATTCACAATAAGTAAGAAATATAAATATAAAGGGTTAGATAATATGCATCAAGAATATAACTGATTTGTGAAAAACAATAAAATTTTAGAAGTCTCTAATTACACATAATGCACGCCAGCGAGAGTGTCTGAATATGTACATAAAAGGCAACAACCTACATGGAATATCCACTGACATTCTCAATGTATAGATTTTGGTGGTTTATCATTGTGTGTAAATCAATATAAACTGATCGATGAGGTGCTATAGAACATCACATGTGACCAGTATTCACACATAGTTTATAATTTGTCTCTTTGTATAAACCTTAGCCACCATAACAAAATTCTATATATTGCATCACATTAAAACTAACATTTGATATCATAAAATAACAATGAATCTACAGTGACCCACCCATTATCATAAATAGAATGTGTCTTCGTGACGAAACATTTTATATTTTTTTTTCCACACAATTATATATTATAAACTAATCTCTTTATTGATTTAATTATTCAACCTATAATCCTTATCAGACACATCAACAAAAACATCATAGAACCTATAAGTGTACTATGTAATGTAAATAATGTCTCTTCTAATCCTCCAAATATTAATTCACTCAAGACTGATCAAACACGACCCACTATCATAATTTGTTCCACTACTAACCCATGGTCAACCATTTAATTACATCCCACTGCATTCTCTCTCCCACTCCAAATCTATTAGAAATAATTTTTTTCCATTATTATTTTATTCACATGAATATAACGAATTTCGGGAAATATTATATCAAACTACTGATAATTTTAAATTACATATGAAATTCTTTATCAATTGAATGGGTAATGGGGTTACATGAAGTTAAATAATTGATGGTACAATTAAATTTTAATACCAATTTTTTTGTTACATTTACCAACAAACATGGATGATTAATAAACCATCTTGTACAAAAAGAAAGTATAAAGATAATGAATATTTTTTTTCCAAAAATAAAATAATTATACTTAAAAAATATTTATGCACTAATGATATTCCTTAATAAAAATTAAGTGAAGACCATTTTCTTGTAACATGAGATATTGAAATAATATCATGATCATTGAGAACTAAATATTTTTTTAGAATCAATATTATCATTAAACAATGTAATAAAAACAAAAAAACCTAAAATCACGGTGAATTTCACAAAACCACAAATCCATGAGTGATGTCCAAAACCCTCTATCAACATTTCGATATGAATTATCCTTTGATTCATGGTTATTTTTTGGGTAATGTAACAACGTTAGCCCCATCGAATACCCCATGATCACACTAAAGAACCACATGACCACATTCACAACTCCTTTTACATTATTAGAAATCAAATTGAAATGGGTTCATGATTATACCACATGGGGAGACTATAAACTCTAGTATGGTAACAATTATAATAGCCAATAACTATGAAAACACAAAATAGATGATAAATAAATAAAAATATATTGAATTATATGGGAAATAAATACTTCATGACTATTATCATACATGCTATAAAATACGAACACATGTATACATGCATTCATATGATAGTATAAGAGGACCCAATGGGATGTTCATATATATTATAGTAATCATTAAATATTTAGAATTAATGGTGAACCAAACATTATCCTTGTACAATTTGTAGACTAATATCCATATCCACACAAAACTCGTCATGCTCATCAGTGGGTAGTAGTTTTATCTCCCAAACTTGCATACCAAAATTAGAGATGGACCCACACTTTGATCACAATGTTGGCTGTGAGAATATAACATAGTATGTGATGACTAAAAATATGTTAAATAATATAATAAATAATAAGTTAGATAAAAACATCACATTTATACACCTATCACTTTTTTGGTATTTAATAATCTAGGTTAACTTTTGATTCAAACAAGAATTGGTTAATAAAAGAGAGTTAGTGTCTATCTATTGGAAAACCACAATCAAGATTAGACCATGCACTAGGTAACTCATCATATATACTACGAATTGGTAAATCCAACCTAGAAATTACAACAAACTCTGAAAGTAGATATCATTCCTGTCATACCTTATATCTTCGATCATTACTACCAACTCATGTTTTCTAAAATCTTATGGGTTAGAAAATACCATCAGTCACACCCATCCATCATAGAGGATGTCCATACAACCACACATAAACTATGAAACCCACGTTTATATACATCCCACCTTGCATCAATATTATCATAGGGTTCATAATCTAACACCAAACGTTCAATATCCATTAGTACGAGATGCATATCCAACCACATATAATCGTTATTATTAGGTTCATCATATTACTTCCAAAATATGAATCCATCAATGGGGTTACCACATCACACCTCATATAAAAAAAATCCAAGGGGGTATCGAGTACCACCATTAATTCTAAATCTATCATAGGTGACAGAATGAGTTGACCCATCTTTATGTATGTACATTTTAAATCATATTAATTAATTATCAATTCTATATAAGTAGAATATATTCCAAAACCAAATAGTTTTACTATCATAGAATCTTAAATACCTAAAAAGGGGCTAAATAAAATAAATATATCCTCTCCCACATTGTTCTTTGCAACTATAAGCATTTATAGACATATGAGACTTTAAAAAGTTCATAATATCCCAGGGAAAATGAAGAATAATAAAGGGTGAGATCATGTTATCAATAAGGGAAAAAAGTGATATATAAACATTAATTTAACATAACATGAGAACAAGGGTTGGATATTGTGAGATAAATATTTGAAAAACATGTTTAATATTTCATATATTATAAACATAATTCATGAAAAAGAATCATGGTAGTTCATATGGCATGAATCAAAAGAGAATCCAAAAACACGATCTATTGAATCCTAAAAATGAAAAAAGGTCATGACATAATAGAGTGGTATAATGCATGGAATAATCATAATAAAATATATATTTTATCATTTATACCCTTGAGGACATTAAGAACATGTTATATAGTTACCCAAACTTTTCTTACATTACTATTACATCATTTTAATGATAAACTATATAATAGTATTACACACAGAGGATCTTATGGTTTAGTTTCTTTGGAAAACTAGGACCATTCATAAATTTTACTATATAAATCATAAACAACCATTTAATTCCTTCTTCACTAGCTTATTATTTGAACATTCTCTCTCCTTAGTACATGTTGTCACCTAAAGATAAAAATCAAGAAAAGCAGAGAGCTAAAAGCCTACTAAGAGGATTGATAAGAACAATATAGCATGGGGTGAGAATAATCATAACGAGGGAAAAAGATCATGAACATGAGAGGAAGCATAAACAAAAGAATTGAATTGTGGAAATTCATAAAAATGAGACATCAGGTCATAGTGGTTAACTACCACACATAATTGTGAAAATAGCTAGCATCTTTTTCACATCATTTCAAATTTACTCATGAGATTCATCACTTTACCCAATGCATTGGTGCACTGTATAATTCTGGGCGCACCCAGCACATTCAATCATTCATATTGTGCTATAGAATTCCGGGCGCACCCTTCACATCATAATATTATCATTATCATGCATGCCACATAGAACATATATCAATAATTAAAATAAAAACACATGGAAAGAAATGGGTTTGATCACATAAGAACTCATTCATAAACTATGGGTTCACAAAACAAAGAGGGAATACCATACTTCATAAAAGAACCATCAAACTTGAATGAAAAGTAAAAGGTGGGTTCTTAAAAGAAGAGTTCTTTTGGAATTTTTTTTGTTGACATAAACAAGAGTGGTAATCATGTATATCCTAGAAAAGGAAAGACAATAATGAAAAAACAATTTTTTAGGAGTAACCATATCAAAAATGGAGTGATAGAGGGAGAACTCGAAGGATGAGATTTGCATTCGAGAATTTCCCCTTACCTTGTATCTGAACGCTTCCTTCTCTTTAATGTCCTCTTTAATCCTCCTCTTGAAAGCCTTCTTAAGGGCCTATGCATGGTATTTTGAAGAGTCCAGTACCTCTTGGACTTGGGGGAGGGGATAGTGAAGATGTTTGGGTATATTTTAGACATAGCTTAAATCTTGAGAGGTGTGAAGAAATGAGGGTGTGTAGGGTGGTAATTATAGTGGAGGGGAGAGGGATTTCCTTAATATAAAATACATTCGTTTATTAATTTCCACAAAGAAAATGAATAGAGAGTCTTAAATGAAAAATAATAGTAATTATATCATGTGATCCTGAACCAAGTGGCCTTACATCAACATAACAGCACACATGACTCTATAATTTTCTTATTTATCTTATTTTGTAAATTATTGTATTTCACCATTCATCAAATATTCAAGTATCTCAGAAAAATCCCAAAAATTTACCCCAACCATTTTTCACCGTGTAGAATCCAAAAATGGAGTCTATTTTTCAAAAATAATTTTCCAAATATGATTAATTTAATATTTAATTAAAATCATGTTTTATTTCTAACAAAAGTTTTAAAACATTCATTTACTTATTCTAAAATATAGCCACATCATACTTTCACTAAAATATTATTTTTATTCTATCATAGGTAAGGATTCTATTCGTTAGGATCTATAACTATTCATAAGAGTAGGTTACTACTCACCAAGAATTATTTTTGGTTTTTTAGACTCCAAATATTATCTAGATCTCAACCGTGTATGTCATATTTTCAAAATTCCAAGCACAGAATTGACAAACGTATGTTTAAAGGTCACTTAGAACTTAATAGTTCATTATGTTGTGTTTTCATTTGATTTTATGACATAATTATAAGAAGGTAATTTCCATTGAATAACTTTGGGTAATTACATTCTTCCCCCTTTAGAAGTTCTGCCCCCAAAATTTCACTTTACTCAAACAAGTTAGGGTACATCTCCATAATTGCTTCTTCTAGTTCCCATGTTTGTTCATCAAACTTATGGTTCCTCCACAACACTTTAACTAGATGATTTGTCTTGTTGCGAAAAATCATATCTCTCTGATCTAGAATCTCTATTGGCTGCTCCTCATAAGAGAGATCATCTTCTAGCTGTACCACATGTGAGTATAGTACATGTGAGGGGTCCGGTATGTACGTTTTCAGGAATAATATGTGAAATATATCATGAACATGAGCCATATTCAGTGGAAGTGCAAGTCGATAGGCCACGGCTCATATATGATCAAGGATCTCAAAGGGGCCAATGTACCTTGGTCTTAGCTTCCCATTCCTTCTGAACCACGTGTCTCTCTTCCATGGTGATTTTCGAAGGAATACCTTATCTCCATCATCGAACATAAAGGCCCTTTCCATGGTTGTCATCATTGCTCTTTTTCTGACTCTGAGAAGCTTTGATGTATTTCTGGATGACTTGAACCTTCTGTGTCATCTATGGAACATGATCAGGACCATGTAGCTTTCCTTCTCCAACTTTATCCTAACATGTTATAGTTCTACATCTCTTTCAATATAGATCTTCATATATAGCAATATGAATACTCGAGTGGAAGCTATTTTTGTATGAGAAATCAACCAATGGGTGATGCAGATCCCATCTACCTTTGAATTTCTAGAGAGAAGGCTATTGGCATATCTTCAAGTGTCTTAATAGTCCTTTCAGACTGGCCATCAGTTTGGGGGAGATAGTTCATGATGAAATTTAATTCAGTACTCAAAAAATGTTAATGGATCCTCCAGAGTTTATATGTGAACCTCAGATCACGGTCAGAGACAATTGGGAGTGGAACACCATGCAGTCTCAACACTTCCATCACATATATCATTGCATGTTTTCAAGCGAGGGATCTTCCCGAATATCAATAAAATGGGATGTCTTGGTGAGTCATTCAACCACAAACCATATCACATTATTTCACATTGACGTATTTGGGAGAACCGTGACAAAGTCCATAGTATCATTTTACCATTTCCACATGGGTATAGGAAATGCTGCCTCATCCCATTGGACTTTTGTCGCCCTGCATTAACATGTTGACATACCAATCACCTTGATATATATTCCACAATCTCCTTCTTCATGATATCCCACTAGAATTGTTCTCATAGATCATGGTACATCTTGGTAATCCCAGTATGGATAGAGAATGTTGAGCTATGTGCATTTTCCAATAGCTCCTTCTTTATCCTAGGTGGTGAAGGCTCACAAATCCCCCTTCCAAACCAAATCACACCATCATCGTCGATATGGAACTCTTGCAACTTCCCTTCCTTTACTGCATTCACCCTCTTATGTATATCCACATCATCCCATTGTGCTTCCTTAATCTTTTATTGGATGGATGGTTGCATAATCAACTGGGCATGGTAGTATGTATCCCCTACCCTTATGATTTCCAAATCCATCCATTGAATATCTAAGAAGATATGGTCTTTATCAATCTGTATCATTGATATAGCTGTAACACCCGAGACTTTTAAGTTATATAAATCATCAAAGGAATCTTTTTCTACACAACACTTGCTTGGCTTGCTTTGCACGCAATCGCGACCTTCCTCGATAGCTTGCTTCGTACACAATACCGAGTTTCACTAAACAACAATATGCTATTAAAACTAGCCGTTATGAATAGTAATAACAGCTTTTTAAAATTTTATAAATTTTATTTTTCAAATTGGACTTCATTTTTGGACTCAGAATATCGAAATTAGCCTAAGGTGAAATTTTGGTATTTTTCTGAAAACTTTCAATTTTTGATGAATAGTGAAACCACTAAGTGGTAGGTTAAAAACTGAATTTTGCATAAAACTTAATTTTACCGCTTCTGTGAATGGAATTTCGAAAATCCGACAGACACGGTTGATATCAGTAAGTAAAATGTGGTTCAATGAGATAAAAATAATTTTTGGTGAATAGTAACTTTTTACTTTTTTTTACCGCGGTTAATAGTAAATAGGGTAACTAAGGGTAAATATGATATTAATATTACCCTAACACATGTCCTAATTCTATTGGATAAGTGTAATTCGACCAAAAACAACCTTATGAATAAAATATGACCATTTAGGCCCACTTGGATTAGACTAGGACATTTATTATTAATTTATTTAAAGAAGGGTTAAAATGGTTAAAAATCAAAGTTTAATAAGTAAATTATTTTTAATATGGGGTTATACATAAGATAAATTCGACTATAAATATTCATTAGAAAGATAACAATATTTCCTACATGATTATATTTTATTTGTAATTTTTAGACATCAAATAATTTTATTTATTTATGACACAAAGATGGTGCAGTAATTATCTTATTAATGAAATATTGACATAATTGATAATATAAATACCAAAATAAATGTAATTTAAGACTTTTTATGAATTCCACTAATTTTCTAGGTTACTATGATATATTAGTGTTGATTTAATCAACTTGTTTCGAACATATAATTCTGTCACGACTTTCAAAAAAAATCATATATCAAATAGTGTCAAAATTGACACAAAATAGTTTTTAAATCAAATATTATATTATTAATTTTTATTTTATTCCTAAAAATCTAAGGTTCGGCCACATGACTTAGATAAGGATATATATATTAATAATAAACAATTTGGGGTTCGTTTGACATGTTATAGTAAGTGTATTAACCATATAGTGAAAGAAAACAAAAAGACACGGTAAAAGTTAAATTAATTAACTTAGAGTTAAATCTAATTGATAAGGTTAAAATAATACCCTAAACTTGTTTAAATCCTATTGGTTGATAGGATTTCGACCCATACCCACTTTATCTTCGAAATAAGACCCTTTGGAACCATTATAAACCGATTTTGACTTTAATATAAAATAATATTTTGAGATATTCCTAAGGTGCCCCTCTCCTCCCTTATAAAAGGGCACCTCCTCCCCCTCCTCCTCACACCAATTTGAGCACTCAAGCTCGGCCAAACCCTGCCATTTTATCCTCTCCACTTCCCTAGAATAATCCTAGAGGTCCTGGTCTTCTACAAAGACCAATCTTAGTTCCTTAAGTGGAGGATTCAATGAGGCGTTCCAAAGAAGAGGTAATATCCATTACCGATCTTTTCAATTTCTTTCTTCTTCAACTTCTTCTTCTTTAGTTGTTTCATGATAAAGTAATAACATCAGTATTACTTACATACTGATATGTTATTATAAATATGAAACAACCCTAATTCACCTTCTATCCATCCTATGGAAAAATGAAATCACCGCGCGTGCTTACGTACGGAATACCGTCTCCACGCCGTGGTGTAATCTATTTTCCACCATCACCTTACAAGGATGGGTATAATGGTGTAATGAGTAACTATATATGATTATTATGAAGTAATATTGATACTGAAATAATATATATATACTCCAATACAATTCCACGATCATAGGAACGATATCATCACTCGTGCGTACGTACAGAATACCGTCTCCACGATGTGATGCGACTCGTTCTACATGATCTTCATTTCATAATGATTATATAAATGAATTGAATGAATGAATATGGTATATACTACACTAATACCATTCTGGAAATGAATTATCTATAACCTAAAGATAAGAATAAGAATTTATTCAACAAAACACGCATAAGAACAAAAAGTTATAAAGACCCGAGTAACAAGTAACAATGAAATATTACTAACAAGAAGCTAATAATATGACCATATATGATATCATATCAATATGTATGATTCTGGAATAAGTCAATAACATTATTTAAACCATTATACAGGAGCTTCGGACACGAACAAAGCAAATTGGACCTAAGGTAAGGGAAATATCACAATCTCATTTTTATCCGAGATTGTTTATTCGTAAGTACTTACTGGGGTGTATTTTATCATCCACATCCATGTTTCATCAATATGTAATATTATTTCCATACACCTACAATTGTTTAAATCCATTTTTACCCTTCGGTGAGTTTTTAGTAATATGTATGAAAGGAATCTTTTGTCGTTTTTCGTACGAGGTACTTTTTGACTTTTCCGACAAAAGTACGAAGAATGTTTTTTTAACTTATACGGCATGAATAGATTTTTAAAACATTATTTCCAAGAAGCTTCCTTTACAAGTTCTCAAGTTTATTTTTAATCAACTTCTTTTATTTTAAAGTTATATGACATGTTATGAAAGGAAAAATGTTTTTGAAGAAGAAAGGATATTTTCCTCAAGAATGGAGTTCAAGTGTTTTATCAAAATTATTTTCTATCTAAGATAATAAAGGGTTCTGTTTTTATCCCTATTATTACATTGATTTGATCATGTTGTGATGGAATTATTTTTATGAATTCCTTTATCTTATATGAATTGATTTATGATGTCATGATGTTTCAAGAATCCCATTTTTGTTACATGTGTTATGCGATGATGTATGTTTTATGATTATGTGGCACACATAAGAAAGGATTCATTATAAGATGGGTGGGACCTATATCTCCCTCCAATGCATTGGGTAAAGATTTTATATCTCATGAGATAGACATGGCTGGAACGGAAGGTTATTTCGGTTCAGTGATACAGGACTGAAACGAGGAGTGAACTCGGTTCAGAAAGGGACTTTGTCCACTAAGATAGTCTTGGCAATGAGTCATGACTAACAAGAAATGATTTCCATGATTATGTGTGCATGCCACAAAGTTTCAAGTTTTATGTTATGATTATGGGGATCTCATTTTAACTTCTATGAATTCTTCCATGATAAGATATTATGATCTCTTTTGCAGGTTTTGATTTTCAAAAAGATATGATATGATTTTTATTTCCTTTATTTGCCCTTGCTGAGCATTTGAGCTCACCCTTTTATGTTTTCTTTTCCCCAGGTCAGGAAGATGGATATTAAGTAGAATATGCTAAAAGGGACCCTAGATATGATGAAATAAATGGGAGACACTGTAGAAGATTTATGAACCAGTTGTTTATGTTTCCCAGTTTCTAAAGACACTATACCTATACGGTCCTTTGTGGTTTTTTCATATGTTGTAATAAGTGTGCTTCAATTTTGAAGTAGTAACAATGTATGTAAAGTATGGGTCGTTATAGTTGGTATCAAAGGCAATGGAGGTAGGAATGTATCCGATCCTTGGGAACTCTCACATGTGAGCGTTGGATGAAGCAAGGCTCTCCGCCCAAGAGCTTCATGAGGAAATGGCTGCCACTGGGGATGGTGGTGTGTCCCACCCAGGGGGTGTAGCCGCCCATGGAGTGCCCTGATAGGTATCAATTATAGTCCACTGGAAGTAATTCCAGACCGTTATAGTTGGTATCAGAGGAAAGGTATAGTCAACCTTTGGAAACTAGGATGTGAAAGCCTTAGTAAGAACCCTAAGGATAAGTCTAAGCATAGAACACAATCTTAGTGTTGGCCATGAATAACCTAGGATAAGACCTTAAGCATGAAAATTTTATTCTTGAATTATGTGGTTTCCTATTATAATTAGTGTTGCTCACACTATTCTTCTTGGTTTTAGTCAATGGCTGGAACCCGAAGGAACCGTGTTAATGCGGAATGCGATGGGCAATGCAATGATTGTCCCCCTGAGCAACCAAACGATATGGGAGCTGGAATGCAAAATCTTGTAGCCATGATCACACAACTTTCTCAAGATATAAATCATGCAGGATTTCCAAACGAACAAAGGAGGGAGCAACATTCTGCTGAATCCTTCATGAGGCAGCGTCCACCTTCTTTCAGCGGGTCTACTGATCCATTAGTTGCTGAACAATGGATTAGTACTACTGAAAAGATATTTTCAGTTCTTCAATGTTCTAAACATGATAAAGTCATCCTAGCAGTGTATCGTTTGGAAGGAGATGCTGATCAATGGTGGAATCTTATTAAGAATACGAGGCAAAGGGATGAAATTGAGTCTATGGAATGAGACGAGTTCAAGAACTTATTTTTCAATAAGTACTTCCCTCGTATTCTCCGAACAAAGATGGAGAAAGAGTTTCTTGAAATTAAGCAAAGGGATGATGAATCTGTTGGTACCTATGAAGCAAATTTTACAAGACTTGCAAGGTACGCTTCTGGTATTATTATCCAACCTGAGAGTAAGATCGATCGATTCTTTAGTGGCTTAAAACCAAGTCTTCGAAGGGCGTTAGCCATAAGGGACTTCAATAGCTACGAGGAAATCGTTCGATGTGCTCTCAAAGTCGAGATGGAGATTGGAGTAACCCATCAGTCCCATGGGTTTGATAAGAAGAGGAAGATGGAATTCAAAGGAAATTCTAAAGAGAACACTGAAAAGAAGATGAGCTTTCCTTTATGCTCAAAGCGTGGAAAGAAACATGGAGGGAGTTGTCTTAAAGGGACAAGTAAATGTTTTAAATGTGGAAAGGAAGGTCATCAGGCATTTGAATGCCGTGATAATGGGAAGAAGATGTCTAATGATGCAAACAAATGAAGGGATACACAGAATGAACCTACTACACTTCAATGTTTCAAGTGCAAGGAGATGGGGCATTATGCCAATCAATGCCCAAATCCAAGGGTTGATGATGATGGTCGACGTCAACAAACTATTTAGGCTAAAGACAAAGGAAAGTCACATGCAATTTCTATCAGCGATGTGGAGTACGATAACGATGTGGTGAAAGGTACACTTACCATCCACTCTAAAGTAGCAAATGTTTTATTTGATTCTGGATCCACCCACTCTTTTATTTCTGAAGACTTTTCTAAGGGTATCACCGTATTACCTCAACAATTAGATGTTGAGTTAGCTATGACAACACCTAATGGCACATCAATCGCATCAAAAGTTTATAATTCTTCTCCGATCGAAGTTTGTGGGAAAGTGCTTCCTGCAAATCTTGTGATCCTTCCTTTAGTGGAATTTGATGTGATTCTTGGCATGGATTGGCTTTCTCTACATGGAGCTCATATCAATTGCCAAAGAAGGGAAGTCACATTTCATATTCCAGATCAATCTACGATCGTCTACCAATGCAAGGATGAACATAACCTTCCAGTGGAAATTTCTTCCATCTTATGGGTATTGATTCCACTAAATGAAGGTTATTTATCTCAAATGGTTGGCGAGAAACTCACGATTAAGAATATGCCCATTGTACGGGAGTTTGATGATGTCTTTCCGGAGGAATTGCCGGGTCTTCCACCAAATCGTGAAGTTGAGTTTTCAATAGAACTCGTACCGGGTGCTTTGCCTATTTCAAAGACACCTTATAGAATGGCCCCAATTGAGTTGCAGGAATTGAAGAAGCAACTCCAAGAGAATCTTGATAAGGGATTCATACGCCCTAGTGCGTCACCTTGGGGAGCACCTATTCTATTTGTTAAGAAGAAAGATGGATCAATGAGACTCTGCATTGATTATCGAGAACTTAACAAGATCACTATCAAGAACAAATATCCTCTCCCACGCATTGATGACTTATTTGACCAACTACGCGGAGCTCAATACTTTTCCAAGATTGATCTTCGTTCAGGGTATCATCAATTAAGGGTCAAAAGGGAGGATATACCAAAGACGGCTTTCCGTACAAGGTATGGACACTATGAATTTATAGTGATGCCATTTGGTCTTACTAATGCCCCTGCTATCTTCATGGATCTAATGAATAGAGTCTTTAAAGACTATCTTGATCAATTTGTGGTAGTCTTTATAGACGATATTCTTGTCTATTCAAAGAGCAAGGAAGAGCATGAAGATCACTTGAGAATTATATTGAAGACCCTGAGAAAGGAGAAGCTTTATGCCAAATTTACCAAGTGTGAATTTTGGCTTCAAAAAGTTGCGTTTTTGGGTCATATAATCTCAAAAGAGGGGATATCTGTGGATCCAGCAAAAACAGAGGTTATCGAAAGATGGTCGAGACCAACAACAGTAACTGAGATCCGAAGTTTTCTTGGTTTGGCTGGATATTATCGAAGTTTTGTAAAAGATTTTTCACGATTATCTAATCCACTCACCAAGTTGACTCGGAAAGGAGTTAAGTTTGTCTGGACAGAGGAATGTGAAGAGAATTTCAAGGAGTTGAAAAGAAGGTTATCCAGTGCACCTGTGCTCACACTGCCTTGTAGTGGAGAAAGGTTTGTGATCTACAGTGATGCATCCAAGAAGGGATTGGGGTGTGTTCTTATGCAAAATGATATGGTGATAGCTTATGCCTCACGACAGTTGAAAATCCATGAGAAAAATTACCCAACACATGATTTGGAGTTGGCTGCGGTAATCTTTGCATTAAAGATTTGGAGGAATTACCTTTATGGTGAAAGGTGTGATATTTATACTGATCATAAAAGTTTAAAGTATATTTTCACAGAAAAGGAGTTGAATATGCGTCAAAGAAGATGGTTGGAGCTGATTAAGGATTATGACTGCTCAATCCATTACCACCCTGAGAAAGCAAACAAGGTGGCAGATGCATTAAGTCGACAAGACCATGCTAGTTTATCCATGATGAGGATCACAAAAGATCCAATATTTATGGATTTACAAAGGATGGATCTTGGAATTATAATGGAAGGGGAAAATTCTTATCTTTCTCAAATGAATGTTCAACCATCTATACATGTGAAGATTAAAGAGGCACAGAAAGAAGATTTCGAGTTACAAAAGAAGGTGAGAAATGTTCCTGAATTCAACCTTGATTGTGATGGGATAATAAAGTTCAGGAATCGGGTTTGTGTTCCTACCATCCCCGGATTAAAGAAAGAGCTGCTGGATGAGGCTCATAGTTCTTCATTCTCTATTCATCCTGGAAGCACGAAGATGTATAGGGACCTGAAAGAGTACTTCTGGTGGGATGGCATGAAAAGAGATGTTGCTGAATATGTCTCTCGATGCTTGGTTTTTCAACAAGTTAAAGCTGAGAGAAAGAAGTCTAAGGGGATGTTACAACCATTACCCATACCCGAATGGAAATGGGAAAACATCACTATGGACTTTGTCACAGGACTTCCTAAAACATCCAAAGGCAATAATGCTATCTGGGTCATAGTTGATCGTCTTACAAAGTCTGCACACTTCATTCCTATTAGAGAGGATTTCTCTCTAGATCACCTTGCCAGGATATATATAAAGGAAGTGGTAAGATTGCATGGAGTACCACTTTCTATTATATCTGATCGGGATCCGAGATTTACCTCGAAGTTCTGGCGAAGTCTTCAGCATACTCTGGATACAGAGTTGAGTTTCAGCACTGCTTATCATCCCCAGACAGACGGTCAGTCTGAGAGAACAATTCAAACCCTAGAAGATATGTTGAGAGCTTGCTCTATGGATTTCAAAGGAGGTTGGGATCAACACCTACCTTTGGTGGAATTTTCTTATAATAATAGCTTTCACTCCAGTATTCAGATGGCTCCTTATGAAGCTCTCTATGGAAAGAAATGCAGGACTCTAACTTGCTGGGATGAAGTTGGGGAAAGAAAGCTATTAGGACCTGATCTCATTGATGAAATGGCAGAAAAGGTCAGATCTATTCAACAACACATAAGAGCAGCTCAGAGTCGACAGAAAAGTTATGCCGACTACCGAAGAAAAGACCTAGAGTTTGAAGTGGGTGATAAAGTGTTCTTACAAATATCTCCCTGGAAGAGGGTTATGAGATTTGGAAAGAAGGGGAAGTTGAGCCCTAGATTTATCGGTCCTTTTGAAATACTGGATCGTGTTGGGAAGGTAGCTTACCGATTGGCGCTTCCACCGAATCTCTCTCAAGTTCACGATGTGTTCCATGTATCTCTCCTGAGAAAGTACATACCAGATCCTTCACATGTACTCAGCTCAGAAGTTATACCGCTAGAGCAAGATCTTTCTTATGAAGAACAGCCGATAGAGATTCTGGATCGTAGTGAAAGAGTCCTACAAAACAAGACCACTCGCTTGGTGAAAGTTTTATAGAGAAACCACCAATTTGAAGAAGCTACATGGGAGCTTGAGGATATGATGAGGGAGAAGTATCCTCATCTGTTTGTTGCAAAGTGACGAATTTCGAGGGCGAAATTCTTTTTAAGGGGGGTAGAATGTAACACCCGAGACTTTTACGTTATATAAATCATCAAAGGAATCTTTTTCTACACAACACTTGCTTGGCTTGCTTTGCACGCAATCGCGACCTTCCTCGATAGCTTGCGTCATACGCAATACCGAGTTTCACTAAACAACAATATGCTATTAAAACTAGCCGTTATGAATAGTAATAACCACTTTTTAAAATTTTATAAATTTTATTTTTCAAAATGGACTTCATTTTTGGACTCAGAATATCGAAATTAGCCTAAGGTGAAATTTTGGTATTTTTCTGAAAACTTTCAATTTTTGATGAATAGTGAAACCACTAAGTGGTAGGTTAAAAACTGAATTTTGCATAAAACTTAATTTTACCGCTTCTGTGAATGGAATTTCGAAAATCTGACAGACACGGTTGATATCAGTAAGTAAAATGTGGTTCAATGAGATAAAAATAATTTTTGGTGAATAGTAACTTTTTACTTTTTTTTACCGCGGTTAATAGTAAATAGGGTAACTAAGGGTAAATATGATATTAATATTACCCTAACACATGTCCTAATTCTATTGGATAAGTGTAATTCGACCAAAAACAACCTTATGAATAAAATATGACCATTTAGGCCCACTTGGATTAGATTAGGACATTTATTATTAATTTATTTAAAGAAGGGTTAAAATGGTTAAAAATCAAAGTTTAATAAGTAAATTATTTTTAATATGGGGTTATACATAAGATAAATTCGACTATAAATATTCATTAGAAATCTAAAAAGATTTCCTACATGATTATATTTTATTTGTAATTTTTAGACATCAAATAATTTAATTTATTTATGACACAAAGATGGTGCAGTAATTATCTTATTAATGAAATATTGACATAATTGATAATATAAATACCAAAATAAATGTAATTTAAGACTTTTTATGAATTCCACTAATTTTCTAGGTTACTATGATATATTAGTGTTGATTTAATCAACTTGTTTCGAACATATAATTCTGTCATGACTTTCAAAAAAAATCATATATCAAATAGTGTCAAAATTGACACAAAATAGTTTTTAAATCAAATATTATATTATTAATTGTTATTTTATTCCTAAAATCTACGGTTCGGCCAAATGACTTAGATAAGGATATATATATTAATAATAAACAATTTGGGGTTCGTTTGGCATGTTATAGTAAGTGTATTAACCATATAGTGAAAGAAAACAAAAAGACACGGTAAAAGTTAAATTAATTAACTTAGAGTTAAATCTAATTGATAAGGTTAAAATAATACCATAAACTTGTTTAAATCCTATTGGTTGATAGGATTTCGACCCATCCCCACTTTATCTTCGAAATAAGACCCTTTGGAACCATTATAAACCGATTTTGACTTTAATATAAAATAATATTTTGAGATATTCCTAAGGTGCCCCTCTCCTCCCTTATAAAAGGGAACCTCCTCCCCCTCCTCCTCACACCAATTTGAGCACTCAAGCTCGGCCAACCCCTTCCATTTTCTCCTATCCACTTCCCTAGAATAATCCTAGTGGTCCTGGTCTTCTCCAAAGACCAATCTTAGTTCCTTAAGTGGAGGATTCAAAGAGGCGTTCCAAAGAAGAGGTAATATCCATTACCGATCTTTTCAATTTCTTTCTTCTTCAACTTCTTCTTCTTTAGTTGTTTCATGATAAAGTAATAACATCAGTATTACTTACATACTGATATGTTATTATAAATATGAAACAACCCTAATTCACCTTCTATCCATCCTACGGAAAAATGAAATCACCGCGCGTGCGTACGTACGGAATACCGTCTCCACGCCGTGGTGTAATCTATTTTCCACCATCACCTTACAAGGATGGGTATAATGGTGTAATGAGTAACTATATATGATTATTATGAAGTAATATTGATACTGAAATAATATATATATACTCCAATACAATTCCACGATCATAGGAACGATATCATCACTCGTGCGTACGTACGGAATACCGTCTCCACGATGTGATGCGACTCGTTCTACATGATCTTCATTTCATAATGATTATATAAATGAATTGAATGAATGAATATGGTATATAATACACTAATACCATTCTGGAAATGAATTATCTATAACCTAAAGATAAGAATAAGAATTTATTCAACAAAACACGCATAAGAACAAAAAGTTATAAAGACCCGAGTAACAAGTAACAATGAAATATTACTAACAAGAAGCTAATAATATGACCATATATGATATCATATCAATATGTATGATTCTGGAATAAGTCAATAACATTATTTAAACCATTATACAGGAGCTTTGGACACGAACAAAGCAAATCGGACCTAAGGTAAGGGAAATATCACAATCTCCTTTTTATCCGAGATTGTTTATTCGTAAGTACTTACTGGGGTGTATTTTATCATCCACATCCATGTTTCATCAATATGTAATATTATTTCCATACACCTACAATTGTTTAAATCCATTTTTACCCTTCGGTGAGTTTTTAGTAATATGTATGAAAGGAATCTTTTGTCGTTTTTCGTACGAGGTACTTTTTGACTTTTCCGACAAAAGTACGAAGAATGTTTTTTTAACTTATAGGATATGAATAGATTTTTAAAACATTATTTCCAAGAAGCTTCCTTTACAAGTTCTCATGTTTATTTTTAATCAACTTCTTTTATTTTAAAGTTATATGACATGTTATGAAAGGAAAAATGTTTTTGAAGAAGAAAGGATATTTTCCTCAAGAATGGAGTTCAAGTGTTTTATCAAAATTATTTTCCATCTAAGATAATAAAGGGTTCTGTTTTTATCCCTATTATTACATTGATTTGATCATGTTGTGATGGAATTATTTTTATGAATTCCTTTATCTTATATGAATTGATTTATGATGTCATGTTGTTTCAAGAATCCCATTTTTGTTACATGTGTTATGCGATGATGTATGTTTTATGATTATGTGGCACACATAAGAAAGGATTCATTATAAGATGGGTGGGACCTATATCTCCCTCCAATGCATTGGGTAAAGATTTTATATCTCATGAGATAGACATGGCTGGAACGGAAGGTTATTTCGGTTCAGTGATACAGGACTGAAACGAGGAGTGAACTCGGTTCAGAAAGGGACTTTGTCCACTAAGATAGTCTTGGCAATGAGTCATGACTAACAAGAAATGATTTCCATGATTATGTGTGCATGCCACAAAGTTTCAAGTTTTATGTTATGATTATGGGGATCTCATTTTCACTTCTATGAATTCTTCCATGATAAGATATTATGATCTCTTTTGCAGGTTTTGATTTTCAAAAAGATATGATATGATTTTTATTTCCTTTATTTGCCCTTGCTGAGCATTTGAGCTCACCCTTTTATGTTTTCTTTTCCCCAGGTCAGGAAGATGGATATTAAGTAGAATATGCTAAAAGGGACCCTAGATATGATGAAATAAATGGGAGACACTGTAGAAGATTTATGAACCAGTTGTTTATGTTTCCCAGTTTCTAAAGACACTATACCTATACGGTCCTTTGTGGTTTTGTCATATGTTGTAATAAGTGTGCTTCAATTTTGAAGTAGTAACAATGTATGTAAAGTATGGGTCGTTATAGTTGGTATCAAAGGCAAAGGAGGTAGGAATGTATCCGATCCTTGGGAACTCTCACATGTGAGCGTTGGACGAAGCATGGCTCTCCGCCCAAGGGCTTCATGAGGAAATGGTTGCCACTGGGGATGGTGGTGTGTCCCGCCCAGGGGGTGTAGCCTCCCATGGAGTGCCCTGATAGGTATCAATTATAGTCCACTGGAAGTAATTCCAGACCGTTATAATAGCAGCAGGTTCTTTTCTACCTAGAGAATCAGCTACCTTGTTCGCATTTCTAGGATGGTAGTGAATAGAGTAATCATAATCCTTGATCAGCTCTATCCATCTATTTTGATGAATGTTGAGCTCCTTGGGTGTGAATATATACTTTAGGCTCTTGTGGTCAGTTTATATGTCACACTTCTCACCATCAAGGTAGTGCCGCCAGATTTTCAAGGCAAAAATCACATCTTCCAGCTCAAGATCATGCGTAGGGTAGTTCTGCTCATGGATCTTCATCTTTCATCAGTCATAGGCTATCACATTATCATTTTCATGAGTACTCAACCCAAGCCTTTATTTGAAGCATCATTTTATATCACAAAACATTATACACTTTTTGGTAGTGTGAGTATAGGTGTAGGGATTAGCCTTCTATTTAGCTCCGTGAGGCTTCCCTCAAATTCTTTCATGCAGACATACATTACCCATTTCTTTATTAACTTAAATAGTGGGATAGACAATCGTTAGATGTTTCTCACAAAACATCGGTAGTACCCAGCTAATCCAAGAAAACATCGTATTTCTATGACACCAGAGGTCCAAGGCTATTCCTCAATCGCCTTTGTCTTTGAAGGATCCACACAAATTCTATCACTTGTGATCAAATGTCCCAAGAACATGACTTAATTCTTCCAAAAGTCACATTTTCTGAACTTGGCATACAACTTCTCCTTTCTCAATGTCTCCAACACAAGTCATAGATGTTATTTAGGTTCCTCCTTGCTCTTAGAGTAGATGAGAATATCATCAGTAAACACTATCAAAAATTAGTCAAGATAATGTTTAAAGACTCGATTAATCAAATCCATGAAGATTGCATGGGAATTAGTATGTCTGAAGGGCATCAACAAAAACATATAGTGCCCATACCTTGTTCGGAATGCAATCTTCTGAATATCTTCCTTCTTCAACTTCACCTTTATGGTATACAGAACAAATATCCACCGTTGAGAAGTATTTATCTCCTATTAACTGGTTGAACAAGTCATCTATCCATGGGATAGGAAACTTGTTCTTTATGGTGACATAACCACATGGTTCCATCCTTCTTCTTCACAAAGAGCACAGGTGCACTCCAAGGTGATGCACAATGGTGTATGATACCTTTGTCAAGATGCTCTTACAGCTTCTTCTATAACTCCTCTAGTTCAATTGGATCCATCCTATAGGGACACTTTCATATAAAAGTAGCTCCGTGTGTGTGTTCAATTAAGAACTCTACCTCATGATCAGGGAGAATTCTGAGAAACCCTTCGGGAAATACATCTTCGTTTTCCCTTATGATGGTAATTTCCGTATGGTTGGAACTATCCTTCAACCCAACCATTTGGGAGAGGTATGCTTCTTCACAGGGAATCAACATCCACATAGATGAAGGACTTTTAAAAGGAGATTTATGATATTCCTTGCATTTTTAGAGGAGCATGGGATGGTTTGGAATATGAAAATGTATTTCCTTTTCTTGACAGTTGATATGTTCCCTATATAACGAGAGCTAATCCATTTCCCATTATAGCGTCAAATTCCACTAAGGAAAGTATTACAAGATTCACCAGATGAATATTCCCACATACGCCAAAATGATAAGAGTCAAACACATGGGTTGCAGTGATTGCACCACTTGGTGTTTTTACAGATATCTCTACTTCAAGGATTCAGGGGTTCGATTGTATAGTTCTAGAAAACTTTAACGATATAAAGAAATTCATAGAACCATAATCAAGTGAAAAATTTTCCATTATTGAGTGAATAGGAAGTGTACCTTGTACGACATAATTATCTTGATCCACTTCCGCAGTAGTGATGGCATAAGCCTTCCCTTGTTCCTTTGGATGTGGTAGCTGTCGATGCTGATTACCCTCGAGAACTCGAGGATTAGTGAACTAGATTGCATAGTGCGATAGCTCCCAATAGTTGTAACATTGAACAATGAGTGGTTCTATCCTTTCATCAGCTACTTTCTCCTACATTTTCATGTCTTTTTTCCACTCTTGTCATGTGGATTGTTGAGTTTTCTTCCCACCTTTATCATTAGATCCACCGACTTGAAACTATATCTCTCATTTATTATCACCATATCCATGGGACCATTCCCCAAACTACATGTCTTATTTGAGAGCACATTAAAAAACATCTTCATAACTCTTGAAGTCTCAAATTTCAAGAGCCTTTTGAAGGTGTGGTTTTAATACATGGAAGAATATATCAATTTTTCTATCATTGTTGATAACAAAACCTAAAACATACATCGCATGCCTTGTGAAATTCGCTTCATAGGTTGTGACAGATTCTCCATCTTTTTTCATCAGCTCTATGAACTGTCTCTCCATTTTCGTGTGAAGAGTTCTTGGGAAATACTTATTAAGAGACATTATCTTAATATATTCCCATTCCATATCTTCAATTTCCTCCCTTAGAATGGTGTTTTTAATCAAAGCTCACCATTGATCGGATTCTCCATATAGATGATAAACGGCTAGGGTCACCTTCTCCATCTCAGACCATTGAAGAACATAAAATACCTTCTCCATGGAGTTGACCCATTGTTCCACAACTAGTGGATCAAAAGATCCATTAAACGTCAGTGGTCGTCACCACCTAAAATATTTGATAGCCAGTTTCTCACTCTTTAGTGAAGGAGGAAGTTACCCATTATTATGTTTATTGTTCATAACCTGAGTTAATTGGGTAAGAATCACCATGATGTTCTGGACTCCACCTCCCAAATAATTGGGGATGCCATTCAGACAATCGTTGCATTGTCCCTCGCACGAGTTGGTGGCCTTATTTCCCATGCTACCCACCATTTTCTAAAATTTAAATGGTTAGAACAAAACATATGTAAACATGTAATGGATAACATATTAATTTAAAAAATTTATACCAAAAACATAACATATGGGTTCCCTATGTAATTTTTTTTTTCATATATGTACTTAGTCTAATGCTAGAGGTTTTCACTAGGGTTCACTAATCCTTATTCCCAAATTAACTAAACCATTTGTCTGATACAAACTACAGCGACCCAATTTTTTCTTACATTACTATTACATCATTTTAATGATAAACAACATAATAGTATTACACATAGTGGATCCAATAGTTTAGTGTCGTGGAAAAACTAGGACCATTCATAATTTTTACAACATAAATAATAAAAAATAATTTAATTCCATCTTCACCATCTTCTTATTGGCACATTCCCTCTCTTTATTACATGTTGTCACCCGAGGATATACATAAAAAAAGGGGTGAGATAAAACCCCGGTAATTGTATAGATATGAAGAATATAACATTGGGTGGGAATAATCATAACATGGGAAAAAGATCGTGTACATGAGAGGAAGCATAAACAAAAGACTTGAAGTGTGAAAATGCAGAAAAATGAAACATCATGTCTTATTGGATAACAAACACACATAATTGTGAACAAAGATAGCATCTTGTCAACATATTTTAACATTTACTCATGAGATTCATCACTTTACCCATTTCATTGCAGTGCTATATAATTCTAGGCGCACCCATCACATTCAAACATTCATATTGCGCTATATAATTCCGAGTTCACTCGTCACATCATAATATTATCATTATCATGCAAGCCAAATAGAACATATATCAATAATGGAAAAAACTAAACCATGGAATGGAATGGGTTTAATCTCATAATAACACATTCATAAACTTTGGGTTCCCAAAACAATGTGGGAATAACATACTTGATACAAGAACCATCAACCTTGAATGAAAAGTAAATCCTGAGATCTTAAAAGAAGAGTTCTTTTGGAAAACATTTTTTTGACATAAACAATAGTGGTAAACATGTATATCCAAGAAAAATAAAGACAATTATGAAAAAATGATTTTTAGGAGTAACCATATGAAAAATAGTGTGAAAGTGGGAGAACCTGAAGGATGAAATTTGGGTTTGAGAATTTCCCCTTACCTTGTATCCAAGCACTTCCTTCTCTATAATGTCATCTTTAATCCTACTCTTGAGATAATCTTTAAGGTCCTAAACTAGATCTTTGGATGAGACAAGCAGCTCATGGATGTAGGGGAGGGGCTAGGGAAGATGTCTGGGCAGATTTTAGACAAAGCTTCAGGCTTGAGAGGTGTGAGGAAATGAGGGTGTGAAGGGTTGTATTTATAGTGGAGGGGAGAGAGGTTTACTTAATATTAAACTCATTAGTTTATTAATTTCGCCTATGAAAAGGAATAATGGGTCTTAAATGACCAAGAATAGTAATTTTAGCATGTGGTCCTAAAACAAGTGAGCTTACATCAGCAGAACATTACACATGACTCAATGATTAGCTTATTTAGCTTATTTTGTAAATTATGGTATTTTCCTATTCAAAAAGAATTCAAGTATCTCAAAAAAATTCCAAAAAATTTACCCCAACTATTTTTCAACGTGTAGAATCCAAAAAGGAATTCTATTTTTCAAAAAAAATTCCAAATATGATTAATTTAATATTTAATTAAAATCATGGTTGATTACTAAAAAACAGTTTTAAAACATTCATATACTTATTCTAAAATATAAGTAGATCATACATTTACTTGAATATTATTTTTATGCTATCATAGGTAAGATTACTATTCATTAGTTTATATCACTATTCATAATGGTATGTTACTATTCAGAAGGATAGGTTTCTATTCACTAAAAATTATTTTTTTTATTAGATTCCATTAATCATCTTGAACACAATGGTGTATATCAGATTTTCAATATTCCAAACACAATAGTGAAAAAATTATGTTTAAAGGTCACTTAGCACTTAGTAGTTCATTATGTTTGGTTTTTATGTGATTTTATTACATAATTATAAGAAGGGAATTTCCATTGAAAAACTTTGTGTTGTTACATGTTAGGTTTGGCCTAACAAATCATGTTCCCAATTTTGGCATGGGATAACCTTTCGTGTTCCCTCTTTTGGGTTTGGGATAACCACTGATGTACTCTCTAATATCCTAGATATAGACTCTTGTGTTCTATTTTATATTGGAAAACATTAATATTTTTGTATATAATTTGAGGGATATAACAAACACACCTATCACATAATCATAATTTATTCGTTTGTAATATCAAGAGAATGAACAAATTATAATTTTATTATAGATTAACTCATAGAATGGAAAAGGATTTTATTAATATTTCATAATCATTATCATAATACCTATAGATAATTGATAAGGATAATTTCACTAAATCATATCCCTAATGAATCATAAATAACATTAAATAATTAAACCATAAATGAAAAATTCCATTAAAAGATCACTTAATCATTTCTTGAAGAAACAAAAATATTCAATCTAAAATCACTTATCTAAAATATAATGATTTTCAATAAAATAAGTATTTTAATTTAAATAAAAATATATGTATAAAATTGAAATGTAATTATCAAATCATTTAGTGTTCATGATAATAGGAAATTTCTATTCAGGCCAGGCATGTTAAGAAATGATTCATTTCAAATTTTGGAAAAACAATTAAAGTAGTTCAATCAAAAAATTGTAAGAATACTAATTTGATCAAATTTTATATAAATTTTAATATGGGTAAAAAATACATTAATAATATTTTTTTTAATATTCAAAACATTCTTCATGAAATTTTAATGAAAATAAACATGGAAGGAAATACTCCAAACTGAATTGAAAAATAGAGTCATTTATTCTCTAAAACATTTATTTAGTCGATTAAGTGCATAAATGCACAAAAATTAATGGGGAAAAAATATTATCTCTTAATGAATATAGGGGAATAAAATAAAAAATATTTGGATTATATATATTAAAAAATTTCATCATCATAAATTTAAGCCTAAATAATCATTGTATAAATGAGATTGTAATATAAAATGTAATATAGATATGGTAAGAATTGGAATACAACCCCTTGAAAAAAAATAAAAATAAAACATAAAATACAATGAATATAAGTAGATTCATGATATATATAATAAAATGGGTACTATATGCACATAATAAATAGAAACATGTTTATAACATGAAACATGTCTCAATGAATTTTTTTTATACATAGAAACTTTACATTATGTATCACTTGGTTAGTAAAAATAACAAAATCACATATAAAAAATTTATATTTACTATAATTAAATACCAAAAAAATTTACACTGTTATAATATAATATATGAATCACTTATAATGTTTCAACACCATTTTAATAAAAATTTATTATTAACATTGTCATTTCAAGATAACAAATGTTTCATTTCGGATGTATGATTCAGGTTAACAGTTATGGTCCGATGACAATGATATTTTTCCATTATATATATAGTGCTAATTGTTTCCTATGTATAATATTTTATCATCCAGAAAATGTTTATAACTATACATATAAAGTGGTTGGGAAAATGATTTGAATCAGTTTATGGAGATGGTAATCAGTACATAAACAAGAGGAATGCTTCCACTTATAGATGAATAGATAAAAAAATTAAATAATAAATAACCTTGATATAATCATTATAATATAAAAAATATCATATATATTTTTTTAATCTACCCATACTACCATCCAAGTAAATTATAAATGAAAAATGAATCACATCACTTTATTGAGGTGGTAGTACACACATACACCCGAGCGATGAAACAACTTTTTAGAGAATGGGGAGGTTAGAAGGATGATAAGATCATATAAAAAAATTAGTATAATTATGTTTCAAATAAAATTTACAAATATTAAATCCATAATCATAACCAACCATGATATAAAGTGATGGAAAATGAATCATATCACCATGTGGAGGTGGTAGTCTATATATATGCAAGAGCAATAAATTCATTTCAAATTATATTGAGAAGGATACTAATATTGTTATTAAATCAACAGAATATAATTTTTCATTATTATAGATAGTTATGTTTTTATATTTTAATGTTTAAAAAAATTAATTGGGGTAAAATTAGACATTAAATTAAAGAGATCAGTTATGATGATTACCTGTTCATTGAGAAAACTCATTGGGATATTATTTCAAGGACCCTATAGATGGAATTTTTAGGATAAAAACCATATGTAAGATGGATATTTAATATTAGATGTTTTTAGGGTCTGTTTGAGCAATGTTGGTCATGGTTTTTTGAATAACAGTAGAGAGGTGGTCTCCTTTTATAGTAAAGGACATGTCGCACATGGAATTTCATACCAGATTTAAATATACTAAATTATTTATCATGCGAAACTGGAGGAATGTGTCTAAAATCTAAAATAAAATATATTTTAATGTATTTACACCTTCAAAATTAAAATATTTAATATTTTATGTGACATTTAAAACCTTTTCTTTTGGTTTATCCCCATTATTAAAAAATTTTATCCTTAATTGTGGTAATAAGTTTTTCATTCTAATAGGATTATAGATTTACTTATAATGTAAAAATTGAAAAAAATTGCAAAATTGATGATTTTTTAATCCATATCCCATTGCTTTGTCCTAGTATCAATATTATTTTGATTTTTAAATCTTTTAATATAATATTATTTAATGTTAAATATAATTAATTTCATTTTATAAACTATTCATATATTTTTGTCTTCAAAGACAACAAGATATTGATGGATTTCAAATATGAACTCATTAAAAAAATTAATAAATGTTTACTAAAAATTAAATCATTGTGACATTGTAACTCACTCAAAAAAATATTAATTGTGGCATCATTAAACTAGTTTATATTTATTTTCATAATTCATTCACAAGCACTCTGGCAGCATTGTGTATGCATTTAAGGTAATAATACAATCACTAAAAATTAGAAAATACCATCACTAAAAAAATTATGTTCAAAATAAGAATTTATATTTTTTCATATCATCTTTATATCCTTGAATGAATATATAAGATATATTTAAAACAGGAGAGCAACATTTTGGAATTTTCATTAAATAAACATAATATAAAGGACCTTATTAAATAAAAATATCACCAAGATTCCAATTTTCATAATATATGATGGTGGTTGACTAATTAAATACATAAAATGAAATAAAGAAAATTTTATAGGTGGTTTTAAGACTTGTTAAATAGTTATAACATTTTTATCAAGTTATACTATTTATCAATGTTATATATTTTACCATAAGTATTTTTCTTAATTAATAAAAAAAGGAATTTACTACCCAAAAAAGAAAATCATGATTCAAAAAAATGGGATAAATTTCTCCCAATTAAATTTAAAAAATGGGTGGAAATTATTTTTTAATAAATTATTTAAATTGAAAAAGAAATCATTTTTCGAAAATTTGGTTTTTAAACATAATAATTAACTTATAAAAAAATAAAATATAATTTTTTTAATATGGAATTATTTATTTTATTATTAACAAAATTTAACTCATGTTACTTTTAATGTAAATCGAAAATCAAATGAAAAAATCAATTAAATTGATTAAAATTAAATAAATTACATTTTTATAAAAATTAGAATTTTTCACTATTTAATAGAATTTGTTTTTTGCAAAAATCATGAAAATTCAAAAAAAAATGATAATTTTAAGATTATTATTTAAATAATTAAATTAACTCTTAATAAGTTTCTAATTATTATATAAATATATTACTATTTCCAAGGAAAAATTCCATGAAAATAGTTTTTAATGAAAATGTATTTTTGAAGAAATAAATGAGTTTTCTAAAATATTAGTACATATTTATTATAAAATAATAAATAAATTTTCAATAAATAAAATATTTATACCAATATTTATATTATTTTGTTCCTAATCGTACCAAAAAATTAATATATAGGTTATAGTGGCCGATGATTCATACTATTTTTATTATAGTACATGGTGGTTCACATAAAGATCGGTATTGAGTGTTAAGAACGATATAAAGAATATTATTCTTCCAAACTAAATTTTTATGTTATTACATCGCAAAAATATATAAATTGTTTCCCCAGGGTAATTATCTACATAATAAAGAGTTCAATGATTGAAAATATCTTTATTGTAAACCCACATCTGACTAGGGGATAATAAATATTTCATTTAAATTGGGAAGTGGGAAACATAATGGTTTCCAAAAATAACACATAATTATGTTCATAAATATGTACTACATTAATGAATATTAAATATCATTAAATAAATAATAATGATATTGTATATAAGAGAATATATGGTTAAATAGAATGTGATCATGTGAAATATAATTAAATATGTAAGGGATAAATAAGATCATCAATTCATTACAAATAAAGGTAAAAGATTGAAATTTTATCCAGATAGTTTTCTTAATGATGAAGTAATTATTACTATGAATATAAGGAACATGAGAAAGTCTACTTTCATGATTTCATTCCATTACATATGCACATTTCTATACTTTTATGATCTTTGATCAATTTACACTTACTTTACTACTCTATGAAAAGAATATTCAAGATGATTTTTTCATGACTAAACTAATAAAATTAACATATAATAGATTCTAGGAACCATAAAATATTAAAAAGTTATTACACATATCATAGTATATTTTCTGAAATGGAAATGGTTGACACATGTTCCCAAATATGGATAAATAATTATGTTATGAAATTATCCATTAATCTCTAAAACCACATAAATAACACCAAAATATCACCGTAAAAATGTCTAGAAATTTTTAACCATAAGAATTATTCTACATATGTCTCAAAACATTCAAATTGAAATTAATTTATTTAAAAATTCACAGTATTTAAAAAATTGAAAAAACTCTAATTCCCAAATAACATAATCAATTTCATATTTTCAAACACCAAACTTATGAATACCATGATAATATGTTTTCTTTAAACATGAAAATATGTTTCCAAAATAACATGATTCACTAAAAAACATCAATGAAAAAAATAAATAATTCCAAAAATTAACTCTATCCTTATTGAATAATCAGAATCTCATACTATCAAATATACTCTTAAAAATACAAAATTTAATAAAATTGATGAAATATTACATTAGATACATTATTATCAAATCGTAATAAATAATTTGGTCATAAATTTTATCCAATTTATATTATCAATATTAATAATCTCTCTATATAATCTATGCATTCATATCTCAACATTATTCACATATTTAGGGATATTTGTCCCCCATTTATATTTTTTCAAAAAATATCAACCTAACACTAAATAATTTTTTTAGCATATAAATACCAATCAAAATATGTTTTCAAATCCATAAATAAAAAATAATACATAAGAATAATTGTATTCATAACAATTCATATAAAAATAATATCATTTATAAAGAACATATAAAACATAATTTTACGATCCCAATATTTAAAAACATGAATTACTACACTTCAATTATTAGTATTACATGAGGTCATCATTTGTCTAGTAGATAACAATTTTAGTAGGGATTTGGATCAAATAATTCCCAATTTTTAAAATCATAATACGTTGAACTATAAATTGAAACATAATATGAAATTAATTTCCCTCTATAAAAGATTATTTTTCTTTATAAATTACATCATCCATTACCTTATGTTTTACACAAAAGAAACCTTATTATTCCATTGAGACATTTACTTATGTGATTCATCTCACATATTGGACATGTTGGAAGCTAAATAATATTCCATTTGTATTAATAATCAACTAATATTCAATTAAACAACATTTTCATCATGATATGTGTTTTAGTAAACTAACCCAATTCGAGGTTATCCATTATATAATGAGATAAATAATTAGTAATAATCACCAGGTTTCATATTCTAAATCCTATTAAATTTTTTTATTCATGAGAATAGTCATTCCATCATCCATCACATTCATCATTAACATGACTCCCCTAGTTTCATCCATTGACCGAAACAAAAAATTGTATATTTGATTAATAATAATCATAGGGATTAATCATATAATAATGAAAAATAATTCCTAATTTTTCTACATCATCACACACTTCTTTTAATGTATTACACATTCTTTTTATCCTAGCTCATCTATGATAATCATCAATTTAAATCAATTAATAAATTAATATTGAAGATGTAGATTAACCCTTTCGTATCCCCACTGAGTGTTTATCCTGATGTATAGTCTTAACCCTACTAATCAAGTATCGATGATTACTGAATTCAAAATAAAACATTTCCATTCGGTGTTTTTACCACTAAGAGAATTTATGCCACAAAATAATCCACTATCTATTATCCTGATAGGGTTTTTAATTAGAAATACAAAATTACATTATTTATTGTAACATAGGATGATCTCTTATATTAATTATTATTCTATGATATCTCCTTATTTTTTTCATCCAAGATTATAAAAATAACAAGTCCCTAATATGAGACCAATTATGGATACCCAAACATTGCATATATGAATATTATATGTTTTTAGATGAATATTTGTTAAATGTCATTTTGATCTATTATATAATTGTAATGGTTTTCTATCATTGGAAACATAGATACAAAAACAAATATTATATATAATATATACCGAATGTTCGACTAATTTCTTCACAACCTTCACCATTTTTATGAAAATAATAATTAAAACCATTCTTCAAATACTAGGGAAAAGGAAATAAAATAGAGGTTGATCTCATATGCTCTGTAAGGGTAAAAAAGGAGGATAAAATTATCATTTAATAATAACATTTTAATAAGGGTCGGAGATCATGATCTTATCATTTTAAAACCATAACATGTAATTCATATTTCATAATCACATGTCCTATAAAAAGTATTGGAAGTTTATTACACATGAATCATAATTAAATATAATAACACGATACATGATATTATAGCATTGGTATAAGATAATTCATTAACAGATTGGAATAAAGTGTAAAATATTATACATTATTGAAATTTTATATCATTTGTACACACCAAGACATTCTTCACATTTTAAGCTTATTCTATCCACATATGTACACTCAGTAGTCTTTGGAAATAATCTCTGGTTCCCTCTTCTGGGTCTTGTATAACAATTCATATACATTTTTATGATATAAAACATTACCTTTTCTTATATAATTGAATTTAAATAACAGACCCACCCACCAGATAACCATAATAAATGTATCACCCACAACATCCATGGTATATTTCCCTTAGAATAATATAATAACTTGTGTGGTACGCAACTTCGAGTTCAAACAGACAAAAACCAATCAAATTTGACATTATGATTATTAATAACCACTTTTGGAAATTTAATAAATTTTATATTTCAAAATGGACTTCATTTTTGGATTCAAAATATCGAAATTATCTTAGGGTGATTTTTTTTGTGTTTTTCCAAAAACATTCCATTTTTGATGAATAAAGAAAAACACCGAGTTATTGTTTAAACCCGAATTTTTATTTAAATAATTATTTAATGTATTTAAATTAATTTTAGGTCAAAATATATACATAATACCTATATAATATCAATACAATTTATTAATGTCATTTTATAATAATTTTAGATATTAAAATTTTTTATCGAACATTTTACCGTCTTTTACCCATCTCTTATGAGCATTTTCAAATTTTCTTAAAATAGAATTTTACCACTTTTGTGAGTTGAATGTAAAATTTTTTAGAGACTTAGTAAATATCAATAAGTAAAATGTGGTTAAATATGATGAAAATTATTTATTGTGAATACCAACTTTTGACTTTTATTTACCACAGTTTCAATAAATAGGGTGTTTAAGGGTAAAAATGATTTCATAATTACCCTATCACATTTTCTAATTCAGTTGGATAAGTATAATTCGACAAAAAAAACAATAAGAAGAAAATATGATCCTCTTTGGTCCACATGGATTAGATTAGGGCATATATTATTATTTTATTTAATGAAGAGTTAACGAGTTAAATTCCAAGTTTAATGAATAATATATTTTTAATATAGGGTTACACACAATTTAAATTAGAATATAAATAATAATTAGAAATAGAAAAAAATTTCCTATATAATGGTATTTTATTTATAATTTTTAGCCATTATATAATTTTATTGATTTACAAAACAATGATGATGAAGTGATTATCCTATTAAGGAAATATTAATATAATTGATATTATAAATATCCAAATAAAAGTAAATTGAGACATAAAATTATTTAAAATAGTTTTCTAGTTTAATATTCCATGTGATGGATGGTTAAATAAATTTTATTCGAGGTGATAAAGTTTTTATGGCTTTGAAAAAAATCAAATACTAAATAGTGTCAAAATTCACATAATAGAGTTTTTAAAAAAAATACTATATTATTAATTGATACAATATTTCTAAAAAATTATGGTTCTGCCAAAAGACATATATAAGGTTACATATATTAATAATGAACCACATCGGGTTATCTGGGCTTATTATAGTAATTTTATTAACCATATAATATAACAATACCAAGAGACATGGTAAATGTCAAACTATTTAACTAAGAGTTAAATCTAAAAGATATGGTTAATATGATGACCTAAACATGTCTGAAACTAATTTGTTGAAAGGTTTTGTTACCCATATTTTCATTAGACTCCAAATAATTTATTTTTGAGCCATTATAATCCGAAAATGATTTTATTATCTAATAATTATTCAAGCTATTCCAAATGTGACCCTCACCTCTCTTATAAAAGGGCACGTCCCATTATCTTAATTTCACATATCCAATGACATTTGTCACTGCCAACCCCTGAAAATATATCCTCAAAAAATCCCTCAATTCAGAATAGAGGCATTAATTTGATCATAATACCAATCTAAGGATCACTTTTGAAGAACACAACAGGAAATGCCTGAAGTAGATGTAATAATTTCACCACCCGCTTTCAAGTTCTTTTCTTCTTCAATTTCCACTTTCTTTTTTGTTTTCATTCAAAAATATTAAATTTAGTACCTTATACATACTGTGATGTTATTATAAATATAATACCACCATATTTGTTATTTTATCCTTCCTACAAATGACGAAGTCGCAATACGTGTGTAAATGCGGCTTACCGTCTACACAACGTGGTGTAGTTTGTTATTCAAACACATCATTATTTAGATATGTATAATAATGATTATAAAGGATGGAATAATAAATATAACATAATAATTATTGTGTATATTATTATACCATCCAATTACGTATGAATTTTCCATCAATATAATGATATTGTTGCTCCTGTGTACGTAAGGATTATCGTCTCCATGAACGCGATGAGATTCATTTCCCATCGTAATAATTAAAGAATAATTTTCATTTTATGAATAAAAATAATGATTATGAACCTTATTTAAATATTTATATGGATCATATGCATCCTATTCATAACAAACATGGCTACGTAACCAAAAATATTAAGGAAAACAAATAAGTTAACACCCAAATTGATGATACTACTAAAATAATATTAACAATGAAATATTATAAGATCATATATGATATAATATTTATATATATGGATCTTGTGTAATTTTATAACAATTATTTAATTATTATATAGGAGGTTATCGTACCTTCGACCAACAAAAAGTACACGGTAAGGGTTAATTACAAATCTCTTTATTATCCGAGATTGTTTTTTTGTAAGTATCTACTGAGACCTCTTTATCATCAACATTAATTTTTCTTCAAAATGTATTTCAAAACATTGTTAAAATTTACTAGTATATGGTTTAATATCATTTATACCCATTTTATTTTTTATAAAACGGTTTGAAAGGAATCATTCAGTCATTTTCCAAACACGGTACTTTATGAACTTTTCGACAAAATTAAGGTATGAAAGTATTTTTTTGACATATATGACAAGTGTTGTAATTTTCCATTATTATATCATTATCGAAGCTTCCCATAAAAGATTACATGAATATTTTACAAATAAATTTTTTCTTTTATAATTATGTGACTTTTAAATGATTTCAAAATAGAAAGAGGTAATTATTTTAAGTAGTTTTCATTTCATTTATGTCAACATCAATTGATGGATTTTAAACTTTTTTTATGTTGATTTATTATGATAGAAATCTTCAATTTTGTATTGTAGGTTTTTCGATATGTTTCACTGTGGATGTGTTATTTTAACACCATTTCTGGTTTATGGATAATGTATTGACATTTTATATGCCTTCTTTAATATGAATGTTTATGTTATGTTTTAAACTTTTAATATGAGGAATGCAATGGACTTAGTAAGTGACTGGTGAAGCCTGCTATAGCTCCTTGATGCATTAGTAGTTCTCATGAGACAAACTAGTGTGATGGAATAAGTCCTTGGAAAACTCTTATTTGTAGTCTTGGAACAAGGCCTTGACTATCTGTTAAATTTGGATTACGATTGGGGAGGAGTTTAGATGCAATTAGAGGGTTGTCTATGAATGTTGGACGGATTATTGCGATTTTTGAAAGTGCTTTGGACATTCGAGTAATGTTTTTGGACTGAGGGTGGGATTTTTACATTGGGAAGGATGTTAGGATAAGCACTGAGGAGGGTACAAGGAACAATGAACATGGAAAAGATAGGAGGGTGGGTCTGGATTTATCGATGAAGGGGTTAGTTGAAGGAGGGGGGGTTGTCAGGTGAATGCTTCAGGTGGGGAGAATCTCACCTATGGATCTCGTGTTATTGTTTTTGAGGAAGTTCAATCAGTTGAAAATACAATCATTGGGATGGATCTGGATAAGGAGAGGGTTGTTTGGCCTTCTAATGTGGAGGGTCCAGAACAGGTTGAAAAGGATCGGAGTTGCAATTTTGTGGAGCCAGTTAACATGGCCAGAACGAAGGAGGCTAAAGGTCTGGACCCTCTGGCTAAAACATTTATGGCTTTGAATAACATGTTTAAAGTCCTTATAGAGAGTAATTTTTCTAAGGGTCTAGAGGAGGAGGTCATTGCAGGGGGTGATGGTGATGCTGTGATTGTGGAGGATAGGCTGGTGGATCGCTATGGGTAGGAACTTTTTTCAGGACCGGTAAAAGAGAATTATGAGAAGGTTACTTCTATGAAATTTTTTGGGTATTGGATAAGACTTTTGAGTCCCTTATTTTATAGGGTAAGGGGATGGAGTAAGATGTGATGGATGGGGAGGAATTTCCCCTGCAGGAGGGGCGACAACCCTTGATGGAAAGTAACCCTTCAGATCAGAGGCTGGGTAACACTGCTGGATGTCATGAGGATGAGTTGAAGGAACAATCAAGGGTGGGAAAGGAGAGATGTAAGGGAGGAAAAGAGAACTAGAGTACCCCTGAAGGTCGTTCATTTAGCGATATTTTTCAGAATGGGAATTAGAAGGGGTCACCAGGTGATAGACCTTTATCTGCAACCTCAACCAGAAGCCCAAGGAAAGACTACTCATATCTCTCGTGTCCAATGCGGACAAGGTCTACATCCAAAAGGAATATCCAGGTGGTTCTTGCTATCAAAAAGGGTAGTGGGGTGAAGAAGGCATCCGTAGTTATGAATAACCTAGACCTACTTAGCAATCAGGTCCATAGTGAAAATTTTTGAAAAAAAATCTAGAATGGGAATCGACTACTAGAGAAGATGAATCTTGTATAGGATATAGGGATGAGTACCACTATTATGATGTTTAAATATGTGTTGTTTGTGCTTTTTGTTGTTTTTGTTCACTTGAACATGATTGGCATTGTATGTTGGGCACCAGACAACCTTAAATCGACTTCTATAAAATATAAAAAAATGATTGGAAGCATATTAATGTATCTATTAAATACAAGGCTGCTAAAATAATTGGTCTTTCTAGACATGATTCCTTGTATCATGCCAATTTTATGTATTGATGTACCGACTCTGGGTAACTGTGGTCAGGGCGTTATAGTTGGTATCAGAGGAAGTTTATACAAACTTTGAAAACTAGATTTTGAAAAACTCCGATTTAAGAACACTACCATAAGATAGAAATTGTGGATTATTATTGAAGAACTTCCTAGAATTTTGGTACTATATTTATTTTGTGAGTTTTCCTAGAAATACATCCCTGTCTCGATACAATCATGTAGAGGTGTCTCTGGCATAGATGTACCTTGGGGTAAAACCCACAAACACAGCTTTGAGCTAGACTCGAATGGGAAGTGGTGCAGGATAATGGACCATGCTGCACTATTGGTTATAACACTCCTGGGGGATATTCTTAGGATAATTATCATTTTCATTACAAACCATTATGAAGGGTTTAAGAGTATATACCTCCTCAAAGAAAATATTTTTATTATTATGGATTTTATCTGTAAACTGATCAATTTATGTTAAGTGTTTTACAAGTTCAGAATTATGTATTGTGATTCATAAACTAATAAAATGTATGAACTTTTTTAGAAATGGTGACTAGTGGAAGCAATGGAAATCATATCAACACATGAATCCATGTATGGATTTCCCTCCTACCCACGATATTTATATTGGAGCTGCTGTTGCAATTGGTGCTGATCAACTTATCACCATACTGAGACAACTCACTCAAGTTATGAATAATAACACTACCTATATAGAGCACCCTAATCCACAATGTGGAAGGTCAATGTAGTACCACTTTATGAGGATACAACCACCAAAATTGAATGGTTGTACAAATCTGTTAGTAGCCAATAAATGGATAAGTTCTTTATAGAAAATATTTCACGCTTTGGAGAGTAACAAAATGGAAAATGTAGTAATGCCAGTTTATCGCCTCATGGGAGATGTAGATCAATGGTGGTCATTGATTCAAAACACAAAGGAAGATGAAGATGTATCAAACATGGAATGGAGGGAGTTTAATGAGATTTTCTTAGAAAAATACTTTTCTTTGTGTCCATCGTGCGGATATGGCAAGACAATTTTTGAATCTGAGGCAAAAAGAGGATAAGAATGAAGAAAAGTATGAGGATAACATTACAAGCATAGAAAGGCAGGAATAAAATTATATACATAACCCAAGGAGTTAGATCAATCTATTATTTTATGTCTTAAAAACCCATTTATCCATCAGGCATAAGTCTGACAGTTCTTCACATTGTATGAAGATATTGTCTCATGCACTATGAAGATAAAAAAAATTCTCTACATTTTATGAAAATGATGCAAAGAAATAGAAAAAGAGATCTGGTGATAAATCTGGAAATGTAAATAAGGGTAAGAAAGGAAAAGTAGAATATTCATTCCTTGGTAAATGTGGGAAGAAAAACCCCTGTACTTTCCGGAAGGTAATGGGATTCTGTTACAAGTGTGGTGAAAAATGCCACCAAGCTCGTGATTGCAAGGGGAAGAAAGAGGCTGTCAATGTTGAATGCGACAATTCTAGAGAAAAAGGGAAATATGAAAATGAATTTCCTAAGTTCCAAGAGAATATACCTCAGAAAAGGACATGGGAAAAGGCCAAGCTTTTGTAATCTCTACTGTTGAGGTTGAAGCTCTGAAAGACATGGTGGCATGTAATTTATTGGTTTCCTCAAGTTTAGCCAATGCTTTATTTGATTCTAGATCATTGCATTATTTCATATCTTCCCATTTTCTTAATAAAATAAGATATTTCTAATTTGATTTAACAAGGGATTTTTCTGTCAAAACTCCTAAGGTAAGTATCAATGCAACAATGTTTTTTGAATCAGTTCCTTGTATGGCATATAAATCTGTTGATCTAATCATCCTACCCATGATTGAATTTGATATAATCCAAGGTATGGATTGTATTTCAGACCATGATGTGAAACTTTTTTATAAGAATAAGGATGCTAAAATTCTCAATGATGGTAAAGAGTGGCATATATTTATAGTAGAAACGTCACCACCTAATTCTTATCAAGATCCACCCCTAGTAGCTCAACTAAATTCAATTATTATAGAGGAAGAAAATTCAATAACTATTTGTGAGGAAAATAATGTTCAAATTGAGGATGTATGTATTGTGCAAGAATATGTTGATGTGTTTCCAGAATATTTACCTGGACAACCTCCAGAACAAGAAATTGAGTTTTCCATAGATTTAATTCATGGTTCAAGGCCCATATTTAAGACCCGTTATAGAATGGCCATAGTTGAATTAGTGGAACTAAAGAAACAACTAGAGGAATTGAGTAATAAGTTATTTTATTCGCCCTAGTGTTTCTCCATGGGGCGCCCTAGTTATTTTTGTTAAGACGAAAGATGGATCTATGAGGTTGTGCATTGACTACAAGGAGATTAATGCTATAATAATGAAGAAGAAGTATACCCTAGCTCGCATTGATGATTTATTCGATCAAGTTCATGGAGAACAATATTTTTCAAAGAATGACCATCGATATGGATAATTGCAGTTCTGTATGATGAAGGAAGCCTGTCTGAAAACAACATTTCAAAATATGTACGGTCATAATGAGTTTACCGTAATTACCATTAGATTTACTAATGTACCTTATGTCTTTATAGATATAGTGAATAGTATTTTCAACGAATATCTTAATGAATTTGTAGTGTTATTTGTTGATTATATTTTGGAATACTCAAAAAGCTACGAAGATCATGAAAATCACTTTTTCATTATCCTAAAGACTCTGAGAAGAAATCAATTTTATGGGATGTTTAAAAAGTGTGAATTATGGCATTATGAGATTTATTTTTTTTGGCCATATTGGATTTAAGGATGGATCTCAATTGATACTTATATGACATAGGAAATCCCAGAATGGTCAGCACTGATTAGTATAAATGAGTTACACAGTTTTATTGGTTTAATAGGTTATTATTGGCATTTTGACTGGAGTTTTTTCCCAACTAGAAAACCCACTTACCAAGCTCACACGTAAAGGGGATAAATTTTATTGGAAAAAAGAGTGTGAAGAATGCTTCGAAGAACTGAAGAGAATATTAGTTAATGATCTTATATTGACTATATCATCGGGGAATGATGGGTTTGTTATTTGTAGTGATGCTTCAAAGAAAGGACGTGGTTGTGTATTTATGCAGAATGATAGAGTTATTTCCTATGCATCAGGACAACTATACATTCATGAGAAAAACTATCCTACTCATGACCTTGAGTTAGTAGTTGTAATATTTTCTCTGAAAATATGGAGACCCTATCTCTATGGTCAAAAATGTGATATTTATACTGATCACAGGTGTTTGAAGTATCTTTTCTCATGTAAATAACTCATCATGAGGCAAATACAATGGATTTAACTATACATGGATTATGATTACACTATACACTACCACCAGGGGAAGGAAAATAAGGTGGAATGTGATTTGAGTAGAAATGATCCTGGAGTATTGAACATGATTAGAGTTGAAAGTGAACCAAGTTTCATGGTTCTAGTAAATATGGATATGGGAATAACCATTTAAGGTGAAACATAAATATTCTTCCAAATTTTTTCCTAACCATAATTACTAAAAAGGATAAAGAGTTCTCAGAAAGGGGATGATTAGTTTCAAAATAAGTTTGAAGTTGTGAAAGATGGGAGATTGAGTAACCTCAAATATATAGATTGAATTTTTAAATTTGGGAAGAGAATTTGTGTACCTAAAATACCTGATGTAAAAATATAATTTTTGGATGATTCTCATAGATCTAATTTCTCTATACACCCTGGGTTCACCATGATGTATAGAGATTTGAAGGAACATTTTTGGTGGGACAACTTGAAGGGGGTACTTCTAATTTTTTGTCAAGATGTATGGTTTTTCATCAAGTGAAATCCGGAAGGCAATTGCCTGGAGGATTCATGCAACCTCTTCCCATACCTATGTAAAAATTTGATAATATTATGAGGGACTTTTTCTTGGGGCTACCAAAGACTCCTAGAAGGAATAATCCAAATATGGGTCATTGTTAATCGTCTTACCAATTCTATATATTTTCATTCTATAAGAGAAGATTTACCACATGAACTTACATCAAAGCTATATATTAATGAATTTGTTAGACTCCATGGTGTACCTATATCGATAGTTTTCTATTGTGATCACAATTTTACATCAAGATTTTGGAAGAGTCTTCATAAATCCCTAGATACTGAACATTTTTTGAGCACTGCCTACCACCCTCAATCTGATGGACAATCAAGACATACTATTCAAACCTATGAAGACATATTGAGATCTTTTTCACAGTACTTTCAAGTTATGTTGGATCAATATTTACCTATGGTATATTTTTCTATAAAAATAGCTTCCATTAATGTATTCAGAAGGAACCATATGAAGCATTATACATAAAGAGATGTCACACACTAACTTGTTGGGATGATGTTTGTGAAAAAAACTCGAAGACCCAAAACATGTTAAGGAATCATTGGATAATTTGAAGATTATCCAAACCCACATTAAAGAAGCTCAAAGTAGGAAAAAGATCTATGCTGATAACCGAATGAAGGATTTAGAATTTCTAGTAGGAGGTCATGTTTTCTTAAAGGTATCTAAATGGATGGGAGTTATATGATTCGGTAAGAAGGGTAAATAATGTCCCATGTACATCAGACATTTTGAAATTCTAGAATGAATTAGGGAAGTTGCTTACCATTTGGAAATGCCACCATGTCTTTCCAAATTTCACAATGTGTTCCATGCATTACTTTTGAAAAAATACATGCTGAACCTAATGCATGAACTCGCCTATGAGGAAATTTGAATTGGAACCAGATCTGTCTTATTGTGACAATCCTCTCATGATTATTGATACAAGGGAACAAGTGATGAGAAACCAGATGACTTGTCTGGTAAACGTTCTATGGAGATACAGTAAGATGGAATGGGCAACGAGGGAACCCAAATAACATATGATAATTAACCACCCAAGTCATTTTATGCAATAATAATCTCGAAATTTAGTTGAAAAAAATGTTTTTAGGAGGGGATAATGTAACACCTCATGCTTCCATGGTACATTTCTTTTTTAATAATACATTATCTTGTATTGTATGCAACATCGAGTTCAGACACACCACAACAAATCCAACTAGCAGTTATGATTTGTAATACCCACTTTATTAAATTTTAATGATTTTATCAGTCCAATTAGACATCATTTTACAATTTGGAATATCGAAATTAGCATGGGGTGAATTTTTGGTATTTTTATGAAAACTATAAATTTTTTATGAATAGTGAAAAACACAGAGTTATTGTTTAAAATCAAATTTTTATTAAAATAATTATTTAGTTTATTTAAATTTATATTAGGTCTAAATAGATACATAATACCTACATATGTTCACTATAATTCATTGGAGTCATTTTATAACAAGTTTATATATATAAAAAAATTTGAACTTTTTACTATCTTGTACCCACCAACTATGAGTATTTTCAAATTTGCATAAAACATTATTTTACCACTTCTGTGAGTTAAATTTCAAAAATATGAGAGAAACGGTTAATATATGTAAGTAAAAAGTGGTTTAATAAGAAAAATATAATTTTTGGTTAATAGTAACTTTTAAATTTTATTTACCACGGTTAAAAGAAAATATGGTAATTAAGGGTAAAAATGATATCATAATTACCCTAAAACACATCCTAATTATATTGGAAAATTATAATTTGACCAAAAAAACCTTAAAAATAAAATAAGGTCCCATTTTTCCACTTGGATTACATTAGGACATTTATTATTGTTTAATTTAAAGAAGAGCTAAAAGAGTTAAATTCAATGTTTAATAACTAAACTATTTTTAATATAGGGTGACACAGTATATAAATTTTACTATAAATAATAATTTGAAAGAAAAAAATATTTCATACGTAATTGTATTTTATTTATAATTTTTTGACATTTAATAATTTACTGTATTTATGGCACAATGATGATTCATTAATTACCATATTAATGTAATATTAAAATAATTGATATTATAAATATCAAAATAAATATAAATTGATACTTATGAAGATTTAAAATAATTTAATAGGTTTATATGACATGTTAGGGTCGGTTGAATTAATTTTTTTTCGATGTGATAATGTTTTTATGGATTTAGAAAATCAAATACTAAATAGTTTCAAAATTGACATAATTGAGTTTTTAAAATAAATACTATATTATTAATTGATATAATATTCCTAAAAATATAAGGCACTGCCAAAGGACTTAGATAAGGTTTTATATATTAATAATGAACCACATGGGGTTCTATTGTCTTGTCATAGTATGTTTATTAACCATATAATATAAAAATACAAAGAGACATGTTAAATGTCAAACTATTTAACTAAGAGTTTAATCTAAAAGATAAGGTTAATATGATGACCTAAACTTGTCTAAAACCTATTGTTTGAGATTTTTTTTACCCATTCCCACCATAACCTCGAAATAATTTATTTTAGAACCATTATAAAACGAAAATAAATTTATTATAAAATAATATTTCAAGCTTTTCCTAAAGTGACCCTCACCTCTCTCATAAAATGGCACTTTCCCTTCTCTAAATTTCACGCCTCCAAATACAATTGGCACTGAAATAACCTACAAAAATATTCTTCCAACATCACTCAATTAAACCTAGAGTCAATTAATTGATCATAAATCCAACTTTAAGATACCTTTTGATCAGCATAAAAGGAAACTCCCGATGTAGATGTATTAATTTCACCAAGCTCTTTCAAGTTTCTTTCTTCTTCCACTTCATATTTCATTGTTGTTTCCACACCAAAATAAAAAATACATTACCTTCTACATATTATGATGTTATTATATATATGTTAAAACCATATTTTTTATTAAATCTATCCTACAAATGTCAAAGTCTCAAAACATGTGTACGTACTGCTTAACGTCTCCACATCGTGGTATAGTTTTTTATTCAAACACATCATTATTTAGATGGGTATAATAATGAGTTTAAATGATGTAAATAAAAATTAAAACATGTTAATAAATTTTTATATATGATATTCCATCCAAATTACATATGATTTCTCCATCAATATAATGACATTGTCTTGCATTCATACGTACAGATTACCGTCTCCACGAATGCGGTGGGATTCATTCCCCATCGTAAACATTCCCGAATAATTTTCATTTTATGATTAAAAATAACAATTTTGATCCAAATATAATTATATATATAAATAATATACATCATTTTAATAACAAACATGTCTTACATAACCAAGCATATAAATGATAAAAATTTTGTTAACACCCAAAATGATGATACTATTAAAATATTATTAACAAATCAATTTTAGAAGATCATATATGATATCATATTTACATATATGGTTCTTGTATAATTTAATAACAACGATTTAACTATTATAAATGAGGTTAACATACCATAAACCAAGGAAAAGCACATCACATGGGCTAATTCTACAATCTATTCATTATCCGAGGATTTTTTACGTAAGTATCTTCCAGGACCTCATAATCATCCACATCCATGATTCTTAAAAATGTATCTCAATTTTTTTTAATATTTACTAGACTCCGGGTTAAAGTCATTTATACCCTTGTTTGACTTTTTATAAAATTGTTTGAAATGAATCTTTTGGTCGTTTTCCAAACCAAGTACTTTAGGACCTTTTCGACTAAATTAAGATAAAAATAGAATTTTTTATCTTATAAGGCGGGTGTGGATATTTTCTTCCATTATATAATCATCAAAGCTTCCCATACAAGCTTATAATAATATTTCTAAAATAATTTTTTTTCATTTATAATTATGTGACATTAAATTGATTTCAAAATAGAAAGTGGTATTTATTTCAAATAGTTTTCCTTTCATCTATGTCAAAATATTTTGATGGATTTTAAACTTGTTCGATGTTGAATAATTATGATACAAATATTCCATATAGTATTGTAGGTTTTGTGAGATGTTTGACTGTGTATGTCTTGTTTTTACAAAATTCATGTTTTATTGATAATCTATTGACATTTAGAATTGTAATTTTAATACGAATTTTTTTGCTATGTTTAAACCTTTTCTTTTATGGAATGCATTGGACTTAGTATGTGACATATGGAGTCCTCTATAGCTGCTTGATATGTCGGTAGGTCTCATGAGACAAACAAGTGTCTTACCAAAAGGCCATGGAAAAATCTTATTCGTAGTCTTGGAATAAGGCCTTGACTATGTGGTTAGGAAGTATAGAATTATGCATTCCATCATTATGAAAGTGGATGTTGATGTTACACATGATTATTCGATTAGTTGAATATACACATCAAATAGTAAATGGAATTATTTTATTTTGTCATTTCCATATTATTCCCATGTTTATATTTAAAAGTCTTTTGTTTTAGTCATATACATTGCCTTAAATGTTTATTCATATTTATGAAAGTTTCCGCTATATTGTTATCCTTACTGAGAATATGAGCTCACCCCTTTCTAAGTTTTAATTTTCTCTAGATGTGAAGAAGTATTTAAGGGTTGAAATGCAGGGATAGGCTAAGGATATAAGTGTGTTAAAAGGGGAAAAAATGTTGCTGATATTTTTATTTCATGATGTAATGTCAAACTTATGAATGTTTCTAGTACCTACAAGGCCAGTAAACTAATTGTTCATTGAGGACACAATTCCTTGTATAATGACAATGTTATGTAACAATGCAGAAACTTTGGGGAACTGGGGTTGGGCTATTAGAGTTGGTATTAGAGGATGTTTTGTATGAACCATGGAAACTACATTTAGAAAAACTCAGATTATAGAACGCTACCCTAAAATATTCTTTGATGATTATTATAGAAAAACTTCTTAGAATTTTTGTACTGTAGATATTTTTTGATTTTTAAAAGATATACATCCTTGTCTTGATACGAGCATGTAGATGAATCTTAGGCACAAATATACATATGGGTAAAATCTGAAAACACCGCTTTGAGCTAGACTCAAACGGGAATAATTTTCATTTAATGATTAAAATTAATGTTTATGAACATAGTATCATTCTTTATATGAATAAAATATATCCTATCCCTAACAAACATGGCTTACATAACACAGAATATAATGGACAATGAATCAGTTAACACCCGAAAATGAAGATACTACTGAAATATTAATAACAAAGAAATATTAGAGGAGCATATATGATATATTATTTACTTACATGGTTCTTGTATAATTTATATAAAATGAATTGACTATTATACAAGAGGTTAACATACCATCGACCAAGGAAAAGTACAAGGTAAGGGTTAATTTCACAATCTCTTTATTATCTGAGAATATTTTTATATGAGTATCTACTAGGACATATTTATTATCAATTTTCAGGTTTCATAAAAGAGTTCTCAAAGGTATTATATTGAAGGTACTATTTTACTAGAACATCATTTTAAATGTTTTAATTATTTATTCTTCTAATCCATTCTCATTAATGTCCTTGTTTTTAAAATGGGGTTAAGTATTTATTTATATGGACATGAGTGTTTTAAAATGTTAATTCTTTTAAAAAGTTACCAAGTGTTATGGGACACTTTTATTCAAAACTATATTTTAAATGACTTCCTTTATAAATTAAGTGACTTTTAAATGATTTTATAAAAAGGGATATTTCTATGAAGGATGTTTACTAACAATTTTAAACTATGTAATCATCCTTTAAAATATATTATTCTTGATTGAATATGATTTATTATGATACTAATCATCCATATTGTATTGAAGGTTTTGTGATATGTTTGACTTGGGATGTGTTTTTTATACCATTCATTGTTTATGAATAATGTAATGAAATTTCATATGAATGTTTTAATACAAATGTTTATGTTATTATTAAACCTTTTCATTTTAGGAATGCATTGGACTTAGTAATTGACAGGTGGATCCTGTTATAGCTCCTCAATGCATCGGTAGGTCTCATGAGACAAACTAGTGTCTTGGGACAAGGCCTTAAAAAATATTATTTGTAGTTTGGGCACAAGGAGTTGACTATGTTGTTATGAAGTATGGAATTATGCATTCCATCTTTATGAAATTGGATAATGAAATTGCATGTGATTATTCGACTAGTAGAATATCCTTGTGGATAAGTAAATGGAATTATTTTATTTTATATTTTCCATATTATACTAAAGTTAATGTTTAAAATGTATTTTATTGGTCTTATACATTTCCTTAAATGTTGATTCTTATTTTTGAATGTTTTTACTATATTGTTATCCTTATTGATCATCTGAGCTCACCCCTTTCTATTTTTTTTCATAGGATGTGAAGAAGTTTGTAATGGTTGACCCGTAGGGATAGGAAAAAGATATATGTGTGTTCAAATGGGATAAAATGTTGTTGATGTTTTTATTTCATGATTTAATGTAAAACATAAGAATGTATCTAGTAATTTATATTCTACTAAACTAATCGGTATTTCGTGACATGATTCTTTATATCATGAAAATGTTATGTAATAATACAACAACTCTGTGTAATTGGGGTCGGGGTGTTATAATAAATGTCTATTTCATCTACGAGATCATGAAAACCATTATCATTTCTTCATATATTTACCTACAAAGAAATTATGTTTCATTGATATTTATTAAAAATAATCATATACCATAAAGATAAATAATAAGCATTATTTTATAGGATCACATACCCAATGAATCAAATGTACAAACAAAGGATGTTGTTATAGCGGAGAAATTCAGTTAAATATCACTAAATGTTTTGATGATTATAATAACATTTTCATTTGGAAATAAATTACAAAAAATATAATTATTTCCAAAATATTAAAACAAAATTTTCTTTTATAAGTACCATTTCATAATCACAAGGAATATTGAAAGAAATTATTGTTAATAAAAGTGGGAAATTTATGTTTATCCCTTGTATAGTAAAATAATGATTCCATTCACATTTTAGTTAAATAGTAAAAATTATATCATTTAGGAAATGATATGGAAATTCTAATAAAACATTTTTATATAAAGTATAAATATTTTAAAAATTACTTTAATAAATAATAGGAAAATATTAAAAACTATCTTGTGATAATTTCAAAGAAAACAAAGACATGGAAGAATAGATTATTGATTAAAAAAATAACATAGTCAACTTTCCCTAAAAATCATTAGTTCAATATATCGAGTACTTGAATAGATTTAAATGATATAAAAACAATTATTACCCTTTATAAAAAAATAGTTTATAAAAATAAATATAATATATATATATATATATAATAAAATTTTTTCCTAAAACATTTATGCATTTGAAATCCTAGTAAAAATGAGATTGTATCATAAAACCTCTTACCACGTTGATAACTTATAAATCATGACCCCTTAAAAAATAACAACAATTGAAGCATTAAATACCATTAATTTAAATAGATTAATTATTTAACATATTAAATATTTATTAGATACTACTAATAATTATAAATATGTTTTTAATAATTCACATGTCTCGATAAAACAATATTGAGACAGTGAACTATTTCCTTATCTTGGGATTGATTTTTATTCCCACTAACATCATATGAAATAAAATTATGTTTATTATAATTATTTAAAAGATTAATTTTCATAGTTATAAAATAATACATGATTGACTTATAACCATTCAATACCCATCTACTAAAAATTATTTACTAAACTCCACTTTACGTTGTGAAAACTACTTCATTATTCGTGAATGTTTCATTTCATAGGTGATACTCCCCTCATATTGATCATGGATTCAACATATCAAATATATTAATAATTTAATTATTATCATATTTAATTATTATTTGTATTTTGATTACTTTTCATATAATGTTGGGATGAAAAATGAATTACATCACATCAAGGAGTCTGTAATCCATACATACAGATGTGTAATATTAGCACAATTTGAGGGATGAAACTAAAAATAAATAAATAATAATTAATCATTAAAAGATAATTATTATATCATAAACATCGTATATATATATATTCATTAAATAAATATTTTTTTCTTTCCCAGTAAAGAGGAAATTAAAAATGATTCGAACCACTTTTTGGAGGTGGAAGTCCACACGTATGCACGAGCGGCAATTTCGTTTTCTAATATACCTGAAGGTAATAAGGTTTATAACATTGTATAAATAAATAATCATAATTATTTCTTAAATATCATGTATAAACATTAAATCCACCATAATATACTTCCATGATATATTGTGATGGAAAATGAATCATATTGTTGTGTGGAGAAGCTAAACACAAGTACTCAAAAGCGATGCTTCAATTCTCATTTTGATGGAAATGGAAATTGATAAATATTAAACAATAATTTTAATAACATAGTTTTTATATGTTATATAATGATTTTTTTGATATTTTAATTTTTATGGTAAAATTTATTGAGGTTATATAATCAGTAAAATAAAATAGATCAATTTTGATGATCACCACCTCTTTGAGAAACACACACATGATATCTTCTTAAAGACCATAGATTCCGTATTAAAAGTATTAATGAACCCATATACCTTTTATAATGTTTTTAATGTATTTTTTTGTGTATTTTGGTTGTGGTAAGTCAATAAAGTTGGTTTGAATAATGGAGGAGAAGTAGTGTCATAAAATAGTAAAGAGAAGGGAAAGGTTGAAATTAAATAAAATATATAAATATAACAAATTATTTTTCATTGGAATTTGGATCCTATTAAAAAAATGAGATTATAATATAGGATAGGTTTTAAATAAATTTATCTAATAAAATTTGGATAGTTTTAAATTTCGTTTAAAATATTATTTTTTCTATGAAACCTTTGTTAACCAGTTTGTTTAATTATGGTAAAAACTTTTTCATTTGTAAAGGGTAATAAATTTACTTATAAGGAATTAATTAGCTCACAAATAAACATATGATGAAATTTTTTGTCAAATAAAATAACACTTTTCTTATTTAAATATATTTATGATATTTAAATCATTCAATAATCTATGATTTATCGAAAAAAATATCATTACATTCATTTGAATAACTATTAACATGTTTTGAATTTAATACATCATGAGTGAAATTTAATTTTAATATATACACGTTTTATATAAATTATAAATATTTAGTAACTATAGTATACATATTTCACAAAAATTCATTCAGAAAAATTACACTTAGTATTTTTAAATTCATTTATTATAAATTTATTACTTCTTCCACATGTATTGTCTCGGCGTTATGTATGATTTTATGGAAATTATACCATGACTAAAAATTTAAAAAAATTACCATCATAAAATTATAATTTTTTAATAAAAAAATTTATATTTTATCATACCATCTTTTTATCCTTTATTGAATATATATGAGAAATTAAAAGTGAGATAATGGTATTTTAGAATTTTCCTTTACATAAAATAATATAGAGTTATTTATAGAAGAAATACGACACTAATTTGTAATACTTATAAATATAATATTTTTTGGTCGATATAAACTCAAAAAACAAAATATATTCATGTTTTTGGATGGTTTTTAAGCCTTATTCTATATTTTAGCCTTGTCTTTCGGTTTTTAACCTTTACTGAGGGGTTAAATTTTATACTGGTTACTATTCATAATAATTAAAAATAAAAGTGATATTTTTACCATATTTGAATCAATTGATTTTAAATATTGGATACATTATTTAGGTTTCAGATTATATGAATAGAAGAAATAAATATTAAGTAAAATGTTGAAACCCATTGATTTTTATTCAAAATTTCATATTTAAGAAAAAACTAAAAAAATAAAAATAAAAATATAATATTGATTAATATAAACATATTTATATAATTTCTAAAAAAAATTGATCTTTTGTTATTTGAAACCCAAATATAGAAATATAGAATTTAAACTGACATTGTCTAATGAAGAGAAATAATAGTTTTACAAAAAATGTTATTTTTTATAATTCACTAAATTAAATAAATCATTTATTTAATTATTTAAAAACTCACACTAAGAATATATTAAAATTCAGATTTAAAAAATTTTAATCTTTAACTCAAATAAAAACAGTAATAATAATTTATATTAATTATAATGTACACGCATAAAATATAATGAAATTTCTATTTCATGAAAGCATATGTTTGATGAATCAAATTACCTTATAAAAAATGAGTACATATTAATTTTGAATTAAAAAATAAATAATTTTTTTATAAAACCTTGTTAAATATTTTTATATTATTTTTATTCATATCCATTCCACCCATTTTACATCTAATTTATAATGGTCATATATAGATAATAATATTTTAAATGTTTATCATAGATCGCTTAATGCGTAGTTTTTTATTAAAAAATCTATTTATTATATTATTATTTTAAAATAAATTCTTGGGACGTTACATAGATCATACCACCTCACATCATCACTAGTCTCAGGGGGTATAACATCCCACCACATATCAAAAATAAAAGGTTGTTGGTGGCACACAACGCCTCACATCAACATGAGTTAGAGGTAGCATAATTTTGCAAGTCATATCTAAAATCAATAATTGGGGAATTATATACCATGTCACATTAACCCAAGTCAATATGGCCATAATATCCCACCTCAGTCTTTGGAAAAACTGCATGGTTAAGCATGTATTAAATCAACAAACTAAATACCTTCCAATGGTGCCATCACATTAGAGCTGGGGTGTGAGACATCATCACATGTCAAAAAGAGTGATTAGTGAATCCACTATAACATAAAATAAACTACATATGAAGTATTTTAATGTAATCTAATAACATCAATAACCCTAATTTATTCCTTGATGAATTGTTCATTATGGAAGGTTATCTTATTTTGACTAACATTCACACTATATTAACCACTCTCATGATATCATACACCTCAGAGCCATCCCCAAGTTTCATCCCTTACTAGAATTACATTATATCTCATTCAACTTTATTATACCAAAAAAATTATCTTTATTAAAAATATTATTCAATGGTATCATAATGAAGGATAAATCTATACTTATCCTAAATGTCATTTGCATCCACCTCTATCACACATGGTTTTTTTGTCTTTGTATTGATCTGGCCCATTGGAAATCCTGATCATTATCAAGGGTATTTGGTGAGATTAATCCTGAGTTTTGAAGTTTCATATATGTAGAACCACCCTACTTTGGGGATCCGCATTATTTGATATGTAGTTTTTGAAGAAAGGGTGGTTACTTCATGAATTGGGCCAACCGTGAGCCCATTCCCAGTTTTAAAAACCGAATTTGTTTATTTCATAACTCTTTTTTTTAAATCCCTTTTCACCCATTCAACTTACCACTTGTCCTATACTGATATATTAAAATTTATATATCCTTTTGGACCCATTAGAAATTCATAAGCCGGGTGAATTTGGGTTACTCATTTTGGTATTGGGCCAGCCCATGGGCCCATTTCCTGTTTTAATAAAATAATTAGTTTCATTTATATCTTTTTAATTTTTTAATATTTTTCGGTTATTACACCTCCCCCTCGAAGCCAATAACCCTATCCCAACCCTAATAATCTATTTTACCTATTTGGAACTCATATGGGTCGCGGATTAGGGCGAATATTCTCAAGAAACCTCAAATCGTACAGAATTGACAAGGTAACATTTATCAATCATAAATCAATCAATTAGTACTCTTTTGGACACCAATATTCTTTCCCTAGTTCATACAGACCTTAGGGGTGTATCCAAGAAGTTTCAATCTATTACATTCTCTATAGTGTTGCAGATCTAATGGAAGACGAAGAGTTTTCTAGGGTGAAAGGTGAGATTCCTTCTCCTTTCTCCTTCCTCTTCCCCCTCCTTTCATTATTTCGTGGATTTATTTTATCCCCTAGTATTGGTCGACCAAGGGTTTTGTTATACCGTGTTTTTATGGGGTTTCTATTTGTTTAGGTCTGGTCTTTATAGTTTTATGGTTTATAAACCCGCGTCGGGTGATTTCCGGTGTGCATTTCAATTACGCCAAAGCTTTGAGGTAGGATATCACTTGAACATGCCTTTATCATTCAAGTTTCATCATTTTCATATTTTCCTAAACTGATATAAATGTTCATTATTGTTTTTAAGCCATTGGATAATTTTCTTGGTGTCCAAAGTGTTTGTTTAAACATTGTTTTGTGAAAGGTAGTGTTTTTTTTTCATGAAAGTGCTCAACAAGTGTTTGTTTAAATGTTCCATTATCTTTTGCAAATATTTTGTGTGTTTTATAATCTGTTTTATGGTATTTTTAACATGTTACAGTATCTTGAATGAAAATATGGCATTCAATTGATGTTTTATTCCTTTTCATGTACTTAAAATAAATTGTTTTGTCTAAAAAGGGCATGTCATGTGTTCTGTAAATTGTCCGGTTGGATTTTATGTGCGATGTGTGATTTAAAAGTTATTTGTTTGGATTTATAAAGAAATTGAAAAAAATGATAAATGGAATTTTTGGGTACTTATATGGATTTCTAATTTGTATTTTTTTTACAAACATGTGGGTTTTGATTTACAACATATTTTGGCCTGAGTTGCCTAAAAATGGACCGTTTCATATGTTTATGAAATGGTTGTGTTTTGAATATATGACCAGAGTATTATAAGAGATTTATGAATGTGGTTTTCTGCTGTAAATGGTGTTTATACAGATCCTTAATAAAACTAAAATTCATACCTTCTTCAAAGGTTAGTTTTGAGAAAATGTTTAAAGGCCCGATTGGCATTTCCTAGAAATGAAGGAGTGTTTTACTTGTATATAACAAGTTGTGCAATTGGGATTGTTTAATGGTCCATTAAATGAATTTATTAATTGTTTAATGGGATTCCAAATATGATTTGGTTTGGTTTTTATGTGTTTTAATAATTGAAAGAGTGTTTTTGAATGAGTTTTATGTGCAAAGCGTCAATACACTTCATGAAATTATTTTACCAAAATATTTAGCAGTTTGTTGATTATTGTAAGAAATGTGAAGAAAGATTATGGTCTATTTGTGTTTTTATGGTTTTGGAATGGAATGCGGATGTGAAATGTGTATTTGATAATATGTGTAACTTGATTGAGCACTAAAGGGAATCCCGGGTATCTAGGTGGGCGGACGTGTACTAGTATGCTAGTGATTCTGTGGGGGTTGGCCTCTGTTTCACGTAACAAGTTTGACGATGACAACACTAACTAAACTATGATAATGATGATGATTGGGGACCACTAGGTTATGGGTATTTTCCCTACTAGTTGATCGTGCACGAGAAGGAATATTTATTATGGTTACTTTCACCGTGATACGAGGTACCTGGGGCTCACAACTAACTAGTGCCTAGGGGTATTCCCATGACTAGTGCTCATTGGCTATTTTGTACTCACCGTCGGCATATGGTGTGTTTTGTTGCTAAATTAAGTAGTATTTTTTATTTATTTAAAAGTTAAAATTCTTTAAAGCATCCCTCTTGAAAACTATTTTCATTTTGAAGTTGCACCTCTTCGAAAAGAATTGTTACTTGAATTTTTGTTTATTAAACATGCATGTTTTTGTCTGATAATTATTATAGCATGGAACCTCATTTGAAAACCATACTTTAATATCTTTAATTTAAAACTATAAATTTATGTTTCTTTTATTTTAAAGGAATGTTCATTTGGAATAGAATATCGGGCTAACCTACTGAGTTTTAATACTCACGCCTATAGTCTTCTTCTTTTTTTCACCCTTGTGCAGGTTTCATCATTAGTTCGATCACCTTGGGAGACATTTGATCATTGTTTTGGAGAGTGACCAGAAGTGTCACATGGATTTAGTTGGTCATCGGGATTGTTCATTTGAGTTGTTGGTTTTTTTTCTACTTTTAGTTTCTTGTATAAATAATATTTAGTTCAATTTTTATCTAAATTTATTTTGGGCTGTCCATTTATTTCCTCTCTTTGTTTGATTGTATATATATGGGCGAAATCGTTACCTTGTATACTCTATTGATGCCCTTGGTGCTTGTCACCATCCCGGGAGGATCGGGAACGCCTCTCGGGACTTGTCACGGGCTGGCCTGGGTGACCGGTTCAGGGTCGACTCGGGCTGGTTCGTGACAAAATGGTATCAGAGGAGGTTGGCTCTTAGCAGAACTTTCTTTTTTGAGATCCCTTGTTATTTTGGGGATGTCAAGGTAGATGGATTAGGATTTTTGGGACATGAGGGGTAAGTGCAAGAATAGCGTCATGAACTCTTTCTTGTTCTAATCCTCAGGTTTCCATGGGAAGTCCGATTTTATTAGTGTCCTTTGTTCTGGTTGATTTTTTGGTGTTGGGATATGACAAGGGGAGTCTGACTAATGGCCTCAGTGAGCTCGCAGGGCTTGGCAAGCGATGTGGAGCTGGGGAATGGTCCTAATAAGTCTCTCTGTGTTGGTGTTGTGTTTGGCATATGGCCACCAACCATATGGTCAAGTCACCCACCGACACTAATTCCCTTTTTTTGGGTCTCATGAACCTTTCTTGAATTCTGAATTTTTGTTTATAAAATCCTTGTGTGAGAATTGTGGGAATGAGTTTTAAAGTAAGGATTAGATTTTGAAAAGTGAAAAATGGGGTTTTCAAAAATTAAATCTAATAATGGTTTTGGAAGGTTGTGTTTTTGTAAAAAAAATGGGGGGAAGTGGAAATGATTTAAAGGGATTGGATTATCCATAATCTAAACTTGTGGTTTATTGAAATAAAATGTTTTGAAATTGTGAATCATTTTATGGTGATTCTGGATATTTGTTTTAAATGGGGTATTTTGGGATGTTAAAAAGTTTTTGAATCGCATAAATTTTAATGGCAATTGGTTTTGATCGGTGGTGTTTTACTAGAAACAATATTGGTCTCAATGAACCTCAGATTATGAAAATATGCATTGCTGAATTTTTTTTTTAAAAAATGGGAAGGGGTTGTTTGGAGTGGCTTGATTATTTAAAAATGTTTATAAAAATGAAAAGGGGTTGGTTTTTAAGAAAATGGTTGTTAATTAATTGTGGTTTTATTTTTGAAATATGAAAAGGTTTTTTGACTTGGTGGTTGGTGTTCCTTATGAAGGTAATTTTTTTTGGAATGATGTTGTTTTGTTTTTGCCTTTGGTGTTTTCATGGGTGCTCACATGCATGGTTTTATTTATATCTGGAAGGATGGCCTATATGGTATGGTGTTTGGGTTCCTGGGGAGGCATGGAAATGTGCATGTGGGTGATACTTGATGAAACACCATTGGTGAATTTGGAAACCCACCAAGTTAGTTTGTTTTTTCAAAATTGTTTTAAGCTGAAAATTGTTGCCTTTTTTTTAAAACCAATGGTTATGTGGGATTATTTTCTTTGTCTTAGAATATTTGTTTATTTGGTTAGCTTCCATGTGATCTAGAATTCATACTCTTGTTCTATCTAGAGATGAGATATTGTTGGTGGCTCGGTTTTGGAGTAATTTTCATTGGGTTTCTAAAGATGTGTTTGATATTGTGATGTGGCCATGGATAGTTCTTCGTTAGAAATCGTTCCTGAGGATAAACCTAAGGATTCCTTTAAAATTATAAATCCAAATTTATGGATGATGCATCAACCTGTTTGTTGGAATAGAGAGCTATTTGGGATCTATTAAAAGTGCCTCTAGGTCATGATAATTATTTTGGACAGAGCAGTTGTGTTTGGTGATGTTAATGTGTTTCGTCGTATTCCTTGTCAATTCTGCCCCTCGTTTAAAGTGAGATAGAATTTTGATATGTATTTATGAGTTCCTATTTAGATGAAGGTTTTTTTGGTGATAAAGTGAGGTTTTTTTGAGTGGTGTGATCCTTATCACCTGACTGCGGTGCAACAAATGCCTCAAGAATCAGTGCTCCAGCCATAGGCCTCGGAGTGAAGCTTTTCACGCAGTCAGGAAATCGACAGAGACGTGGAGTGATCGATTAGATCCTTACTCCTCTGTTTTGGTAAGTTAGTTTCTATTTCAATGTTTTGGTTCCTCATTTCTGTGAATTTCCCTTTGTCGCAACAAGCGTGGTGGACTTAACCCCTCACACAGTGTCTATGGTTATTCCTTCATGGATGTGGGTTTTCAATCAATGTCCCTGTGTGGAATGCCTATCAAAAAATCATGTTCATTTTTGGTGTTACATATTCATAGGTGGAGGGTTTTGGGTAGTTTATTTGTTTCTTTTGTGGTTTCAGTGGCCAAATTATTGGGTCCCCTTCCCTCCCATCCCCAAGTGGCGGGGGTCCATATTTGTGCTGAATGTGTTGGCCATGTTCTTGTCTCCTCCGTTCGGGAGTGGGTGGTTTATATGTTCATGTTGTAACCCTATTAACTTGTTATAGTAGGTTTATTTAGGAGGGTTTTTTTGGGCTTGTTTGAGTGAGGCCCAATTCTAGCTCATCCTGAATTCTTGTCTGTTCGTTGCATGTTGGTTTCTAATGGTGGGGAGACCCACCATGGGTCTCTTGGATTTTCATCATAAGAACATTTCTAGTGCTTGTTGATTTATAATGGTGTGGAGTACATTCTAGAATCCCATGTAATATTTGGTTTTTGTGAGTTATCTTTGGTTTGGGTGATGGTTGGGTTTATTGAGGGAAGTCCCAACAATCGGGTTCTTGGCTTGGTTGTGGAGGTGGTGGCTTCATCTTTCTATTGATTCTCTAGACGTGGTTGTGAGTTGTGTTTTGTGTGGGCAAGAGTATTAAGTTGAATTTTTGGTGATTTATATGTCCTTATCTTTAGAGGGTGGATTATGTTGTTATGTAATCCTTAGGTGTTGTTGTTTTCATCTGGAAAGTGTTATGGCTTTCCGGGGGCGGAAAGCTTTAATGGTGGGGAGAATTGTCACACACGTTTTTTTGTCTTTGTATTGATCCGTCCCATTGGAAATCCTGATCATTATCATGGGTATTTTGTGAGATGAATCCTAAGTGTTGAAGTTTCATATATGTCTAACCCCCCTAATTTGTGGATCCTCATTGTTTGATAAGTAGTTTTTGAAGAAAGGGTGGTTACTTCATGAATTGGGCCAACCGTGAGCCCATTCCCAGTTTTAAAAACTGAATTTGTTTCTTTTATAAATCTTTTGTTTCTAATTCTTTTTCTCCCATTCAACTTCCCACTTGTCCTATACTGATATATTAAAATTTATTTATCCTTTTTTACCCATTAAAAATTCATAAGCCGGGTGAATTTGGGTTACTCATTTAGGTATTGGGCCAGCCCATGGTCCCATTTTCTGTTTTAATAAAATAATTAGTTTAATTTATATCGTTTTAATTTTTTACTATTTTTAGGTGATTACACCTCCCCCTTAAATCCAATAATCCTATCCAAACACTCATAATCGATTTTACCTCTTTGAAGCTCATATGGGTCGCGGATTAGGGCAAAACTTCTCAGGGATCCTCAAATCGTCCAGAATTGACAAGGTAGATTTTATCAATCATAAATCTATCAATTAGTACTCTTTTGGACATAAATATTCTTTCCCTGGTTCTTCCAGACCTTAGGAGTGTATCCATGAATTTTCAAGCCATTCCATTCTCTATAGGGTTGCAGATCTAATGGAGTACGAAGTGTTTTCTAGGGTGAAAGGTGAGATTCCTTCTCTTTTCTCCTTCCTCTTCCCCCTCCTTTCATTATTTAGTGGATTTATTTTATCCACTTGTATTGATCGACCTAGGGTTTTGTTATACCATGTTTTTTGATGGGGTTTCTGTTTTTTTAGGTCTTGTCTTTATAGTTTTATTGATTATAAACCCGCGACGGGTGATTTCGGGTGTGCATTTCAATTACGCCAAAGATTTGAGGTAGGATATCCCTTGAACATGCCTTTATCATTAAGGTTTCATCATTTTAATATTTTCCCAAACCGATATAAATTTTCATTATTGTTTTTAAGCCTTTGGATAATTTTATTGGTGTCCAAAGTGGTTGTTTAATCATTGTTTTGTGAAAGGTAGTGTTTTTTGTCATGAAAGTGCTCAACAAGTGTTTGTTTAAATGTTCTGTTATCTTTTGAAAATATTTTGTGAGGTTTATAATCTGTTTTATGGTATTTTTAACATGTTACAGTATCTTGAATGAAAATATTGCATTCAATTGGTGTTTTATTCCTTTTCATGTACTTAAAATAAATTTTTTTGTTTAAAAAGGGCATGTCATGTTTTAGGTAAATTGCCCGATTAGCTTTTATGTGTGATTTGTGATTTAAAAGTTATTCGTTTGGATTTATAAAGGAATTGGAAGAACGATAAATGGTATTTTTGGGTACTGATATGGATTTTCAATTTGGATTTGTTTTTACAAACAGATGGGTTTTGATTTACAACATATTTTGGCCAGAGTTGCCCAAAAATGGACCGTTTCACATCTTTATGAAATGGTTGTGTTTTGAATATGTAACCTGAGTATTATAAGAGATTTATGAATGTGGTTTGCTGCTGTAAATGGTGTTTAAATAGATCCTTAATAAAATTCAAATGCATACCTTCTTCAAAGGTTAGTTTTGGGAAAATGTTTAAAGGCCTGTTTGGCATTTCCTAGAAATGAAGGAGTGTTTTACTTGTATACAACACGTTGTGCAATTGGGATTGTTTTATGGTCCATTAAATGATTTTATTAAATGTTTATTGGGATTCCAAATATGATTTCGTTATGTTTTTATGTGTTTTTATAATTGAAAGAGTGTTTTGAAAGAGTTTTATGTGCAAAGCCTCAATACACTTCATGAAATTGTTTTACCAAAATATTTAGCGGTTTGTTGATTAGTGTAAGAAATGTGAAGAATGATTATAGTCTGTTTGTGTTTTTATGGTTTTGGAATGGAATGTGGATGTGAAATGTGTATTTTATAATATGTGTAACTTGATTGAGCACTAAAGCGAATCCCGGGTATCTAGGTGGGCGGACGTGTACTAGTATGCTAGTGATTCTGTGGGGGTTGGCCTCTGTTTCACGTAGCAAGTTTGATGATGACAACAATAAATAAAATATGATAATGATGATGATTGGGGACCACTAGGTTATGGGTATGTTCCCTACTAGTGGCTCGGGCACGAGAATGAATATTTATTATGGTTACATTCACCGAGATACGAGGTACTTGGGGCTCACAACTAACTAGTGCCTAGGGGTATTCCAATGACTAGTTCTCATTAGCTATTTTGTACTCACCATTGGAATATGGTGTGTATGGTTTGTAAATTCAGTATTATGCGTTATTTATTTAAAAGTTAAAATTATTTAAATTAGCCCTCTTGAAAACTATTTTTATTTTGAAGTTTCACCTCCTTGAAAATAATTGTTACTTGCATTTTTGTTTATTAAACATGCATGTTTTTGTCTGATAATTATTATAGCATGAAACCTCATTTGAAAACCATACTTTCATATCTTTAATTTAAAACTATAAATTGATGATTATTTTATTTTAAAGGAATGTGCATTGGGAATAGAATATCGGGCTATCCTACTAAGTTTTAATACTCATGCTTATCGTCTTCTTCTTTTTTTAGCCCTTGTGCAGGTTTCATCATTAGTTCGATCACATTGGGAGACATTTAATCATTGTTTTGGAGAGTGACCAGAAGTTTCACATGGATTTAGATGGTCATCGGGATTGTTCAGTTGAGTTGTTGGTTTTTTTTCTACTTTTAGTTTCTTGTACAAATAATATGTAGTTCAATTTTTATATAAATTCATTTTGGGCTGTCCGTTTATTTCCACTATTTGTTTGATTGTTTATATATGGGAGAAATCGTTCCCTTGTGTACTCTATTGATGCCCTTGGTGCTTGTCACCATCCCAGGAGTATCGGGAACGCCTCTCGGGACTTGTCGCGGTCTGGCCTGGGTGACCGGTTCAGGGTCGACTCGGGCTGGTTCGTGACAACCTCACTGGAGGAAAATCAAAGAAATCATCACAAGGATTTATACATATGTGTGATGCATATTAATTGATTCATTCCAAATGATTATCACTAAATTAAAAATATAACATAGACATAGACTGATATGATATTAATGTAAAGGGTCTATTGGGCCTTCCATGATCAGTATAACCCATTCCCATCACTTAATAAGAAAAATAACATCCTTAGATTCTATCATATGATATAGTCACATAAAAATCCTAACACGTAGATCAAACAACATATTCAATGACAACCATGGATCTATCCAAGAAATTAGCTTAATAGAGTATCTTAGAATTTAACTAGTACCAATATTGGGTAAAAATCCAAAAACCTACATTGTGAACTAGGATTTATTCAATTCCCATCTATACAACCCAAAAAACTTATATATATTGTCATTTGAATCTAAATAAAAAATGACCAACACCAAAGGTCTTTCGATGTTCCTGACAGTACCCAAGATCCTTTTCTCACAACAAGAAAACTACCTATGGTTTCGATTCAAATCATGCAGTCCCACTCTCCCATGATTAAGATCCCTAAAATATAAGTAAAATCATATTAATATACAACATTTGACACTTCCTACCTTACGAATGAGTTTACCTAAAGCCAAGCTCGACCACCAATTCCTAATCCCCAAATATCTTGGACTGATAATAGTTCACCTCCAATGTTTCTTTAATAAAATATATATTAAAAATAATTCAATATGAAATAATTATATATAATTAATATAATTATTACCTATATATATATTTATTTATAAACAATGAGTTACTCATTAGGTAATTCCAAATCACTAAAACCACAACAAACTATATTAAAAGGGTCAATGTCACACCCTGGAAACCTCAATGAACAAAATATACATCAATATAACCTAAAAATGACTAATTTAACAAATTTAAATTCAATCATCCAATTACTTTTTCATGGTATCATACCTCAACTAAAATGTAGAATATCCACACGAGTTCAGCAACCAAGGATATCATTTATCCACTACATATAAAATCCCAAATTTTGGTATGATTTCACCATACATCAAAGTAATAATCACCTAAATACATTCCTAATGGAACATATTCAGATTAACTAAATTGAATAAAAACTAAAGGTGAAAGAGGAAATATTAACAAAAAAAATTTAATAGGAATTTTTTATATAGAAACCACCGTACAATGTGATACAGATGATTGTGAAGGTGTAGAGAAGCTAACATAATAGGCATATTTGAGATCTATTTACCATATAAATGTTGAGAGTAAACATGATTAAAAATAAAGGTATAACTATATTTTCGAAAACATTAACATACCATTGTTTACATATAGAATAAGGGATCCCTGAATTAACACTGCTCATTAAGGGTTTCACTGGTTTGTGACCAACTGTCTCATAGTTACGTTCCTTCCCCTTTGAATATAATGTGGAGTAACCCTATTATCCATAACATGGCCAACATACCAATGTATCTCAATATCACTAAATAATGATCACCCTTCACGATGTTTCCCACTCACTATAATTCAATCTTTCTCTACTCAATATATATTCACGGTGCATCACATTAGTTTTTGATGTTTACTTCTCTGAATCTATCGATTTTATTTTATTCATAGGTTTTGTGGAATAGTGAAATTAATTTATCATGTGACCCTCTAATTTCCATAAAACATTATTATTATGTAACATATACCAGGCCGAAACACCCATTTATTACAATGTGATAAATTTCCTAATGTGGTTTTTTGTAGTAGGGAAACACTGATCCTACTCTTACACTCAACTATTAATAAAATAGACATCATATACCAACAAAAATATCAATCAAAAACTTCTATATATGTTCCTACTCATAATATCCAAATATTTTTTCCATATCAATACTCAACCTTTAATTCATGGCCCAAAATTAAAACATACCAAAATTTAAAAAATCATTGAGAATACAGTTCATTACAAACTATCCACAATATTTATTGTTATCACTTAAAATTCATTTTACTTGTCTCCCATGGGCTTCAATGGCCTCTAATCCCTTATGAATAGTATAATTTATATTCTCATACTAATTTTTGTCCTATAGATTCTATTACTATACCTATGAAACATCCAAACCAAAGAAAGCACATACACATACCCATCAAAATATATCCTGATGATATACCCCCACCTAAATCAATTTATCATATTAGATGAAATGTTAACATGAAATTTGGTAGTCCAGTACACTGATTTTCGGAAATAACCCCAAATTCCTTAAAGTTTAGAACTAACTAATTCTGTCTACTCCACAGTGGTGCCCAACTCCTAGTGAATTTTTTTAATTATCAATTCACCATCATCAGACACCACTAGTTAACATTAGTTGTTTATGCATGACCAGCTCCAACAAATAGTTATACTCAAATACCACCTGACTCTTCTTATAAAAAATAATCTCATAACTGAGTCTATAACCATAACACACAACCTCATTTCACCATAATTTTCATTATGGGTTCCATCTATACTAATATCATATCTACCTATTCACCTTTTACCCCTTTTAGAAATTCATATCAGGTCCTTTCTGTAGTCTATAATCCATAACACATGGTCAATGAGTATAGAAAATACTAACAATTAATTATCCACAATTATCAATACCATGAACTAGGTATTTCTTATTTATTAACACAACCATTTAATGTGCATCCATGCACCAATTCAAATACACAACCAACTTTTGATTTGGTCAACCTTCACATCACCCCCAATGTTGATAAAAAACTACTCAAAACTGAGTTCAATGTGAATATTCCATTCATTTAGTGAACAGAGAAAATAAAAGTTCAATTATTATTAATTAATAAAAATAATCCTACAAAATACCCATAAAGTATTGAAAATTGACACACATGATCCCCATTATTATTTCTTCAGTAGGTATATACCTAGGGGCCCACTATAGAGCCCAATGATATTACTACACCACATGAAATATATTCTTTATTTTATTTATAATATACTATCATGACACCTAGACTTGAATATGTAGAAAAATATTTATGTCCATTATGACTATTACATAACTCTCACATTGAAAAGTGTAGTAGGATCCACCTAGTCCCTCTAAAACCTCAAAATCTACATTGTTACCATCTCATTATAGTTAATGAAACCTCATAATTTCATAATCATCATGTCCAGAATATCAGTCCCTTATTTCTCAATTCTCTAAATGGATATTGTAATTAATTTAAATTTTCTTACAATATTGAATCCCGTCAATCCACTAAGATAATCACATAGACATAAAAATAATATGAAAACCTGCCAAATATTTTCCATAGAAACATATGAACTCATCTTATGCAACATTCAAATCATGATTCCTCATTTCTCATGGTTATACATTCACTTAACCATCCACAATGGAATATATTTATCCTAACTATAAAATAAACCATCGATATACAATTCCCTATTTTTAATTATTCCATTTCTCAAAATATCATGGTGTAATTTAATTTTCCATGACAAAAAATAATAAATATCACAACACAATGTGATCATCAACTAGAAACCACCAACACCATGTTTCCAATAAAAATGTGGTTTTCTGGTGATCGATTAAAGGAACTGAGTTTTTTGAAATCATTTATGTTGGGTATAAGATTTTTTAATAGTCTACAATGGGTTTTTTCATGGAACCAAAAAACACCCAACCATTCTCATATACATGATACATGTACATTCATTCCAATGGCATGTTTTCATAGGATGCATTAACCAATGACACCTAAGGACACACATTGGTAAAGAAGATGGAAACTAGGCCTCATCACATAATTTTTGGGGAACTATTTCCTATTTAATGAATCTATTTTCAATTTACGCCATGTTCATAAGTTCATGAAACCTTTCTTCCATCCCATGAATGTGTTTCCAGATTTCCCCTTGGTAAGATTGATCATATGTATGCATGGGTTCATAATTAATTGTATGTATTTGAGGTTATTAGTCAATGAATATATTTTTCTATATCCAAGGTTCTTTATTAATGATACGTAGTAGTAAATTGATCAGGAATTTGTTGTCATTTACAGAAAAACATTGGTTGAATCAACATAGTAATGTGATCTAGAGTTTATCATTATCTAGTGAAATGGGACTTATATAAATGTTTGGATAGACTCATTAGACATGTATCCTATGTATTCTCATGAATGAAATAAAAAATGACATTTTATCATGTCACATTAGTCTACACATGAAATTTTAATGTCATGTGATGAGGACCAATCCATGAAGTTTATCACCATGTAACAAGAACATATGGGCTGAAGGTGTCCTGTAAATGATGGGGTAGGAGTTTTCCTAAGAAGCTCGAGGGAAACATGAGATACACGATATCTATGGTGGATATGACGCTATTGAGGATAAGGCATATAGAAAATTAGGGTGGAATTGGTTACTGGGATTGGACCTCAAGCAGGATTCTTACATATCTAACTATTTTGGGAATCAAATCCCACATAGTTCTAAATATCCGGGTTTATGAATGTATTATTCCAAGTAATGTTATAATTATTGGGGCCTGTACCAAATAAGAGTCCCATTAGATGTTTCATGTCATAAAGATTACAAATATGACATGATTTACAGTTATAATGAGAAACAAGGGAATATAAATGATCTAATGATCGTGAAACCCTCCCCTTAAACTAATAGGTAGTTTTGTAACCCAAAGGGGGAGGGGGAGGCAGATTTGAGTATTCCCATTGCCTCCCTTGTTTCCATTTCCTATATAGTCATGCATATATGTCTATCTAGATACATCCCAACCTATGATGTAGTAGAGAATGAGTGTTGCCTCTTACAAGAAAGGCTAGGGGGTTACCTAAGGAGAAGTTCCCTTAAATTGGTTCTCAGATAGGGGAGGAGGATTGTCTATATTCAAAAGGAAACAGAAGTAATATCTCCTATATTTAATACTATACCTCTTAAATGGTAATTTCCAGTGATTCCCTGTAATCCCTGTAATGGGGAGGATCACGTGAGTATCCCATGGTTGGAACCTATGTAAACATGATAATTCAAAGTTTTAGACATTCTAGGGGTTCAATATATTGCGCGGGCTACACATGAGACTCCGTTAACCATTGGTTTGTAAACGAAGAAGGGAACAATGATGGAATTGAATGAATCATAATACATTTCTAACAGATTTTGGAGAGGCTTTTTCTGTATACTATTATACTAGATCCATGAAGGACTGTCGATGACGCGATGGAAATTGAATGACATGATAGGACTAGAGGGTAGAACCCAGTAGGATACCCCACTCCATGTATTGCATACTTACTAGGATGGGGTTCCCTTATCTAATCATGTTTCTATGTTGGTAGGGTTCCATACCCATACCACGGTGGTATGCATAAATGGTTTCGATCTGCAGAGTTCTATATTATTTGGGACTAAGTTCATTACACATACCATGATACTACATAAATCTATATTCCCACTATATAACGATTTTCTACACAGTTTAGGCTTCCATCATTAAATATCTATTCAATGAAGGATTCCAAACCGAAATGAGGATCTTGGTTCTATAAATCAAATGAATAATTACTACAATGGATTTTTGGTTTGTTGTATTCCTATTAATATAGATTATACATCTTAATTTCACACGGTATTTTTTACACATAAGGAATAATCAAAGAGTACATATTTTGCAGTGATATATTATTTCGTTCCATCATCAATTGATCAATTGATATTATTTTTTTCTTATATCTTCCTCTCATTATAGAGATTTATAGGATCTATATATCGGTGTATCATGGCATCCATTTTCAGACATGGAAATATTTTGTGGAATCCCATGTAGGACATAGTCTGTGGGGGCCTTTTGTAGTTGCTGAAATCATCTCTATGCACCAAAAACGACTTCTTAGAATTTATAGGAGCCGATAACACCTCCTTTACATTTAAATTATTTAGTTCAATTGAAGGTGTTTGTGGGAGATGATATGTTCAACCATTTCATCAATCATCTCACCACTTCTATAAACCATTTTTGTTCACAGATATTTTAAAGAGTGGAAGTCCTCTATGCGGAGTGGTGGTACACAGAGGGAGTCATCATTCATTGAGATACCTCTTTATTTTGTGAATTGTCACCTTCTTTGAGTATTTTACTCTAACATTTAAATAACTTTTTATTTCATACCTTGTCAAAATGATGAATTAGAGTTCATTATTCAAGAGATATTTTTTTGGAACCATAAAATTCCCCACATCAAAATGGGTTCCGATTGGCATAATGTGGAGGATATTAGAATATATAAACTGGTCTTGATTTGCACTAGTATTTTGTAAATTGGTGAACCATCAAGATGGGTTGAAATATATATATATATATGGGGTGAAACTAATTTATTTTTCAACATGTTTTTTGGAGAATTAAGATCTATCAAAAACACTCAACCACATATGGCTCTGACATACTATCTCTATTGTGTACGCCTTTTCCCACAAACAGGGACTTTTCACCCCAGAACTAAGAATGCTTAAACTAATAAGGGTGATCTCCAACATCTGCATAGTAGGAAATGCATTTTAGATTATTATTCCTTGATCTTTTTATTAACTATCCAATGCTTTTTGGGCAATCATTTCATGGAATAATGGTTCACATGATGATATTTTTGTATTTTGATGATTTGGTGGAAAATAATTCCATTATGTTTGAATTTTTATGATGAAAATGAGATAGACCCTTCACAATCATCTCCCACTACATTATATCCTTCTTTTTTTGTGTTTTTTCTCTAATTCAGTAATGAATAGATGATGGCTATGACTAACACTATGGAAAATTCAACCTACATCAATCTACTCTCTCCACTCCTTATGGGACATCCTTGTGAAGGTCAAAGAGAATATCCAGTCACTGAAGTGTTTCTTCATTATAGATCCAGTCTATAATTTGACATATAAATAGAGGAACATCATTTAACAAACTTTCATACCCATTATATCATTGAAAAGAGCAATATTCCACGGGAAATTTTTCATAAAAGAGGTCAGTTATCTAGGAATCATTTTCTTCCAAGTCTCTTTTTAATTATACTCTTCCATCCTAGAGGACATAATGTATGGACCTAATGAAAAAAATTATTGATATTATATTATTTTATAGAGAGACATTGTACATGAGAAAAAAGGATTGATATAAATATGGTACCTTGACCATGCGCTCATTGGTTTAGTACTTGGGGTGGACCTCTTCGGTTTTCTTGTCTTGCAAGGAGATCAATACTGAATTTCTTATGGTGGGGTTGTACAAGGAGGTCTGGGTTTCATAGATGTACACCCACTAAAATACATTTTTTATATAGTATTTGTTAATAAGGTGTATTTTGAACAACAACTCCATTAATATAGTCTATGGTGATGTTGTTAATAGTCTCTAGAACATTCAAGTAATTCTAGTGGTTCATATTGTCAGTGATATGTATGAATAATTTGTTCCTCCCATTATTCATGGGATGACAAAGAGATGACTCCACATATTTCAAAAAAACTCATCCTCAAGGAAAAATATTGTATAAATGAAATGAACCCTCATCTAAAGTAATTGATCATACTATGAGATTAGATTAGTTGTTCCTCTAGGCAATATGATCACAATCCCCGAGCGTAGTGACAAAGATCCTTGCTGACTGTAGAAACTCGAACGTGAACATGTACCTATTGGAATATTGGAAGATATTCATTTAATGAATGGGGTTGGTGAATCCTTAAAATTTACTATTTTTTATTTCATTACTATCTTTAAGTGGACATAATTTTCTAGTGCGTGACTCTAATAATGCGGTTAGGGTTGCATATTTTATTATGGTTTCTCAATTTTCTACTGACATGATAATTAATCTTACTATGCAATTTTTTGATAAACTCTACCATCTACATCGGTGGATTAGTGAATCCATGATTCCATTCTAGATGGACGGTGATTTACAAATTCTATAGGTATTTGTAACATCTTATATGGGATGTCATTCATTTATAAATCCTTTCCAAAGCCCGAGAGCTAGTAGGAGACCCTACTTCCAAAGCAGAATTAGTATGACACTGCCAGAATGGAGTGAAATGGAATTGAAGTGACTTCTCATCTTCAAAGATTTTATTACATATAAACCATACAACTCCCCCTATGGTATTCTCGTTATATCAAATCTGATGTCTATTTCATGGGATGTTATCTTTTATCTCGGAGAGGGGGTATCTATGTTTCTGAGATTGTTGGGGAACTAATTTGTGTGGGATATGAACCTTGATTATTTTATCATCAATTCAATCGTGTCAAGATGAAGTTTTCCATTACCCTCGATAGTGAATAATCAGAGTGACATTTAATTATTGAATAATAGATTAGGATAATGTTTGCCTTAAAGGATACTCAACATCGGATCAAACTTCCTCTTTCCTTGGGTTTTCTTTATTCCCTTACTATAATCTATTTTGAGACCCGGATTTGATCATATACCAGAAAGGAATTTTCAAAACATTTCCCCTTTCTTGAGGACATCATAGTGTTTAGGGCCATGTGAAAATAGAAGAAAATAGTTGAGAATTCTAGACCTAGGAATTAGAAAAGGAAACCCCTTGTTTTTTCACCATTGAAAATCATGAGGGCCCAGGGTTAAACTTCCCAATTTATTATAATTACTATATAATACCAAGAGTACATAACATATGATGTCACCATTTTCCTGGACTAAATACAATGAGATTCTATATGACGAGGTCGTTCATTTCATGCTCATTCCCTGCACGCAATGTGGCGCAACCTTTAAGAGAAATTTGTTTCTTTAATAGTGTTGGCTATGTTTTAGCAGCTGAATGAATTTATTTTGATGATGTCCATGAAATGGTGAATATTTACCATCTAGAGCTGAAATCCTAGATTTGGTCTCAAAATAATATTTTTAAATATTCTAGTAAAATCTCTTATATGTTGAGGTAATAAGATGATGAAGATGATCATATATATAGTCATGGTTGTGGGTATGCTAGTTAAACTAACCCTAATCTGAAAAACTACGGGGATAGATCCTTTTTCTTCCTTATGTTCTCTGGAATAGTAAATCCCTAAGGGTTCTAGGATGGGGTGGTTTCAAGAATGAGATTACGACAACCAGAACCTAGATCACATCCCAAGGGGTACATTCATCATTACCCATCCCTATTAGAAAGTAATTTCCATTTGCCTAGAATTCTTGGGAAACATTCTCTTCCAACACGTTGGTTGGAGATCTCTAGGAAAGAATTTATAAAAATCTCACGTAGACAAACTGGATTTGGACCATTTATTTCTATTATGTGGATTTCATCTTGTGAGGATCCACATGAAGTTGATACATATATGGAAGAAATGGATTCCTACCTCCACTCTCCAATGGATATAATTTTTTGATTTGAATGAGTAGAATACATGGATATAATTCCAAATATAATTGAAAATTTCAAAGAGGTAGTTATGTTTTTTAATGTTGACCCTCAATTTTTTTTATAAAAATATAAACCCTTATTTATTTATCCTTTAGATATAGGGGGAGATTGTAGAGGAAGTTTCTTCTCTAAAATACACCCTCCCAGGTACTGCACATGGGGAGAGGATCACCTCAGACATGAGAGACAATTGAGAGGATTCTCTTGGGGCCATGGAATATATCTAGGTAGTATATTCAAAACCTACTGTGGAATTTATAAATGCGGCCCCATCCACATCTCCTTATAGTATATAATCTACATAGCTCTCCATAAAGAGTAATCATGCATATCAAATTTCATCTCGTATAAGGTCATAGATAACTGGTTATTGTTATATGTTTGTGGTATTCAACATATTTATTTTTAAACATATCATCATACTTATATCATGATGTATATTTGATAAGTAATCAGGAAATAATTTCCTAGATTTATACTGGTCCTTCTTTAGAGGTACAAGAGATACCATCAACAATTATGGGGGAACAAAACCGGGATGCCAGACCACATGAGGTCATTGGGGTAATCCATAGCCTTATGAGGCATTTATTCAGAATCAAATGGACCCATTACTAAGTGTGGGAGGGTATTCGGATGATGAAACATTTTCTGAAAATATTGATCCCCCCTATAGAGGCAAATTATATAGGATTACCAGTGGTTGAGACATTTTATGGGGAAACACTACAAACCGAGGACAATAGGGAAATTTTTATGTCCCTGTGGATTGACCTTCCATGATTAAATGAATTATAGACCCATGAGGGTGCTATCATTAGAGGTCATGTTACTATTGATCACACTAATACCATCCTTCTATGTTCCGACATCTTATAAGAGGAAGTAATATAGGCACAAAGGGAACTGGGATCAGCAGTTGCTACTAGTTCCATGATGATTATTACAATGGAAGTGTTTATGTGAGTGATCTACTAGAGTCTACCAACCCGCTAATAATGATCTTATACTATGAGTTTATATGGATCAGCCTGAGGTTCTTTCACAGATTGAGGATATACCACTTTCTTTTACTGGTGTAGGTTACATAATGAAGGCCATAGACAAAGACGTTTCAGCTATAATAAGATAGTTTTCCACCCTTCCTATTATCTTTATCCATTTTTGGACTTCAATACCCTTTCATTTTGATTCTCTTATTTTAGGATCATATCACCAAGATTTTTAGTTGATGATTCAATCATTCCTCCAACCAATATAACCAATGAAGCCATTGTGGAATGGTTGATTCACAACAATGTTATTGAATTAGAACCCTCTCTGGTGGAATTCATTCCTAAATATACCCCATAAACATAGAGTGATTCTATAAAAAAATAGAAGGTCTTATATTTCCTTATCACCATGCAGCAGAATGTATGAAAAAACATCTCAAAGCTAATTTCCACAAACCCCTATCATAGACATGCTATTGAAAAGGGCTATATTGAGTCACATGTTTTCAATACATGGGAATATCGGGTTCGATTATCATGTAATTTATGATATATAGAAGAAATATATTGCATACAGTGAGAGAATTTGCCTAATTTATTATCATATTTCTACCTCAGAGGTTACAACTCATCGTTCTAGAGCCATTAATATCCTTCTTGATGAGGCCTTTGGACATGCAGGGACAATAGTGATGTGACATGGTGAATTGATAGAGCAAAGGAGATCATTCGACTGGAAACATCGTAAAATGGATTGAAAAAATCAACAGTTAAACCATTTTAATAAATAAATCAGGCACAATTAGATGGATGTCGATGAAGGGAATCAATTTGTGGATGTGGATGAAAATATCGAATTTGATGATTCTAAGAGAGCGTAGGAGTTGTGGGGAATCATGGCTTCTAAAACTATAGCCCTTTCAAAACCACAGTCTCCATAGATGACTCTAACAAGACACTGATATAGCACTGAAAATCATCTGAGAGCATATTTTAATTTATACCTCTATCTCTTATATAGATTATCCAGGTTTTTCATGATCCTCTAATATTCACATAATGGAAGGAAAATGTTTTACTCTATAGGGAATCTCTATCATTTCTTACACTATCAGTCAATTATAATTAATCACTCTTCGAATGATAATATCAATAAAGTATTGATTTAAATCGCGATCTTGGAGAATCATGTTTAAAAAATGATATAATACTCTAATTAGTTTTGGAATCGAGGGAACCAGCAAACAGTATTTTACTCTTTATAGAGTAACGTGTAAATCTCTACAAACATTGTATCATTTTTGGAAACAATAATTTTTTATAGAACCCATGTTTTTTTGGGAATACATTGTATAAAATGACTTTTCCTTATGTCACCCTATGTGGTTTTTGGACCTATCATTATTTTATTTTTATTTTTTTAGGTTTCTCAATATATTTCAAAAACCATGCAACACATAGGTTTAGTGAGTAGGTACTAGAATTTATTCAAATGAAATCTATTGGTGTTTTCATCATAATGGGGTTTTTATTTTTTAATTAGATGTTTATAGTCTTTCAAAAATGGACTAGCATTGCTTATGTTTTAGGTTGAACATATTTGAGCATCAATGATGTTTTAGGTCAAACAGAATTTACTATCATTTAAAGGGAATAGTCACCAATAGGGTTTATTAGGTGAGGATGTCTCTATATTGTCAATACCTACATGATGGATTTTTCGTGACCATGATATATGATATAATGATGTGGGCCATGATATGGGAAATGTGGGCCATTGGGGATTACAAAATCATGAAAATGCTCTCTTAAATATGAATTTGACATTATTTGAGAGGCCTCATTTGTGGGATACTTATGCAGAGAGACTAGACATATTGAGTATATCCAAAAAAGGCTTCCACTAGAAATTAACCATCCTCTTCTGATGGAATGTTAATATTATGGGAATTTGTATTTCTACAGACCACAATGGGTGTCTTGTCGAAGGATTGATGATTGAAATGTATGAGGGTATTTTTATCAATTCTGATCATGAAATAAAGACCACACCATCGTGTATTTGTATTCTAAAATGGATGTTTAAATCATGGTGTTGTTTAATGTATTGATACTAGAAATTTTATACGAATTATTTTTTTCTTAGAATAAGGTTTTAAAAAGCATTCCCTATTAATAGTTGTATTTCCGGAGATTTTTTATCATCATTAGTCCCAAAAGGGAGAAAAGTTCAAACTATAATTGGGGGGGGGGGGTTCTGAAACTAGGGAGTGGGGTGCAATGTAAAAATCATATTAGCATATAGATATTGTAAACTACTCTCCCAAGAATGATAATTCCATCAGTTGATATACCATTTTGTGGGAAAATTATGAATAGCCATTGGGGAATCTTCGACAAAGTCAAACAATAGAGTCTTATAGACATTGACCATCCATTTCCAATAAAAAATGATGTATATGGGGATTTTGGCCTTTCTAGTCACAAATTATGGTTTTTCAAATGGTTTTGTGGAACATTAAATGTTAAATTCAAGTTGAGATAAACTTTTAATAGGTAAAGACATTCTCCCCATAAACGTGTGATGAGGTTCTCTGGTTAGGTCTAACCCATTCGTAGGAAAATAGGGGAAAATTTCATTTTCATTGATGGGCCTATGAAAAGTGACTTGGGGGTCACTAAATCTCCAATAATATTAAGAATCTTATCAGTAATAGTAATATTAAACATCATTTTGATGTGGATATGGTTCATAGATATGAATGGGGTGTTTTAATCCAGAATATGAGCTCACCAATGAGGTGGGGCTCATATTGGACTATCCTTGGCGTATTTATTTCATGCATTGGAACATGGGGGAATATCATTTTTTTTGTTCTAGATATTTTCTATGAATGTATAATTTTTACATGGAGATGTTTTATATGTAATCATTATTACAAATGGTACTGAAGATAAACATTGGGTATCAATCATCATATAGTTCTATTTTAATGTTATTAGGATGTTGAGATACAATCCCTGATTATGTTGCGGATACCAGTCCAAGAAGTCCTTGGATGTCCATTACCTGAGAGAGAAGAAGAGAATTAACCATAGCACTAGGGATTCTCATATGAGGAGATATTTTATGAGGAACAGAATATATTGGCATTTAGAGAAGTATAAAAATATTCTATTGAGGAATAATTTTACATTTTTTAGCAATCCATTTTTATGAGAAAATTATCAGAGACACCGAGGAATAATGTGAAAAGTCAAGAAATGGTGTCTTCATAGCACTAAAAATACAATTCTGATGGCCATTAATGTTTATTGGGATCTGGAATTTCATTGGGAATAGAGTTGGGTAAATGTTATAGTTTTTCTGGAAATATTAGTATCATTCAGGCGATGATTACCCCAAGAGTTTGGGACTCCCTATATAGATATAACACATATGTAGGGAGGGGGAATTTTTTATCTTTCCATGGATCTGCGGGGAATACGCTACTAAGTTGCCTAATCCCACGTGACTGTTCTCGATGTGAAAAAATGGGAGACATAGGTTTAATCCACCATATAGGGTCGATGTAACAAATGATATGAGGCTTTAATATAGGGTTGGATAGACCATGATGAAAATATAAGCATCACTATATATGTTGTATGGACCAGAATCGATCTAATCCTGATTCTATGAAATTACCTGGTGGCTGATCGATGAATGTAGAAATTTCCTTTTAGGTGGAAACATTGTCTTGTTTTGAATTTTTACATCATACAATAGGTGCATTTTATCAGGATGTTTAATTTCATATGATTTGGAAAATTTCTGTACAATCATCGATTCATGTGGAAACAAATAAAATGACCCGAAATAAAAGAAGTGGAACCGACTTATTCTTGAGAAGGTCCTTAAAATAAGGTCTATTCAGTAGTCCCCTTCTTTGTATTAGTTTTCATACAGTGGAGGGGGAATTTTTATGTGTTCCCTGGCTGGCCATGCATCATAAGATTTTTGAGTCATTGGGTATCCCATGTAATAAGAATCAACTCATATGTAGTTATCCAAAAAAGGACTAGGCATAGGTATAGAACATACACTATGGGGGCTATTTAACTCATATGTGGATGGATCATCTAAAAGTCTGAGTGTCATTATATATCAGGTTTTGGAAATAATCATCCAAGACATAGTTCGATTGAATCTACATATGGAGATCTAACTCCTATATTGGGACATGGGAATTTGAACTTTTTCACATTCGAATCCAAATAAATAAATATGAGTATCAATATATATCCCATGAGATGAGAATTAAGAAATATTTCATTATTATGGGTATCATTCCATACAGGTCTGACTAATACGCAGTGGATAAGTAAAATTTTAAGCAATCTTTTTGTGGTGGTTGGACCAGGATGAATAATCTAAAAATATCTATGTATCCTCTATGGAGATGAATCATGATGAATTTAGTTTAGTGACATGACATGGTAGGTGACCAATGTTGAGGCAATTTCCTTTCAAATTTAAACATTATTGTGTTATTAAGTTTAATTTAATACACCAGGTACATTTTTCAAATATTTTAATATCATACAACTAGGAAAATTCGGCCATACAGTTTAATGTCATGTGGTGAAGATGTTTATTGAATTGTTTTACATCATGTTGTGTGGTAATATTGTTATAGAAACCATGAGTGTGTTGGAGTTAATCTGGTTGGGATATTCCATCATAACATGGGTGTGAAGGGGAATGAATGTGTAAACCATGGTTTCAAGAATTATCGAATTAGAAAAAATGGTATGGGGATTTGAAGCCATTAAAAGTATAGATGTAGGAAAAGCATCTCATCAGGATGAAATTTTCATCGGTTGAGAGGAATTTTTTTCAGAAACATATACAGTTCTACATATGAATATTGAGAAAATTTCTATAGAGTATTCCATAGGACATTGACCATTCATTTCTAATGGTCTGGGTGGTTTGTGAAGATCTGATATTTCTTAAAGCATGGAGTTTGATAAATGGAATGGGCATATATACACACACAATAAATATTTATACCATGAGTAGTCATTATCTATAGACATCCAAACATTGATCTGGGTCATATTTTGGGGGGGTTTCATTTTATTCCATTATAGATCCTTGTTAAGGGATCTAGGGATTAGAATATCCTCCACTGATTCTCATTTTCATGAAAGAGATGGGAGAATTTTTATTTTTGCGGCCAGACATAGTCATAATGTCTCGGCGTCACTTCATATCTTGTTATAATGAGAATCATGATAGATGTAATTCATGACATACCATCCAGTTTTACATCATATTATACGGACATAGGATTTCTATTAGGATGGGAAAATAACTTGTGTACCAATTTAGGTGTGACTATCAATTCCATGGAAACACAGCTAGGGATTGGTACACTTGGACCATTTAAATAATCCCTTAACTAAACAACTAATCACAAGTGAGTTTTTTCGGATTTGTGAAATAATGGATATAAAACGTTTACTCGGCCATATAGAGGTGACATTATAAAGGAACTGTGACTTTTATTTTTGATCCATTACCATAGCTAGTTCTATGTTTGTAGATCAGAGTGTTAATACCTAATTTTTTGGGAGGAATCAAAGTAGTCATCATTTTAAGACATCTACATGTGAAAATCCAACTCATAAATTGGAGGGGGGATTTGATCATTTATCATGGATAAACCCATATTTAGATATCCACGTTTTATTACGTATCCCATGGGATAAATATCATGTGATTCATAGTTCATAGTGGTAAAATTACATTCACGATTAACCCATTCATAGATGAACAAATAAATTTTAACTATTCTTTTTTGGGTGGTGGGAAAAGATGTAAAATCTAGCTATATCAACATATAAAGTGTGGACAGAAATAAATCCATACGTTGTTCTGTGACATGGCATGGTGGTGGCTGATGCTGGGGGAAATGCCCATTGGATTGAGAAAATTTTTTTGAAATGCAATTTAATGTCATTCCCATAGGATATATTTCATGTATTTTAACATCTTACAACATGGAAAATACAGACATACAGTTTAACATCACGCAGTGGGGATGTTGTCAACATAATTTGAAATCATGTTCCAGTGAAAAACAGTCATTGAAACCATTAGTGAGTATGTTCCAATCAGGATAGGATATTATCAGATAACCATGGTTTTTAGGGAAAAGTAATTATAAATAATGGTTATTGGATTTATTGGATCGAGATAAATTGTACGGGGATTCAAGGCCAATGGGCGTACGAATTTTTTAAAATCCTCCCCTAAGGATGAATTTTCCATTAGTTGGGAGGCATTACTTTTGTTAGAAACATATACAGAGCCACTGGGAATATCTTTCATAGTAAAACAAAGGATTACTCTAGACACTAGCCTTCCATTTCCAATGGTTGATGATGATTATAAAGATCCTATATTTCTTGAAGCACAATGTTTTTATTAAATTTAATGTTTGTATCAAAACACATACGAAATATTTAGGTTGAGATTTTTCATGAGGTATAGACATCACTACATATACCCAACTCAAATTTAAGGGTTTCCTTTGGATTCCTTGACATATATTCTTTATGGGATTTAGGGTTTGGAATATCTTTTTAAGATTTGGATTTACATGAAAGATTTGGGGGGACGTTCAATTTGTATGGCCAGACTAGGTAATCAGTTTCTATTAACATTATATATCTCTTTATACAAATAATTAATCAACACATAGTTCCTACAATACCATACAGTTTAACATTGTATGGTAAGGATATAGGTTCTTCGTTTTGAAGGGGAATACCTGGTGTATTGATTTTATGAAATATTATCAAAACCATAGAAACCCTATTGCAGATTGACACAAATTGACTGGGGGGAATCCTCTACCGAAACTCCTATACACACATGATCTTTTCATGGTGTGAGAAATAAGGGAAGAAATTTTTTAATCCACCACACGGAGGTGATATGAAAAGGATAAAGGAATTTTACTTCCAATCCATTGTCACTTTTAGGAACGGGTTAAGAGATATGATTGTCACTATATCTTGTTCAAGGTTGAGAATCAATCATGACGTAATACATGACATATCCTTACACAAGTATGAACTACATTGAGAAAATGTGAATTTCATTTTCTTCTAAAACAGTTTTTTATATTGGATGGGTTATGGAATATAGTCCAGCAATTACTACATATACAATGAGGGTAGAAATCAAGCCACACATTGTTCCAGAAATGTTTCCCCAATACCGTTCTGACCCATGCATATATAGGGGGCATGTAAAACCATTATTTTTAGATGATGGATATATCATGTACCTTTTAACTATTTTCTTGTTGGAGAATGACATATTACAACTCCTATGCTTATGTGAGATATACTTTGTGTGAGAAAGAGGTAATGGTAATGGTTTCTACAACAACTTCCATGTATATTAATGATTATGTGGTTACCTAATCCACAGTGCGGGTTGTGGTCTTGTAAGTCATAGAAAATGGACTTTCTTATAATAAGCTAATTTATAATCATTTTATACAACTTTTTGTAGTATATTAAATGGGGTCTTGTTGAAGGGATTTATCATTCCATTGGTTGCTACATGGTAGAGTAATAAATGATTAGTCATGATACCAAACTCATTATGTAGCTTCTCTAATTAAGAATATCATAAATTAGTGTTTTTATTCAACAGAATTAAATGATGGTAAGAAAATCTAATGATGATAATGGATTTTATAAAGCAGAAAATGCATATTTCCCTAACCTCTTTTAGTGGAAAAACTTTTTCACATTTGGAATATAATTTGGTCTCTATGAGAATATACACGAATTGTTTTGTCATTGAGGAATCATATTATTCCATGATGCTGATTTCTTAAATAGAAAAATTCTATGAGTACATGGATGGTTGAATTAACACCAGGGGTAGGTGTATGAAATTGGAATGAATATGGCAGGAATTAGACTTTCATGTAATGTTATCATAATCATGTATCATGGTGGCCAATAGTAACCAAGACATTATTTTTTATGAGAGTACTTTGATCTCTATTTCTGTTACCCATAGGATCTAGTGTGAACCTCTTTCAAAACAGTGGTTGTCTCTTCACCATAAATGCATTGGACAAGGATCTCTTCAGGTCCCCAATTATAGTGGAACTTTTTTGGATTTATTCCATCCAATAAAAAAAATCATATATTAAGATATTCTATATTCCATCTCAATATGATCTGATTTTCCCCCTTATAATATTAATCTACAATGGGGGGAATCTAGTCGGTGGTAGGACTATACAACTCAAGGGTAGGATTAGTCTCATAAATTTCTTCTATGTTGGATTGATGAAATGGTAAGATCATCCGAGTGTGCGCAATGTTGATGATAGTTTCATATATATCTAGATAGGATAGATATTTGATTCATTTTCTAATGTATCATCCTGGGAATTATTCGATTAGGGGACAAGATTTAATTTTGGATTGGAATGGAATTCCACCACCAGTCCTCAAACATTATCAAACAATGGGATTAGTTCTTCCTTTATGGTATATTAATATTCATTGAATTTCTTGACGACTAGTTCCGAATCAACTTTTATCTTTAAGTGTTTTACTTATACTAGAATTGACACCACTATCCCTGTAATGAGAGTTCTATACTATATTTGATTGTTTGTTCTGCCCACTAATAGTAGGAAACAGTAAGTTAGGACAACCTTTTAAAAATTTATGATTATTACTCCCATACCAACATTTTGAGCTTTGGGTATTCTCTTATTTTTCTGGTAAGATGTTAGGATACCCTATCAAAAAGAATCTCCCTTGTTTGGGGTTCCTCTAGAATAATACAACCTCTTCATTGGGTTGTTTAGAATCCCGTGGAGTTATTCCTGTTGAGGGGTCTTCCTCAAAAAATATTCTAATTATAGGCCATGTACTAATTTTTTAGGCACATAACATATTTCAAACTATTGTTTGATGATCAACCACTGTTATATACATCTAGTTAACATTTTATAGCTGATAATTTACTTAAATGGCTATGAGAGAATTGGTGGACCTCATGTTGTTTATGATAGTGACTATATTTTTGGATAGCAAATAGCAATTCCATAAGGATCTTCTTGATAGTTTAGTAATGATACTCAAGATCGATCATGGTTCCAATAAGGTAATAAATGTTTTTCTATATACTATAAACATTCTCTTGTCCATGGAAGGCACATATCAACCGCTCTATGTCCGTGACATATTGTATGAGTGGTTTTCCATCAATAGGTGACAGTAACACTGGTGGGATTGAGGGATATTTCTTGAGACTATCGAATTATTCATAAAAATAATCATTCCATTGATATGGAACCCTTTTATCATCAACCTAGTTAAGGGAAAACTTTTTCTGACAATATAGGATATGAACCACAAAATCTAGGCTACATATCCATGAAGTCCTCTCTGTATAGTTAATTTTAATGTAGGTGGCATGCCAAGGATATAATTTTATTTTTTTGTGTCAACTTAGATACCATGATGATATACTATTAAGTTGAGGATTTTCCCTAAGGTAAAATAGAAATCACATTTGAGGGGGTTCATTTTTAGGCTATGTTGTCACAATTTGTTGAATATTACGTCAGCATCTGATATGAGGTCTGAGAATTTTCAGGATTTAACCAACAAGTCATCTACATAACATTTAATAAAACTTTTGATGAGGGGTTTGATGATGTGATGCATGGACCCTTGATATGTGGAACCGACATTATTCAAGAAAAATAGAACTATCATTTAGAAAAATACTCGATAAGGGGCATGAAGTTTGTGCCTTCTTAATCTTCATAGGCTATTTAAATTTTATTATATCTTGAATACTCATCCCTGAAATAGAGATCCTTATATCATATTTTTTCCTCCAAAAAGAGATCCATTATTGTGTGTAGATCCCATGAAATGGGTTCCATGCACTTATCCCAAATTGAAGATGTATTTCCATGTGCACAAACACTTGCGTGCCACCATACTGAAAAAGATTGAAGTAATAATTTTTTCTATGTCTTAAAGGTGACTCCCTTGTCTAACCCAAACACCGTCAGTGCGCAACCTACTTGCGCACACCAAAATGTTGCGCAACCATCATGCACTCCCACCATATGTCACGTAGGCTACTTGCATGCCCCTATTGGGAACGCAATTCACTTGCACGCCCAACTCATTTCGCCTAAGGTCACTTATTTGCCTATAAAAAGACACTTGGGGCACCCATTTGTATAGAAGAATTTCCTTGAAACTAAATTGCATATCTCGTATCCCTAGTACTTTTCCCCACTCCTCCAAAACATTCAAGGTAGTTTTTCAACCACATGAGCAGAAAATTAAAGAGAGTATCATTGGACTTAAGTATTTCTTTAGTGTTTGAAACCCATAACACTTGTGTACCTAAAGCACCCATCCTCCCCAAGTTAGAAATTATTGTGCACCTCCAATTCCTATCATAGGAACTTGAGCGCACCACTTATTTGATCACTTATGAAAACTCTTTAAGGCTTGGTAATGGTCTCTCCCATGTATTAGCATACATGTTTTTCATCTCTTAAGTGAACATCATGTCGCCCATGCGTACTTGTGCACCCATACTTGTTATCCCATACTTGCGCACCCTTATCAAAATGGGTGCCCCTCTTTGATTTACTTATTATATTCACACTCTTCATTCTATAATCCATCAAGCCTTCCTCATCCATTCATTTTATGTATTCATCTTCATTGGCTCCCTTGTCTAAAAGGGATTCTATTGAGACCTCCACCAAAACCTCCTGAATTATCAAACCTCTAAGAAAGGCACATCTGTGTGTCTCCTATTTTGTTTTTTATTTCCACAGTCAAAGGTTTCACACATTTTTTTAACAATGGTGATAGAATTCATGGTATGTATGTGGGTTTGTATATCCACAGTCACATGGTCCATTCTCCCAGAAATAGTGTAGGGAAGTTCTTTTTTGGAGGAGGGTTTGGGTCCTGACCTCACCCTTCTCAAAGAGGCGACCTGAAACCTTCGGTCTCTGATAGGGAAGGTACACTTCACAATTGATTTTCCATGAAGTCAAACGAGAATTCTCCCTCCCATATCAGGATCAATTAATAGGGCATCCATTCTAGTATAATCCACTCACCATGACCCCTTCCTCCTTACATTGGACCCTTTTCCAATGTAAATTGAATAGAGGGAAAGCTATTCGCCTCACCCTCTTCCACGGTCTATTCCCCCTCCTCTACCAACGCAGGAGGAAAAATTTGAAAGTGTGAATTCTTTTGAAGAATCTCTGACATTCTCTTATTTCTCACACAAAACATTACTCACATTGGCATAGATATTTTTCATGATCACAACATTTTCACAATAGAAGGAACTATGAGAACTCTGATTCCCACCATATTTGTGATACAGATGAAGTAGTCTCAAGGCCCGAGCTCATTGGACATCGTCCTCAAGAATCCAACCCTAAAAATTCCTTTAATCTAGGAAACCTCCTCATAAATAATATCCAAATTAAACCCCCCATGTCTTCATGGAAATGTTTTCTAGATGTAATCTCAAAATCATATTTTTAAATGGACTATGATCTACTATGATACATATAGAACTACATGGTATTGGATTCTGATTTATATGGGATACATAGGATGTCTCCCTGAGGTTCAAACTCAACACTTCCAATCAACCCTATTCTCCTTGGTCCATATTCCTAATAGGGTCTGATCATACTTGTAAACCCATATTCTTTCTATTTTCCTCAAGATGATTCAGAATAAGTACCACACTATGTTTCAAATAAGAACCTTCCACTTAGAGGTCCTTATAAGCTGACCGTAAAAGGAATGACCTGTCCCATTCAATGGAACTGAACTATGAGGGTTCTGATTCTTTCGACAAGGATACATAGGTAGCCTATCTTATAGGCATAATCCCAAAATTGAAGCCAATCCTTCATCTCCCTAGGTGATAATAAAATTCTATAGTGCCCCACTGAGTGGCTTAAAAACCGGTATCATCATAACGATGAAAAAAAGAATATGTAATCAGATTATTAGAGGATACCATTGATTGAAAACCTAAAATACATACAGGTATTTCAATTAATAAATAACCTTGAATTCATGCTGATGATTCTAAATCTTAAACAGGTCAATAAGTGCTTGTAAATTCCAAGGGATACTTTTGAAATACATGGTGAATTAATAAGGATTCCTGAAAATATCATAAATTAACAATGAGTTTCTTGGAGTAGAAAATAATTTCCCCCAAAAATTTGTGATGAGTCTGACCACCCATCCTCTCGAACAATGCACATTCTTATGTATCATAAAGGTTAATCCTAATGAATCCCTGCCTTTGGAAAGAAAGTCCCCATTGGATAATGAACTGTTGGATGTTTCTGGTTCCATGAATAAATCCTATGGATACCTCTGGGAAACAATAATTCATAAAACTATAACACACATTTCATGGAATTACAACACATTGAGATCGAGATGTTTTGTTTTGGGTAGTACCGTTTTATATCCATGAAATTGATGAATAAGCTGATTTTTCTATTATTCATTTTGACAAAGACTATATTAGACATAAATATGGTATATTGGACATCCTAAATGAATTATTCACTAACGATCTGGTCGACTTCATCCACTATTTTGGAATCTGGTGCCATGTTTATCCTGCTGACAACATTGTAATTGGAAGGATGATCTTCGGGCAGGACCAAGTGGTTATTGGCCTCCTCAAGATCGAGGCTTACCATTTTTGTATAGTTATTAGAAAAAATGTCTTGTTTATTCATTATAAATGGTGTTTATACCTTCTAGTCTGGAGAAGAAATGATTGATCTAATTAGAGTGATTCACATGTCTTCTTCAGTACCTGAGGTTATTTCCCTATGTTTATCAATGGTGGTCGATAAACTCTCCACAAATGATGGAGGGGTATCTATAAGGTCTTCTTCCACTTCATATTCCTCATAATAATCCAAATTTTATAATGGGGAATCAATTATTGAGATTGTATCTTCAATGTTAAGATAAGAATAACAATATTGGTACATGGAATATGAAGAAACATCTTCGGACCCGACTGACATCGGGTTTTGTTTGGATAGGATGGAGTGAGGGGTGGAGGAATTTCATATTTCTTTTCATTCATTGTCGGTGAGGTATGGATTATCTGTAGATATGATGATGTATTGAGGGAATTTTCATTATATCATTCACCATTTTCTTAAGGGTAATGCCTTTTTATTCACTATTAGTCTTTTTTTCCATGATTGAAACCATATGGTTTAATTAATATACATTCGAAAAGGGAATCCTAGAGTCATCCTGATAGATGGGAATTATGTATTAGTCTCTATGATATTTTAAGGGATTTAAGGTGACTATTTCCAAATCGTTTGGAGTAGTGATCCAATAAACACCATAAACTGATGATCGCTTCCCTTTATTCTCATATAATATGGTATGGATATACTATGACTCACATGATTCAAATTGAAAATTAATAGTGTAAAATACCCCATAAAGTCAATTAATCAAATATTTCATGCATTGATAGTACAATGAAGGAATCACTACATGTTGATGTGACTAGGGACTTCCTAGAAGGATGTTCAAGGTCGTGTTTTGTTAGACCACTTGAAAGTCTATGTCTGCCACAAGGTCTCCCAATTGAGTTTTGGTCTTGATTTTGCCTAATATATTATGTTGAATTCATTCATAGCCCTTCAAGATTTGGGTGTAGGATGTTATGTTATCCTCATCACCGCATAATAAATACTTTGTCTATTCTAAGATGATATTGACTTTAAAGTCATTGTCAAAAAAGAATTTGCAGATGTCGATTCCATTTATCCTTCTAGAAACAAATAAGGGTTTGATGTGAATCTATAAAATTGAAAATTTAATATTAATCCATGAAGGATATAATAGAATAAAATTCTGTTGTATCTAACTTGTTTTTGTAGAATTTTGTGGAATACAATTTGGCTTCAAACTCTTGGGGCTGAGTGAAGATTATATGGTTGATTCCTTGAGATATTTTAAAAAATTGAGGTATTCCAGGATTGATAGTTTGATAGATACATATGCCAATTGATTTAGAATATCATATTTCTTTTCCAATGTTTGGTGCTACATGAATTGAGGATTCACTTTCACATGTTCATTAGGTGTTTGAGTATTGGATGTGGATAGGCTGACCCCCTGAGACAAGAACATGTGGTGCTTTTTTTTGTTTTTTGTTCGGGTGGGATGTTTTACCTTCACAGTGTTTGGTATTATAATTTATTCTTATTATGATGGTCTTTATAGCATAATTAGTCCAGAGTGGATTTTGGAAAGATTGGGGGAGTTTTCAATGATCATTTTTTTCTTTCTTAATGGCTCTTTAGTGAGTTTCTATAACATTGACTATTTGATCAAAGGTGTAGCAGAAAAATTTGGTTTAATCCATGACTTCATATTCCTTGGTATCCTCGGTTCTTATGGAATCATCATCAGGTTATCTGATTGTGTTTGGGGAACATGGGTTCGTAACCATACTCTTCATTAGATATGGGATACATTAAGATAATGATATTAATGGAGCTGATGATTAGTTCCTCATCTGATGTTTAGTCTTCCCGATCTACTAATTCTGTTGGTTCTATATTGTGGGTTGTTTCCCATTCTTTCAGATCTATGGTAATAAAATATTAGATGTTCAATGATAAATTTGTCTGTGACATGGGTTCTTTTTAATGATCATTCCCTCAAACATTTTGGTCCTACTACTTCTTGGATAGTCAACTCTTCTAGGGTTGTGGGGCCAATGATTCCGACTACATTAAATTAGTATAAATTAAAGGGAATAGTCATTTTCATCATATGTTCATGGAGTATACCATGAGCTCTGATTACTATTTTTTGAGTCATCCAAATTTCAAAATTATTCTCTCATTTTCTATCATATTTTTTTCTACAACATTCCCTAATCCAGGTCTGTGGTGGAAACCTATGCCTCTTGTTTTGGGGGTAGTCCTATGTTGACATTCCCATATTCCATCATTCCTTTTAGGAGGTATTTAAAGATGAAGAATTCATGAATGGTATTTCCTAGTATATTGAAAAGGCACAATAATATGTCTGGTCATCCAAACCAACATTCATCATCCCAATTTGGATCTGGAATATTGAGAATATTGTAATTTAAAAAATCTACAAAGTAGACGCGATCTTGGTCATTTTAGAATGAATAAATTTTATTCATATATTCCATGATTTTATTTCCCCATGGCCCCATATACCCATCTTCATGAGGTTGGGGAGGCTGTCGATGTCTAGAGGGCATGCATGATTGGATGCATGCCTGAGATCTATAACAGACATTGGGGGTTGTTTAATCATAACAGGGCTCACACTAACACTTCCAAATATTTTCGATGGGGATAATGAGGCTACCCATAATATGAGGATATTTTTCTATAAAGAATCATTTATTCATTATGAAATATAATATATATCGTGAATCCAATTGGTATATTTTATTATGATGAGTGTGGTTAGTTTCTCGTCACAATGGTTATTGATCCACATTGCATGCGACCTATCTTGGGGTAGGGTTTGGTCTAATGACTCAGTTAGACATTTTCATATGGAAATGAAATTAGAGGCACTCTCATTGTACCACTATTTATAGTTTATGAGGTCACTGACTATTGTCTTGGGAAACACTAGCTGAACTAGAAAAGAAATTACCACTAAAGATATTCTCATCCTATTATTGAATGAGTTAAAAAACTATTATTCCAAAAACTAATACGTATCACAAAAGAGTTATTATAAATAATTTGAGTTTCACTTATTCATTCCCCTCTATATTGGGTATGATTTATTTTCTGGTAGTATCAGTTTGTGTCATCCTTACATGGCATCCAATAGAGATACCAATGGAATGATGGTATTAATCATCCATGGATGTGCGTCCTATTAAAATTCATCAAGGGTATACATATCAAGGGGAAACATTGGATGTTTCAGGTCATATGGAACATGGGGAAGATACCTGGTAAGGGGCAACCATTGGGTATTTCCTTCAATCTATCCTAGTTTTTTCTTTAATGGGAGAAAATCATGATATACTTATTTAACATGATTTAGGTAGAATTGTGGTCAGATCACTGACTTGGCTGAGCATCTTGGCATTGCATCATTTTTTTGGGATAAACTATTCTATATGAGATACAATAGTCAAAAGTGTACATTGATGCTCCACCTGAGGATCATATTCTATTGACTGGCTTCCTAAGAGTTTATCAACATTGATTATCCTCAACCCCTTCACTTATTACCCCTGTCGAGAGAATCTATCATCATATGTTACTTTTTAGTTCTCATTTGGTGGAGGTCGTGGGTCATCTATGACAATTTTTTTATACTTTTGGTTGTTATGGATTTGTGGAGGAGGAAATTGCAGATTTATTAGGGGAACTCCAAAATTTTGAGCATCCCTCTGGTCCTGGGTATGCACACAATCATTTTAAGTGTGGATTGGATTTTGAGTGGAACCATTCTCTCCCTTTTCATCTATATTTTAATTTTTTCTGGTACATAGGATTGATAATCATGACGTTCATCGATTCATACATAATTTTGTTTAATTTTCCATGTGTTAAATCCAAGGATATTTTTTTCATCCTTTTCAGGATCTTCTCCTTCAATTCGGGGGTCCTCTTCAAGTTTCATGGGGAAGGGTCACTTGATATTACACTTCATATGACCATGTCATAAAAATTGATTCTATGGGACATGAAAGAAAATATGTTATGGAATGGGGGACTTCTATACTCGTTTTCCTCCCAAATATAGAAAATATTAATGTATGTAGATTAGGTGGTTGAGGTAAAAATGTCCCTAACTCAATGTGCTGGGGTTTTTCAAATTCATATGGGACTGTTACTTAGCCCAAATTTGCGGGTCTTAATGGTAATTTAATGTTAAGAAAACACCCAACCCTACTTTATTGGGTTGATCATGTATTTTTTTCATTCCTGGCTATATTTCCACATTACTGATGTCACACATTCCAATTTAGATCTGAGATATATAGGTTTCTAATTTTGCACATGATTAATTTTTTTCTATGGATTTGAGAAATTCATTATGATTTATATCCCTAGGTGATAATCATTCTGATTTCCTCTTTTCCATGTTTAGTAGTTTCTCAATGGATATCTCTCTCGTAATGGTTGATGTTTTTTAGACTTAATGTATCTTAGTTATTGTCCATAATGTCACATTTGAAAAATAGTGGAATCATTTGATCACCATCTATAGATAAGGACATTATAATATGTCTTATCTAATGGATTCTAATAGACAATACTCCAGGTGAAGTGCCAAGATAAAGGCTCTCTCTGTCCCTAGACATGAAAAAATATTGGGAATCTCCAGTAAGGTAATGAAACTTGTGTTGTGTATAAAGGAGGTTAGATCAAGTTATTTCATTCACCTATCTTATTTTTTTCATCTCACATAATGAGGGGATTCATTTTAAATTTTATGGGGAATATATCCAAATATATTGACATGGCTAGCATACCCATCAAAGGTTAATAATTTGGTTTTCAGTTGGTGGAGTGTTGTCCAGAGATCAAAACGAATTATATGTATGAATTATTCTGACAACTCTCATAGTATGTCAAACTGAGGGGTCACTATGGGACAAAAAATAAAATGAATTCCAAACCTATTTAATTATATTCTTATGTGTATCATATCCATGTTTCTTTTCGAAAGATATTCTTTTCAACGGTATACCCAACATGGATGATTTTGGATGATTTATTCCAATTTATTGGGGATATAAGGGGTATCAATGATATGCGAATGGGATGGACATGGCTCAAAATATAATTGTATCCTAGTTTCATCTTCTGGATGGGATAAGATGTTGATTTTCATTTATACAGTATATATAATATCTGAACCCATCTTTCCTACTTCCTCATTATATGTGGGTTTTCTCACACATCACTCGATGAAGGGAGGACCTTTTTTCTAGTGTGATGTTTGACAAAGTGGATGACCTCCAAAGCCCGAACTGTTATGGATAGGGCTACCATCAAGGATTGATGTCTGTCTGTAATGAGAATTTTAGAAGCTTCTATGCTGGGGTGGACCTTCAAGGTGGATGATAGTAAGGGGAGGACCATCAAGTTGTTTTGAGATGTAATAGTGGGGAGGAAATTCACAGTTGATATTATGACCATGATGAATACCATTATATGTTGATTTTCCAACATATGGGTAATTTTTAATGCGTATACAGTGGAGATGACTATCAGGGTGGATGGAAGAAAATGTGGGGGACCCTCTTAGTGATTTGATATGTCATATTAGGTATGAAATTTTTTGATAATGTTATGATGGGGATGACTACCATTATAGGCTGGTTTTCATTTGTAGATAGAATTTATATTGTGTATAGAAAGGAGAGGACCATCATGGTAGATGAAAACAAAGGGAGACCTTTTTTTCAATCTTCTGGCCATGATGAAGGAATACATGACACTCAATAGGATATGAGATCTTGTGATTGATCGTTTCATGCCCACAATGTAATCGTCAATGTAATATACTCAGGGGATGTCCTTCTTTGTTGCTGGTAATAATGTTTCATGGAGGGCTTTCCCAAATGCAACGTCCAAATCCATTATTTGGTAGAAGATTAAAAGGATCCCGATCCTCTATTGATTTTTTTGATGGCATCAAGTAGTCATACATCTAGTAGACAAGATCTGTGAATGAACTCTTCGTTTTATTGTTCCCTTCGGTGCATTTTTTGTGTTCTCCCTTTCAGGAGACAGGGTCTACCTACTATTATTAATGGCCTTCATATTGGGTTCTTAATCCACTGGTTCTTATGATGCTTCTAGGGTATGCCAATGATCATATAATGTTCTGATAATGATAAATTCCTTTCTTGGAGTGAACAATGGGGTGGACCAGTGTGCCATAGTTGAAAAAATAATTTTTCCCAATATGACATTCCATTTATTGCGTAATATGGTCGACGATCCTCCTGAACCAGAGAAGGGATGTAGGTTTACATGGGATTGAGAATCTTATCTAGTGGATGACTTAACCCACATGGGGTGATGTTTTTGTCGGTATGAATCCTCACGGATTCCACAAGCGTGATTACTTATTGAGTGATCTCGTGGATATGATCATGAATTGATGTATAACCCTACTTTATTGCGAGGATATGTTAAAATATGTCTTTGTATTGAACATTGATATATGTCCTTTCTGATGTCGGGGAAGTAATATATTCCTACTCTGGTTCTCCATGTTTTTTCATTGAGTACTTCTAGTTATCAAGTTTTATGGTAGATGAATAATTATTCCCCTGATTTATATCGATAACATGAAAGTTTTTTTCTATACATAAAATCATATTTGGAAGTTGGAATTTATATTTTCATGATTGCATTTGCATCTACTTATTTTCCACTTTTTTTGAGATGATTGATATACATATACATGAATATGACTCTGCTAGTAGTTTATTTCCACTAAATTTTTCTCGTGGGGTTGATATGAGGGAGTATGAATTTGACTATTACCATATTTGATTTCAATTGTATTTGACATGTGGCCTTCACATTACCTAGAAGATATATATCACTAACTATAGTTTTCCATTCTATATATATGAAAATAATGTTTTGTGTTAGTTGAAATTTAACTATTATCATAGCTAGTTTCAACCCTAATTGGATTCTGGGATTCAAGCACAATGACATGTTTTTTGATAAACCTAAAATTTTATGCCCTATTCCCACAACATCCTAGAAGGGAATTGTCAGTAAATTTTTCTTGAATGTAATTTATCATCATATATTCATGGTGAGACTCAGAAGAGGGAGAAACAATTTATGTCTACCCATGGTGTGACTTCATATATTCATGATGGATCTCATCCCCAAGGACCAATGTAGTGACATGTTATGGATTACATGCTTGTCTCCAATGGTGGGAAGCCCGGGGGACCTGGGTTCGTGGAACATTAAAAGGAACTCTCAATGTGATATCCTATTTAGAATAAGGGTGTTGGATACATGTCATGGGTGGAGATTTCTTCTAGTAGGGGGCCAATAGTGATACCCTTGTACAGTAGGGAATAATTCATTGGTGATGAATACATCTGCCTCATGGATATAAGGGATGTAATAAATGTTGCATTCAAGGGAAAAAATCCTAAAAATATAAGATGTAGAATGTGGAGTCACATGGTTCTTGACCACTGACCATTGTTGGGTGGGAAAATTATAGGATTTCATCAACTGTAGGTCCTTCTATGGTGCCTCATTTGTTAGACGTGTAACCATCTAATGGTGCTCCAGAATTAATACATATAAGACCCATATTTAGATATGATCGGTAAGTGACAAAGTCCTACACTTCGTGGTGGGGTATTCTAGTGAAATGGATGACATGTGTGTTAGAAAGAACAACAAGGATTCCATTGGATTGATGGAATCTAAAAATAATTATTGCAATTTATGGGACAATTATAGACAAAAAACTCATTAATGTAGCATCACATGAATTCATGCGTAATTGATGATATCACTTGGACCCTCCCATTTTTTGATATGAAATGGGCCTAAGGATGGGTAACACTATAACCTTGGTTATAGATTCACATCAGATTCACTATTTATGGTTCTGAAGAAAATGTTTTTACCCATCAATTGATTACTGGAATAGAGTTTACTAGATTCATATACATCGGGTTCAATATCATTGTATGGTCTCTAATGGCTTCATTCTCAGAGAAAGAAACACCCCATTTTTCCCACATCAATTATTCCTAGACCTTTTTTCCAAAGGAAGGAGCTTGTTTGATGACATGGAAAATGACACTTAAGAACACACATTGTTCGAGAGGATGGGAACTAAGGCCCATCACACTCTTTTGTGGCGAACTATTTCAAATTTTGGGACTCTCTTATATATTTTCTTCAAGTCCGTATGTTCATACATAATTTTTTCATTCCTATGAAATATTCATTGGATTACTCCTATGAAAGATTAATCATAAATGTACATGGAATCAAAATTATATGCATGTACTTTAGTTTCTCCATCAATGAAGATGTTTGAATGTATCTGAGGTTCTGCATCAATGTTACACTTTATTGTATAGATCATTAATTACATAGTCATTCATTGAGACAATGACGAATAAAATGATGTAGTGAGGTACTCTGGAATTTATCATCATCTATGCGGGACATAAGTTTTTCCAGTGATGGGATCAAACCAATAATATGGGTTTCCTAAATATCCTCATAAAGGAAAAATAACACATATTGTTTTGCATCACATATATGGATACATAAACTTTTAAAGTCATGGTATGGGGACCCATAAATGCAGTATAACGTTTTACGGTATGAACATCCATGTTGATGGTGTCTAGTCAAGGATGGTTTGGGTCTTATACCGTGGAGGTCTGAGGGTCCTAAAAGAGATATATTCTCCTGGGTGGATATAACCCTACATGGGATGTGGCTTGGAGAACACTATGGTGGATTTTGGTGAGGTTCTTGGATCTCAATGATGTTTCCTATAAGTCCATGTTATTTGAGAAACAAATCCCACATATTTCTGAATTTCTGGTCATATACATTGATGTTTCCCATTAAAGGGGGACTGATTGGGGCTTATACTAAATAGCATGCCCATTTGATTTTTTTGTTCATGTGGATATCATGATCTCCACTGATCTCTCATTCGACATGAGTGATGATCATTTTGAGAAAAAATAGAATGTATTAGATCTGATTTTCTTGAATCCATCCCCATCCACTCAGATGAATCTGGAGACCATAGGGGGGATAGATATAGGGGCTTTGAGTGTTCTCATTTCGTCTCTTGTTTTCATATCCAGAATATTCTTATTAGGTGATACATATAGATACATCCTAGGATGAGGTGAAACGGATCACGAGAATCACATATGACATGAATTTCTATGGTATTACCTCATGAAGAGTGCCAAGAAATTGGTACTAGTAAAGGGGGACGTGTGTCATTACTTGACAAAAGGAAACACAATAATGATCTCTTTTATTTTATATTATAACATATATAATGTAAAGTAAAACGATTCTCCTTGATCCATTGAATTGAGAGGTTCAAATGAGTATCCTAAGGTGGGATCTTGGGTTACCAGGGGAATATAAACTTATCAGCATTCTAAGGTCCTACTTTATTATGAGGATTATCCAAACGACTCTAAAAATAATTGGTCTATGAAATAAGATGGGGGAAATGATGTTTCCAATGGTCTCATCATACGTTTATGGTGGAATTGGGAGGTTATTTCTCTTGATTATTTTAGAGTCGCTCAAGGACAGACTACGAATGATATGATGGAAACAAAATGAAATGAACGAAGCTAGAGGGTAGAACTCTCTTGAATACCCCATTCAACATATCATTCCCATACTTGGAATGTGGTTTCCAATGAATATTTTGTTTCTATTTAGGAAGGTGAAACATCCCAATACCGTGGTTGAGTGTGGCCTTGTGTTCGACTCTCATTTTTCATTACTACACGAGACCATCATCCATCTATATAGAATGATGATACATGGGACTGAGTTCCATCAGTGTTTCAATTTACTATGTAGGGTAGCGATCCCCCGAAAAATATCTTATCTATGTGGGATTCTTGATTACAATGAATACATTATTTTTTCATATGGGAGGATGTATATCAATAAGTTATATGGGGTTTATATTTCACTAATTTTTTTAGTTTATAGTCCACAATTCCATGTAGTGGATTTTACCAACAGGGGATCACCACTGAGTCTATCTTATGTAGTGCTACCTTATTTTTTGCCTTCATCGATTGATTGATCTACTTTTTCACCTATTGGACACATTTTATAGAGAAGAATAGGAAATTTCTATTTTTTTATCCAATAATTTTCATGGGTCCATGGGAATCTTTTCCATAATCCCATAAAGGAATCAATTAGTGGGGACCTTTTATTTCACAAGAATCCTCACCTATCCTAGAAAATTACCTCAATGCATTTGTATAATTTGGAGACATCTCTTTTCCGTCAAATGATTATGTTAAAGGAAAATAGTTTTCCAAACTAGATATTATCTCCCATTCCAAAAAACATCCTTTTGTGATTCACATGACTGATTCGATCTACCCCAACCATGAAACATTTCACTTCATATTGCCGTTTCAATGAATAAAACACTTATGAGGAGTGGTTTTCAACAAAAGGATAGGTCATTCCTGTTTTGGCCTCCTTCATTTGTGATTTTTCACCTTCATTGATTATTTCACATAAACTCTTCCATAATCATTTTTTCATCATTTGTCAAACTGAGGAATGTGTATTCTTATTCCATTCACAATATTTAGAACACAACACACTCCATGACATATCCGTATGAATTCAATGTATTAAGGATTTCTAGAACCCATTACAATATATAAGTACCAATTTAGATCATTGAACCATAATGGTTGAAAAATGAAACAGTAGACACATGCAAAAGTAGGTTAACACTCACACAAATAATCCATTTCCAAAAATCATCTTTCATCAACAATTTCACCATGGAATTACCTTATGATTCATAGAATTCCCCTAAACCATAATCATATTACATAAAAATTTAATATCCACCCAAAGATGATCCGTACATGTCTCCCGTGGCTAATCATGCATAAACAACAATCCAAGTTTCCCCACTAAGGATGAGAAAAACCCATACCCCCAAGAAAAGGTATGTGTCAAGAAGAAACCCACTCCCAACAAATCAAGATAATACTGGGTCATTATACCACTCACAATTCTACATAAGAACAAATATTATTCACACACATGGATCCAAGACTTCATAAACCATGGATCCACCGTATCATCCAACATAGGTAAAAACCACAATTATTTTCATATCATCACATATAGGGTCTATCATCTAATTATTTTGTTAGCCATGTATCTAATTCATGTTAGGTTCCTAAAAAAACTACCCATACCTTCATATTCATAATATTTAATATACCTCAATGGAATACTTGATGTATGATCAAGAACACTTTGGGTGTCCTATATATATCATAAAATATCAACACGTGATTTCCACAACTAATGGAACATTAAATCCAATGATATTCCCTATTATATGATTCCATTCTATATTCCACCTCAACTATTACAATAATATAAATGAAAACTAATAGAAACCTTCTTTCACTCAACATAATTATATTCCAAGATATCTATAATTATCAATATGTTATCCTATATAGCATATAGTTCACATTTTAGATACGTTATAACATACTGTGAAATAACCCCACCCACACCTTGGATAATATAAAGCTACTAACATCCCAAAATTCCCACTCTAAGAAACTCCTTATCCACTGATTTGTTACATAACCAGGTAATCTACATGATTAAGGGTACTAAAACTCCATAGGTATCCCTATATCAGGATACCCCCTGAAAGATCTAAATCACTTAAATGTTCATATATTAGACATATCCATATGATGACTCATATTAAAAAGTCATTACCCATTATTCTGTCTATATAGAGTTTCATTAATATGTTTTTTAGGAAAATATAAAATTATTTATTGTTGATACTTTAAATAATCAAAATTATCACATGAGATGGTATCTCAATCACATTAAATCATGTATGTCAAATTTGAAACTATGTTTAGGATATGATGTAACAATAAAATACTATTATAACCATATACCATGAGAAAAACAGTCATTGAAACCATTAGTGAGTATGTTCCAATCAGGATAGGATATTATCAGATAACCATGGTTTTTAGGGAAAAGTAATTATAAATAATGGTTATTGGATTTATTGGATCGAGATAAATTGTACGGGGATTCAAGGCCAATGGGCGTACGAATTTTTTAAAATCCTCCCCTAAGGATGAATTTTCCATTAGTTGGGAGGCATTACTTTTGTTAGAAACATATACAGAGCCACTGGGAATATCTTTCATAGTAAAACAAAGGATTACTCTAGACACTAGCCTTCCATTTCCAATGGTTGATGATGATTATAAAGATCCTATATTTCTTGAAGCACAATGTTTTTATTAAATTTAATGTTTGTATCAAAACACATACGAAATATTTAGGTTGAGATTTTTCATGAGGTATGGACATCACTACATATACCCAACTCAAATTTAAGGGTTTCCTTTGGATTCCTTGACATATATTCTTTATGGGATTTAGGGTTTGGAATATCTTTTTAAGATTTGGATTTACATGAAAGATTTGGGGGGACGTTCAATTTGTATGGCCAGACTAGGTAATCAGTTTCTATTAACATTATATATCTCTTTATACAAATAATTAATCAACACATAGTTCCTACAATACCATACAGTTTAACATTGTATGGTAAGGATATAGGTTCTTCGTTTTGAAGGGGAATACCTGGTGTATTGATTTTATGAAATATTATCAAAACCATAGAAACCCTATTGCAGATTGACACAAATTGACTGGGGGGAATCCTCTACCGAAACTCCTATACACACATGATCTTTTCATGGTGTGAGAAATAAGGGAAGAAATTTTTTAATCCACCACACGGAGGTGATATGAAAAGGATAAAGGAATTTTACTTCCAATCCATTGTCACTTTTAGGAACGGGTTAAGAGATATGATTGTCACTATATCTTGTTCAAGGTTGAGAATCAATCATGACGTAATACATGACATATCCTTACACAAGTATGAACTACATTGAGAAAATGTGAATTTCATTTTCTTCTAAAACAGTTTTTTATATTGGATGGGTTATGGAATATAGTCCAGCAATTACTACATATACAATGAGGGTAGAAATCAAGCCACACATTGTTCCAGAAATGTTTCCCCAATACCGTTCTGACCCATGCATATATAGGGGGCATGTAAAACCATTATTTTTAGATGATGGATATATCATGTACCTTTTAACTATTTTCTTGTTGGAGAATGACATATTACAACTCCTATGCTTATGTGAGATATACTTTGTGTGAGAAAGAGGTAATGGTAATGGTTTCTACAACAACTTCCATGTATATTAATGATTATGTGGTTACCTAATCCACAGTGCGGGTTGTGGTCTTGTAAGTCATAGAAAATGGACTTTCTTATAATAAGCTAATTTATAATCATTTTATACAACTTTTTGTAGTATATTAAATGGGGTCTTGTTGAAGGGATTTATCATTCCATTGGTTGCTACATGGTAGAGTAATAAATGATTAGTCATGATACCAAACTCATTATGTAGCTTCTCTAATTAAGAATATCATAAATTAGTGTTTTTATTCAACAGAATTAAATGATGGTAAGAAAATCTAGTGATGATAATGGATTTTATAAAGCAGAAAATGCATATTTCCCTAACCTCTTTTAGTGGAAAAACTTTTTCACATTTGGAATATAATTTGGTCTCTATGAGAATATACACGAATTGTTTTGTCATTGAGGAATCATATTATTCCATGATGCTGATTTCTTAAATAGAAAAATTCTATGAGTACATGGATGGGTGAATTAACACCAGGGGTAGGTGTATGAAATTGGAATGAATATGGCAGGAATTAGACTTTCATGTAATGTTATCATAATCATGTATCATGGTGGCCAATAGTAACCAAGACATTATTTTTTATGAGAGTACTTTGATCTCTATTTCTGTTACCCATAGGATCTAGTGTGAACCTCTTTCAAAACAGTGGTTGTCTCTTCACCATAAATGCATTGGACAAGGATCTCTTCAGGTCCCCAATTATAGTGGAACTTTTTTGGATTTATTCCATCCAATAAAAAAAATCATATATTAAGATATTCTATATTCCATCTCAATATGATCTGATTTTCCCCCTTATAATATTAATCTACAATGGGGGGAATCTAGTCGGTGGTAGGACTATACAACTCAAGGGTAGGATTAGTCTCATAAATTTCTTCTATGTTGGATTGATGAAATGGTAAGATCATCCGAGTGTGCGCAATGTTGATGATAGTTTCATATATATCTGGATAGGATAGATATTTGATTCATTTTCTAATGTATCATCCTGGGAATTATTCGATTAGGGGACAAGATTTAATTTTGGATTGGAATGGAATTCCACCACCAGTCCTCAAACATTATCAAACAATGGGATTAGTTCTTCCTTTATGGTATATTAATATTCATTGAATTTCTTGACGACTAGTTCCGAATCAACTTTTATCTTTAAGTGTTTTACTTATACTAGAATTGACACCACTATCCCTGTAATGAGAGTTCTATACTATATTTGATTGTTTGTTCTGCCCACTAATAGTAGGAAACAGTAAGTTAGGACAACCTTTTAAAAATTTATGATTATTACTCCCATACCAACATTTTGAGCTTTGGGTATTCTCTTATTTTTCTGGTAAGATGTTAGGATACCCTATCAAAAAGAATCTCCCTTGTTTGGGGTTCCTCTAGAATAATACAACCTCTTCATTGGGTTGTTTAGAATCCCGTGGAGTTATTCCTGTTGAGGGGTCTTCCTCAAAAAATATTCTAATTATAGGCCATGTACTAATTTTTTAGGCACATAACATATTTCAAACTATTGTTTGATGATCAACCACTGTTATATACATCTAGTTAACATTTTATAGCTGATAATTTACTTAAATGGCTATGAGAGAATTGGTGGACCTCATGTTGTTTATGATAGTGACTATATTTTTGGATAGCAAATAGCAATTCCATAAGGATCTTCTTGATAGTTTAGTAATGATACTCAAGATCGATCATGGTTCCAATAAGGTAATAAATGTTTTTCTATATACTATAAACATTCTCTTGTCCATGGAAGGCACATATCAACCGCTCTATGTCCGTGACATATTGTATGAGTGGTTTTCCATCAATAGGTGACAGTAACACTGGTGGGATTGAGGGATATTTCTTGAGACTATCGAATTATTCATAAAAATAATCATTCCATTGATATGGAACCCTTTTATCATCAACCTAGTTAAGGGAAAACTTTTTCTGACAATATAGGATATGAACCACAAAATCTAGGCTACATATCCATGAAGTCCTCTCTGTATAGTTAATTTTAATGTAGGTGGCATGCCAAGGATATAATTTTATTTTTTTTGTGTCAACTTAGATACCATGATGATATACTATTAAGTTGAGGATTTTCCCTAAGGTAAAATAGAAATCACATTTGAGGGGGTTCATTTTTAGGCTATGTTGTCACAATTTGTTGAATATTACGTCAGCATCTGATATGAGGTCTGAGAATTTTCAGGATTTAACCAACAAGTCATCTACATAACATTTAATAAAACTTTTGATGAGGGGTTTGATGATGTGATGCATGGACCCTTGATATGTGGAACCGACATTATTCAAGAAAAATAGAACTATCATTTAGAAAAATACTCGATAAGGGGCATGAAGTTTGTGCCTTCTTAATCTTCATAGGCTATTTAAATTTTATTATATCTTGAATACTCATCCCTGAAATAGAGATCCTTATATCATATTTTTTCCTCCAAAAAGAGATCCATTATTGTGTGTAGATCCCATGAAATGGGTTCCATGCACTTATCCCAAATTGAAGATGTATTTCCATGTGCACAAACACATGCGTGCCACCATACTGAAAAAGATTGAAGTAATAATTTTTTCTATGTCTTAAAGGTGACTCCCTTGTCTAACCCAAACACCGTCAGTGCGCAACCTACTTGCGCACACCAAAATGTTGCGCAACCATCATGCACTCCCACCATATGTCACGTAGGCTACTTGCATGCCCCTATTGGGAACGCAATTCACTTGCACGCCCAACTCATTTCGCCTAAGGTCACTTATTTGCCTATAAAAAGACACTTGGGGCACCCATTTGTATAGAAGAATTTCCTTGAAACTAAATTGCATATCTCGTATCCCTAGTACTTTTCCCCACTCCTCCAAAACATTCAAGGTAGTTTTTCAACCACATGAGCAGAAAATTAAAGAGAGTATCATTGGACTTAAGTATTTCTTTAGTGTTTGAAACCCATAACACTTGTGTACCTAAAGCACCCATCCTCCCCAAGTTAGAAATTATTGTGCACCTCCAATTCCTATCATAGGAACTTGAGCGCACCACTTATTTGATCACTTATGAAAACTCTTTAAGGCTTGGTAATGGTCTCTCCCATGTATTAGCATACATGTTTTTCATCTCTTAAGTGAACATCATGTCGCCCATGCGTACTTGTGCACCCATACTTGTTATCCCATACTTGCGCACCCTTATCAAAATGGGTGCCCCTCTTTGATTTACTTATTATATTCACACTCTTCATTCTATAATCCATCAAGCCTTCCTCATCCATTCATTTTATGTATTCATCTTCATTGGCTCCCTTGTCTAAAAGGGATTCTATTGAGACCTCCACCAAAACCTCCTGAATTATCAAACCTCTAAGAAAGGCACATCTGTGTGTCTCCTATTTTGTTTTTTATTTCCACAGTCAAAGGTTTCACACATTTTTTTAACAATGGTGATAGAATTCATGGTATGTATGTGGGTTTGTATATCCACAGTCACATGGTCCATTCTCCCAGAAATAGTGTAGGGAAGTTCTTTTTTGGAGGAGGGTTTGGGTCCTGACCTCACCCTTCTCAAAGAGGCGACCTGAAACCTTCGGTCTCTGATAGGGAAGGTACACTTCACAATTGATTTTCCATGAAGTCAAACGAGAATTCTCCCTCCCATATCAGGATCAATTAATAGGGCATCCATTCTAGTATAATCCACTCACCATGACCCCTTCCTCCTTACATTGGACCCTTTTCCAATGTAAATTGAATAGAGGGAAAGCTATTCGCCTCACCCTCTTCCACGGTCTATTCCCCCTCCTCTACCAACGCAGGAGGAAAAATTTGAAAGTGTGAATTCTTTTGAAGAATCTCTGACATTCTCTTATTTCTCACACAAAACATTACTCACATTGGCATAGATATTTTTCATGATCACAACATTTTCACAATAGAAGGAACTATGAGAACTCTGATTCCCACCATATTTGTGATACAGATGAAGTAGTCTCAAGGCCCGAGCTCATTGGACATCGTCCTCAAGAATCCAACCCTAAAAATTCCTTTAATCTAGGAAACCTCCTCATAAATAATATCCAAATTAAACCCCCCATGTCTTCATGGAAATGTTTTCTAGATGTAATCTCAAAATCATATTTTTAAATGGACTATGATCTACTATGATACATATAGAACTACATGGTATTGGATTCTGATTTATATGGGATACATAGGATGTCTCCCTGAGGTTCAAACTCAACACTTCCAATCAACCCTATTCTCCTTGGTCCATATTCCTAATAGGGTCTGATCATACTTGTAAACCCATATTCTTTCTATTTTCCTCAAGATGATTCAGAATAAGTACCACACTATGTTTCAAATAAGAACCTTCCACTTAGAGGTCCTTATAAGCTGACCGTAAAAGGAATGACCTGTCCCATTCAATGGAACTGAACTATGAGGGTTCTGATTCTTTCGACAAGGATACATAGGTAGCCTATCTTATAGGCATAATCCCAAAATTGAAGCCAATCCTTCATCTCCCTAGGTGATAATAAAATTCTATAGTGCCCCACTGAGTGGCTTAAAAACCGGTATCATCATAACGATGAAAAAAAGAATATGTAATCAGATTATTAGAGGATACCATTGATTGAAAACCTAAAGTACATACAGGTATTTCAATTAATAAATAACCTTGAATTCATGCTGATGATTCTAAATCTTAAACAGGTCAATAAGTGCTTGTAAATTCCAAGGGATACTTTTGAAATACATGGTGAATTAATAAGGATTCCTGAAAATATCATAAATTAACAATGAGTTTCTTGGAGTAGAAAATAATTTCCCCCAAAAATTTGTGATGAGTCTGACCACCCATCCTCTCGAACAATGCACATTCTTATGTATCATAAAGGTTAATCCTAATGAATCCCTGCCTTTGGAAAGAAAGTCCCCATTGGATAATGAACTGTTGGATGTTTCTGGTTCCATGAATAAATCCTATGGATACCTCTGGGAAACAATAATTCATAAAACTATAACACACATTTCATGGAATTACAACACATTGAGATCGAGATGTTTTGTTTTGGGTAGTACCGTTTTATATCCATGAAATTGATGAATAAGCTGATTTTTCTATTATTCATTTTGACAAAGACTATATTAGACACAAATATGGTATATTGGACATCCTAAATGAATTATTCACTAACGATCTGGTCGACTTCATCCACTATTTTGGAATCTGGTGCCATGTTTATCCTGCTGACAACATTGTAATTGGAAGGATGATCTTCGGGCAGGACCAAGTGGTTATTGGCCTCCTCAAGATCGAGGCTTACCATTTTTGTATAGTTATTAGAAAAAATGTCTTGTTTATTCATTATAAATGGTGTTTATACCTTCTAGTCTGGAGAAGAAATGATTGATCTAATTAGAGTGATTCACATGTCTTCTTCAGTACCTGAGGTTATTTCCCTATGTTTATCAATGGTGGTCGATAAACTCTCCACAAATGATGGAGGGGTATCTATAAGGTCTTCTTCCACTTCATATTCCTCATAATAATCCAAATTTTATAATGGGGAATCAATTATTGAGATTGTATCTTCAATGTTAAGATAAGAATAACAATATTGGTACATGGAATATGAAGAAACATCTTCGGACCCGACTGACATCGGGTTTTGTTTGGATAGGATGGAGTGAGGGGTGGAGGAATTTCATATTTCTTTTCATTCATTGTCGGTGAGGTATGGATTATCTGTAGATATGATGATGTATTGAGGGAATTTTCATTATATCATTCACCATTTTCTTAAGGGTAATGCCTTTTTATTCACTATTAGTCTTTTTTTCCATGATTGAAACCATATGGTTTAATTAATATACATTCGAAAAGGGAATCCTAGAGTCATCCTGATAGATGGGAATTATGTATTAGTCTCTATGATATTTTAAGGGATTTAAGGTGACTATTTCCAAATCGTTTGGAGTAGTGATCCAATAAACACCATAAACTGATGATCGCTTCCCTTTATTCTCATATAATATGGTATGGATATACTATGACTCACATGATTCAAATTGAAAATTAATAGTGTAAAATACCCCATAAAGTCAATTAATCAAATATTTCATGCATTGATAGTACAATGAAGGAATCACTACATGTTGATGTGACTAGGGACTTCCTAGAAGGATGTTCAAGGTCGTGTTTTGTTAGACCACTTGAAAGTCTATGTCTGCCACAAGGTCTCCCAATTGAGTTTTGGTCTTGATTTTGCCTAATATATTATGTTGAATTCATTCATAGACCTTCAAGATTTGGGTGTAGGATGTTATGTTATCCTCATCACCGCATAATAAATACTTTGTCTATTCTAAGATGATATTGACTTTAAAGTCATTGTCAAAAAAGAATTTGCAGATGTCGATTCCATTTATCCTTCTAGAAACAAATAAGGGTTTGATGTGAATCTATAAAATTGAAAATTTAATATTAATCCATGAAGGATATAATAGAATAAAATTCTGTTGTATCTAACTTGTTTTTGTAGAATTTTGTGGAATACAATTTGGCTTCAAACTCTTGGGGCTGAGTGAAGATTATATGGTTGATTCCTTGAGATATTTTAAAAAATTGAGGTATTCCAGGATTGATAGTTTGATAGATACATATGCCAATTGATTTAGAATATCATATTTCTTTTCCAATGTTTGGTGCTACATGAATTGAGGATTCACTTTCACATGTTCATTAGGTGTTTGAGTATTGGATGTGGATAGGCTGACCCCCTGAGACAAGAACATGTGGTGCTTTTTTTTTGTTTTTTGTTCGGGTGGGATGTTTTACCTTCACAGTGTTTGGTATTATAATTTATTCTTATTATGATGGTCTTTATAGCATAATTAGTCCAGAGTGGATTTTGGAAAGATTGGGGGAGTTTTCAATGATCATTTTTTTCTTTCTTAATGGCTCTTTAGTGAGTTTCTATAACATTGACTATTTGATCAAAGGTGTAGCAGAAAAATTTGGTTTAATCCATGACTTCATATTCCTTGGTATCCTCGGTTCTTATGGAATCATCATCAGGTTATCTGATTGTGTTTGGGGAACATGGGTTCGTAACCATACTCTTCATTAGATATGGGATACATTAAGATAATGATATTAATGGAGCTGATGATTAGTTCCTCATCTGATGTTTAGTCTTCCCGATCTACTAATTCTGTTGGTTCTATATTGTGGGTTGTTTCCCATTCTTTCAGATCTATGGTAATAAAATATTAGATGTTCAATGATAAATTTGTCTGTGACATGGGTTCTTTTTAATGATCATTCCCTCAAACATTTTGGTCCTACTACTTCTTGGATAGTCAACTCTTCTAGGGTTGTGGGGCCAATGATTCCGACTACATTAAATTAGTATAAATTAAAGGGAATAGTCATTTTCATCATATGTTCATGGAGTATACCATGAGCTCTGATTACTATTTTTTGAGTCATCCAAATTTCAAAATTATTCTCTCATTTTCTATCATATTTTTTTCTACAACATTCCCTAATCCAGGTCTGTGGTGGAAACCTATGCCTCTTGTTTTGGGGGTAGTCCTATGTTGACATTCCCATATTCCATCATTCCTTTTAGGAGGTATTTAAAGATGAAGAATTCATGAATGGTATTTCCTAGTATATTGAAAAGGCACAATAATATGTCTGGTCATCCAAACCAACATTCATCATCCCAATTTGGATCTGGAATATTGAGAATATTGTAATTTAAAAAATCTACAAAGTAGACGCGATCTTGGTCATTTTAGAATGAATAAATTTTATTCATATATTCCATGATTTTATTTCCCCATGGCCCCATATACCCATCTTCATGAGGTTGGGGAGGCTGTCGATGTCTAGTGGGCATGCATGATTGGATGCATGCCTGAGATCTATAACAGACATTGGGGGTTGTTTAATCATAACAGGGCTCACACTAACACTTCCAAATATTTTCGATGGGGATAATGAGGCTACCCATAATATGAGGATATTTTTCTATAAATAATCATTTATTCATTATGAAATATAATATATATCGTGAATCCAATTGGTATATTTTATTATGATGAGTGTGGTTAGTTTCTCGTCACAATGGTTATTGATCCACATTGCATGCGACCTATCTTGGGGTAGGGTTTGGTCTAATGACTCAGTTAGACATTTTCATATGGAAATGAAATTAGAGGCACTCTCATTGTACCACTATTTATAGTTTATGAGGTCACTGACTATTGTCTTGGGAAACACTAGCTGAACTAGAAAAGAAATTACCACTAAAGATATTCTCATCCTATTATTGAATGAGTTAAAAAACTATTATTCCAAAAACTAATACGTATCACAAAAGAGTTATTATAAATAATTTGAGTTTCACTTATTCATTCCCCTCTATATTGGGTATGATTTATTTTCTGGTAGTATCAGTTTGTGTCATCCTTACATGGAATCCAATAGAGATACCAATGGAATGATGGTATTAATCATCCATGGATGTGCGTCCTATTAAAATTCATCAAGGGTATACATATCAAGGGGAAACATTGGATGTTTCAGGTCATATGGAACATGGGGAAGATACCTGGTAAGGGGCAACCATTGGGTATTTCCTTCAATCTATCCTAGTTTTTTCTTTAATGGGAGAAAATCATGATATACTTATTTAACATGATTTAGGTAGAATTGTGGTCAGATCACTGACTTGGCTGAGCATCTTGGCATTGCATCATTTTTTTGGGATAAACTATTCTATATGAGATACAATAGTCAAAAGTGTACATTGATGCTCCACCTGAGGATCATATTCTATTGACTGGCTTCCTAAGAGTTTATCAACATTGATTATCCTCAACCCCTTCACTTATTACCCCTGTCGAGAGAATCTATCATCATATGTTACTTTTTAGTTCTCATTTGGTGGAGGTCGTGGGTCATCTATGACAATTTTTTTATACTTTTGGTTGTTATGGATTTGTGGAGGAGGAAATTGCAGATTTATTAGGGGAACTCCAAAATTTTGAGCATCCCTCTGGTCCTGGGTATGCACACAATCATTTTAAGTGTGGATTGGATTTTGAGTGGAACCATTCTCTCCCTTTTCATCTATATTTTAATTTTTTCTGGTACATAGGATTGATAATCATGACGTTCATCGATTCATACATAATTTTGTTTAATTTTCCATGTGTTAAATCCAAGGATATTTTTTTCATCCTTTTCAGGATCTTCTCCTTCAATTCGGGGGTCCTCTTCAAGTTTCATGGGGAAGGGTCACTTGATATTACACTTCATATGACCATGTCATAAAAATTGATTCTATGGGACATGAAAGAAAATATGTTATGGAATGGGGGACTTCTATACTCGTTTTCCTCCCAAATATAGAAAATATTAATGTATGTAGATTAGGTGGTTGAGGTAAAAATGTCCCTAACTCAATGTGCTGGGGTTTTTCAAATTCATATGGGACTGTTACTTAGCCCAAATTTGCGGGTCTTAATGGTAATTTAATGTTAAGAAAACACCCAACCCTACTTTATTGGGTTGATCATGTATTTTTTTCATTCCTGGCTATATTTCCACATTACTGATGTCACACATTCCAATTTAGATCTGAGATATATAGGTTTCTAATTTTGCACATGATTAATTTTTTTCTATGGATTTGAGAAATTCATTATGATTTATATCCCTAGGTGATAATCATTCTGATTTCCTCTTTTCCATGTTTAGTAGTTTCTCAATGGATATCTCTCTCGTAATGGTTGATGTTTTTTAGACTTAATGTATCTTAGTTATTGTCCATAATGTCACATTTGAAAAATAGTGGAATCATTTGATCACCATCTATAGATAAGGACATTATAATATGTCTTATCTAATGGATTCTAATAGACAATACTCCAGGTGAAGTGCCAAGATAAAGGCTCTCTCTGTCCCTAGACATGAAAAAATATTGGGAATCTCCAGTAAGGTAATGAAACTTGTGTTGTGTATAAAGGAGGTTAGATCAAGTTATTTCATTCACCTATCTTATTTTTTTCATCTCACATAATGAGGGGATTCATTTTAAATTTTATGGGGAATATATCCAAATATATTGACATGGCTAGCATACCCATCAAAGGTTAATAATTTGGTTTTCAGTTGGTGGAGTGTTGTCCAGAGATCAAAACGAATTATATGTATGCATTATTCTGACAACTCTCATAGTATGTCAAACTGAGGGGTCACTATGGGACAAAAAATAAAATGAATTCCAAACCTATTTAATTATATTCTTATGTGTATCATATCCATGTTTCTTTTCGAAAGATATTCTTTTCAACGGTATACCCAACATGGATGATTTTGGATGATTTATTCCAATTTATTGGGGATATAAGGGGTATCAATGATATGCGAATGGGATGGACATGGCTCAAAATATAATTGTATCCCAGTTTCATCTTCTGGATGGGATAAGATGTTGATTTTCATTTATACAGTATATATAATATCTGAACCCATCTTTCCTACTTCCTCATTATATGTGGGTTTTCTCACACATCACTCGATGAAGGGAGGACCTTTTTTCTAGTGTGATGTTTGACAAAGTGGATGACCTCCAAAGCCCGAACTGTTATGGATAGGGCTACCATCAAGGATTGATGTCTGTCTGTAATGAGAATTTTAGAAGCTTCTATGCTGGGGTGGACCTTCAAGGTGGATGATAGTAAGGGGAGGACCATCAAGTTGTTTTGAGATGTAATAGTGGGGAGGAAATTCACAGTTGATATTATGACCATGATGAATACCATTATATGTTGATTTTCCAACATATGGGTAATTTTTAATGCGTATACAGTGGAGATGACTATCAGGGTGGATGGAAGAAAATGTGGGGGACCCTCTTAGTGATTTGATATGTCATATTAGGTATGAAATTTTTTGATAATGTTATGATGGGGATGACTACCATTATAGGCTGGTTTTCATTTGTAGATAGAATTTATATTGTGTATAGAAAGGAGAGGACCATCATGGTAGATGAAAACAAAGGGAGACCTTTTTTTCAATCTTCTGGCCATGATGAAGGAATACATGACACTCAATAGGATATGAGATCTTGTGATTGATCGTTTCATGCCCACAATGTAATCGTCAATGTAATATACTCAGGGGATGTCCTTCTTTGTTGCTGGTAATAATGTTTCATGGAGGGCTTTCCCAAATGCAACGTCCAAATCCATTATTTGGTAGAAGATTAAAAGGATCCCGATCCTCTATTGATTTTTTTGATGGCATCAAGTACTCATACATCTAGTAGACAAGATCTGTGAATGAACTCTTCGTTTTATTGTTCCCTTCGGTGCATTTTTTGTGTTCTCCCTTTCAGGAGACAGGGTCTACCTACTATTATTAATGGCCTTCATATTGGGTTCTTAATCCACTGGTTCTTATGATGCTTCTAGGGTATGCCAATGATCATATAATGTTCTGATAATGATAAATTCCTTTCTTGGAGTGAACAATGGGGTGGACCAGTGTGCCATAGTTGAAAAAATAATTTTTCCCAATATGACATTCCATTTATTGCGTAATATGGTCGACGATCCTCCTGAACCAGAGAAGGGATGTAGGTTTACATGGGATTGAGAATCTTATCTAGTGGATGACTTAACCCACATGGGGTGATGTTTTTGTCGGTATGAATCCTCACGGATTCCACAAGCGTGATTACTTATTGAGTGATCTCGTGGATATGATCATGAATTGATGTATAACCCTACTTTATTGCGAGGATATGTTAAAATATGTCTTTGTATTGAACATTGATATATGTCCTTTCTGATGTCGGGGAAGTAATATATTCCTACTCTGGTTCTCCATGTTTTTTCATTGAGTACTTCTAGTTATCAAGTTTTATGGTAGATGAATAATTATTCCCCTGATTTATATCGATAACATGAAAGTTTTTTTCTATACATAAAATCATATTTGGAAGTTGGAATTTATATTTTCATGATTGCATTTGCATCTACTTATTTTCCACTTTTTTTGAGATGATTGATATACATATACATGAATATGACTCTGCTAGTAGTTTATTTCCACTAAATTTTTCTCGTGGGGTTGATATGAGGGAGTATGAATTTGACTATTACCATATTTGATTTCAATTGTATTTGACATGTGGCCTTCACATTACCTAGAAGATATATATCACTAACTATAGTTTTCCATTCTATATATATGAAAATAATGTTTTGTGTTAGTTGAAATTTAACTATTATCATAGCTAGTTTCAACCCTAATTGGATTCTGGGATTCAAGCACAATGACATGTTTTTTGATAAACCTAAAATTTTATGCCCTATTCCCACAACATCCTAGAAGGGAATTGTCAGTAAATTTTTCTTGAATGTAATTTATCATCATATATTCATGGTGAGACTCAGAAGAGGGAGAAACAATTTATGTCTACCCATGGTGTGACTTCATATATTCATGATGGATCTCATCCCCAAGGACCAATGTAGTGACATGTTATGGATTACATGCTTGTCTCCAATGGTGGGAAGCCCGGGGGACCTGGGTTCGTGGAACATTAAAAGGAACTCTCAATGTGATATCCTATTTAGAATAAGGGTGTTGGATACATGTCATGGGTGGAGATTTCTTCTAGTAGGGGGCCAATAGTGATACCCTTGTACAGTAGGGAATAATTCATTGGTGATGAATACATCTGCCTCATGGATATAAGGGATGTAATAAATGTTGCATTCAAGGGAAAAAATCCTAAAAATATAAGATGTAGAATGTGGAGTCACATGGTTCTTGACCACTGACCATTGTTGGGTGGGAAAATTATAGGATTTCATCAACTGTAGGTCCTTCTATGGTGCCTCATTTGTTAGACGTGTAACCATCTAATGGTGCTCCAGAATTAATACATATAAGACCCATATTTAGATATGATCGGTAAGTGACAAAGTCCTACACTTCGTGGTGGGGTATTCTAGTGAAATGGATGACATGTGTGTTAGAAAGAACAACAAGGATTCCATTGGATTGATGGAATCTAAAAATAATTATTGCAATTTATGGGACAATTATAGACAAAAAACTCATTAATGTAGCATCACATGAATTCATGCGTAATTGATGATATCACTTGGACCCTCCCATTTTTTGATATGAAATGGGCCTAAGGATGGGTAACACTATAACCTTGGTTATAGATTCACATCAGATTCACTATTTATGGTTCTGAAGAAAATGTTTTTACCCATCAATTGATTACTGGAATAGAGTTTACTAGATTCATATACATCGGGTTCAATATCATTGTATGGTCTCTAATGGCTTCATTCTCAGAGAAAGAAACACCCCATTTTTCCCACATCAATTATTCCTAGACCTTTTTTCCAAAGGAAGGAGCTTGTTTGATGACATGGAAAATGACACTTAAGAACACACATTGTTCGAGAGGATGGGAACTAAGGCCCATCACACTCTTTTGTGGCGAACTATTTCAAATTTTGGGACTCTCTTATATATTTTCTTCAAGTCCGTATGTTCATACATAATTTTTTCATTCCTATGAAATATTCATTGGATTACTCCTATGAAAGATTAATCATAAATGTACATGGAATCAAAATTATATGCATGTACTTTAGTTTCTCCATCAATGAAGATGTTTGAATGTATCTGAGGTTCTGCATCAATGTTACACTTTATTGTATAGATCATTAATTACATAGTCATTCATTGAGACAATGACGAATAAAATGATGTAGTGAGGTACTCTGGAATTTATCATCATCTATGCAGGACATAAGTTTTTCCAGTGATGGGATCAAACCAATAATATGGGTTTCCTAAATATCCTCATAAAGGAAAAATAACACATATTGTTTTGCATCACATATATGGATACATAAACTTTTAAAGTCATGGTATGGGGACCCATAAATGCAGTATAACGTTTTACGGTATGAACATCCATGTTGATGGTGTCTAGTCAAGGATGGTTTGGGTCTTATACCGTGGAGGTCTGAGGGTCCTAAAAGAGATATATTCTCCTGGGTGGATATAACCCTACATGGGATGTGGCTTGGAGAACACTATGGTGGATTTTGGTGAGGTTCTTGGATCTCAATGATGTTTCCTATAAGTCCATGTTATTTGAGAAACAAATCCCACATATTTCTGAATTTCTGGTCATATACATTGATGTTTCCCATTAAAGGGGGACTGATTGGGGCTTATACTTAATAGCATGCCCATTTGATTTTTTTGTTCATGTGGATATCATGATCTCCACTGATCTCTCATTCGACATGAGTGATGATCATTTTGAGAAAAAATAGAATGTATTAGATCTGATTTTCTTGAATCCATCCCCATCCACTCAGATGAATCTGGAGACCATAGGGGGGATAGATATAGGGGCTTTGAGTGTTCTCATTTCGTCTCTTGTTTTCATATCCAGAATATTCTTATTAGGTGATACATATAGATACATCCTAGGATGAGGTGAAACGGATCACGAGAATCACATATGACATGAATTTCTATGGTATTACCTCATGAAGAGTGCCAAGAAATTGGTACTAGTAAAGGGGGACGTGTGTCATTACTTGACAAAAGGAAACACAATAATGATCTCTTTTATTTTATATTATAACATATATAATGTAAAGTAAAACGATTCTCCTTGATCCATTGAATTGAGAGGTTCAAATGAGTATCCTAAGGTGGGATCTTGGGTTACCAGGGGAATATAAACTTATCAGCATTCTAAGGTCCTACTTTATTATGAGGATTATCCAAACGACTCTAAAAATAATTGGTCTATGAAATAAGATGGGGGAAATGATGTTTCCAATGGTCTCATCATACGTTTATGGTGGAATTGGGAGGTTATTTCTCTTGATTATTTTAGAGTCGCTCAAGGACAGACTACGAATGATATGATGGAAACAAAATGAAATGAACGAAGCTAGAGGGTAGAACTCTCTTGAATACCCCATTCAACATATCATTCCCATACTTGGAATGTGGTTTCCAATGAATATTTTGTTTCTATTTAGGAAGGTGAAACATCCCAATACCGTGGTTGAGTGTGGCCTTGTGTTCGACTCTCATTTTTCATTACTACACGAGACCATCATCCATCTATATAGAATGATGATACATGGGACTGAGTTCCATCAGTGTTTCAATTTACTATGTAGGGTAGCGATCCCCCGAAAAATATCTTATCTATGTGGGATTCTTGATTACAATGAATACATTATTTTTTCATATGGGAGGATGTATATCAATAAGTTATATGGGGTTTATATTTCACTAATTTTTTTAGTTTATAGTCCACAATTCCATGTAGTGGATTTTACCAACAGGGGATCACCACTGAGTCTATCTTATGTAGTGCTACCTTATTTTTTGCCTTCATCGATTGATTGATCTACTTTTTCACCTATTGGACACATTTTATAGAGAAGAATAGGAAATTTCTATTTTTTTATCCAATAATTTTCATGGGTCCATGGGAATCTTTTCCATAATCCCATAAAGGAATCAATTAGTGGGGACCTTTTATTTCACAAGAATCCTCACCTATCCTAGAAAATTACCTCAATGCATTTGTATAATTTGGAGACATCTCTTTTCCGTCAAATGATTATGTTAAAGGAAAATAGTTTTCCAAACTAGATATTATCTCCCATTCCAAAAAACATCCTTTTGTGATTCACATGACTGATTCGATCTACCCCAACCATGAAACATTTCACTTCATATTGCCGTTTCAATGAATAAAACACTTATGAGGAGTGGTTTTCAACAAAAGGATAGGTCATTCCTGTTTTGGCCTCCTTCATTTGTGATTTTTCACCTTCATTGATTATTTCACATAAACTCTTCCATAATCATTTTTTCATCATTTGTCAAACTGAGGAATGTGTATTCTTATTCCATTCACAATATTTAGAACACAACACACTCCATGACATATCCGTATGAATTCAATGTATTAAGGATTTCTAGAACCCATTACAATATATAAGTACCAATTTAGATCATTGAACCATAATGGTTGAAAAATGAAACAGTAGACACATGCAAAAGTAGGTTAACACTCACACAAATAATCCATTTCCAAAAATCATCTTTCATCAACAATTTCACCATGGAATTACCTTATGATTCATAGAATTCCCCTAAACCATAATCATATTACATAAAAATTTAATATCCACCCAAAGATGATCCGTACATGTCTCCCGTGGCTAATCATGCATAAACAACAATCCAAGTTTCCCCACTAAGGATGAGAAAAACCCATACCCCCAAGAAAAGGTATGTGTCAAGAAGAAACCCACTCCCAACAAATCAAGATAATACTGGGTCATTATACCACTCACAATTCTACATAAGAACAAATATTATTCACACACATGGATCCAAGACTTCATAAACCATGGATCCACCGTATCATCCAACATAGGTAAAAACCACAATTATTTTCATATCATCACATATAGGGTCTATCATCTAATTATTTTGTTAGCCATGTATCTAATTCATGTTAGGTTCCTAAAAAAACTACCCATACCTTCATATTCATAATATTTAATATACCTCAATGGAATACTTGATGTATGATCAAGAACACTTTGGGTGTCCTATATATATCATAAAATATCAACACGTGATTTCCACAACTAATGGAACATTAAATCCAATGATATTCCCTATTATATGATTCCATTCTATATTCCACCTCAACTATTACAATAATATAAATGAAAACTAATAGAAACCTTCTTTCACTCAACATAATTATATTCCAAGATATCTATAATTATCAATATGTTATCCTATATAGCATATAGTTCACATTTTAGATACGTTATAACATACTGTGAAATAACCCCACCCACACCTTGGATAATATAAAGCTACTAACATCCCAAAATTCCCACTCTAAAAAACTCCTTATCCACTGATTTGTTACATAACCAGGTAATCTACATGATTAAGGGTACTAAAACTCCATAGGTATCCCTATATCAGGATACCCCCTGAAAGATCTAAATCACTTAAATGTTCATATATTAGACATATCCATATGATGACTCATATTAAAAAGTCATTACCCATTATTCTGTCTATATAGAGTTTCATTAATATGTTTTTTAGGAAAATATAAAATTATTTATTGTTGATACTTTAAATAATCAAAATTATCACATGAGATGGTATCTCAATCACATTAAATCATGTATGTCAAATTTGAAACTATGTTTAGGATATGATGTAACAATAAAATACTATTATAACCATATACCATGAGAAAAAAAAATTATTAATAAATATAAAAACATAATACTAGAAAACTTTAACTCATTTGTAACATCAAAAACCATGAAAAGAAAAAAAAACTCCCCAGTTTCATGTACATTAGATTATGAAATAGTTATCCACCCATAAGCACACCATCTATCCTATGTTATAACCTATCCTATCTTCATCAACCATATCTCAAATAGTATTAAGGAAAAATAAGTCTCTAATACTAAATGAAAATTACCTTCAACTAGCCTATGAATCTAATATTGGTCAAGAGAACCACTTGAACATAGGAGTTACTCATAGTATGTATTAGGTTGCTGATTAGGTTTTAGTGTATAATAACAACATGTATGGAGACCATACCATTTAGTGTCATCATAAAAATAATAGGAAATAATATACATATCATAAAATAAATGACCATTAGAGTAAAAAATATATAATTATAATAGATGAAAAAATATATTCAATAATATAAATCTTACTACAACTAATGAAATCTTGATGTCGTTTGGTCATAAAACCATGTTGGATTACCAATTGTGCTGATAATATAAAATTCATGGATGAAATAAAAAATAAAATTAATGGATTCCCAACCATGATCTTTGACCACACCTAGTACTCTACTTCATATTTCCAACCAGATCATAGGCTTATATACCTGTATTGTAGTCATTGCCGGAACCTAGATGTCAATATTACTACTACATGCATCCCAGGATTCTCTTGTAGGGTGTGAAAATAATACATAGTAGGCCACTGAAAATTGGTTACCTAATAAAAATTTCATATATTTCCATGCATTTACTAATTAAATATAAATTTAAAAACCACAAATGTGTACACCTATCTCACCCTGAGAACTCTAGAATATACTATGTAGGTTGGATCATACATTCTTTTTCTAATTCCTAAGTGTCTATAATTATTGATAGGAGCTATTATATATAGGGTAGACTCCACTGAAAATAACTCATCATGTCTTTTTTGACGTAGTAAACGCAACCCAAAATCATCCCCAAAATCATGGGTATCACATCCCAACATTTATACATTAAATCTAGGACCATGAAATACATCCCATGTTTTAGTCTATCAATATAGACAACTAATCACTTCTTTAACTCCCTTCCATCACAAGGTATGCACATATCCCCTTATATATAAAAGTATTTATAGGGGTTACATTTCCCACCTTCCATTATAACTTTTAATGGGATAACAATGTCTCACCCCACTTCTATATTTCCCCAAGGGGGGGACATCCGACTTCACATGCCCACCAGTAATTAGGGGATTCATGTTCCACCACAAATACACACTTTTTATTATTGGAAAGCATAACCCAGATAGAATAATCATCATTCATTGGAAAAATTTCATCCCATTACACATCCCCAACCCATCAGTGAAGGAACATATCCCATGTGGAATTATCATATGTCACATGGGGCATAACATCCAACCTTGAATTCACAATCACCCAAAAGGTGATAAAATACCATCATGAATGATCATTTTTCTCAGGGGGTAAGTGTCACACCTAACATAATGAATCATTCACAATGGTACCACATTCTTTAATTAATCATCAATAGTCATTAAGGGTAAAATTTTCCACTTCGTACAAACCATCAAATATAATGACTATACATCCCTCCTAGACAGTGTCAACAAAAAAACCTAGTGGTATAACACCCAATCATGTGGGACATGCATCGTCACATCACTAAATCCTTTATTTTCACATAACATATACCAAAACATAAAAAAATGTATAATGAACACTACACTATCATATAACATCCAGAAGCCATATAATTACCATGTATAATGAACCATCATGATATGTATTAGTTTGTCTAACATACCCGTTCACTAGGCTATGCATGGTAACAACATTCGTTCCCTCACACTTTTACACTATGCTTGGCCCAAACAGGGAGATAAAATAAATTCCATATAATATTCATATATATGGAATGACAGATCAATGTGATCATTATTCCAAATTCCTTGATTAATAGCTAACTATGTACTTTGCTTAATCCTTATGTGATTCTCCCCTATTATGAGAAAGAAACAACCTCACAATTATTTTTACCAGATCAATATTTTATAGAACCAATAATGATCCCATTATTGTCTAATCTCAATAGCTTCCACATAAAAAATGTCCATTGGTGTCCACAATCATAAGAATATGATCCTACGGTACCTATCAATAAATAGATATCCTAAAAAAAATCGAGGAGAAAATTAATAGTCATTGTTACAATCATTGTTCATCATCATATTATATCTTAATCAATAAATAATATAAAAAATTAAATAAATTCCACTTCGTTCTCCCATCCATATATCTAACTATGTATCTAATGAAAAAATAAATATCATTATTGTTAAACAATCTATATAGTCATTAGTGTCTAAATAATAATTACACAACCCAAAATGTTTCGGAAAGGCCTAATAACCCACTAGTCCTTTATCACAAACAGATACCCACTCATTGTCCAAATTCTAGTTATTCAAGTATTTTTTCAAACACAATCAATCCAAATAATATTTAAACACTTCACAATTTTGAAATAATAGGTTCCAACAAACACAATATAATGTTATACCCATAATATATTCACAACCACTCTCACCAAATCCCATTAAAGTTTATACAAACCATTAATAACTGAAATGAGGTAAAAACTCTTTTAAATATTTTAATTTTTTATTTATAATTAAATTTATAGATATTTAAATTTTTTTTCTATATATTTTCGTCTATGTATAAAAAACGAATATATCCCTAGATAAATCTGCATCACTAAAACAAAAACAAACTCTGTGTAGAGGGTCCATTTCACTTCTGTGATACCTCACTCAACAAAATCTCTATCAATGTACACTGGGAAAATCGCTAATTTTTTTAAATAAAATTTTATATCCTAATAAATTCATCAGGAAACCTAACTCATTTTAAATGATGAATAACAATTTTCAATTATCTTTTCATGTTATCCTATATCGACCATATAAAAAAGCCTTTCTAATTCCCCTTGAATTCTTACCCAGATCAGATTTCAAAATCATATACATTCTTTGAAACTAGCTATCAAAACACAGATATAAAGATACATAATTACAAAATAAAAAATTATTAATGAAAAACTGACATAAATTGGTTATTTTTAGGTTTAATATTTTTAGAAATTGGAAAAAACATAATCTAATAAATACCATTTTTGTCAAAAAATTGACTTTTCACATTAAATATTAAACTATATAATTCATTATAAGACTCTAACATATCCCAAAAATTATTTAACGATTGTTTTCTTTCGAAACATGTCAAATGTTCCTATTTTCTCAAAAAATAAAGAAAAATAAAAAACACGCATGGTTGACATCAATCAACCCATAAGAGAAACATATAATCGATGAAATCTTGTTCTTAATATGGATAAAATATTATATCATTTACATGTACAAAAAATCGAGACCTAATAATCATGAATCATGGAAAATTTTATATCCATGAAAATAAATTAAAACAGGAATATTAATAATAATTATGTTATACATATGGAATACAAAATGTAGGACATCGAAAACGTTTTTAGGACCCTTTAAAAAACACTTTACTTGTCCTTGAAGCTACAGTCAAGACATCCTATTATAACAGAAATGTTCTATCCTAAAATCGGGGTATGGGAAGAGGAATTTACTAAAAACATGATTTTTTCTCATGGGACATGTCGATGAATCGAGGGTCAATAAAATTCTATGCCCCACTTAGTATTTATTGATGTCCAACACATTTACCATAAGAGGAAATTAATTGATAATACGTAATAAAAAATTTCAATAATTAAGAATATTTATATATTAATATAGTTTATACTAATAGTTTTAAATATGTTAATAAAAGGAATAACATGACCACAATCATTCCTGAAAATGGTGGATGACCAAACATGATAATAACTCTACATATTAGAATTATATTTTAAGATTCCATATTAATTTTTCGTATATCAATAAATCTTTTTATGGTTTAGGCTTAAATTGTACAATATAAGTAATATAATATTTTATGATCTCATAATATATTATAATGAATGTTCCACTATATCAATACTAAAATATCATGATCATAATTCATCATCAGAAATAAATTCAATGGTTCTAAAAGAACATATCCCAAGAATTGAGAAATATTTGTCATAAGGTTAATGTGTTGTGAGTTTATATCCCCATAATCAATGATATAATACCACATATAATAATTAAATCATATAATATACCCTTATTTTATGAAATAATTTTGAAGAATGATCATAACTCCTTAAACAAGAATTGAATTACAAGAAATACTCACCATTAAAGAAACAACTAAATCACAATCCACTTGGATAAAGGAATATGATTTGACTATTAAATCCATTAAAATATGATTATTATGATAAAAATATATCAATGTTATGTGAATAAAAAATATAATGTAAATATGTTTCACAAAAATTATAATGTCTCAAAGAATCAAAATTGAGAATAAAGAACCCCTTGTGGTTTGAGGAACACATTAATAAAAACCCCATGTAATAGATGGATTATAATTGAACGTAAAATATAATTATTAAAATATAATTATCCATATGATATCTAAAATAGGTAGTTCATAATAAATTTAAATTAAATTAGGTTAAAAAATACAATACAACTCTTAATGAAGGGTATTTCAAATGAAAACCCTTTACTACTATCCTAAATTGCATGAAAATAATTTATCATATGGAATAATAGACATAGGTATCATAATTAATAAATTGTAAACATACTCATTTCCATTTTAATTCATCCTCTTCATAATTATTCTTTCTCTATTAGAATTCTTCTAATTTTCTACACTTGGTATTAATAGTTTTGATCATCATTACCTGTTTAATAATGCAATGTTTATGTTCATTGTAACATACAATTTAATAATTACTAGTTCATTAAAATTTATTTAATGTATGATATATAAATTCATTGGATGTTTAATATTCATTTCTTGACGTTTTAATCATTATCATTTAATATGATGTCGATAATAATCATGTTTCCATAATTCATGATGATAAAAATGTATTTTCTTTTTTATAGAATTAATTATTGATAAAATGAAAAAATACCCAAAAAATAATTATATATTAATTTGTATAATATGACTTAATTAAAAAAGTTAATTTAGTGATATGTGTTATAAATGTATAGTGTTGTTCTGGTTGTGGTTAAAACCACCCAAACAAGAACATTCCCTAATTAATTGATGGTTATGAGAAGGTATATCTATAATATAATTATAAAAATAATAATGATATATTTTTTTATTTATTAGTGTGATATATAATAATAATAAATAATATTAAAATGGAATATCAATTTGAAAACTTTTACACAATTTGAATTAAAGATTATTCTCTTTGTACATGTATCATAAATGATTAAGTTAACGATGATTGTTTGTTGATATTATATCTAATAAGTTATAAATTTTTTTAAAAAATTATCATCATATCGTAACACCATAATTATCCTTTAAGTATATCATTATATCTATGCATCAAATGGAATCATGGAAAATAAAACTTTTTATAAACAAGGTAGTTTACACAACGCACGAACACCAGTTTTGTTTGTATTAATGGACGGGGTATGCGAATAAATAATTATAATACCAAAAATATAGTAAAATTAAAAAATATAAACGATAATAATATTATTATATTAGCGTTTTCAAGATAAATTTACAGGAATATAATTAATAAGAAAATAATTTATTGGATAACAGTCATGTTGAGGATCTAGATTTCCAATGGAAGTATCCATGCATTTGAAGGGACTAGGCTTAAAATGGGTGATCATAGGCATATTTTAGTTGGTTAGGGATATACTGATGGTGAAATGGTATAATTTTGTGGTTAAATTATAATGGTAGGTGAGTCTTGATGGTGTTAAGATGCTACCCATTTTTATATGAATGAAAGGGTATTTTTGGGTGTAGTACTAACATTTTCTATATTGTAATGTTACACTCCATGTTTTAAAGGCCCAAATATAGAAAAAGATGATATTTAATGAATTTGGTTCAAAAATTTCCTCAACCATTCATTGAGTCAACATTTCGTAATTTATAGATTTTCATTTTAACATATCCCTTTTACCGTAACACACTTTTTCCTTGGTAATTTATTTCTAAATATAGTAATTAATTTAAATAAAATATATTAAGATAGAAATTTTTAGGAAATTTTATAAATTTAATTTATAAAATATCAATTATTTTTATCAAATATAATATATAATTATGTGAAAATTTAATTTCAAACCAAACACACATAATCACATTAAAATGTTTTTTTGATGACCAACATTTTTAAAATTCAACTATATATAAGATAAAACTATCATGGAAACTTATATTAATGAAATATATTGATTTATTATAAAAAATTAATGTTAATTAATTATCCAAGGCATGATAGAAACAAATCTATCGTGAAAAACAATTGATTACAAGAAAACATAAAAATTGTTTTCATATTAAATAGACATTTTAATTAGTTATAAAAATTTGTTTAAATAGGTTTTTGATATACATTTAATATTTAGATTGTATTAATATATTACTAAATATAATATATGATTACTTTAATTATTTTTAAAACTTCTAGGTTATCCCTATTTATAGATAAAACCATGGAAATTATAATTTTCATATATCCTATAATAGTCAACAAAAAATAAATCTTTTTTTAAAAGAATATATAGATATTATACTATGACAATTTTATATAAGGAAACAATAAATGAAGATAATTTTAATAATTTTAAATTCAATAATGTTATAAATTCCTTTTACGATTAAAATCATAAAATATATTGAATTTCAATTTTTATTAGACATGAAGATTTATAATATTAAATGTTATTAATTTTTATTTGAACTAACTTTTTGTGTACCGCTTATTAATATCATAATTAATTTAAATTATTAGTCATATGTTTTTTAAATAAATATTCACTTCAAACAGAAATAAATTTTTCTAAAAAACATATTTTTTACGAAATAAATGATCATATTAGTCATTTCAAGTAATCTAATTATTCTTAATTCATATTTAAGTTAATATTTATATTGTTTACAAATATATTTCATAACGTGGTAATTATCGTTGATTCTTTATAATTCTATGGTCGTTAAACATAAATATTTTAATCATGGTTTAGTTTATGTTTGGTATTATGTGTTGTCAGTGTGGTTAAAAAATTGACTTTTATAACGGTAATAATTTATTACAATTGAAGGTGGTATATTCTCACCCTGCAACCTTAAATAAATAGTATCCTCTCAATTTTTCATAAATGATCAAACTAATTTTAATTGTAAATTTCTAATTATTCATAAATAAAAAAATAATGGTTGTTAAAGATGTAGACGGATATTTAACTATATGAAAAATAATTATAAGCGTGTTATAATATGAGTTTTTCAATTTTTAATTTTAAATGAATCTACAAAATAAATATGTAGATCAAGATCGCAGGGAAATAACATCGTAAAAGTCCTTCTAATAATTTATATGATATTCATAAAACAATTTTTTGTTATTTATCAATAAATATGTAATAGTTGGTAACAATATAAATAACATAATACAGTATAAAAATTACAGTGAGATCTCACAATCTGTTTCATGTGTAGAAGTTTCATAAGAGTTATTTTTCATAGTTTTATTGGATAATTTATCCCTTATTTTCCCCTATATTATAAAATTGTATGGAATAATTCAGAAATATCTTTTAATTAAATCAACATATATTTTTATGTTCTCTCTTTTCATTACACATGTGACTCTTATGACCCTGAAATCCCCAATTAAATCATTTAACCATCTCATTATGGGATATTACCCCATGTTTCTACCCACACTTTGGACATACAAAAAATTAAATATATTCTCCATTATTATAATCATCACATGGACTTCCATGAGACTTTATCATTATATTCATTAATACATTTGGGAATACAACTATTTCAAAATTAATTTTTTTTTTAGGATAGATGATTTGGAATAATCACAATATTTCACACTCCAACACCCATTTCATTGGGGTTTTTAAAAATATAATCTCTATATTTTCCCTCTGACCCATGGTTACTTCTAGATTCATCAAATATTAAAACCAAAAAAATAACATGAGTGAAAATAATTATAATTAAATTTTTATAATTTATAATAAGTAAATTAAACTTGAATATGTGTCACATTACAAAACAATCTTGTTAGAAAATAATTCATACATCATAGCATGTATAGAAATTTTTTAAACATATATCACTCTCAATATGACATATATAATTCTTATATTGAACTTTGTTACACTGTTTTGGGTCCTCTAATACATTATTAAAATATCTATAAAATAGAGATTCAAAATTAAAATTTGATAATTTCAAATATTTTGAACCCAATAATCATTGAAATCTATACTCTAAATGTCAAACATATTCTCAATAATGTAGCATCCCATGTATTTAAAAAAATATGATATTTTCATATTTATTAATATTTTATAATTAAATATTAATTTTAATTTAAAGGGGATGTTATGGTCTATGGAAGAACTGATACAAAACAACGGGTTTCTTTGTAATCTTACATTGCACGCAATGTGGGGTCCTAGTGAAAAATAATTACATAATATTATTTTAAATGGTAGTTAATTCCTAACCATTTTATTGGCGAGAATTGATAAAACTAACTACAATATGAACATAGATGGATGTTAAATGATTTTACATTTATCCAATAAATTTTAGAGGGTTGAAATAAGAATGAATCTGATTATAAGCATAAATACTTTAATATTCATGAAAATATCGATTTACCACCTTTTGATGGTGAACCCTCCTTAAATATATTTTTGTTCACTTTTATTTGTTCAATTTTAAAAAATAAAATTCCTCTTTAGAATCGGGACAACCAAATTTACTTTGGGTTAATGTTTTGTACTTTTCTAATATAATTATTTTATTAATGAATTGTGAAAAATACTGTATTATAATTTGAATCCGCCTTTTAATATAAATTATTTATATGGTTAGATTATTATTTTTTAATTCGTTTTAATGTTTAATTAGATTATTTTTTTACAATTAAATCCAATGTTGGTCATTGGAAGTAATTTCACTTTAAAATTGCACATAAAAAATTGTTAATCTTTTGATAGTTATTATTTCTTAAAAACAGGCTTTTTGTTTTGACAACAAGAATTAATTATATAATTAATTATTCCAACTTATATGTTATGAATTTGGTAAAATAGACATCATTTCTGAATTCATAATATCAAATATATATTAGGCTGATTTTTTTTTTGTATTTTTCGGAAAAACCTCAATTTTTTTGAATAGTGAAAACACTGAGCGTAAGTTAAAAAGATGACTTTTTCAATTAAATGAAATTTTTACGCTTATGTAAATTGAAATTAGAAAATCTGAAAGACAAGGTTTTTATTAGTAAGTAATATTTTGTTCAATATGATGAAAATAAATTTGTTGAATAGTAAGTTTTGACTTTTATTTACTGCAGTTAAAGTTAAATAGGGTAATTCAAGAAAATATCATAATAATACAAAATTACTTTAAAAATTATCCAAAACATATTAGATATGTCATTTCCTATCATGGGCATTCTTGGGTTGATTCTGGGACCCCATGGAGCCACATAACAGTGATAATGACACTTTCTATTAATTAATTTACTGTGAAGACAAAAATAACATAAACATATATGTTTTAGGAAATAAATTTTTATGGGGGGGTTATATAAGTTATCTCCTAAACAATTAATATTAATTATAAATTTTAAATTATTTCCTACATATTGGTAATTTTTTTATAATTTTTAGACATCAAATATATAAAATTATTTATGACACAATAGTGATGTAGTGTTTTCTTTAGTAATGATTGATTTAAATAAATAAGATTATAAAGAATAAAATGATTTTCAAAACCTATACAATTACTAGTGGAAGATTCTGTTTCAAACCAGAATCATCTTGTCTTCATCTTTAATAAGTTTTGGACATTTAGAAACCAAAAATCATTATATAATAAAATAATATTTTCAAAAATTCTTAAAGAGACCCTCCTCCTTCTTATAAAAAAACCTCACCTAGTACCCATTACTCACATCTAAAAAGATCCATGGCTCGTACAACCTCTTCCCAATTAATCTCCTTACATACCTCTCTTCCAACTAGTAGCCACACCTTAGGCCGAAGACACTTCAAGAAATCCTTTTGGTTCAAACCAAAGGGAGTTACCCGATTTAAAGGTAACATCTTTTTTTATTTTACTTATCCAACCCCCTAAACACTTTTTAGTAATTTATTTTAAAAAAAAGTATCCAAGATATAATAATTTTTTGTTATTAGAACAATTCAATATATAATTACAAACACCTTTATCTAATGGGTGAATAAGATACTATTTCTCTGGAAGGGGAACTACTGCCTCCCAAAACGATGACTATTCAATTATCTCGAACCGTGTCTCATGGTGGCCATTAAGATGGAAAATTATTTATATGTGATATATATTATATTTATATTGTTTTTATGGTTCTTTATTATTCATTTATATCATTATTTTATGTTTTCCATTATGGGTAACCACAATAATTTCATTTGAGAAAGTACAGACTACCACCACCTCAAAATGATAAGAATCGTTCATGCCATATGTGGACCATATAAATGATGGAGTTTCTGAAATTATATATATGATATTATACTAGAATTATTATATACCTTTGTGTAATTATGTATTCATTGCATTAAAAGATGAAATACAAATGAAATTAGCGTTCATGCGTACGTACAGCTAACCATCTCAATGAACGAAGAATTTCATCTCATACCTCTATATGTTACATTATATTATATATATATTCTATATATATATATTATATTACATCTACATCATGGATATAATTTTGGAGATAATGGAATTTCGACCGCATGAACAATTTATAATATTAACAAGTTCATTTTTATCCCAAATTCCAAATATCGACAAAATGCTTGATATTAACTCAAATAATTAACCAATTGTTTTAGAAAGTTAATAAGTTATATAAAAGGTAAAATAAACATGAAAATGGATCTTAATAAAGTATAAATTAAATTAAATTTATTATTCAGGAGATAAATCAACGAACGGGTCATGTCGGACATGAGGTAAAGGACTTCATCCCAATCTCCTTTCATTTAGGCATACTTTGATTTATTTACAAAATTTGTTTATATACTATATAATTAACACCTTTTTATTATAATTTTATTCAAATGGAATCCTTTTTATGATGTTTTTTACTAAATAAAAAAAGTAATGTTTTCAACGTGTGTGGTGACAATGACCTCTCCACCACCGTAATCATTAGTTTTTCTTCCCCTATATGCCTTAATGTTTTTAAAATGAAAAAGAAACCCCGTATTCCTTTTTTTTTGGTTTTTTATTATTGAAATTGTATTTTAGAAATCCATTTATTATTTAAATATCTTGAAATAGTGTATTTTGTTTGATAATTAAATGTTATTAGTTAAATATCTATATTTGTAATATTTTATGTGTTGTGATTTTATAAAGGTACAAAGATATTTTATGGGTGGTTACATGATAAACCAAATGATGGGTGGAAGCATGATAAAATAGGATTGGTGGTTACGTTATAATCCTTAATGCATTGGGTATGGATGTCAACCGTATGGCTATTCTATTGTGTGATATTTGTGGAATTCAACAGTATGGTTATCCCATTTAAGTACGTTTATGTACCAAGTTACATATCTATATTATGTTTGATTTCTATGGGTTTTATGTTAATATTTTGATTAAAAAATTGTATGAAATGATCTATTATTCATTGAACATAATTTATTCCATCATAATGGTAAAAATATTACTTCTGATAATTTATTACTGGTTTACTTGTTGTTTTTAAAAACTACCAGTTTTCCTTCTTTGTGTAAACTTTATCGATATTTTTATGCTTATCTAATTTTTTGAAATGTTTTTTACAGTACACAAAGTGGAATTAGGACATGGATAGGATAAAGGAAAAGTCATGATGTCTAAAATATTGAATTAGAAATGAATCGTTTTTTAAATAGTTTTTATTTTAGTAAAAAAGGGATACTTAGTAAAAGTGTCTACATGTCATATTCAAGCTTTTATTCTTGGGTTATGTCCTAATTATCTAAAGCACTAATCTTGAAAAGATCCTCAATCATAATTATTAACATAATTCAAGATTATGTAATGTTTAATTTTGGGCCTTATAATTTGTATCAGAGGGTGGTTTATACAACATTAGAGTAAGAATATTGTTAAATAAATGTATATAAATTAATTTATGGTAAGATTGAAATGATATAGAATTTACAGTTTCCATGTTGTTTCACCTATGATATTTTTGTGTAGAGAATGGTTTTTCTTATAATAAAAAGCATAGCTCTTCTGGGAAGGCATATAAATGGAAATAACATTCCAAAAAAATATCATATGTCGGTCAGAATCTGAATTGAATAGTTTGTTGCAGTGATGAATCAGTTGACTCAAGTGATAAAAGGTGTTATTTTTAATGTTATTTTTTGGTTTATTTCAAATGTAAATAGGAACATGAAATTCATTTAAGGGTTTTCTTGCAAACATTAAAAGAAAATAAACTGTATTGAAAATTTAGTAAGTGTGAGTTTTAGTTACAAAAAACATCATTACATGGTCGCATTGTTTCAAAATACTAGCATAAATGTTGATCATGCTAAAACCACAGTTTTTGAAGAATGGAAATGACACCCAAATATAATATAGATCCATAGATTTCTTAGTTTAGTATGTTTTAATGGAGGATTGATGAAAATTGTGCACTGTTATCTATCCCACTGACAATCTTAACTCAAAAAGGTGTTATGTTCATTTAGACAGAAGAATTTGATGAATGTTTTTAGGAATTGAAATGAATATTGATGAATGCTCTAGTTATGGAATTACCTTCTAGATATTGTGATATTGTTATCTATAGTGATGCTTCATTAAAAAGACATGGCTATGTACTTATGTAGAATGATCAGGTAATTGTTTATGCTACCTGTTAGTGGAATCCTCATGATTTAAATTTCCCTACACATGATTTGGATTTATAGTCTATTGATTTTTACTTTAAAAAATTAGAGGCATCATCTATATAAAGTAAAATGTGAAATATATAATGATAAAAAATTATGAAGTATATATTATATCATAATAATTAATCATGAGATAGAGGAGATGGTTGTAATTAATCCAGGATTATGATTTCATGATCCATTACCATCCGGGAAAAGAAAATAAAGTGGTTGATGTTTGTGTCAGAAAATTAATGCTTTATTAACCTTGTTACGTTTGGAACAAGATCCTTTGATTAAAGACTTTATTAATATTGACATACAATTTATTGGTCTAAAAAATTCTTCTATTATGTTTCTGGTGTCAATGAAATCATCTCTATTAAATAGAATTAAGTAAGAACAGAAACAAGATTGTGAGTTACAAAAAATGGTATTGTTGGTTTAAAAGGGTATGCTTCTTGATTTTAACATTTATAATGATTGTGTTTTGATATTTGGGAAGAGATTATGTGTGCCTTGTGATTTACAGTTGAGTAATGAGTTATTATGTGAAGCTCATAGTTACCCATATTCAGTTCATCCTGGATGTACTAAGACGTACAGAGATCATTGAGAGTATTACTAGTGGGATGGAATGAAGAAAGATATTGCTGACAATATTGTGATATATTTTACTTGTCAATAAGTTAAAGAAGAGAAACATTTACTGAAAGGGTTTCTTCAGTCTTTTCTCAAGCCATAGTAGTTATCAGAAAATATATCCATGGACATGGTTGTGGGATTACCAAAGACATCATGTGGTAATAATGAAATATAGGTTATTGTTGATCGATTGACTAAATCTACACATTTATTTCCTATTCGAGATACTCTAACTCTAGATGAAATTTCTCTATTGTATGTTAAATAGATAGTCAGGTTACATGGAGTTCCCCTTTCCATTGTATCTGATTTTGATCTCATGTTAACTTCTATCTTTTGGAAAGGCCTTCATATGTCGTTGGGTACTAAATTAAATTTTAGTACATCCTTTCAAACTCTATAATATGGGTAGTCAGAATTATAAATTCAGACCTTGGAGGACATGTTATATGGTTGCTCTATGGATTTCCAAGGAAGTAGGGACCAACATCTTTTTTTGGATAAATTTTATTATAATAACAGTTTTCATTCTAGTATACAGATGGCAATTTTTGAGGCATTATATTGGAAGTGGTGTCGAACTAGAAATATTTGGGAAGATGTATGTGAAGGGATGTTGATGGGACCACAATTGGAAAAAGAGACGACAAAAATAGTTTAGTTGATTCAGAAGATCATGAGAACCACTCAGAGTAGGAAGACAAGTTATGCATATAAATGGACGAAGGATCTTTTATTCAAGGTCATTGATCATGTATTTTACAATGTTTCTCCATGGAAATGTGTGACATGTTTGTGTAAAAAGAGAATTTTGAGTCCGATGTTCAATGGACATTATGAAATTCAGGAGAAAGTTGGATCGGTTTTCTACATGGTGGCTTTACCTCCATGTTTATCCCAGGTACAAAATGTCTTTCCTATTTCAATGTTGAGAAAGTATATGCTTCATTCATCTCATGCTTTATGCCTAGAGGTTTTTCAGTTTGATGAGAATCTATATTATGAGGATTAACCAATACAAATTATTAACCAAAGTGAGAAAGTGTTACAAAATATGGTAATTAATCAGGTAATGGGTTTTTAATACCATATGGTTTAAGAGTCACCATGGGAATCTGAAATTGCTACGAGGGAAAAATACCCCAATTTATTTTATAAGTGAATAAAATTTCTAGGATACAATATTAAAAATGGGAGAATGATGTATCATCCAAGGTAAACAAAGAAATATGATATTTTCCTATTTTTTAATATTTCAGAATTAAATATTAATTTTACTTTAAAGGGGATTCTATGGTCAATGGAGTACCTAATACACTACAACGTATTTATATGAAATATTACGTTTCACACAATATTGGTTTATAATGAAATATAATAATATAAAATTATTTTAAATGGTAGTTAATGACTAGGTGTTGTATTATATGGAATATACATAAATAACTACAATATGAATAAACATGTTTGTTTAATATTTTTTCATTTTTCAAATAAATTTTAGAGGCTCAAAATAAAAATGAATCCGTTTTTAATCATAAATACTCAAATGTTCAATAAAAGGTTGATTTTCCACCTTTTAATGGAGAACCCTCTTTAAATATAGTTTTTGTCACTTTTATATGTTCCATTTGACAAAATATTTTTTTTTTAAGTAGGACATCGAAATTTATGTAGGGTAAATTTTTTATATTTTTCTAATAAAATCCATTATTTAATGAATTGTGAGAAATACTATATTTTAGTTCAATTTTTTTTTAATTTAATTAATTTTTATGGTAATATTATATTTTTAATTGGATATAAAGTTTAATTAGAATATCTTTTTACCAATTAATCCATTTTTTGTCCTCGGAAGTCATTTCACTTTGAAATTGGACATAAACAAGTGTCAATGTTTTTATAGTTTGTATTTCTTAAAAACATGCTTTTTTGTTTTGACAATAAGAATTAATTTAAAAATTAATCAATCCAAATTAAATGTTTTTAATTTGGTAAAATAGAAATCATTTTTAAATAGGGAATATCAAATATATCTTAGGATAATTGTTTTTTTAGTTTTCTGAAGAACTTCAATTTTTTATGAATAGTGAATTAACTAAGTAGTAGATTAAAAACAGAATTTTTCATTTAAATCAAATTTTACCGCTTCTATGAATTGAATTTCGAAAATACAACATACATGGTATTTATTAGTGAATAAAATGTGGTTAAATAAGATGAAAATAATATTTGGTGGACAATAACTTTTGAATTTTATTTAACACAGTTAAAGATAAATATGGTAATTCAAGGTAAAAAGAATATTATAATACTATAAAATTACCTTAACACTAGTTCTAAACTAAGTAGATAAGTCATGTCCGAACATTATCATCTATGGGTCTATTTTTGGACCACATAGAGACACTTAAGAGTGATAATGACACTTTATACTAATTAATTTAAAGTAAAGACAAAAATGACTTAAACATATATCTTTTAATATATCAATTTGTAATGGGGTTATATAAGTCACTTCAACGAATATAAAAAATAATTACAAATATAAATATAATTCATACATCATGATATTTTATTATTATTTTTAGACATCATCTAAATAAAATTATTTATAACACAATAATGATGCAATGCTTACCTTATTAATGAATGATTTAAATACATAATATTATAAAGATTAAAAAAAATATCCAAATCATGTCTGATTAATGTATAATGATTTTATATTGAACATGAGTCATCTTATATTTGACTTTGATGAGTTTTGGATATTTAGAAACCGAAAATAATTATATAATAAAATAATATTTTAAAACATTCCTATACAACCCCACCCCCCTTATAAAAAACCCTCACCTATATCTCATTACTAACTCCTATCACACCCCGTGGATCATCAAAACTCTGTCCAATTAAACTCCATACATCCCACTCTTACATATATACACCTTACTTTAGGTAGTAGACACATTCAAGATAACCTTTTGGTTCAATCAAAAGAGTGTTTCCCAGTTTAAAGGTAACATCTTCTTTTAAGTTCTTTTCTGATATTTTACATCTCCAACCAATTAAAATCATTTTATTGATTTTTTTATTAAAAACACCAGTATACTAAATATACTAGGTGGTTTTTATAAGAATTATTCGCACTATACTTACACACACCTCCATCTAAAGGGTAAATAAAATATTGTTTCTGTAGACAGAGAACTACTTCCTCACAAAAAGATTATTGTTCAATTGTCTCCAACCACCTATCATGGTGTCCTTTAAGATGGAACTATATTTATGTCTGACATATATTATATTTATATTGTTTCTATTCTTATTCATTTTTTATATCATACAATTAGGGTTTCTATTATGGGTAATCGTGATAATTTCATTTGAGGAAGAGCGGACTTCTGCCCCCTCAAAAATGATATGTCTCATTCATGACATAAAAAGAACATATAAAGAACATAATTAAAGAAATTATATATATGATATTATACTATAATTAAAATATAACTATGTTTAATTATGTTATCATTCTATTAAAATATGAAATAGAAATGAAAGTAGCGTTCATGCGTACATATGGCTTACCGTCTCCATGAACGGTGCATTTCATTTCTTAACTCCAAATGTTATGCACTATTATAAATAAATAAATAAATATATATATATATATATATATATAATTGATATTTGTGATATATATGATACCTAAATCATGAATATCATTTTGAAGATAATAAAATTTCTACTACGTGGAAAATTTATAATTATAACCAGTTCATTTTTAACTTAAGTTCTGAACATTGAAAAAATGCCAATATAATCTAAAATAATTAACCTAATGTTATAGAAAGTAAATAAGGGATATAAAAGGAATAATGAACATGAAAATGTTTCTTAATCACGTAGAAATTTACTTAATTTTATTATTTAGGTGATTAAAGAATGAATGGGAACTACTACAAAAACTACATATATCAGCGCTCGAAACGGGCTTTAACAGTGCTAAAAAAGCGCTGTAAATCTTAGTGCTAATATATGGGGGTCCCTTTCATCAACACTCCAAAAAGAACTGATAAAGGCTGCTTTTTTCAGTGCTAAAAAAGTGCTGTTAAAATCCCTCATTATCAGTGGTTTTTTAGCTTTGATAAAAGGGGCCTTTATCAGCGCTTTTAAATAGCACTGATAAAGATCAAAAAAAATTTAAAAAATAAAAAAATTAAAAAAAATGCATGGAGTACTTTTATCAGCGCTTCAAACCCCCTTAATCAGTGCTATGAGGTCTCCTGAGCTCTTGCCTTCCCGTGCATCCCCATACGCACGCACCCCCTTCGCTTCCACTTGAACTCGAACCCGGGACCTCCACTATTTCACGGCTGCACCTTTACCACTAAGCCATTTCGTTTTGTTCTCTATTTAATGATATATCTATATCTATAGTTATATTTATTAATATATTGATATAGATTCATATTAATATAAATATATTTATTCATATATTAGTATATATATATATATATTAATTTGTATATTAATATATTTATATATATTTTTTCAGTCATAATTTTTATACGTATGATTATTTTCATATTAATATATACTTATAAGACTAGTTTTAAATACATTTAAGAAAAAATAAGTTTTTTATTTGTGTTTATTAAAAATAAATACATACATACATACATAGATATATACAACACACAGAGGGAAACACACACACAAACACATTTATATTTACGAAAAAATACATATATATGTGTATTTGAAAATCCATAGAATGTACTTAAAAGATTAGTTTTACATAAATTTGTGAAAAATATATTATTTATGTGTGTTTATAAATAAATAAATAAATACGAACATATATACATATATACAACACAAAGACACACACATAGACACCCACACACACATAGACACATATATATTAACCAATAAATACATATATATGTGTATTTCAAAATCCATAGAATGTTAAAATAGTCATAACATATAATATATAATTTTGTTTTAATGCCCCAACCAGTAAAATTGAATAAAATTAAACAAATTAGATATGATATGTGGTACAGGCCTAAAGGACATCTGGATCATAAGTTATACTTGTTTCAATGTTAAAAAATCGAGATATCCAGACTAAAAATTTAGTATTGGAGGCCTTTTAATTCTTTTTGGGCTCAAAACATGTGATATAGGCTTTGACTTTCTTAGTAGCACGTAGAGCTCGTCACAGGATTCTATTTGATATGTTATAGAGCTCAAACAGACACACAGATCAAAAGTTATGGCCGTTTGAAGTTTAAGTTTTATTTTCAACATATTTTAGATATTTTATTAATTGTTTTAATTTTTTTTGTGTCCTAAAATTGTTATTAAATTATTTTTAATCAATAATAATTATAAAATTATTAATTAATAATATTTTTTAAAAATATTTTGAAGCCATTATCACTAAATTTCTTATATTTTAAATGTAATAGTCTATTTATACGTATCTATAACATATTTAAAAAATATATATTGTATTTATATCAATATAAATATACTTATATAAAAAAATATTATTTTTCATGGAAAATGTTTTTTTTAAACTTAACCTTTATCAGTGCTCAAGAAAAGCACTGATATATTACCCCATTATCAGCTTAAAAAAAACATCTGATATGGGGGGGGGATTTTATCAGCGCTAAAACAAAGCACTGATAATGGGGGCCATTATCAACACTTTTTTAGCGCTGATAAATGCGACCCTTTATCAGCGCTTTTTTTAGCGCTGATAAATGTGAAGCACATCCCTTGCCCGTTTTTGTAGTAGTGGGGTCATTTTAGACATGAATTAAGTGACTTCATCTCAATATCCATTAATTGAGGCATACATTAATTTAAACACGATTTTCTTTTATAAGATATATACTAAACCAATTTTACTTTTATTTTCATTCAAAGGGAATGAAGTGTTTTACTAAATGAAAAAAGTAATGGTTTTAATGTTTACGATGACAATGACCTCTCCACTACCGTAATCGTTAAATGTCTTCCTCTATAAGCATTAATGTTTTAAAAATGAAAAAAACCCTATATTAGGTTTTTCTGTGTTTTGGTATTGAAAATTGCTTTTGAAAATGATTTATTATTTCAATATCTTAAAATTATTTATTTCTGATTTCAAATGAAATGTTATTAGTGAAATATTTATGTTTTAAATATTTTATGTGTTATGATTTAATAATGGGACTTAAACATTGGACAGGTGGTTACCGGGTAAACCAAATGACTGGTGGTGTCATGATAAACCAAGACGAGTTGTTACATTATAACCTCCAATGCATTGTATATGGAAGTTGTCTGTATATATATTCTATTTAGTGATATGTTTGGAAGTCAACCGTATGGTTATTTCATTTCAGTATGTTTATGTCCCAAGTTACCTATATATGTTATGTGTCTATTCTATTCATTTTATAGTTATATTTTTGTTACAAAAATGGTAAGAAATGATCTTTTATTCAGTGAAGAGTATTTACTACACCATAAAGGTCAAATTTATTATTTATGATAAGGTATCCATGGTTTACTTGTACTTTTGAAAAACTACATGTTTTCCTTATTTGTGTATCCCTTATTAATATTTTTTTAGTCATACCATGTTTTTTAAATGTTTTTCACAGGACATAAAGTAGATTATTGTCAGGGATGGGATCAATAAAAAGTCATGTTGTCTAAAACATGGAAGAAGACATGTCTCTTTTTTACAAAGATTTTTTATTTTACAAATAAAATAGACACTGTGTTGAAGTGTCTTTATGTAATATTGATTTTGTAATGCTTATGTTATAACCTAATTCTATAATTCTCTAAACCTGAATAGATACTCAATGTGAATTATTATATTAAGTCAATATTATATATTGTTTAAGTATGAGGCCTTATAAATTAAATTAAATTAATCACTCCTATAATTAGAAACCCAGGTATATATATATCATGAGTATATAATATAAATAACAAATATTGGAAAAATATTATTTGAATTTATAATAGATTTAACCACAACATGATTTTTTCATCTTCAAAAAATTAACCACACCCTTAACCATAATAGTGTAACGACCACTAGTTTATAACATCACATAATAATAATATATATATATATATATGGATATAATAATCCTAAAAATAAGATAAAAATTACTAATGAATTATCCTTAATAAAAAATATTTTGACACTATATAACATAATGTTTCCACATAACTCAACCCATTATTGTGTCAAAATAAAAAAATTAATAAACCTAAAAATTATCCTTTTTAAATCATGATATTATCAATAATTAACACCTAAAAAATATAACATTATTATAAAATCACATTTCAATGTTATTGATATAATTGAGTATGTTCCAACATACCTTAAAGGTAAAATCAATGTATATAATTCAGTATATTTTTCACATATAACTCATAATATTTAAAATATACAATAATATCATCAATAAATATCACCCACTAATGAGAATAGCTACGCATTAAATGATTATTAAAATATCAATCTTTCTACCTTTGGTAATAATAAGTATCTCATTATATCAATAATAATTGGAATATGACAATATAATCAACCATTTTCTAATTTTCTCCCATTAAATAATTAGACATAGTGGTTTCCAAATACATAACATTCAAACATTCGTATTTTTCATATTTTTACAACCAATTAACAAATCCAAAATGCTTTTGATAATATTCAAATTATGAATATGAAAATATAAATATAAATATTTCTCTTTTAGGGACACCTTTATTTCATTCTTTGACCCCTCCATTTCAATATAAATTTATTTATGTTAGGTTTTATTAATCTTAAAAAAATAATACCATAAATTAATTATGAAACAAATCCTTATTAATTGGTTGTAATGAGAATGTGGTTATCCAAAGAATATCTCATGGGATTTTATTTCCTAGTGTGTTGTATTAGAACTACTCATAATGCATGAAATCAATGATCAAACCAATTCCCACCTAATACTTTTTTCTGTGGTAATTACCCCTAGGGTTATATGTGCAATAGTTTTCTCCACATTTTAGTAAACATATAATGGTTTTATTTCATGAAAAAACTACATAACCCCGACTTTACAAAAACATCATGATTTTATATAATATAAATATTTACTTATTCGGTTTTCACTAATGTTTTCTTTTCAAAATCCATATATGAAATATTAATTATTGAAGTAAAAACAAATCACAAAATTTTCTGAATGTGTTATCCATAACCCTTATTCTTTGATCCACCCTAACTTATCAGCCCTTATGTTATCCTAAAAATCATCTGAATCTCCAAGTCTATTTAAACCTTCCATTCTATACCAATTTTGAATCTATAGACCCACACTCCAATATTTGTTTTTAGAATCATATAATTTCCATACTTTTTTTTGTAGTAGCTATTAAATCCTTGATATAACAATCAAAAATTTAAAAATATTAATTTATTAATTAATTTATTATACTTGGATGGTATTTTCAATTATATATCCTTAGTGATTTAAGGAAAATAATAAACCAATAAATCCCATGTTTTTTTATAAAATGGAAAATTCATAATTACATAAGAAACTACATAATTTATGAGAAATTATTCATTACCTCCAAAGTGTAAATTCATATTATTAATCATTATAAAAATGTCTCATTTTTCAATTTTTACTATAAATTTCGAAATGAAAACAATAAATGGGTGAAATAAAATGCTCATTTAGGGAAGTATATATCTAAATCAATCATAGAATTTATCTGAAATAAATATTATGGAAGGAATAATAAATCATATATAGGCCATAATCATAATAAAACTATGTGAATTATATATACATGATAGTAAATGAAAACATGGATATCAAAAATATTGATCTCATACTTATGGAATGCATATTATTAGTCATTAAATTCATGCTATTGCTGCATTATGTCGAGATGTATTACTTGTCATCAAGACTGGATTCATGAAATAGTATTGTCGGTTGATTATTCCAAGAAAATATCATGTTATGGGATGATGTATACAACAATACAGAACATGATTTATCTCATGATACATGTGAAAGAATCACTGGGTTATTCAAATTTTCCCTCCACTTGTCACATGTTTATGTGTAAAGTAATTACCATAAGTGAAGATGAACAGACTATACATAACCAACCATTATAATAATCCTCTATTTCTAAATAACAGTTTATAGAATGTGAGTGGTTTTATCCATGTTCATAAAATGGATAACATGATCATAACCCATCTTGAGAGCTAATTTGGATGGTCGAACATGCCAATAATCATTTATGATAGATTAATCATATAAGATACATCAATAGTTTTCCCCATTATAATTAAATATCATTATTTCTATGCGAACATAAAAAAATACGAGTTATGAAGAAATTTATTTTCATACACTATAGAACAATATGTATTCAACTATATAGACAATTGAATTAAATGGAAATGATCAATCTAGAGAAACAACGTTGATAACTTCAAGTGATCATATCCATAAAAGTGAGAATTTTTTTTAATGTGTATACCTGGCATAAATATATTTCACTAGGATAAATGATAAAAAAAATAAAATTGTGGAATGTACCAAATATATATAAAATAATTTCAATGAATGATCATAACTCAATGAAAAAAATTGAGTTACGAAAAATTCTCACTACTGGGGAAACAACTAAATCATTGTACACATGGATAGTGTAACCTCATTTTAATAGTAAATCCCATGAAAAATAAATATTTCAATAAAAATTATCTTTTGGTAGTAAATACCCCCTACAAAAGAAAAAACCATTCATAATATATATGATGTATCAATAAATTATGAATGGGAGAAAAAAACCTCTATGTGTTGACTAAAACCTTAATCAATCCTCTATAACTGTCAGTTTCTAAAAATTGGACATATAATAACATGATTAAATGATAATACATGATATTATATCTTAAATATTCATTATATACACCACATAAATGAAAGTAATCCTATTAATAAAATGCTTCTCTCAATAAAGATTAATTGAGATGAAATCACATACCTCATATCATGAATTATAATATCATAATTTAACCTCATGTATCACAGAAAAATAAGGCTTAATTACCTAATTCACAATTATAAAAAAATCCATTTTCAATCATTATCTTCTTAATTAGTGACTCTTTACCAAATGTTTTCCAAATTTCAACCTTATGTGTTTATTGTTTTGACTATTTGTACAAGGTTATTAATAGTTGTGTATGTGTTCTTTATTATATAAATTTTAATAATTAAAGGATCATTAAATATACATTTAGGTATAATTAATAATTATTTATAAGGTTTTATATTCATTTAATGATTATTTTATTTATTATCCTAGAAGATGGAATAAAGTTGCTGACTTTTTTCGGGGATACATAATGATCAAATTGTATTTTATTAATTAATGAAGTAAATATTGATATAAAATTATAAAAAAAATATTTATATAATCATTTATATCATATTAAACCATTTAAAATTTCTCATTGTCATCCCTTACATAAGTCTACATTATTATTCAAGAAAGTTGTTAAACTGAATGAAACATGAACCACCCATGATTAATGTTTGAGTATGTGTTGGTTTAGTTGTAATATCATTATACCAGATAATAATTATAACGTTTAGTTATTATCATTATTATATATCATAATTTTAAATTATTATAAAAGGAAATAATGGATATTAAATCATTTAAATGTTTTGAATTAGTAATTATCCTCTTAGAACACTGATTTTATATAATTAAATTAAAGATTATTGGTTTTCGATGATATCATTAGTATCATGTCCCATTATACATAAAATAACCATTATGATATAAAAAAATATTTATACCTTAATACCATACGTATGTCAAAAATTTTAATGTGATGAGGGGAAGAATTCTTTTATGTAATAGACAACATGGTATACACAATGCATGAACAAAGATTTTTTTTCATAATTGATAGATTTTATGAATAAATTTTGATTATAAACAATATATGTTAACGTTGTTGAATATAAAATATTCTAATATCAATATATTAGTGTGTATAGGTAAAATATTAAAGAAGATAATAAAGAATAATACATTGTAATTTATAATAACAACTTCAGGAACTAGGATTTTCTATTGAAGAATCCTTGAATATGTATAGAATATCCAAGCTATGAGAGAACATATTCATAAAACAGTTGGATGGGATTTTAGATAGATTAAACAACATGACATTAAAAGATAACAACGAATGGGAGATGATCATTGAATCTGTGAATATATTACCCTTGTATATTTGAAGGAAACAATAGTTTTCCGAGTACCCCTTAGATTTTAAATAATGTGAGGTTATTATCCAATGTAAAATTTTATTAATGTAGAAATATTATAGTAAATGTGTTATTGAATGAAAATAATCTCTACCAGTCCTTATAGAGGGAATATATAGTGATATTTTTTTAATTTTTACATTATAAATTTTACTCAAACATACTATTACTTTATTAATTACATTATAACCATATTAATTAATGATCTAGGAAAATATTAAGATCTTATTTTTTTTCCAAATCTATAACTTATAATTAAAATTCTGAAAAAAAATTAAAAAAAATTAAATTTTGGGAGAATATAATTTTAATCTAAACACATGTAATTTCACAAAACCGTTTTTAGAGATATAATGATTTTAATAAATAAATATATATAAATATAAAATTATTATTGATACTAATACAAATTAAATATATTGATTTGGTGTAAAAAATGAAGGATATTAAGTTTCCAAAACAAAATATCCATTTAAAAATGCATTTTTTCATAAAAAGATAGAAAACAATAGTTATATTAGAGAAACATTCTAGTTAGTACTAAAAAATGTTTTACATAAGTGTTTGATATAAAAATAATACTTACAAATTTATAATTTCATTACTACACATAATATGTATTCACGATAATGGTTTTTAAATCTTTTAGGTTATGATTACCTAGTGATATAACCATGGAAATTATATTTTTCATTAATCACATGTTTTTTTGTAATATGAAAATTAATTTATCATTACTAATATTATTTTTCTGGAAATAAAATTTTATATCGCATAAATGTATGTTTTTCAGAAAATATTTATCTATGTAATAAATGATATTATTAGTAATTCTATATAAACTAATTGGATTTCATTCATAATAAAAGAATTATTTATTTTATTAATTAATAAACTTAAAAAATTGGTTATTCATATTAATTCCCCATAATCTAATGGAATGGTTTTGATGGTTATTTGTAAAAATTCCTTTCACATTTATGTTGATGATTGTTGTTTCTTATGGGGAATGTTATCAAAACAATTAGCTTATTTAATGTTTATAATATATTCTAATTTGAGGGTGGATTATCTCGCATTTTCATGATGATTGCACTATGATTTTACTGAATCCTCACAAAGAACATATCTGAGAGACACCAAAATCAAGGACCAATATTGAAAATGAATAATTAAGGGAAATAGAAGAAATCATTCCACCATAATATTGTTTAAATACCTTATAAAATGATACCAAAAATAGGATTCAAATCAATAATATTTATTAATTTTGTAACATTCCAATCATTTAAAAGGAAACTATGTGTTTGATAGCGTACATGATACACTACATTGATCTTAATCAAACTACTACGTATTATTATTTATTATTTTAGTTATCGAATTTCTGTTAAAATGGTTGAAATGAACTATATTAACTAAATTAGTATGATATTATTTAAAATAGTTGATATAATGAATAATTTGTTTGAAAATTAGTTACAAATGAAAATAATAACAAATTGAAAATAATGGATGTGTTTTTAAGACAAACTATTTATGTATTAAAAATTGCGTTCATAAAATCATCAAATCCTTATTTTTTTATTATTCAAATAGATTAAAAATTCAAGATAGTGTCTACAAATCATCTTATAGTATTTCTAGACATTATATAAGAACAAATTCAATTTTCACATTAAAGGAGTATTTGTCAAAAAAAAATACAATTTTACCAGCTTTTGATTGAGAACCGATATTAAATATAATTTTTTTTAAATTATATTTTACAAAATAAACATCCTCTATTGAATTGGGACAAAAAAAATTAAATTGGGTAATTTTTTGGAATTTTTCTAATAATTTTCATTTTAAATGAATAGTGAAAATAATACATTTATTTAAAAACTACATTTGAGTGTAATTTATTTATATAGTTAGATTTTATTTTAAAATGGTTTTAAATAATTTATAATTATTTTTTTCATGTAACAGAATTTAGTTCATTTGAATCAATTCAAATTTGAAATTGGATATAATAAAATATTGAACATCTTATTGTTTTTACTTTAAAAACTCATCTCCTCGATCCATCGACGAGATTAATTTCAAATTTTTTTTAGCCAATTTTTGTAAATGAATTTTTATAAACAAATTTATATGGTTGTAGTCAGTATGAAAATTATAATTTAATATGATCAACATAATTATTTCTAAATTGCAATTTTAGTATTTTATTTATCTTAGTTAATTGAAAATCGGGTAATTAATATTAAAAACAAAAATATAAAATTATAAAAATATCCTAAAACATATAATAATTTTATTTTATGAGTTTATTTATATGAAATTCAACCTTTGTATGAAATTATAACTTTTTTAATCCAATTGGTAAAGAATATTTAATTTATTATATTATCTTTAATGATAAGTTAAAATTTCATATATTTGTTTTTAAAAACAAAATCATATGTAATATGGGGTTATAAAAAATATAATTTTGATATTAAATATAAATTTTATATATAAAATATTTATATACTTTATTAAAATAATATATAATTTTTAAACCTTAAATAATGAAATTTAATTGTTAAATAATGATGATGTAGTAATAGATTTATTAAAGGAAGAATAAAATAAATGATATTGAAAATACTATAAATAATATAATATGAATTTTTTGATTCCATAAAAAAATTTATGTATTACTATGACGTGTTAGGGAGAATATATTTTAGTTTTTTTGAAGTTAATAATTTTCTTATGATTTTTATAAAAGGACAATTAATGAATAGTGTCAAAATTGACGTAATTCATATCTTAATATATAAAATACATAATTATATAATATAAAATTACTATACTACTAATATTTATCCAAATAGATGAGAAAAATATACTATGTCATTAATTTATAATTAATTCTTTTACTTGTAATGTTTTGGTAATTATTTATAGCATTAAAATGTAAAATAAGTTATAAAACGATAAGAGTTAAAAGGTGTCAAAACAAAAAGTTAAAGATTAAAAAACTATTAAAACCTAACTAATTTAAATTTAATGGATAAAAATAGACCCATATTCATGCTATATTATATGAAATCAATTTTCACACACTTGGAATATAAAATTTATTCAATTTAATTTTATATTTTTAATAATTCCAAGTTTGACCCACCACTTTCTATAAAATGGAACCCATTCATCTATATTCATTGTAGTTAAAACCCTATTTATTTCATCCATGATCAACCCAAAACCCTTCGTATAACATTTTAACAATAGATAGATTAATTATATTAGGTAAAAGACCCTCCAAAGAGGTGTTAAGGTGTTTAGAAGGGTGATCATCCAAAGCAAATGTAATGTCTTTAGTAAAGTGTTTCTATTTTATTTATTCTTCCATATCCTTTAAATATTCATCATCTATTATAAAAAAATATAGTATCCTAAATATATTGAGATTTAATTATGTCAATTTTTTCAACTAAATCCATCTCTAGTTCCATTAAATGGGAAAACAATTAATCGTTCAGGGGTATGTGTGAACAATAACCTCCACAAATTGATATAATTATTTTCCCATAAATTACTCTCATGAATGTTTATACTGATGCAATTAATGTTAATATGTGGTATTCATGAAATATTTATCAATATAACATAATAATATATCAATTATGTTCTTAATTTCCATCCACTTAAAAATGATAATGTTGTTCGTGTGTATGTGTGCACTATGACCTCCACAAAACGATGTGATTCATTTTTATTCACCACATCACCTATATGATAAATATAAGTAAATTTAAATTATTAATATGATATTTATGATGTTATGATAATTATAAAAATATATAATTATACTTAGCTTTATTCTATTATGATCATTGAAAAATGAAACTGTTACCCATGCATACGCATGACATATCGTCTCAATGATTGAAACCTTGTTTACATTTAATATACATATTTAATTATTTAATTTATATTTAGAATTAATTTATAAAATTGATTATTAGGTCATTAATATTATTTTGGAAATGATTCACTAATGACCACATGTACTATTGATAACATACCATGTTCATTCTTGACTCATGTACTGAATAATGACAAAACGTTTGATATAAAAATAAATAATTATGTAATTTAAATAACATGGAAATAAGTTATATAAAATGAAAAATAAACCCCAAAAGGTTATCTACAATGTTAATATTTAACCTCTATTTATTATTCATCAATATAAAGAACATACATGATGAATCAAACTCATGGTAAGAGACTTCTTATACATCTCTTTCCCATGACGCATATTTTCATTTCATACACCAAATTATTTTAAAAGGTTTATAAACAACCCCAATGAAATTTATTTTAATTAATTTTTAAAAAAATTATTATTTCAATAAAAAGTCTTAGACGATCTTTAATAAATAAAAAAGTAATTTTTTTCAACATATATGATGACAACGACTTCTCATCTATCGTAATCATTGTTTGATATTTGTATTCTTCAACATGACATAATGTTTTTAAAAGAAAATGAAATATATTATTCCCTTTTTTGGTATTTATATATTGATAATGGTTTTCAAAATATATTGACCTTTTTAATATCTTGAAATTATTCATTTTCATTACAAAGGTAATTTTTTTGAGTGAGATTATGATAATTACAATCTTTTATGTGTCCTGAATAAAAAATGGTATATGGACTATTGATGTGTGGTTATGTGATAAATAAAAGAGTTGTGGTTCCATGATAAACCATGTATAACTGTTTACATTAAAACCTCCAATTAATTGGTTAATGAAGTTATTTTTATGGCTATTATAAATTGTAAGAGTAATACGTATAAATTTTGACCGCATGGTTATTCCATTTAATTATGAGTTTCTTCCATGATGCCTTTATATTTTATATGTTATTTCAATGGTTTTTATAGTAATAAACTTATTTAAAAAATGTATGAAATTATCCTAAATTCATTGGAAGTTATTTTCAACTTTTTAAGGGTGACTGGTATTACTATATTGTGATGTATCTATGGGTTTTCAAGCTTTACAAAACTAATAGTTTCGCTTCATGGTAAACCACATAGTGATTGTTTTATGGTAATCCTAATTTTCAAGAAACTCAAAATATTTAATGGGAAATAGTTACAAATATTGGATCAAAATAAAATATGTGAAGATTGAACGTGAAAAGAAACCATGTTTCATTTTTAACAGTTTATGTTTTATGATAGAAATGTATACTATTGAAAGTATCAACTTTGTATTTCTATGAATCTTTATGAATTATTTATAGCCTAATTATCTGATGTTATAAACTTAAAAAGATCATAAAATTGAAATAAAATATAATATTTGATATAAATCAAGATTAAGAATTGTTTAAGGTGGGTTACTTATTTTTTTGTATCAAATGGATATTTTACACAAATTTAGGGATTATAATTATTTCGTAAGATTTATGGATATCCTCATGTATATATAATTTAACTATTGAAAGTAATTTTAATTTCATAGAAACCACTGTTTATTCATTATATTATAAAATTTTAAGGTGGTTAACAGTATTTTTGGAGAAAAACTTTACGTAATTATGGGTTATTACATTTTTAGATTCATAATGAAAGTAATAAAATATCCTTTGATATTAAATAATGTTGTGGTTATTTAGGACTATTTTATATCATTGAGGATATGTAGAAAGAATTAATTTTTTAAGAGAAATAACAACCTTTAGGTTGTGTGACAACCCATCACATCTATCAAGGCCATCAGAATCAACCCCACAACTGAAAGGTGACAAGGGTGCATCTCCTACCACAAGCATTATGAAGATCTAGTTAGAAATTCTTCATTTTTGTAAAAAGATATTATTTATTATGAATAAAATTATTTTGGGATCCCATTCTTTATCAAATATATAATCTTGTTAGTGTAAAATGATTTAGTTATTATATGAATACTATTATTTCAAAAGAGGTTCGATATTTTGGGAATACTATATAATGGATTTAAATAGAATAGTATGGTATCTTTTTTCGAAAGTAAATCTAAAATTATATTATGGAATAATCTATGATATTTTTTTTGAAATTATGGTAATTTAGGTTATTTATAGAAATGACTAACCTTTCATTGGATACATGTGATTAAGGTAATTTATATATGGTATGATACATTAACAATGATTTATGTTATTTGGAAATATATATTAAAATTTATAATGGAATAACATTTTTTCAAATCCTTATTAATTTTGGGTTTCAATCATTGTTTGGATTAATTTGAGTAATTTCAAGGAAAATTATTTTTTTAATGATCTATGATGAACTTTTGGTGTCATTGGAAAATTGTTGAGGTTAAACATATTTTCTTTTCACAAAATAGTTTATTAATTTAATAGAATTAATTTAACCCATCCTATCAGTTTTGGTTGTAGTTGTCATTTAATGTCATGATGAATATATTTTCATCCATTTGTTGATTTAGTGATCCATTTAAGTTGGATAAAATATCTAGTGTATGAAAATTCATCTTAAATATTCCTTGGTTAGAGAAAAACATATGTTTATATTGAAAATTGTTGAAAGGATGAAAATATAATTTCATATTAACTTTATTTCATTATGATCTTAGTCAATGATATAATATAATTACTTAACCATGCAAAAGTATGATAAAAAAACATTATCCATTTACTTTTATTACTTCTAAATAAATTTTATTTTATCGTATAATAAATTTATTATTTTTTGATTGTAATCTTTCACATGATAATGTTTATATGACTCTCCATAGAATCTTGATAGTCATTTTTTCTCATATACTTATTTTAATACAAAAAAACCTAGTATGTTTAATCTTAAGAGTCTATTTTTTTCTTTCTTTTATAGTGGAATTCATATTAATACGTTTTCTGATGCATAATTTCAAAAAAAATGTATTTTGGAAGGTTAAAACCCTAGATTTTCATGTAGAGTACAAATTTCTATGATGTAATTTATTAATGGGGGAGAATGGGAAATCCCAAATTTTTAAACCAAAAATCTTTGTCCGATAGCATACATGATACACCATATTAATCTTAATCAAACAACTAAATATTATTATTTAAAATTATAGTAATCACATTACCGTTTGTTTGACGAGAATGAAATATATTAACTAATTTTAAAAAATATGGTTTAGAAATATTTAATTAATTATTCATTGGTTGAAATATTAATTATAAATGTAAATAAAAATGAATTGATAATAAATGATGTGTTTTTATAAAAGACTATTTAAATGAAAAATATTGTGTTTATAAAATAATAATATCATCATTTTTGTACTATATTAACAAAATATAAATTTAATATAATTTTTAAAATTCATATTTTATGTTTTCTATACATGATAAAAGAACAAATTTAATTTTACACATAAAATGATTATTTTTCTAAAAAAGGCATTTTTACCACCTTTTAATGGCGATCCCATTTTTTATATAGTTTTCATAAATTTAATAAATTATATTTGAAAAAAAATAAATATCTAATTTTTAATCATGATATAAAATTTTAGTTTGAATAAATTTTTGTAATTTTTTAGATAATATTTATTTTTTGATGAAAAGTGAGAAATGCTGCATTTTTATTTAAAACAGATTTTTATTCTAATTTATTTAAATAGTTAAATTATCCTTTTAATTTGTTTTACTATATAATCAATTAATGTTTTTATCATTTAATACAACTTAGTTCTTTGGAATAAATTTCTAATTGTAATTGGATATAAAATCATTGTGAGCCTTAATATGTTTTTTACTTTAAAATCACGTCTCCTCAATCCCTCATGGGACTAATTTTAAATTATTTTGAGCCATTTATGAAAACTAATGTTTGGAAAATGTAAATACATAGTTGAAATCAATATGAATATTGTTGTGTAATAGGATCAACTTAATTTTTGGTTTATAGTAACTTTAGTATTTAAATTACATCGGTTAATGATAGATTAGGTAATTAAAGGTAAAAATTATATTATAATATTATAAAATTATACTAGCAATTATATTATATTCATTGGATTAGTGTGTTTCAAAAAATATAATCCTCATACGAAAATTATAATTTGTTTATGCCAAATGTGTAAAAATAATATATTTAATATATTTTATTTAATGATATGATAAAAATGGCATACTCATTTTTTTAATATATAAATAATTTTTTATATTTTGATATAGAGAATTTTAATTTGAAAATAAATATTATCTTGATATAAAAATTGTTTATATACATTATTATAATTTATTTACAATTTCTTGAATTTAAATAATTAAATTGAATTGTGAAAAAACAATGTTTATGTAATATATTTACTAAACTATGAATCAAATAAATGATATTAATAATAATAAAATAAATATATATTGAAATTTTAGATTCCATAAATGAATTTTATATGTTAATTTGACTTGATAGGGATGATTTAATATTGTTTTTGTGATGGAATCAAGTGGTTATGCTTTTTTAAAATGTATTTTAATGAATATTTTCAAAATTGAAATAATTCATATCTGAAAATATAAAATATTTAATAAAGTGAAATAAAATTTCTAAAAAACAAAAATTCAGCCAACTTATTTATATAAGTCTCAAAATATACTTAATTACTCATTAATTTGTCATTATCCATATTGTAGTTATTATTTGAACCAGAAAAATGTAAATTACTTGATCAAATAGTAAGATTTAAAATGTTTTAAAATAAAAATCTAAGGATTTTAAAATTATTCAAACATGTCTAATTTTGATTGGATGGTTATATTTAGGAACATACACATCCTAAATTCTAAATAAATAAAATTTAAGTAATTTAGAATAGAAAATTATTTTATTTTATTTTAATATATTCTATAATTCAAAGAGTTTGACTCCCCATTCCTATAAAAGAGAACCCATCCATCTATAATCCTCACACTTCAAAAACAATTTGGTTCAGCCAATATAAACCTAAAACTATTCCTAGAATAACTCCCCACATTCTCTAGACTTTATATTAGTCATATTACCCTCCTAATATGTGATATATTGTTTTGAGTGGCGTTCATCCGATAGAAATGTAATTTTTATATAAAGTGTTTCTATTTTATTTTTTATTTTACATTCATTTAAACTTTTTCATAAATGATTAAATAATAAATCATGTATAAAAAATATACATATATTTTATTATTTTATTATCATCACCTAAACCAATCTCTACTTCCATTAAATTTGAAAATAATAAATCGTTCGTTTTTACATGTGAACTATCACCATGATGAACCAATATAATTAATTTTCCATAACCATCTCGCATGTCTGGATATAATGATATAAATAATTTTCATATACGATATAAATGACATATTAATCCTTATATGACCATAATATATCAATTACATTCTTAATTTTTATGCACATAAAAATAATAACGTTTTTCGTGTGTATGTGTGAACTATCATGTCAAAAAAGTAATGTGATTCATTTTTCATCACCAAATCACATTTATGATATATATAAGTCTATTTAAATTAATAATATTATATTAAAGTTGTTATAATTTTTTGGGAAAACTAATTTAATGCTTAAATTCTTTCCATAATAACCATTGAAAAATGAAACGGTTACCCATGCATACATATGGCTTACCATCTCAATGATTGTGACGTTGTTCAAATTTTCATATACATATTTAATGGATGAATTTAAATTTATAATTGATATATATATATATATAATATAATTTTTTGAATATTATTCTGGAAATTTTGGACCTATGACAACATTGACTATTGACATTATATCATGTTCAATTTCGAATCATATTCTGAATATCGACAAAATGTATGATATGAAATTAAATAAATATGCAATTGTTATGATATGGTAATATGTAAAAAAATAAAAAAAAATATGAAACAGGTTCTAAGAATGTAACTAATTATACTGTGATTATTATTCATAATGATAAAGAATATACGTTACAAATCAAACTCAAGGTAAGGGGATTCTTCTCAATATCCTATCATTAAGGAAAATTTCCATGTTATAAACCACATTATTTTATGAGGTGTATAAACAATCCCTTTGAATTTTAATATCATTAAATCGTTTTGAAAAGGAATATTTCAATATGAAGTGTTTTACTTTCATTACAAAATGAGAAAAATGAATATTTTTTAATGTATACGATTACAATGACTTCTCTAGCACCGTAACCGTTATTTGATATTTGGCTTCCACTTTAATCCTTAATGTTCAAAAAATGAAAAAAAATCACTTATTAAATTTGTTTTGTGTAATTTGGTATTGAATTAGTTTTTATAATGGATTGAATATTTTAATTTCATGAAATGATTTATTCTTATTGCAAATAGAATTTAATGAGAGAAATATTGATAACTACAGTCTTGTACGTGTTATGATTTTATAATGGTACATAGATATTTTAAAGGATGTTATGCATAAAAAAATGTGGTTTCATGATTAACCATGTATATGTGGATATGTTATAACCTATAATGCATCGGGTATTGAAGTCATTCGTATAACTATTCATTTTGGTAATAGTGATATGTATAGAAGTCAAATACATGGTTATTAAATTTATGTATGATTATGTACTAGGATTCTATATTATGTTATTCTTTATTTCGATTTTTTATGTCAATAATTTGACTAAAACTGTAATAAATGATATTATATTCAAATGAAATTATTTACTACTTCTCAAGGGTGAAAGGTTTTGTATTATGATTTAGTATCCATGGGTTTTCATGATTTGACAAGATTAACAGTTTTCCTTATTTTTATACCCATCACAAAGCTTTTTATCCACATCCTAAGTTTTATGAAGTTTTTCATAGAATTTAATGGGGAATATAGCCATGAATGGTATAAAAAAATATTTCTAATGACTACTCATGAAATGAAACCATGTTAAATTTTTAATATTTTTGTATGAGATAAATGGAAAATATCAAAAGATTCCACATTGTTTTTTATAAATTATTTATGTATGAATTATGGGATAAATCATTAAATCTATAATATAGAAAAGATCGTCAAATAAAAATAATGTAAAATAAATAACTTAACTCAAAACTATGAAAATTATAAATATGGGTCCTTATTAAAGGATTCAATCAAATGGATCTTTTTGAGACCGCTATCTCTACAAAATATTGAGAGATTCATACCTACCAAATAAGGGACCTTAACTATTTTAAGAAAAAATAATAATATATCCCCATTGTTGTGTAATGTATGGGGATATTTACATAACATCCCTCATTGGGGGTTACACTATGATGTGAACCACTTGGTCTTGGTTTATAACCTACCACTTTATATCCAATAAAAGTATCTTATAGATCCACAACATGACCAACCACCTAATTTCTCTCAATACCACGACCTCATCATTATCTTTTTCGTGTGTCATTTTCAATATGACGACGTCCTTCCCCCTTTAACAGCACACATATAGCAACACCTCATGTCGTGGCATGATTCATATCCGACTTTATATATTTAATATTTCATTTTTATTTAGTGTAATGGTCACCTTTATTTATAGTAAAACCTTATACAATCCATAAAAATCAAATCCTGCCTAATGAATTTTATGAATCAAAAAACACTTAGTTGTTTTATTATCTCACACCTGCAGTAGACTTCTATATTTGGGCAGGAAAAACCCAAATCTAGATGTCACTTAATCAAACTAGACACCTCATACACATTCGAATACATCTATAATTGACACATATATATGTTTTAACTTACTAATCCCTTATTTAAGTCACAATTCTCTACACATCCATTGTTTTGGGACTCCAAATTCATTTTTTCCTGATTTCACCGACCATTATTGATGTGGGTCTTTTATCTCCATTAAATAATTATATAGACCTTTCATATTACTCTATAAATAATTTATATTAAATATATTGCCTTCCCTACTATTATAAGTTTAAAATGAATATTTTTATTAGAAAATTGAGAAAATAGAGGGATTCACTGATGAAACCAATAGCATGGCCCAGTTTTTGACACTAGAAAACATGAATTTTACCTCTAATATGTTAAAAATCAGATTCATGAAACATTAGTGGCATTATAAAATTTATTATACACCATTTTTGGGATATAATTTTTTTCATTTCTAAATGGATATTTTTTTCTCAAATATAAAATATCAATTAAACATCGACCATCATGGAATTTCTTTGAAACAGAGACTGGCATAAAAAAACTAGTGCATGATCAAATAAATTATTTAATAAAAATTCCTGGCCATTTAATGAGGTTCTATCTCTACATTACCTTATTTAATTTTAAGATACATTAAAACATAAAATTGAGCTAATCTTCAATTGCCAAAACCATTGGCCACTAATTTTTTATTGTGGTGGGAACATTAGTATATCCCCAAACAAATAATTGTGAATAAAATATGATTAATTAAAAATATATGAAAAAAGAACTAACATAATCAACTGTAAATTATAGAGATATGTAGAGACAACATATTAAAAATAGTAACTATGAGTGTTTCCTTTTTATAATTATATACTTTTAATGGTTATTTATAAAAAATGTTAAATAACCAAATTCAAAAAAATTATACTAAATATAAAATATCACTATTAATATCTATTTAATTATATTTATTTATTTTTATTTTTATCAATAATCATATTCAACACTTGGAAATTATATCTCTTGGATCTGACACTACATTGGTATGATGATGATTTTTAAAGAAAATAAAAAAAAATATGCTATAAATGTGTTATCGTATGAAATCTATGTCATTTTAAATATTTAAAGGATCCATAATTTTTAAGAATTCCAAAAATAATTTTTTTATTATATTATATTTTTTATGTTTATTTTAAAAATATTCTCATCCATGATAAATATAGTTAACATAAATAGTTTTTATTAATTTATAAAATTATTAAATATGAATAATATTATAAGAATCACAATTAGTTTTATTATTCACCCTAATAATAGTTAATAGAATAAATAATGAATAGAATTTGTAGTTTTTAGATGACTTCATCCATATGTGTAGTGTAAATATTATATGAAAAGACTGTTTTAGAAAACAACATATAAATGTAGTTTGAGTAGTTATATTATATTAATGATGATTTTAATCTTAATTTAAATTTCTTTTTTATAGTGAAATAAATTTTTATGAAACTTAAAAAGATTGTTCAAAAATAAAAAATTAAATAACAATTAATCTTATATCTGAATTATTTCCTTTCATTGTAAGAAGGGAATTAATTGAATGGCTTATTGATTGAAAGGGTGATAATTTAGTGAGAACATGTCTATGACGACATGTATGAGGAAATTTAAATATAATTATTTCTGTGCAGATACAAAGTAGCATGATTTTGTAGCGATAAGAAATTTGTGATGTAATGTGTTATTTATAGGTGATTGGGATGAGTGTTTTTTCATAATATATTGAATACATTATTATTTATCATATTACTATGTGTAATATTGATTATAATTAAAATCAATACTGTCTTTTTAAAATATGTTAATAGAAATTGTGTGAAAAACATTTCAAAAATAAATGTTATCATTTGAATAAATAATAAAACAATAATTAATAGACTGTTGATTTTAATTGGAATTATAAATTTGGTTTTAAAATTAATTTTTTAGGTTGTGATATAAATATGTTAATTTAAAATAAATTATCTGAATGAGTAAAAAAAATTTCATTTTTAGAAATTAATTTATAAATTACCAAGAGATTTTTATATCGAAAATATGTCATAAAATATATTATATGTCTAAAAAGTAATTTTTAAAATTCTCTGAATATAGTTAATTTTATTACACTCTATTTAAATTTAACTATTTACTTAATGTCCATGACCTAATTTACTAAATTTCAATAATTTTATCCAAATTACCATTTACATTAATTAACTACACCATATATACATAACATATAATAATTTATTTAATAATAAAATTAAAACTAAATTTATTTTCCATGTATGACTATATAACCTTCGAGATATAGGAATTGAACATTTTATTTATTATATTCTAATACATATGTTTACATATATTATTCATTATATAGTTTTATATATATGGCTATGTACTTAAATATTTTAACAATTTTTTTGTATACCATTTGTTTTGTTACTATTTAATGGTGAGGTGGATATTCTAACATTAGTATTTCAAATGGATACATTACCAATTTATAAATCATATTCAAATTTAATAAATACATATACGCCATTTTGTTATTTCAGTCTTTATTCATATAATTTTTTATCAATGTTATCTATATAAATTTTATGAAATATGTATCTTCCATTTTATGATTTTCATTAATAGTATATGGGTTTTGGATATATATTGTTTCTAGGATCCATGTACCATTTTCTATATAACTATTAAAAATTAATATTTAATATCTCATTGTTGTTTTATTATTCATATGAAATGTTTTCATCAATTTTTTTGGAAATGTTCTATTATTGAATAAGATGGAATCTATTTTGTGAAATGATGCATATGAATTTTTTATAATATACTCTATTTCAATTATTTCTATACAAATAATGATAACTAAGAATTTATTAAATTAAAAAGGGATTTTTAATATAAAAATTAAAATTTTTATTCTCATGTATGAAATAATTCATACATGAAATATTAATTCCATAATTAATATAAAACTTTATAAGGTTACTTGCTTACTATACATATCCATATTTACATGTTGACTCTATATATATATATAATTACCCCATTATATATTGAACAATTCATATCAATTCTTTTATACCCCATTAATATTAATATCCTTTATTTTCATTGGCTACTCCCCATTAGATTAATCGTGATCTAATAGTACTATATATAAATATATTCAATTCATGTAAAGGATTTGGTATTATTATTCATAAGTGATATACATAAAACACATTATCTAATTGATATAGGTTTGATGGATTCTCTAATTAATGTACTCAATCTATAAAATTAGAAATAACATCATATTATATAATCTATTTGTGTTATAGGTTCTTTTTTATTCCAACCCACTTACTTATTGAAATTGAGATATTTGAGGAAAAAATTTATCGTCCAATATCAAACTCCAATATTCATCTTTAATTACTCGAATAAATCTTTATTTAGAATCTATATTATATTATATGTATTAGAATAAGTTATACATTATATAAAATTTATTTTACTAATTATTTCCTCAAAATCATTCATTTTTTAATATAACCAATATTTTTTTATCATTTCAAATTATTTAATGATGATCTCAATGTGGTGTTATTTGTATGAATGGGTGAAATAATTTTTTTTCTTTGAACATGACAAGTGGATAATTTGGAGGCTACCCTCCTTTCATTATTATAGATAATGTTTTTAATATTCATAATAGAGTTTGAATGGTCCATATATATTTACTATATTTATATGTATGATATTTCATATTGATGTTATACTTAGGGTTCAATACCTTTAGATCACTCCACTATAAACAATATGGGGATCCTTAGTTCTCAGTTATAAAAAAATGATGGTGACGTTCTACCTAATCAAATATTTTTTTTAATATATATCTTTTCTTGTTTTTCAGTTATCAAAAAAATTTAATAGAATGGTTTTGACTATAGATTTAATATAAACCATGGTAACCTATATATAATTTTTTCTGGTAGATGTTCATAGAGGACACATTATAAAATACATGTTCATGTTTAACATTTATATGAAGGAATATATTATATTGGTATCATTCCCATTAAATTTTTTTGTATTCAATTTTAGAATATTCACTTCATTAATGTATATATTTTTTTTTCTATTTTTCTCGTAGAATTTCTATCAAATTCCTTGGAACATATTTTTGAATACATAATTAATATAATTTTTTCTCTGATCATTATCTAATATCTATTTTTTAACATCATTAATTTATTTTAAAACTAATATAATAAAAATTATTAAAACACCATAAATTAAATTTTTAAATATTAATATTCTTCATATCATTAGGAATTAAACAATATTTTATATTTCACCACCCTATATTAAGGTAGAGTAATCTTTTCACTAACATATGGTTTTTCAATCATATGATAAAAATAGGATGTTATACATTCCATTATGATCAACATATCCTTGCTTATTATATGTAGTGTGATTATATTTTATATAATCTTCATTATATAAAATGTTGATGTATATTTACTATATTGAGCATCTACCACTTTTTTATTATTTATCTTATGGTAATTAACTAAGAACATATATAATTTTATTAGCTCTGACAGTTTTTATTGGAATACATCGAGATATTTAATTTTGATTAAATAAATTAATATCTTATTATATGTTTTTATATGTAACTATACTATATAAAGATAATTACACCAGTTTTCACTGATATAATTAATAATATTTACATTATATCATATATTTAGTATTTATTCTTGAGAATAAATATTTTTCTATTGTTATACTTTTCAATTTTCCAAATTTCATAAGATAAAAACAAGTTACATACATTTAGGTATCATATTAAGTGAATAAACCCTACCCAAATTTGATATAATTCTTAGTAAAAGTGTTAAAACAAGCCTCATTATTAGCGGATTAAATCATTCTTCTTGAAACATTTTACATCTTTAGAACATAATAAATATATCATGACTCATGATCATGAGAATTTCTTCATAAACAATTCTTATTTAAAATATTATTTTATAATACTATGTATCACATTCATATATATTAGTGTGGTATATATTCCCATAACCTCTTAAATTGGATGATTAACATGTATACCATTAATTATAATTAAATTTTCCATCAATTTCATATTCATTATCAAAAAATCGTAATATCCATTATTTTCATAAAACTCCTCTATTTTTTTCATTAACATTATATTTAAATTCTACAAAATAATTAAATTCATATAATTTATCTGAAAAATATATTAAAAAAGTTACACATATAATTTATAATGGTAATCTCAAATGACTCTAATCATAATGATCCTGAATATTTCATGGAATTTTTATGAATCCTTATTTCATAACAATGAACCAATAGTTATTAAATATGTTATAAAGGGTAGTCTTTTAAATATCCTTTTTCTAAACATCATGATATGATATTCCAATAAATGATCCACATATTAGATGTTTTTAACAATTTTTAGTTTATCAATAATGATACTGATTTATGCTAGTGAATAAATTTTGTTAGTCAGGATTTTTTTAACCTCATGATAAACATGAAAAAACAAAATGATCGATTGTTTTTAGTAACAAATAAGACTACTCTACCACATGTTGAATCAAAAAGTTATATAAAATCCCCCTCAAAATTTACATATATTGGATTTTTCTTTAATTCTACATAAATTGAGACTCTTAATTATATATTCATTCATATACATAGAGTTCAATGTAAATGTTTAATTATTAACTCATACACAAAAACTATAAAAATTATAGAAAAATGTTTAGGAATACATTAAAATTTTATGTAATAATAAAAATGTCTTTAAGGATGATCTTTTCATTTTTCTTGACTATTTTATTTTGATGTTATTACTCCGAAGGATTAAATACTTATAATCATCAAAGAGTATCAAAAGTATATTTACAATTAGCATTTTATTTTCAAATAATCCTATGGTTGTTATATTATCTAATTAGATTTCTCTTCCCATTAATTGACAAGAGATTTATATAAGTAAAATAACTAGAAGAATTTTATGACATACAATTAGACCAAATAGAGAATTAATTGATCTCTTATAACAATACGAAATCAAATATTAATTATAAATGTAGTATATATGTGATATAAAATAAATTCATTAAATTGTTTTTCAATTATATCTCTACTTCATTTTATTGAGACTATAATTTACGGTTTCTAGTAAAATAATAACACATAAAAGTATATCTAACACCAAAATTAAATAATATCACTTCCATTAATGAATTAATAAGATTTATACATAGTACTACGTAATTTTAATGTTCTACCTCTATAGTATCAAAAATGTAATTTTAACATTGTTTCGTCAGAGTTATATTTTTTTGATGTTGGTCATCCTCAATAACCCTGGGCATATAGAATGTTATCAATTTGTTCCATGTTAAATATATTTGGAACACTTACCATGTGAGTGGAATTATGTTGTCCTTCATTTTATACACCATAATGATTGGATTCATCATATATCATTAAAAATTTAGACGATAATACTCTCCCTACACACACATGATGAATTTTTTCAATATTTTGATACAGTTTATAAGATTATTATTTTAGATGGTTTACTTGTGGTTAATGTAATATTATATTCACTATGATCATTTTCCGATATGCCTATGTATATTAATTTCTTTCTCAACTTTAAAAATATAGTCCCATTATACTATTATGTTTCACATATTATCAATAAATGTTGGAAATCATATTGAAATCTTCAATCATAGTAATCAATGTAATATAATGTAAAAATAAATTTAAAATACGATTTTTTCAACTAAAGAGGTGATCACAATTTAATTTATGGTAATAAGAAAAATAAAGACATAAATATTGTGAATAATCCATTTTAAGACCCAATTTTTTAATATTTATTTTTTAATATTTTATAAAATCCATTATCTATATTAGTATAAAGAGTTAGATGAAAATATTTTTTATAAAACATTTTACACTATTTCTCCAACTTAGTAATAAAAAACTAATATTATATTAATGACTAAAATATAAGAAAAACTAAATTTTTGAAAAAATTCATGATTAAAAGAAACAATGATCAATAAAATGATGGTGGTTTTGGTTGTATAAATTATAGAATAGAAATAATTTCCTATTTTTAGAGAATTTATGTTCATTAGATGATAAAATTTATTATTTATATACTGATTAAATGGTTCTAGTTCATTATTAGTTTTATCAACTCAAACACTCATAACATTTTGGCATATTTTGTAGGAAATTATATTATTTCACAACGCATTGTTTGTTAATATATTTTTTCATATTCCCATATGTTTAAAAAATTATATAAAAATCATTTATGAGAATATTTTAATTAAAAGTATTGAAAAAATTATATTATGAAATTGGAATCATTAATTCAGGAATAAATAATATACCCCAACAAACATATTATTATGATTCAACCTACACTGTTTATGATGAATTTAAATGTAGTTTTAAAAATTGATAAGTAATGCAATAATTAGTCAATCATATGGTAGAAAATATATTGACATATAACTGAAAAAAAATATTATTACAATACTTTTCAAATAAAATCTAAACTATAAGGTATACCAATAATCTAAAGTAATTAATTATTTGGGATGTCAGCTATAAAAATCATCATTTTAAAAATAAAAATTTTAGTACCCATTGTTTCTGGTATGTAACCATTTCATTGCTACCTTTAATGGTTATAAAGTTAAGGGTGACAAATGGGATAGTCGGGAGAACTTGGAATGAGTTTTTAAAAAAAGATGGAAGTCACACGGGAGGCGCACAGTTTGTCTAAACCATGTAGCCAAACAATGCGGAGTTGGTATTGGAGGTAGTAGCTTTCACATGGGAGGCACATAGTTTGTCTAAGCTTGCAGCCAAACCGTGCGAGAAGGGTGATCGAGGCAGTAGCTAATGCACGGTTAGCGCACAGTTTGTCAAACCGTGCAGACTAACCGTGCGACCACTTAAACAATATCCTATAAAGGTGGATCTCACATGTTTTTGCCTCTAAGTGCCTCGTCTAAGATTCTAACCAGCCCTAACACAATATTTTGGTTCTCCTAAGGTCAATGTGGGTTCTCCCATCATTCCGGAGGTGATCTGAATACTTCTCTTGACGAATCGAAGCATGATTCTTGAGGTATGTGATCATTCTTGTATGGTTTCTTAGATGTACATAGATCTACATCTCATGTTCTCTCGGTTTCAGAGGTCAATTCCTATAATGGGTAGATCTAAGTGTGTGGATTCCAAACATGATGAGATTTGGTCTTGGTTGTGTTAGGAGAAGAGATCTAAGGAGGATCCCTGGTAAATTAGCCAGGTTTTCTTGTGTGTTCTCTATTTGCTAGGGTATTTGTCAAAACCATTAGGGTAGGTGGCTTCACTATCGACTCCTCTTGCTAGAATTGATTGGCTTAGTTTCAAATTGGCTTTTTTGAATGGATTTGATTCCGAAAATAATGGAATAAATCTTCTTTAGTGATGATTTGTGGTTTTTTTTGAAATTGTGAAATATTAGTGAACTGTTGTGTAAATTGATTTGGCTTCATGAATTTAAAATGTCGATTTTAAATTATGGATTTACTGAAATTGTAAAGGGTTTTATGAAAAATGGGGTTTTAATAAAATGGTTTTTTATTGAAATTGTTGGAGATTGAAATAACGTTGATGGTTTTGTTTTTAAATAAAAAGGGAGTTTTATTGAAATGATTTGGCATTTAAATGGTTAAGAATTCAAATGGTTTGAATTGATTGAACACACATGGTTTTTGACATGATGGCTTTGTGTGTTCACGGGCATTCGGTACAGATTAGGGTTAGGAGTCTCCCCCATCAGTGTTGGGATGGATAAGGTTTAGGGCTCTCCCCTGTCCAACATTTATATTGCATTCTGGATGGATAAGGGTTAAGAGTCTCCCCCATTAGTGTTGGGATGGATAGGGGCTAGGGCTCTTCCCCCGTCAAGCATTCATGTGCATTTGGGTTTGATAAAGGTACGAAGTATCCCCCATCATGGTTTGGATGGATAATGTTTAGGGATTCTCCCCTCTTTCAGGTTGCATGCATGTTTTGTTGCATGGGATTGTGGAAATGGTTGGGTATGCCAAAAAAAGGAATGTTTGTGAAATGGTTCTTTGGCTTGTTGGGTTATTTTTCTGGAAAAATAACCTACTGGAAAATTGGTTTAAATTTATCTTGGAATTCCTTTGGTTGTGAATGGCCTTGGAAACATGTTTATATTTAGTTATAAACTTCTTTTGAGAAAATGTTTCATATAATATGTTTTTATATAAATGTGGCTAACTCTTCTATCCTAGTGGCATGAGTAGGGATGACATTGGGGAAAACCTACTGTGTTTTATACTCACCCCTGCTTTGGCACATTGGGGTTTTGGAGATATCGTATTCTTGGACTCATGTAAAGGCAAATCATCTTATTTCAAGTGGGTCGTGGTGATGCTTGGGAGATGTTAGAGGTTGGAGCTTGTGGTGCAAGAAGTAGTATGGTCTTTTGAGATTCTTGAGTTGTTCTTCCACTGTGTACTTTGATGCATAGTTTGGTCTTCTATTGTTGGGTACATTGATGTGGTTTAATATAAATGTAGTTGTTTATTGGTATTTCATTGTTAATGTGTCATATAGTGAATGTTTGGTTATGGATTGTTATGAATTTATTTCTAAAATGGTAAATCATCCCCCAACATGTATTGAAACCCTTTAGCATTTATTGCCAGCCTTTGGCTTCTTGGGGATGTCACTTAAGGCCTAGTAATGACTCGTTGAGCTCTCAAGACAACGAGAATTGGAGGGTCATTACAAATGGTATAATCTTGATTAGTCCTTGCCTAACAAGTGGCCATCTATGTTCTTGGTCATGGAGTTGAAATTCATTCTTTTCTATTCCTTGGGTCAAAATCTTAGACAGGAGTAGGATGGTCGAAACCTAAAATGTATAGCATAAAAGGACACATCTAACATTTTTATACTGATCTTCATGTTACGAGGGTGTTGGGTACATAAGTGTTTTGGATACACTTCTAAAATGTTGGAAATGTCATTTTCATGGGATTAGCCAATGAGAGAAGCATGACATGAATTGTAGAGGAATGAATTCCCACTAGGATTGCATATCTCATTGTGAGAAATGAGTAAGTATTTTGTGCATGGTGCTAATTTTTTATAAATGCAAGTATTGTTTTCAATTGAAAAACTTTGAAAATATGGTATTTGGTGTATTTTGAAAATGGGTTGATTTTCAAAAAGTATGTTTAATGTTTTCAAAAAAAAGTTGATCATGGAAAAAAGTTTTTTTTTGAATGAAAAATAATGTTCTGATATGTGATGTGATATAATTTTAATGTTACATCATCTGTTGGTAGAGAGTGAGATTGAAAGAGTTTGTTGTTGGTTTAGATAATGGCTCCTGGTAGGCGTCGTCAAAACCAACCCGAAGAAGATGCAGAAAATGTGGTTGCCCCAGAACAACGGGTGAACCAAGTGCTAGTTCAGAGTATTTTTCTAGGCCTTTAATGTTGTGGATACGTGGAACCAGAGTAATGAACCCAGGCATGTAGATCATAACATACAGCTCATGAAGCAATATCCACCGTGCTTTTGGGATGATACTAAACCCGAAAAAGCGGAGGAGTGGCTAAGTAGGATGAATAATATCTTCTTATTTCATTGGCACACCATCAGAGCTCAAGGTCAAGTTAGCGACGTATATGCTCGAGGATCATGCACTTCAATGGTGAGATTTACCAGTGAATGATAAATTGCATTAAGGCCTTACATGGGAAGATTTTGAATAATTGTTCAACAAGAAATTCTATCCTCACACGTTCAAGATCCAGAAAATGATGGACTTATTCAACCTCAAACAATATAGTCTCTCTATCAATGAGTATGCAGAAAAATTCATGAATTTAGTCCATTTTCACCAGATGTTGCAGATGGTGCGTCGTTGAAGGCACAACTCTTCGAATTGGGGCTATATCATGTGATTTGATCAAAGATTTTGGTGCTCTGTATTACAGATTATATAGAGATAGTGAATAAAGAGACTGTTTTTGAACGTCATATCTCGGGATCGATGGGAGGAGGCATGTTGATACCTATGGGAACCGGTCGGAACTCAACCATTGGGAACAAGATGAAAAGGGACACCTATTTTCACAGTGCAAGTGGAAATCAGAACCCGACTACGGGATCAGTGAACCTTCCTCCATGGCCCCAGAGAAAATCAGGTTGTTTTCAATGTAGTTCGCTGGACCAAAAAATGCGAGATTGTACATCTCAACCTAGAGCATGTTCCAATTTCAAGAAATGGGGCATGTACAACCCTATTGTAGGAATGCAACAAGGTAGGGGCATGTGACACTACTCAGGCATCGCAAACATCAAATGCGTCGACAGGACAAGGACAGTAGAGTCAATCTCCTTAGGATAATAGAACTAGCCATGGTGAATCTCGAAATACCATGAATCCTTAACCAGGGCAATCTCAGCTAGGAACCAAAGAGAATAATGTGGCAATGAAGCAATTGTATGGTGTTGAGCAGATGATGGTCGATGATTAGGCTTGACCATCTATAGTGAGGGGTACAATTTGTTTTAATTCTACCCTTATTCAAGTGCTCTTTGATACTGGTGCATCGCATTCCTTCATTGCTTATCATACTGTTTATTTTCTATGTTAAAAACTGGAAATGATACCTTCTGTTTTGAAACTGAAAACACCCCTTGGTGAAAGAGAACATCAAGACATTATGTGTAGATCATGTGCTATAACTGTTTATGGATCAAAGTTAAAGTGGGACATATCTATATTGGACATGGATGTCTATGACGTAATCTTGGGTATGGATAGGTTGACAATGTTTAAAGGTCACATCGACTATTACAAGAGAACAGTTTGTTTCAAGACAAAGGACGACATCGACCATCTCTTCAGAGGAGAGAGGATGGTAAAGAATGATGAAAAGAGCTTTTTGGCACTAATGGTGGGAATGATCTCTTTCCAAATGGTAGCGTTGACTTTAGCATCAATGGAAGAGATTGAGGGAAATAGTTTTCCATCTGTTGTTAATCTATTTCCAGATGTCTTTCCCAATAACATCTCTGGGTTACCACCTCTAAGGGAGGTGGAGTTTACGATTGATATTCTTCCGGGGACTAGTCCAATTTCCCTTCAATATTATAAGATGGAAGCAATGGAGTTACAAGAATAGAAAGTGCAGTTAAAGGAGATGGAAAGAAAGGGTTTCATTCGACCAAGTACTTCTCCATGGGTAGAACCAGTGTTGTTTGTGAAGAAGGTAGATGGAACTATCTGGTTGTGTGTTTATTATCAGAATCTTTACCAAGTCACTATAAAGAATATATATCCACTTCCACGCATTGATGATCTATTCAATTAATTAAGGGGAGTACAATGGTTCTCAAAGATTGACTTGCGATCAGGATATCACCAATTGCGAGTTCAGAAGGAGGATATTCCAAAGGCAACTTTCAAAAGTAGATATGGCCACTACGAATATGTAGTCGAACCTTTTGGTCTAATGAATGCACCATCGGTCTTCATAGCATTGATGAATCGTATATTTCAATGATATATGGATTCATTTTTTTTGGTGTTTTTGGATTATATCTTGCTGTATTCAAAGACATGGTATGATCATGGGGAGCACCTGGAAACAGTGTTACAAAGATTGAGAGATCATCATTTGTATTCCAAATTATCAAAGTATGATTTGTTGATACAGGAAGTACGTTTCCTTGTCCATGTCATTTCTAAGAAAGGAATTTCAGTTGATCCTGAAAAGATAGTAGCCGTCATCTCTTTGCAACCACCGAATAATGTGTTTGAGATACACAATTTTCTTGGTCTAACTGGTTACTACCGACACTTTGTGCGTGATTTCTCATGACTTGAATTACCAATGATAGATCTGTAAAAGAAGAATTCTCCATTAAAATGGACAAAATAATTTCATAAGTCTTTCCCAGAACTGAAGGTTTGTCTTACATCAGCACCATCTAGATCTTTCCTGAATCAGGACAGGGGTATGTGGTGTATTGGGATGTATCGGGAACATGGTTGGGTTGTGTTCTCTTGCATGGATACCATGTGGTTTCTTATGGCTCAAGGTAGTTGAGGGTGCATGAGAAAAATTACCAAACACATGATATGGAGTTAGCTGCAGCCGTCCATGCATTGAAAACATCGTGACATTATATCTTTTGTGAGAAATTTACTGTGTTTACGGATCAGAAAATCATGAAACACATTTTCTCACAGTGAGATTTGAAAATGAGGAAAAGAAGGAGGATGGAGTATCTCCAGATGTTTTACTTTGACTTGATGTACACGCTAAGGGAATTCGGTGGCGGATGCATTGAGTCGAAATCCATACGCTCTGTTAGCGAAAGTAGCTTCAGATGAATGGTAGTTGATGTCAGTCTTAGCCGACATGCCTGTGGAATGTGAAAACCAAGGTGATATTGAAGATTTATTTTCATCTACACTTATTCCTGATTTAGTAATGATGATCAAAGAATCACAAACATCTGATACAGAATGTCTTGTTGTAAGTTTAAAACTCAATGGTGGGGAGACTATTGATGGCTGGAATCTTGATGGAGGCTCAATTTTGTGTTTCAGAGTTCAGATGGTTGTAACTATGGTTTTTCAAGAACAATTACTTCATGTTTATAACCATTCATGATGGGCTGTACACCCAGGTACACATAAGATGTATAAGGCGTTGAAGGTGAATATTTGGTGGAGCGGCATAAAAAGGATTGTTACCGAGTTCATCTCAGGGTGATTAACTTGTTAGTAGGATAAAGTAGAGTATTAGATACCAGATCGTGCGTTACAATCTTTACCTATCCCAGTCTGGAAATGGGATTAGATAGCAATGGATTTTTTACAAGTCTTCCAAGAATGGTCTGGAAACACGATGTCATTTTGGTGATAGTGGATTGTCTAAACGAGTCCGCCTATTTAAACCCTATTCATGAAACTCTTATGGGGGAAAATCTTTCAAATATATATATCCGAGAAGTGGTAAAGATGAATGGTTTACTAGTTTCTATAGTCTCAGAAATAGAATTGATGTTCACATCTTGTTTTGGGAAATCGTTACTACAACCCTTGGGACTCAGTTGACGATGAGCACGACGTATCATCCTCAGACAGATGGGAAATCCGAGCGGATGATACAAATGTTGGAAGACATGTTGTGGGCTTGTGTAATGGATTTTGGTGGCTCATGGGTGGAGCATATACCCTTAGTGGTGTTCTCATACAATTACAACTATCAATCCTTGATACACATGGCTCTGTTGGAAGCATTTTATTGGAATCCTTGTCGTTCTCCACTATGCTAGGTGGAAATGGGGGAAACATCACTAGTCTAGCCCAACATTTCCCTAGAGACAACATAGAAGATCTGGTTGATTAGAAAAAGGATGGAGATGGCTCATAGTTGTCAAATTTTTTTTGCAAATCACCGTTGAATACCGTTTTCATTCGTTGTGGGTGATCATGTCTTCTTGTGGATCTCTCCAAGACATGGACATCGTCGTTTTAAGAAGAAGGTTTAATTATCTCCAACATAAATTAGACCTTTTGAGATACTATAATGAGTTGGAGAGGTGGAATATTGGTTAGAATTACCACCACGGTTCAGTTTGGGGCATAATGTGTTCCATGTATCTTAGTTGAAAAAGTTTCAGCCTGATCCTGACCATTTGAACAGATGGGATCATGTTGACCTAGAGCTGGATGCTTCATTGATACATATCTTGGTATGAATTGTGGATAGGAAAGAGAAATTATTTCACTAAAAAATCATCGGTCTAGTGCAGGTTTTATGGAAGCATGGTCACATTCATGAAGAGACTTGGGAACGCGAGAAAGAAATGAAAGATCAGTGGCCAAAACTCCTTTTGGAAAGCGATGGATTTCTACTTTCTGGGGACGGAAAGGCCAATGGTAGGGAGAATGTAGTATCCCTGGTTTCTGGTATGTAACCCTTTTATTGATGGTTTTAATATTTATAAAGTTAAAGGTGACGAATGGGAGAGTCAGGAGAACTTGGAATGAGTTTTGGTGCAAAGAGGGAAGTCCCATGGGAGGCGCACGGTTTGTCTAAACCGTGTAGTCAAATAACGTAGAGTTGTTATTGGAGGCAGTAGCTTACCCATGGGAGTCGCACAGTTTGTCTGACTGTGCGGCCAAACTGTGCGAGAAGTGAGTCTGAGGTAGTAGATAACACATAATTAGCTCACAATTTGTCAAACTGTGGGAAATAAATGTGCGACCACTTAAACAAGATCCTATAATGGTGGATCTCACGCGTTTGTGCCTCTAAGTGCCTCGTTTAAGCTCATGAGTGGACCTAACTCTGGATTTTGGTTCTCTTAAGGTCAAATAAGGTTCTCCCATTGTTCCAGAGGTGATCCGAAGGCTTCTATTGATGAATTGAAGATATATTTTTGAGGTATGTGATTGTTCTTTTTTGGTTTCTCAGATCTACATAGATCTACTCACCTATTCTCTCAGTTTCATATAACTATGCCTGTTATGGGTAGATCCAAGTGCGTGGATGCCAAACATGATGAGATTTGGTCTTGGTTGTGTTAGGAGAAGAGATCTAAGGAGGATCCTTGGTGAATCGGCCGTGTTTTCTTGTGCGTTCTCCGTTTGTTAGGATTTTCGTCAAAACCATTGATGTAGGTGGCTTCACTCTCAAATACTTTTTCTAGAATCGATTGTCTCATTTTCAAATTGGTTTGTTTGAATGGGTTTGATTGTGAAAATCATGAAATAAATCTTCATTAGTGAAGATTTGTGGTATTGTTGAAATTGTGAAATCTTGGTGAATTGCTGTGTAAAGTGATTTGGATTATTAAATTTAAAATGTTGATTTTAAATTGTGGATTTACTAAAATTGTAAGTGGTTTGATGAAAAATGGGTTTTCAATAAAATATTTTTTTATTGAAATGGTTTGAGATTGAAATGACATTGATGGTTTTAGTTTTCAATAAAAAGAGAGTTTTATTGAAATGATTTGGCATTGATATGGTTATGAATTGAAATGGTTTGAATTGATTGAACACACTTGGTATTTGACATGATGGTTGTGTGTGTTCATGAGAATTCAGGATGGATAAGGGTTAGGAGTCTCCCCCATCAATGTAGGGATGGATAAGGATTAGGGCTCTCCCCCGTCAAACATTTATATATCATTCGTGACAGATAAGGTTTAGGAGTCTCCCCCATCAGTGTGGGGATGGATAAGGGTTAGGGCTCTTCCCCTGTTAAGCATTCATGTGCATTTGGGATGGATAAGGGTAATAAATATCCCCCATCATGGTTGGGATGGATAAGGGTTAGGTATTATTCACACTTTCAGGTCGGATGCATGGTTGGATAAATGGGATTGTAGAAATGGTTGGGTATGCACAAAAAAAGGAATGTTTGTAAAATGGTTGATAGGCTTGTTGGGTTATTTTTCGTGAAAAATAACTTGCTTCAAAATTGGTTTAAATTTCTCTTGGAATGCCTTTGGTTGTGATTGGTTTTGGAAACTTGTTTATATTTAGTTGTAAACTGCTTGTGAGAAAATGTTTTATATAAAATGTTTTTATATAAATGTGGCAAACACTTCTATCCTAGTGGCGTGAGTAGAGAAGTCATTAGGGATAACCTACTGAGTTTTATACTCACCCCTGCTTTGGCACGTTGGTGCTTTTGCAGATGTCGTATTCTGAACAGAGGTAAAGGCAAAGCATCTTATTGCTAGTGGTTTGGGGTGATGCTTGAGAGATGTTGGAGCTAGGAGCTTGTTGTGATTGAAGTAGTATTTTCTTTTGAGAGCCAGGAGTTGTTCTTCCATAGTGTACATTGATTATTAGTTTGGTCTTCCGTTTTTGGGTACTTTTAGGTGGATTATTATAAATGAAGATGGTTATTGGTCTTTAATTGTTCATGCATCATATAGTGAATGTTTAGTTATGGTTTGTTATGGGTTTATTTCTATAATGGTAAAGCATCCCCCAACTTCTATTGAAACCCTTCGGCATTTTTTACCAGCCTTTGGCGTCATGGGGAAGTCACTTAAGGCCTAGTAATGGATCATTGAGCTGTCAAGACAATGAGAATTGGCGGGTCATTATAGAAATATATAATCATTTTTAATTAATTATATTAATCATAGAGATACCACTGTAAGTATATAATAATAATAAATTCCCAAATAGCATTTATAATAGGGGGTATGAGATGAAATAATGGTAAGAGGAATAGTTATATTACCTAAAAAGGTAAAGGTGTTTCTGAAATTCCATTTACAACATCAATAATTTTATGGAATAAAAAAATTTAATATAATTAGAGACATGAAATAAGAAGAAATTAAATATAAAAACTAAAGAAATATATAAATTATAATGGTTTTGAGTAAGGACATGCCATGTCATTATAAATGGATGTCATGGTTCAAAACTAAAACATCATTACATAATATGGAAGGCTTACCTACCCTGAAGTATACAATGTATCATGTTAGATATAAAAAAACTCAAATAAATTAAAGTTTTATATATTTATAGGCAATCATAATACATATTAAAATTTAATTTCTAAGTGTGTACCATAGAATCTAAATCATACATCAACTATAATCATGAATATCCTATGGGAATGAAACAAAATAGCGTAGTAAAGTTAAAATTCATGATCTAATAAGTTTTCATATAGGCTCCAAATAGTAAAGTGTATTAAGTAGTATTATAAAATAATAAATTAATTTATATTCACATTTCATGAATATATCAATAACATGAAATGGAAGAACGTTAGAAAAATTTCAAGAACTATTTTATAATATTTTATTATTAAATATTTTTGAAATGAATAAACAATCATACAAAGGTATTTTGAACACTAAATTTTATCAATAATATTATTGAGTCAATAAAACTGGGAAAGTTATAGATATTATAATGAACAATATACTTACTTGGAAGTCATAGGGAAAATCACAAATTATTAAAGTATAATATACTTAAATATAATGATAGTTGAAAATGAAGTAGATGTGAGAGTGTTTAACTTTGATTATCTATATATATTGGATAAAATAAATTTGGTTGGATGTATGAAGACTTGTGTATAACATAGTAATGAAATTCATTAAAAGACAAAAATAGGGTACTAAAATGTTTATAAATGAAGTATATTTTAATGGGAGACTACAAGACATGCATAGAATAAGGTGATGACAGTTTGTGATAGTTCCCATACATTGATTCCTTACTCATTAAAGATGATCCACTAACCACATAAAAAAGTAAATCAATTAAAAAAATTATTTTTTATCATTTTAAATTGTTATTTAAAATATTATTTAACCATTATTTTCACTTATTATGTATTTTTTTTGTTCGAATATGTTCACGTATATAAATCAAAATTGTTATCCCCATAGTTCCTACTTGGAATATATTTCTAAATGTTTCTTAATGTAATATTACAATGGCTTACATTTTAATATAATTGAAAATTTTATATACCAATTTACTTATTGATTTTAAATGTATAATAAATTTATAAGATGTCAGAAAATATGTTTTTTAAAATTATATTGAATTTTAATATATTTATTTTGATGGTTTTAACATCAATTAAAAACAATGTTTATAAAATTATTTTTATAATTATTTCCAAATTATATAACATGAATCATTATACAATATCATAATTAGATTATTTATTAACTTTTACAAGACTTATTTTGAAAATATATGAATGTTGAATGAAATTATGATGTGACATAATCTGTATAATTATCTTAAAATTATGTTGGATACAATATTGTAAAAATATATTATTAATTTTATTAATTATAGGATATTATATTTATTGTAAAAATAAAATTAAATATTTTATTTTATTTTAACATAAATTTTTTATAATTTAAGAATATTTAAAAAAATGAAGGGTTTTGGATTCAAATTATTACCTTCCTATTTAACCAAGCTCATTTGGAATGTATCTTAGGTATTAAAAGGATTATATGTTGATTAAAATAGAGAATACCCAACATGTAAATAAGGGTTTATGTTGAATTTTATTCTTATATAATTTAAAATAATATTTTATATAATGAAAATATTATACATCTGTGCTTTTTTATATGTACTGGGTTTCAGTGTTTTAAAACTAAAATTTAAATTAATTATAATATTAATCACTATAATGAGAGGGGAAACATTATGAAACTATTATTTTTATATTAATTAAAAAATAAAAATAAATTAATTTTTTATCCATTGTGAATCAAAATGTTATATATGGATGAAATTATATAATGTTGAAAATCAGAAAAATGGTTTCAATTGAAATAAATTATAATACATATTTAAAAATTTTCATATTTTTATAGATAATCAATATGATATTTTTGAATAAATTTTCCCCCACTAAATAAACATTTTTATTTTATTTTTTTATATTATTTATTTACCATTAAAATAATATTGTTTCATAAAACATATTGTGTACGAAATTGTTTTTTATCCTAAATATATTTTTATAAAAAAATACCTAAATTTACTCATGATTAAATATAACACATAAAATATTTAAATAAGAATCATTTTATTTATCAAAAATAAAATATGAGTTAATTTTTTCTATAGAGGCGATGCTTTAGCAATGGTACTATAATTATTTTTAGTGTTAAAGGTGTTTAGGAATTATTTGAAGAAGGATGGTGGGAGTGGAGATTGAATTATTCTATAATGTTAGCAAGAGGATGAGTTCATGTATTGATGGGTAATGATGTGCATTGATTTGGTTGAGTTAAAGAGTATGAAAATAATGGTTGGGATGGTAGATCCATGATAAATTATGTTTTGTGAAGAGGTTTTGGATTCCATCGTGAAGGATAATCCTATATACATGTGTGTCATTTAGTTCTGGTATGGATATTTCACAGTGTCATCATCTAATTGGATGAAGGGAGAGAGTACCATTATAATTTTTATTTAATCTTACAAATATTCATTATACTATTACATGTACGGCTCTATCTTAGTGATATATAATTGAAAAATGTAATGAATTGTAGATTTTTATATTTAAGGATCAAGATGATGATGACACGTTGATTTTTAGATGTCTTCATCATTGTGGTGTATTGATCCACATTAATCAATGATCATACTAAATAATATATATTTTAAATATTTCAATAATGAATTACAAAAATAATAAAATGAAAATAACATAACAATTTTTTCGGGGGGGGGGGGGGCTTTACCGAGGACTATTTTTGATTAATGAAAGTTGTCACCCAATTTTTATTTTGAATATATTTCTCAATAATTTTTTTCCTCCCTATAGTAATTTAGTTTCTTATATATTTAATTTACAATTATGAAGACTACAATGTTATCTAAATCCTTCAAAACCCCTCTCTTATGGTGTTTGATCATTATATTCAATTAATGTTATGAATCATGAAGAATTGTAATTCAATGTTATTATAGTATTCATTATAATTATAATTCTTCCACTTCCCCATCATTCATCAAATAATTAAGGATATTTTCGGTCAGTTTTAATGTGATTGAGTTTGGAGTTTCATCCTGGAAGAATAACATTACACATTCCATTGTGTATTTTCATCGGATTTTATATGTTAATTGAATGTTATTGTTAGATATTCATCTTAATAGAGAATAATCTGACATTCAGTCTTTCTTTAATGAGTTCATGAGGATCATTAATGAATAAATTTTATTTTGGATAATGGATAGAAACAATCCAAAAGATTATAATAAATAATATATAAGAAATAAATTTGTAGGGATGTTAATTGTGGATTCAAATGACATTAATATAATTGATTATGACATATCATTTACTATTTTTATTATTTTTATTTTTGTTGTGGTAGTCGATTTTTGTGGAGTTGAATAATACCTTTTAAATCATCTGAGAATATTAATTAGGGTCATATGAAAGGGATACTGTAAATCTAAAAATTTATATTCATGTAGTTGTTGGTATATTACAATTTATTTGTAATTATTTGTGTCATTTGTGATTGTTAATAAGATGTAAAATATTTTATAAAGAATAGTATAGAAAATTAAAATTTCAAATTAAATATTAGATGAATTTTTATATTGGATATATGATATGTTGTTTTTTATTTATTGATAAAATAGAATGGAATATAATATTGGATGATATTATTGTTTTGGTATTGTTTAATTATCCTTAAATATTTATTAACAAGTCAATATATTTTTAGAGGATTTATTGCTTTTGTGGTTATTATATTAATGGTGTATAATATGATGGGAATTAATTTTTAAATTTCTCAAGGATATAGAATCTTGATGAAAATAATTAAATAAAATAGATATTTTAAATTTGAATTAGTTTTCAAATTTAAAAAAATTGAAATGAATTAATGAATTAAATTGATGTTCAATGAATTTTTGGGATTAAACTATGAATTCAGAAGTTAAAGTAATTTTGTGAAATAAAAGTGTTGAGAAATAGTTGAGGTAAATGAATTATAATATTGTAGGAAATTTATTAAATTGGAAATATTTTTGAAATATAAAATTATATGGAGATGTGTATCTATGTGTGGTTGTTTGTGGTTGGTTCTACTATCTAGTTGACTGTATTGTTAGTGGTGTGTTTGTATGTTAGTGAAACAATGGATGTTGTTATATCCATATAGTGGTATGGAGTTAATAGAATGTTGTGTATTTTGTGTTATAAAATTTTAGTTTAGTTATTTTATTATTTACACACCACCTTAGTCAGATAACAAGACTAACACCTATATTAGTGTTTGGGTTCCTGGTGTACACCAAAGAAAACATGGATGGTGGTGATAAATGCAACTTACTACACCTTCCATATTCTCTCTTGTATATATATTATAATATTTAAATTATTATGGTTACAATAGGATATGATGTTTCACTGAGGGTGATATGGTTGTGATGTGAGTGAATGGTGTGGTTGTACATGGCAGGATGGGAAAATAACATTGATACCCATATTGATTGCATACCATATAATGATAAAGTTGTTGACATGTGGAGATATAGTATGTAGATGTGGCTACTATGATGATTATATATATATATTGAATGTTCATTTAGATATGTTGTTATGGACACAACCTGGATATGTGGTGTCATATATGTTCAAATGGATGGGATGGTGGAACCAGAGAATAAGTCATCTAGGCTTGTTCATTACTAGATTCATTACTTAAAAGGTCTAGGGTACCTTTATATATGTATTATTTTAATTATTTTATCAGTATAATTTCATGTGGAATTGGCTGCGAGCCTTGAGAAGGTAGGAGGTATAGTAACTACAATATTTAATTTTATTTTCAATAACTTTTTATAAAGTATTTACTATTCTTAATTATCATTTCAAAGTTATATTTTGGGGAGGATCTGCAAGAATATATTTTTATACTCACTCCAATATCAATATATTGTTTTTATATATTTGGTGGATGAAATTTTTGAACATGATGTTTTTTATTCTGTCATGAGGGGAGTTCATATAGTTGTTTGACTATGGTATGACCTTTTCTATTTGAATTAAAATTGGTTTAATATGAGAATACATGGTTTTTAATTATTACCAGGATTTTAATTTATATAGTTAAATGGATATGATTTGTGTATCTCATTATTATAGTTGGTTTATATTTGTTTTTTTATGAAAGAAATTTATCTCTTATGTAGGTTTTTACTACTGCTGTTATTTTTTAACCCTTGAATTTTTTGAAGTGGGCCTAAGATGTCACAATAAATATTGCTACCAATAAAAAAGTGCATTTATTTATGATGTGTCATGATATATTCATACTAGATAAATATTTTAAAATTATTATACTATTTGGAAATAGGAATTGTGGGTGATAACTATCATTTTAGTAGTAAAATAGTATTAATTGAGATTAGTTTTCTATATAGGCCGAAGAGACCATCTAAGAGAAAAATATAGAAAGCACATTGTTATATAATGTAACGATCTTAATATAACTACAAATAATTATTATGAGGATGCTGAGTGTGAAATAATATTAATTCATATCGGTTTTGATTCCTAAAACACATACATTATATTACGAATTTGATAAAAACTATTGATTCCTAGAAATAACTACCACATTTTCCATAATTAATAAATACATTTCCATACATATAATATGAAGACCATTTAGGTGCATTTATTTAAAGATTTTGGAAAACACATAAACTAATAATTCTTATCATGTTCTAAAAATAATGGAAATTTTACCACTATATAAGAACTAGTTAATCCATTATAAGTCATCGACATCTCCAACAAATTATCCAGATAAAATATCATATTATATATATAAAATGATACACATTTCTTCATAACATGGTGAAATTGAAACATAAGAATATGTGAGATCAGAGACTCAGAGACGTAAAAACTTCAAATTAGGCAATCATGGTGTAAACATGAAATAAGTATTATAGTAGGAGTATTATCATCAAAATTCCATATTCAATTGGAATTTAGAGCTTTTTATATCGATTAAAATAAATGAAAACATTGAATGTAATAATTATTAATTACATGTTGATGTAATGAATAATATTTTCAACGAAAAAATATTTTCAATGCCTTCTTCTAGGAAAAAATACTCAATTAGAGAAATATATACAACAAAACACGATAATATTTATGTCATTATACATTCTAATGAATCGAGTGGCTATATGACGTGAGGCCCCTTAAATAAATTATTTATGTCTAACGAATTCATCATATGAGAAAATGAGTAATACAATTCATAATCAACTTGGAAAATATACTTCTATATTAGAATAATAACAAACATAATTTTAATACTTTTCCCCATGTTAATAAAATATATAGCATATCATAACCCAAATAGATAAAGTAGGTGGTTGTTAAAACAATACATAGTCAAATTCCTAATAATCAACTATATTAGAATTAAAACATACATAATTCCAATAATTTTCTTCCAAATAATGAAATGAATGATATGACCATTACCCATCCTCAGAAAGAAGTTGGATATTAAACAATACATAGTAAACTTGCTAATAATTATCTTAATTAGAATAACAGAATATGAAACACAAATAATTTTAGCCATGTTAACACAATGTATAACATGCTCAAATCCCACCACGTTGAAGATTCTAGACGGTCAAACAATACATAGCCATCTTTCCAATAATCATTTGTATTGTAATAAAAACATAATGAAAGATAATACCATTCCCATACTAAATAAAAGTGATAAAATGATTGTAACCTATCCGTATGATGAAGGCGGTGATTATAAAGTCATAGTCAATATGGAAAAGAAAACCAAAAACATCCATATCATAATAAATAATATACATATTTTCTATATTTCGATAATCAATAAATGGAATTGATATCAATGTAATCTTCTCGTGAGTTAAAATTGTATAGAGTAGTGTTATATGTTTAATCTAATCCTATAATAACATGATCATTATACATCCAAAGGAATAATTTGGATGGATTAAAAATATTATAACCCAGATGAATCAAAGGGACATCAGAGGAATGATGACATAGATAATAAACCTCCCTGAGTATCAATTATACGAGTAGTGTCACTGAATAAGTGATCGATATTCAAATTGTTTGATACTTTTAGGTGAATCCCCCAATTTATATTATATATGTATATTAAATAGATATTAAACTTCTTAATAAAAATACCATGACTGTAAATCGTTTTTAATATAAAAAAATTAAATTTAAGGCTTAAAATATCTTTCAAAATACATATTAACAATTAGTATAAGATAAAAACTTTTTTTCATTAAATGTTAAATTTTAAAAAGGTGAAGTGAAATATGTTGGAACATTTTAAATTTATAAATAATATCTAACATTTTACCCTTGAATGTGAAATATATTTTTATATAGCATATTTTTATCTAGATATAAAACATTTAATTATGAAAGGGTCCTTTTTAATATATAAAAATTACCTTTACTATAAACCCACATAGTAAATAGAGTAATAAAACCTTATAGGAACTAAATATTCATTTTATCTAGGTGGGTTATAATATAACATGTAAAAAAAAGTTGGTTGGGGTAAACAAAGAATGAAATAATTATGTTCCTATCGGAATAATATAACCCAAGGAAATGATAATTATTTATTAATATCTCTTACAAGAAACATACTCCATGATGTAAAACATATAACAAAAATGGTGAATTGTATTCACCAAATATAAATTCTATTAAAATATGTATAATTCTTTATAATATAATCAATTAGTAAAATTTAAAAATCAATTATGTCCAATATGGTGAATCATAACTCAATGAATAAAAATTGAGTTACAGAAAGGCTTTAAAAATGGGGTTACAATTGAGTGAAATGACATTTGATGAATAATATCTTATTTAGATTAATATTTCCCATTAAAGACCTAAATTTATGATAAATATAAATAAATGGGTATTAAGTTGACCATTAAATGTAAAAGTTAGTGTATAACATAAAAATTTCTCAAGGAATTAATGTTTGAGATGAATAACCATTTTGATGTCAGTAACATTTTAATAAAAGCCCATTATATGAGAGGAATGGTAATTTTAAATTAAATAGAAATTTTAAAATAAAAATCATTATATTATATATAAAATAGTAAGTACTTACACTATACAAATTTCATTAGGTTCTGAATACTATACATGAATCAAATAGAGGAATTGTAGACGAAAACACTTACCTAGTTCAAGATTAATTGTTCAAATGTGTATACCTTCTAAAATAATGAAATTAGATTAATTATACAACTTATTGGGGACCATATTAATTTTTGTTTAATTTAATTTTTACCATTAATTCTCATATTCTATTTTTTTATACTTTAATTTAATAAATGTATATAAATTGAATCGGTATCATCATATTTTGGTAATTTTAAAGACTGAAGATGATATTTTAGTAATATTTTATATTCATAGTATAAAAATTAAATGACCAAAATCTAATATTTTATTTCATATTATGTTATAATAAATTTTTTATTTTCATTCACATTTTCATCAATGGAAATGTTATATAGAATTATTCATGTAGAAGGTTAAACCAACCCAAATATGAACAAGTTATATATCAATGAGTGAGTATGGTAATATAAGTGTAAAATTTCAATATAACAGAAGTGTAATGATATTATATAGATGATTTTGATTTTATGAATCATCTTTAAAGTGGATTTTTTAAATATATAAAATAATGATAAAAAAATAAGAATTGTTACTCTGTTGTGGAATTAGTCTTCACAAAGCACAGTTAGATTTATTTTGTTTGTCTAAGTGGCTATAAATCAATAAATATTGTTGTAAAATTATAATAATAACAAATATTTATAATAATGATGACTATTATATTATATTAATATTCTATTTATATTATTGTATGATATATACTAAGAAGATAATGTTAAGGATTACCTAATACTCACTTTGGGACTTTGAACTGTCACATGAAATTATCCTTCCAAATGAAGTGATCAGGCTGAAAAATTGAAACTAATTGCATATAATATTCAGAAAATATTATTTTAATATATAAATCTCAAATTTTAATAATGTCATTAAAACGAATAGGTGTAACATGATAGGGTGTATGTGTCTACTTTTATAAGTTGTAAAAATGTACCTTCAGTGAACACCTTTTAATTTTCAATAATATTAAAATACAATTCATCGGTTAAAGATTCCAAAATATATAGATATATAGTTTCAGGTTATACTAGGTTAACCATCACAATAATAAGTATTTTTATAGATTTTTTTGAACATGGTAGAGTTTTAATCTATCTTTTTTTAACCTTTATAACAAGAATTTAACGAAGCAATTAATTATTTAATAAAAATATAAAATAACCCTTATTAAAAATATATGTAGTAATGAAACCAAATATAAACTATATTTCACCTAACTAAATTTCAGAATATTTCAGAATTAATAATTATATTAGATGACTTTATATAAAGATATCAAAAATTTTGATAGAAAAATGGAATCTGAAACATTATGGGTTATTGATATTATTTATCATTGGTTTCAAATTAAATGTATGCTAACATGATTATATACGATTATAATTATTTTATAAGAGTATATATTAGTAATGTATTTATTTAATTGATTGGGTAAAAGTTACATGACATTAATAAATGGATTTATTGAAAATAACAACTTTATCATTATCATGGTCATTAACTTTAATCATAGTAATCATACATTTATGCACCAAATTAAAATTTAACATAATTTATAATATTATAATATTTATCTAAAATATAAATTCTTGTTTTTATATTGAATTAATATGTGAGAAGAAAACTAATTTTTAATATGAGAAAATAACTACAGTTTTTAGAATAAAATATTTCTTATGTTTTCAAAATTATATACATGGGATATATAAGAATAATATTGTAATATTAATTATTTAAATTAATTATAAATTGAGATATTTTGTAATGATGTTTAAAAATCATTTATTCTTGTATTATGATAATGTCATAAAATTGCTAGATTTTGTCAAAACTGGTATTTTTTCAATATTAACCAAAAGCCCAATTATTTTTGAAACATACAAAAAAATTCAACTAAAGATAATTTTTTTTATAAATTCAAACATTATATAAATTTTTTCTATTATATATTTTAAATATTATAAGTTATATTTTTAAATAAAATCATAAAATATAATGATAACATATTTTTTAAAAATGGCATTTTGAAATATAAACTATTCTTGTTGTTATTTTATATAATTTATGATACAATTTTCTGAAAAAAAAGTTTTTCATATCAAATATAAATTATATTCATTAATAATAAATTTACTTAAATACAAATTCATCTATAATTTAAAATGAATTCTTTATAAAAAAATATTTTGTAAACAATAAGTAATCTTATTCAATATTTTAAGTAAACAAATAAATTTCACAAATAATAAAATATTATTTCATTTAAATTATACATATATTTAAAATTTTATCATTCTAATTAATTCATAATAATTAAAACACTTGGTTTTAATGGTATATAATATTTACATTTTCATCTAAATATATTTAATTTTAGTTTTTTGTCTTGTTTGTCGATAAATATACCAAACACATTTGTCTTATTTAAAGAATCTCATATAATAAAATGTTTGGGCATCACATTATCCCTATTAAATAAAATTCAATATCATTATTTTTAATTATCCCTCACTACTGTAATTATGTGTGTGTATTGTTAAGATAATTATCATTACTAGTATAAATTCTAATAAGGTATCTAAATTTCAATATAATTCATGATTATGTAACTTATATTTCATTAGAAAACCAATTATTTCATAAAATTATATACTTAGGTTTATATATTTTTCAATAATTCATTCTTAAAAAATATAAATATCCCCAACCATATGAATCTTTAAGACATTAAACCATAGTGAAACCATATATTCTTATAGAAATTGACACTACATTTAACCATTAAATGATAATTAAAACTAGTTAAACATTCACACAGTAGTCAATATATATGGTAATCCCAAATAATACATAAACATAAAAAGATATATCATGAATTATTTTTTTAAAATCTATAAGCAATTCCAATACTATATAACATAGAATTGTCAAAATCAATCAACCCTCTATTACAACAACATCAAGAATATATTAATCTAAATGGTTATAAATACCTCAATAATGTTTCTTTCAACAGTTATACCCAAAATGTAACATTTTCATAAATTCACTTTCGTGTTTATTTATTAAATTTAATATATGTTTCCAAACCATTAATTATGAAGTATTGAAAAAAATTCCTAATATGTTTCACATAAACATGATAATTTTCAAATTATACCATAATATAAATGATAAATATCACTCAATAATTAAAATATAACAGAATATCAACATTTGATGATTATTATTATATCATCTTCACTACCATATGTAATCCTTTGAAACACTTCATTTCTTTCAAAACATACATATACCAAATTTCTCAACCCTTTAATTATGATTCCTTATTTTGTAATAAGACATATTGGTTTCAAGATACATACCTTTCATATCTTCATTTTCATGATATAATTTCAACCAAATACTAAACCCAAAAAGGTTATGATAATTTTAGAAATATAAATATTAAAACAAAAAAATTGAATATATATTCCCTTATTGTCACGACCCCCTCTCACCAAAAATTCCCCTCCTGAGCTGGAAATGGTGAAAAGAAGATTATGACCCCCGAGTCCTGCCTCCAGTAGGCCCCGGGGTGGCGACTAGCACCAAGGGTATGATTTTTTTCAAATATGGGAGGCATTACAATTTTTATTATTTAATATCGAGAAATAGGACAAGTCATCCACCAAAAAGAAAAAGAACAAGTGTATAGAAATAAACCCAAACCAATCCCACATGCATGTTTAAATGGTTCTGAAACAAGGTACAAGTAGAGGAAAGATCAAAAGTACAATACAAAAAAAAGTACAAAAAACTGCAGTAACTCCAACTGTCCCTACTAGTAGGGTCCCGCACGGCCCTGGTAGTCCTCCTGGAAACCTGAATGTAAATATATGGTGAGCATAATAGTATACTCAGTAGGGTAACCTAAGGCTCTCGTGCACAAGTGAGGAGACATCTTAATGTCCCGTGAGAACAACAGAAGAAACCTAAAAATGAATTCTATCAACCCAAACTCACCACCCACATACACCAAAAACACAATCATAACAGGTAGTAGTATATAAGAAAAAGAGTATTGGGTACCCCACACCATTCCCCTTTAGTTAGCTTCTCTTCCTAATGACGAACGTCCTGACGCTACCACACTCACCCCGCCCACACACACCTGCGCCTCACAACCACATATCCCGCCCGCACACACCTCGGATTCAAAACCACGTAACCCTCCCACACACACTTGGGCCTCAGAACCACGTATCCCTCCCGCACACACTTGGGCTTCAGAACCACGTATCCCGCCCGCACACACCTTGGCCTCATCCCGAAGATTCATGGGAAACAGTAAAACCTGCCCGAAGAGTCTTGGGCTAGAACCACCCCAATCAAAACATTCCTGAAGGGTCTTAGGTGTAAGGTCACCTCAAGCCATCATAGCCTAGGGAAGAAGGAGCCGGAAGGAGCTATTAACTAATGGAAAAACACCCTCTCCCATGAAATGGGAGTGTTTGGCACTAAGTGCTCAACATTGGTGGGGTGCGATAAACACAAAAGATACAGATATATATATATATATATATATATATATATGTATGTATGTATACCAAACACACAGCCCAACCTATGGCTTCTAAATAGAGAAACTGAGCATGTACCTCGACACTGCTACTATGAATCATGCATACGACAAACAACCCCAACCCCATTTAGGTTTTCACGTTTCAGCAGAATTAGTTTATTATTTCCTTAACTACTGGGAAACTATCCACAACCAACCACATCGATCGTTCGTAAAACATATCCCTGCCATCCACAAATCTAGTTAGGAAAACACAAGAAAGACAACCAAGTCCCTTTTTAACGACCAACCAACCCATTGATTATTAATCATGTTCCATTACCATGACCCACCATTCATTAACTCTCACACTTTTATTTATTATTCACAACAAATAGTCTGTTCACATTCATGCCCAACCCTGCAGCCCCGCTGCCAACCACCATAACCACACAGAAACACGTACATCATTACCCCTTTAACACTATTCATCGATTCCCCATAACCCATTCTATTCGTAACAACCCAAGGTTCACCCCTCCTTTCACACACCATGTAACCAAGCCAACACATACATATTCATTATTCCATTTTGTTCAATTGGGGTGATCACACAAGGCTTCCATATTTTCATTTAATCATCCAACTTTACGTGATTAACCAATTTCCACATTCCACAAAGTTTCCATTCACAAAAATGGTCTAGAAGATAGGAAAAAATTTAATTACGCAAGAAAAGGCCCCCAATGACCATGATTTTCAGTAGGCATATGCCTATTCAATTCACAATATAATAGCACAGGATATAAATAAAATTAACTGCAATCATAAACATCCCATCCCCATTGTATAAGCTAGTTATAATCTTTATTATTCCGGTTCAAATGTGTTTCACATAAACAAGAGGACTCCCACCCCAAATGATGTACAATTTAGAGAGATGAAGGTAAGATCCCTACCTCAACAGCTTTTGGTCACAATGCTTCCCTGGATATATTTTAGAAGACGTTCATCGGTGTCCGTCACTTCAATCGAAACACAGAAAAACCTCCTCGTGTGGATGTTGGAATGTAAAGGCCGAAGGAAAGACAACAGATCCAAGCTTAGATGTTCCACCTCATCATTACGATCCCATGGCCGCTGACGGATCGTAAATATGTGCTCGGACAAAGAAGTTATGGAAGAAAAAGGAGCCTTCGAGTCTCTTGGGAGAACACTGCTTAGAGGAGAGCGGAGGAGAGGGGTGTGTTGAAAAAGAGGAGGAGAACCCTCCTTCTACAGGTGATAAAAGAAAAAGTACACGACATGTACTTTATGGTACACAGTGTGTATTTGGTTATTTCACACGATCTCCACGTGGCTTCCAACATGGCTCTGTCGCTGTTGACTGGTCAACACATGGTTTGAGGGTAATTCATACGCAGGGAAGGACAACACGGCGTGTAGTTTGGAAACACGGCATGTAACCCTTTATATCACACGACAAAAAAATGACTTAAACACGACACGTGGTCATTGACTGGTAATGCATACGTGGGGAGGGACTACACGGCGTGTAGTTTAGGGTACATGGTGTGTACCCATTTACTTCACATGGCAAATACACAGCCATCCGCACGGGGTATACCCAGCGAGGGGGTACACGACATGTAGTTTGGGGTACACGGTGTGTACTAATTTCTTTCACACAGCAAGGACATGGCCTTGAACATGGGGTATACTCAGCAAGGTGGTACACGACATGTACTCACATTACACGTCGTGTACTTACAAAATTCTGGAAAATGTGGGAAAAGTCCATTTTACCCTCCAGAACACTTCAAGACCCTCTTTTTGACATAGTAATGGGCCGGAGAGGTCCGGACCATTACATCAGATACCTCTTAAAACATTATCGTCCTCGAGAATTCAAAACCATCCCAGAGGAACCCACCAAGATACCTCTTAGGGCTCTTGTTATAAGAGGAACCCAACCACCAACCCTAATTATAGGTGTTAGGAATTCCTTCTCCTATGTGGAGATATTAACCGCTTTAGGCGGCACTGAATCGCCTGCACGGGTTTAATCACATCCTCATTAATGAGTCTCGATTAAGAATCAGGACTTCCCACATCCATACATTAGGATTTTTCAACTCACACTGCCCCCTACACCGCACAACCCACACAATTCCCGAACACATGGTTTGGGGAAAATTCCTTTTCTTATGTCGAGATATTATCCACTTTAGGAGGAACTTACTCTCCTGCATGGGTTCAATCACATCCACATTAATGCATCTCAATTAAGGATCAGGTTGTTCCCTTCCCCACACACCCGGACATGTTACACACTCCTAGAGAACAATGAAATAAAAGGTCTCATAACCGACAAGCCAAGCATTCCATACATCAAAGGTACAGAGTATAACATCAAAACAAAGCTCAAAAGAACAAACCAAACACAAGTAAAAAAAACTCCGGGTACTGAGCATGCATATAGGTCTCCCACTCCCAAGTTCTCTCCTCGAGTCCTCCATGCCTCCACAACACACGAACCAAGGGAATGGTTTGTCCACAGAGAACCTTCTCTTTACAATCTTCGATTCTGACTGGTCGTTCCTCGAAGATCCCCTTATCTCCCATATCAAACACTCCCTAGTCGATAACGTGAGAGTTATCATGTAATTACCGATGAAGATGGGAGACTTGGAAGACGTCATGAACCTTCTCCATCTGAGGTGGAAGCGCTAGCTGATATACCACATCGCTGACTCGCCTCAACACCTCTAAAGGTCCGATGAACCTAGGGTAGAGCTTAATCCCCTTCCCGAACCTCTGCTTCCCTCGTCAAGGGGAAACCTTCAAGAACACATGATGTCCCACCTCAAACTACAAGGGCCTCCTCTGACTATTAGCATAAGACTTCTGTCTGTCCTGAGCCACTTTCATCCTCTCACGTACAAGATGGACTTTCTCCGTGGTGCTCTGTACTACCTCTGGCCCAAGAGCACCTGTCTCACAAACCTCTGCGCAAGAAATGGGTGAACCAAATAGTCTTCCATACAAAGCCACAAATGGTGCCATGCCAATAGTATATTGGAAGCTGTTGTTGTAGGAAAACTCTACTAAAGGCAAGTTTCATACCCATGATCCTCCAAAATCTAGAACGCATGCTCGCCACATGTCCTCCAACATCTGGATAGTCCGCTATGTCTTCCCATCAATATGGGAGTGGAAAGCATTGCTAAGGCGTAGCTGGGTGCCAAATGCATGTTGTAACCCCCTCCAGACTCGTGAGGTAAACCGAGTATACCATTCTGAGACGATAGTCTTTGTAACTCCATGCAAATACACCACCTCGTCTACGTACCTCTGTGCTACCCGACTCCTTAATTTCTATGAAGTGAGCTGATTTCTTCAGTCGATCGACCACTACCAAGATAGCGTCAAAACCACCCTGAGCTCTGGGTAGTCTTTTGACGAAGTCCACTGAGATTTCATCCCACTTTCACTCAAGGAAATCTAAAGGATGGAGCAAACCACTGGGAACACGGTGTTCAACCTTCACATACTGACACACTAGGAATTTATCCACAAACTCTGCCACTGCCCATTTCACCCCAGGCCACCAAAACTGTTCCCTTAGGCCTCGGTACGTTTTTTAATCTCCTGGATGTACCGCCAAGGCTGAGCTGTGGAACTCATGAAGAACTCTTTCATGCATTGCCTTCGGAACAAACAACCTTCCATGGAAACGCATCTGATGTCGTTTGTCCTCTGACCATCCCTCTGGAGCATTTCCCTGATCGAAACGATCCCGCATTACTTCCACCTCGGAGTCCCCCCATTGAGACTCTTCTACCTGCTACAACAAGGAGGACTGCACCATCATCTGAAACAAACGACCTCTAACACCTTCTACCCTTGCGTCCAAGTGCAAGGTGGCCAAATCTCCCATCGCTTTCCAAGCATCAACGAATTCCTGTACAACTTCTTTATGTGACTTCCTGCTCTGGGAATCAGCCACAATTTTTCCCTTACCTTCAGTGTAAGAGATATCAAAGTCATAGTCTTTGAGAAACTCGACCCATATCCACTACCGTAAGTTCTGGTCATCCTGAGAGAAGATATAATGCAGTCACTTGTGATCTGAGAAGACCAAAAAGAACTCCCCAATGAGGTAATGTCTTCACAACTTCAGTGCGAACACTACTACTGCAAGCTCTAGGTCATGGGTGGCATAGTTACGCTTGTGAGGGTGTAACTGCCTAGAACCATAATAGATCACAACCTTATTCTACATCAGAATGCACCCCAGACAATGGCCAGAAGCATCACAAAACACCCCATATAACAACCCTTCCTCGGGAAACCTGAGTACGGGAGCACTGAACAAATTCTCCTTCAGGTAGTCGAAAGCCTGCTTGCACTGCTCGCTCCATAGGATGACCTATTTCTTCCTAGTCAAAGTTATCAATGGAGCAGAAACTCCAGAGACATCCGAAACAAACCTCCGATAGTAACCTGATAACCCCAGGAAACTATGATCTTCTACCATGCTCTTGGGTGCTTCCCAAGAAACAACTGCCTCTACTTTCGACGGGTCCACTGACACTCCATGTTGAGACACCACGTTCCCACGGATGTGTACTTCTTGCATCAAGAACTTACACGTAGATAATTTCCCATAAAGATGGTGGTGTCGAAGGACTTCCAAGACTTCCCTGAGATTCTCAATGTGCTCCTCCTCTGATCTTGAGTAGATCAAGATATCATCGATAAACACAACGACGAACCGGTCCATAAACTCTCGGAAGACAATGTTCATAAGTCCCATGAACACAATCAGTGCATTCGTAACTCCAAACGACATCACTACAAACTCTAAATGCCCATACCTGCACATGAAAGCCGAATTCGAGATGTCACTATCAGTTACACTCAGCTGATGATATCCTGATCGTAGATCAATCTTAGAATACCAACCTGCTCCCCTCAGCTGGTCAAAGAGATCATCTATCCTTGGAAGGGGGTAACGGTTCTTGACCTTTACCTTGTTCAACCTTCGGTAGTCTATGCATAACCTGAGACCACCATCTGCCTTCTTCACAAACAAAACTGGAGAACCCCATGGAGACATGTTGGGTCGAACAAAACCCTTCTCCATCAGATCGTCAATCTGAATCCACAACTCCCGCAACTCCGAAGGTTCCATCTGATACGGGTCCATCGAAATCAGATGAGCACCAGGCTATCAGTCTATCTCGAACTCAACATCACGTCGGGGGGGGGGGGGGGGGGTAGAGTCACAACCTCTCCTAGAAAAACATCGAGGAACTCCCCAATAACCTCCGGGACATCCATCATATATGTATCAGCTGGAACAACTGATAACCCGCCTAACCAGGAATGTAGAGGCTCTACATAAAGGCTTCCTACCTGATATCTCCTCTCGCTAACAAAAGATACCCACTACCCATCCATGTCGGAGAACACGACTCTTCTCCGGAAGCTGTCGATAAGGGATCTAACAGAAAACAACCAGTCGATGCCTAGGAAGACATCATATGGCTGCATCTGTAACAGAAGAAGGTCCCCACTAGATTGATGTGGTCCCAGCATTAGCCCACATCTCCGGAAAACACAAGATATGCTGGTCTGGCCTCCAACTGGTGTACTCAGCACCAGTGGAACGGAAAGTCTCTCTACGTCTAGTTCTAAAGCATGGGGTAGACCAGGTTCAATAAAAAAGTTTGAATCTCCCAAATCAAACAAATCAGAAAAAAGAGTGCTGAACAAACAAATCATACCTTGCACCACCTCTGGTCCTGCTAGAGCTGTCAACTCTACTGCGTGAAACTATCCACGCCCATATCCTCTGCCTCTCTAATGTCTTCCACCTCCCCGAAAATTCCCTGTTCGAGGTCCATGAAGAGAACCCTGAGTTCGGCCTCCTCCCGCAATGTTTTCCATCGGAGGAGCATGGTCCTGCTGCTGCTGGAAGGGCCTCGCCGACAACTGGTGCTACTGAGGTGGGCGCTGAACCTACCCTCCTCCACTGTATTGAGCTTGGGTTGGGCACCGACTCTGAATGTGCCCAAATCCTCCACAAGAAAAAAACTTTGGTCCTAGGCTCGTCAAAAAGGGATGAGGACCCGAAGATCTGAACTAGAACTGCTGGGGCCCGCTCCCCACTGGCCTGAACCTGGAAGGTCCCGTCGCAGGAGACCTGCTGCTGATTCCCTTCCCATTCGACATGACCGGCTGGATCCCCTCTCATGGTTCACCTCCCAGCGAGTGAATACTCTCTACAACCTATACCTTCTTCTATACTGCCATGTACGTCAGAAGGGCGAAGGGGGTGACAACATACCGAAGTGAAGGGAGAAGCACCTCCTCTAAAAGTCTCGCCCGAGACTCCTCATCCGAAAAGAGATCCGGAGAAAAGGGCATGAGGTCCATGAACATGATCCCCAACTCTCGTATTGACATAATCCCCTGATGAAGGGAGAGTAACTCCTTCCACTTATCCACCTTGAACAAGGAATAAAAGAATTACTCTCGGAATTCCTTCTCAAAGTCAGCCCATGGAACCTATGCCTCTATCCTCTCTCCGAGGTAGAGCATCCACCTTTTTCACGCCACGCCTCTCAGCGGATTGACTGGTAGGGGAACCCAGTACTCCCTCAGAGCACGGATCACGGTAAAAGCGATCCCTAGCTCCTCAAACCACCCCTATGTCTCCGTATCCGAAGTACTACCCTCGTACTTCTTGAGGGTATGCCGCTGGAAAGAACAGAGAGTCTTCTACCACTGGTTATCTTTTTCCTCTCGGTCAATCCTCAACTGATTGACCACCTGGATCTGCTAGGCCTTGGCCGTCTGAGCCACCCGTGGACGACATCCAGGTGCTATAGCAGTACGGTAAACAAGGATCGCCTAATCCCAAGTAGTAAGGAAACTTCTCAAGGTTTTATTTTATCACATTATTTTAATTTCATTCCCATAACACCCAAATCAAGTAAAACACAATAATGATGATGCATGTACCTTCCATAGGGTCTCTACACTGCAATCAATGTGGTATCACTTGGTCGTTCGGTAGGCTCAAAGTCCTTGCATTGGATCACAGGGGGCCCTAAAATCCCATGTCCTAGCCGGTATTCCCTGGCCTATGTCACACACCAAGATTAAATAACATTGTTGCCCTACCATCCCATGCAATCCTCCATATGCCTAACTCCATACTCTATCCTATCTCTCATCCATCACCTCTGATACCATTCAGTCACGACTCCCTCCCACCAAAGATGCCCCTCCTGAGCTGGTAATGGTGAACGGGAGATAATGACCCCCGAGTCCCGCCTCCAGTAGTCCCTGGGGTGGAGACTAGCACCAAGGGTATAAGTTTTCCCAAATATGGGGTGCATTACCATTTTTATTATTTAAGATCTGGAAATACGACAAGTCATCCACCAAAAAGAAAAAGAACAAGTGTATAGAAATAAACAAAAACCAATCTAACATGCATGTTTAAATGGTTCTGAAATAGGGTACAAGTATAGGAAAGCTCAAAAGTACAATACCAAAAGAAACAAGTACAGAAAATGGCAGCAACTCCAACTGTCCCAACTAGTAGGGTCCCGCACGACCTTGATAGTCTTCCTGGAAACCTGAAAGTAAACATAGGATGAGAAAACAGGTATACTTAGTAGGGAAACCTAATGCTCTTGTGCATAAGTGGGGAGACATCCTAATGTCCCGTGAGAACAACAGAAGAAACATAGAAAGGAATAATATCCACCCAACCTCACCAGCCACACTCAACAAAAAAAAAATCACAATAGGTAGTATTATATAAGAACAAGAGTTATGGGTACCCCACACCATTCAATATTAGTTAGTTGCTCATCCTAACGGTGAACTTCCTGATGATGCCACACTCTCCCCGCCCGCACACACTTGGGCATCATAACCACGTATCCTGCCCACACACACCTGGGCCTCACAACCACGTATCCCGCCCGCACACACCTGGGCCTCACAACCACGTATCCCGCCCGCAAACACATGGGCCTCATCCCGAAGATTATTGGGAAATAGTGAAACCTTCCTGAAGAGTCTTGGGCTAGAACCAACCCAATTGAAACCTACCTGAAGGGTCTTAGTTGTAAGGTTGCCTCAAGCCATCACAACCTAGGGAAGAAATAGAAAGAAAGAGCTATTAACTAAGGTAAAAACACCCTATCCCATGAAATGGGAGTGTTCGACACTAAGTGGTCAATATGGGTGGGGTGTGATAAAACAAAAAAGATACAGATATATATATGTATAATAAACACACAGCCCAACCTATGGATTCTAAATAGAGAAACTGAGCATGTGCCTCAGCACTGCTACTACGAAGCATGCATACAACAAACAACCCCAACCCAATTTAGGTTTTCACGTTTCAGCAGAATTAGTTTATTAGTTCCTTAAATACTGAGAAACTATCCACAACCAACTACATCGATCGTTCCTAAAACATATCCATGCCATCCACACATCAAGTTAGGAAAACACAAGAAACACAACCAAGTCCCTTCTTAAAAACCAACCAACCCATTGATTATTAATGCCGTTCCATTAACATGACCCACCATTCATTAAATCACCCACTTTTATTTATTATTCACAACCCATAGTCCATTCACATTCACGCCCATCCCTGCAGCCCCACTGCCAACCACCACAACCACTCCAAAACCCGTACATCATTACCCCTTTAACACCATTTATCACAGCCCCGCTGCCAGTTCTATTCGTAATAATCTAGGGTTCACCCCCATTTCAAAAACCACATAACCAAGATAACACCCACATGTTAATTATTCCATTTTGGTCAACCAGGGTGATCACACAAGGGTTCCAGATTTTCAATTATTTAGCCAACATTACGTGATGAACCAATTTCCACATTCTACAAAGTTTTCATTCAAAAAAATGGTCTAGAAGATAGGGAAACATTTAATTGCACAAGAAAAGGCCCCCCAACGACCATGATTTTCAGTAGGCATAAGCCTATTCAATTCACAATATAATATCACAAGATATAATGAAAAGTAACTGCATTCACAAACTTCCCATATCCATTGTATAATCCAGTTATTATCTTTATTACACCGGTTCTAATGTGATTCACATAAACAAGAGGACACCCACCCCGTATGATGCACAATTTAGAGAGACGAAGGTAAGATCCCTACCTGAACAGCTTCTGATCACACCGCTTCCCCAGATAAACTTTAGAAGACGTTCCTCGGCGTCCATCAATTCTGTCAAAACCTTAAAAAAATTACTCGGGTGGATGTTGGAAAGGAAAGGATGAAGGAAAGACGACAGATCCAAGCTCAGAAGATCTGCTTTGTCGTTATGATCTCGTGGCCGTTGATGGATCGTAAATCCGAGCTCGGATGAAGAAGTTATCGAAGAAAAAGGAGCCTTCGAGTCTCTTGGGAGAGCTCGACTCAGAGGAGAGGGGAGGAGAGGGGTGTGTTAAAAAAGAAGAGGGGACCCCTCTTTTTATAAGCGAGAAAAGAAAAATTACATGGAATGTACTTGGTTATTTCACATGGTCTCCACGGAGATTCCAACACGGCTATGCAGCCATTGACTGCTCAACACACGGTTTGAGGGTAACGCATACGCGGGGAAGGACAACACGGCGTGTAGTTTGGGCACATGGCGTGTACCCATTTATTTCACACGGTAAAGAAATGACTTCAACACGACACACAGTTGTTGACTGGTAACACGTAAGCAGGGAGGGACTACATGACATGTAGTTTAGGGTACACGACATGTACCCATTTACTTCACACGACAAAGACATGACCTTCCACACGGGGTATACCCGGTGAGGGGGTACACGAAATGTAGTTTGGGGTACACGACATGTACTCATTTATTTCACACGGCAATGACACATCCTTGAACAGAGGGTATACTCGGTAAGGTGTTACACGGCGTGTACTCACACTATATGACGTGTACTTACAAAATTCTAGAAAGTGTGGGAAAAGTCCATTTTACCCTCCAGAACACTTCAAGACCCTCTTTTTGACAAAGGAATAGGCCGTAGAGGTCCGGGCCATTACACTTATAAGGAAATTTTTTATATGTTACTTTCGGTTCAACCTAGGAATCTCTTTTCTCGACAGTAGGGTATACATGGTCATTTTTTCTATTAGTTTTTCTAACTAAATTTGTTTACATTATACTCCAATAATTGATAATGCTCCATATGTGGAATGTAATTATACAAAACATATCCCTCAAATGTGGAAAAAAATATTTATAGTTATCCCTATTTTTTTTTGTTACAGGTGACCTTTGAGTTAAAACGATTTCTTCGCTTTTAATGTTTATTACACCTAGGTACATATGGGTCAGATCTTATGTCTACGTGTAGTATCGACAGAGATATATAATTTGTAGGATAATTATACAATAACTAATTCATGAACACTTTAAGATGTCATCACATTATTATAATTATTATTTGACTTATTCTTATGGTTTTAACTGAAGGTATCTCATCTTAATACACAAATAAGAAGTATATTATTACCGAGATATTAAACAATATATTATCCTAAACGGTTACCCATAATTTTGAAATTATGATCAATCCTCACATATAAACTGTTAAATTATCCTAAAAAAATATTTATCTCTAATGTTATCTAGACCCTTCTATGTTACTAATTATGACACCCAGACCCTCACTCTCGGGTCCAGTGCCAGAAACACATACATTGTGTATTGAACTCAATACTGACTATACATCCTCAGTCACAAATTTTATTATTTACATGACATAGGGAAATTATTTCATTTCATACATTGAATATATGTTATATTTTTAGATATTTAATGAATTTAGAAAATTCATATAATGATAAATATTATTTTTTTAACAACTAATAGATATTTTTTCCAACTATATAATAAGTACTTTGAGAATAATATGTCATCAATATCACCCAAAATTATATACAATGTCTATTACATTATACACGAACTATTCAATACATATCTTGTTAACTTGGGAAAATAGTAACATAAGAATGGGTGAAATCACCTAATTTTTAAGGGAATAAACTACAGAGAAAAAATTGATATAAATTTGGATTAAACATTATAGTAGGTAATAATATAAATTTCATAATCAATTTAAACTAGGATAATTTAATATCCATAAAAATAAATGAAAACATGGATAACATCAATTATTGATCACTTGTAGATGGAATTAATAATAGGATTTATCATAAAATACTTTCAAGGCCTTATTACAATATACTATACTAAAATGAAGAGAGTTATACCCAATAAACACTAGGTGTTTTGTCCCAGGAGACTATTTGATGAATTAGGAGGTATATAATTCTATATCTCACTCAAAACTTGTTTAAGTGGAATTAGTTTTTGATATGATAAAATTAATTATATAATTCATAATTTCCTTTTCTATTAATGATCATCATTATTATAATAACATATAATAAAAAATGAAATTTCTTCATGTTAATAAAATAGATTTCATGATCATAATATGTCTAGAGAATGAATTTGGATCATCAATCAACATATAGTAAAATTTAAAATATTTCTATGCATTGGAATTATAAAATATGGAATAATAAAACCTTTTCCTCATTTAAAAAAAATGGATAACACAAACAGAAATCATCCAGAAACTGTAGTTGGGTGGTCAAAGAATACATAAAGAACATTAAATTTATCATCTATATTAGAATAACTACATTAAAAACACTAATACATTTCCTAATATAAGTAAAATGAATTACATTATCTTACCCACACAGAGAATGAATATGGATGGATAAACAATACATAATCAAATTTACAATAATATTATCTAATAGAATAAAAAAAAATATAATTCTAATACCATTCTCCTTGTCAATAAAATATATAAAATGTTCATAACTTTACTAGAGGAAGAAGGTGGTTGGGAAAATAATACATTGTTAACTGATCAAAAAATCAATAATCGTCAATATTGAAATTAAAATATTACATATTGATAACATTTCCCAAAATAATAATCTTAATATATTTCTATGTATGTTCCCCTCAATATAAAACTGAAAATGTTAATGGTTTAAGATTATGTCAATGCTAGAATAACATGATCAGAATACATATAGAGGAAAAATGTGGATTTTTTTCTAAATAACATAACCTAGGTGTGAAAAAGGGAAATCAAAATGATATAGACATAGAATGAATAAATACATAAAATTATTGATATGAATATTATCTTCTATATTGGGATCATAAATCGAATGGCTTGTTACTGTTCGTTCAATTCTGAAAATTATAATGTATATATGTGTGTGTGTGTTTAATTAAGAATAAAACATGTAATATATTTCTCATGAATGAAAATAATTTTGAAAAAGAAAAAGATAAATTCTTTAAATATATAATACATATTTTAAAAAACCATTTTATTTTAACAAAATATTAAAACATGAATGTAACATTCAAATGTAATTTTTGGAAAGGTGATGTTATTAATTTTCAGAACTACTTCTTTTAAAAGGAACCTATAATATTGGATACATAAAAATGACATATACTTTAATATTAGAAATGTGGATCCAATGAAAAAACATTTGATTATGAAATAAAAGTCTTTAATACGTTGATATTACTATTACTAAAAAATGACATTTTAAATATCGTATGAAATTTAATTTTGTATTAAAACACCATTTCTTCGAAATAGTATTCTAAAATAAAATATAATAAAATATTATGGAATGAGAATCCAACAATAGGAAAAATAAATTTTAAGAATAAAATAATATAACTCACTGAAAGGAGGCATGAGTGATTATTATCTCTTACGAGAAATATACCTCATGATGTATGAAATATTTTATAAAAGGTATATTATGTGATGCTAATGTAAGATAATATTTAATAAAAATAATGACACCAAATATAATCAATTAATTGTGTTATCTCTACTTTTATGTCGAAAAGGATGAATCATGACATAATTAACTGATATTTAGTTACCAAAAATCTTTAAAACTTGGGTAAAAATTGAGTAAGAATCTATTTGAAGACAATATAATGATTTGGACTAGTATTTTTCATTAATAACAGAAATATATTATAAATATTGATACTTGGTTAGTAAATATAATATTTAATGGAAATCCGAGTGTATATAATATTCATGTCATGAGGAATTAGTGTTCGGGCGAACGAACTCTTAAGACTTGAGTAATATTTTAATCAAAACACCTTGAAAGAAATGGATTGTAATTAATATTAAAAAATCATGATTAAAATATAATTCATGATATTAAATAACAAATAATTAGAATTTAAAGCATAAAAAATTGAAATTATTTGATAATACCAAACGTGTCTCAAAGAGGAGAATTTGACATGGAACCCCTTCCCTTGTTCTAGATTAAATCCACGCATGTGCCTATTTTCAAGAATTGATGTATAAATTTTTTAGATTACTTGTTAAGAAACATTTTATTTTATATTTAATTTAATATTGATCATTTATTATCATATAATATTTACTTATTATGTTATTTTTTCAAATGATTTCCTGAAAATTCAATCAATGGGGACTTATTTTGGTAATTTTAGAAATAAAATATGATATATTAATAATGATTAAACTATATAAAATTGTAATTATAATGAAAAATTATTTAATTTATTATTAATATATAATTATATTTCTATTTACTTTTCAAATAGTTTTCCATGGTAGAGTTTTATATCATTATTAATGTATGTTGTTAAACAAAGACAAACATGAACATGTAATATATATATGAGGGAGTATGGTTAAAGAAGTGTTTAATATCATTAGAACTGAATAATAATGATATTATATATCTTTTTAGTTTATTTCATTATCTTTAGTCTGTTTTTATAAATAGCTAAAATCAATATGAAAAATGAAAAATGTTACTTCATGGAGACAATAGTCCACAAAACAAGCGGTTAATGTACTTTTGTTTTTTAAGTTGATGGGAATGAATAAATAAAGGTGGTTCCATTAATTCAAAAACACATCTATATAAAAAATATAATATGAATATCACATCAATATGTTATGAATAGGATTAAAATAGAATTTTTAAGAAGAAAATGTTTAGGATTATGTAAAACTCTATTTGAGACATTGATCATTATTTTGAATGTATCCTTTGAAATGAATGGGACATGGAAAAGATTTGATACCATGGTGTATGAAATTAATAAAATATTATATGAGTGGTTAAATTTAATATTTTGAAGAAAGAATTCAATTGAATGGGTGTGGAATGAAGGGGTGTTTGTTTCCCCTTTTATGAGTGATGAAAAAAAAGTCACTTTTGAGAACACCCTTTAATTTTCTATGATTTCATTACATTATTTTAGTTTAAAATAATCCAAAAGTTATAAAAAATATATTTATTTGGTAAAATTAGGTCAATAAGTCCTGAACAATTTATATAAACATATTATTTGATCATTTTGGAAGTCATTTGTTCTTATGTTTTTTACTATTATCTTTTGTTTACCTATGAAACAACTTTCTAAATATGTTGTTTATGTTTTAATAACAATATTAAAAAACATATTACCATGTTTTGGTTTTATGAAAATTTATTTAATCTCATAATTTTCATTTTTATTTTCTAAATACTATAAAATATGTATTTAAAATAAAACATGTCATATATATTTATATTGTTTTTATATAGGAAAATATTGTTTTAACCATTCAGTATTCTTAATCATATTTAGAAGTGGTTAAAAATTAATTGTATATTAATATAAATATATATTTTCTAGAATAAAATTATACTCATAAATAAAATAAGAAAATTTTAAATTAATAGGAAAATATTTAGAAATGTTAGTATATTAATTTTTAGAAAATAACCATTTTATAACGTCAATGGAATTAACATTAATCGTTGTAATTAAACTTGTGAGACCAAAATTAAAATTTATTTATTTAAATAGTATGAATATGATGATATAAAATATAAAATCAATTTTGATATATTTAATTTCTATAAGTGATAAAATATTATTTTTAATATTGGTAAATAAAAACAATTTTTAGAATAAAATCTTGATTATGATATCAAAACAATATATAATGGTATTATAAAATACACATAGCGGTTTAAAATGAACTATTTTACACACACACACACATATATATATATATTATATAAATTGTTATTAGTGACATTTTAGTAATTATTTCATTATAATAATTTCCCATATGTGATTGTTTATTGAAAAATTAATTTTCACTATTCATAGAAAAAACTATTTATAGAATAACACAAGATTAATCTTTTGATAATATTTTTATTATAAATACAAAAATTATTTTAATATTTTAAAATATATATCTCAATAAATTTTATATTTAAATTTTTAAAAATATCATAATATTAAAAAAAATGTTTAATTGGTAAATGGATTTTTCAAATTTATCCATTGTTATTTTAATGTCACAAAACTTTCTAGATATATTTGTGCATAAAACATAATTTATTATCATTAATAATACCTTTCATTAAATAACAATACATATCGTATAAAACCGAAACTTTATTAATATAATATAAATAATAGATTCTCTTAATAGCAATTTTAGGAAAACTAATTGAATATCATTCATATTATAAGTTTCCATTATATTTCTTATACTAGTTATTTTAAATAAGCTACTCATATTGGTTCCAGCTTATTATATGGGTAGGTTATAAAAATATTAATTAGTATTTGTATTTTTAAATAAATATATTTCATTTTAATTTTAGTTCAATGTTGTGTATATGAAAATTAATAAAAAAAAATTGGTTCTTTTAAATGAAGTCATATATTAGGATATTGATTTCATAACATATGAGGGATAAGAATAAAAAAGTTTAATAGGATATGTTATTTACCGTGATGATTATTTCTGAGATTTCAGTAATTTATAATGTTAATTATTGGAATATAAATAAAAATTAAAAACATGTTAAATTATAATGACAAAAATTATGAATATTTGAAATTATATTATTCATATTTTTAAAAAAGTGATCAAAACTATTAAATATAGATTACATTCTGATGGTAAAAATTTATTTAGGAAATTTATTTTTGTTTTTGATACAATTATTTCATAAAACCATCAAGATTGTGTAATGATGATTGAAGTGTTGTTTTCTATTTTCATGGATTATTTCAATAATGATTTTTTTTCTAAATTTATGATTAAAAATCTAAGGGATTTATTTTAATAATTTTTTTATTTTTTAAAAAAAAATTATTTTAAAAAAATCAAGACATGATTTTAAATGGAATTTTATATCTCTACATTATTGAAAATATTAAGGGGTTACTTTTTAAATGGAATAAGTAAACGGAAGTCTGTGGTTTATTTTAATTCTAGTATTTTGAGTTTGTGGTTTTTATAAAAAAAATGTATTATTTAAAATATTTTTTTCTAGGTTAAATCAAACGTATGTTTCATTTGGAATAAATTGATGTGTTAAAATATTATGATATCATGAAAAATTTCAAGTTTTGTTATTTATTTATTCCATGGATAAAGACCTGTGGTATTTTTTTAAGAGAATTTTTTTCTATTATGTGGTAAAAATTTTATTTTGAGAAAAAGTATTTATTTTTTGATAATTGTGTAAAATTTATAATTAGTTGGATGATTAGGAAATATGTTGTAGTAATTGTTTATGGAAAAAGACAAAAAATTGAATGTGAGTGATGGTGACCTTATTTATAGATGTAATGTTGGTTTTATATAGTAGTTGTATAAGAATAAGGATGATCATTTTTATTGGTTTTTTTCAATGTTATTGGTTTTCATTGAGTTGTATGAGTTTGCCTTTTTAATTTCAGTGTTTTGATTGAATTTTTTTATTATGCGAATTATTATGTTGTTTTCATCGATAAAAATAAGGATAATACATTTGATTATTTTTAATTGATCTTTTTGTGATAATGTTTTCATAAATATTTGGAGAGTGTAGAGTACGTGGAATGAGATATTTCTACCATAATGCTATATTTCCTTGGTTATTATAAGGAAACTATATCAATTATTAATTCTATTAGTATAAGGAGTGTTTTTGGGAGTGCCTCAGTTTTAGAAAATGATAAATGAAGTTTTCCTAAATGATGTTTCATAGGATGAGTTTCTTATAATTTCTATGTAGTGGTTTCTCTCACAATTATGGAAAATCTCACATGGATGATATTCCATAGTTTCATCATTTGGTATCCAATAAAATATAACACGTTGAGATTTTAAAATAGGACATTGATTGATGTTTTATGAAACAAGCAACACTGAGCATAAACAAACAATAAATTATCGATAATTATTTTTAATTTATATAACCTTGTTGTTGGATTGGTAGGCATCTATATGACTAAAGGAATTATTAAATATAAAATTTAATATCCCATTCAATAAAATTATAATAATTAATTATTATAAAATAATTTAATGATTTTTCAATAATTTCATTTTATGCTTCATAAAATGTTATCTTCCAAAAAAAATTATTAACTTTTCAAGTGAAAATAATAATTATTTTCAAGAAATTTATTATTTTTTTGATAAAAAATATATCATCTTTTAATCTATGATTACAAAATTATATTATGATTTTTTTAGGAATATTCTAAAAAGTATGATTTTTCAAATAATAATGACGAATACTGATTTTTATTGATTTTATATTATCTTATAAATTATTTAAAATTTAAAATTCTATTTTGGATTAGTTATAAAATTTAATTAGTTAATTTTTATTAAATAAATTCAATTATATTATTTTTATTTTTTCTATTTATGGGTTTGGTATAAAAAATTACACAAAGATATTTTTTAGAAAAATAGTTTCTCACAGTTTTTTTTTCAGGATTAATTTTTAATTAAATTATTCAAATTAAATAAATTGAATTTCATAAAATATATTTATTATGTGTAATTATAATACTTAATATTTTTTAATATGTGTAATTTAATTTTTCGTCAAAATGAATAGTAACTATGGTCATTTTTTAACCATTATAAAGGTAAATCGGTTTAATTAGGGTAAAAATTAATGTTATAAGGTTTAAAATTAATTAAAAAACATGGAATAATTTCATTGTGTATATATATATATATTTAGTCTATAATAATCCAATATTATTATATATGACCTTCTTTTTCAATTTATCTTGGATTTTTACATTTTTTATATTTTATGTATAGGATACAACAAAAAATGACATTCTATCCTTTTTATTATTTTTAATATGTTATGATATGTATAAGAAAACAATATATTTGGAAAAAAAAATTGTTTAAAATATAAATTAATTTTTTATCATGTTAATATATTTTTTACATTTAGTCATTGTCTCGCAGCGCACGACCAGAAGGCGGGGGAGAAATGTGCGCTACCCAATGATTGATTATAGAAGATTGTATTCTACTTAATCACTCATATTAGGTGCACCGTTTTCTCCTCAAAACTCCCAACGGTTCCATATCCAGCCACACATGGACCTGCTTTTCAAAGGGTGGCGTTTGCTGGGTGGTTTGACCAGTGATGCTTAAGAACTCACATTGGTCGAGAGGATGGGATGTCGGGCTCATCGCACCCTTTTGGGGGGAATTATTGCCTGTTTCGGTACTCTCTTATAAATTTAAGATGTATTCATATGTTCTTGAATCTTTGTATTATACCCAAGCATAGTATCCACGGATTCCACCTGGTTGGAAATGGTCAGCTGGACCACAGGGGTTCAGAATCATTTATGCCAGAGGTATACCATCCCCTGATGGATTAATGACCAAGAGGAGTCTGGACAAATTGAGACGATACTGGTTTAAAGCCTCATAACCAGGCACTCTGAAGTTTATTGTCATCCAGGGGGGACATATAACAACTTGAGAATTTGGATCGAACATGTGATACGGGCTTCCTATGTATCCTTAAGAGATGAATCAAAACCCACGTAGTTTGGTTTGGTATGGGCTTACACTTTAGGCTACCCAGGGTTGATGCGGAGAACCGACATGAAGATGGTTGGAACAACTGGTTATTGGGATTGACCATCGGGGAGGCTTCCTACGTACCCTTCCTAGGAGACAAGGCTCAATGTCCACATAGTTCGGGTGGGGGTATTGGAGAACCGACATGAATGTGGACCTGGTGGTCCGATGGGGATCGGGCTTGAACCTCTTGGAGGCTTTCTACATATCCCTGTGGTGTGGAATCAAAGTCCACGTAGTTTGAATTTTCATGGGGCTTGCGCTCTGAGGTAGCCCAGGGTAATGGATTGGGGCTTAGACTTTGAGGAGGCCCAAGGTTATGATTCCATGGTCGATGCTTACTCTATGACCACATGAGTCATGCTCGGTGTGAGAAAAAAGAGGCAGCAGGGACCAGACGATCCGGTCGTGAAAGGTGAATCCATGGGAAGTACGATGGGGCTTACGCTTGGGGGCAGCCCGAAAAGTTGAGGCTTACTCTGAGATGGATGACCAGGGTGTCTTCCTCATGTATGGCCATGATAGAATCCCAAACCATTGGTGGGTTGAGGAGTATAATGGGGGCCAACGCCTATGCCCAAGTGCACAAGTGGGATAACACCAAGGGCATTGTAATCAATCCAAAAAAGGGAGATGAAAAGTGTAAATTACATGCCCAACATTCGGAATGCAATGAGGGTGGCATGGTGAGGGAGGATAACTACTGACCATGTTCGAGAAACAACATCCATATCACGTTAGCCAAAAATGGGGACAAACAAATGAGGGTTGACTGCTGACTGTGTTCGAAACACAGGACCTGACTCGATGTGTTTCCCAAAGTCATCTGGGGCATTGGCCTAGGAAGGTAGGTGAGATGATGAGGACTGAGGCCAAGACATTAGGGAGTCTCTTCAGACATGGAAGAGTATGAAGATCAGAATTAAGGACACACAAAGCGTGAGGTGGAGTGATGGAATGTTTGAACAGATTCCAACACTCTTGAAATTATTCCACTGTAATCATGTGATGAGGCATCTCTTCCATGGAGCAAGATGCATCAATTTACTGAATGATAGTAAATTCTACAATTATAGTTATATAGAGAGGAATATTTCCATATAGATTAATGTCTTATGGGTAGGATGAGGGCCATATAGTTTAATGTCATGTGGTCATGACGACTAGTTAAGAGATACCTAGAAATGGTTGGTGTGGGACTTACGCAAGGGCGGCCCTTTTAGGATGAACCTAGCAAAAGGATCTAAGATATGGGGTTATAGGAGAGCCATGAGGAGTAGCTCAACTCATGGAATGTATAGGACGAATGTTGGGGCGGCACAAGGATGCAATGTGAAATACTAATGACCCAACCCGAAATGTAAATGGTGGGACACTCCATTTTTCATGGGGGTCAGTGATGGTAGTGAAGGGACTGGCCCAGAGGGTCGGGACCTCATCTAGGCAATGATCCCGAGTGGGGGTGCAGGGGCTACGCCCCCGTAGTATGGACTAGTGAGTGCATGGGGTTTTCTTGATGGGGCGGGCTGCGTAAGAGCTGGCCAGGAGGGACTGGCTGCAGCGGCGCTGGCCGCATAGGAGACGCCCGTAAAGGGGCTATCCATTAAGGAGCCGACCGCATAGGGCTGGCCGCATGTGATTCATGATTTGGTTTTCCTTGAAAGGTGTCCACAGAGGTGTTGGCCACGAGGGAGCCGGCCGCGAAGGACTAGGCCACGATGGAGGCTGTTCGCGAAGGATGGTCGTAGAGGAGATGGTCGTCCGTGAAGGGTGTCCGCAAAGGGGTTGGCGCCTGTCGTACTTCATGCCCGCGGAGGGGTTCCCACCGCCATTTCATGAACGAAGCTGGACTATAGAGGGGGTAGCCACGGAGGGACTATCTGTGAAATAAATGACCTCATGTGGTTCGCGGTTTGGTTTCTCCTCTATGCGGAGGATTGCATTAGCGGATGATATAGGGTTCGCGGATGGTGGCAGAACTTTACCGCTGTGAGCTATTTCTTCAGCATCTCCCCATAGGTTCTCACTCATATTTTCTCCCTTTTTTTGGTGCCCCTCGATGACTATTTATAGATTCAAGAAGAGTTTGTATCGATGGGACATGACGCTTTTTGAGGAAGCCCATGAAGAAAGCCTCGCCCGTGTAAGACTCGGTCAATATACATTTATGGAATAAAGTTTTGCAGAATCGATCCGCAGCCATGAACCAATCTGCCTCTATCCCGTGAACGACAACAGTCCATGGAGGGGGAAGCTCATGGCGGTGGACCGACCTGACGTATGGCTATCTTCCTGGTTCACGCCCACATATGCGCTACGCACCCATTTTACAAATGACAGCGTTTGCAGGAGGGAGGTTCACCGAACAGGCCACGTACTGTTGCTGTGAGCTGGTACATGGACCGGTTCGAACCTTTTCCAAATTTTAGGTAATTGGATTTCCCCTTTTCTGAATTTTCAAGACCCTACATTGATAAAATAATTAACTATAATACTATCCAAACACTGACAAAGTGTCTTTTCAAGTAATAGAAAAAAATAGGAAAACGATTTTAAAAACACTAATAGTATCTTTTCATGAGAGATTTAATTTATTCATAAAATTATATAGATAAGTATAAAATATCATAGATATTTGAATGGTTTATATTCAAAAAATTGTTATCTTGTTTTGATCAAAATCAAATTAAATGAGATTTTCTAAAACTATCATTAATGATATTTTATAGAAGAAATAATTTTTTTAATATATTTAAAATTCCTAAAAACACTCACTTCATCCATGTGGACTCAATATGGTTGTAAATTTTATTCATGATCTAATTTATTTTACTTTTTTTCTTTTATGTTACCTTTATTGACACAGAAACATAAAATACCTTGTTTTAGAAGTAATTATTAAAAGGATTGACGTTGGATTAAAATATAGAGATATGTGTAAAAACCTAACCTAAACACGAACATATTTTTCCGGATGAAATTATTATGACAATAAATCATCCTATGTAATAATTATTTAATTTTATATCAATGTTTTCATGAAGATATATTTATTTTAATTTAATACATTAAGAAACATCAAGAATACCCCACCTCTCACTTATAAAATGGAACCACCTATACTCTCTTTCCACACATCAAGATCCATTTATTTCAAATGTTTCTCACAAATATATTTTTTATAAAATTTATAAAAACATTTAACGGTTCTTATTTTATGATGGATACAAACCTTAGTTGTCTTATGGTGTAATGGAAGAGAGGTAGTTTGAAAAACATGTGTAGTTTTTAGCCAAATTTTTCATTTTTATTTCATCTTATACCTATAAAAAATATTATTCATCCATGATGAAATAATAATATTTGTATCATAATTACACATATATTGTATTATCTTAAATACAATATTATTCTCTTTTTCAATCTAATGGGACTCAAAACAATCATTCATAAATACAAAAGAATATTACCTCCTGAACAGATGAAATATGTTTTCCATAAAATCTCTTATGGATGTTTATAATGATGGATTTATTGTATATTTATGATATTCATTTTATTTTCATCCTTAATATAATTTAATATATAATTTATTTTTTTTATTTACATTCTTTTAAAATTGATAATGTAGTTCGTATAGAAGTGTGGATTACCACCTTCATGAAGCAATGTTATTTTTTTTCCAAAATCACATAGATGATATTTGACAAGTATATACAAATATAATATGATATTTATGATATAACCAGCATTATTTAAATATAAAACAACACATTCCTTATTTAATTTAGTGTCATTGAAAAATGTAATCTTTCATCTTATGTATGTAGTTCATACCTTCTCAATGATTTTAATGAGATTTATTTCTCATATACATTTTTAATGCTTAGTTTAAAAGTATATTTAAATTCTAAAAAAATATTATATAATGATCATTATTATGGATATTATATAATAATGGTTCCTTTCACAATAGTAATCTTACTGATGTATATTTATTTAATGTATAAATAGAACAACCTCAAAACACCTGATGTGGATTTTATAGGAGTTGTTATTAAATATATCATTAAAAATTAAATAAATTGTATAATTATATGTAATTTAACTTATAAAAGTATTTCTGAAATGAAAATAATTTAAATAAGTTTATTATATTGGATTTAATGGACCTTTATTTAAATGATGGACTCCTTGTATGTGTTTTCTTCCTAATTTTTCTTCATTTGAATAAATTTTTTATTTTATGATCCAAATTTTTTATATGGTTTATCTAAAAATAAAATTATATCATCCAATGGTTTTTAACATAAATGGTTCTACGTGGTACGTGTTTATTAATAAAATTTAATTTTATTGGGTTATAAATTTTCTTTGTTGACTTTTTTATGACATGATTGTGTTTGAATTGATCACTAATTTTTTTACCAATGTATTTAAAATATATTTATCTGTATTTACAAATGATCATATACTCCATGAAATAATTATAATTTCAATAGTTATGATCTTTAAATGTTTATTATTTGTCTCAATGACAATTTTTATAAATGTTTCCTATTGTGAACCATAATTTCCTTGTATGGTGTAATTTTTTCCTCATGAATGAATTTTAAATTTGTTTTATTAAATTCATGTGATTTATATATCCATATCATCCATATTCATTCAATTACTTTGGATTCGAATTTTACCAAAGCAATGTATGATTTATGTTACCATATCTTTTATTTTTATTATTATTTTCAGTCAATGTTCCATTAGAAGAAATAAAATATTATAATATAATTCACCACATCTATTGAATTCACTTTGGGTTATGAATATTTTTAAATTTTTAGTATCATTTTCTTCCCCTAATGAATAACAAAATCTCTTTAATTTTTCTTGTAAGTGATACTAATCATGTACCTTCTTTTAGATCTGGAATATTTATTTTCCATATTCATGTCTTATAATATGTCTTTAGGAATTTTCTTTTATATAAATGAATTATTTAAAAAATATATATTTCTATATATTTTCCCTTATTTGAATTTTTTTAGAAGATATTTCATAACATTTTTTACATTGTTTACTTTTATCTCTCCTTAAAAAAGATAGAAAGAAATATTTATAAATGAATTTATCTAACTATCATGACATCCAATTTCTTTAAATCTTCAATTATATTTCTTCATGGTTATTTTCAAATAAAATGTTTTTCTTAATATTATTTAATTTTTAGTCATTTAATTTTATTTTAATGTGGATTGGGACTTTTGAAAAAAAAAATTTAATGATATTTTCTAGTACTTATATTAATTAATGAAAATAATAGTCTATTTAACATATTCTACAATAGGGATATATTTTATTTACACAATTTATATTATTTTTGTGGATTGATTATGATTTTTTAAAGATATTATCATGAAATATATTTTATTCCCATGGGTAAATCATGTTATAAAGGGATTAGGGCTATTATTAAATGATTGATAATGAAAATGATAGAATCCATGTTTTTTATTGATTAATGGTACATGGGAACTACTAATGCTGATTACTGGGAATTAAAAATCTTAAATTATTGGTGGTAATAGGGTATATGAAAGGTGAGCCCGATATAGTTTATTTGAACATGTTAGCCTAATATAGATTATATGAATGGGTGAGCCTGATATACATTATAGGATTGGGTGATCATGATATAACTCTCTAATGCATTGGTCGATGCTTCATACCATTAAATTAAATTAAGGATTTAACCATTTGTGCTTATCCTATGGATTTAACTGGGATATAATTTCCTCTAAAATGGGTTATGAATGAAATATGCCAATAACTTCACAAAAACTAACCTATAACTAGGATTTTAAACCATTTGTATATGGTATAACATGTTTTCCATAAACTATTGGGTATTATTCAATTAGTGTAGTTCTATAACAATTTTTCCATTGAATCACATGTTATAGAAAAAAATGTGTTTTCAATACCAATTCTTTCATTTAAACCATTTTTATAGATGTATACCCATGATTTGAATAAACTGTTAGTATAAACACATTACAACAGTTCTGATGAAATAATGGAATAGGTTTTTCTCCCCATCCTATGCCATAAACCCATCCAATATCTCCATACAATCAATAACACATCCTATAAAAAACATCCAGTCAAAATATACATTCAATAAATAATATATTTATTATATTATTCATTTAACCAATTGATAAATCTATTAGTTTTTTTCAAACCAATCATAAAAATATAACATACATATAAAATCCACATAATTAGTTGTAGTCTTTAAACACCATCCATAATTTTTTTAATTATTATCAACATAATAAATGTGTGGATAAAATATCTCCTGCATATCCACCACTACCATCATAATCATAATTAACAACTCAAATATACTCACCAACATCATCATTTCAACATCATATTAATTTCTAGGATATTCATCACCTAGACAGGCACTAAGGACAATATGTCAATCATATTTTACTCATATAAATAGAAAAAATTAATATAATTAAAACAAAAACCATAGAATCCCAATGTATACGTGAATAAAATAATGATTTCATAACATTAAGGAACTTCTTCGTGATCATTTTACCTTATTCAATATCATATAAAGATATTTATTTCAGCATTTAATTCTACACAATCGTTTTTTAAATCATTTCATCCAGTTCATTGAGAGGAATGGGATGGGGGGCCAATACCAATTTGGGAAGATGCTCTTCTTCATTCTACATTAGACCCTCCCCTAGTGCTCCTCACCTAATACCTTTGGAAAATGGTCATTTGATCTGATGTTTTCAACTTCATTATAATCGAGGGCCATCTAGTAACACTAATGAAAAAACTAATAACATATTTAATTATGAATTTGTTATAAAAATTTGAAATACCAATAGTGATACTTGTAATATTATCTTGAGTTTGTTAATTTAAAAAATGTCTATATTTTTCAATCATACTCATGGAAAAAACATTCTCATAGATCAATACCTTTGAAGCTCAATATTTCTTAATAAATTGAAATTGATTAATATTCAACTACATTATTTAAATTTATGAAATTTAGAAACCAAATTAACTCATTTTATCCAAAATATAACTAATAGATAATAGAAAAAATTACTATCCTTTTATTACATTGGATGATATATATCTGGTTTAGTTTTGTTATATATATTATTGATTTTTGTTGGATTGGATATTTAATTTATTATTAATCATTTTCATTACTTCATTATAAATTCAAACAGGTTTTATTTGTTTTTGTTTAAATAATGATTTCTTATGATGATTTCACAATTTTATGTTTATATTAATTAAATATGGGTCAAATATAATTATTTTGGTTAAATATGGTTCAGTTAATGTTGTTTTGCTTCATCATAGTTCCATTCAAATAAATTTGACTTGGTTTTATTTGATTATTTATTTTGATAGTTGGGTCCACTTCCAATAAATCGTAATTTATTATATTGGAAACTATTTTATTTACTTTCATCCTAATATAGTTGGGTTTTCATAGTTTTTTGTTTTTCAAGTTAGTTGTTTTATATCAGTTTATTATTGTTTGATATTTTATAGATCTATTAAACATGTCGTTAATGAATTACTCTTACTATGATTTGGTTAAATTACCTTGTTTTCATTTCATGATTATTCAATTAATCTAATTATTTATTATTTTGGTTCTAATTGATATTCTTTACATTATTCCACTCTTATCTAATTCAAATAAAAATTGTAGTACGTATTTTTATTTTTTATTGAGATAGTCCAGCTTGTGTTAGATTGGTTTTAAATATTGTATTTATATTTGGGTCGTGCAAGTTTTTTACATTAATTTGATGTAGGTATTATTGTATTTGTAAAGGGACAAAAGATTTTTTATCTATGATTTTGTTTTACTACATTTTAAATGGTTAAGATCTAATTATTTTTGGAATGATGTTATTATTCTATATTTGATTTAGTTTGGTCCAATTCATCAAAGGGTGGGTTTAAATGGATCATATTGGTACTATTTTGATTATATATAGTTTATATGGTTCGATAAGAATTCAATTTATTTTCTTCTATTAGTTATTCATATATTATGGATAGAAGGATTTATTTTGATATATATGATTTGATTCTATTATATTTAATTAAATTAATATATATTTATTTCAGTTCAATATATATTTAGTTTTGTTTAGTATCATATGTTACTTAGAAAACTCAATTGTTCATAAATATTATATGGTCTCTGTCGAGCTATTACATTATTTTATTCCCCAAAGAGTGCATTTACTTCATTGAACACCTTTTTTTCCTGTTCCATTCTAAGGAATCCAAAAAATAAAAAATTAAATAAAAAATAATAAGAAATAATTATTTTATGAAAACCACTAAAGATGAGGACAACCATAAACACATTAATATTATAATAAATGATCAATTCTCTGTTTTTTGTTGTTTGAAAGACGTTGATGTTTTGATATCCCACTAACTATGTTCTCAATCTACTATTACAAACAATATATATATCATTTTTATATTATCTCCACAAATCAGCATGTTCTATAATCCATGTCACCTTCCTAGATTAATCATCATTAATGATAAATCGATGTTGGGTAAAACAAGTTAATTTATATATGTAAAATAATAATATAGATTTTAGTTTAACATGTTTTTACCCATATCCTATTACATGTATTATAATTTATTCTATTAATGATATGAATACATTGGACATGTTTATTTGGAATAATATTGTTATATATGGAAAATTTCACTGTGAAACTGCTGCATTTTTTAGAATTTTTACTTATCTTTTAGTTATGTTCACTATAATCATCAATAATTTGTGTTAGACAGTTATAGGAATCATACCTAGTATTATACCAATGTTTAATATCCAGTGATCCTACTAAATAAGATAAAATAAACAAATATATAATTAATAATAATTACAAATGAAAAACTTTTGTGATATAATTTAACAAACAAAAAAACATAGATGTCCTCTAGTCCAATCATTTTATTTTGAATGAGCTATGGGATGTCTTTATCGATATCCAGTGAAGGATGTGTCTATTAAAATTCATGGTATGAGTTATATTCATGTTGTGTTGTAAAATTTTATGTGTCGTGGTCATCAAATCCTAGATGGATCGGATTTTGAAATTATGTTAGCATAGACATGGTAGGATAATTATAGAATGAATGAGTAGGATAATTATAGAATTAATGACTATATATTATAGAATGAATGAGTATATATCATAGAATGAATGAGTATATAGATTCTAACGAGTCATGTGCTGAGGGATATGTCACTAGAGTGTATCCGAGTTGTCTCGAGTTCGAATCGCATCACACATGTCTTCGGTACAGGGATTATTATTTTTGAACATCTGTTTTAATTAAATAATGTGTCAAATGTTTTCAAGTAAATTGATTTTTCCAAAATAAAAGAAAACCCATGATAGGGTATACATGACTAGTAGGGTCTTAAACCATGGATCCAAAAGACCCATGATCGAGTCCTTCCTACTGACCCAATTAATTCATTTTTCACTTAAAAATACTACACATCATGCATGTTTATTGACAATTAGTGTTTCATGTTTTCATATCACCTTATAATGGTTTCCCAAATAATAAAACACATGACGGTGAAGTGGGATGATTAGAAAATTAATTGTCATGGGTTCAACAAACCTCGATTCGAACTTGAAAAATATTTCCACTTCATCCATATCATTGAAAAACGAACACTATACTCCATGCATTTTTATTTTTCCTTGGTAGTACTTCACCTTTCCATTAAATAATAAAAGTTTATAAAACATTTTAGTACTGAAACCATTTCTCTAATGGTTGAGGGCATTCATTTGGATCAGCTGATCTCCAGTTCAAATCAAACCCATGCACCCGACTAATGTTTATAGTTCATTTATAATGACATTAAGAAAAACGTCATGTATTTCTTCGATACATTAAATTTATATGTTTATTTTCATTTTTTTAATATATATATATCAAATATATTTATTTTTATCATATATATAATAATTCGTATATTTTTTACTATAATAATTGTAATAATTATTTTAAAAGTACATAATAAAAACACTAACACAACGTCTAGAACCCCAAACACGTCGTTTTGTTCATTTAAAAAATATAGGCACCTAACCTGGCCTGACATCCTATCATGACACCCCCTTCCTATTTTATTCCCCTTCTGGCTTTTCTTGTACATATTTTCACCCATCCTCCTCCAATACTCCATTTTTGTTTGACTCAATCCTGGATTTCTTTGTCAATATAATCATTGATCTCGATAAGGCATTCAAAACCCTTTATTTTATGGTTTTAGTCACATTTTGGTTGATTTGTTGATCAACCTACATTTTGGTTTCCACAGACATGACATGGGATCAACGAAGAACACACGTCATGTACTATAAGTATAGGACCACACATGATACATGTCTCACATTTTAAAAACACATGTCATTTATGTTTATTACAATACGTGTACAATGACTTAACCTAGACCTTTGTAGCACCTATGTACTACGAGCACACGACCCCAGACCCATGTATCCTTAACAATGTTTATTTTCAGTGCACACCATGTACAATATTTATCATGAGTTATCTATGGTGTGTTAGTTTATGGTATGTGGATCCATGTTCTGACACACACTGTGTTGTGCCTACACAAGACATGTACATTATTATTCAACCAATTTGATCTTAGTATTTGTGTGTGGGAAGTCACATTGACCACACCAAATGTTCTCGCACACAACATGCATCTCATATCACATGATGTGTATAGGAAATTTTCCAAATAGAGGCCCACTTGGCATGTTTATCCAAATTATGGATTTCCACCAGATCATGGTACACATCATGTAACCTAGATCTACATGCCTTGTACTATTTAATTTTTCTCTTTTCTCACTATCCTTCCTTCTTTTTGTGTTCAATTTTTATTGTTTTCCCTTTATTTCAATCTCAGTTATGGTAGATAGAGATAACACCAAAGGGAAGTGGCATGCGCTGACTACTATGGGGGAGCAACATGCCTTCCTCCATATCTGACTTCAGTCTTTTGTGGCACTATCACATGATTTTCAGGTATGAAATCCGCCAGCCTTGAGGACCGTACAACCCCATCTACCGGAACCATCATCTTAGACACTTGCTAGTGCTGGACCACATCTATATCATATCCCTCCATTTAGGGCTCTAGCACAGAAGATCCTACTATGCTCGCACCTCCATTCACTATTTGAATCCCCTGAAATCCATCTCTAGCATCATCAGCTTATCAACCCACTACCACCACAGCTGGACCCTCCACATCAGCAGATATAGTCCCACCTCAACCTATTATGGAGGAACCTCGACCTTAGCTTAATCCCTACCAGATAATTGATTAGGGTAATCTTTCTGTAGATATACTACAACATTATTCACGTCGCATGATCATGTTGAGCGGTTGATTCACAGATATTACATTTCCACAACGTCTCTCTGTCTAGGAGGAGATTGAAGAGCTCCTCAGCCACACACACCACTTGAAAACAATCCCTGCCATCAATCCTATGTTCATAGATTTGATTTTTAATTTTCATGTGATCTTTGAGTTTTGTAGTCTATCAAACCATCGAAATCCAACCGATACTGCCACTATAGTTGGATTTTGGTTCTCCTTCCACCATTTTTTATTTACTATGGTCGAGTTTGGCCACTCGTGAGGCTTTTACCCCCATTATAACACTCCACCTCATTTCTTAGTACTCTCCCACCCTGAGCACTCTAACCTTGTTTCCATCTTGGTAGTGCTTGCTGGACCAGACCATGAGTACTCCACTTCCAAAAAGAGTACGCTAATCATTTCTCCTCCCCTATGTTTCATTCATTAGTGCTTCACCACCATTGTTTTTTCACGATATGAAGATATTGGTTTTGTGTAATGAGGATCCATGAACCTCTATACATAAAAAATACTACAGGATTACCAAGACCTCCACTACTTCACCACCTACTATTTCCACTCCATAGTCAATGAATGTTAGGGAAACCACAATAACGACTTCTTTTTCACATCGGTGGAACTCTATTTATGTGTTCATGAGCCATATCTCCCTCAAGATCACATAGAATCTCCCCTGTATATGTACATCGTCTTTCTTTTCCTCAAGAGGATAGTCATGCATTAGAGACATGGATTTGTGCTTGTCTAGGATACCCCATCTCCTACAAGAGTGAGTGAGGACCCACCTGCCCCCACCTTTGTTGCTATTCCATTTCATCGCAACCATCAAAAGATATTCCTTCTATCCTAACCCAACATTTTCTCCATCTATATCCCCATATCCACCCTCACCCTCAACAAACCCCACCCCCCAATTCTCTCCAACTAGCAACACTAGATCATCATATGTACCTTCTCGAGCACCACCAAACTACCATCGATCAGACATAATCACGGGTAAACGGAATGTTGCTACTCATCCTCCAACACTTGATCCTTTCACTACCACCAACACCTACTCCTCCATATGATCCTTATCCTTTAGTAGAAAAACCACCATTTATGTCACAAGCCACAGATTAAGTTATCCTCTCCATAACCAGTCTAGTTACTAATACTACTTCTAGCAAAGATGAGTTAATATATCAACCCATGCATAACATAAATCCCATGCCTCTGGATGCCTATACGTCTCTTATCACAAAAGATATACCTACTACGACCCCCACATGGAGGATATATCTTGGGATTCCATCTTCCACTAATTTTGATCCTCATCTATCGGGTCCCCCTATTAGTGATGATTCCTCTTATAACTCCAAACCCTTATTGGTTTTTGAACACCTGTTTCATTATAACTATATCTAATTTTTTCTATGTTTTTTCATTGATGGGGTACGTGCATGAAAAAATATTAATATATTTCAAAGACAGTTATAGGTACTCTAAAACGATATGGGAATGAATTTTTGAGTACTTCCTGTATTTCTGTACATTCCATGAGGGGGGTATTATTTTAGAGAATCATTATTTTATTTATTTTTCCATACTTCCTTCACTAATTCCCCTAGTACTGAACACTAGAGTTTTTTCCACATCCCCTTCTTCTCCATATTGATGAACATAGTGGACTTTGTGCCATATTATGTGTGGGGGAGATTCTCTAACTAAACAAGACATTACCCTTAAACTGCTGTAGGGGACATTAGTAATATATAAAATATTTTGAACTATGGAAAATATTTTATTAATTATATTTATAAATAATTTTTACATAAAATGTAATTTTAGAAGTTACATGCTTATTTTAAATTTCAAATTATTTTAAAATTATTTTTTATATAGTTTTATTCTTCATTTAAATTCATTGACATTAATATTTATTGGAATGAAAATTTTTATTCTATTCATGTCTTGATTTACCCTTTATTTTCCCTCAATCTCGAGAGGTCTTCTAAACATTTGGAATATTCTTTCTCATACCATATTTCATTAGGGATTATTGAGATATATATAAATACTAAAAAATTGTAATTTTTCTCAAAAAAATGATGATTTTTAATTACAATAAAATTATAGAGTTATTTGATTGTTTTTCAGCCCCATAAACCTTTATACCTACCACACATATGATCTTTATAAGACCCATAGAAATCATTATTATTTTTCATAGATTATAAGAGGGAATTTAGATATTAAATATATAATTTAGTGATAAACTATGAATTACTTTTGGGGGAGGGTGAATAATGTTCATTTGGGAATAAGTGTTCCAAACCACTATTCATTGTATTCTTAGTGGACCCTATTATAAAATAGTATTGAAAAATTCAATAGAGAGAATATATTCATTCATTACATATAAATGATAGTTTATGGACCCATAATTGCAAGATAATTTCTTGTTGATTATACCCTTTGTGATATCTTCTTAGTAATGCATTTTTTACATAATGCTTTATTATTGAATATCATGCATTTTTATTTAAGAATTCAGCTTCATTTTCCAAGACTGTGAGTTTTTTTTCACATCCTTACCTACCTACCGCAATCGTCTTTATCATTTGATACTTATTGAAAAACACCCTGAATTTTTGGATTTTATTTCTAATTTAGGGAATTAGAATACCTTAAATCATATTGATATAGTTCCTAAACATGAGATAGATCATAAATATGATTAAATAATCTTGAGTGATGAGTGTAGTATTTTATTGAGTGTAAAATAATCATCTGGCATGTGTATAAATGAAAATATGAACAATGTGAATGAATGATGATGTAAATAATTAATTGAATTACACAGGAGCCATGATTAAAGAATCATTTGAATTTATATATGAGTTATGACTTTTAAAATCTTTTATTATGGCTATAGTATTTTTAAGTATAAGTAGTTTAATGCTTCCCTTTTTAGAGTATGGATTATTTTATTTAGATATTGAGGTTTTTCAGGACCGTAAGAAAATAACTATGGGTGGGGGAGTTTGACGTGCCCAATTTGGGAATAAATTTTTTCATACATTCTATTGAGTATAGAAACAAAACCCGGATCTATGGTGATTTATAGATAATATGATTTATTTTGTTGGACTTGATGATTTTTTGCTTTTTTATCCAAAGTGACATATATGTAATTTTGAGAGAAAATATTTACATATACATGACATGTACTTATAAACTCACATCATGTACCTTCTTAGAGACACGGATCCGCTAGACCGAGTACATGTCCATGTTTCCTGCTAGATCATACACATCATGTACTTCACTCTACCTATTGTTTCCTACCACCTAGAAGTGGTGGGTGGATAAAGAGGAGACCACAAGCCATGTGGGGTAGCACTACATGCCATGTACCTGCACCAAAAATCCATCGACTCTTTCAATGTAATAAATTTTTACACCGCTCAACTACAGGTGGAGAAAAGAGACAAAATTGAGTTTAATAATATATATGGCTTGTAATTTTTTTTGAAAATCTATAAATAAGTCGGCCGTCCCTCCATGTTCATGGTTGGACATCAAAGGGTGGTGTTGCCTCTCCACCGTTCGATCTTCCAACAGATCCATTTCATGTTTTCATTTCCAATTTTCATTTTATAGTTAGTATAATTATATCATTCCCCTCCTTCCTCACATATCCATGATTAGGATTTAATTGAGTCTCGATCCACATGATATGACCACGGTCATAAGAGGATAATTTCCAGAGTGTGGGGTGTTGTACAAATGATTTTTGGTTACCTGTAATTGAAATCCATTAGTGTTGTTTTATATGATTTTTTATCTACAACTTCTTCAAATAATAGAGAGCCTTATTAACCATTTGTGTCATATCAGACCAATAACTAAACCACTGTCGAAAACTGAAAGAGTTTCAATGAGTAAATCCATGACCATGGGAAGATCTTGTTGCCTCTTACTTTTTTTGTAAATAATGTAAACATATTTGTATTATTTAATTACCAAACAAATGGATTAAACATAAATGTGTAATCATCTTGTTTCAAACTAAGAAATAATGATTTATTTCAATACACATATGAAAACACCATTTAGTAATAAATTCAATGTTAAAGAATAATGGTTGCAATATAATGTGATCTGAGTTGAAACCCTGACATGAATATTTTCTGATTGATTTTTTCTCCGATTGTTTTATAATAATTTTCAAAATTAGTTTCACATATTAAATTGTTAACTTCCACTATACTATCTAGACAACAGATCATGAATCTCCCAAATTTAAATTATTTTCTACTATTATGATTACCTTGTGGGATGGACCATGAAATCCAATATCTAACTAGTAGTTGGTTAACAATATAAAATCTAAATTTCTAATTTGGACATCTCTTTGACACAAATAGTGGTTTTATATATTCTATTACCTTATCAGTAATAGAAAATAAATAAATCAATAACACTATCGTATGACTCAAGATATTTTTAAACATCAGGTCTCAAATTACATCAAAATATGGGCTAACATTCTCCCTCCACATGGCCCACATTAACAGGTTCTCACTAGTGGTGTGGAGGTTAACTTAATAACTATTGTTTCACTCATGGTAGGGTCAGATATAATAGCACAACCAATACAATATATTTTCCATCATGGTAGAGTTCATAAAAACACATTCACACTCATAGTGAGGCCATTATACTAACCTAAACCATTCCCTGCAAGGTATAGTTTAGAATCACATCACAAACATACCAATACATCATCAATCAATGTATGTAACTATTATATACAAAATCAATAACAATCCTTCTCACATGAGGTGAGACCATTCACCACGATCTCATTCACAACCACATGACATAGATCTCATCAGGAAAAATGAACACAACAATGACATGAAACATAAAATATGGAATCTCACACATTCAAAAAGCTCACCAACAATTCAGTTGGTTGTAGTCACCTAAAACCTAACACAACATTATATTTCTTGTCACAATCTATAACCAGGATCACATGCTAATAACATTAATTCAATATTAATCACATATGCGTAGTATTTTAATCATCTAAACCTCATTATCATTTATATATAGAAATCCACTAGGATCCCTGTTCTCAGCTCACATATTCCGAAAATTACCCAATACAATAATGGTATTTTCCCCTCTCATAGGATCTATCTAAACCTATCTTCAAGATTCATTTCCAGAAATCATCATATTGTTTCATCATTGATTGGATCCTCCATAAAGGGATTATTCAAGGAAGTTAATCCTAACTATATGGGAAACCCCATTCCAAGTCATCAATAATGCCTTTAACCCACAATTGGTTGCCATCATACATCACCCATAAGAGATATCTTATTCCCATATTCAAGAAGAATATATCCTTATAACACCACATCAATACCTAGTGGATTTTAATGATCATAAACTATTTAAGTCTTTAATCCACCCTTACGATTGTTTTCCCAACCCATCATTACATTCATGGTCATCCTACACCTCAGCACAAGGCATAACCTCTCATTACTTCTTGAATAACACTCATAATTTCATCAATGTCTATATGTGTCTCATCCCTACAATAATACTCACAATGATACTTTATTATACTCAAACATCAGTTCCACCCCTTGGTGACATAGGTTTTGAGAATCATCATTTTAAGTAAATGTCACTTTAGAACTTCTCATCATCTATGAGGCTAGTTGCCAAACAATCACTTTATTATGGGTAATCTCATTCGCTATCCTATCTTACATGTTCCCATACAAACACAAATAAATGGAAAACAATTCATATTCATTCATGTACTTTTTTATTATATGGAAAACCTACCTCAAATGTAGTGTTGGCTCCCTCATGACGATCCACTCATCCTTAGACATACTCATCTAGACCATTTACAAACATGTCCCACAACTTATTCTTTTATCTAAATCCATAGAATCCACATAATTATCTATTATTTTAATATTTATTTTATTTAAACCAATGATTCTTAATTACCTAAATTGTAATCGATTTTCATCCACTCACCAGTACCATGTTCAATGGAAATCCAACCGCCGATGGCATACTCATTTAAAATAAATTATACAATTCCGTATAAAATATAACATATTAACATTACAATTTCACCCAATTTAATGAATAATCTGAAATAGAGAGGTCACTATCCAACATTCATATGAACAAAGAACAATATCATCAGATCATTATCTAGGGACCCCTCTATCCAAATTGAGAAAAATCTCCAATTTTTTTGGAGAAGTACACCAGGTTCTGATGTAATCTTTATTGAAACCCTATATTAGTAATATAAAATTAGAGAATAGAAAATTGGAATTATAGTGGATGGAAAATGGAAAATTCATATATTTATTCCCCATGAAAAAATCCCAATTATCACCTATCATATTTGGTTATTGAATGGGTGGATTTAGATGTAGTCTAGCTGAAGTTGTCCTCTCATGATTCTTCTATCCTCAAAAAATTTAAATGGTATGATATGAATATGATATGTTCTCCCCACATTTTTAACTAAAAAAGTACCCCCTCCATTTTGTGGACTATATGGGTCATGTTGTGCCTCTTTATCATTGTCACCCATCATGGTGTGGCCCCTTGGGGCATGGAATGAATCACAACTCTATCCACACCAAATGGAGTGTCCCATTTAGTCATGAAGTACCATGCCTCTTCTTATAAGAACTAAATTCATCACTAAAATTATTTAGAATGTTATCTTATCCTACACAACTCTCCAAAAACATCATCATGAAATGACTGGCCTTAGCCATAAAAATCATAATGGAGTACTATTGTATCACTAGAACACATACATAAGAGTCACCAATATAGATTTGTGACCTCTACCACATCATTTTACCCATTTTTGTGTATTATGCTTATTATCCCCCGCATTAAACCCACCAAATCAATACCCTACATGTTCCTGACATGGGTACTTCTGACCCATCACATCCAAAAGACATGTATTATATCCGACATCCTGACACCCATAATTCATGTAATATCCCAATACCCTCAAATCATAGAACCTTATAAGTCCACAACATGAATACTATTTCAACATCACATAATAAAATAGCCTTAATTGTTCATGGTGTGAAGAGTAATCCTTTAAAAAATTCATTAAGGGGATCACCTTGACCTCCCTCAGTCATTAACCTGAGAACTCATAATAACACTAAAGATGTTAGAAACATAGAAAAACATTTCCTTGAGATGTTCCAACCTTTTAAATTCCAATATAAATTAGGATAAATTAAATATATCCATATATGAAACTAAAAATTAATAATTCCTTTTAATTTCATATCCCAAAATGCCATTGTCCATTATAAACTCCCCATCATAATTCTTATCATCATAGATAAGGTTTGGTAGTCAGTACTATCTCACCCCATTAATAAATTCAAAACAAAATATCTCAATTATACATTATAATTCAAATCCCACTTATGATGAATAACTCTTATATCAAGGTTCACCAATTGAAAAATTATGAGCTACCCAATCATCGTCTTCACTAATACTAAGATGGTTCTCATCCGCAACTATCTATTCATAGTTGATAGTAGAACATTCCATAAGAATTTTCTTATGTATGATTTTTTTAATACATGTTTCTCCTCACCATAGGAATCAACTTAAATAATTAAATTATTTAACTCCATTAATAAACATGATGTGGTTTGCACTACCAATTAAATATGCCCAAACACATTGGGTTTCCTATGAAATATCCTAATTCAATCACTATAATATACCCATAATATCTTATATGAATCAATTTATACATTTTCTACCTCACCACATCTAATTTAACACAAAACTCCAGTCATTACTCATGTGGATGACATCCTATGAAAACAATCACTCTCACCAATTGATGCTCTATCATATGACGTATTCACGATTCCTTAACCATTATAGTCATAATTGAATCACCCAAACACCCATAGTAAACTCTGAACTAACATATGGAATACTTCCATGAGTAGGTTCTTATGAAAAAAACTATTTATAATATTCCATCCATGATCACCAATGAACTTTTTATCAAATCACTCCTCAATCACTGCAAATACCATACAAAACCTTATGTAGATGCATGGAATCTATAAAACGCCACATCCATATACAAAATCATGTATTTTATAAGTAACAAAACAAATGTAAATGTATGAAATGAATTTCATTTTAGTGTAATAATAACTTTATTCAATTGTACTCTCACATTGATGACACTTTTGATATGATTTTCACTCACCCATGTTCAAAAAAACACTCGACACTATATCAGTTCCTATGTCAGCACTCTGAAAAAATAATAATCATAATATCCATTGAAAATGAAATTTTCATTAAAAAAACAAATCCATAAATGTGTCCACCGCTTTCAAACCTGAGTGCAATCATATAACCAATCTCATTACCCATTCTTCGATCATATTCAATGTCATCCTCAACCTCAACTAAAATATACCCCAAATGATGTCATGATCTTCAAACAGCCAATGGTTCACTCCCCACCATATAGATTCCATTATATATCTTCTCTAGTATGGAAACATATATATTCCATAATTACATGTGTGTTTCTAATCTTCATACATGATCTTCCAATACCTAACAACACCATTCAAGGATAGAGCATGGATCAATCAAACAATGGAAATCCAAACTATCCCAAAGTTACCACAAATCATATAGGCAATGCATATATTCTTGACCAATACCTTTAGCCACTAAACCCATATAAATATCATCAAATTCATAATTTCCCACCCCAGACATAACCACTCAATGATACACATATTTACATGAATCATATATAATGACAATTCACCTTCTAACATCCATCAAGCTTTTTATTGAACATCTATGAAAAATATAACTCCCTTCATCATAAGGCAGAGTGAACCTCCAACAGAAACATCCCTCATGTTATTAACAATTAAACAACATGATCCTGTCCAACATAAATGGTTATACACTTCCACACTATCTATCTGTATAATCCCACACATGATACGATGAGTAACATCCATTCAAACATACACTCACTTGACAAACCGACTAACCATGCTACAATCTCATGTCAATATTTTCTCTCAAAAAATATCCTAAAACCATTTCTATCCTACAATCCAAATGTGTCTCCTCATACTATGGCCAACCACATGTGACTAGCCACTGAATAAGTATTTCCAAATCAATATGAAATGACAAAAGATTCAACTACATCACATAAAAGAGTATCCATAACAAACAAATATAGGAATTAAATCAGTAAGTTCCTCTAAACCCGACCTTAATATAAAAATTACTCATATTTTTTTATCTCTCAGAATCCCATGTCATCTCACATGCCCTTCCTCTATGATATCAGGTGCAACCACATTATATTTTAAATATGTGACTATCATCAACAATATTTTATGATTACATCACCTAAATAAGACACTCATTATAAAACACTAAGTCATTCAATTTATACACAAACCCACCAGGTGTCATTACACATCCATTAAATAGAAAAAATGACCATTTATCTCAACAGAACACCCCACAATAATATATAAATGAATTTTCATCAGAAAAAACCTCTATGATTTGTCTACATATAGTTACAACACTAATTTTTATTGGAAACCACCATATATGATACTATTAACACATTAAAAATAGAATTCATATAACATTCATGAAATCAATTGTACACAATCACAATAATTTTCAATAGAATCATGCATTATATTTATAATTCATGTAAACATGCCTCATCAATTTATTGGAACATATTCCAAACCATAGAAACGAATCATAAGTGTCAAAATCATATATGAATAAATCCCTTCGCATTAAAATTTATAATGTAAATTCTTAATCCCATAATCCAAGTAATCTTGGTTTCCAAATGGAAATATTTTCATAACTCGCTAATCTATGTTACACCACAATCACCAAAACATTATCATTTCTTGTATACCATATCCCAAATAGTAATAAAATATTGAATATACACATATTTATCCCAATTTTTTTATTTTTCCAATGATATGTCAATATGTGTTTGACAATTTGTGATGATGTGGGGATGATTAGAGAATTAGTATGGGCTCATTTATTGGAATTGGATTTCATTATTGAGAAATTATTATTTCGATAGTGGTAAATATTATTGGATAGGAATTATTTTTAAATATCTGTTTTAATAAGGTAATAAAAATTGTTTTTTAACAAAGGGTATTGAATTCAAGACCACAAAAATATTTATTTTCAGGAAGAAAAAAATAACACCATGGAAAATATTATTTACAAGAGGAATATTAAAAATGGAAATTAGAAGATGATATTATGGTTTGGAATGATTATTCATATGTGTTATTTCACATAGATATTTTTTATTCATTGATAAACAAAATTAGACAACTATACAAGCTAACCAATCCAACTAAACCATCCTATTATGGGAGCATGCTCAACCATGAATGGGAGTCATCCAAACAAGACTACATAGTGGAAATAAGAGTTCATGGTTCCCAAAATAAGTGAATTCTATAGTGGGATTTTAAATCACCTAGATGGAGTATCCATATTGTGTGTATAGAGTGTGTAGGATAATTTTGGACCACCCAAGAGTGAGGTGAGGTCTATGTGGGGTGAGTGTGTATAGTGTTTTGGATGCCAAACACCGCTACCAGCTCCAGGTGAATTTAGTTAAAATATATTATATAGAAGAACTTAAATATATATGAATCAAATGTGGGACATGGTACATGTGTACATTATATCTCAATTAAAAATATATACATAACACATGGACCACACGATCAAATAAATGTATATAATCAAATCTCCTCCACATATCATCTTCTACGTCATATTGACGGTTTTTTATGTTAATGTATCTAAATAATGTAACATCCATGATTGAACAAAATATGAATGATCTAGATTTTGAGGAATCTAAGTTAATATACATTATTCATGCAATCTACAGCTTCAATGCGTGATATATTTAGAATAATATTCATCTATAGTGTATGATATAAAGAAAAACAGTACATTTGAGTATTAATGATTAATGGATGAGTTTAGGAATTTAAAATTGATGTTGCATGTGATCATATTTTCCTTAATGTGAGGAAGAACCCAATAAATTTAAGACACCATTTTTGTGTGTGTAATATGTTTTGAGATAAAATGAGAGTTGTAGTGATTTAAAATATCTACGTTAGATATTTTTTTGAATATTTAATAATATCCCTAAAATGTTATGAATATTGAATTATAAGATAGTGTGTTATAGTGGTACTCTACGTATAAATACTTAACCATCTAGCTGAGGAGGAGTTACTATAAATAAATAAAGGCTCTCATTTTTTATGGAAATAATGAACTGTTCAACTAAAATTCATGAAAATGTTTTCTATATTGAATTAGTCAACTTTTTCCTCTTCAATTTAGAATCACACAAACTTCAGTTTTTATAAATATTGTATTTATCAAAATTTTATTGGATAATAAAGAAAGAGAGGCACTCCCACTTCATTTTATTGGAGATTCATAAATAACTCTATTTCACACATATATATTACATTAAGGCAATGATCTTGAAAAATATGGGATAATAGAAATATATATACATGTATCCTAAAATTCACCACAAAGAGTTTCTGAAACAATATGTCAGTACTAGGATTAGTAAGAATAATAATCTTGTAAATATTAATGTTTTTATAATGATGTTATTGAATATATGGAAGAAAAAGTACATTCAATTAATATGCAATGTCTGAGATACCCAAACTGTAACACCCTGACCCCAATTACCTAGAGTCAGTGCATTATTGGATAACATTACAATGATAACAAAAGATTATGTCTTGAATGTCTGATCAGTTTAGTAGCCTTGAGAATACTAGAAACATACATAAGTTTTACATTACATTTGGAAATGAAAAAAGGTAACATTTTTTATATTTTCAACACACTCATTTCATTTAACATATCCCTGTAGTTTAGTCATAATATAATTTATCGCATCCTAGGTAAAATAATACAAAAGAAATGGGTGAGCTTAGATGCTCAGGAATGATAACCATATATCTTAAACTATCATAAATAAGAATAAATATTTAAGTCAATGTATAAGACTAAAACAAAAGACTTTTAAATATTAAAATATATCATATTATATTATAGATAAATCATATAATTCTATTTACATATACACATTCATATTCTACAAGTCGAATAATCACATATAATATCAATAGTTATTCTCCTAATGATGGAATATAAACTGTAAAACATCATAGCCCCATATTCAAGCTCTTGTTACAAGACTATAAATAATAATATTGCCAATTTCATGTTACAAGACACTAGTATTTCTCATGAGACCTACCGATGCATCAAGGGGCTATATCAGGCCCCGCCTGTCACTTACTATGTCTAATGCATTATTCATATGAAAAGTGTGAAACATAACATAATTATTTGTATTAAAATAACATACGAAATTGGAATACATTAACCATAAACAATGAATTTCATTTAAATAACACATCCACAGTAAAATATATCATAAAATAAACAATACAATATGGAATATTGTATCTTAATAAATCGACATCAGTTAAACATAAAATCAAACAAGAGATGTTGACATAGAAGAAATCAATCCAAAAACTATTTATGTAAAACATCTCTTTCTTCTTTGAAATCATTTAAAAGTCCCATAATTATAAATGAAATCTTTTATTTTGATAATATTCTTATAAACATGTAACAGAAGCTTCGATGCTTTTATATTGGTGAAAAATAACCACACACACTGTATAAGTTAAAATACATTTTATTTTAATTTGTTGAAAAGGTAATAAAGTACATCATTTGGAAAACAACAGAAAAATTCCTTTAAAAAAAATTAATTAAAATTCAATCAAGGTTATAAATGAAAATAACCTAAATTCTAGTAAATAGTAAATATGTTTTGAAATATATTTTTATGAAACATGTATATAGATTATAAAGATGCCTTAGTTGATACTTATGTGTAAACAACTACTGATAAAAAAGAGATTGTAAAATTAACCATTACATTGTACATTTAAGAAGTCTAGGGTATGTTAACCTCATGTTTAATCGTTAAATCATTTATATTAAATTATAAAAGAACTGCATGCATATATAATATTTCATAAATTATCATATAATGTTGATTTGATAACAATGATTTAGTATTATCATTGATTTAGTTGTTAACTCGTTCATTTTCAGTAATAACTTTTTCTATGTTTTTCATGTTTCATATGGACATGATGTATTTGATTCAAATCCAGAATGATATTAAGTTCTTAAACATTATTTTTAATCATCAATTGAAAATTATTCTATAGTGGTTATGATAGGGAAAGAAATCGCATCACGTTGTGGAGACAGTAAGCCATACGTACGTAGGATGACAATATCATTCAAAGATAGTGAAATAATATGTCATTGGATGGTATATTATATATACAGAATCATTAAAATGTTATATTTAGTATTTACATTAATTACACTCATTATTATACTCATCGATATAATGGAGTGTTTAATAACAAACTACATCAGGAAATGGTGATAGTAGGCCATAAATACACATGTTTGGATATTTTTTCATAATAAGATGGATAGAATAATGAATATGGTTGTACCATACTGTAATGTCCCAGAAATTATGTATAATATTTTTTCTAATTATATTGAATTATTTCAAGATTTCGAAATGTGACGGCGCACGATTTCGTGGCCCGGAGTTCCCAGAATGATCCGTCGTAGTTTTGCTGAGGGTTAATTAGTGCGAGTAAGAATTTTTCCATAAAAAGTGGAATAACTCTTAAAGGGTTTCCAAGTTCCAAAATATGAGGGCATCATTGTGCTCATGATGGCGGGTTAAACCTAGGCATAACTTGAGTTTAATCGGCACTAGCCTCCAATGAGAGAATTTAAAAATGGAATAACCATAAATAAAATAATAAAATAAAATAATTTTATTTTTCAAATGCTTATAACTGATGAACGGTAACTCAGATTAAAAATATGAGACCACAGCAGAACTCATGAGGGTATGCTCTATTTAGGAAGATACTAACATTTTCTGGCACATTCCAATAGTTAATGTTAGTTATTGGCCATAAATAAAAAAATTAAATGACAATTATTTTATTGTAAAATCCATAACATTAAAATGAAAACTCTAATTGGAAATATGAAAGTACCGTTGGGTTTGTTGGTGCATGTTCCACTTAGCCCGAGCCTATACATGGCCCCCGCAAGAGGAGGGTGACTGTAAATAATTTTCCAATCTTTTTTAAGGGTACGTGCAAAAAAATTGTGAGCGGCAATTTTTAACTTTTGAATCATTTCTCAGATTACAAATATGAGGACACTGTTGAATACACAGTGTATGGATTCTCTTAAAATAGGCATAACATCAAATGTAGTTGGTTGGGTGAAAAATTTAATATTTGGACTTTTGAAACATTAATAAAATTACATGTTTTGTTATTTTATTTTCATTTATTCATTACTCCAACAGATGAATGGCGTTGATGGGACCAATGACATGTGAAGCCAATAAATAGATTGACTTTTCTTTTCTAGTAACTCCACCATTAAGAATTTGGGAGGTTCGTTAATTAAATAAACCTCATTAATTACTTGATCATTGCACACTTCATCTCCGCTCCTATTTATTTGGGGCTCAGGGAGGGCTATGGGAACGACTTCATCAAGCGAAGAAGCCCTGAGAAAGTACCGTGACACCAACTACCTAGAAAATGAGACTCGTTCCAATCAGCGATGACGAGCACCACTGAGTCACGAACCCATGACAACGATGAAAGAGGTTATGTCGATTGTCTTCAGCAGACATCTCTTGCAGGTAAGAGGTATAATTCATTTATTCATTCAACAGATTTCTTTCCTCTTCTTCGTTCGTGAAAAACATGAAGAACACCAGCCAACCGACTAGAAGTTTGACCCGCGATTCATTCGTCTTTGCAGGAGGTTATTATGGGGAATCTTGTGGGGATAATATTTTTTTCAATACAACTATATAATTGAACTACTTTGATATCCACCACATTTTGATCTAATGCTAAGGGTGCAGGGCTGACAATCTCAGCCTGAACCCCACACCAACTTGCTTTCCTTGCGCCACCTTGGAAAATTGTGTGCACGTCGAAGCACGCCGCAAGAGGAGGGTCGCAGATCGTCAGCTACATCAAACTGAAGCCGCGGAAGAGGCCGAGCCCGCCTCCAGTGGGTTCCATGGTGACTGAGCGGCACCCACGCGGTGCCACCGCCTCACCAACCGAATGTCCTCTGGGACATTTGAAAATCTGGGTGACCGCGGGATTATACCCCCACATCAGACCAAACCGTGTCACCGCTCTCGGAGTGGGCCTCCGCCAATGCACCGGGATGCTACCCTCGAGTTGGGATGCCGCCCTCGAGTCAGAACGCCACACTCGAGCTGGGCCTCCACCATCGATCTGGGCCACAACCCTCGAGTTGGGCCGCTGCCCTCGAGTTGGGCTGCCACCCATGTTTCAAAACACCGCCCTCACACCATGCCGCCACCCTTAGACTAGAGCGCCGACCATATAGAGAGGCCCCTTCCTTGGAGGGAGCTATCGTCCTTTGCCCCAGCCACTCCCCATGAGGGTCACCTCCAAGAGGGCCACTGCCCCAGACCATGAACCCTCCCTAGTGGGCAGCCACCCCACATAGGTCAGGCCGAATCCTTGTTAGCTGCCCTATTTTGGTCAGTCCGTCTCCCTTGTGGGTCACCCCCCCTTGGGGACTTCCCCATTCTGGCTAGGCCGCCCTTGAGGGCTGCGCCTATTATGGCCCGGAATATACATCGGCCCAGTGGGCTGCGTCCAGCACAACCTAGTAGGCCATGTCCTCCCTGGTCCAGCCCAGACCGTGTCAGGCCCGGTGGTCTAACCGGGTCTGAACAGACACCGGCCCTACCAGAACAAAAAATACATAGTGGGGCATATCTTTTGAACAAGAAAATTGATTGATGAAACATCTATAGCATTGGGATCCATGTATTGAGATGATCCTTTTGGTATACTCCATAGGAGTTTTGGATAATTTTGGAGTATGGATAGGTTGGATTGAACCCGAATCCAACTGGGCCCTCGGAGCAAAAACGTTTATAACTCATAAACCGGGCATCTTATTGACACACCCTCTACTGTGTTTGAACTCTAATGACTTGAATGTCCTTTTGGTCACTCCTTTATGGAGATTAGTGGAAAAATAGTTACGACTGATATCTTGATGGTCAGATTCTATGAAATTCGAGTGCACCGGGTGGGAGGAAACCTATTGAAGGATGCAACGTGAAGAAAGAACATCAATCCTATGTCGCTCGGCATCTATCAATCCTTTGTGGGTCAGATCCGGTGGGGGCCTACACTCAGAGATCATGTGTGTTTCATAGCATAAAGATACTATGTGGGTAAGATCTTGTGTGGGTCGGGGGGGGGGGGGGGGGGTTAGTTCCCTTTCGATCCTATGCTGGTCAGCAGTATTTAGTTACCGATCGACCAAGTGTGGGTCGGGGGTGGGGGGTTACATATTGATCTACTGTGGGTCAATAATAGTGCTTGTTAATAGATTTAGATGCTCTAGTTTATGACAAATCATTTGTACTTATGTACTTATGTTATACCTGATTGTGAGCTGAGTCTTTTACCAGTGTGGTACTTCAATCTTTTTGTCTTACCTGTGTGGTACTTCTATCTGCACATTGTTACCTATATGGTAAATTAATCTTTGAGGTGTTACATGTTTGGTACTTCTAGTATCATGGTGTTTCCTGTATAGTACCTCTACCGTTGTGGTATCGTCTTCGTAGTTTTACCCATGTGGTACATCTATCTTCGTGGGGTTACCTGTGTGGCACTACTATCATCGTGGTGTTACCTATGTGGTACTTCTTCCTTTTTGGTATTTTCTTCATGGTCTTACCTATGTGGTACATCAATCTTTGTGGTGATACCTGTGTGGTACTTCTACCTTCATGGGGTTACCTTCATGGTGTAATATTCATGGAGTTACATGTGTGGTACTTCTACCTTCGTGGTGTTACCAATTTGGTGTCCTTCCATCATGTATGAGATGTGTATATCTTGATATCATAGGTATATGCATGGGAATATACCTTAGTACAATTTATTTCTTTATTTTCTGATTTTCATTTGAGGAAAATTAGAAGACCTATGGGGTATTGGGGTCCCTAATAAGTATTGTTATACTCACCCCCCACACGGGATTCAACTGCACCCTGTTGTTTTTGGTGCAGATGACGTAAATCGTTGACCGAGGCCGAGGGAGCTAGGACTAGATCGTGAATGGAGGTGGACAATTTGGTATGATGTGACGCGGAGGAGACAGACGGACGTGGAGTGCTGAGGAGGCAATCCTTACTAGCACATCAGGTAGGAACATTAGAGGATAACCCAGTAGTTGTTTCCTTTTATTATTTTAGTTGTATATTACTTCTATTTTTACTTGTACTTTTATAGTTGGGCTTGTATTTTGGACCCTTTTTTAATTCATCACTCTTTTACTATAACAGTTCTCTTTGTAGTTTCATCTTATTGCGTTATAGTATGTGTGGTTACTTCTTGTTATATCCATGTACTACGTGTCTATACAGGTTAAAAAAATTCCTTCTCGTTTAAGGGAAATGCCCTTCTGGTGCAAGTTGCTAGCCCCTGACCTATGGATGGAGGGCATGGGATAGTAACAGAATAGGTCCTGAGGGATAGGTCATGAAAAAGTGGTATCAGAGGAGTTCAATTCTACCGAATAACTAGGACTATCATCTTTTCTATGAAGTAATACTAATTTGTGTTATAAGTGTGGTTTTTGGTTCAGGGAGTCTAGTGTTGGTGTGACGGCTGACGTATCCATACATGAGGACCCAGAATTATGATTTCCAACTCATCACATGAAAACACGGATGGAACGTGTTTTTGTAATGTTTTTCTTTTGATTTCATTAGAGTCAACTCTCCAGGTATAAATTAATGACCATGGAATACCTCTTCTTTATCATGATCCCTCCACAAAGACAGCCCACCCGGTTTCCCAAGAGAGTACATGATGACGGCCCATCGAGCGATGAGGCTCCTCTGCACAGCACTCATACTACGTTGGCACCTTTGGGTGGTGTACCAGTAGCATCACTACCTGTTGGTCAACAGTTACAACCGGCAGTACCGTTAGAGGAAACATGTAGGCTTAGTGACTTACAAGTGTTTTAGCATCAGATAACCCTCAGGTTCTAAGTCGACACTGACTGATAGGCGACAAAGGAATGGATTGAGTAGGTGGTCTAGATTCTATCTAGTTAGGTCACCATTTGATCTAATGAAGGAACTAGTAGAGAGCCTTATACGTAGCTCACCTGGACAATGAAAGGGTTTAGGTAACCCTAATCTTCCAAAGATATGACTTTTATGTGGACAAGCTTGATAACCTTCATCAATGAATGGGAGTCTCTATCCTTAAAGAACTATGGGATAAGAGTTCCCTAGAGATTATAAAGCTTTGAAAGGATGACATATTAGTTGATGAGTATTCATTGAGGTATACTGACTATCCTAGGTACTTGTTGAATATAGTATGGTCAGTGATTCAGGTCTCGGACCTCCGAGAGAGGTGTTTTTTGGGACATCCAAGCCAGCACTATTTCTCTTTGTATTTCTACTTATGACAGGGTGCTAGAGAGAACATTTGTGGTTGAATGTTATTTGGAAAGTGGATATATCAAGGGAATGTTAGCAGTGGGAAAGTAGAAAACTGATGCATGTCTTAGAGACATGGCCATATAAAATATTTCAGGAAGAAGAATTTATAGGGAGAGACAAATCTGTACGACTGAAGATGTGGAAGTGAAGCTAAGAGAGCAGTATCAGATGGTATACATTTCAACATGTTATAGAAACCACCCCTTTGTGGTCCCCACCAGGCTCAGGGAGCTTTAGGAATAGGGAATGGAATAGCTACATAGGGTCAACAAGTGTGACCCAAGGTCTCTATGAAGGATTCGATGAATGGTCTATGTCTACTACTCAGTGTCGTATTAATAGTCATTGGTACAAAAATTTTCTTCCTTACATGAATCTTGTCCAAGACCTACAATTTCGGGTTAAGGATCTCACTTAAACATCACATCTGGAGATACCTTTGGGAGGAGACTTGATAATCACACTTACGTCGATAGTGTGATATGACCCTTGAGATGATAGTTTCATTTTGATCCTCTTGGTGGCAGCATAGAGGCCTTACAATGTTAGTTTGGGTATGGACATGACATCCACAATTCATACTCAGATTTACTGTATTAGGAAAAAGGTTGTGGTTTACCCAGAATGTTGGAATGGTATTTTCCTTGGTCGCTGGAAAAGGAAACCCATACTGGTGAATACAAACTCATGCAATGGAGGGTGAATCCGATCATGCTTGAGTTGGTTAGCCCTACCCTCATGGAAGCAGAAGTTTTGAGTTTTCTATTCCCAATAGAACCAGAAAATTGTGGGGGACATCCATTCAAAAGATGCTTTCAGATTTACCTCCCTAAAGGGAGTGGTAATTCTACTTTGGCTGGGTACTACTAGTGTTTTAGACCAGACTTCTCTAGAGTAATGACACCCTATTCAGTTTTGAAAAAAAGGTGGAGTCGTTTCTATTGACAGAGAAGTGTTAGCGGAGCATTCAGTAGAAGAGGAAGAGACTAACAAGTAGAACTATGATACCCAAGATCTGGAGTTAGTATCAGTGGTATTTACACTAAATATGTGGTGGTACTATTTTATGGGCGAACATTTTATAGTCTACTCTGATCACTAGAGTCTCAGGTATATCTTCTCTTAAAAAAACTGAACCTGAGATAACAATGATGGAAATATCTCCTTCAATACTATGACTTTGAGATATTCTATACTCCTAGGAAGGGGAATGTGGTTGAAGATTGACTTAGTTGGAGGTCTTGTCTATAGTTGCTGAGTGAGGTGACAAATCAGCTAGCCAGGTTGCAGATATACTTTGGGGATAGAGATGGAGAAACATACCTCCAGTCTATGAGAGTCACTCCCCCACATCTTTTGCAAGTTCGGGAGGCAAATATTGGGACACTGACTACGAGGATCGATGTGCTCAAATATCCACAGGACATGCACCTAATGTATTTTCTGAAGGTGTGGATCATGTCATCCTATTTAGAAGTCATACTATGTTATCAATGGATCTATGGGAGAAAGTGTGGGGAGACTTCCATATGTAACCTCTAGTGGTACATACAGGAGTGGTGAAGATGTACCAGGACCTTTGGTGTTAGCACTGGTGGCTAGGGATGAAGAAAGTCGTGTCAGGGTTTGTATCTTGATGTCTCACTTGTAATAAAGTGAAGACTATATAGTGGTGGTGGAAGTATTATGCCGATAAGAGATGGAGACCTTTGGATTTCTATGAGGGGGACCGTGTTTTCTTGTGAGTCTCCCTTCAATGAGTACTACATAGTTTTGGCTGAGGTTCCGAGTTATCACAGAGGATTATCAGACCATTTCGGATAATTTGAAGGATTTTTGAGGTGGCATACAATTGGAACTATCACAACAGTTGGAGTGCATGCATGGCGTCTTCCACATATCCCAACTGAGGAGATACGTGCATAACCCTTCTCAGGTCATCGACAATGGAGTGCTGGACTTAGATGATGGGGATATGTTTATAGAGGATCTAGTAGAGATTTAGGATCGATAGGAGTGGGTCCTTCATGGCTGGTCGATACCTATAGTGCTTATTATCTAGAAGCATTGGAACCTCTAGGAGAGAAAATGGGAGCAGGAGACTCTGATCCATGATCAGTACCCCCATTTGGTTCCTTGGACTTTGTTCTGGATTCCGGGGACGTAAATCCCTAAGGTGGAGAGAATGTAATGTACCTGAAATTATATATAATTTTCTTTCAATTATATTCAATTATATCGAGACTACAAAATCTGATAGCGCATGATTCTGGGGCCCAGAGTGGCCGGAATAATTTTTCAAGGTTTCATTAAGGTTTAATTAGTCCCATTAGAATTTTTCTAGAAAATGTGGAATAACACTGAAGTAGTTACTCGGATCAGAAATTTTAAGGCACCATTGCACCCAGGATGGCATGTTTACCGAAGGCATGACTTATGTTATGTTGGTGCGAGCCTTTTACGAGAAAACCTAAAAATAGCATAACCCTAAATAAAATAATTAAATAAAATTATTTTATTTTTCAAATGCTTATAACTCATGAATAGTAACTCAGATTATAAATCAGTGACCACCGCTGTACTAATTATGGTATGCTCTCTTTAGGCAGAAACTAAGATTTGCTGGCGCGTGCCACCAGTGAAAGTTGGATTTTGATTGTAAATTTAATTATTAAGTGAAAATTATTTTATTATAAAATCAATAACATTTAAACACTATCTCAGATTGAATAACCAAGAGTACTATTGTGTTCGTTGGGGAATGTTTCACTGAGTCAAAGCCAAACCATGACTGGCACGGTTCTAGGGTGACTGTTAATAATTTTCCACACTTTTTTTGGTTCCTTAAGTAAACAAATGAGTGGAATTTTCTATGTTTTTAACCATTTTTTGGATTAAAAATCCAAAGGCACCGTGGAATCCACAGTGTCAGAATTTTCATTTGGGAGGCATAACATCGACCACAACAGGTCGAGTGAAAAAGTTATTCATTTGTACTTTTATAAGATTAATAAAATAACATGTTTCTATATTTTATTTTCATTCTTTACTCAAATGGATGAATGACACTGGTTGGACCAAGGACATGTCAAGAAAATAAATGGCATGACTCTTTTTTCCCTGTAACCGCACTGTTAGGCATCCGAGAGTTTGATCAATTAAATGAACGTCATTAATTACCTGAGGGATGCACACATCTTCTCCTACCATATTTATATGGAGCTCAGGGAGGGGTGTCATCATGGCTTCAGTATGTGATGAAGCCCTGGAAAAGTATCACGATTCTGGCCACTTGGAGGACAATACTGGTTCCAACGATCGTTGACGAGTTCCACAATGTCACGAACAGATGACAATGATGAAGGACGTTTTGTTGACCATCATTAGAGAACGTCTCTTCCTGGTATGAGGTTTTATTCATTTATGAATTCAAATGACTTTTTTCTCTTCTACGTTATTGAATAACACGACAAACACTGGTCAACTAACTAACGTGTTGACCCCTAATTCATTCATCTATGCAAGTGGTTATTGTGGGGAATCTTGCGGGGTTAATATTGTGTTCAATACAACATTATAATTGAACTCCATTTATATCATCCATATTGAGAGATAATGTGGAGGGTGTGGGCCTCACAAACCAGACCTGAACCCACCACTATCTTGCCTTCCATGAGCCACCTAAGAAGCTGTAAGTACATCGATGCACACCACAAAATCAGGGTCACAGCTCGTCATCCGTAGTGAATAGAGGAGGGGTCCGACACGACGGTGGTCGGCGGGAAGGAAGGTAGTGGAACCGCCATGTCGCCGACGAATGGAAGCCATGACCGAATCAATGGGGAGGCCAATTTCACATCTGGTGGGTTCTGCTGTGACTGAGCGGAGCCCACATGGTACCGCCGCCTCTCCAACCGTACGACCTCCGGGCCCTTATGGAATCCAAGTGACTGAGGGGTTACACCCCCTACATCGGACCAAACTGGACCTCCTCCCTTGGAGTTGGCCCCCGCCCACGCACCGGGTGGCCGCCCTCGAGCCTGGCCACCACCATCGTGCTAGGCCCCCACCCTCGAGTCGGCCCCCGCCCTCGAGTCGGGCCGCCGCCCAAGAGCCGGGTAGCCGCCCTCAAGCTGGGCTGCCTCCATCGAGATGGGATGTCTCCGTCGAACCTGGCTGCCACCTTCGATGTAAATACCCTTAAAATTCAAGGGATACTTTATCCTAATTTTCTTTGGAATTTTACAAGAGCGCGGTTTCTGACGGCACCTGATTCCGAGGCCCGGTGTGCCCGGATTCAATTTCCGAATTTTGGCTCGGGTACGTTCAGTGAACGAACGAGCGGGAATTTTTAACTTCTGATCCGGTGCTCAGAATTGAAATCCGAGGACACCGATGAACTTGCAGCGCCGATATTCGCTTAAGGAGACCTTTCCCGAAGTTGCGTTTATTGCGGGACGAAAGTTAGTTTTTGGGAGAATTATAAAAAGTTAAATAAAAATGTGGAACACTTTTTATTTTTCTTACTTGTTGGTTAACTCCTCTGAAAGGAAGTTAAAGGTGGGACCCACATCCACTTAACCTCCCTTGGGAGGATTAAGTGTGGTGGGGCCCACATGAAACCCAACTTTCCATCTCCTCTCAAAACTCCCTTAACTCCCCTTTTAAATGAAATTGACAACTTAGCTTATTAATTGGGTTGAGTTGTTTAAACTTTTTCAAACCTTTGAAATTCAAAAAGGATTGGTTGAGTAAATAAAATAAGCTCTTAGCTTATTTTATTTGGTTATAATTCTCTAGCCTCTTGAGAGTTTTGAAGCCTTCTCCTTCTTCTTCTTCATCTTCTTCTTCTTCAAGCTTGACGAAGAACGCGAAGAACCTTCGAGCTCCGACGAAGAACGCCACTCCTCTCTTCTTCGTAGCCGATTGTATTCGAAGATCGACGACGCCTTCCGTGTCAACGAAAGGCGACACCGCTTCCTCCTCGGACTTCCTTCATCGGCTTACGAAGATTCGCCAACGAAGTACCTCTTCGGACGTACCTTTTCATCATCGGATTTGACGAACGATTACCGCGACGCCCGACCTCCGAGACGTTGTCTTCCGCAGGTCGTTGACGATCTTCGAACTTGAACCCAAGGTAGGGGTTTGTTGTGGTTTATTTATTTACTCTCGTTCTTGGTTCTAGAATGATAATCTTGTGATTAAATATTTAAGAGTTAACATCTAACGAGAGGGGGGTCGGACCTCACAAACACGGCCGAATTCCCCCTCCTTTGTTCTTGGTTATTTATATAATCTTGTGGATGAACGAGAAGGCGTGGTGCCGTCGCACCACGCAGGAATCGCCCGGATTATTTACGCGACGCCGTCGCGTCGCGCCATGGCTGGAGCGGGGCCGCGGTGGAGGGGCGCGGTGCCGTCGCACCGCGCCGGACGACGAACACCGCGGCTGGTTCCGGGCCGCGGCGAGACGGGAAGACCGGCGACTCGCCGGGCCGCCGGTGTCAGAAGCCGGAAGGGGACCGGCTTTGCCGGTCCGTTGAAGAAGAACCGGCCGACCAGGTGGGCCGGCCGGAAGGGGGAAAACCGGTGGAATTTAATTCCCCTAGTCAACTCAAATGCCGCCCCATTTATGAGGGGGGCGGTTTCTTTAAGTGGGGCAGGCGCCCCCCCGGTTTTCCTCAAGCAGGCCCCCACGAAGGGGGCCGGTTCTCCAAAAAGGCGCGGCTTAAGCCGCGCCGCCAGCTGGAAGCAAGGGCTTAGCCCCCCGCGCGTGGCACCAAGCGGCGCCAGGCCGCGCCGGACCGCGCCGCCGCACCGACCAGCACCGCCGCGCCGGACCGCCGCCGTCCGGGCCGGGTCGGACCCGGGTCGGCCCGGACCTGGACCCCCCGTTTTTGAGACGACTTCGGTCTTTTGGCCATATCTTGAGCCACGGACCTCCGATTGATGAACCGTCAGCGGAAATGTGATCCTTGTATCGAGATGGTCGATTCAGTATATCGTACTCAAAGTTTCGGAATACTTTGAGTTCGGCCGGGTTGGTTCGTTCACGAAACCAACCGGGCCTTCGGAGCGGAAACGCTCATTTCTTGAGCTACGGACGTCCGATTGACGTGCTGTCAGCTTTTTTGTGTTCCTCATAGTGAGTCAGATCTTTTGGCATACTCCGCCCGAGTTTTGGACGCAGGTGGAGTACATTCGGGCTGGTTTTGCCTTAAAAACCAACCGGGCCCCTGGGACGAAAATGCCAATAACTCTGAGACCGGGCATCCGATCGACGCGCCGTCTGTTGCGTTGAGTTCCTGTTGATGATACAGAACTTTTGGATACAGCAACTCTGGACTTTGTGACAGTTGATGTATCAGCCTCTCGGCTTGTGGAGCGGACCCTCCTGAACAAGCTTGCTGTATGCGGGAACCCTAGTGCTGGCTGCGACTGCGACTGCTACTGCTACTGCTACTGTGACTGCTACTGCTACTGAGACTGCGACTACGACAGTACAGAGATCTTGTGTGGATTCGACGACGACTACTGCACTCATCGATCCTATGTGGATCAGTGCTACATGTCCTGTGTGGGCCCGATCCTGTGTGGGTCCGATCCTGTGTGGGTCCTTACGCTCAGCGGTCATGTGTGAACCAGCGCCTACAGGTCCTGTGTGGGCCCGATCCTGTGTGGGTCTTTGCGGGGGTTAGTTACCTATCGATCCTTCATGGGTCCGATGACTTAGATGGACCAGAGATCATCTATATCATCCTTTGAAGAAGTATACATGTGTGAGCTGAATCCTGTTACTTTCCTGTGTGGATTGTGTTGTGTTATCCTGTGTGGATTTCGTTTGCTTTCCTATGTGCAATACGTTTACTTTCCTGTGTGGACTGAGATGTACTTCGGCTCGGAGTTTGGAGCGTATTGGAATTGCTAACTTAGGTATATGTATGGGCATATACCTAAGCAGTGTCGGTTGTTACTTCGTGTTTGTATCTTCCTTTGTGGTTTATCCTTTGTGGATTTTGGGAGACCTTCAGGGGTCTCGGGGTCCCTACTGAGTAGCTTATACTCACCCCTGCACGGGCTATGCCCGCACTACATTGTGTTGGTTGCAGACGACGGACAACGTTGATCTTGGATGAGGCTTGCAGAGCAGGACGGTACCTGGAGGTGGACCACTGGGCGGGACATGTTCGGAGCAGACATCGGGACCCGAGGAGCGGTGGAGCTATCTATACCCACCCTTCAGGTGGGATCTCCAGTGGACAGCTCGGTGTAGCGGCTTTTACTTACAGTTGTTGTTTTCCCTTTCGAGTTGTACTTTACTTTCAGTTTGGGTTTGTATACTGGCCCATTTACTTTTCCGCACTTTCAGCTGTACTCTGTTTTTACTTAATTTTTACCTTCTGCTTGCTTACTCTGTGGTGTTTGTTTACTTTACAAAGGCAATGCCTTCCCTTTTTACTGGGATTTACGCCTTGGTGCTAGTCGCCAGCCCCTGGCCTATGGAAGGCGGTCTTGGGGTAGTCACGGCACGGACCCCGAGGGTGGGTCGTGAAAAATTGGTATCAGAGGAGTTCGGTTCTACCGCGAACTCTGATCTTTTCTATGTGAAGCAATAATGTTTAGCGTATTGAGTGTGGTTCTCAGTCCAGGGAGTCTAGTGTTGGTGCGGCGGCTGACGTATCCGTACACCAGGACCCTGACTTCTGATTTCCGACTTAATGCACAAAAACATTGATTGTGTGTGTGTTTGAAAGTTTTCTTTGTGATTACTTTATAACAGCTCACCAGGTATACTGTTCTGACCGTGGCGCACCTATTCCTTTTCAGGATGGCCCCACGACGGTAGCCAGCTAGGGTTCCGAGAGTCGAGTGTTATGACAGCCCACCGAGCGATGAGGCTTCGGTGCAGGGCCCTTTGTCAGTAGTGGCACCGGCGGTAGCTCTACCCGTCGAGCCACCGATACTTCCTGCACCAGCCGCTGGCGATGCACGTCGCCTCAGCGCACTGCATGAGTTTCAGCGCAAACGACCACCCAGGTTTTGCGGGGAGACGGATCCCCAGGCAGCCGACGACTGGCTGGAGGCATTAGTACGTGTGTTTAGGCTAGTGAGGACACCAGCAGACCTCATGGTGATCCTCGCTGCGAGCCTACTACACGTAGGAGTAGGACGATGGTGGAGCTTGATGCTCCAGGTGCACGATGAGGCATCTCTTCTTTGGATGGACTTTGAGAGTCTCTTCCGCTCAGATTTCGTCCCAACCACCCTTCGTGCGGTGCGTATCCAGGAGCTTCTCCAGCTGCGGCAGGGCAGCATGACGGTCGCTCAGTACTCGACGAGATTTACCGATCTCTCGCGCTACTCGACCGACATGGTACGGGACCCATTCTTCCGGGCCCGGACCTTCAAGCAGGGTTTGAGACATGAGATCAGAGCATCGCTGATCTCCCTCAGCATACCGACTCAAACAGGAGTACTGGAGCGGACCCTTTTGATCGAGAGCTTCCTTGCTGAGTCTACACCAGCACCGAGGCCCACCGCAGGGCGGCACGTGGCAGAGTCATCTGCAGCAGGCAGTCGACGGATGACTCAGGGGTTCAAGCAGACCAGACCTTCGGGCAGACGACCTCAGGACACTGGCTCAGCAGTGCGGGGAACACAGCGAGGAGCCAGTCTTTTGAGAGGCAGACAGTGCTACTCGTGCGGCAGGCAGGGCCACATGGCTCGTGACTGCCCGACCCTCCATGCAGAGGAGCATCATACGATTGAGGAAACACCTAGGTAGAGGCAGAGGTTCGACCGTGGTGGTCTGTAGGGAGCAGGAGGACGAGGCAGAGGAGCTGGCCGAGCAACAGGTGGTGGGCGACGCTTTGAGGCTCTACCACCACCACCACCAGGAGGTCCATCCCGACCTCAGGGGAGAGCACAGCTTCAGGCAGCTGAAGCTTACAATCATGGAGCTCCGTAAGCAGGTGGACTAGTGCGGGACTAGCTCCAGGCATAGAGGCCTTTGCCCATAATGCCTCTAGCTTCGTAGTTTGTGTTTCCTTGTGTCCTTGTACTTTAAGTTGAAGTAATAAAATTTACTTGCCTTGGTGACTTTTGTTTTCTTGTCTTTTGTTTGTTTTTAATAAGAGGTGCCAGTTAAAAACTGTTGACTTGACCCTCACTTGCGAGATTCTTACTGGAGGAAACCCAGTGACCTCACACTGATGCCGACAGTGTGACTCAACCCTTGGTGGCGAGAGTAAAGGTTGGATCTCTTGGTCGCAGCGCCAAGGCCTTACGACGTCATCCATGCCATGAATTAACTAATCATGACGGGATTGACTGTATTAGGCAAGGAACATGGTTCATCCAGGGGATGAGACCAGATTTCACTTTTCGGCAAAGGAGAAATCTTTGCAGCATTGTCGTACGTTAAGGAGGAAGGGGAAACCCTTCGTGTGGTCAGACAAATGTCAGCAGAGCTTCCAGGAGCTGAGACAGAGGTTGACTAGCACACCTATCCTGAGGTTGCCTGAGGAGGGAGTAGGGTACGTAGTCTACTGCGATGCATCAGGGACCGGACTCAGATGTGTTCTGATGCAGGAGCGGACAGTGATCGCCTATGGATCACGTCAGTTGAGGCCGCATGAGCAGAACTACGCTACCCATGACCTGGAGTTAGCAGTAGTGGTCTTCGCTCTGAAGACATGGCGACACTACCTGATGGCGAACACTTTACAGTCTTTTCTGATCATCATAGTCTCAGGTATATCTTCTCGTAGAAGGACCTGAACCTGAGACAGCGGCGATGGCTCGAGTTCCTCCAGGACTATGACTTTGAGATAGTCTATACTCCTGGGAAGGGGAACGTGGTAGCCGATGCCCTCAGCAGGAGGATGAGAATTCTGCTACTTGAGGAGGCAACAGAGCAGCTAACATCTTTGCAGATATCCTTCGTGGATAGAGATGGAGCAGCCTTCCTTCAGTCTCTCACAGTCACCCCTCCACTACTGCAGCGGGTCAGAGGGGCACAGCGTGAGGATGCTGACTGTGAGACACGGCGTGCACAGATATCCTCGGGATAGGCACCTGATGGTTTCTCCCTTGGAGCAGAGCACGACATCCTTTTCAGAGGACGTACCATGGTACCAGTCGCTTTGCGAGAGGATGTGCTGAGAGAGTTTCACACTTCTCCTTTGGCGGTACATCCTGGAGTGGCGAAGATGTACCAGGACCTCAGACGACAGCACTGGTGGCCGGGCATGAAGAAGGCAGTAGCAGAGTTCATTTCTCGATGCCTCACCTGCCAGCAGGTGAAGGCAGAGCATCAGGTACCAGCAGGCTTGGTACAGCCCTTGGAGGTCCCGGAGTGGAAGTGGGACGGGATATCTATGGACATCGTGACTGGACTTCCACGCACTTCCAGAGGTCACGACTCCATCTGGGTGATTGTTGACCGACTCACCAAGTCGGCACATTTCTTACCCAACAGAGAGCAGGGCTCAGTGGAGAGCTTGGGACATCTCTAAGTTCAGGAGATTGTGCGGATCCACGGCATGCCATCATATATCGTATCCGATCGAGATGCTCACTTTACTTCCCGGCTTTGGAAGGGGTTGTAGGAGGCATTCAGAACGCAGCTACGTCTGAGCACATCCTTTCACCCTCAGACGGATGGTCAGATGGAGAGGACCATTCAGACTCTCGAGGACATGCTCCGTGCATGTGTCCTCGACTTTGGTCATAGCTGGGAGGACCACCTACCTTTGGTGGAGTTTGCGTACAACAACAGCTACCACTCCACCATCGGGATGGCACCATACGAGGCGTTGTACGGCCGACCTTGTAGATCTCCTTTGTGCTGGACAGACCCTGGGGAGTCAGCACATGTGGGACCGGAGATGGTCCAGGCCACGACATAGAAGGTCCAGGTCATCCAGGAGCAGATGAGGACAACTCAGAGCCAGCAGAAGTCATACGCTGAGAGGAGGCGGAGGCCATTGGAGTTCGAGGATGGCGACCACGTCTTCTTGCGGGTCTCACCTCGACGTGGTTTAAGGAGATTTGGCCGAGGAGGCAAGTTGTCTCCGCGCTTCATCGGACCCTTCCAGGTCCTCAGCAGGGTTGACAAGGTGGCTTATCGCCTGGCTCTGCCACCTCAGTTGCACCGGGTGCACGACGTCTTCCACGTATCCCAGCTGAGGAGATACGTGCACGACCTGACGCACATCATTTACCATGGGGAGCTTGACGTTGACGATGGGGCGACTTTTGCGGAGGTCCCGGTGGAGATAGAGGATCGAAAGGAGCGGGTCCTATGTGGGCGATCGATTCCTCTTGTGCGCATCAGATGGCAGCATAGGAATCTCCAGGAGAGCACATGAGAGCGGGAGGCTCAGATGCGTGCTCAGTACCCTCATTTGTTTCCCTAGTTTTTGATGTATCTTTATGGGGACATAAAGCCCTGAGGTGGGAGTAATGTAAAGACCCGTAAAATTAAAGGGAAATTTTTTCTTAATTTTCTTTGGAATTTTACAAGAGCTCGGTTTCTGACGGCACCTGATTCCGAGGCCCGGTGTGCCCGGAATCAATTTCCGAAGTTTGGCTCGGGTACGTTCAGTGAACGAACGAGCGGGAATTTCTAACTTCTGATCCGGTGCTCGGAATTGAAATCTGAGGACACCGATGAACTCACAGCGCCGATATTTGCTTAAGGAGACCTTTTCCGAAGTTGCGTTTATTGCGGGATGAAAGTTAGTTTTTGGGAGAATTATAAAAAGTTAAATAAAAATGTGGAACACTTTTTATTTTTCTTACTTGTTGGTTAACTCCTCTCAAAGGAAGTTAAAGGTGGCACCCACATCCACTTAACCTCCCTTGGTAGGATTAAGTGTGGTGGGGCCCACATGAAACGCAACTTTCCACCTCCTCTCAAAACTCCCTTAACTCCCCTTTTAAATGAAATTGACAACTTAGCTTATTAATTGGGTTGAGTTGTTTAAACATTTTCAAACCTTTGAAATTCAAAAAGGTTTGGTTGAGAAAATAAAATAAGCTCTTAGCTTATTTTATTTGGTTATAATTCTCTAGCCTCTTGAGAGTTTTGAAGCCTTCTCCTTCTTCTTCTTCTTATTCTTCTTCAAGCTTGACGAAGAACGCGAAGAACCTTCGAGCTCCGACGAAGAACGCCACTCCTCTCTTCTTCGTAGCAGATTGTATCCGAAGATCGAAGACACCTTCCGTGTCAACGAAAGGGAACGCCGCTTCCTCCTCAGACTTCCTTCGCCGGCTTACGAAGATTCTCCAACGACTTACCTCTTCGGACGTACCTCTTCGTCATCGGATTTGACGAACGATTACCGCGACGCCCGACCTCCGCGATGTTGTCTTCCGCGGGTCGTTGACGATCTTCGAACTTGAACCCAAGGTAGGGGTTTGTTGTGGTTTATTTCTTTACTCTCGTTCTTGGTTTTAGAATGATAATCTTGTGATTAAATATTTAATAGTTAACATTTAACAAGAGGGGGGTCGGACCGCACAAACATGGCCGAATTCCCCCTCCTTTGTTCTTGGTTATTTATATAATCTTGTGGATGAACGAGAAGGCGTGGTGTCATCGCACCACGCGGGAATCGCCCGGCTTATTTATGCGACGCCGTCGAGTCGCGCCGTGGAAGGCGCCGCAACCGGAGCGGGGCCACGGCGGAGGGGCGCGGTGCCGTCGCACCGCGCCGGACGACGAACACCGCGGTCGGTTCTGGGCCGCGGCGAGACGGGAAGACCGGCGGCTCGTCGGGCCGCCAGTGTCGGAAGCCGGAAGGGGACCGGCTTTGCCGGTCCGTTGAAGAAGAACCGGCCGGCCAGGTGGGCCGGCCGGAAGGGGGAAAACCGGGGGAATTTAATTCCCCCAGTCAACTCAAATGCCCCCCATTTATGAGGGCAGGCGGCCCCCCAGTTTTCCTCAAGCAGGCCCCCACGAAGGGGGCCTGTTCTCCAAAAAGGCGCGGCTTAAGCCGCGCCGCCAGCTGGAAGCGGGGGCTTAGCCCCCCGCGTGTGGCACCAAGCCGCGCCAGGCCGCGCCGCCGCCGGCCGGGCCGGGTCGGACCCGGGTCGGGTCGACCCAGGGGGGGTCGGGCAGGGTCGGCCCGGACCTGGACCCCCCGTTTTCGAGACGACTTCGGTCTTTTGGCCATATCTTGAGCCACGGACCTCCGACTGACGAACCGTCAGCGGAAATGAGATCCTTGGATCGAGACGGTCGATTCGGTATATCGCACTCAAAGTTTCGGAATACTTTGAGTTCGGCCGGGTTGGATCGTTCACGAAACCAACCGGGCCTTCGGAGCGGAAACACTAATATCTTGAGCTACGGACGTCCGATTGACGTGTCGTCAGCTTTTTTGTGTTCCTCTTAGTGAGTAAGATCTTTTGGCATACTTCGCCCGAGGTTTGGACGCAGGTGGAGTACGGTTGGGCTGGTTTTTACTTAAAAACCAACCGGGCCGCTGGGACGAAAAAGCCAATAACTCTCAGACCGAGCGTCTGATCGACGCGCCATTTGTTGCGTTGAGTTCCTGTTGACGATATGGAACTTCTGGATACATCAACTCTGGACTTTGTGACAGTTGATGTATCAGCCTCTCGGCTCGTGGAGCGGACCCTCCTGAATGAGCTTGCTGTGTGCGGGAACCCTAGTGCTGGCTGCGACTGTGACTGCTACTGCTACTGCTACTGTGATTGCAACTGCTACTGAGACTGCGACGACGACAGTACAGAGATCCTGTGTGGATTCAACGGTGACTACTGCACTCAGCGATCCTACGTGGATCAGTGCTACAGGTCCTGTGTGGGCCCGATCCTGTGTGGGTCTGATCCTGTGTGGGTCCTTGCGCTCAGCGGTCCTGTGTGAACCAGCGCCTACAGGTCCTGTGTGGGCCCGATCCTGTGTGGATCTTTACGGGGGTTAGTTACCTATCGTTCCTTCGTGGGTCCGATGACTTAGAGGGATCAGAGATCATCTATATCGTCCTTCGAAGAAGTATACCTGTGTGAGCTGAATCCTGTTACTTTCCTGTGTGGATTGTGTTGTGTTATCCTGTGTGGATTTCGTTTGCTTTCCTGTGTGGAATACGTTTACTTTCCTATGTGGACTGAGATGTACTTGGGCTCGGAGGTTGGAGGGTATTGGAATTGCTAACTTAGGTATATGTATGGGAATATACCTAAGCAGTGTCGGTTGTTACTTCGTGTTTGTATCTTCCTTTGTGGATTATCCTTTGTGGATTTTGGGAGACCATCAAGGGTCTCGGGGTCCCTACTGAGTAGCTTATACTCACCCCTGCACGGGCTATGCCCGCACTACGTTGTGTTGGTTGCAGACGACGGACAACGTTGATCATGGCTGAGGCTTGCAGAGCAGGACGGTACCTGGAGGTGGACCACTGGGCGGGACGTGTTCGGAGCGGACGGCGGGACCTGAGGAGCGGTGGAGCTATCTATACCCACCCTTCAGGTGGGATCTCCAGTGGACAACTCGGTGTAGCGGCTTTTACTTACAGTTGCTGTTTTCCCTTTTGAGTTGTAGTTTACTTTCAGTTTGGGTTTGTATACTGGCCCATTTACTTTTCCGCACTTTTAGTTGTACTCTGTTTTTACTTAATGTTTACCTTCCGCTTTCTTACTCTGTGGTGTTTGTTTACTTTACAAAGGCAATGCCTTCCCTTTTTACTGGTATTTACGCCTTGGTGCTAGTCGCCAGCCCCTGGCCTATGGAAGGCGGGCTTGGGGTAGTCACGGCACGGACCCCGAGGGCGGGTCGTGACATTCGACCTGAGATGGCTCCCAGAAAGTGGGCCACCACCCTTGGAGTGGGCCGCTACCCTCAGATCGGGCCGCTGACCCAGCGGGCCGCCACCCCAGTCGGCCTTCCTATTCTGGCCAGCCCTTCCTTGTGGGCCTCCCCCTTGGTGGGAAGCCCTATAATGGTTGGGATGCCCGTACGGGTTACCCCTCTTGTGGGTCGGACTGGTCATCAACCTAGCGGGCCGACTCCACCATGGCCTAGTGGGCCATGTCCTCCCCAGCCCACCCTAGAACGAGTCGGGCCGGGTCGGTTTGACCGGGTCTATCCACACCTGGGCCCAACTGAAACCAGAAACACATAAAGGGGCATATATTAAGAACTCTGAATCTATTTGACGAACCTTATATAGCGTTGGGATCCTTGGATCGAGACTATTCTTCTAGTATACTTCACAATAGTTTTGGAGAATGTTAGAGTACGACAGGTTTGGATCGAACCCAAATCCAACTGGGCCCTCGGAGCTAAAACCATTATAACTCACAGACCAGGCATCCGATTGATGCGCCGTATATCACGTTGGAACCCATACGACATGTCAGTACTTTGGGATACAACTATCAGAGCATAGTGGAAGTTATGTTACGACATACATCTCAAGGGGCAGATTATACATACTGGAGTGCACCATGTGTGAGGAAACCAGTGCCAGGATACAACGTGAAGAAATAACATCGATCTGATGTGGGTTAGAATCTATTGATCCTTTATGGGTTTGATCCAATGTGTGTCAATTCTCAGCGATCCTGTGTGGGTCAACGCTTACCGATCCTGTGTGGCTCATATCATATGTTGGTCAGTAGGGTTTAGTGGCCTATCATTCCTGTGTGGGTCAACGGGGCTTAGTTAGCAAATGGATCATGAATGTGTCAGTAGGGGTTAGTTACCAATCGACCCTATGTGGGTCAGCGGGGGTTAGTTACCTATGGATCCTGTGTGGGATAGTAGTAGTACTTATTAACATAATAAGATGATATAGTTTAATAATAATCTTCTATACTTATGTACTTATTTTATACTAGATTTTGAGCTGAGTCTTTCACCTATGTGGTACATCAATCTTTTCTATGTTACTTTTGTGGTAATTTTATCATTGCGGTGTTACTTGTGTGGCACATCAATCTTCATAGTATTACATATGTGGTACTTCTTGTTTTGTGTTGTTACCTGTGTGGTACATCTACCATTGTGGTATTGTCTTCGTGGGGTTACCTATGTGTTGCTTCTATCTTCATGGTGTTACCTGTGTGGTACTTATATCTTTGTGGTGTTACTTGTGTGGTACTTCTGTCTTTGTCATATTGTCTTCATGGTGTTTCATGTGTGGTACTTCTATCATTGTGGTGTTACCGGTGTTGTACTTCTACCTTCGTGGAGTTACCGCATGGTGTTATCTTCGTGGTGTTACCTATGTGGTTAGCCTACCTTCATAGTGTTATGTACGTGGTGTCCTTTTCTCATGTATGCGATGATTATATCTTGATAACATTGGTATATGTATGGGCATATACCTAAGTAGTGTTGTTGTCTTGCTTTGTGTCTTTTCCATTGGGGAACTCTAAAATACCAACGGCTATCCTGGGATCCCTACTGAGTATTGTTATATGAAACTCTACACACAATTCACTTGTAACATGTTGTGTTTGATGCCGACAACGTATCGTGTAGATCGAGGCTAAGGGAGCTAGGACTGGACATTGCACAAACGTTGAACATTCGGCATGACATGACGCAGAGGAGACTGACAGACATGGAATACTGAGGAGGTTATCTGTACCGACCCTTTAGGTAGGAACCTCGGAGGATAACCCCATAGTTGTTTCTCTTTTCCTTTCTGTTTAATTGTACATCATGTCATACTTGTACTTTTACAGTTGGGTTGGTATTCTGGACCCTTTTTACTTTCAGCACACTTTCACTACTACAGTTTAAATTGTGGTTTCATCTTATTGAATTCTAGTCTTTGTCGTTGATTCTTGCTGTGCTCTTGGTCTGTGGGTCTGTATTGGGTAAAAAGTCGGTCCATAGGTTGCCTTTTTGATCAAATTAAGGACCCCATGATTAATATAGGGTATTTTTGAGGATATTTGAGTAGGGGTTGGTTGAGCCAAATGGCGTTAGAAGAGTGAATTTGAGTGAAGGAGAAGTACCCTTTTATAAGAGAGGTGAGGGGACCATTATAAAGAGCTTGAAATATTATTTTATTATAAAGTCATATTAGGTTTCTAATAGATCAAAATGTATTTATTTCTAATCTATGGTGGAAATGGGTTGGAATACTCTCAAACAATAGGTTTTGGACATGTTTAAGTCACCATATTAACCATGTATTTTAGATATAACTTTTAGTTAAATAGGTTATCTTTTTTCCATCTCTTTATGTGTTTTTATACAACACGGTTAATATAGTTTCTATAAATTTCCAAGAGAACCTATAATGATTAATTATTTTAATATCTATCATTATATAAGTCCTTTAGCCGAATATAATATTTTTATGAATATTATATCATTTAATAAATTAGTATTGCTTTAAATACTCATTTATGTCATGTATGACACTATTTCGTATTTGGTTTTAGTGAATGGCATAAAAACTTGATTACATAAAAAACATACATTGAAACAACCCTAAAATGTAACAGTCCCATATTAAATTCTTGGATGGCATCAAAAATTTATAATTATATTCTAAATGGCCCGAAGGCCTTATTTTTATTTTATTATAGATAATCCCCCTTTTAAGGGTTGAAGGGGAACACATACATGAACCATAAGCCCAAGGCACAGGTCCTGACATGACCCGCAATACATGACCCGAAGGCCCAGAGGCATACCAAGCCCATACATGACATGTAGGCCCAACCCACTAGAACTGCCCCTCCCCAGAATCTTGCATCATTGATCGTCTTAGCTCCCCACCTTGCATTGCTGATCAGCTAGCATTGCCTCATACAAAGCTTCATGGTTCCTGGTCCTGATGATGGTTGCAATACCCTCTCATTCATCCAATCCAGTTAGCTCTGCATCTGGTGGCTGCTACTCCTGGTGCTCCGATCCTCTTCTGGGGCCTGTTCTGTGTGAACTGGGATACTCCATGTTCTGTGTGAACTGGGATACTCCGTGGTCTATGTAGAAAATATATTTATATTTCTAATTAATATTTTTAGTAGAATTTTTCTTATGTATAACACTATATTAAAAATGGATTAGATAATTAAATTTTAATTTAACACTATGAACACTTCTTTAATTAAAATATAATAAATGTCTTAATCTAATCAAAGTGGATCAAAAAGCATCATTTTATTTTGATAATGGTTTATTTTATTTGAAATAAACTTATCCAAAATAATTAGAACATGTTTTTGGTAATTTGAGATTATCATAATATAATTTTTACCATTAATTACACTATTTACTTTTAACTATGGTAAATAAAATTCAAAACATACAAATCACCAAAAAATATTTTCATCTGATTGAACCAAATTTTACATTCTAATTACAACCATGTATGTTAGACTTTTGAAATTCAACTGACATATGTTATAAAATTATATTTTATGCCTAATTGGAAATGTTCTTAGAAGAGGGGTAAAAGAGATTACAAAGTTAAAAAAATTATATGTCTATTATTATTGTAAAATGACACCAATGAATTACATTGGAATGATGTAGGTATTTTGTATAAATTTTTTCATTAATATAAATAAAAAATAAAAAATATTTTTTATATAAGTAGTCATTTTAAGCAATAATGCAGTGTTTTCACTATTTATAAAAAATTGAAATTTTTAGAAAAATAGAAAATCCTCATCCTATGAAAATTGTGATATTCCGAATCAAAAAATTAAGTACATTTATAAAATTTAGAAAAGAGGGTATTACAATTCATAACAACTTTTTAAAAGCCTTGTTTGGTTGGCCATCGTGGTCTAGAACTCGAAGTTTTGTACAATGCATGCTATTGCATTATTCCAAAAGAACCATAATATGGAAGATCATGGTGTTACATTATTACCTACTTCAAATAATTTCATCCTCTAAATTTCTGGAACATTATTTCATAAAAATATTCAGGTGGTTATTTATCATAAGTTCCTTAGGTTCCCATTTTTCCTCTTACATTTTATGATTTCCCCAAAAAACTATTACTATACGAGTCGTCCATTTTCCAAACATGTGTTCTCTGGTATCATGAATCTTGATTGGCTCTTCAAAATAATACATATCTGGTTCCAATTTTATTTCATCTTAGGTTAGTACATGCATTGGGTCAGGTATGTATTTTCTCAATGGTGATATGTGGAACACATCATGGACTTTGGGGAGACTTGGACAATTTCGAAATGGAAAGCTAAAACTACAATTTGTTCTAGAATTTTGAATGGTTTGATATACCCTAGAAATAATATAACCTTCGTATCGAATATTATAACACCATTTATTGAGATACCATCAATAAAAACCTGATCCCCTATATGAAATTCCAAATCCTTTCTTTCACTACTGAAAAAATGACATATACCGACGGTTTTGGGAACCGTGGGGCTGAGTGGCATCGGTATAGGTCTGAAATCTATCCCCACGATTTGTAAGAACTATGGGTAAAGATTTATTTCCATCTGTAAATGCCATATTTTCTTATACCATTATGTCAAACCCCTATTCCCAGGGTTTGCAAACCGTGGGTATAAATTTTACAAAAACTGATGCACCAAGAATAGAACCTGATACCTACATCTCCAATTGATTTCATCCCACCAATCATGCTACACAATTTTTTATATTTGTCTATATTTATTTTAAATAATAATTCATGCCTGTATTAAAAGAAAAAGGAACCAGCAAGTTTCGATCCCGTGCCTCAAAGTGTACTTCACAAACAGACCAACCAAGATATTCATTTTATTTGTAATATATAGATACATTTGCATATATATATATTAATATAAACCATGTTTTGAAAAATGATGATGACCAAAGGATTCGATCCCGCACCACACAGAGCACCACAAGGCCGCACCTCACTAAGGGACCAACTGGGCTATTAGAATTTCTAAAGATACTTTTTTATATTTTTGTAAATATATTAATCTAAATGGTGAATAAATGTATTCCCGTCAACTTTTTTTCATGTCCCGCCTAAATTTTTTTCACCACTATAATGCGGGAAATCTATACCCACTATTCTTCAAAACCGTGGGTATAATTCTTCAAAAAAATCCCAATACTTATGGTTTTGATGAACCCTTGGTATATGTGTTCGGAAAATACCCTATACCCACATTTTTCTCCAAAACAGTGGGTATAGGTCTTAAAAGAAAAATATACCCATGGTTTTTGGCACAACCATTGATATAGGCCCTCAATACCATCCCTTTACCCACAATTTTTTGCAAAACCGTGGGTATAGACCCATTTTACAGTAGTGTTTCTTTATCAGCATATCTTTTTTACTTACATTAAGCTGCTTAGGTGTGGGTTTGGCTAATATTAAACTTTTCCATCTTTTCCACAACAAGTTAAAGGCCGACGAGTTTTCTTTCACCAACATTATCCCAACATGTTGGTGTGCGACATCTCTTTCCATATAATCCTGCTTATGGTGCAATCTGAATACATGAATGGAAGCTATTACTATAGTAAAATATTACTATTGGTAAATACTAATCCTATATTCCTTGAATGTAAAATGGGAAAGATCTCAACATGTCTTCTATGGTTTGAATAGTCTGTTCTCATTGTCCATCAGTTTGAGGGTGGTAGGTAGTGCTCATACAATGTTCAATATCTAGAGATTTCTGAAGACATTTCTAGAATATTGATGTAAAATGGAGATCACAATCAGAAACAATCAATAGAGGTACACCATCAATTATTTAAACATCGTTATTATATAGTCTTGATAAACGTTCAAGATGTCAATCTTCTCTTATAGAAAGAAAATGTTCTTAAATGGTAAGACATTCAACAGTGACACATATTGAATCTTACATTCTAGGATTGTTTGGTAACCCCATGAGTATTTCTATGATAATATCACGTCATTATAGGATGTATGATTCCTTCAGGATGTTTTCTTCCAACCATCACATTTGGAAAACAATAAATCATAACACATAATCAGAAATCTCCCTCTTCATTTTTTCCCACAAAAAATGTTCCTTCGAATATATATACATTTTAGTCCTGCTAGGGTGCATAGAGAAATTGGTGTAATGAGAATCATCCAACAATTCCCTTATTAGATTAGGTATATCAGGAACACGAAGCCTTTTCCAAAATTTCTAAATTCCCTCTTTTTATATGAAGTTGATCAATATCCCATCATTCACAGCTTAATTTTATTTTGAAACTCCTCATCATCAGTATGAGAACTTTTTTTCCTTTCTAGAAAAGATGGGTTGGGAACCATTTGAAAAAGTATTGATGTTCCTCCTTCTAGGATTATTATAATATCAATCATTACGATATTAATGAACATAGGATCCCTTTCAGCCCTCATCTTGTTTAGAACTCCATGATCCTTTCATCTCAAATCATCTGCAACCATGTTTTTCTTCCCCGAGTGGTAGTGTATTGTGCAATCATAATCTTCGAGTAGCTTAACATATTTTATTTTCCTCATGTTGAGTTTTTTTGTGAGAAAAGATACTTCAAACTCTTTTGATCAGTATATATCTCAAATTTTTCCCCATAGTGATAGTGCATCCATATCTTCAGTGAAAAGATTACAGCTTCTAATTCAATATCATGAGTTGGGTAGTTTTTTTCATGATTTTTTTTCAACAGTAATGCAGAGGAAATAACAATATCATTATTCATAAAGACACTACCATGTCCATTCTTTAAAGCATCAATATAAATAACAAACCCATCATTCCTTGTGGGTATAGTTGAGATAATAGAATATAATAATCGCCTCTTTAATTATTCATAACATTCTTCAGATAAATTTTGCAAAAAAAATTATCCTTTTTACATGTGATTTAGGTTAATGGGTTAGAAAATCATGAAATATTCTGGTTGAAAAGCCGATAATAACCTACTAAACCCAGAAAAATGCAAGGATAAGATATAATCATTGTTTTAGGCCATCCATGGATTTCCCTTGTCTTTAAAAAAACAAAAACTATTACATACTTAGAGATAATATGGCCAGGAAAACAAATCACATGAATCACTAATTTGTTCATTTTAAATATTCCATACAATTCATATCTTCAAAGTGTTTTTAGAATAGTGCCCAAGTGGGTTTCATGGTCTTCATATATTTTATAGTATATCAAGATATAATCAATAAATAACACTAAAAATCCATCAAAATATTCCTTGAAAACTCTATTCAACAAATCCATGAAAATAAAGGGTTCATTATTTAGTCCAAAATGCATTACTATAAACTCACATTGCTCAAACATAGTCGGAACTGTTGTATTTGGAATGTATTCCTTTTTCACGCACAACTAAAGATATTCAGATCAAAGGTCAATCATCAAAAATTATTATTCTCCAGGATGTTTATCAAATTAATCATCAATGAGAGGCAGGCGATACTTGTTCTTTATTATTATAGCATTTATCTCCCAATAGTAAATGTACAACCTCATAGATACATCTTTATTTTTAACCAAAATATAATTGGCTCCCCATGGAAAAACACTAGGAAAAATAAATACTTTATTAGACAATTCCTCTAGTTGTTTTTTTAGTTACATAATTCTACAATGGGCTTCCTATAAGTGGTATTAGATGTGGGCTTGAACCAAAAATTAAGTCAATGGAAAAATCAATTTCCTACTCTAGAGGATTTTTAGGAAAATCCATTGGATACACATCAACATATTCATTCACAAAAAGTATGTTACCTATTTGGACATTCATTTCCTCACCCATTGTTCTTTCACTCCCTTCCCATCAAATAATTGAATTTATTAGATCTACTGGGGGTAGATCTAGATGAAATTTAGATGGTGATGTTTTTGCACTAAATATAGGGGATTCTTTATCACCATTAGAAATTGTAACCCCATTCTTCTTACAATAATTTTTCATAGCATGGTCCTAAATCCAATACATACTGAGGATTATATGAGAATCAATTGTGGTTATTCCAATAATTTTACCAGATAAATCATGTTTAAATTCCATAATGGCAACTGATTGACACACATTGTTTCTATGATACATCCCTTACATGTTCTGACTGATAGCTACTAAGTTATTTCAAATTGGAAATATCTATTTTTCATGGAAAATAGGGATGATATGAAAGAATATGTTGATCCAAAATCAAATAAAGAATTGGATAATTTTATGAAATTGATTGAAGTAACATCCACCATGTCATTAGGATCTTCTTCCTTGGATGTTATGATCGCTTAAGCTTGGACTTTCTCACTTATCCTTTACTAAGGAATGTTTCCTTGATGGATATGACATTCATTTTCATAATTCCCCCATTTATTTATAGTTTTAGCATTGAACATCTATAGCCTATTTCTTACCCTTACATTTACAATCTTGGTCGCATTTTCCTTCACAATTGTAACTAACTCCCATTCCATTTAAGAAATTATCACCTTGTTTCTTCACACATTTACTATAAGATAGAAATTTAGTTTTTCCCTTATTCTCCTTATTTAATTTTCCATAGTGTTTATATGATCCCTTATTCACATTAATTTCTTAAAATTCATAAGTCTATGATAATTCAATTTCTATCTTGATTTCACATGAGAATATATCTTCATATGATGAGAAGTATTGTTAGAGTAATTATTAATGAAGAAATTATTTTGACCCATAATAGAATCTATTAATCTTACTTCTTGGATTACTTATATAGTCTACAACATTTCTTGCTAATCTTGTAATGTTCTCCTCATACTTTGCGTCATTCTCATCCTCATTTTTCCCTGGACTCAGAAATTGCCTCTCCATATCATCTCGATGTTCATGAGGAAAGTATTTTTTTTTAGAGAAGCCCTTTAGGTGTCCAACATTCTATATTTTATACTTATTCATCCACCTTTGTGATTGGATGTAATGAACACTATTGATCTGCATCTCATGAGAGGCGATGAACTGCAATGATAACCTTTTCCCTTTTTCTACTCCAAAAAGCATGACATATTTCCTATGATGAACTTAAAAATTTATTAGCTAAAAATGGATTTTTAGTTCCATGAATGTTTTTTGTTGATTCCACATTATGCGGTCTAAAATTCATCGTCTTCATTGTGGATCAAGGTTCTCTATATGGGTAAGGAAATTATTCATAACCTGAGTGATTGGTCTCAGTATGGTTATGAGATTTTCATCACTAGTTGAATCACTTCCTCTACTGTAATTATCTTGAATAGGAGGGCAATCACTACATATATTATGAACGTTGATACGATTTCCATTCCTTCTACTATGTGCCATTTCTAAACAATAGCCTATGCTAGATTAGTTTATGAATCGAAATTCATAATTCCAAACTTGTAAAGTACATAACAAAAATTGAAAAGTTTATGTATATAATCCATAATCATAAAATTGTTTTTATTGGGGGGGGGGTATTTACTCATAAATCCTTCATAATAGTTTATAATGAAAATGTCAATTATCCAGTGCAAATCTTTTCGGAGTGTCAAACCAGGTGCATAGTAAGGGCCATTGTTTTGTACCAGGATACCCCGAGGCAAGCCCTAAACTCATTCTAAATTTTTTAACTCTTAGGTACATATGTTCCAGAGCCTCGTCCACTTATAGTATCCAGAAAAGGATTCATTTCTTGGAAATCCGATATAATATCTAGATTAAATTTTTTTGGATATTCTTCTATACTAATCATCAAATTCTATCTTAGTGTAACGTTCTCTAATCAGTGTTTTTGTAAATCTAGTTTCAAAGGTTTTTACTAATTTTCATTGAATACCCATTGTAAGGCCTGACCATAGTTTCCCAGATTCAGTGCATTATTGAATTACATTTGAATGATCATAAGAGATAATGTACAAAATGACCGACTAGTTTAATATCTTTTGATGTACTAGATACATACATAAATTTTTCATTACATCCTGAAATAAAAAATATAACATCATGTACCCTTTGAACACACTCATATCCCTAAGAATATACTTGAAGGTTAGTCATAATATACAACTTCTCATCCTCAGAAAAATAAAACTCAACAAAGGGGTGAGCTTAGATACTCAGTAAGGATAAGAATATATCGGAAAGTATAAAAAAATAATAAATATTTAAAGAAATGTATATGACTAAAACACAAGAATTTTAAAAATAAACATCATCCTAATAATGAAAAGGAAAATCAAATTATTCCATTTAATTATTCACATGGATATTCTACTAGTCAAATAATCTCAATTAATTTCAATATATATTCTCATAATGATGGAATGCATAATGCCGGATATCATAACCACATAGTCAAGGCCTCGTGCCAAGATTAAAAATAAAAGTACTACCAAGGCCCTATCTGGAGAAACTTGTTTGTCTCATTAAACCTACAGATGAATCAAGGGGCTATAGCGGGCCCTTCCCATCATGTACTACATGCAATTCATTCTTCATGTGAAAAGGGTGAAACATTACATAAACATTCATATCGAACTAACATAAAAAATGTTAATACTTTAACCATAAACCATAAATTAAATAAAAATAGAACATTTATAGTCAAACATATCATAAAACAATAAATTTAATATGTAATATTTTATTATAATAAATCAACATCAATTAAACATAAAATTCAATAATAGATGGTGACATTGTTGAAATCAAACCAAAAACTATTTGAGAAAAATATCCATTTCTACATCAAAATCATTTAAATGTCACGTAATTATAAAAGATAACATTATTTTTGAATATATTCTGATTAGATTATAAAGGATTCTTAGAAGGTGTTATAATGTCATAAAATAGCCACACCCTCCTTATAAGTAAAAAATCATTCTTTCATTAATTTTTCAAAAATGTCATAAAGTAAATTGTTTTGAAAATGACAGAAATATTCCTTTTAAAATATTTATAAAAAATTCAAACAAGGGTTTAAACGACTTTAACCCCTAGTCTACAAAATAGTAAAAGGGTTTTGAAAAATATTTTTATGAAATAGTGATGTGGATGATAAAGAAGTCTCAGCAATTACTTACGTATAAACAAAATCAAATAATAAAGAGATTGTAAAATTATCTCTTACCTTGTACTTATCCTTTTTCAGGGGTACATTAACCTCCTATATAATAGTTAAATAATTTTTGTTAAATTATAAAATAATTAAATACAAAAATATTATATAATATATGATCCTCTAATAATTATTTGTTGATAATGCTTTAATAGTATCATTGTTTCATGTGTTAAATCAATCATTTTCCTTCGTATGTTTTATTACGTAAGTAATGTTTGTAATGAATAAGATGTATTTGATTCGTAACTAGAATGATTTTATGTTCATAAAATTTTTATTAACCATCAAACAAAAATTACTCCTGAATGGTTACAATGGGAAATGAAATCTTATCAAGTCGTGGAGACAGTAAGCCGTACGTACACACGAGCGACAATATAATTATATTGAAGGTGAAATAATTTGTAATTGGATGTTATATAATATATAAAGAATCATTAACATGTTATATTTATTATTTAAATCTAGTATACTCATTATTATATCCATCTAAATAATGATGTGTTGAATAATAAACTACACCCCGACATGGAGACGGTAAACAATATATAAAAATGTATGGCTAATTTCTAATTAATAGAATGGATAGGACAATTAATTTTTTTGTGCCATATTTATAATAAAATCACATTATATAGATGGTACTATAGTACTTATTTTAATAAGGTATCAACTTATTAATAAGAAGTAGAGGATGAAATGAACATTCGAAGAGATGATTAAATAATTTCCTTTTTCATCAGGTGCTTCCTTTTGATTTGAAATAATGGATCTATAGGGTGGATTTGTGTTCAATGTAAGGAATATAGTTTAATTTGAGTGTATTTTGGAGGATATTTGATCAGGCGTTGTCTGATCCAAATGGATTTGGCGGTGTGAAGTTTAGAGAAGGGGAAGTACGATTTTAAAAGAGAGGTGAGGGGCACTTCAGGAAGAGATTGAAATATTAATTTATTATAAAATTATTATGGGTTTATAATAGCTCAAAATGGATTTATTTCTTGGATATGGTGGGGATTAATCTAAAAAGTTTCAACCAATAGGTTTTAGATAAGTTTATGTCACCATATTTTCCATATCTTTTAGATTAAACTCATAGTTAAATAGTTTATCATTTTCCATGTATTCTTGTATTTTTATACTACATGGTTTTTATTGTAACTATAAAATCTGAAGAGAACATCAAGAGTTTAATTAATGATATATATAATATTTTCAAAGTCCATTTTCTGAATATTACAATTTTAGGAATATTTTATAATTTAATAATATAGTATTTTTTTTTAAAAACTCATATATGTCAATTTTGACAATATTTAGTGTTCGGTTTTTTTAACCTCATAAAAACCTGATTACATCGAGAAAAAACATTGAATCAACCATATCATGTAATTTTCACTTAGTAAATTATTTTATGGAATCAAAACATTCAAATTATATTTATTTTAATATTTATAACATCATTTATTTGATTCTTTCATTAAGAAGGAAAATACACTATCATTATTGTGTCATAAATAAGTATTCTATGCATAAAAATTATAAAAAAATAATGGCGATGTTTGAAATTATCTTATATTTCTAATAAATATTTATAGCCAAATTTTTCTAATGTATATCTCTATATTAAAAATAGAGTAGTTAATAAAATATTATCTCTATATTAAAAAAAAGAGTAGTTAATAAAATTTTAATTTAATAGTTTTAACACTTCTTTAAATAAAATATAATAACTTTTTTAATCTATTCAAATTGGATAAAAAAGTATCATATTTTTTTCCCAAGGTTTACTTTTGGTCGAAATACACTTACCTAATTTAATTAATACATGTATTGAGGTAATTTGAAATTATCATAATATAATATTTACCTTTAATTACACTATTTAATTTTAATCATGGTAAATAATATTCAGATGTTAATATTCACAAATAATTATTTTCATCCAATAGATACACATTTTATTTACTGATTACAACCATGTGAATTTAAATTTTTCAATTCAATTCACAGAAGTGGTAAAATTACATTTTATGCAAATTCGCAAATGTTCCTAGAAGGTGGGTAAAAGACGTTAAAATGTTCAATGAAATTTTATATATCTTATATTATTATAAAAAAACTTGAATGAATTACATTGGACTAATATAGGTATTATTTATATATTTTGACATTAAAATAAATTTAAATTGAAAATAATTTTTTAAATAAAAAGTCAGTTTTAAACAATAATGCAGAGTTTTTCACTATTAATAAAAAATTGAATGTTTTCAGAATTTTTTTAAAATTCATTCTATAAAATTTTTAATATTCCAAATAATAAAATTATTTCAATTTATAAAATTTTAGAATGTGTGTATTACTATTCATAATTTCTTGTTTAAACATCTAGTGTGATTGGTCGTTGTGTGCTAGAACTCGATGTTATGTACAATAGAAGATATTGTATAATTTGATGAGAAACATACCATTGAAGCATTAGGTGTTTAAAAAACACGTCTTTATTAAAAGAACCTTGAGTTGAAATGTATAAATAAACATAAATAAAAAATAGAAAAAAATATAAATCAAGAAATATTATTTTTTCTAGGTCATTAAATGAGAATAATAAGAAATATATTAAACAAGAATGATGTTTTTGAGAAGAATAATCTGTGTAATTCATAAAATAATACTATTTTTTTGTTCACTACATTCATAAATCAATTAAGGTCATTAATTTATCCAAAAAAAGAACAATTAATACTTGAGAATTTGTTTCACTGAGGAATCTAATCATATATAGCTAATATGATTTAATTCAGAATGACTAGAATATCTGATCAAGAATTTTTTATGGTTATTAAAGGGTATATGATAATGGCATATACTAAATGGCCAAAGAGTAAGAATAAGAGATCATACTATAGTGGAACAACCTTATTAATGAGAATATGTTGCTCATTTGGATGTGGGAGTAGATAATGTATTTCAGTTGGATCTAAAAGAATGATGAGTATATTAGATGGATCAAGGAGTATAAGAAGACTCTATTAGGACTCTCTTGTTGGGGAAGATTGATAGGGGTATAACCAATAAAGGAAAAATAGTGTGACTTCATAGGGTTATAACAAGAATGATTAAAATGATAAATTATTAGGGGTATATCCATTTGCATCAAAATGATTCTAATTGAAAAAATTATAGTGTAGAATTCTTGTTTTGTGTATAACCAAAAAGATAATGAATAGTTATTTGTACCGAATCATTTAAATATTTTTTGTGATTTCCACCCTTGTAATTTTTCAAATAAGGTGAGACTATCTGAATCATTGAGTGGAAGAAGGACCATAACGAGTTCAACTGGTTAATTTTAGATTAAAATAATTGATAAAAATTAACCAATGATTTACCCCCCCTTTCAATAGTATATATGTTCTCGGGCTTGAAAAGTTGTTCAAAGAAATTTTCCATCAATATATAAAAGCTACGAATTATGAAGTGTGGAATTTATGAAATGTGTGAGATAACCCATAATGATAAAAAGGATGTTTCTCTTAAGGATATTAATCTTGACAATATTGTAATAACTCATAAGACCCATAATAAAATACAAGTAGTGAAGCTGAAGAATAATATTATAGAAAAGGGGTTGATATATCAATCTCTATCACAAATATTATGATACAAGAAATGATAAAAATTCTGTTTACAATGAAATAAATATAGAATATTTTAAATAAAATAAATGAAATTTTTTTGAGAATGATTTATTTGAGATTATTGTTGTAGAATCTTTCCATGTATTGGAAAAATTTCACAAAATTTCTATGGATTTCAAAATGTCTCAAAAAAGTATAAATAAAAAAATGTCAAATAAAATGACAGTTCTCTTCACGAATCAATAAAATTGAATGACGATTAGATAAATAAGGTGAATGAGTATTGGGAATACAATCTGAGAATAGATGGGGATTAGAATAACTCTTTCATGAATTGGTTATTAGAGATATAGGATAGATTAAAGAATCTGGATTCAGCATAGGTTGTAAAATAATTAATTGATGGAAAAGTATATGATTCCACACATGTTATCATTGGAGATCATTACTCGAAAATTAGTATGAGATTATCCTCTAATAAAATTTTGATTTCATATAAGTATGAAGTGTCTTATTTCTATAAAACATTTTTTTGTACTAATGTGGTTTTATGTGTTAGAATTTGTTTTAATCCAAACTCTAAGAAAGTGTTTATTTTTTAAAAAAATAATAAACCCACAACATAAATTGTGGGTAAGGAAATATTTATGAATAGATGTTTTAGAAAACGTTTTCAAATGTGTGCTGATTTTGTTAAAAATATATATATTTCCACAATATTTGAATTCCAGACACACTATATTGGAAATTAAATTGAGAGGAGTCATAAAATATTGTAGGTGTTGTCTGATGATTGGCATAAGGAATAGAAATTGTGTCATAATATGAAAAATCATCAATATAATGGAAGGCCTATATTTAGTGGGATAAAATATCTGATAAATAGTAAAATTGATCATAATAAGAGAATTACAAAAAATGAATATATCTACATCGAATAAATTTTAATTATTTTAATATTTTCATGAATATTTCAATTGAAGCGGTCACTATTATGATTAGTACTAGTATGAACCAATCATTCAAAATACATCTGATATTGTTAAGATTAGACACCAAAAAAGGGGAATCATGTATGAAATGAATGTGAGATTCCAATCATGAGATGCGAATAAAATAAGGATATTGTTAAGAAAACTATAACTAAAGGATGTTACTCTTAAAGATATTAATATTGACAATATAGTAAGCACTCATAAGAACCATAATAAAATACAAGTAGTGAAGCTGAAGAATAATATTATAGAAAAGGGGTTGATATATAAAACTCTATCAAAAATATTATTATACAAAAAATGATAAAAATTCAATTTACAATGATAGACATATAGAATATTTTAAATAAAATAATTGAAATTTTTGTGAGAATGATTTATTTGAGATTATTGTTGTAGAATCTTTCCATGTATTGGAAAAATTCCACAAAATTTCTATGGATTTAAAAATTTCTCAAAAAAGTAAAAATCAAAAAATATCAAATAAACTGAGAGTTCTATTCATGAATCAATAAAATTGCATAAAGATCAGATAAATAAGGTGAATTATTATTGGGATGACAATCTGAGAATAGCTGGGGATTATAAGAACTCTTCCATGAATATGTTATAAGAGACAGAGGATATATTAAAGAATCCATATTCAACATAGGTTGTAAAATAATTAATTGATGAAAAAGTAGATGTTTCCACACATGTTATCATTGAAGATATTTACTCCAAAATATGTTTTCGATTATCCTCTAATAAAATGGTGATATCATATAAGAATGAACTATCTTATTTCCATAAAACCATTTTTTGTACTAATGAGGTTTTATGTGTTGTAATTTGTTTTAAACCAAACTCTATGAAAGTATTTATTTTTAAAATTAATAATAAACCCACAACATAAATGGTAGTTAAGGAAATATTTATGAATAGATGTTTTAGAAGATGTTTTCAAATGTGTGCTGATTTTGCTAAAAAATATATATTTCCACAATATCTGAATTCCAGACATGCAATAATAGAAATTAAATTGAGATGAGTCATAAAATATTGTAGGTGTTGTTCGATGTTTGGCATAAGTAATCGAAATTGTGTTATAACATGACAAATAATCAATATAATGGAAGGCCAAAATTTAGTGGGGTAAAATATCAGATAAATAGTAAAAATGATCATAATAAGATAATTACAAAAAAAAATTTATAGTAATGTGACTATAACTAAAGGATAAATATTGTGGAAAATAATTAATACTATCTATAAACTCAAAATTGATATGAATGGTAGAAGATTTGTTTTTTAGATGTAAGTATGAGGATGGAAATTCTAAGAAATACATAACATGAATTCCATGAGTATTCCCTATATTGTAAATTTGATAAATCTTCAATATAAAAATATTCACAATTAATGTGAATATTTTGAGAAGATAGATAATGATAGGAAAAACCCCTATTAATTTTTCAAAGTCAATTGAAGGTGCTTATTAACATTGAAGAAGATAACATCATTATAAATATATATGAATGAAAATTACATGAAACTAATGTTGAAAAGGTTATTCCGCACAAAATAGATTATAATTTTAATGATATTGGGAAAAAATAATGGCCCACATTGATAATCAGTTCTCTTTTTAAATGTAACTCATGATGAATAATAATGTAACTCATTCTTATATATTATTTAATATCTAAAAAAACTTATATAGATTTTATGGATAAGAGTTTTCATGTATCTTATGGGTATAATATTAAAATTATACTTAAGGGGGTTTACTAAAAACAATAAAATGGAACAAAACATCATATCCCTTAAGGTATAGAATCCATTAAAATAATTCATTATTTTACTAAAATCCAATGAATCAAAAAATTATGGAATCATTTGAAACTTATTGTTTGAGGTATTCTATTAAGAACATCATCCCATTCATAATTTTTAAATCACACCAATTTATTAGGAATTCTTAGTTTTTTAAAATACAACATATAATGGTTGTTATTTTTTCACCTAAAACTTCTATTGTGTTTGTTAATGTCTGTAATGGATCATATATTTCATTACACAACAACCACTATTTTTAGAAATTATAAATTCTAATCATGATACCACATGCATTATTTCCAATGGATATCATAGAAAACCTTATCTATATCTCTCACGTTTTCGACACCAGGTTTTCCCATAGAGACATAGTGTATGACTACATTATGATTATTTTAAAGATAACCATAATTAATCATCTTTTTCAATGTCAAAGGGGAAGAGAAAAATGAATTCTGTTAATGAATTATGAAATTATTAAAATAACCACACAATATTGTTTACATTTGTTTTTCAATAAGGGGGAGATGTTTTACACCACATATTAACTTTTATAATATGTTTATATATTGAAAGATAGAATACAAAGGGGTATTTTTGAGCCCATGTACAGAATTTATTAACAATAGTGTGTACATAGATTCTTTATATGTTGATATGAAGTGGTTAACCATGTTGAATTGTTTTGGACACATTTAATGTAATTATATGAAAAACTTGAGCAATTATCATTGGATAAATATGATGATTTTTGGACTGATTTTATGATTAAAGTCATGTGTTGATATAGTATGACACATTATTTTGAAACAATGGAGATGGATTTTAATACCATTAAAATATATATATGAATTAATAAATAAATAAGTCTAGAAAAAATTGTATCGTTTGAAGGAATAATATAAATGGAAATGAGAAGATGATATTATGGTTTGGAATGTCATTTAATATGCTATATTTTACATTTATGTTTTCAAAGTGTTGATAAAATAATGGGAATCCATACATGTTAACCAATCCAACACATCCATGATCATGTTGAAAATATCTTGACCATGCATGGGAGTCATCTAGAAATGACTACATGGATGAATTAAGATATCATGGTGCCAATGGGGAGAGCCAAGAATAATGGTCTTGAAAAATTCTCAGTGTGCGAGAGTATAGTATGTGAATGGAATGAACCGGGTTCTTGTGGAACAAACAATGGATTGGCATGACTTGTGAGAGTCTATTGAAATTAGTTTTATTCATACTAATCATTTCTATTAGTTATAGGTTATTATGGAATGTAATATATTATATAGGAGTTATTAACTGGTTGAATGTATGATGTGGGTCATTAAATGCATAGAAATTGTAGCTCTGTTAAAATGGTATAGATAAAAATGTCACTGCCAGATGAATTAAAACCACTTCATTTAATATTCTTAGGGAACTGACTTATACCTACCACAAAATGGTTTCTACACTAAATTGTTTACTTGCAGCAACCACAAATACCCAACAATGCTCAAATGATCGATATTTCAAGGCTATAAAGTTAAGAACTTCCTGGAATGAAATCTCTGTCTTATGATCATGATATATTTTTAATAACATGCTTCTACGAACTATGTTACAATGATTTAGGAATCCATTTAAATATACGAGATGTGAAGATGAGTTCATGAATCCTATAATTTTATATCATGTCACAATTATCACATTCATGTGAGGAAGAATCTAGTATCACAGTGATTCAATGTTTTTCTATGAGATATTTTTTAATAAACAACCAATCCTCAATGGTATAAAATATTGTTGACATTGATTATTTTGTATATATTTAATAATATCATGTAAAAGGAATAAATATTGAATGTTATTTTAGTGTAAGGTAATAGTCCCCTACCAATAAATATTGAACTGCAATGCTGAGTTGGAGAATCCTCAATCTATGTAAGGTGTTAATTATTATAATAAAAATAGAGAACCATGAATATATTATTTCATGAAAAGTTAATTAAAAAAAGAAATTTTCTTCCATGAAGAAGAAGAGGACACTTAGCCACATGGATTTTAAATCCTTCAATCATGTGTTTTCATGAGGAACGTGTTTATGAGAAACTTGTTGGATAATATGAAAATATATATCAACTGCCACACAATATACATATATTCCCATGAAGAAATATTTTTCATGAAAATATATTAATTTATGATAGTGATATTTATAAGGGAAATAGTTATCACATTACATTTTCCTGAATAATAAATCACACCACCTCTTGTGTGAGCAACTAGTTCTCAATACATGTATGAATAAGAATAAATTCCATGCCCAGTTTGGTTTTTATAAGGTATTGAATTCATGTATCAATGAGTACATGAAATTCAAATATAAAGTTAGAGATACCTAAAACATGTTCTATGTAAGATAGAAAGATTTTATGTGAAATAATAAACCTAAATGGTAAATAACATATAAAATAATTATGAAATATATATTATATATTATTGTGTTTGAATGGAAACCCATGAAATGTGTACAAAATGCATAAATTTCATGAGAATTTATATTGTAGTATTTTAAAAAATAATGTTTAAGAATATATGTTCCCCACTTTCACACATCCATTGGGGTCACAGCATCATCGGAAGAAGGAATAATTCATGTTAGAGCGTTTTTTCATTGTGCTAACTGATCATATAATGGTGACCATATCTAATTATTCTACACTGATAGACTTGATACCCTTTTTGAAGGTACATGAAGGGTGCATGGTCCTGTTATATCCTTTTTGATCATAGAGTCTGATCAAGAGATCATATTTTTGTGGATGAAACAAATTAAATGCATAAATACTATTAGTAGGATCTTGGAGTAGTTGAATTCATTCAGTTGGAGATGAAATCAAGAGAATCCACATAGTTGGAGTGGGGAGTAGACTAATACTTCAGTGGGACTCTGGAACATGTGATGTTGGTTGGTGTGTGTGACCAACTCTGGTAGATTAGTTGGATTGTTGGGGGTATAAATAAAGACGACAGGTGTATCAAATACTAGGGGGTACAACCAATTTAAACATAAATAATAGTAATTTATAATAATATTATAGTAAAAAATCCATGCTAGGGTGGTATAGGAAACATGGAAAGGGTTAGTTATTTGTTCCAAACCATTTCAATATTTTGTGATGTTCTCTCTCTTATCATTTTTATATATAATTCATGATAATGAGAATTAATGGGGGGATAAGGGACCATAAAATGTATAATAAGATGAATTAAAAAGATAAGAATTCATATAACAACAAAATTGATTCATCTTACCCCTCCTCAGGGGTAAATCCATCACGTGGATTTATAACTCTCATACCATTTTGTAATAACTTCTACTATGTCTACTTTTATTGTCTTATATAGGCTTCCACATATCCTCAAGTGGGACTCCCCATACAATAGTGGAAATCAATTAATATAAAGGTCATAAAACACACATTGTGAGACTATGAAGTCAATATTATACCCATCAATAATGAATAAAAATAATGAAACATCTCCCCAATACTAATATGAGTATATAGATTAAATAAAAACAAACCATGATAAAAAATTAAATGATTTAATATAATATTTAGGACACCAATAATGCCAACATAAAAAAACAAAATATATAAAAAATGAAATATTAAAAAGGCTAAACATCAATCCATGAGCCTCCCCTCAGTCAAATCTATAGTAATCTATTGATTTGTTCCATCAAATTCTATAGTACATCCTATTATAATGCCTAGAAATTACCATATGATCTTCAGATATGCTGGAGTTTCCAAAAAGGTTGTGAAAAATAATCTTAGTAGTGTCTCAAAAAATAACAAGAATATGTGCCATTATTAACAAGTTTTCACGGGGAAGTAAATTGTAAACGCATATAAATGTGTGTCGTTTCATCCAGAAAAAACCAATCTTACAACACACAAGACAATATATACATCATCTCATACTGAAATAATGTCACATGAAGCCAAAAAATATTAAATCATATATTGTGGCTTTGGGTATGATTTTATACTACATATTAACCAATAACCCATGATATAATATAGGATGTGTTACATAGTTTCAACCACTACCATATCTCTCATGGTATGGTGCTATAAACACATCTAGGACTAATCATTCCCACTAAAAGTAGTATATTCCATTACCTCCTCACTCAATGAGAGGCCATTCATCCCGAACACTATGTTTTCACTCAAGGTATGGTAAAGAATACACATCCCATTAATTAACTTATCACCCATAAAATGGTTTATTTCAAAACCTTCTAACTCATGGTACGTTCAATTTGATAACCTCTACCATATAAAACATGGTATGGTATATTAGAATGAATCGTATCACATATAAAATTGTCCCATCCTCCCTACTCATGGTCGCCTATTACACACCATCTCACTCAAAGTGATTTAATTTTTATTAACACTTTCATTTCACTCAATATATGATGTCATATTATATCAAAACCGTACTAGTTTCTTAACACTGAAGATAGGGTTTACACTATAATATTTTTGCTAAATTATATATTGTGATCCTAACCTCTACATTGTCTATTAATTTATTGTCTAAATGTAATTCCCTAACCCAAGTTACCCAATGTCTGGGAATTATTTCATAGCATTGGAATTATCATAAGAGATAATGTCTAGAAACACTGATCATTTTAGTAGCCTTGGATGTACTGGATACATACATAATATTTACATTACTTTATGAAATTAAAAAATGTAACATTGTTTCTCCTATGAAAATACACATATCCCTTATCCAATCTTTGAAGGTTAGTCATAATAAACTTTTTATCAGCCTGGAAAAAATAAAACATAAGAAAGTGGTGAGCTTCGATGCCATGTAAGGATAAAAATATAATAAAAACTATCATAAATAAGAATAAATATTTATGGTAATTTATAATACTAAAACAAAATCCTTTTAATCATAAAAATCACCATAAAATAGAAATGATATATCGAATAATTACATTCACTTATTCACATGGATATTATACTACTAGAATAATCATATGTAATATGAATAGTTATTATCATAATGATGTAATGTTTATTGTTGGGCATCCTAACCACATAGTTATGGACTCATTCCAAGACTACAAAAAATATTATTTCCAAAGCCTTGTGATAAGACACTAATTTTTCAAATCAGATCTACTATTGCATCGAGTGGATATAGCGGGCCCCTCCCGTCACTTACTACGTCCAATGCATTCCCCACATGAAAATATTGAATCATAACATAAAAATTCCTATTAAAACTAGCATTAATTTTTTTTAATACTTTAACCATAAACCATTAATGGTATAAAAATAGCACATCCACAGTCAACCATATCAAAAACCTTCAATACATGATGGAATTTTGAATCATAAGATATCAAAATCAAACAAGTGTACAATCCATCAAAGGGTATTGATAAACATGAAATCAATCAAAAAAATATTTGGGTTAAATATCTCGTTGTACTTCAAAATCATTTAAAATTTGTGTAATTTTAATAGAAAATATTTATTTTGAAAATATTAATATGGTTTTGTATGTGATGCATCAAAGTTGTTATAATGGCGTAAAATACCCGCACCTTCTGTATAAGTTTCTAAACATTCTTTACTTAATTTTTCAAAAAGGTCATAAAGTACCTTGTTTTGAAAATGATGGAATGATTATTTTGAAACCATTTTATAAAAATCCAAACAAGGGTATAAATTACATTAACCCATATCCAAGGAAAATAGTAATTTTTTTGAAATACATTTTTAAGGAACACATATGTGGATGATAATGATGTTCTAGTAGATACTTACGTACAGAAAACCTCAAATAATAAAGGGAATGTTAAATTAACACTTATTCTATACATATCCTGTGTAGAAGGTACGTTAACCTCCTATATAATAGTTAAATAATTTTTATCAAATTAAACAAGAACTAAATACATACATATTATGTCATATATGATCCTCTAATATTGCATTGTTAATAATATGTTAGTAGTATCATTGTTGCAGGAGTTAAATGATTCATTTTCCTTTATATGTTTTGTTACGTAACTCATGTTGGTTATTTATAAAATTTAGTTTATTCATATATAGAATGATATTATTTTATTCTAAATTTTTTTATTCATAAAATGAAAACTATTCTTGAATCGTTACAATGGGAAACAAAATCTCACCGCCTCGTGGAGACGGTAAGCTATACGTACACATGAGAGACAATATCATTATATTGATGGTGAAATTGTATGTAATTGGATGGTATAATATATATAAATAATATTTAAAATGATATATTTATTATTTAGAAAAATTATACTCATCATTATACCTATAAAAATAATGAGGTGTTGAGTAACAGACTACACCATGATGTGGAGACGTTAAGTTGTACGTATGCACGTATAGTGACATTTCAATTAATTGGATGGATGGAATAATGAATATCGTTGTTCCATAACAACATATAAGTATGAATTAGGTACTAGATTTATTATTTAGTATGAAAATATATGATGTTGGAGAAGAATAAACATTGAAAGTGGTGATGAAATAATTGCTTTTTTGGGTGCTTCAATTTGATTTGAATAAAAGGGCTTTAGGGTTTCACATTCTGATCAATGTAATGCCTATAGGTATATATGAGGGCTAGATAAGAAGAGATTTTATCAGGGGTTTCCAAGTCAGGTGGCTTTGGAGGTGTGAATTTTAGATAAGGAGGTACACTTTTATAAGGGAGGTGAGGGGAACTTTAGGAAGAGCTTGTAATATTAATTTATTATTAAATAATTATTGGTTTCTAGTAGCTCAATATACATTTATTTATATGATAGGGTGGTTATGGGTATAAATCCACAAAACCAATAGGTTTTTTAAATGTTTATGTCACCATATTAACCTTTTATTTTAGATTTAACTCTTAGTTAAATAGTTAAAATTTTACCATGTCTTCTTGTATTTTTTTAATTCATTGTTAATATATTTACAATTAAATGAAAATATAACCTTAAGTGGTTAATTAATGAAATATTTTACATTATATAATCCCTTTGGAAAAATAATATATTTTTTGGAATATTTACTAATTTTATAAAATAGTATTTGTTTCAGAAAAGAATTTATGACAATTTTGACACTATTTAGTATTTGGTTTTCCTAAATGTCTTTACATAGAAAAAATACATTAAATCAACCATAACATGTCATATTCATATAAAAAAATCTTTGAAAGTATCAAAACATTAAAATTCTTTTTATTTGAATACTTATATATTCATTTATTAGATTCTTTCATTAATATGGAAAATACTGCATCATTATTGTGTCATAAATAAATATATTTCTTTTATGTCTAAAAAATAACTAATATATAAACATATAGTTAATATTATTATATCTATTACTAATATTTATATTATAAAAGATAAATTATATGACCTCACATAAAAAAAATTAGTGAAAGCTACATGTTTATGTAATAATTTTCTATACCATAAATTAATTAATATAAAAAGTCATTTTCACATCCAAGTGGCTACATGGTGTTCTAAAATAGACACTAAAAATCCCATGTCCCAAAATATATCATCCAATACGATTTTGATATGTGTTATAGTAGTTTAATAATATTATAATATTATTTTTTACCCATATTTAGATGATTTACCCTTTAACCATGGTAAATAAAATAATTTCTGAAGTTATTATACATACTGCCCCAAAAAATAAAGGGTACCTATTTACACAATATTTACCTACTAATTCTAAATATGGAATCCAATATTCAAAATTTGAAACACCATTTTTTAGTAATTAAATTAAAATTAATTATTGTTGTCAAAACCAAATAGCGGGGTTTTGAGAAGTAAAAAATGATTAAATGACTGGCACGTTTTGATGTATAAATTAAATGTGAAAACACTTATAATGATCTAGATTATATTAAATTATAATTATATAATATAAATTTATATTATAACCACTCAAATTTATAATTTATAACAATATATTATTTCTCTTTGAAAGTAGTTTTTAATTAAAATTTAGTATTTTACACTATTCATCAAAATATGAAAGTTATCAGAAAAGTGAAAAAAAATTCACCCTATGATAATTTTAGTATTATAAATCCAAAAATTAACTCTATATTGGAAAATAATATTTATAAAATTTCAAAAATTGGCTATTAATATTTTTAACTACTTTTTAAATGGCTTTTTGGATTGGTCTGGATATGGTATAACTCAAAGTTGCGTACAACGAAAGCTATTGTATTATTAAAAGAGAATCATTTTATGGAAGCATGGGTTGTTAAATTATTATCCCTTTCAAATAATTTCATCCTTGAAATTTCTATAATATTACTACATAAAATTATTTGGGTTTTTCTTCATTATAAGTTCCTCATATTCCCACATTACCTCTTCTATTTTATGGTTTCTCGAAAAATTGTTTACTAGATGAGTCGTCTGGTTTATCCAAACTTGTTCTATGGTATCAAGAATCATTATAGGCTCTCAAAAAAATATTTATCTAGTTCTAATTATATTTCATCATAGGGGAGTACATGTGTTGGGTCTGGCATGTATTTTCTCAACAGTGATATGTGCAACACATCATGAACATTGGAGAGACTAGCTGACATTTCCAAATAGTAAGCTACAACTCATATTCATTCATGAATTTGTAAATTTTTGATGTACCTGGGACATAATTTAACCTTCATACTGAATCTTATAACACCCTTCCATGGAGATACATTCAAGAAATCATGATCTTCTACTTGAAATTTCAAATCCTTACTTTTGTTATCTGAATAGCTCTTTTGGCATCAATGAGATACATTGATGTGGGTTTGAATAATCTTCACCATTCCATTGTTTCATCAAAATGTTTTTAAACTAAAAGTTTTCTTTTACAAATACCATCCAAACAAGTTGTTTTGTGATATCTCTTCCCATATAATGCTTCATATAGTGTCGTCTGAGTACATTAATGGTAACTATTGTAATATCAAAATTATACAAGAGGTAAATTTGGATCCCACATACCTTTAAAGTCAGGCGTGCTAGATCTCAACATGTATTCTAAGGATTGAATAGTTCCTTCTTGATTGACCGTTTGTTTGAGGGTGGTAGACAGTTCTCAAAAGATGTTCAGTATCGTAGGCATTCTGAATAATTTTCCAGAATCTTGATGTAAAATGGGGATCACAATCAAAATCAATCGATAGGGGTACACTATGAATTCTTAAAACGTCATTAATATTTCATCTTGCAAAACATTCAATTGGTAAATCATCTCTTATCAAAAGAAAATGTGATGACATGGTAAGATGATCTACAATGAACCATATTTCATCATACCTTCTAGTATTCTTTGGTATCCCATTAACAAAGTCCATCCCAATATCATCCAATTTCCACTAAGCTTTGGTAAGAGGTTTCATGAATCCTTTAGGATGTTGTCTTCCGGTAATCAACTGTTGACTAACCATAAATCGTGAAACATAATCTAAAATATACCACTTCACGATGTCCGACCAAAAATGTTCATTCGAATCTCTATATATTTTAGTGTAACTAGGGTGTATAGGGAAATCAGATCTTTTAGCATTATCCAAAAATTCCCTTTTTAGATCAGGTATATCGGGAATAAAAATAAAATTCCCAGATTTCAAAATTCCATCTACATATACGAAGTCGATCAATCTTCGACCATTCACATCTTTAATTTTGATTATAAACTCTTCATTATATGTCTGGGATGTTTTTATCCATTCAAATAAAGATTGTTTATAAACCATTGGAAAAGGTATTGTAGATTCACCTTCCATGATTACTCCCATATCCATAATTACTATATCCATTAACATAGAATCCATTTCAACTCTCATCTTGTTCATAACTACATGCACCTTTCGTTTCAAAGTATCTACCACCTTATTTTCCGTCTCCGAGTGGTAGTGCATTGTGAAATCAAAATCCTTGAGTAGTTCAATCGATTTCTTTTTCCTCATGTTGAGTTATTTTTCTGAGAAAGTATACTTCAAACTCTTGTGATTAGTATATATCTCACATTTTTCACCATAGGGATAGTGTCTCCATATATTCTGAGCAATGATTATAGCTGCTAATTCATGATCATGTGTAGGAAAATTTTGATCATGAATTTTTAGCTTCCGCGATACATAGTAAATAACACTATTATTCTGTAAAAGAACACAATGAAGTTCTTTCAATGCTGCATCACTATTACCAATAAATCCATCATTCCTCGATGGTAGAGTTATGATAATATCCTTGACTAATCTTCTATTCAATTATTCAAAACAATATTCACACACTTTTTCCCAAAAAAAATGAAACCCTTTACATGTGATCTTGATTAATGCATTATCCAGTCAGAAAAAATTATTGAAAAAACAATGATAATAACCTAGTAAACTAATAAAAATGTGTACCTCAGTTATACCTGTCAGTGCTTGCAATTTTGGGATTACCCTTTTTATTGAAGGATCAACAGATATTCCGACCGTAGAGATAATATGTCCAAGAATACAAATCTATTGAAACTATATTTCACCCATATTGGACTTCCCATATTATTCATTTCTTGTATGTGTATTTAGAATTGTGCGAAAATTATTTTCATTATCTTCATACATTTTGGACTATACCAAGATATCATTAATAAATACCCATAAAAAGTCATCATGATATTCCTTGAAAACTGTATTAATTAGATACATAAAAACAGAGGGTGCATTAATCTGTCAAATAGGGCATTAATGTAAACTCATAATCTCAATACCTTGGTCAAAATTATATCTTTTGAATGTATTCCTTCTTCACACACTACTAATGATATCCAAATCAAAGGTCAATCTTTGAAAAATATTGACCACCATGATGTTGATCAATGAAATCATCAATGTTATGAAGGGGATACTGGTTCTTTATTATTATAACATTTATCTCCTTGTTATTAATGAAAACCCTCGTAGATCCGTCATTAATTTTAACAAAAACAATACGGGATCCCCCTTGAGAAACACTATGAAGAATAAATCTTTGTTACTCAATTTATCTTGTTGTTTATTTAGTTTCACAAATTCTATAGTGTCTATTCTATAAGGGGTCTCAGATATGGGCTTTGAAATAGTAATTACATCAATAGAAAACTCAATTTCCCATTTCAGGTGATGCCCAGGTGAATCCTATGGAAACACATAAAAATATTCTTCCACAATAGGTAATTCCTATATTTGAAAATTATTTTATTCACTCGTATTGATTTATATCACTTCCTCCCCCAATAATTAATTTTTAATATCTGTTATGGTAGATCTAGATGAGAATCAGATGGTGATTTTTCTACTATAAAGATAAGAGATTCCTTGTCATTATCAAAAACCATGACCTGATTCTTCATTCCATATATTTTCACATCATGAACCGAAATCCAATCGAAACCGATGATTATATGAAATTAAATCATGGGTATGAAAATAATTTTAGAAGACAAAGAAAATTAATATTCCATAATGGTATCTGATTAAAAAAACATTTTTTATGATACTTCCCTTTGGATTTTTTATTAAAATCTCCCTTATTATGTCAAATAAGAAATATCTAATTTTCTTGGAAATCTGAGAAGATATGAAATAATGTGTTGATCCAATATCAAATAAATCATTGTTAATTTTGAGGAAATGAATAAAGTACTTACCACCATGTCATTAATAACTTCAACCATAGTGGTTGTGATCTGTAATGGCTCAGACCTCCCTGGTCCATCACTTTGTGAAAATGTGGTGTTGGAGGTGTTCCGGGAGGTCAAGGTGACTTATCCCCCAGCTGCTGCCTACCGGTAGCTCGGTCTACCGGTAGCTGCTGATTACCGGTAGCTCGGTCTTCCGGTAGCTGCTGATTACCGGTAGCTCGGTCTACCGGTAGCTGCTGCCTACCGGTAGCTCGGTCTACCTGTAGCTGTTGATTACCGGTAGCTCGGTCTACCGGTAGATGCTGATTACCGGTAGCTCGGTCTACCGGTAGCTCCTGATTACCGGTAGCTCGGTCTACTGGTAGCTGCTGCTTACCGGTAGCTCAGTCTACCGGTAGCCGCATCCTACCTGTAGTTGGGTTTACCGGTAGCCACGGCGTTCTGATAGCTCGGTATACTGGTAGCCGCAGTCTAGCAGTAGTTCGGCTAACACTTTGCCAAATTTCTAGTTCAGTGAACAGTGTTTCTATCAGTGAGGTTCAGTGAATAGTGTTTCTATCGGTGAGGTTCTATCGGTGGGCTTCTATCGGTGAGCTTCAGTGAACAGTGTTTCTATCGGTGAGGTTCTATCGGTGGACTTCTATCGGTGAGGTTCAGTGAACAATGTTTCTATCAGTGAGGTTCAGTGAACAGTGTTTCGATCGGTGAGGTTCAGTGAATAGTGTTTCTATCGGTGAGGCTCTATCGGTGGACTGCTATCGGTAGACTTGAAGAGTGTTTCTATCGGCGAGGTTCTATCGGTGCACTTCTATCGGTAGACTTGTACAGTGTTTCCAGAATCCTAAGAGCTACAGATTCCATACTTTGCCAAATTTTGAGTATGTGAACAGTGTTTCCAGCTTCGTAAATTTGACGTTTTCTTTGACGTAAAATTCTTTTAAAACCTTATTTTAAGGACTTTAAGGCCGATTCAAAGTCCATAAATTCTATATTAATTATTCCTAAGGCCGGGATGTTTTTACGTGGTCAAACCGCATGGGTTAATGCGATCCGTTTTTAATGAAGAATAAATCGGATCTTAAACTGTCGCCTCTCTAATTTTTTTTAAAAGGAACGAGATATCATTCTTCGATGTTCTTCCTCCTGGTTCTCATCTATGAGACGCTAGAACCTTGCAATCATTCTCGTAGGAGTTTCACAATCAAATGTTACTCAGATCAGTTCCGCTCTGTTGATGCAACCAAGTTGTGTCGATCGTTCTTCCATATAAGCTGTCATGAGGAGAAGAGGACTGTGACCCGTTGTGTGGATAAAGGACGTCAAGAACTCTTCGAGGTAGGGGATTCATGGCTTCTCTAATTGTGTATGTGCAATCGTAGAATTATCATGATTTAGTCCTTTGGATCACAATGAAATTGACCTAATTAAATACTTGAACCGGATTAAAATAATTGGTTGATTGCATGTTTCTTACTTTGTACCGTGATAACGTTTTGCCTCATGTTTTCCTAGATAGAGTGATATCTATGATTTTTCTTTAATTTGTTGCTCATTCATGATGGAAATTGATAAAGAACGTAATGTCGGAATTATTTGTTAAATAATTGGCTAAAGATAAAGAGGTATGTTAATGAATCTGTTAATTCAAGATGGATTAAAGAACTATTAGTTCGATAATTTCAAAAGGGTTTTGAGTTACCCGCTTGCTTGTAAGGCTGAATGCCTTGTGGTTTGGAGCTCTGAGTGCTCATCTTGTATGAAGGATGAATGCCTTGTTAAAGGGCCGAGATCCCATTTTGTGATATTTGATTTCCTGCTGCTTGTGATTTGATGTGAGACTGGATGGATGTTGTGATATGTGGAGGCATGGGGACTTGTGGTTGTGGCAGCAGATGACGCCTAGTGTGGCGAGATGCATCAGTTTATGTATGTGGGTGTCGGGGAGGACACCAAGGATGATGGTATGAGATGAATGTGATGGTTTGATGTTGGTGGTTTGATTGTTTATCTGCTTTAATTTTCCTCACTGCTCAAGGCAGCTGGTTTTTCTTACCCTCTTTCCGAAGGAGGCGAAGACACGCGGGGTATGCCACTTGCTTTCTGTGTTTAGCCTCTCGATGGAGGATGGGTCTATGCTCTTGCTATAGGCGGCAAAGACTCGATGGGTAGTATATCTAATCACCGTGTTGAGACCTTTGTGTTTAGTAGCATAGGATGCTTTTCTAGAATTTCTGGGAATATGGGGAAGGTAATTCCATAATGAAAGTTTGTTTAAATGGTGATAATCCACGGGGATGGAGAAACTGGAATTTAATAGTGATGTGAATCCAAAAAAGGAGCAGTTTTTGAATGTGATGCCAATTTAGTTTAATGTGGTAAATTGTTCATGGTTAATTAATGTTTAAAGAATTAATTAATGTACAGTGGAATTGATAAAATGAGAATGGAGTAATCTAATAAAGCTCTTCAAATGGTTGTGTGCTTATAGGATACCTAGTCTTAGAAGTAGCAGCCTGGAGTCTGAGAGACGTTAGCTGTAGTTGTGCCTATGACTAGGTAATGCCCATAGTGTGGTTGTGAGTTATATATATTCTGTACTTTTTGTGTTTCTATATGCTACTCCACCCTGTCGGTAAGGGAAACTGACACCCCAGGGATTCTGAGCCCTGGGGGGGGGGGGGGGTGTTTTCCCCAACATTCTGATGGGAGGTTGAATGGCTGACTACCCCCTTTGGCCCCGCTCTCTTCTCTTGGTAGATACTTGTGCCATGAGGCAAGCGGTTAGTTACCCCATATATGTGTGTAGAGGGCTGTAATGGCTTGTGGTTATTCACACGCATATATTCTGGATATAGTATCCTATGGAATACTATAGGTGTAACGTGTATAGGTTGTGATGGCTTGAGGATCCTTACTCAGAGTATGGGATGTAATGGCTTGAGGTATTATACCCGACGTATGATACACGTTATGCGAGCTGTGGTGGCTCCCAAAAACTACCTCGTTACCTTTGGTTGTGAGGACGGTGTGGTGCTTCGCCCAGGTGTCTGTGGGCAAGCCTATGTGGTGCACGAGGTGCAGATTGTGGAGCTTAGCTCAGGTGTCTGCGGGCAAGCCTTTGGAGAGAGATGCACAGGACGTATGTCGTTGGGGCAAAGAGGCAAACCAGTGGGGAAGTAGTAGCGGGGTACCCTTGATATTCTATGCTATATGCTATATTCTTGTATGTGTTACTTGGTGAGAGTAGCCATGGTGAGGTTGGGAACTTAGTATACCTGTTTAGGTAACGAGTTAGTTTCACTTGTTGTTCACTGGGATTTAGCATGCTTTCTTTTATTTTGCACAAGAGGCTTGAGGAGGATCCTATTGAGTATACTGTTATACTCACCCTATGTACATATAAACTGTTTTTCAGGTCACTTGGAGCAGGTTGGAGGTCATGCTAGTTACTTCTAGCTTGTGGTTGGAGGAGGATCTATTTGGGCTTGTGGTCAATGTCGTTTTACTTTGTTTTGGCTACTTTTAGTTTCCCCTTTCGGTTGTAGTAATTTTGCATGACATTTCATATATGTACTTGGGTTTCTTTTATATTTCAGTTATGAGTTGAAGTTGGTTGGAGTCTATTCTATCTCTCTCTTCTGCATGTGTTCTCTTAGAGGGTAATTCCTCCCATTTGTGTGTGTATTATACCCTCGGTGCTAGTCGCCAACCCGGGGCCTACTGGAGGCGGGACTCGGGGGTCATTATCTCCCTTCTAACATAGCCGGCCCAGGAGGGGTACAATTTGTGGGGAGGGGGTCGTGACAGAGTGGTATCAGAGGTCTGGTTGAGGGATAGGATGGAGTTTGGAGTTAGGCACAGGTGAGGATGCATGGGATGATAGTGCAACGGTGTCATTCATGTTTAGATAGTAGGGTAAACACTGGAGACCAGCAGAGACATAGGCATTTAGGGCCCCCTATGATCTATTGCACGGACCATTAAGGTTACGATGGCTACTAAACAAAGTGATACCGGTTGCAGGGTAGAGACCTAGGAAAGGATCATGCATCATTATTCTTTGCACTTGTGTTTGAATGGGTAGACCTTAGGATAGGTAACCTAAAAATAAATAAAACAAAACAATTAATTAATTAATGTTGAGTCTTCCATATTCCAGGCTTAGGAGCTCTAATAGTTGTTATTTTGTAGGTATGGCTCCAGGTCGACGTCCTCGTCAGGTTTGCACAGAAGATGCCCATCAGGCTGTTCCAGCTGATCGCCGCCGAGTAGAGGTTAATGACGATGACACTTGGAGGAAGACACTTCGAGAGTTTCAGCGCCAGAGACTACAGAAGTACGAGGGATCCGTTTCAGATGCAGTCACAGAAGACTGGTTGGAGGAGATCGAGATAGGCTCTAGTTCGATTTGTGCTCGGAAGGAAAACTGGGTGTCCTTGGTTGTGATGATGCTGCGTGGAGCAGCGACGCAGTGGTGGTTCTTGTTCCTCGGTGATTGTGAGGACTTAGCAATCTCAGGGGAGGAGTTTCGAGACAGGTTTAGAGTCGAGTTTCTTTCGTCGACTGCGAAGGTATCCAGTCGCCAGGAGCTTCTTAACCATCGACAGGGGAGCTCCAGTGTTCGAGAGTTTGGAATCCCTTTCATGAACCTTCTACGATATGCTTCAGACCTGTTACCAGATGATGAGGCCAGGGCGAGGCATTTTGAGGAGGCTTTGCATCCAGAGATCCAGCGCCAGGTCAACCCATTTATGCTGAAGACATATCTTGAGGTGCTGGCGAGGGAAGAGGTTGTTGAGAGGACTTTGGCCAGGACTGGATCGTCACGAGAGGGGAATCGTCATGATTCCTCACGAAGCAGAGCTATGGTCCGGGGTTCCCGGTTTTCAGGACAGAAGAGTGTCCGTTCACCTGGGGATATGTCCCAGCCCTTCCCATCTCGTTTCTCCGGAGGCATCAACTCTCAGACCTATGCCAAGGGATCAGGCGCTTGTTTTTCTTGTGGTGGTCATGGTCAGCAGCAGCGGGAGTGCCCGAATTTTCAGAGCAGTCATCGTGCACCAGGCGCTCCACTCCAGGTTCCTCCGTTGAGGCAGTTCCAGCCGAGGATGCAGCAGCAGGTTGCACCAGTTTTAGATCACCAAAGGGTAGATGGAGCAGGCAGAGGACAGCCCCATGACGCTCCCCGTCCTCAGAGAGCAGAGTGCGGTCGTGGTGGTGGTCATCATCAGTGTCAGAGAGGCCGTGGAGGAGGTCGTGGTCAGCTTCATGCTCTAGCGTTACCAGCCCCAGGCGAGCCAGATGTCGTTCGAGGTACCCTTTGCTTTTTTTCTACCTTGGTGTATGCCTTGTTTGATTCAGGAGCAACACACTCCTTCATATCACCTACCCTTGTCCATGCTTTGGGACTTGAGGTAGAGAGGCTTCCAGTGCCCTTGGTGTTGACTATGCCAGTTGGAGGTCGAGCTGACTTGTTTGAAGTATGTAGAGACTGTGAGATAGTGTTGGGGAAACACCGCTCTTGGGGAGATTTCCTATGTTTACGAATACGACCATATGATGTCATACATGGCATGGATTGGTTGTATTCGGTGTAGGCTGTTGTGGATTGCTACAGGAAGAAGGTCGTTTTATTTGATGAAGATGGAGAGAAAGTGGTGTTTGTTGGTGAGAGAGATCCTCGGATGAGTCATAGACGAGTTCCATCCTTATCATCCATGATGGCTGGGATGACGCTGAGTTCTTTAGAGGTTCAACAGTTGGTGTTTCCTAGGGTCTTAGAGGAGTACCCTGATGTCTTTCCAGAAGAGGTTGTATCCTTACCCCCTCGACAAGAGATCGAGTTTGGGATCGAGCTACAGCCAGGAGCGTCTCCTATCTCTATGTCTCCGTATAGGATGGCCCCTTCTGAGTTACGAGAGCTACATATTCATCTCAACGATCTGTTGCAGTTTGGTTTTGTTCGGCCAAGTGTGTCACCGTGGGGTACACCAATTTTGTTTGTGAAAAAGGCTGATGGCAGTTTGCGGTTGTGCATCGATTATCGTCGGTTAAACAAAGTGACAATAAAGAACCGCTATCCTCTCCTGCAGATTGATGACCTATTCGATCAACTGAAGGGTGCAAGTTGGTTCTCAAAGATAGAATTGCGGTCAGGATATAATCAGATGCGTGTAAAGGATGAGGATATCCCGAAGACTACTTTCCGTTGTCGTCATGGGCATTATGAGTTTGTTGTAATGCCATTCGGAGTGACGAATGCTCCAGCTTTTTTCATGGGGTTGATGAATGCTGTGTTCCATGAATTCCTGGACAAGTTTGTTGTGGTTTTCAACGACGACATCCTTGTGTACTCCACATCTGAAGAGGAGCATCCAAAGCATCTACGAGCCATCTTGGGAGTTCTTCACCAACATCAGTTGTCTGGGAAGTTGTCCAAGTGTGAGTTCTAGGCACGAGAAGTTCGTTTCTTGGGACATGTTGTGTCCCAACAGGGAGTAGCTGTGGATCCTTCGAAGATAGAAGCAGTGGTGTCTTGGCTAGCCCCCAAGACCGTGTCAGAGGTGCGAAGTTTCCTTGGTCTCACAGGCTATTATAGGAGGTTTGTAGATAATTTCTCCCATGTTGCGACTCCTCTGACAGCTTTGACTAGGAAGGATCAAGCGTTCATATGGACTGATCAGTGTTAGACAGCTTTCGAGTATCTAAAGGAGAAGTTGGTAAGTGCTCCCGTCCTTTGTCTTCCTGCGGAGGGATTCCAGTTTGATGTTTTCTGTGATGCTTCACATCTGGGGTGAGGCTGTGTTCTCATGCAGCAGAGGTCAGTTGTTTCTTATGGGTCTCGGTAGTTGCGTCCCCATGAATGCAACTATGCCACCCATGATCTTGAGTTGGCAGCTGTGGTGTTTTCTCTAAAGTTGTGGATACATTACCTCATTGGTGAGCACTTTGTGGTTTTCACCGATCATAAGAGTTTGAGGTATGTTTTCTCCCAACGTGACTTGAACTTGAGGCAGCGTCGGTGGATGGAGTTCTTGCAAGAATACGAATTTGAAATATTGTATACACCTGGAAAAGGGAATGTTGTAGCTGACGCACTAAGCCGAAAGATACGTAATGATGTTGTGTGTGAATCTGGTGATTCTTGGAGAGTGATGGAAGAGCTATCATCTTTGCATCTTGATATGGGAGAAGTTGGGGGTAGAGGTTGTCTTTTCCAGATGACGGTGCAGTCATCCCTGATGAAGAAGGTGGAAGAGTCTCAGTTGGGTGACCTAGAGGTGGAATTTTGGAGAGACAGAGTTTTATGTGGTAAGGCCTCAGATGGTTGGTCAGAGGATGAACAACACTGAGTGTTGTATCATGGCAGGCTTTTTGTTCCCTTAGCGATGCGCGAGACGGTTCTCCGAGAGTTCCATAGTTCACCCTTGGCGGTTCATCCTGGTGTGACAAAGATGTACCAATCCTTGAGGAGTCAGTTTTGGTGGCCTGGGCTGAAGCGTACAGTTGCAGAATGTGTGTCTCGATGTTTAGTCTACTAGAAGGTGAAGGCCGAACACCGTGTTCCTGGTGGTCTTCTCCAGCACTTAGAGATTCCTCAGTGGAAGTGGGAGGACATCTCAATGGACTTTGTTACAGGTTTACCTCGAGCTCTGGGAGGACATGATGCTATATGGGTGGTAGTGTATCGTTTAACAAAATCATCCCACTTCATAGCAATCAAGGAGTCGAGCTCAGTGGAAGTTTTGTCGAGGCGGTATCTAGAGGAGGTGGTGAGACTCCATGGAGTACCTAGGACGATCATTTCTGATCGAGATCCTCGTTTTACCTCCAGGGTGTGGAGAGGTCTCCAGCATGCCTTTGGCTCTCAACTGTGCCTTAGCATTGCTTTTCATCCTCAAACGGATGGTCAGACAGAGTGAACCATCCAGACTCTTGAAGACATGTTGCTTTCTTGTGTTCTTGATTTTGGAGGTTCATGGACGAAGCACTTACCCTTGGTAGAGTTCTCTTACAATAATAGTTTCCACTCTACCATCGGTATGGCGCCGTTTGAAGCCTTGTATGGCTGGCCATGACGTTCTCCGTTGTGCTGGACTGGGGTCGGAGAGTCCGCAATTCTCGGACCAGAACTAGTGCAGAATACAACAGAGATGGTTCAGGTGATTCGTGAGAGGATGAAGACAACACAGGATCGTCAGAAATCATATGCTGATCAAAGAAGGAGACCGTTAGAGTTTAATGTTGGGGATCATGTGTTTCTAAAGGTGACTCCCCGTCGTGGGAAGCGAAAGTTTGGTCGTGGAAGTAAGCTTTCTCCCCGGTTTGTTGGGCCTTTCGAGGTGTTAGCTCGTGTTGGAGCTGTGGCGTATCGAGTAGCACTTCCCCCTCAGATGAGTCAGATACATGATGTTTTCCATGTATCACTGCTTCGTCATTATCTTCATGACGAATCTCATGTTATCGATTGGGGAGAGATTGATATTGACGATGATGCAACCTTCGAGGAGCGACCTATGGAGATCCAAGACCACAAGGAGAAGGTGCTGCGTGGGCGTTCTATCCCCTTAGTTCATGTCTTTTGGCGACACGGTGGCATGGAGGAGAGTACCTGGGAGCGTGAGTCACAGATACGTGCTCAGTACCCAGAGTTGTTTAATGTTGAACTCTTTCCATGTAATGACGTTTCCTTTATGGTTAGACCTTTCATGTTTTATTTATGTACCTTTGATGTGATGTTATCTTTGAATTGTTTGGTTATGGATTATTTGTTTCCATACTCTCGGATGTCATAGTTTTGTTCCAGCTTTTGAACAACTCATGGTGGTTTTCCCCTGAGAGGTATCTTATGGGGTGGTTGTTCGGACCCCTCTTTTCTTCTGGGTTGGTTTTTAATTCTCGAGGAAGAGAATGTTTTGAGAGGTATCTAATGTAATGGTCCGGACCTCCCTGGTCCATTACTTTGTGAAAATGTGGTGTTGGAGTTGTTCTGGGAGGTCATGGTGAATTATCCCCCAGCTGCTTTCTACCGGTAGCTCAGTCTACCGGTAGCTGCTGATTACCGGTAGCTCGGTCTACCGGTAGCTGCTGCCTACCGGTAGCTCGGTCTACCGGTAGATGCTGATTACCGGTAGCTCGGTCTACCGGTAGCTGCTGATTACTGGTAGCTCGGTCTACCGGTAGCTGCTGATTACCGGTAGCTCGGTCTACCGGTAGCTGCTGCTTACTGGTAGCTCGGTCTACCGGTAGCCGCATCCTACCGGTAGTTGGGTTTACCGGTTGCCACGGCGTACTGATAGCTCGGTATACTGGTAGCCGCAGTCCAGCAGTAGCTCAGCTAACACTTTTCCAAATTTCTAGGTCAGTGAACAATGTTTCTATCAGTGAGGTTCAGTGAAAAGTGTTTCTATCGGTGAGGTTCTATCGGTGGACTTCTATCGGTGAGGTTCAGTGAACAGTGTTTCTATCGGTGAGATTCAGTGAACAGTGTTTCTATCGGTGAGGTTATATCGGTGGACTTCTATCGGTGAGGTTCAGTGAACAGTGTTTCTATCAGTGAGGTTCAGTGAACAGTGTTTCTATCGGTGAGGTTCAGTGAACAGTGTTTCTATCGGTGAGGTTCTATCGGTGGACTTCTATCGGTAGACTTGAACAGTGTTTCTATCGGTGATGTTCTATCGGTGGACTTCTATCGGTAGACTTGAACAATGTTTTCTATCGGTGAGGTTCTATCAGTGGACTTCTATCGGTAGACTTGTACAGTGTTTCCAGAATCCTAAGAGCTACCGATTCCATACTTTGCCAAATTTCATGAATGAACAGTGTTTCCAAACTTCATGAGAGCTACTGATTCCATACTTTGCCAAATTTTTAGTATGTGAACAGTGTTTCCAGCTTCGTAAATTTGATATTTTCTTTGACGTAAAATACTTTTAAAACCTTATTTTAAGGACTTTATGGCCGATTCAAAGGCCATAAATTCTATATTAATTATTCCCAAGGCCGGGATGTTTTTACTTGGTCAAACCGCGTGGGTTAATGCGATCCGTTTTTAATGGAGAATAAATCAGATCTTAAACCGTAGCCTCCCTAATTTTTTTAAATGGAACAAGATATCATTCTTCATTGTTCTTCCTCCTGGTTCTCATCTACGAGACGCTAGAGCCTTGCAATCATTCTCTTAGGAGTTTCACAATCAAACATTACTCAGATCAGTTCCGCTCTGTTGATGCAACCAAGTTGTGTCGATCGTTCTTCCATATATGCTGTTGTGAGGAGAAGAGGACTATGACCCGTTGTGTGGATAAAGGACGTCAAGAACTCTTCGAGGTAGGGGATTCATGGCTTCTCTAATTGTGTATGTGCAATCATAGAATTAGCATGATTTAGTCCTTTGGATCACAATCAAATTGACCTAATTAAATACTTGAACTGGATTAAAAGAATTGGTTGATCGCATGTTGTTACTTTGTACCGTGATAAAGGTTTGCCTCATGTTTTCTTAGATAGAGTGATATCTATGATTTTTCTTTAATTTGTTGCTCGTTCATGATGGAAATTGATAAAGAACGTAAAGTCGGAATTGTTTGTTAAATAATTGGCTAAATATAAAGAGGCTTGTTAATGAATCTGTTAATTCAAGATGGATTAAAGAACTATTAGTTCGATAATTTCAAAAGGGTTCTGAGTTACCCGCTTGCTTGTAAGGCTGAATGCCTTGTGGTATGGAGCTCTGATTGCTCATCTTGTATGAAGGATGAATGCCTTGTTAAAGGGCCGAGAGCCCATTTTGTGATCTTTTATTTCCTGCTGCTTGTGATTTGATGTGAGCCTGGATGGCTGTTGTGATATGTGGAGGCATGGGGACTTGTGGTTGTGGCAGCGGATGACGCCTAGTGTGGCGAGATGCATCGGTTTATGCATGCGGGTGTCGGGGAGGACACCAAGGATGATGGTATGAGATGAATGTGATGGTTTGATGTTGGTGGTTTGATTGTTTATCTGCTTTACTTTTCCCCACTGCACAAGGCAGCTGGTTTTGCTTACCCTCTTTCCGATGGTGGTGAAGACACGCGGGGTATGCCACGTGCTTTCCGTGTTTAGCCTCTCGATGGAGGATGGGTCTATGCTCTTGCTATAGGCGGCAAAGACTCGATGGGTAGAATATCTACTCACTGTGTTGAGACCTTTGTGTTTAGTAGCATAGGATGCTTTTCTAGAATGCCTGGGAATATGGGGAAGGTAATTCCATAATGAAAGTTTGTTTAAATGGTGATAATCCACGGGGATGGAGAAACTCGAATTTAATAGTGATGTGAATCCTAAAAAGGAGCATTTTTTGAATGTGATGCCAATTTAGTTTAATGTGGTAAATTGTTTATGGTTAATTAATCTTTAAAGAATTAATTAACGTACAGTGGAATTGATAAAATGAGAATGGAGTAATCTAATAAATCTCTTCAAATGGTTGTGTTCTTATAGGATACCTATTCTTTGAAGTAGCAGCTTGGAGTCTGAGAGATGTTAGCTGCAGTTGTGCCTATGACTAGGTAATGACCATAGTGTGGTTGTGAGTTATATATATTCTGTACTTTTTGTGTTTCTATACGCTACTCCACCCTGTCGGTAAGGGCAACTGACACCCTAGGGATTCTGAGCCCTGGGGGGGGGGGGGTGTTTTCCCCAACATTCTGATGGGAGGTTGAATGGCTGACTACCCCCTTTGGCCTCGCTCTCTTCTCTTGGTAGATACTTGTGTCATGAGGCAAGCGGTTAGTTACCCCATATATGTGTGTAGAGGGCTGTAATGGCTTGTGGTTATTCACACGCATATATTCTGGATATAGTATCCTATGGACTACTACAGGTGTAACATGTATAGGCTGTGATGGCTTGAGGATCCTTACTCGGAGTATGGGCTGTAATGGCTTAAGGTATTATACCAAACGTATGATACACGTTATGCGAGATGTGGTGGCTCCTAGAAACTACCTGGTTACCTTTGGTTGTGAGGACGGTGTGGTGCTTCGCCTAGGTGTCTGTGGGCAAGCCTTTGTGGTGCACGAGGTGCAGAATGGGGAGCTTAGCCCAGGTGTCTGCGGGCAAGCCTTTGGAGAGAGATGCACATGACGTATGTCATTGGGGAAAAGCGGCAAACCAGTGGGGAAGTAGTAGAGGGGTACCCTTGATATTCTATGCTATATGCTATATTGTTGTATGTGTTACTTGGTGAGGGTAGCCATGGTGAGGTTGGCAACTTAGTATACCTGTTTAGGTAACGAGTTAATTTCACTTGTTGTTCACTGCGCTTTAGCATGGTTTCTTTACTTCTGCACGAGAGGCTTGAAGAGGATCCTACTGAGTATACTGTTATACTCACCCTATGTACATATAAACAGTTTTTTAGGTCACTTGGAGCAGGTTGGAGGTCAAGCTAGTTACTTCTAGCTTGTGGTTGGAGGAGGAGCTGTTCGGGCTTGTGGTCGCTGTCGTTTTACTTTCTTTTGGGTACTTTTAGTTTCCCCTTTCAGTTGTAGTACTTTTGCATGACATTTCATATATGTACATGGGTTTCTTTTATATTTTAGTTATGAGTTGAAGTTTGTTGGAGTCTATTCTATCTCTCTCTTCTGCATGTGTTCTCTTAGAGGGTAATGCCTCCCATTTGTGTGTGTATTATACCCTCAGTGCTAGTCGCCAACCCGGGGCCTACTGGAGGCGGGACTCGGGGGTCATTATCTCCCTTCTCACATAGCTAGCCTAGGAGGGGTACACTTTGTGGGGAGGGGTCGTGACATGATCGCATAAGTTAGGCCTTGCTCCCTCATCATTTTCTGAGGTACCTTTCATTGAGACTTATTACATTCATTTTCATAATGCCCCATTACTTTACAATTTTATCATTGAACATCGACAACCTCTTTCTTCTCCTTACAATAATGAGCATGGTGTCCTTTTCCTCTACACATGTAACACGCTCCCATTCCCTTCAGGCAAGTATCCGTGTGTTTCTTCCCACATTTACTATTGGATGGAAATTCAAAATTTCCCTTCATCCCATTATTTCCTTTTCTAGAGTGTTCATCATATCTCTTCTTGTCTTGCTTTTCTACAAAGTCATTTGACATAGAGAATACCTTCGATATCTTGATATCACATGAGACTATATCTTCATATTATGAGAAGGATTTTGAGACTAATGCTCGATGATTGGATTGGTTAGTTTACATGTATGGTTGATATTAGATATTCACTTGTAAAACAATTATTAATTTGTTTTATATTTTCACATATTCCTGGGAGAATTTTCTTATGAACTTATACTATGTACATATATGATCAAAAGATATATATAAAACTTTTATTAGATTCTATGATGACATAATGGACTGATCAGGAAATTTACAACTTGGTCATTGGAGCATTTTTTATTTGCTTCCATATGATTTTTTTGATGTTTTACTTAGAGACTTTTGTTTATATTTATTAACATTGTTCATGAATTATGATATTATTTTAGTTTATCACTATGTTATGTCATGGATTATCATTTAAGTTCATTAATCCTATATTAAAATAAAATATTATTGAAATTATAATGCCACCCAAATATGATATTTCTATACCCTTAGGAAAATTCACCAAACTTGGTCCTACTGTAGGTAGGGAAAGTGGGTCATTGTCTATATTAATTAATTTGTAACCTAGAAGGAGTACCTTTAGAGGTATGGGTCTTGAAAGTCTATTATAAGTGCTTTATTTTGAATAATAGGATAGATTATAGAGCAGTGATCTATTCAGATTTCATGGCTTGGTAGGGAAAATGCTCCAATCATCCTTAGTTCATGAAATTAGATTGGGAGGACATCTTGGACATGAGCCTTTCAGGACCCCTATGATCTAATTCTTGGAAATTGAGCCTACCAATTGAACATGAAAGGTGGTTCTTATAGTAGGGTAGAGAACTAGGAGAGGTGCATGATTCAGGATATATTACACTTGTGATTGAAAGATGTAGTTTTGATAAGTTAAAGAATTAAATTAAATAAATAATGAAATTTTATATATGTTTTTATGACTGTATACATGTTGAAGATGCTAAAGAGTTTTTTATGCATTAATCTTATAAAATGAAAATAAATTGTAAAATGGTGATTCACTTGGATGATCCATTTTATTAAAACCTTATTGATACTTAATTGTGTTATTTGCTTATATATTAAATAATGATTCTTTTTGAACTAAAATTTCATCCATTTATATAATGCATTATATGAAAACCCATATCCCTAATGTTTATAATTATTATTAAAGTATATATATTGGATGATTTTTTGAATATTTTCATAATTCATAAAATCCTTATGAACCATGATAACCTGAGTCGATTTCATAATGTCATGATGAAATCATTATTTTAAAAACTATTTTTAAGAGTATTCTAGTTTCTATTTAGATTAATATTCCATTAATTTCATTATAATCACAACATAACATAGGAATGTGTGTGAAATTTAATGAAAGTATATATTTTTATCGCTATTTTAGTGATCTTATAAAATTTTAAGCATAATTTATGGTAACCTATTAATATTTTAATCTTTTAATATTATTGAACACAATAATTTTTTAACTGATATGAATTTTATGTGGTCAAATTAATTGGTCTCACAAGTAAATCCAAGAATTTTTCGGAGATTCTTGTATAAAGTTATAATAATTTGTGTAATAATTATGAAATTTTTCGTATGAGAATTTTGGTGGTGGATCATGTATTTTGGGTTGTATTTATAATATGAAATCATGTTATGTAATGTTGATGTTTCATTTAAAATTTGAATAAAAATCTTGTAACCCTTATTTTAGTAAATAATCTTATTTTTTAATGTAATGAACTTTTTATCATATTTTTAGTTTTATAATGATCAGTGGGGAACATAATAATGAAATGTTTGTTGTTAAAATTAAAAAATTAAAAAATAATGTTTTATATGTAATTGGTTATTTGAATTTAGAATTATAACCTTGTATGTTCAAATTTAAAATAATGTTGGAGGTGAGTTTCCTTAATAAAAATATGAACACATAATGTATTGTTCAATTATGGTAATCATGATGCATGAGATAATGCATAGCTATTTTTGGTCGTTATCTTTTCTGGATGTTAGAGTTACTGAAATGCAATGAATGATGTTTCCATACGACTGATTAGGAAATGATGAAATTATTTTTACTTAAATTATTTATTATTTCAATGATGTTTTCACTTTCGTTGTCGAATTCATGTTATTACATTATTAAATTAAATTATAAGGGATGTTTTAGAAGATTTTATCTAATGAATTTTATCCTATAAACAGATCATATTTCATAACATGGAAATTTGTTGACCTATGAGGTCTTGTTTCTTGTAATTAAAAATATATACCCTTTTTGTGACTACATAATGATTTGGGTTATGGTTATAATGATGGAGTCACCCACCTTCTATAAAATATTTATTTAATAAATTATTGTTTATAAATTTGGTTTGATAAAGCAGTAATGTGTCATTTTAATTAGAATGATCTTCCTTAATTTTTATTGAAATAAAAAATAATACTTGAGAGAATGTTTAAATAATTTATGGATTGACATATTAGATTCCTTACATTACATTGAGTATTAACCTATGATAAATTAAATGGTTGATCCATGGTGTTAAATAAACTAGTTATTAAATAAATGAAAATGTTTGTGACAAGAGAGTTCATTTTCTTATAAAGGTGGGCTACTGTGTTTTAGTACACATATACACTATTGACTCAAGTTGTTATTTGATTCTCTATTTTTTCATTGAATTTTTTTCTTTTTTATGTGACATGTTGTGGGACTAGGATGACTTTTAGTTTACTATATTTGGGTTATATAGCACCCCAATATTTTATTGAGTAGAAAACTAGATTCAATTTATTCGATAACTAAGATTCATGCAACACTAAGCTTAAATGATCTGTGATATACTTTTAAATATTATCGTAACTATTGGAATAGTAATTTGATTCTCAGGAATAGTAATGTATCTAAGACAATAGTTTCCTCACCTATGAAAGTATAAATAAAATTTTATATATCTTATAAAGTAAAATATGACATATTTATATAATGGAATATATAAATAAATTTTTAAAAAGTGATAAAATATTTCGTAGTATTTTTGTGAAACAAAAATATTTATTTAACGTTTTATAATTAATATACTAATTTAAGAGGTAAATATTTTCATAAAATAGGTTAAAAAGTTATTATTTTTTTCATTATAATTATTAGGAAGTTTTATGAGATGATACTTAATTTTTTAATTTGTCGTAAAATCGGTAATAATATATCGGTCAAAATTTCTAAAATTAAATACGATTTTATTATAAAAATAAATATCTCATATTTAGAAACATAATCTCATAAAATTGATTCCATTATTTAAATTAACACACTAAAAATTATTGAAGGTGATTTTTTGATTATTCATAAATAATTCAGTTATCTATGAATATTGAAATACTATAATTTATGACATTTATTATTATAAGATAAATACATGAATATTTGAGTCATTTCAGAAAAAATAATCCATTATTTTCAAATACAATTTATTAGTTACTATAATTATTTAGAATAATCATAACAACTAGTAGTCTAGAGACATAATAATATATAAATAAATAAAATAATAAAAAATTCACCCATATCCTCCCCTATAAATACCACATGTCAACAGCCCTTCTCCTAAATCCTTATAAGACATAAATATTGTCTAAATTAATTCCAATTACATCCCCAAGCCGATTAATAACATACCTATCATAATGGTCTTACCAAAATACGATATTCAAGTCACATAAGTAGGTACTGAAAGAGAAAATATTCAAGATCTAGAATCATATTTCTTTCTCTTATAATTTATTTTATTTTATTATACTCTACACACCTCCTTTATCATTAGTGGAATGGTTAGTACAATATCATATAAATACTGAAATTTTATTTTTTATACTTTTTTAACCATTATCAAATATCATTGATCTCCTTGTAATTTAAATATCAAAATAGCATCCGTGATTTTTCAATTCACCACCTTTGTAGACAATGATTTTTTATTTTACATTACCACTCTCAGAGATGGTCATAAAACAATTATTTTGGTTAAATATTATTTTAATATGAATATAATAATTAATATAATGTTCTCTAATAATTATATTAACATAATATTAATTTAGATAAAATAAGTTTGTGATGGTTGTAAAAACAACACAAATAATTTGAGACATTTTAATCAATATTTTATCTGATGAATCATTCTCATAAAATATAAAAATAAGTTTCATGAGACTATTTAAACATATGTAATTTCATTAATACTAAAATCTTCCACATCTAGAGATTTTTTTTTCATTTTGTAAGAACATTCATATTTATTCTCAGTGGATCTTTCTAAAAAACAAGGAAATTAATGCCCACAATAATACGAAAATAAACATTATAACTCATAGAAATGGTTATTAATAAACATAAAAAATTATTATAAATAATAACTATGTTTAATAGGTTATAAATTATGTAATTAATTACTATAATTTGATAATCCATGACATTACGTGAATATATAGAATTCTTTCAGACATAAGGTAATGGTTTCTCATCTCACTTTTAGTTATATGGGATATATTTATTATTCAACACTTATTTCTTCTGTGTGGTGTAAACATATTAAATTAATAATGAATATCATTAATATAATTATCTAAATGGAATTAAATGTTTCATTTTATTACCATTAACTTTATGAGGCATATGGTAAGATTGATTTCAATGTTGTAAGAGAATTCTTACAAGAATTTCCATTTTTTAGATTTAACTTCTACTCAATTTATTATTTAATTATATTAATATGTGTGAAACAAATTTTGATTATCTTATTTTATATTTACACTTGTTTTATGTTTATTTATAGCTTATAAAAATAAAAAATTCAATTTTTTGGCACCCAGATATTATTTTCAAAATACACATTTAAATAATTCTTTTTCTAAATTTAAAAGGAATGATTTTATAAACATACAAAGAATAAGATTAATTTTACACATTAATTATTAATTAATGTCTTATAAAATAATCTAAATGTTTATAAGGTTATTTTCATGTAATAATTTCTCTTTTTTAATTAGTTACCATTTTTTAATAAATTCTTTCATTGTAAAGTCATATTTATCTCAATAATTTCTCAGTGATTATATTTCAATGTATATAAATATCCTTAATTAGATCTTATTTCTAATTTAGGACGATATCTTATGATACAATCTAAAATATTTAATTTAATTCTATGACTGCATATGAAATATTTTTATACAATTCTTCATAAAATATTGGATGGTTTATGATTATGATTATTAAGGAATGTTATTTCATTTTCTAGTTTCAATATGAATGTATATGTGGATTACGTTTCACCCTTTTTCATATAAGGGATAAATTGGTCTTAATAAGTGATGGATGTTGCCTAAAATTCCCCCTTGATCCATTATTAGGTCTCATGAGTCAAATCAGTTTCCATATTGGTTGATGTAATGCCCGATTTCTTATGGTTCCTTGGAAGAATCCATGATGGTATGTTTATGATGACCCACATAATTCATTCCCTCATTATTATGTTACATATTAATAATTAATTTTATTATTATAATAGTTGAATATTCTTTCATTGGATTTATTAAGATGTTATTATTTATATGGAATTATTTTATCATCGTATATTCCATCCATATTAATCTCAAGATTATTGTTTCATGGAATGTATTTTTAATTTGTCACCTTAACATATTTTTAAATTTTATATAAGATAGAATCCAATGTATGCATACCCTTATTTAGAATTTGAGATCACCCCTTTAATATTTTTTATTTTTTCCATAATTTTATGATTTATATTATTATTTACATGCAGGGATTGTGTAACAGAATATGGTTGTTTCCAATGAAGTTACTGTGTTGTATTCCATTTCATTTTGTAATGTAGTTATTATATTTCTTTATTTTTTTCCAAATCTAATGAACCATTTGATCTTATGGGTTGTTATTTTATGTACTTAGTACCATTGTAATTAATTAACAACCAACTATGGGATACTAGCATCAAGGTCATTATAGTTGGTATCAAAGAAAATTTAGAAGATAATTTGGAAACAATATTAAAGAAAACAGAGATTATGGAAATATAACCCTATAAATGAAATTGATAATATTACCTAGGTAAGAGGTATTATTATTTTGAGAATATTTATAAATATATTTTATATGTGTTTCACTAATTTTATAATTCTATAATTTATTCAAGTGTATTACATTATTTAGAAACAGTGCACAATAAAAGGAATATAAATTGTATCAACAAAAATTATCCATGTACGGATAGGCCGATTATAAAAGATAATTATGATAGAGAAGGGGTTACAAATGGATTATAAAAGCTTATAGATATACAATGAAATTTGACATAGGTTATAAGAAATTTCCTTAATCACATGGGGAGGCCTAATTGAAAAAGTGGTGTAATAATAATATACTAAATTATTCCCCAATAACATCTATCATTAAATGGGACTTCAAAGACATTTTATTGTTGATCACTAGATATGATCCATAGAGAATTAATTTCTCACATTGAGATATAATGAAAGACATTATGTTCTCCTATAATTTTAGTTACTCTGGGTAGATGTGGATCAATGATGGCCAATAATTAAAAACACCTGGGTGGAGGAATAATTTTTAAATATGGAATTGAAGGATTTCAAGGATATTTCTTATAAAAAAATTCCACCAAGAATAACAAGAATATGTTGAGAGAAAATTCACGACTATGAGTTAAAAAGAGGATGAAAATGTAGCTATGTATGATTCCAACATCTCAAGGTTAGAAAGGATTCAAATGGACAATATTTGTAATACTAATTGGAATATTGAATATTTTTTTTATGATCTTAATCTATTTTACAATGGAATGTAGTCTCCCATTCATTTTTATCATAGCCAGATATAGTATAATGCTATATCAAGACTGAAAATGAATTTTTCCAAGCAATATAACTTCGAAGGGAACCATGATAAGAAGAGTGCTAATGAGTATGGTATAAAAGGAAAAAAATGGAAAACTAGGATAATTGAATTTTTAAACAGGAAATAAATATGGAAATAAAAATCATGGAACATGCCTATTAGGGTTGTTATATTGTTAAACATGGGGAGAAAAAGGCCATCGGGCCTCTCATTGAAAGGGAATAAATGTATTAAAAAATGTGTAATGCTTGAGATGTAAGGAGATGGGACACAATGTATATAATTGTCTTATCCAACAAGAAATGTTCCCAAAAATGTCATTGGGAGATGTATATGCTTATCAAGTCACAATAGCTGTGGTTGATGTCTATAAAGAAGTGGTTTCGAGCTGCATTCCACATCTCCTCAAATTTATCGAAAGATCTATTGGACTAAAAAAAATTTCATTCTATTATATCATTATAGATATCTATATATAATATATATTTGAATCTCACCCTAGTAGGGAAGGATTAATTCAGAACTCATAGTGGAAAAATTATTAAAACATTGATGTGTCATGATTTTTCTATTTTGATGCATACACATGATATAATTGTTGATTTTATTATAATTACTATGGATTATTTTGATATATTTTATTGTATGTACAAGATTTAAAAATTGAAGATAAATAATTATTCCAATGAGAAGGAAATTATGATTTAGGATGATGATATAGAACATAATATCATTTGAGGGAGACTTCATCATCTAATTCATATCTTCATCTACCTATGTGATCTCTTCTAAAAGTGATTCTTGGAGGAGAAGAGATGATAAAAACTATTGAAGAAATGGGACATCATTAAATTAAATATATATTCCATTATAGAGGAATAAAATGGTTTATTTTTATAATAATTATATGTTCATCCTCTATAAAGTAAAATTGTATTTATTATTGATTTATTCATTGATTCAATACCTATAAAAAATTCTACCTATAAAATGTTGATTGTGTAGTTAATATATTTATAAAAACAATAGGAATTAGTTATTAATCTAATTATATGCCTTAAAGATTAAACATAGGGATAATATGTTCTTTTTGAAAAGATGAAATATAGATCTATGAGTTTTTTCCATATCTATAGCGAGATCAATGCTACTAAGTTAAAGATCATGTATCATCATCCTTACAATGATGAATTATATGACCAACTTCATGGATCTAGTTATTTTAAAATGATTGATATTTGTTTCAGATACCATAAATTTCATATAAAAAATATATTTAAAAGATAGTGTTTCAAACATGTCATGAAAATTTTGAGTTTACAGTAATTCATTATGGACTTCCAAATCCTCTATTTATTTTTATGGATCTAGTGAACATAGTATAAAAATAATACCATGATAATTTGTTTTTGGTATTTATTGATGATATCTGGTTGTCGTCCGAAATTTATGGGATCTAGGAAAACCAATTGGGTATTTTTCTCAAAAGTCTGAGAAGAAAAGAGTTGTATGGGATGTTTACCATGTATGAATTTTAGAATTAAACAGTTTCCTTTCATGTCCATATTTTCTAGAAGGATGGAATCATAGTTGATCCCAAAAATGGAATGCCTCTATAAGAAAGTCCTACACCAATGATCATATCCTAGGTTCATAATTTCATATGTTTTTAAGATTACTATAGGTATTTTTAATATAATATTTCTTAATTAACTAAACCGTAAACCAAGATTACTCATAAAGGGGTTAAGTTTATTTGGGTAATGGAATGTGAAGAATTCATTGAAGAATTTATTACTATATTAGGGAATTACATGATCTTGACTTGACCATTATGAAATAGTCAATTTGTGATATATAGTGATTCATCAACTAAAGAATATGTTTCTTCCTTAGAAAAATAATATATTTATTGCTTATGCATCAAGGAATTAAAAAACACATGAAAATATTTATCAGAGTAATGATCTTGAGTTATGAACTATAATATTTTTGCGGGATATATCTAGCCATTATCTCTATGTTTAATTATATGAGATATATACATATCAAATTAGTTTAAAATATATCATCATATAGAAATAAGTCAATATGATGAAAATTAAATCGATCGAGCTACTCAAGGATTATGATTTTGAAATACATTACCAGCTAGGGAAGGAAAATAAGTTAGCAGATTCAATGAGAAGTGAGGATCATACAGTACTAAAAGAAAGGTGGATTGATAGGCATCATATGTAAATGGATCAATTAAATATTTATATTAGAATTATCATTAAAGTTGAGACATCACTATATTTTAAAATTGTTTCCAAACCATTTTTATTATAAATAATAAAATGTTCTCTGTCTAAATATGTAAATTTTCAAATGAAATTTTATGATTTCAATGATATAAAATTGATTGACATTTTATATGAAGATAGAATATTGAAATGTGGGTAGATTCATTTTATATCCTATATACATGATATAAAAAAGTAATTATTGGATGACGATCATATATATAATTACATTATGAAACCTACAATCACTATGATGTATAGATATTTGAAGGGAAATTTTTTGGGGATAATATGTTGTTGGTAATTGCTAATTATGTATCAAGACATTTACTTTTTCAGTTGGTGAATGCGTAAAGATAACAGTATTGGTGAGTCATGTAAGTTATACCTATTCATACATAGAAATGGGAAGATATTATTGTGTTTATTAACACTGTATTACCAACTAATATAATAAAAAATAATGCAATATGGGTAATTATTGATAGAAAACCGAAATTTACACATTTCCTCATTATAAGGGAGGATTCTCCACTAAAGCGCCTTGGATTCATCTATATAAAATAAATTTCAATACATAATGTTCCACCTCTATCAATTGTTTCTAATTGAGATCCCCAGTTTACATCAATATTATTGAAGAGTATTCAGAAGGATTTGGTTGCAAAGATTCATAAATTCTGAAAGGACTATTAGAATATTAGAAGACATATTGAGATTATACACATAAAATTTACAATATATGTGGAATCTTTATTTAACTTTATATAGGTTTCATACATTTATAGTTTCTTTAATAGTGTTAAAATAGATTTTCATATATAATTACATGGGAAGATTTTTTGAAATCCATATTTTTTGTATAGATATTGTGAGGGAAAGTTTATAGGTTGAAAATTTATTAATGATACAATGAAAAATGGAAATGAATATTCAGGATCATATTAATGAAAATCCATGTAGGAAGAAGAGTTATTCTGAAAGATAGATAATTGAAGTGGTGTTTCCAGTTGGATATATGCCTTTTTGAAAATATCACTATGGATGGGTGTCATATGTTTCGGTAATAAAGGGAAGCAGATCCCCATATGCTTAAACTATTTGAAAATATATAAATAATTGGAGTTGTGTCTTATTGTATTATGATTAAACCTATAATTTCTAAATTTAATGGTGTGTTTCACATCACTTTGTTTAGGAATTACATGTCAGACCCAATTAGTGTACTCAACTATAAAAAAATAGAACTGCAAGCTAATTGGTTTTACTTCGAAGTGGCCGTCGTGATTGCTGACAATAGAGAGAAAGTATTGAGAAATTGGATAACTCAACTAGTAAAATTATAATATAGAAAAAATAAATAAATTAAAGAATCGATTTGGAAACTAGTGGAATATTTCAAATAAAAATCATTTGTAATCTATTTATTAGGAATAACATAATAATCATTTCAGAGTAACATATTAATTTTTCAGAATAATATATTTTTTCTAAAAGATATTTTATCAATCAATGAAAACGTAATTTATAATAAATAATTAAAAATTATATATATTCTATCAGATAAAATTATATTAAATTTTTAAATCCGAATATCAATTATATATTCAGGTGAATATTTGGTTTCATTTTTATGAATAGTGAAAAATAATGAATTTTAATTGAAAATTGAATTTTTTTTGCATTATTTATAATGATAAATAATAATTTCAACTATTTTATAGTAAATTAGTTCAATAATATATAAATTAGTTAAAATAATACCATTTTAATTATTTTAATATTGAATTTAGATATTAAAACTTTTTAAACATTTGATGATTTCCTCTTAAAAACCCATCATTTTTGTAGACTCTATGGGAATAATATTAAGTTAAAATTTTCCAATTATATAATTAGAATTACTAAAAATTTATTTAAAATCTAGATGAATAAAAATTTATATTATCTAAAATGGTCAACTTATTATTTTACTATGGTGAATATTAAAATAGAAAAAATTATTACAGCTACTAAGGTAAAAAAGGATTTACCGAGGGTTAAACAAAAAAGATAATGGTTAAAATAATAAAAAAATCATATATTATATTTTATGGGAATATTTTTACCATACAATGTATATATATCTTTAATGATCAGTGTTATAAACTTTTTGTAAGTGGAAAATGAGGGTACCCCTTTCTCATTCAAAAATTTACAGGTGTACCACTTACCACACATATAAAATGTCACCACATATCCTCTATTATTAACAAAATAAAAGCCTTTTTTCTTGGTGAATATTCACCAATATAACCTAAAAATTTATGTAACCTCATTCTATAAGAATTAATTTGGTAAAAACTCTATCATTTGATGGATTTTCTGCAAACCTAAGGATGAAAGCCGAAGAATATGCAACATTCTTTAGAGAGAGTTTTTATTTTTATTCTTCCTTCACCTCCTTAAATTGGTATAAAACCTTTATAGAATAATAAATTTATTATATTGCATATAATGATATTTTTTCAGTTAGGTTTATTTGTTAATACCTTATCCAATTCCATCAAATGGGCCATAAAATCATTATTCATTTGTACGGTAAATCCCCTCCTAACGAACTAATTTCATTCATCTTTTCCGTTAACTCCTCTAAAGGTTGGGTATAATGATGTATGAGAAGTATATATAGTATAATTATAACATAATTATACATTTTTAAAAATTATATCATATATACCTGTTTAATTTCCATTTCATATGGAATATGATAACACTGCTCATGTGTATAGAGGTCTTCCGTCACACCAAGTATTGTGATTTGATTTTTAAAATGACATTAAATTGAATGTAATATGGTTTATTTTTTCAATTAATGCAATCGAAATTAAATAATTATTATATTCATTCAATATTTGTAATTATAAAAATATAACATATTATTTTCTCTCTTCAACTTAAAAGCAACATCTTCATTCATGTATTTTTTTCACTACTATGTTCACAAAGCGATGCAAATAACTTTTCATCACCACACCACATTGAAGATATGTATAAGTATATTTATGGAAATAATATTTTATATATTATTTTTTAATAAATATATAAAGATAAAATATGACTTACCTTTTCCCATAATGGTCATTGAAAAATGAAAATTTTACTCAAGTGTACATATAACCTACCATCCCTTGGATTATAACGTAGGTCCTTTTTCATATCCATCTGTCATGATGTGTTTTAAAAATATAAAAATTTATAAAAATTTATTATTATATAATGAATATTATTTTGTGTATAATGAAACTATGCAATATGGGTGGGAATATTATCTTCATCAAAAAATATTCATGACAAAACTAGGCATTAAACACTTGAAACAATGAAAAAATTGAAATATTATTAACAAACGGATGATGGGTTGTAATAAAAGGAAAATCGTTGATATCATAAATATTTATATGGATATGGAATAATTTTATAATATTTTTATAATCATTATACATGAGGATGAATCATTTTTACCCAAATAGAAGCAAATAGTAAGTGAATTCTCCTTAATTTCCCTTCATTAATACATATAAAAATTTTATGCACCTAATTTCATTTTAATGGTTTATATGATAACCGATTATAATTTAATATAATTTTTATTTAACAATATCTGTCTTTTTAAACTTTAATTTTTATGACTCAATCCAATGGTTATTGAAATATAATTATTCAACTTGTGATGAATTTTATAACTCAATATGGTTTCATTGGGTCATATTACTACTTGGTTGCCTTTGGTAAACCTATCAATGATGATAATCTAAAAGGATGATAATAACATGTACTTATAAACATTTATGTATATGAATATTAGGTAAATGTATATTATTAAAAATATATTGTTATTTAGAATTAAAAAGTGGAATTATGACCCCTTACAAAAAAATAAAGAGGTGACTTAAAAATCATTCATACGAAATAAATGAACATTTTTTATTCAATAAAAATTAATAAAAATATTATCAATATAAAAATATGGATTATAGAATCATAAAAGATTATAATAATAAGTTGTAACAAAATAATGAATAATGAGAGATGGAAAACATTCCATTATATTCCTTAAAATGTTATTACTTAAAATACATTATCTGGAATAGAAATATATATTCAAGAGTTCAACTATATGAATGATTTTGAAAATTATTTAGAATAATTTAGAAATTGGTATTTATATAATATATAATAATAATATGTGGACAGTGAGATTGATGGGGGATATAATACAAAATATATATAAATTATTATGTATCCCCTTAACTCAAGTGATGGCTCTATTGGATGTCCCTATAATAACAAATGTATTATATTTTAATATTTTAATTACATAATATATAAACATATTAGTAAATACTTAATAAATTATCACCATTTATTATAATATTTGAATTATTTATTAGACTCGTATTCCTACATCGGCCACATGGAGTTGTTCAATCCCTAATTCAAACATTGATTTGGTTTAATGGTAACGATCAGTTGATATTTTAAAATGGAATCAAAATTTCATGATATGTATTAAGAATGATTTCATGTATTTTCATTATTTCAATTTTCTCAAAATATCAAAATATGTTTCCACATAAGCATGGTTCATTATATATAATTCGTATCATCAAGGGTATGTTCATTTAAGTGATTTTACCATCATGTGTGAACTTAATATTTATTAAATAATTATATTTTTTTAAGCACTACATATTTTGAATCATGATATAATAGAATTATTATTTTTATATTGATGTATAAAATATATATAAGAACTTTCTATGAAGGGGGTATTGTATTTTAAAAACAACATCCTTATAATTGGATTTACAAACCATGATAGTTTGTCTCAATTTTCTTCAATCCAAAATATATGTTATCATTATAGATTATTAAAAATGTTTTATTGTATTAGTTTATATCATTATAATACAGGAATAATATAATGACACTACACATGGTGGTTGTGTAAAAAATGAAATACATCATCCATGGAAGAAGTGAACCAACATAATATGGGAGATGTTTTCGTTTTATTATAAAGAAAATGGAGTTGGATAATGGATATTATATTAATATAATAATATTTTAAAGTAATAATGATATCAACGTAATTATATCATGTTGGATAGAATAGATTTTTAGGATTTATAAGAACAGGATGGATGAAAATTTTTAGATTGGGATAATGTGCTTATCCTTCATAATTTCCCCATTTATAAGATATATTAGAATTGAGGAATGGTATACTGTGAATATAAGAACCAAATGAAGTAGGATATAGGAGTTTATGAATATAATTCTGTATAAATTATTCATTCTTAGAAGCATTGGGTGTGCGGAAATGAGAGGTTGTATTTCTAAGAGCATTAGATGGATAATTTAATATAAAATTACATTTCTCCAAAAATTTATCAAACATGTTATTAAATAGGAAATGGAATTTTATTTTATAGAAAAATTTACAATAATATTTGAACATAACTTTTAGAAAACTAAAAAATTAATTGATATACACATATCAATTATGGTACTTATACATTATTTTATTATTCACATACGTATTTTATTATTCAATAAAAATATAAGCATATCCCTTACAAAAAATTAATGTATTTATTCTAGAACATGAATAAATTAATTTAAAATAAATTTATAAATTCGGTAATTTAAATGTTTACTTATAGTATAAAACTAATAATTTATTGGGTAATGTTAAATACGATTTAATAAAAAAATTTACAATTACTTACATTATTTTAGAAGGAATGATGACTTATTTTTTAAAATTTTAAATTTATATTTGTCAATTTATTTTAATAATTTTTTATAATATTAATATTTCATTTTCCATAATTTCAATTTTTAATATTCTAATGTTTAGGTTATTATCCCAATGATTATTTTATTTTTCAAATAATCATGTTTCCAAAAACAAAATAATATGATATATCATTTAATTAAAAAATCTATCATTATTCCTTCACTAGAATTACAATCATGGGTATTTTTATTTCAATTATAAAATTCATATATTACTTTTATTCTGTTTTTTGTTTATTATTATTTTTCACATCTGTGACAATTTTACAGTGCCAAAATTCAATAGAATATCAAATTATTGTTTTCTATATATATTTATTTTTCTCCTGTTGTATTATTAAGAAATATTATGATGTTTATTTATACATAACATTTAATGTCTGACATTACTAGTCATACTCCATCTAGAGTATAAAATTATATATATTTTGTTGTATTACTATAATGATATAAAAGATAATGTGTTATCTTGATAAATTTACAGTATTATATTATTTAATAATTAATAATTAATAGAAATGCATGTTTTTAGATCCAATCAATTGGATTATATGTATTCTTCTCCTTTAATCGTACTTTTTTTTCATTTTTTTGGAACTCAACGGATGGGTTATTTATTCAGGATTTTTTATGAAAAATTAATATTTTTGAAAGAAGAGGGGAACTTCACGGTTGAAACGGGGTTTTACCAAACTATGTGCCTTCCCCTAGAAAACAATGCATCGCTAGATAGTGGGGAATTGAATATATGACACATAGTTTAGAAAACCATAGACACTATTACGAGAAACCATTTTCCCAAAAGGGTACGGAAACAATTATGGTGCACAGTTTGGGTTAACTGTGCACCTAGTACCATAAAACATTCACCCAAAAAATTAAATCTCAAAAAGTTATTAAATTTTTTTGAAACACCCATCTTATATATCTAAACACCCATATCAATCCTAACTAGTTATATATTGAAATTGATGGTTCCAAAATAGATTTTAAGGCCTCACGAACAATATTCATGAAGAATAAAATATTTGTTTGAAGGATATTCACCCCTACCGATACGTATTAACTTATTGATTAGATTTCTCTTAATCTATTATATCTTTTTGGATGAAGTGGAATGTATTATTCCTCATTGTTATTGGTATGGATAATGGTTTTTTTTTGTTTTTTTGTTTTATCATTGATCTAGTTTTCTATTTGCATCCCATTTTTCATTTTGATATTAAAAAATCCTATTCCATTTGGGGATTTCAAGCTTGGTGAATTTTTTACAACAATATTGAGGTAGATACTATAAATTTAAAATATTTCAGTTTTAATTATAAATGTGTAAACATAATTGTGAAATCTAAATTACCATGTTTTTTATTTTCATCTTAAATTCGATTAAGTATTTCAATAATTAATTATTTAAATGATGTGATTATAAAATTGATGTTATATTAGAATTATGAAATTGGTTTTATAATGGGTTTTCTTAATTGGTTTATTAATGTGATCATTAGTTTGTGATAATGAGAAATAAGGGATGGTTGGATTGACCTTTAATGGTTAATGGTTTATTTGATTAAATGTTGATAAATGGTTTACTGATTAATTGTATGTATTGTTCCATGTAGTTACGGTGATGAATCATGATTGACTGGATAATTGAAATTGTATACCATGATGTGATATTTTTTTTAATGGTTTAACAATGATTAATCTTTTTAAATGTGATGTGTGTTATATATTCTGATTGATTGAGAAATGGGGTGTCCGACAAGGGATGTTACACCAAATATCTGGAAGGTTCTAGACATGATATTTTAAAAACAAATTCATGCATGTGAATGTAATTGAATGGGATATGGACCATTGTTAAAAATACCCATGAGGTGTGGGGATAGTAATGACGCCAAAAATACCAATGAGGTGGTAGACATGATGTTCTATATGACAACCCTGTTTTTTATTACAACTTAAACATGATTTATTACATAATAATTCACTTGATACAACAAAGAAGATCGAGAGGTTTAGTTCTTTTGGGGCTTAGTATCATTACATAAAAACTTAAAACATGAAATACAACATCTTTATTGAAAACTTCCTTTACATGACCACTATATTCTTTCATACTTAGCATTGGATAGGATAACCTGAGGACATGCATAAGAAAAGGGTGAGCTATAAAGCCCAGTAAGGGAGTACACATGGAATAACATGAGGAGTAAAATAAATGTTAGAAAATAGAAATATCAATAGAGAATAAGAAAAACATGAACATAAAGGCATGATAAAGCAAGATAATCAAAACATGGAAATGTGGCAACAACACTTAACATGGAATTAGCATGAGCCAAGGCCCATTGCACACAAAGCATGAGTAAACCCTCATAGCACATAAAGCACGAGTAAACCATCAATTCACATGAATTATCATGAGTAAACACTCATTTCACTTGACGTATCATGATACTATACTTTACCCAATGCATTGGAGCGCTATAAGGGCACACCCTTCTTAAACATTTCATTTCATGAATAAGTGTGACACATGGATCATAAAACATGGATTCATAAAACATAATGATTTATTCCATGATAATGGAATGTGTTATTCATACATGAAACATTGTAATCAATATGTAAAGGTGTATTAATGTGGATACCCTAGATGGAGAAATGGGCATGGTATCCACTACACAATGGCATTGGCTTAGAAAATCGGTGAGATTTTGGTAGCGTAACGACGTGACATTAGAATTCATAAAAATAGTTTCTGAGATAGAAAGGGGTTCTTCAGCTTATTTAAATGTAATGGATGGTAAGTAAGTCATATAGATACATGTCCCAACAATTTTAATGGAATTTAGATTCATGATACAAAATTATTGCTTGAATGTAAAAGATGAAAGAGAAGTTCCTTTCGGAATTCCGGCATAGTAACGAGTGTACATGGGAGGAATTTAATGAGAGAGAAAGGGGTGTCCCATCATTAAAACAATAATTGGGAAGTATGGGGGTGGTTCTAAACCATACCCCAACATTCATAATTGATATTAAAAGGGTAATACAACTTAAAGAAAATTGACAAAAATGAGAAAGGAGTAAAAAACCCTTACTTGGAAGTGTGCTTCCAAAGGCTAGAGAGAGGCTTGTGAGAGGCTTCTCGGGAGCTTCAGGAACCTTGGGAGGATTCTAGAGAGAGTAGGGTAGAGGTTGGATGAACTAAAAAGGCTTTGAGTGAAGAGGAAGTGGGAGCTTTGGTGGGTTTATATAGGAAAGGTGAGACAATTCATTATTATTTAGGTTTGAGTCCCCTTACATTAAATTAACCCAAACCACGAACCATACCATGGTTTTTTCCCATGGGTTTTGGAAAAGGGAAGAGTAAAACGATATATTATATGGCCAGAGTCCGAAATTCTTAAAATAATAAGGTTGCTTATGTGGAGGTGAGTCACACTCCCATTGAAATTAATTTAAAAAGGAAAAATGTTGAATAAGAATTGAGGGGTCCATTAATGCTTTGAAAAGAAAGTAAAACAAACACAAAACCACATTATTTTAATATTAAAACATATATTGGCTGGACATAAAGATCATAGTATTTTATTACAACACTATTGGGTCATTATGATGTCATAATACACATTATATATTTAAACGGTATTTAATTTTTACCCAAAAATTTGATTGTCTCAGAAAATTAAGAAAAATTCACCATTGGATAATTTTTACATCCTGATTCCAAAAATAACATTTATTTTATGTAAATAATTTTTTAAATATATGAATTTTCACTTTTAAAATAAAAGCTGACAATTATCAAAAATTCACGGGTTTTGACACAAATGGCTTTCAAACCTTAATAAAAATTTTAATTGCATTCATAAAATTATAAGATAATTTATATTTAAAAAAATTTAATTTTATAATAATAATATTTTATTAAAATATTATTTAATTCAAAAATCCCTTAATTTAATAAAATAGATTTCGTAATTAAATAACAACCAAAACACCATTTGTACCTTAAAAAACTATTTACAGTGTATAAAAAATGACTAGAAATTATATTCATTATTTTATACAAAAAGAATGTACAAGAACATAGTACTACTTGTTTGTTACATAACCCCTTAAAACAGCCACATAAGACCTAAGTGTAAGGTGTGCAATGGTGACAGACTCTTGGGGTGGCTCAGATAACATCGCTCGAGTGGTAATATCAATCAGCTTCCACTTTTCCCGTAGACGGTCACGTTCGAGCTTGACATGATGAAGCTCAACTTGGGCTTGGTCAAGGACGAATCCCAAATACTCCACCTCTTTTCCGAGCTCGGACAAATGGTCTTCGTATCGGGAAATTCTACTGGATGAGGCCATCGCTTCTTTTTTCTGAGTAAATTGGATTTCGTAAAGTCCTATATTTATACTAATCATGTTATCATTGTTCAACGACTATAAAAGTAACGACAACAATTATTATCATAAAACCAATGATGTTTACATCTTATAAAAACATTTTATATAAGGAGAAATTTAATAAGATCAAGAGAGATTTTCCATAAATGAAACTTTGGGTCATTACCATATTCCCCCTTAAGAAATTTCTCCCTCGAAATTTTCCTTTTCCCACACTAAAACAAATGTGGGTAACTCAGCTTCATCATATCCTCTGATTCCCAAGTTGCTTCTTCAATCTTGTGGTTTCTCCCCAACCCCTTGACAAGGGGCATTTTTTTATTTCGTAGAACTTTTTTCTCTACGATCTAAGATCTTCACTAGTTTCTCCTCATAAGAAATATAAACTTCTAATTGTACCACCTCAGAAGAGAGTACATGTGAAGGGTTCGGTATGTACTTCCATAAGAGGTATACATGAAAGACATCATGTACATTGGCCATAGTAGGCGGATGTGCTAGTCGATAGACCACAACCCCGACACGATCAAGAATCTCAAAGGGGCAGATGTACCTTGGACATAACTTCCGTTTCATTCCAAACCTCATGACCTTATTCCACAGAGATATGCATAGAAAAACCATGTATCCAACTTTAAACTCAAGGTCTCATCGACGATTATCCGCATAAATCTTCTGTCAACTCTGAGCTGCCTTGATATGCTGCTGAATGGTTTTTACCTTCTCCACCATTTCCTCGACCATTTCTGGTCCAAGCGGCTTACATTCACCGACCTCATCCTAACATGCCAGTGTTCTGCACCTTTTCCCATACAGGGCTTCATATGGTGCCATTTGGATGCTTGAGTGGAAACTGTTAATATAAGAGAACTCAACTAGATGAAGATGTTGATCCCATCCTCCTTTAAAGTCCATTGAGCATGCTCTCAACATATCCTCAACTGTTTGGATAGTCCGATCGAATTGGCTATCAGTTTGAGGATGATAGGTTGTACTAAAGTTCAGTTCAGTATTCAGTGCATGTTGAAGACTCTACCAAAACTTAGAGGTGAATCTTAGATCTCGACCTGACACAATAGGTAGTGGTACTTCATGAAAACGTACAACTTCCCTGATATATATCTGTTCTAGTTGATCCAAAGAGAAATCCTCCCGAATAGAAATGATGTGTGAGTCTTTGTAAGACGATCCACAACAACCTTAATTGTATTGTTGCCTTTGGATGTCCTTGTAAGTTCGGTGAAAAAGTCCATGGTGATGTTCTCCCATTTCCATTCTGGTATGGGAAATGGTTGCATCATCCCCTTATACTTCTGCCTCTCTACCTTCACTTGCTGACACACCAGGAACATTGATGTATATTCATCAATCTCCTTAATCATATTATCCCACCTACAGTTTTCTCAGAGATCTCGATTCATCTTTGTGCTCCCTGGGTGAATAGAGAAATTTGAACTATGTGCATCATCCAAAAGTTCATTCTTCAGCTCCGGACTTGATAGAACACATAGTTTTTTCCCAAACTGCACAATTCCGTCTTCATTAACATTAAACTCCGAGGATTTTCCTTTTTCGATAGCTTCCTATTTTTCCTGATTCCAACATCATCATTTTGAGCATCCTTTAACCTTTCTAAAAGAGACGATTGAGCAATCATTTGTGAAAGGATTGATGATGTTCCCTTCTCTATTATTCCCATGTCCATCTTCATCAAGTCTAATAATATTGGATCCTTCTCAATTCTCATCATTGAAAGAATCACAGGATCCTTTATACTTAGGGAATATTCCACCTTGTTCGCTTTCCTAGGGTGGTAATGTATTGAACATTCATAATCCTTGATAAGATCTAACCATCTTCTCTGGAACATATTAAGCTATTTCTTTGTGAATATATATTTAATACTCTTGTGGTCATTATATATCTCATATTTCTCTCCATAGAGATAATGCCGCCAGATTTTCAAGGCAAAGATCACCACTTCCAACTCCAGATCATGCGTTGGATAGTTTCTCTCATGGATTTTCAACTGCCTTTAGCCATAGGATATCACTTTATTATTCTGCATCAGCACACATCGTAATCCCTTCTTCGAAGCATCACTGAATACCACAAAAATATCCCCACTTATAGGTAAAGTGAGCACGGGTGTAGTGAAAATCCTCCCCTTTGACTCCTTGAAGCTGTCTTCGCATTCATCACTCTAAGAAAACATTACTCCCTTTCGATTTAGCTTGGTAAGATTGTTGGAAAATCGTGAGAAATTTCTCGCAATTCGTCGATAATATCCAGCTTACCCCAAGATGCTACGGATATCCATTACCGATGTTGGCCTCAGCCATCCCTCAATTGCATCTGTTTTGGAAGGGTCCATAGATATCCCATTGCTTGTGATGATATTCCCCAAGAATGAGACCTCCTTCAACTAGAACTCACACTTGCTGTTCTTTCCATAGATCTTATCCTTGCGCAAGGTCTCTAGTACAGTTTTTAAATGCTCCTCATGATCCTCCTTGGTTTTGGAGTATATTAGAATATAATCTATTAAGACTACCAAAAGTTTTTTATGGTAATCTCTAAAGACTCTATTCATCAAGTCCATGAATTTTTCTGGAACATTGGTGAGTCCGAAAGGAACTACTATGAATTCAAAGTTCCCGTATCTTGTATGAAAAGCAGTCTTGGGGACATCTTCCTTCATCACCCTTACATGATAATATCCCGACCGCAAATCCACCTTGGAGAAGTATTGTGAACCACACAGCTGATCAAACAAGTCATTGATTCTTGGGACATGATACTTGTTCTTTATCGTGATTTTGTTAAGTTCATGATAATCGATGCAAAGTTGCATTGACCCATCCTTCTTCTTGAAGAAGAGGACTGGTGCACCCCATGGTGAAGCACTTGGGCGTATAAACCCTTTATCTAGATTATCCTGTAGTTGTTTCTTCAACTCTTCATGCTCTACAACAACCATTCTATACAGAGTCTTGGATATTGGTAGCGCCTCAGGTATATGTTCGATTGAGAACTCAACATCTCTTCTAGGAGGAAGACCAGACAGTTCCTTGAGAAACACTTCAGTGAATTCCCTCACAATAGGCATTTCTTCAAGGATAGTTTCTTCTTTGGAATCAATCATCTGAGCCAGATACGCGTGCTCATAGGGCAGTAATATCCATGCTTAAGATGATGGAGCTAAAGGAGATTCATCTTCTTCCTGACACTTGTAAAGAATCGGGGGTCAATTCTCTATATGGAGTGTGATTTCCCTCTCCCAACAATTTATGATGGATCTATATAAGGAAATACAATCCATGCCAAAAATTTCATCAAATTCCACTAGAGGGAGTATGCCGAGATTCCCTAGGAAATTAAATCCACAGATTATAACAGGGGAGGACTTATATTCATGGGATTCCGTGATTTCCCCATTTCCCGTACTCATCGATATCTTTACTTCCATGATTTTTTGGGGTGCTAGAATTGTTCTACTAAACTTTCGAGATATAAAATATTGCATAAAACATGAATCAAAAAGTACGTTCGCTATTCTTGAATGAATAACTAGCGTACCTGTCACCACTTCATTGTTGGGGTTCACTTCGGCAGAGGTGATGGAAAAAGCTCTTCCATGCTGTCTTGGAGGTTGTTGGTTGCCTCCGAAAACCCTTGGATTAGGGCACTGAATTGAAAAATGACCCTGTTATTTGCATTTGTAGCATTGAAAAATGCGTTGAGGTTCGAACGGAGTGTTCCTCTCCTCTATCATAGTTGCGGGTCTTTCTTGCCGACAGTTAATAGATAGGTGCCCTTTTCTTCCACCCCTGAAGCATTTTCTAATCCCCATAAAGCAATTTCAAGGGTGCTTCTTTTTGTACTTTTGGAATGTGGGGTGCTAAATCTTCTTAGCTCCGTTGGATTTATCCACCGGGTGACCATCATTGAATTCCACCTTACGCTTCTTGTCCCCATTATACCATTGTGATTCCCCGATCTCTGATTCAACCTTGAGGGCACATCGGACAATTTCATAATTGTTGTTGAAGTCACGGATCGCTAATGCTTTCCGCAAGCTAGGCTTCAGCCCACCAAAGAAGCGGTCAACCTTGCATTCGGGGGTAACGACAAAGCCGGAAGCGTATTGTGAAATCTTTGTGTTGTTTTCCTCATATGCTCCAACAGATTCTTCATCTTTTTGCTTAAGGGAAAGGAACTCCCTTTCCATATTAAGCCGGAGGGTTCATGGAAAATATTTATCAAAAAAAATCTTCCGAAAATCCTTGCATTCCAACGCCTCAATCTCCTCCTGAGGCTTTGTATTTTTGATCAACATCCACCATTGATCAGCCTCACCCTCCATACGATAATCCACTAGGAGAACCTTCTCTTGTTCAGAACATTGGAGGTTGGAGAATATCTTTTCAATGTTGTTGATTCATTGTTCAGCGATCGTGGGATCATATGATCCACTAAAATTAGGAGGCCTTTGGCTCATGAAGCTCTCGATAGCGACTTGTTCTTACTTAGGGGGGTTGAACTTCTCTCTTGACCCGTGTTTCTATTCAAAACTTGAGTTAGCTAAGAGAGAAGCATGAAAAAGTTCGTGATTCCTGTTCCCATTGGATTTGGTATCTCATTAGTAAAGTCATCACACTAATCTTCACAACGGTTGTTAGCCCGAGTCCTCCTATTAACGACCATTGGCTGGAATAAAAGGAAATTTAGGGGTAACACATAAAGGGTAATCCAAAGAAAAAAGTTGATGTCTTATAAATAAACTTTCATTTCCTTGACTCATGAGCTTATAGGCTTCAATCTATGATTTACATGATCTACTTTCTAACATATATTCTTAGGGGAATTTTTTTTATTCCCTTAATAAGGGTTAATACTAACCTTGTGCTTTTATCAAAACATATCCCCTGGGAGTGTCGTAACCAAGAGTGAATCAAGACCCGTTGTCTTGCACCAGTTCCCATTCGAGTCTAGCTCAAAGTGGTGTTTTCGGGTTTTACCCCTAGGATACATCTGTGCCAGAGCTGCCTCTACCTGCTCGTATCCAGACAGGGATGTATTTGATTGATAAACCACTTACTCAGTACTTACCAAAACTTATGGATGTTTTTATTACACTTAGTCTTGAATCTAAGGCTTTACTAGGGTTTTCTAATCATAATCTCAAAAATAACCAAACCTATCCTCTGATACCAACTATGACAACCCTGCTTTTTATTACAACTTAAACATGATTTATTACATAAAACTTCACTTGATAAAACAAATAAGTTCGAGAGGTTTAGTGTCTTTGGGGCTTCGGATCATTACATAAAAACATAAAACATGAAATACAACATCTTTATTGAAAACTTCTTTTACATGACCACTACATTCCTTCGTACTTAGCATTGCATGGGATAACCTGAGGACACACATAAGAAAAGGGTGAGCTATAAAGCCCAGTAAGGGAGTACACGTGGAATAACATGAGTAGTAAAATACATGTTAGACAATATGAATATCAATAGAGCATTAGAAAAACATTAACATAAAGGCATGATACTGCATGATAATCATAACATGGAAATGTGGCAACAACACTGAACATGGAATTAGCTTGAGCCAAGGCCCATTGCACATGGAGCATTAGTAAACCCTCATTGCACATAAAGCACGAGTAAACCCTCGTTGCACTTGAATTAGAATGAGTCAACACTCATATCACGTGACGTATCATGATACTATACTTTACCCAATGCATTGGAGCGCTATAAGGGCGCACCCTTCTTAAACATTTCATTTCTTGCATAAGTGTGCCACATGGATCATAAAACATGGATTCATAAAACTTAATCATTTTTTCCACAATAAAGGAATGTGTAATTAATACATGAAACATTGTAATAAATAATTAATGGTTCATAAATGGGGATACCCTATATGGAGAAATGGGCATGGTATCCACTACACAATGGCATTGGCTTAGAAAATCTGTGAGATTTTGGCAGCGTAACGACGTGACATAAGAATTCATGAAAATGGTTGATGGGAGAGAAAGGGGTTCATGATCATATTTAAATTTAATTGATATTAAGGAGGTCATATAGATACATGTACCAATAATTGTAATGGAATTTAGATTCATAATACAAAATTAATGCTTGAATGTAAAAGACGAGAGAGTAATTCTTTTCGGAATTTTGGCATAGGAACAGGTGAACATGGGAGGCATTAAATGAGAGAGAAAGGGGTATCCCATCATTAAAACAATAATAGGGAAGTATGGTGGAGGTGAGAAACCATACCCCAACCTTCATAATTGAAAATAAAAGTGTAATGCAACTTAAAAGAAAATTGACAAAAATGAGAAAGGAGGAAAAAACCCTTACTTGGATGTGTGTTTCCAAAGGCTAGACAGAGGCTTGTGAGAGGCTTCTTGGGAGATTGGGGCACTGTGGGAGGATTATAGAGAGGGTAGGGAAGAGGTTGGACGAACTCCAAAGGCAATGAGTGAGGAGTAAGTGGGAGCTTGGGTGGGTTTATATAGGAAAGGTGAGGGATTTCTTTATTATTTAGGTTTGGCTACCCTTACATTAAATTAACCCAAACCACAAATCGTCCCATTTTTTTTGCCCATAGTTTTTGAAAAAGGGAAGAGTAAGAAAATATTTTATAAGGCCAAAGTCTGAGCTTCTTAAAATAATAAGGTTGCTTATGTGGAGGTGAGTCAAACTCCCCAAGAAATTAATTTAAAAAGGAAAAGTGTTGAATAAGTTTTCAAGGGTCCATTAATGCTTTGAAAAGGAAGTCAAACAAACCCAAAACCACATTATTTTAATGTTAAAACATATATTGGCCGAACATAAAGATCATATTATTTTATTACATCACTATTGGGTCATTATGTTGTCATAAAACACATTATATATTTAAATGATATTTAATTTTTACCCAAAAATTTGATTACCTCAGAAAATTATGAAAAATTCACCGTTGGATAATTTCGATGTCCTGATTCCAAAAATAACATTTATTTTATCTAAATAATTTTCTAAATATGTGAATTTTTACTTTTAAAATAAAAAACCGACATTTATTGAAAATTCACGGGTTTTGACAGAAATTGGTATCAAACCTTAATAAAAAATTTAATTGAATTCATAAAATTATAAGATCAATTATATTTAATAAAAATTAATTTAATAATAATATTATTATTTTATTAAAATATTATTTAATTCAGAAATCTCTTAATTTAATAAAAAAACATTTCGTAATTAAATAATAACCAAAAACACCATTTGTACTTTAAAAAACTATATACAATGTATCGAAAATGACTAGAAATTATATTTATTATTATATGAAAAAAGTGTACATGAACATAGGGCTAAATATTTGTTACATAACCCTTAAAATAGCTTCATAAGTCCTAAGGGTAAGGTGTGTGATGGTGACATACTCTTTGGGTGGCTCAGATAACATCGCTCGAGTGGTAATTTCAATCAACTTCCACTTTTCCCATAGATGGTCACGTTCGAGCTTGACATGATGAAGCTCAGCTTGGGCTTGGTCAAGGGAGATTCCCAAAGACGCCACGTCTTTTCAGAGCTTCGACAAAATGGGCTTCGTATGGGGTAAATCTAATGGATGAGGCCATCGCTTCTTTTTTATGAGTAAATTGGATTTGTTAATGTCCTATATTTATACTAATCATGTGATCACTGTTCAACGACTATAAAAGTAATGGTCACAATTCTTATCATAAAACCAATGATGTTGGCATCTTATAAAAACATTTTATATAAAGAGACATTTATTAAGATCAAGAAGGATTTTCTATTAATGAAACTTTCGGTCGTTACATTCTATGCACATGATATTGGATTTGGACTGTGGTTCCACATGGGTTTGATATGAGATAAAAATAAATGGATAATTAAATACCATGATTTAAAGAATTGGGATTTAATGATTACTAACTTTGTTAAATATTATGTGTTTTATATATTGTAATTGATTGATAAATGGAGTGTGTGAGGATGATTGATTCTCAAAATAACCATGGTTATCTATCCATGATGTTATTGGTTCAAAAGAAAGCCTGTGAATATTATTTTATGGGATATGGATATATTCTCAAAATAGCCATGAGGTGTGGGACAAGGACTGATGTTCCATATATCAATAGAATTCTAGACATGATGTTTTATGCCCATGATATTGAATTTGGACTATGGTTCCAAGTGGACTTTATTTTAGATAGAAATAAATGGATAATGAAATCCCTTGTAAAAATGAATTGTGATTCACATATGTGTAATGGTTCATACATCGACATGTGTTGATGTAGGTATTGATGGTTAGGGTTTCATCATGGCCAAAAAATAAGGTTGTTGATCAATAAATAATAATTGAATGTGAAAATTGATTACATTATTGGTATTAATTTATTTTTCATACATCTGAATAAAATGTTAATTTCTGGATATTGGATTAGCAGCTATTAAAGGTGGCCTACATTATTATACTCGCACCCTACTCGATCATCCTGATCAGTACCCGAATAAAAATCATTTTTATAGTACATGATATAAGAAATAAACCTATATTAGAGGTTTGAGTTGGGGTGGATCATGGATAAGGGAACGATACATGATGTCATGATCCACTTTTAGTATCCAATGTCTTTATTTTGGGCTTTTTATATTGACACTTGACACGTATATAGCATGACATATCTACTTCATTACTTTGGATATTGTTTTCCTTTTTTGTTATATAATGTAATACTAGTATGTAATGGTTATGTAATTATTATAGTAATTGATTATTTTCATTTGAATATTTTTTATTTATTTCTATTGTGACAACACATTGAAAAATAGGGTATAGTCTCACCATGTTGATATATTTGATCCTCACTAATAATAGGTAGGCTCTGGCGTACATGGAGGTACACCGGAGGTCATATAACTGACTGGATCGGGGTACCAATATGTGGAACACAATTTGAGACATCATATGTGAGTTTAGTAAAATAAAATAATTAGGTAATCAGTATCTATAATGTTTAGTTTTATATATTCATAAAAAAATAAAATACAGAATTTTAAATACCTTCCTATATAAATTACAAAAATAGATAATGAAGTTAACATTGAAATTTTAAGGTGTTACAAAATATACATATGAATGTTATATAAATTAGAAGTTTATTATTTAAAAAATTAATATTTTATAATTATGTCTTTCTTTAATATAGCTTAGTATTTTCTTTTTCGGAAATGAAATGATCATTCATTAGATTTCATTGATTCAATGAATCCAATCACATGACATAAAAATTTATAGAATTACCTCCATTAATTAAAATAATCATCCAATAATTATTTCATACTAATTAAAATCAATATAGTATCTATATTCATTCTCTCTAAATATAGTTCAATCCGTGATTTGTTTTGTATTTAATTTTTAATCCTTTTTATAATATTTTTTGAACTCTTCATTTCATATTTATCTAAATAGAATATTTTAAAGTCAAAAACTTTGTTGTGTTAAAACCTTATAAATAAAATGATTTATCCTATCATTAAAATAACAAAATCGGTTCACACATATTTTTCAAGATAATTAAATAATTCCATTATGAATTCAATTAGGTTGATATAATTATCATAAAAGTTTACCAAAAATCTAACTTTATTTTATTACTTCTCATAGATGATGTGATCAATAACACCATTATTATAATTCTTCATCCTAAAATCTTATTTAAATTGACCATAATATTCCAAATGGAAAGTAAATATAACAATATAAATTCAATAAATATAGATAATATTTTAAATGAAATACTTTTTCATAAGTATATATAATTTTATAGCCCATTAATTTTCTTATATGTACTTCTTATTTAATAAAATAATACAATTTTTCTAGAATTACATAAACCTGGCATATCATGATTCCTATTTGAATTGTAATCATGAAGAATAGTGTGATTTATTAAATTATATTCACCACATCTACAATATATTCAATAAATATGTCTTTAATTTGATCATAACCATTATATTTCAACATTAATATAATCCAGGCTAGATTTCCATACCTGATTTCTTCATTTTTTACACTATTTTTCTTCAAGTGAAGTAGTAATGATTAAATCTTGTCAAAATATCCAATGTTTTATTTTGTTTACTTATAAACTTCTTAATTCATGTACTTGAACCATGATATACCCTTATAAAAATATTTAAATTATTTGGTCTTCCCATGTGAAAAACATATTTTGAGCATGAAACTCCTCATTTGGTGAGTTCATATCTCAAATGGTGTATCCCCAATGATATTTCAATCATCATTTTATGCTCTCATTATTCTCCTTTGAGTTTTTTATTTATTCAATTTAGTGTAAAATTATTTCTACGAATTTGTTAGTGAGTCTTAGTTATAATATACATTTTGATATTTTCCCTGCTTTTTAACATAATTATCTACTTCCTCATAAATTTCATCAAAATATGAAGTTTCCTATTAATTTCCGAAAAAAATATTTTATATAATTAATATAATTTTATTATAACATATTACATATCTGATTGTTAACAAATATAGATATTAAACTATGAAAAATAATTAAAAATCTCACAGTTACCACCATTTGAACCATATTTCCATCAACAACCTTACTTAATTAAAACCAAATATTTAATTCTGAAAACATCAAAAAAAGATAGGGTAATATTTCAATCATGTTAATTCTTATAATATTTCATCTTATCACTAAGACCAAATAAATCCATTTTTATGTGTGAAACAACACCTTTTATGACCCATTCTATTAATTACTATAGACACCACTCTCAATTAGTAGTTCGTTTTACATTTTTTATCAAGTAGTTTCACCATCTAAAAAATAATTTTTTTAATACAGTAATTATCAATGAAACTTCATGTTATTTATATGTTTCACAATGTAGTATCAATTTCTATGGTGGTATAATTTTTACAGTTTTTCCTTTATAAATCTTGATAATCTAACCAAATTCAGTTTTTGGTTTCCTTATATAGATTTTGACAAATTTCATAACATTATATTTGGTTTGAATGATTATTATTCTATTTTTTTTGTTTTAATAATCCATAAAGAAGATAATGTATTTTTTACTCATTTTACAATATTAAATCTTGTTTTTTCTTCTTTAATTTTTTTATTCACTCATTTTCCTTTGATTAAGGAAGTTCATGTTTTCCACATTCTATCTTTAGATTATGAATATCTATCATACCTTTATTATTTATAATATTTTAAATGATATTTTGTTAAATGAGTCCAACTCATTACATATATAATATGGCTACCTATTCCACTCGAATATAAAATGTGTTCAATTAATTTTCTACTTTATAGATATTTCTATTTTTTCTTTATCCATAAATCGATGAGGTTCAATCATATCCATCAATTGAAAAACCATTTTAATTGAATGTTTCTTTGAGTTTTGAGTCATATTATTATCTTCACATCAGATTTCTTGTCGAATCCCAACAACATTGATTACTATTGGTGTCCTAGATATATCAAATGATTTTTTTTTCAAATACCTAGAATCATAATGTCACTATAATTTCTAGTAAAAACTATTCCATCAACATATCTAATCATATACATAATTGAGATAATTTTTTGATCATGTGGGATGAAACACCAGTATCAAAAATCCACACCCAACTACTTTTTCTTTCTTTAAGCATGATTCCAACCTCAAAAACCTTCACATTCTTCCAATTTTACATCTAGGGTACTCTACAATGATATGAGACAAGAGTGGGCCTCTTTTAATTTATTTCAATGAATGAATAAATGTATTCCTTCTCTTATGCTAACTGTTCAAAACTATTACTTGATGGTGTATGTTTCATAATATACCTCTACATTCTAGATGAATACCAATATATTTATTTTATAGTGATATTAAACATTTAATAAAAATATTAATTCCCAATACGGGGAAAGTGAAAACAATACCCCCAAAAATAATATATTCCCTAATGTAAAGGATATAATATTTTATTCCGTTATTGATTTCAAGATACCTATACTTGAATATATCTCTTTAAATGATCACAACATATCAATGTGTTAATCATGAATCCCCAAATTTGAAATATCATTTGGGGGGAAATAAAAAATTTCACTTCACATGATTATTTCCTCTAAATAGATTTTGGGAATTTAGAAACACTTGATTTTTAATATTTAAATCCAATATTTAAATTTACTTTCTCATTAATATTTTTATCTATTATTTTAAATTCAAATAAAATTCTAATAATATCCATGTAATTATTCTATTTAAAATATTAAAAAAATATCAAAACTCACAGTGTTATTGTGAATAATTATTTAACTAATTTGTTTATAAACATTGCAAATTTAAAATTTATAATTGAACCTCAAACATTTCATTTATATTCATGGATTTATAAAATATTATTTAATGATTTATTTACTGATTCAATATTTTTTTCGACTCCTCATTATATGAATTTTGGTCATTGATCACCATAAATTGTTATGCATTTTTCAGTTCAAAATCAATATATTTTCATCATGTTTTATGTGTATTAGCATGAACATCTAAAACCATCCCTAATTATGTTATCTGAGTATATAATTGGTCAAAAAAATAAAATATTCCTTCAATAGTGTATCATTTATTCAAATATTATTTTTTTATATTTGAAAATTCTCCAGTAAACCATAGGGAAAAACCCTAAGCTAAATAGTTCCCCTTGGTTTTTATACTTAATCAATTTCAAATTTATATTTCTCAATTATCTCCATCATAGATTACATAAAACTAAAAATTAACTCTTATTTTCTTTCATCTAGGTAAATATTATCATTTAATTATAATCTTGAAACATAACTCCATTTTTGAAATTGTATTTTGGACTAATTTCTAGATTTTCCATTTTTGTAGGGGTGAATTTATATTATTGATTTTCTATAAATAAAAAATCTTCATGAAAACCATTATACGTCTTTGGGATCCATGATGATTGTGACATCCTAGACCCAGATCACTAGTACGTAACTATACACAGTTTCCTATATTACCTTAACAATGCCTCCTTGTGCAACAGAGATTGTAAACTAGCTGCAAGGGTCTATGATAGTATAGTGGAAAAAATACCTTGTTTTTAGAGTATAGAACAACTGTAATATATAAATAAAAAAATACTCAACTAAATTAAAAAGGAATAAATATAATAAATTCATAGATTTAGTGGAGGATAGACCATATAAAGTATAATATATTGACCGAAAAATATTAAGAAATAGAATGATGTCACATCTGTATGCTATAAAATGTGAGGGATACAAGGGAATATAGAGTAGAGGACATAAAAATCATGATTGGAAAATAAAAAATTCCATTATTTTACTCCAATTTCTTCACATGAATATTATAGGTCCTCTAATCGCATTCTCTATCCTATTTTTGAAAATTAGTCATCTATCACATGTCACTACCTTTTTACCCAATCAACAACCATGTGATTTGTTTGAGTACTAGTGAATGGATTTAACATGGTTTTAGTAAGGCCCAATAGGGCATAAAAAATGTTGTCCAGTAATATCCATCCAATGTATAGAAAATTAGGTGTGTTTACGTATAATAAAAATAAATTAGTGATTTATTATGTAACCATTTATTATTTAGTTCCTAAAGGAATCAAATATGACACTACCTACTTTGGTCAAAGAAATAATTTCTCTAAACACATTTCCCCCGTGACATGATGTGTAAGGTAAAAATGTCCAGGAATAATCATAAGAGTCTCATTCATTAAATAATTTTAATATCCAAATATTTATGTAAGGATATAAAACATCATATCCACAAATCCAATTCCATGATGTGGAAGATAATTCCAAACATTCCAATCTATGATCTAAGATTATCATATGCAATGTATCTATAATATATGTAAAATTTGAAGTCCAACACCCAATGGAAATGGGTGTGAAGTTTCTCGTCCAATGCTGAAAAACAAGCTATGCAATTCCATGTTCAATATCAATTGTCAAGGCACTATGAATCATCATCATCAATAACTTCTTTATCCATTTCATGAAACAATATCCATGTTTTAATAATAATAAATAATATCATTAAATATAATAACAAATTTCCAAATAAGTATACATGAAAAAATTTCCTTATATATCATTTCATTTATCCAAGGTCATCACACTTAATTCAAAAAATGAAAATAGTACATGGTCTTACCAATCACATCCTATTATATTAAATTTATTAATTTTAATAATGAGTCAAGATAGGATCATATATTTTATGGGTTGTTCACATATGAATTTTATAAATCATGGTATTTTAATAACCCACCCAAAGGGGTGGATATCATCGAGGTGGACGACCTCTAACCAAAAATAGGGTCTATGGGTTTAACAATATAAATAAATTATTAATTTAAAAGTGTTTAATAATTCTTTTATGAAAATATGGGATGTGTGGTGTGCGGTAAAATGATAAAAAATATAGAAACATATCTTAATTGAAAACATTCAAGACAGACTGACTTATGATGGTAAATAACTCCCCATTCAATATTAGATAGTAATTAGATATAGAAAATGAGAAATCCAAATAAAAAATAAACTACATGAAAATAGGGAATATTATTTGATATTGATTTATCATTCCATATAGATAAATTATTTAATAACTAAAGCCAAATGATTGAATAAAATACCAAGAGTGGCCCATTGAGATGAACAGTGTTTGTTTTAGATATTGGATGGAGATGATAGGTCAAATCCTGGTCTAGGAAATGAATGAGCTCTCTGTGATAGTAAGGTTATTGTGTCTAGTGGGAAAGAGAAAACGTGAAACATTTGTAATAAAAAGGATTTATTAAAAAGGTAATTTCCACCATTTTTAAGGGATCATGGTTCAACCACTAGGTTGGATACACCATTCATCAACTCAATTCCAACACTAACTATGGTGTCACCCCCACACACTAGCTGGAAATATGGTTATTAAAACCTTGTGATGAGTGAGTGTCTCCTATGAAATTTTATAGAGAACCCCCACACATTTTTAAGTCTTCCATGAAGGGTTTTAAAACATTGGATCTTCTTTACTAGGAAGAACAATTTCAGGGGAACTGTTAACACAAACAATGATATAAATATGTGACTCAATTGATTTATTTTAAAAATTATTTGTAGTATAAGAATAAAACTTTAGTTTCTCATAATCCCATCTATAAATTCTAATAAAAAAATTATTAGATTAAAATAATTACCATGTAATTTAAAATAAAAATATACCTCACTAAAAATTTCATTCTAAAAACATCGCTATACTAAAACAATTCATCTTAGAGTTTCAATTCTTAGCGACGTTGATCAGCATTTCTGAAAAACTCTATCCAGTACTCATGTTATCAGCCTCTCACTCCATGATCATGTCCTATACAAGTTCTTGGTTCCATATAACCCTATCCAAATGAACTAAAATACCTCATTGAGCCTTCATAGAATAATAAATAATACATATACAATACTTCTCAAATTAACCCTCAACATCAAACTCATCCTCGATAAGATAAATATTATGAGATGTGTCTAATTGGTAATGATATAATTGAAAAAAATGAAAAAAATTCTTCATATAGCTATGTCTCTAAAGTAGTTCATTTCGATAATCTACCATTCCAATCTACTCTAAAATCTCAAAATGATTAATAAAATAAGTTTATAGCTTACACTACCTAATAATCCATTGATACCCCATTCTAGGTGGAACACACAAGATTAATTGATCCCTACTCAAAAAATACAATGGTCATAGATGATGATTTTCATAATATTTATATCATGAATAAGTTGTGGATATATGATTACGTAATTGAAATACTAGATTTGATGTCTCTTAAATGAGACAAGGTCGTAGTGTCATATCATCTCCTCCAACTAACAATCGCAGGGTTGATCAGAATGACCTAACATATTGGTCCTCACAAGTATCCAACTATGTATTTTATTGAAAGATGATATTATATGGAAATTATGATATTGTTATGTTTTAACCAATATATTCCAATGATAATGGAACACAATTAGATAATATCCTCAAACATTTTCATCATATTCTGGGATTTTACATTGATCTTTGGGTGAAAGGATAACATCAATAGTACCATTGAACCTAGTACTTTATGTATCCCAATATATAACCACGATTAAAAATGAGAATCCCTATTTAATAAGTTATTATGTGGGATACCATGAATCTATATGCTCTCCATGACATATAAAATCCACTGATCATCCACTGAAAATGATTCATGAATGGATAAGAAATATGAGACCTTCATCAACCAACCCCGATCACCCATACATCAATTATGTGAGTTTATTTTGGTAATCCCATGAAAAAATATATTGTGATTTAATCAAATTTGATCTATGGAATGAGTAATGGCTTCAAACTTCACACATATCATTTTCATTCTCCATTTACCTTCTGATAAGTGGAACTTGTATTATCAAATCCTATTATCTCCCTCTTTATCCCTAACAACCAATACTCGAGGTGTAAGACCCAATACAACATGATAATTCGAGGAAGTACTACCCAAGTGGATGCATGATAAATTTATATAAATTCTTCTCACATATATTTCAAGACCCACACATGACAACGAATTTGTACGATATAATCCTTGTCATTAACCCAACTTGGTTGTGGATCCTCAACTCAAATGCTTTCTCAATGGACCAATACCTCATAATTATAAAGATATATCATGTTCACTAAAAAAAATGATAATAATTAATTTATAATGATATTTTTATTGTTTACCCAATATGTTATTTCACCTCCAAATGCATCTCAGAGAACAAGAAAATCAACTTCCATTCACTAAATAGCCTCCAAAACAACTTATGTCTAAATTTTGGGGCTCAGAGTTGCATCCACCACATTTATATTAACAATAATATATGTTAGATAATAATTGATTTAATATTGATATTTTTACCATATTAATTTTTTGAGATTCATGTAATGTTTTATAGAGATATATTTCAGGGTTTCATAGTATTGGTATAAAGAAAATCTGTCCACTGGAAAATAGTTCCACTAAAAATATAATGTATTAATTAAATCATTTAGCTCGATGTTTTTCATTATGTAAATTTTATAACATATAATGAGATGAAGATAAGTCCATTTGGTTCTTTGACTACGATACTACTGAGTAATTTATATCTAGCGTTATATTCCACATCCACCATTATCAATTTATCATTATTAATCGATTATATATCAAAATTTATGAATATAAAATATAGTATGAATATGTATTCCAACAACTCCATAACCTTATGTCATTTTTAGATTCTATTTAGAATATATTTAATATTCTATATTTTTTTGAGTCATTTAGCTATCATGGAAGACAAAATAATGAAATATTCACAAGGATAATATAAATTGATGTGAATTTGTTTGTTTCCTACCTTAATTTCCTGATATACACAATTTCTCAACCATATAATTTTTATCATTGGACAGTTTTCTCTTAATGTCGTATATATTAATATTTATTTATGTATCATTCCACAAAAAAAAATCTACCAGTTCCCACCCATAACTGAAAATATAAAATAGAAAATAGTATCCTTTGTTACGAAAATTGATTTACTAGTTATTAAATTTCATCTCTCTCATCCATTAGTTCCCCTATTAATTAATTTTATAACAAATCATAAATTATTACATTTAATTTTTCATTAAACCATAAAATTCATTTCAAATTTTCAATTTCTTGAACATTACCAATTATCTTTTTTGAATCTATAACACATCTTCCACTTATAATTCGATTTCGTAACAACTCTATGAAAAATATGAAAGGAAAATTTCTTTATTTTATAATGAAAAATTATATATAAATGAATTAAATAATAGAAAATATGGTGGAAATACCCATTATTTAAAAAGAGAAAAAACACACAAACCCATTTTTTGAGAAAGGGAAAACCCTTTAGAAATCTGAATAACCAAAGGAACATAGGCTATAAACTACAATTTCTCAAATGACCAATGGCATAAAAAAATTAAAAATGAACATGTACAAACATCCATAGAACTAAGAAAAAGTCTTATTAGAGGACTAATGCCTGGTAAATGACCCAATATGTATTGATAACTAAAATCTATAGACCCCGCCATTACCAGAACTGTGTACCATCCTCCGTCATTCAGACCACCACCCGTAACCGGAAACTGACCAATGTCGCAGCCATATCTCATCATTAGAACATATCCTTATCCCCATTATATCATGTACCAAAGAATACCCACTATCTCCACCGACCACATTTCAATGAGGACATCACCTCAACCGTTCTACCAGTCATTTCTTCAGTCGTGCGTGCTGCCCCTTGCTCCTCATTCAAGATGTCGTAGGGCCACCGAATGACACCAGAGTCAACATATCTACAAGAACCAAGAAACCATATCCATATGAGGGGATGTCCCCTCTATATTGATACTGATCCACCACATCATATCTATGGGAAAACCAAACCACATTATAAAATTATCCATTTACCACTATTGGGTATACTTCAATTTTTTAATCCAGCAGTCTATGTATTCTTAAAAATATGAATTTTCAATTTTAATCATCTTACTTAGAAAATCCATAAGATTTTATAAATTACAAAAAAAATAATTTTTTGGACTATAAGTTTTCTAGCATTATATATTTCATCTCATGGCATGTTTTATTAATAATTAATTTTATATTTATCATTCACATATCATATTCCATAAACACTTTTATAATGTATTTAATTGATTGTTTCTCTAATTATTATAATTTTATATTGGATTCTTTTTGATAAACTAATCATGGAACTTTTATACTATTCTTATTAATGAATAATCACAAAATTTATGATTGAAACCTATCATAAAACATATCAAAAAAAATTTCTAAAAATTGAAACAAAAAGTTCCTTATACAACATCTTGTATAAATAATTTTTTTTAAAACATAAATATTTTTATCCTTTACCCTTTATATCTGCATCTTAGATAGTGATAAACATTTCCAAAATACATTTTCACATCCAAAATAATATCACATTAAAATACACAATGTTTTGTAGAGAACATCATATAAAAGTTATTAACATTTCATCATATTCAGTTTATTATTTTAATTTTATAAGAGTGCAGTACTCTATATTAAATAAAAAATTAATAGATATAAATCCATATAAAGACAATTTAAATAAATTATATTTTACTTCCATTAATGTAAAAAATGACGATCCATAAAAATTTATTCCTTTTAATACTTATTGAGTCCTACTCATTTAAAAATGGTGAATTAGTAGATCAAGGGGAATAAACATTGATGGATATAATTCCATCTTTTATTGGAAAATTTATCGGTCATAATAAAGTCATATTCCTAATAGAATTTGATCTTTTGTTAGAAATATTTTAAAATTTATGGATTATTTTACATAAGAGATCTTATCTGATTGTGAGTAGAGATAGTTCAGAACATTTCAAAAATATTTCCTGAAGAGTGATAAAAATATGAATAGTATACATTTTAATATTCATTGTCTATATTAATAATTAATGGAAATCTATAGAGAATGACACTCAATATTCCATGTCATGATTAAAATATTATGTTTGAGAAACTCAAAATTTTAATATCACAAAATTATCACTTAGATGGTGGGTGATTCAATGAATTTTTTCCCTCTTTCATTATTTTGAAAACATTTTTTCAACCTTAAATAATCAATTAAATTAATATTCCACAATTTTAACCCACTGAATAATGTAATTAAACAGTTTTATTTCATTCAATATGATCACATACATGTTTCACCAATCATACATAAATGGATTCATCCTTGGAATGACCTTTAATCACCCTTGGACACATGATTCTCTAGAAAAATATAATTAATACAATCATAAAGAGTATAATCATTCCTTTATTTAAAATTATGTCTAAGTATTTTTTTCAAGTGCTACCAAATAAATTTCAAACCAAAACAATGTCAATAAGTAATGATAATATACTCAGATCACTTCTTTTCAACTTGAAAAATACAATCATTTAATTTTTCACATCATCCAATATTGAGATAATTTTTCATTGAGAATGAACACCATGAACATAATTAGATTCATCATAAACAAATCAAATATATCATCTTACATATTTAATGAAGAATCACGTAAAAAACATATGTTATCAACCATAAATAATTGATAAAATGATGTTATAACTTAATTAATGTTCTTATATCCTAATTATAACCATTATTGGGTCATTAAAAATATCCCTCAGTATATCCCAATACCTATGATAATCCAATTATACTATAGTACTCGTATTATTAAAATTTTTAAAATATATAATGAAATTTTATAAAATCAAGAAATATTACATCCATTTTAGTGTAATTCCACTTGTTACAAAATAGTTAAATCAACTACTCTAAAAATAAAATATTGTTTCCAATTAATTTTACTCAAATAATTTATATTTTTGAATAATTCTTTATTCCACCCTATCACAACATTAAAATCATTAAACGTGTTGTTATATGTATCAAAAAAACATAAATTTTCATTACATCCCAATAATGTTTATTTATATAAATTCATAATGGCTATGAAATTAAAATAACAAAATTACATCTTTCAATCCATGGGAAAATATCATTATGGGAAATTCTAGTGTGAACCCAATTAAATAATGGATTACCATTGAAGCAAGACATGGATGTAATTTCGACTCCCCAAAATATATTCATCTTCAACCATTAATTACTATATAGATAATAACTATTATTATGTGATATGTAACAACCCATTTTTATGTATAAAAATATTATAAATATTATTGTTTAATATATTTAATCATTGTATAATTTCATATAAACCTAAAAAATTTTATGAATGACTTTTTTAACAATTTATATTATTCACTAACTTTCATTAGATCTTTTTTAATATGTTTATTAAAAAATTGGATAATTTTGTTCATTTTTCAATTTTAAAATGAAAACTAACATAATAGGAGATAATGTCAAAAAGATAAACCAAGAAATTATTATAAACATTCATCTCAGTTAAATTACAACTTCTTTAAACATGACGAGGAATGGTCTTCAATAGTCTCCAAATTTATATTTTATTAGTATCAAAAATATCAAACATGATTCTTAACTATACTTCTGTATAATTATTCACTTTCATCAGAGAAATAATTCTAGGTGAACACTCAACACATTGATAGAAAATAGATTATCATAAGGGATACTATTGATACTGAAATATAAAAACATCATATTTATAAAAAAACACTGAGAACATTGAGCAGTTTGATTACTCTTAATAGTGAAATTTTATTTAATCATTTCATAGATATTGTGATAAATGTTTATATCTGAAAAAATAATAACTAAAATTAAATCTCAAATATATCCATATATTTTAACTAATATCACTCAATATATCTTAATATATGCCTAATTTCTATAAAATAATTTTCAATTATATATCTTCAACAAATAATAGACTCTACGTTAATATATATTGATGAGGACGTCTGATTATAAATTTTTAAAGGATTTTATACACATATACTTAACCAATTCATCATAAAAAATCATTATTCCAACAAAAAAATCTTGATGTCATAATTTAATAGGTACACACATTGTATAAGAAAAAAAATATGATAAACTCATATCATAACATACATTCCATGTTTTCATGTCAAATTCATATCATCCCCTTTAAACAACTTAACATGAATATATTATCACTGTATAATTTTTTAAAATAAATCATAATTTGGATTTATTACCAATATCCCCCTTTTCAAAAATTATAAAATGAAAAATAGAGAATGGGGTGGAATGAATGTATCCAACTTATAGAACATGAGGTTGAGCTCCACTAATCAACTTTTATTTGTGAAAGGAATCCTTATGAAATGAATTTTCATATACATCATGTAACGCCCCGACCCCAGTTACCCATAGTCGGTGAATTATTAAATAACATTGGAATGATCATAAGAAAGATCATGTCTCGAAAGACCGATTAGTTTAGTCACCTTGGAATAACTAGATACATTAATAAAGTTTACATTACATCATAAAATGAAAATTAAAATAACATAGTCTCCATAGCCCACACTCATATCCCAACATACTATCACAGTAGGTCATTCATAAATTACTTCTTCACATCCTGGAAAAAATAAAACATTGAAAGGGGTGAGCTCAAATGCTGAGTAAGGATAACAATATAGCGGTAACTTTCATAAATAAGAATAAACATTTAATGCAATGTATAACTAAAACAAAAGCCTTTTAAACTTGAACTTCAACATAATATGGCTGAAATAAAATGAAATAATGCCATTTACTTATTCACATGGATATTCTACTAATCGAATAATCACATGCAATATCAATAACAACAATCATAATGATGGAATGCATAATGCTAGACTATCATAACCACATAGTCAAGGCCTTGTGCCAAGACTACAAATAAGATTTTGTCAAGGCCTCATGCCAAGAGACTAGTTTGTCTCATGAGACCTACCAATGCATTGAGGAGTTATAGCGGGCTCCACCCATCACATATTTAGTCCAATGAATTCCTCAAATGAATAGGTTTAAAAATAACATAAACATTCGTATTAAAACTACATACGAAATGTCAATACTTTCTCCATAAACAATGAGTGGTATAAAAATAACACATCAACAGTCAAACAAATCACAAAACCTTCAATAAAATATGTAAGTTATGTATCATAATAAATCAACTTCAAATAAGCTTAAAATCCATCAAAGGATGATGACATAGTTGAAATCAAAACCATTTGAGAGAAATATCTCTTTTTTTGAAATAATTTAAAAGTCACATAATTATAAAATAATACATTTACTTTGAAAATTTTCTTATAATCTTGTATGGGAAGCTTCAAAGATTTTATAACGGCGGAAAATAGATGTACCCGTTGTATAAGTTAAAAAAGACATTCTTACCTTAATTCTGTCGAAAAGGTTAAGAATGACCTTATTTGGAAAACAACAGAATGATTCCTTTATAAATCTCTTAAAAAAATTCAAACAAGGGTATAAATGATATTCAGCCATATTCTAGTAAATAGTAAATATGTTTTAAAATACATTTTTAAGAAACATGGATGTGGATGATAAAGAAGTCCCAGTAGATTATTACGTATAAACAACCTCATATAATGAAGAGATTGAAAAATAAACCCTTACCTTATACTTTTCCATGGTTGGTGGTAGGTTAACCTCTTTTATAATGGTGAAATAATTGTTATTAAATTATAATATAATCATATACATTAATATGATATCATATATGATCTTTTAACATTTTTTGTTAATAATATCTTAGTATTATCGTCGTTTTGGGTGTTAGCTTACTCGTTTTATTTTATATGTTTTGTTACGTAAGCCGTGTTTGTCATGGATCGGTTGTATCTTATTCATATCCAGAATGATATTAAGTCTTTAAAAATTATTATTAATCATCAAATGAGAATTATACTTGAATAGATACATTGGAGAATGAATCTCATCGCGTTCGTGGAGACGGTAGTCCGTACGTATGCACGAGCGACAATATCATTCTTTTGAAATTAAAATAATATTTAATTGGATTGTATATCATATATAAAGAATAATTATCATGTTATATTTATTATTTACATGAATTACACATCATTATTATAAGCACCCAAATAATAATGTTTTGAATAACATTAACACCATGACCTGGAGACAGTAAGCCGTACGTACACACGTATAGTGACATGTCATTCAAAGGATGGATAGAATACTGAAATATGGTCATAAAATGTTTATAATAACATGAAATTATATATAATATACTGGAGTTATTATTTTATAATGGTAATAACAAAGAAAGAAGAAGTGGAAGAAGAAAGGAACTTGAAAGAGGGTGGTGAAAACATTATCTCTTCTTCGGGTTATTCTTTTTGATTTGATCAAAAGGACTCCATACTATGGCTTTCTGACTAAAGGAATGCCTCTAGGATGAATTGGGGGAAGTTTCAAGAGTATTTGGGCAGGGGTTGGCCGAACCAAAAGGCTTTGAAGGTGTGAATTAATGAGAAGGGGGAGTTCCCTTTTATAAGATGGGTGAGGGGCACCTTTGGAAAAGCTGGAAATATTATTTTATAATAAATTCAAATTCGGTTTCTAATGGCTCCAATGTATATTATTTAAATGTTAAGGTGGTAATGGGTCGAACCCAATCAACCAATAGGTTTTAGACAGGTTTGGGTCACTATATTAACCTTATCCTTTAGTTTTAACTCTTCATTAATTAGTTTAAAAATTACCATGTCACTTTGTATTTTTATATTATATAGTTAATAAACATACTACATACATCCAAGAGACACCCAAGTGGTCCATTAATGATAAAACTATCATGATATAAGTCTCTTTGAAGAACCTTAGATTTGTAGGAATTGAATATAAATTAATAATATAAAATTTGTTTTAAAAACTCGTTTATGTCAATTTGGACACTATTCAATAATTGATTTTTTTTAAAGTTTTAAAATCATTATTAATTCTAAAAAAATTCATTTATTCAATCCTATAATTCCATAGTAAACAATTAAATTTTTGGATTTCATCAAAACTCTCAAATTATATCAATTTTAACATTTATAATAACAATTATTTTATTCATTCATTAATAAGGGAAATATTGCATCATTATTGTGTCATAAATAATATTAATTATTAAATTTATAAAAATCATAAATAAAATACCATTATGTAGTAAATATTTTTATCTTTCTAATGAATATTTATAGTTCAAAATCCAACATATATAACCCAATATAAATTTTTTTTTCGAAAAGATATATGCTTAAGTCATTTTCATATTTATTTTAACTTAATTAATATATAGTGTCATTATCACTTATAAGTGGATACATGGGGTCACAAAATCGACCCAAAGATGCCCATGGTCGGAAATGTATCAACCAATAAGGTTAGGACACGTTTTAGGGTAATTTATTAATATTATAATATTATTTGTTTACCCTTATTTACCGGATTTACCCTTTAACCATAGTAAATAAAATTTTTACCGAAGTAATTATTCAAAATGTCTAAAAATAAAAGTTACCTATTTACACAATTTGGACATCCTGATTCCAAATATGGAATCAATTTTTCCAAATTCAAAACACAGAAGTGGCAGAAATTAATTTAAAATTAATATCGTTCTTAATACAAAAAGCGTGTTTTTAAGAGATAATAAATATCAAAAGATTGACACTTGTTCATGTCCAGTTTAATTGTGAAATTATGTCCAATGACCAAAATTGTATTAAATGGTAAGAATATATTCTAAATATACTTAAAACCCACTCAAATTCATAATATAATGCTATTAATTATTTCGATTAAAAAATTCGTTTTTAGTTAAAATTTAGTAATTTTCACTATTCATCAAAAATATAAATGTTATCCAAAAAGTTCCTAAATTTTTCCATAGGCTAAATTCGATACTCCGAATCCAAAAATGAATTCCATTTTTAGAGATAAAATTCATAAAATTTCAAAATGTAGGTATTACTATTCATAACGGCTAGTTTGATTGGTTGTGGTGTGTGTTAGAACTCAGAGATGCATACAACACACGCTATTGCATTATTAAAAGGGAAGCGTATCATGGAAGCTTGGGGTGTTACATTCTCTCATAATTCAAATAATTTCATACTCAAAATTTCTAGAATACTACCACATGAAAATACTAAGGTGGTTCTTCATCATAAGTTCCTCAGGTTCCCACGTTGCCTCTTCCATCTTATAATTTCTCCACAGAACATTTACCAGACGAGTCATCCGGTTTCTCAGTACTTGTTCTCTTTTATCAAGAATTCTGATGGGCTCTTCGAAATAAGAAAGATCAGGTTCCAGTTCTAATTACTCATAGGTGAGTAAATGCGTTGGGTCAAGCATGTATTTCCTCAACAGTGATACGTGGAACACATAATGAACTTTGGAGAGACTTAGCGGCATTGCCAAACGGTAAGCCACAACCACAATTCGTTCTAGAATTTGGAAAGCTTCTATGTACCTAGGACTCAATTTACCCTTCTTACCGAAACATATAACTCCCTTCCATAGATTTACCTTTAAAAAAACATGATCTCCTACCTGAAATTCTAAATCCTTCCTTTAGTTATCGGCATAGAACTTCTGCCTACTTTGAGTTGCTTTGATGTGGTTTTGGAATACCTTTACCTTTTCCATCGTTTCCTCCACCAGTTATGGGCCTACAAGTTTTCTTTCACCAACTTCATCCCAACAGGATGGTGTGAGACATCTCTTTCCATACAACGCATCATGTGGTTCCATCTGAATACTTGAATGGATTCTATTGTTATAGGAAAATTCTACAAGAGGTAAATATTGATCCCACAAACCCTAAAAGTCATGCGTGCAGGATCTCAACATGTCTTCTAAGGTTTGAATAGTCCATTCTGATTGTCCATATGTTTGAGGGTGGTAGGCAGTGCTCAAACGAAGTTCAGTATCCAAGGCCTTCTAAAGACTCTTCCAGAATCATGAATTAAAACAGGGATCACGATCAGAATCAATCGATAGGGGGTACTCCATGAAGTCTCACAACTTCATTAATATATAATCTTGCTAGACGTTCCAGTGGTAGATCTTATCTTATTGCAAGAAAATGTGCTGAATTGGAAAGATGATCAACAATAACCCATATTGCATCGTTCCTTCTAGGAGTCTTTGGTATCCCCATGTCAAATTCCATCGTAATATTGTCCCATTTCCACTCTGGTATGGTAAGAGGTTGCATGACTCCACTAGGCTGTTGCCTTATAGATTTCACTTGTTGAGAAACCATATATCAAGACACAAAATCAGCAATCTCCCATTTCATGTGGTCCCACCAAAAATTTTCCATCAATTATCTATACATTTTGTTGCTCCCACAGTGTATAGAAAAATTGGAACTATGAGCATCGTCCAACAATTCCCTTTTTAGATCAAGTATATTCGGAACACAAAGTCTCTTCCCAAATTTCAAAATTTCGTCTTCATACCCAAAGTCATTCAATCTCCCATCATTCGCAGCTTTAATCTTATTTTGAAATTCTTCATCATCGGTCTGAGAACTGTTAATCCCTTCTAGTAAAGATGGTTTGGCAACCATTTGAAAAAGTATTGATGATTCACCTTCCATGGTAATTCCCATATCCATTATCACTAGATCCATGAAAATATGATCCCATTCAATTCTCATCATGTTCAAAACTCCATGATCTTTTCTGCTCAAATCATCTTCCACCTTATTAGCCTTCCCTAGGTTGTAGTGTATCGTGCAATCATAATCCTTGAGTGGTTCAAGCGATCTCCTTTGCCTCATGTTGAGTTCTTTTTGTGAGAAAATATACCTCAAACACTTGTGATCAGTATAAATCTCACATTTTTTACCATAGAGGTAGTTCCTCTATATCTTCAAAGAAAAGATCACAGCTTCTAAATAGAGATCATGAGTAGGATAGTTTTGCTCATGAATTTTCAATTATCATGATGCATAGGCAATAACCCTATCATTCTACATAAGGACACAACCAAGTCCTTTCTCTGATGCATCACTATAAATAACGAACCCATCATTCCCTGATGGTAGAGTCAATATAGGATCAATGAATAGTCTTCTCTTCAGTTCTTCAAAACATTCTTCACACTCTTTCTTCCAAACAAATTTAATCCCTTTATGTGTGGGGTTTGTTAATGGGTTAGCCAATCGGGCAAAATTCTGGACAAAACGTCGATAATAACCTTCTAAACAAATAAAACTGCATAACTCATTTATACTCGTCGGTGCAGGCCACTGTTGGATTTCCTTGTCTTAGAAGGATCAACAGAGATTCCATCTTTAGAGATAATCTGGCCAAGAAATGAAATCTCCTAAAGCCAGAATTCAAACATGCTAAACTTCCCATATAATTCATGTCTTCTCAGAGTCTTCTGGATAATGCGTAAGTGATTTTCATGATCTTCGTATCTTTTAGAGTATACCAAGATATCCTCAATAAATACCACCACAAATTCATCGAGATATTCCTTAAAAACACTATTTATTAGATCCATGAATATAGAGGGTGCATTAGTCAGACCAAAATGCATTACCATAAACTCGTAATGCCTGTACCTTGTTCGAAATGTTGTCTTGGGAATTTCTTCCTTCTTCACACACAACTGATGGTATCCAGTTCGATGGTCAATCAATTAAAAGTATTGAGCTCCATTAAATTGGTCAAATAAATCATCAATGCGAGGTAGGGGATAATTGTTCGTTATTGTTATACCATTAATCTCCCTGTAGTCGACACATAACCTCAAAGATCCATCTTTCTTTTTAACAAAAAGAACATTGGCTACCCATGGATAAACACTAGGGTGAATAAATCCCTTATTACTCAATTCCTCTAGTTGTTTCTTTAGTTCAAATAATTCCACAGTGACCATTCTATAAGGGGTCTTCGATATATGCCGTGATCCTGGAATTAAATCAATGGAAAAATCAACTTCTCATTCTGGAGGATGTCCAGGTAAATCTTCCGGAAACACATCTACATATTCTTTCACAATAGGTGCATCCCCTATTTGATCATTAATTTCCTCACCCACAGTCATTTCATTCTCTTCCTCCCCAATAATTTAATTTAGTTGAGCTACTGGGGTTGGATCTAGATAAAAATTAGGTGGTGACGATTCTGCTATAAAGATAAGGTTTTCCTTATCATCATCATAAAAAATCGTAACCTCCGTATTCTTACAATAAAGCTCTACATCATGGTCCAAAAGCCAATCCATACCAAGGATTATATCAAACTCAATCATAGGTATGATGATGAGATCAGCAAATAAAGAACATTTATGTGCACTAATGGGGACTGATTCACAAAACATTGTTGCAATGATACTGCCCTTATGAAATTTAACTGAACACTCCCTTGTTAAATCAAATTGAAAATATCTAATTTCTTAGAAAACTGGGATGATATGAAACAATGCAATGATCCAGAATCAAATAATGCATTTTCTGAACTTGAAGAAACAATTAAATTACCTACCACCACGTCTTTTGGAGCTTCTACCTTAGCAGTAGTGATATCAGAAGCTTGGAATTGATCCCTTGGTATTTTCTGAGGTACGTTCCCATGACACTTATGAAATTCATTTGGATAATGTCCCATCTCCCTGAAATTGTAGCATTGGACATCGGTAGCTTCCTTCTTCCCCTTGATATCACGAGTTTGGTGACCTATTTCACCACAATTGTAATAGACTCACATTCCTTTTAAGCAAGTACAGTGGTGTTTCTTCCCACATTTAACACAAGATAGATATTCAACCTTTCCCTTCTTCCCCTTATTTCCATTCCCAGATTGATCAAAAAATCTCTTCTTCTATTGCTTTGCTTTAAAGTCATAATACTTAGAGAATTCCTTTTCTCTGTTGATAACACATGAGACAATGTGTTCGTATGACGAGAAGGATTGTGAGACTAATGATCGACAGAGAAATGGTTTTAAACCATTAAAGAAACGATCAATCTAACTTCTTGGGTTACGTATATAATCTCTAGCATACCTTGATAACCTCATAAAGTTCGCCTCATACTTTGGGACATTCTCATCCTCCTTTTGTCTCAGACTCTGAAATTGTCTTTCCATACATGCTCGATGGTCACGAGGAAAGTATTTTTCTAAAACCAAATCTTTGAACTCCCTCCATTCCATATTTGATACTTCATCATCTTCCTTCGGATTTTGAATCAATGACCACCATTGATCAGCATCTCCAGTGAGGCGGTAATCTACGAGGATAACTTTTTCCCTTTCACTACTCCCCAAAGCCTGAAATATTTTCTATAGGGAAATTATCTATTGATTAGCTACTAATGGATTTGTACTACAATTGAATGTTGGTGGTTTCTACCTCATGAAGCGATCTAACATTTATCCTCCAAGCTGTAGATCAGGGTTCTCCATACAGGTTAGTTTATTATTCATAACCTGAGTGATTTTTCCTAGTATGATGATTTGTTTATCAGCACCTATTGCATCACCAGCTCCACTATAATTATTTTGAGCTGGGGGTAAATCCCTACATGGAGTTTGTGCATTGATATAGTTTCCATTTCTTCCACTAGGATCCATTTCTAAACAATGACATAAACTAGATCATTTTATGAATCAAAATATATAATTCTATACTTATAAAACACTAATCATAAATTTAACTTTTTATGGATATAATCCATAATCATAATAATGTTTTTTTGAGGATGTATATACTCATAAACCCTTCATAATGATTTGTAATGAAAATGAGAGTTATCCTCAGCATATCCCATGGGAGTGTCGTAACCAAGAGTGCAGCAAGGCCCGTTGTCGTGAACCAGTTCTCATTCGAGTCTAGCTCAAAGCAGTGTTATCGGGTTTTACCCCTAGGTACATTTGTGCTAGAGCCATGTCTACCTGCTCGTATCCAGACAGGGATGTATTTCTTGGAAAACTCATAAAATTTCTACAATACCAAAATTATAGGAAGTTCTTCTATACTAATCCTCAAATCCCATCTTAGGTCTATGTGCTCTAATCAGAGTTTATCTAAATCTAGCTTCCAAGTTTGGTACTAAAGTTCCTCTGATACCAACTGTAACGCCTTGAACCCAGTTACCCAGAGTCGGTGCATTATTACAAAACATTGGCATGATCACAAGAAATATCAAGTCTAGAAAGGCCGATGAGTTTAGTATCCTTGGAATAAATAGATACATTAATAAAGTTTACATTACATCATAAAATGAAAACTACAACAATATAGTCTCCATAGTCCACACTTATATCCCCACATACTATCCCAGATGGTCATTCATAAATTACTTCTTCACATCCTAGGAAAAATAAAACATTGAAATGGGTGAGTTCAAATGCCCAGTAAGGATAAAAATATAGAGTAAACTATCATAAATAAGAATAAAAATTTTATGCAATGTATAACTAAAACAAAAGCCTTTTAAACTTTAACATCAACATAATATGGTACAAACAAAATGAAATAATTCCATTTACTTATTCACATTGATATTATACTAATCGAATAATCACATGCAATATCAATAACCACCTTCATAATGATGGAATTCATAATGCCAGTCTATCATAACCACATAGTCAATGCCTCGTTCCAAGACTACATATAAGATTTTGTCAAGGCCTTGTGCCAAGACACTAGTTTGTCTCATAAGACCTTCCGATGCATTGAGGATCTATAGTGGGCTCCACCCATCACATATTAAGTTGAATGCATTCCTCATATGAACAGGTTTGAACATAACATAAACATTCGTATTAAAACTAACATATGAAATGTCAATAATTTCAGTGTAAACCATGAATGGTTTAAAAATAACACATCCACAGTCAAAAAAATCACAAAACCTTCAATAAAATATAGAATTTTTGTATCATAATAGATCAACTTTAAAAAAGCTTAAAATCCAGCAAAGGATGTTGACATAGTTTAAATCAAAACTATTTGAGAGAAATATCTCTTTTAAAAGTAAAATAATTATAAAATAAAACATTTACTTTGGAAATATTCTTATAATCTTGTAAGGCAATCTTATAAGATTTTATAAGGGTGGAAAATAGCTACACCCGCTATATAAGTTAAAAAAGACATTCTTACCTTAATTCTGTCGAAAAGGATAAAAAGTACCTTATTTGGAAAATGATGGAAAGATTCATTTATAAAACTCTTATAAAAATTAAAACAAGGGTATAAATGAAATTAAACCATATTCTAGTAAATAAAAAAAATGTTTTGAAATAAATTTTTAAGAAACATTGATGTGGATGATAAAGAAGTCCTTGCAGATTATTACGTATAAACAACCTCAGATAATAAAGAGATGTAAAAAAACCCTTACCTTGTACTTTTCCTTGTTTTGTGGTATGTTAACCTCCTCTATAATGGTTAAATAATAGTTATTAAATTATACCAGAGTCATATACATTAATATGATATCATATATGATCTTTTAACATTGCTTTGTTAATAATATCTTAGTATTATCGTCGTTTTGGGTGTTAACTTACTCATTTTATTTTATATGATTTGTTACGTAAGCCGTGTTTGTCAGGGATAGGTTGTATATTATTCATATCCAGAATGATATTATGTCCTTAAACATTATTATTAATCATCAAATTATAATGATACTTGAATGGATACGATGGAGAATGAATCTCATCGCGTTCGTGGAGATGGTAGTCCGTACGTACGCACGAGCGACAATATCATTCTTTTGATATTAAAATAATATTTAATTTGATGGTATATCATATATAAAAAATCATTATCATGTTATATTTATTATTTAAATGAATTACACATCATTATTATTCCCATCCAAATAATAATGTCTCGAATAACAATTACACCACAACGTGGAGACGGTAAGCTGTATGTACACACGTATGGTGACATGGCATTCAAAGGATGGATATAATTCTGAAATATAGTCATACAATGTTTCTAATAACATAAACTTATATATAATATACTGAAGTTATTATTTTAGAATGGTAATAACAAAGAATGAAGAAGTGGAAGAAGAAAGGAACTTGAAAGAGGGTGGTGAAAACATTACATCTTCTTCGGGTTCTTCATTTTGATTTGAACAAAAGGACTCCATAAGATGTCTTTATGACTAAAGGAAGGCCTCTAGGATGAAGTTAGGGATTTTTAGAGAGTATTTGGGAAGGTTTTGGCCGAACCAAAAGGCTTTGATGGTGTGAATTAATGGGAAGGGGGAGTTCCCTTTTATAAGAGGGGTGAGGGGAACCTTTGGAAAATTTAGAAATATTATTTTATAATAAATTAATTTACATTTTCTAATGTCCCAGAAGTGGATTATGTTAATTTTAAGGTGGGTATGGGTCTAAAACCAATCAAAGAATAGGTTTTAGAAAGGTTTGGGTAACTATATTAACCTTATCTTTTAGTTTTAACTCTTAGTTAATTAGTTTAACAATTTCCATGTCACTTTGTATTTTTATATTATATAGGTAATAAACATACTATATACATCCAAAAGACTCCAAAGTGGTCCATAAATGATACAAATATAATGATATAAGAATATTTACCGATCCTTAGATTTTTAGAAATTGAATATAAATTAATAATATAATATTTGTTTTAAAAACTCTTTTATGTCAATTTTGACACTATTCAATAATTGATTTCTGTTAAAGTCATAAAAACATTATTAATTAGAAAAAAATTCATTTAATAAATCCTATAATTTCATATTAAGAAATAAAATTCATGTATTTCATCCAAACATTCAAATTATATTAATTTTAACATGTATAATACAAATTATTTGATTCCTTCATTAATAAGGGAAATACTGCATCATTATTGTGTATTAAATAATATTAATTATTAAATTTATGAAAATTATAAATAAAGTACCATTATGTAGGAAATTGTTTTATATTTATAATGAATATTTATAGTTCAAAATCCAACTTATATAACCCTATATAAAAATTGTTTTTCTAAAAGATATATGCATATGTAATTTTTGAATTTATTTTAACTTAATTAATATAAAGTGTCATTATCACTTACAAGTGGATCCATGTGGCCCCAAAATCGACCCAAATATGACTATGGTCCGGAATGTATAAAACAATAAGGTTAGGACATGTTTTATGGTAATTTATTATTCTAATAATATTATTTTTTACCCATATTTACCAGATTTACCCTTTAACCATGGTAAATAAAATTTTTATTGAAGTAACCATTCAAAATGTCATAAAATAAAAGTTACTTATTTACAAAATTTGGACATCCTGATTCTAAATATAGAATCCATTTTTCCAAATTCAAAATACAGAATTGGAGGAAATTAATTTAAAATTAATTCCCGTTGTTAAAACAAAAAGCGTGTTTTTAAGAGATAATAACTATCAAAAGATTGACACTTGTTCATGTCCAGTTTAATTGTGAAATTATGTCCAATGACAAACATTGTATTAAATGGTAAAAATATATTATAAATATACTTTAAAACCCCTCAAATTTATAATTTATCACTATAAATTATTTCTATTTAAAAAGATGTTTTTAATTAAAATTTAGAAATTTTCACTATTTATCAAAATATAAATGGTATCCAAAAAGATCCAAAATTTTACCTTATGCTAAATTCGATACTCCAAATCCAAAAATGAAGCCCATTTTGAGAAATAAAATTTATAAAATTTCAAAAAGTAGGTATTACTATTCATAACAGCTAGTTTGATTGGTTGTGGTGTGTGTTAGAACTCGAAGTTGCATACAATACATGCTGTTGCATTATTCAAAGGGAAGCGTACCATGGAAGCTTGGGGTGTTACACATCATCCACATCCTCTTGTATTGAAACAAAAAACAATATTAAGACTACTTGTTAAAAAATTTATTTTATAATGTTGTTTATTATTTCAATAAGGTTTTATTGAGAAAGTATAACCTTATTCTTTTAAATGTTTATATCTCTCTAATTTCCCCAACCAACTAATAATGTAAATGTAACTTCCCCATAAGTTCGTGAGTAAACACATGAGTTATAACTATATATATACATGTTTTATTATGTTTATATTAATGTAATTATGTATCTTCATGTCACAATATACACACATTTTTGTAAAAATAATTCTCCACCTCACATTGAAATTCAATATTATATACACTAAATCAAATCCACAATAGTTAATATTAAAAAATCTGTAATTTCATTTATTAAAAATGTTAAATCATAATAAATAGTACATTTTATATTACTTAGGATTCTGATAATTTCTATGAGGTTTTAATTACCTATTGTAAAATTATACCGAAAAAGTAATTACATAACATAGATAATATCTACTCTTGTTGTAGTCTAATAGATAAAACATTCCATAATGTTTCTAAACACAATTTCCTTGTATTATATGACATCACTATCATTATAATGTATTTTTCTTACTTCCATTAAGGTAAAAACAACATCATATAACTCATTCACAATTATTCTTAGTATTTCTCAAATATATATTTCATGAGAAAGAAATATAATATTATTTCATTAAGAAATTTGTAAACCTATAAAATAAAATATTATTTAGCATTAACATTTTTATGATCTTCTTCATCTATGTAATGAACTCCATAAAAAATTATTTAGGATTTTATGTAAAAATAATATCTTTGATATATATAATAGTGATGAGTGAATTTTCTGAGTACTGTTTCACATAATAGTTTGTTTAAACTATTTCTTTTTAAACATCAAGTGACATCAAAGAGACAACCAACATCACACACTATGATATCATGAATTTATTAAAAAATTTTAAATTATTATATAAATTAGGAATATTTAAAATATTTTCAACACCCATAAATCTATTAGATTATTGAATATATACCCCTTATCCAGTAAATATTTTAATATATATAGAATTAACATCCATTTGAAATATTTTGTATATATTTTAACAACTAATAGAATGAACTGTTATTATGGTTTCTTGTCTTTCGTTGTGAAAAAAAGTATCATGAATGTAAAATACATCAATCTGATATAGACCATATAATATAGTATCAAATTTCCCTTAACACTTCACCTCTATTGTTATGAATATACTGTAACATCACCTTTTTTCATGTAACATTGTTATCTCATAGTCTTGTTACCAAGGCCCATGCATTACTCTTATAAATATATTTTAATTCCTTATTTATTACGTCCATCCTCAAATATATATATATATATATATATATATATATTTACATTTTTGTGCAGTTGTATAAATTTTGAAATACTTATTCTCATTGAGGTAAATTTCAACATACACAAGGGTCATTGGGCTCAATCAAATAATAGAAGAGAAAAGCCAAACCAGAAAAATAGATCAATAAAGTATTATAAATGTGGAAACAATAATTAGGAACACTTCCACAACCAAAATAAGAGATTCCATAACAAAAATATAAGCCTTCGGAGAGCCATAACTGTCAACACTAGAAGAAGAAAAATCACAACTGAAGAACATTCATAGTTATTAAATGATGAAGTACAATATCACAAATACACCCCACCATAAGATGAAATCCTTTTCAAAATCATTCAATATTTTCTTACTCCTTCCCTATTTTAAAAAAAAACATGTTACACATACCTACCCAAAATTTAGACCTTTTAAGAGTTTCACCAATAAAAAATTATAAATGAAATAATAAATCTAGATGTTAACTTCTTCTTCTAGACCCCAGATGTAACAACCCCATCTTTAGTAACATAGAATCGATGTACAATTAAATGAATTGGCTAAAAATGGGTCAAACACCAATGGCCCCATCAGTTCAGCAGTCTTCAAGAGATATGTACATATATGATACACATATTACATTAGGGATCAAATAATAATCATAATAATTGGAAACATTAATTAAACTAATTTAATGAATTATTATTATTATCCTGGGGATAGGATAAAAATAAGTCTGATCCAAAATTCGTGACATGGGTTTTTTACAGTGGATGCTTTCATGAATAGATAAAGAAAAAAAATTTGAATAGTTGGATAATTGAAAAAAATCATTTCATCAATAACATTATCATGAAGAGTAATATGGAATGAATACATGATCTTAAAATAATTCAAAACAAATAATCTCATGATATTGAAAAAAATACATAGAAAAATTCAATACATTAATATCATGGATAAGAATAACTACATTATCAACCAATGAAATTCTTAATATCATACAAAATGATATCACACATACTAATATCTATAACATCAAGACTTTTCGTCAATGATACTTAAAACTATGGGAAAACCCTATTTAATTTGGAAAATTGTATTGTCTCGTGATACCTATCAATACATTGAGGGGATATATAATTTCAGGTCTCACTAGTAACTGAATGGCAAATGAATTTCTCAAATATCATATGAAATATTTAATCCAGGAAGAAAATTTATTATCATTAAATATAATTATTTTATATATAATATAAAATATCATTTTTCCATAATCAATAAAAAAGCATACAAAGTAAATTATTATATAAATAACGATAAATGGTTTATTTAATATGATGAACCATGATATAAATATAGTTATTTTTGGTAGTTTTAATGTCGAATGAAAACATATGACAATAAATTTATTCTCTCAATATAATTATAATAATAAAAAAATCAATCAACAGATGAGGGGTGACCACCTATTTATTGGGAATATAAATTTTGGGATAAAATCATATCCTTTTTATAATAAAGGTAATGTAAGAGAATTAATAAAAAAACTATAATATAGACTTCTTTGTAAAATCATTGAAAACATGTAGAGTATTCATAACATCCTAAAATAGATACGGTAGTGGGGATGTTTTTTATCATTGTATATGAATAAACTATACATCAGAATTTTTTATAATGAATATTTACATTAAGAAACATTTTAAAATTCATATATAACATTAAATTCCATTATTAAATAATTTTATTATATGAATGTTATTTTACAATTTGTTTTTTGAAAAACATGGACCTAGAAGAAAAAAATATCTTATTAAATGAAACATAAAATAGATTTTTCTTTTAAAATTTTCATTTAATTATTAAATTATTGTAGAAAAATAAAATTGGAGAAAAATATGGAAACCTGTTATATATCAAGTGGATAAAAATATAATTGGATTATAAGAAAGAAAATTATAATATTCCCTAATGAAAAATAAAATTGATCCCGAAAAGAAAGTGATATAGTAAAATAGATTCATACTACATTAGTAACATTGAAATTGTAACCCCATTAAATAATAGACCAGAATTGAAACACTAATCATCCTAAATAAATACGTTTTTACGATAAATGAATATAATAAGTCGTATATACACCACATTAATTTATCAAGGTTCATTATAATAAATATTTCTCAATGAAGTGTAAATTGAGACGGAATCCCTTAAATCATGATCCTCTATTCTTGAATATGATAAAAGAAAATATATAATGGTTTTTATGAAATTTTTAATTATAAAAACCCTTATTAATTTTGAAAATATCATATATGATCCTATTATTACATATTACCACCCATTAATTAATAATATTTTATTTTTAATATTCTATCAGGTGTTATGTAATTTTTTTATCATGCTTGTTTTATGATGAATGTTAATGTTAATATATATACAATATAGATTAACAATAAAATATGACATTAATTATATAAATGAAGCATTTATTCATTATATTTCTTTTTATAATAAATTTTTTATAATTGAAGATGAAAAATGTAATAAACAGATTCATTAATAAGGTCAGTCATACCTACGCACAACCGATTATATCATTCCATTAATGGGTGAAAGCGTAAGGAATTGAATGATATATTAATTTAATGAGATTAAGATGGTATCATATGTATTATAAATTTTAATTACTTATATCATTATGAATATCCAAGAATGTAAATAAAAGAATACAATTTATATCAGTTCACAAGGTGGTAGTCCACCATACACAAGAACAATGACACTTTTTCCATTTAACCAGATAAAGAGATGGAAAAATATTATTCTGTCAATAAACTAAAATCATAGTATTATTTATTATCCTATTTTTATTATATTAAATTTCTTGATATAATTGATGGTTAAAAAAATAATACTTACATATAAATAGCTTAGTGAATCCAATTACCCTCTCTTTGAATAACCTCCACTGAATCTCTTGTTAATGACCCTAGGATTAGTATTTTTGGGAGGCCCGAACTAGTATAATATGGATGTAGTTGGTGGGGATAGATTTTGGATGGTTTATTATGAGTTAAATCTCTTAAAAAGTGAAAATATGTTATGGAAGGTTGTGGATTTTTCTGTGTTCGGAATGGCACCTTTTTGTAAACCACTTGTAAATTCAACAAAAAGAATTCAAAATGACAATGTAAGTTCCAAAAAATGATTATAAATGTCCTAACATTATGAGGTGTAATGTATAAGGTTTAAATATGGCCATTATTTAATATTTATATATGTTTTAGTGGAAGACCAACCCTTTTCTTTTGGTTTAAGGCACATTGAACACGTTTTAACATTATCTAGGGTAAATAATTTTTATAGTTTTTACATCTATCTATGATCCAAAATTTTGTCGGACATATTCATAAAATATTATATATTTTTATTAAAATAATGGAATCAATTTACCAATATTCAATTCATAAAAGGGAAATAATTTACTATTAAAACTAACCCATAAATCTTGTCCAACAATTATTTTTCATGAAGTGAATATTTTTTAAATCAAATGGTGAAAATTTAATTAGTATATAAATATTAATAATCAATATATGGATTAAAATTAATATTTTTGGTTATATAATATTGAAATTTCATTAAAATAATTATCTGTTAAATATTATTTCAATTAATTAATATTGTTAGACCTTATGAATTTTTAATGAAACCAATTTTATAAAAAAACTGTTTTATTAACAATACCATTCTTTATCTTCCATTAATCATATGATTATTTATATATAAAAATTTTGAAATAATTTTTAAATTATTAATATTAGTAAACATTTTTATTTATTAAAGAATGAATATTTAGATAATTTATTTTATACTTTCTAAAAAAACATTTCAGTAATGCAAATTATCAAAAATGTAATTTTAGTTTTATTTTGACAAATAAAAATTCATAATAAAAATTTAAATATTCTAGGACATGAATAATTTAAATGTGCATTGTATTGTTTTACTAGTTAAATTAAATTTTCACTTACTATAATTGAGTCTCATGTGTTACATTCAACCCCCATAATTTTTTTTTTAAATTTTCAGGGACATTACGTTTTTAAAAAATTAGGGTGGTTGTCCTTTATAAAATCCTATCGTTCCCATTTTGATTCCTCCCTTTCATTATTTCTATAATGTTACTTCACCTTATATGTTTTTTAATTCCTAAATACATTCTCTCTAGTGTAAATTATCTGGATGGGATATTCAACGTATGAAAAATTATGTTCTAAACATACTTATCCAGTGGTGTGAACATTCAATGTGTAGGGAATGTAATCCATTAACAATGATATCTAGAACAAATCATGTAATTTGTGGATGTTTTTAGAATTTATAATAACTAATGTATAACTTCAATTATTTCTAGACTTTCAAATGTTGTGATATACCGAGGACTATGTTTTCCCTTCATATTGAACCTTATAAGATCCTTCCATGGAGACTATTTTAGGAAAATGTGATCTCTAAATTGATGTTCCACTACTGGAAATTTTGTTATTTGTGACATGGTAATTTTTTCGGGACCCTATCGGAGATGATCATTTAAGATTGAGTCCCATCGCAAATTCCCCCTTGTAGAAAATGGTGTCATAAAAAGTAATATTTGTAATGGTCTGTCACAAAAAATACCCTTTTCAATGGGAAATATTCTCATTGAAAAAAGTGTCTCTGAGTTTTTTAAAAAAAATAGTAATGGGCCCATCACAAAAACAACTATCAAAAAAATAAATAAAATAAATATTTATAATAATAAAAAAAAATATTAGATAATAATAATAATAATAATCATTACCGTATAATTAATTTTAATTTTAATTTTAATTTTAATATTTAAAAAATAAAATAATTAAAATTCATAATAATAATAATAATAAATTTTAAAATAAACAAAAAGTAATAATAAATAATAATAAAAATCAATATTAAAAATAGATATTAAATGAATAATAATAGAAATAATAATAACAATAGAAAATTAATAAAAATAATAAATAATTAAATAAATAATTAAGGAATAAAATAATAATTAAATATAGATAATTAGTATAATAAATAAAAAAATAATATTCACAACAATAAGATAACGCAATTTTTAGAAATGAAATTAAATAATACGAAAAAAACTATATTCAATTGATTTATCATATAAATTGAATACATCACTAGGGGGGGTCTTATAGAGGAGATGGAGGAGATGGTATAGAGAACTCCATCCCTAATCTATGATTCTAATGTCACATTACTCCACCCCCTTCCCATGCAGCTTCGATTTCGATCCACGCATCTCCTCCTATTGTTGATGCTTTTGTGGACGAAGATGTTCATTCTCCCTTTACATACTCTTGATAAGCTCACCTTGAGCTCATAAATTCACATATTTATTAAAAATAATTCTTATATATGACTACTTATTATAATTTATTACTATTTATTACTATTTATTACTATTTATTCATATTTATTCCTATTTAATACAAATTATTTCCATAAATATTTTTTATATAGTGCAATTTCAATACATGAATTTAATCTTTTGTTATAGTAAAACATTAATAAAGCAAAATACTAATCCCATATATTTTGAAAGTAATATTTTTTAAATGTCAAATATTAAACTATTAATGGAAAATTTATCAAGAGATTCTCTTCAAACATGAACTAGGTGTTGATGGCTACAACGATGGGCTCTCCCCCACCAGAGGGGTGGGGGACCTCATTCAACATTCACGGGGAACCACCCCTGCTCATTCATACCCATTTCTAACCTCAAATCTCTTCCCAATTTCACATATTCCCCTATTAGAGTTAAATTATATGGATTTTTTTGGATTTCCATATACTCTTGATCACATCATCAAAATTTAAATATTACCCATCCTACCTTATCCTGAAACTAGTATCATGATTCAAGAAACAACAACCTTTGGTAGACTCATTTGACATGTTTGTTTTTGGTTCGTGGTTTTTAAAGGATAAACCGACATTTTTACTCCATGACAGTACCGACAAAATGATCTACTTCACTCCAAATAGATATATGATCCTAGCCTAGTAAAGTATAACATCATTTCTAAAATGGTTCTCACTTTTTCTAGTTCAAATGGTTAGATGGTTTTTCCATGAATCATTACTCCAGGACTACAACACTTTGGGTTAGTTTTCCTGAACTCACACCCCCTTTTAGGAATCACTCAATTATCTGAATGATAGGGAGTTTATTTGGTTGATTTCTTTAATTTTATTGTATAACAAGGGTTGTTTTCCACCCTATTTCACTGAGAATCAATTTTAGAGACGATGTTTCAATAAGTCTAGTCGATCTCAAAGGAATTGTTGTAGGGGAATAATTATGATATATGAATCCTTTTGTCTGAGATACAATGGTTTCTTTTTGTTCATCATGTAAGATGTTGGGCCACCAGTAGGTATTGAATAGTCATGGGTTCATGAAAATACACCATATAACAGAGGATTATGGGTCAATTCTTGGTTAAAATAGTTTGGAACATGTTTATAATGACATTTTGAAGGAATGACTGGAATGGGATAAGAATATTTTTCCACTCTCAAGGAGTCAGGCCCTAACGATCCTGATCTGAAGGTGGTGAATGTGTTTTGCTGGTTGAAATTGGATTTGGCCGAGAAAAAAACTGTGATGCATTTTCCTATGTGCTCTAAATATATATAAGGGTCATGTCCATCAATAACATTGGTTCCTAGAATTTTTTCTTCCATGCATGAAACATGCGGGGAGGATGACCCAATTGGAAATGAAGCTAATATTATGGAGGGGTCTCTACTGGTATATGTAGATAAACCTAACATTCGTTATTATATTATGAATTTAACTCCTTCTTTATATGAGTGGTTTAATTTGATAGTATTTGACAAATGAATTGTGAGAGTCTAAGGGGTGATTGTACTGGTATCATTTGACATAATCCTATCATACCAATGTCATCAACATACTCAAAGGTCATATGCACTATATATGTTTAAAAAAAGTTGAGGTATAGAATAGCATATCCCTAAGAACATATTATTTAGAAAAACTAAAATAATATATCCCCTTATTCTAATTATTGATGGGTGATGTCATTGATTAGGGTGATCCCGGACAGAAAAGTAGCATTGCTGAATCTAGGCAACCATTCAGCAGTTCTGGATGGCCAAGAACTAGTGGAATACCTATATATGGTATATATGGTGATGGAACGATCAATCAAATCACAATGGGTAGTTTAGAGGGAATTAAAATGAAAGGTCTTCCAAACCAAAGAAGCAAGAAAGGGGAAAGTTAAACTAAGTCTCAAGAAGATGCATTATTGCTATGGTGAAAAATACAAATGGATAAAAGACTATTCATAATTTCCCAAACTGATGGAAACAAGGTTGTCTAAAAAGAACGATGCAAAAAATTGTTTTGAATGTGAATGTACTATAAATGACCAATTTCAATGAAAAAAAATTTATGTTCAAGTAGAAAATATAATAAAAGAGTATGGTAGTCCTAAGGGACATGTGTAGACTATTGACAAGATGGATGTTCAGCCTTTTAAATAAGGATCTATTTAGAAAATAATGATAAAAATGGTGTAGCAAGAAGAAAAATTACATGGATCTCATTCACTACTCTACGGGATATTTACAAGAAATAGTCTTTTAGATCAAATTAATAAATGAGGATATGAAATTAATTTTTGAGACACTGATCCAATTTGATCTAATTTATTTGAAAATGTGTGGAATAGATAACATTCCCTCATTTCTTCATGGGGATTTAGAGAATAGAATATCAATGTGGAGGAATATATTCTTACATGGGACAATATTGCTAATAATTTTGAAGCTTTTATCAAGAACTTTAACATCCTGGGTAAATAAAGAATATTACATTTTAATATTTATTAATATTTGTGAATAAAATGTTAATAAAACATTAAATGGGATGCTATGTTTGATGGTGTACCCAATACACAACAACGAGTTTCTTTGAAATATTACGATGAACACTAACAATATAATAATATTATTTTAAATGGTAGTAAGCATCTAGCCATTGTAATGGTGGTAATGAACAGAACTAAGTACAAAGTGATTATATATGTTTTTTAAATATTTTTTTACATTTATCCAATAAATGATAGAGGATTAAAATAAGAATGAATCCAATTTTAAGTATAAATATTCTAATATTCATTAAAAGTTCGATTAGACACCTTTTGATGGAAAAGCCTTTTTAATTCTACTTTTAATCACTTTTATAAGTTATATTTATCCGAATAAAATACTTCATTATAATAAGGACATAAAAATATAATTTGTGCAAATTTTAGGTATTTTTCGGCTAAAGTTCATTTTTAATGAATAGTGAAAAATGATGTATTTCAATTCAAATACTCCTATTAATCTAATTAATTTGTATGGTTATATTACTTATATAATTGGTTTTAAAGTGTAATTATAATATATTTTTGTCATTTATTCCAATGGTGGTTATTAGAATAAATTTCACTATGAAAATGGACATAAAAAAGTGTCAATTTTTTGTAGATATTGTTTCTTAAAAAATGCTATTTGTTTTGACAGTGAGACTTAACTATATAATTTATTAATGAAACTTATATGTTTTGAATTTGGTCAAATGGAAATAATATTTTCATCTGGAATATCAAATATATATTCGGATGAATATTTTGTATTTTTCTGATAATATTCATTTTTTAATGAATAGGGAAAAATACAACATTTTAATTCAAAACTTCCTTTTCATCCAATTTATTTATATAGTTATATAGTCATTTAAAATGGTTTTAATGTGTAATTTAATTATGTTTTTATCATTTAATAAAATTTTGGTTATTGGATGTAATTTAACTTTTAAATTGGATGTAAAAACAAATCAATCTTTTGATAGATTTTACTTCTTAAAAACCCCATCTTTGGTTTTGACAACAACAATTGTTTTTAAAATAATTACTGCAATTTTTGGTGTTTGTAATTGGATAAAATGGATTACATATTTGGAATCAGAATTTCCAAATTATTTAATTAAGAATCGTTTGTTTTTACATGATGAATAGAAATAACAAAAATTATTTTTAATTACAGTGATTAATTAGTAAATCGGGTAAAAGGGGGTTAACAAAATAATGTTATACTAATATAAAATTACCCATCCATGTTCTTTAATAATTTTCATTGAGTCATGTCCGACCATGGGATTCCTTGTGCCAACATTGGGACCCCATGGAATCAATTTAGTGTGATATTGACCTTTTATCATATTATTTTTAAAGAAAGGAAAATATAACCAAAGTATGTATCACCTAAGTAAAACAATTTTAGTTTTGTTCTTATAAATGATATATTTGACTATAAATATTCACTATAAATATAAATATATTTCCTACATCATGTTATTTTATTTAAAATTTTTATACATTAAATAAATGTATTTATTTATGACACAATGATGATGCACTTATTACCTCAATAATGAATGATTTAAATAAATGAAATTATAAGTGTAAAAATATTATAATTTTTAGACTTTGGATGCAATACACGAATTTTATATATGAGTAAGATATTTTAAATTTATTTTAATTATTTTATTTCTAAGGAATAAAACTTATATGCTTTATCAAAAGTCAACAACCAAATAGTATCAAAATTGTCATAATAGGGTTTCATTTGAAACAAATGATATTCTATTAAATGGTATAAAAGAAAAAAAATCTAATAATCTGCAAAATTACATATAATATATTACTAATATTATTAATGATACAATTATGAGACTATAGTAATTTTAAAGTTACTTTTATTACCTTATATTTTGAAAATAAAAAAAAAAGACACGGTAAGAATTATTATTTTTAACTAAGGGTTAAAATGAAAAGATAAGTTCAATTATATGACCTCCAAATGTCTAAATCCTATTATTTGAGTGGATTTCTACCCCTTATCATCTTACCCTAGAGATATGTCATTTCAGAACCTTTATATTTTGAAAAACATTTTTATAAAAAAAAATATTTCAAGACTTTCCAAGAGTGCCCCTCCCCCCGCTTATAAAAAGCCCTCGCCACTACCCCTTACTCACACCTCTCAAGCCCCTGGCTCATCCGAACTCTGATCATATTATCTATTCATATCCCTCTATTTCTCCTAGAAGCCTCACTTTGTGCAGAATTATTTTCAAGGGAGCCTTTGCCTCAAATGAAAAGAAATTACATGATTTAGAGGTAACACCTTCTCTCAAAATACTTTGTTTTATTTTCCTTCTTCACTCCCCATAATATTCTTATTCTTTGATTACATAAAAACACAAATATCCTCATCATACTTGGATTTTTTATGAGAATTATTCTATTTAATATTACACACACTCGTCTATGGGTTAAGGAACATACTGTTTCTATGGGTGGTGAATTACTGCCTCATGAAATGATGATTGTTTAATATTCTCCTAACACCTTTCATTATGGCCATTACGATGTCACTATATTTATATATGATATATATGGTATTAATTGTTTCTACATTCTTAGGTATTTTATGTTGAAATCCTATCATTATGCTTTTCAAGCTGTGTAATTGAGATAATTTCATTTGAGGAACTGTGGACTACCGCTACCTCAAGTGATGTGACTCATTCATGCAATACATGGAATGTATAAAGAATTAAATTAATGAACTTATGTGACCTATATAACATATATATTATTCTGTAATTATAATAAATACATATCCCTCGTTTTTTTAATTAAATTTGTATGACAATGAAATGAAAGTAGTGTCCATGCATACGAACGACCTATCATCTCCATGAACGGTGCATTTCAATTTTTATCACCAAAAGTTATGTTATAGTATAAAATGAATATATAATGGATATATATAATATTTAAATCATGAATACCATTAGAGATATTATTTATTTATAACTACATGGAGAATTCTCTTCAAACATGTTTATTTTTGACTCTTGCACCGAACATCGACAAAAACGTTTGATATGACCTCACATAATTAAATACTTATTATAACATTATAATATGTGATATGAATTGAATAATAAACTTTAAAGGAAGTTATTTATAAATAATAAATTGACCAATGTTTATTATTCAAGAATATAAATAACGAACGAGACAAGTCGGAGTTGAGGTAAGGGATCCTACATCTTTCTTTCTTTTTTAAGTAGTCCCTTTTATGTCACTTCTTTTAAGATCCTCTATCTTATGTTGGAGGATGTTATTTTATATTCCTCTTACTGTAAATTTTATTTTAATATGATGAGAGACCCTATTTGATCTCATCAATCTATTTTTTTGAAGTTTTATGTTGAGTCGTTAGGCTGCCAAATTTTCATATGGGGATTTCTTATCTCATATTTAATTCCATAAGATTTCCATTTTTCTCCACTTATTTATGGCATGTGGATTTTTGTGAACTATCATTTTATATATATTATTATGATTTTATTTATATTAATGTTACTCTGTGATTAATTTGGTGGTTATTATCTTTTGATCAAACGACTCGATTGATTACAACGAGGTAAGGGGGTTTTATCTAGCTATTTATTCTCTTGAGATTCATGATATATTTGTCACTATCACCTTTTATTCTTGTATATAGTTCCCATTATTCTATTATTTGAGTAATATACATTCGTTTATGCGTATTTACATCAACAATTTATAGTCCTTTTTTCAGGGGTGTACATTTCAAAAGTTACCCAAATCATTAAGGGAACCTTTCACCCACCTCTTTTTAAAAGACGTATTTTTGTTAGGTATTTTCATTTAAATATTCATAATGTTGGGATATGTTCTTATATATCCTTATTTATATAAATTTTATGTCCAAGGGATGAGATACCCTTTTTATCTCTCATCAACTCATTTTCTGAATTTTAATGTGAGGTCGTTAGGCTGTCGAATTTTTGTAAGGGTACTTCATAACCCAATTTCAATTCTTTGGGTTAAACCTATAATTCTTGATTATGTTGTGCTATGAATATGTGCCGATGACCTCTGATTTTTTTACATGTAACATCCACTTATATTGGGTGTATCTATATTTGTCACATATAATTATGTAATTGATTTACCCTTAATCTAAGGATACCATCTTTGTACGAGACTTCATCTCAACCTCCTTTAATTGTGGCATATTTTTTTTCTACACGAGATTATTTTATATGGTGTATAAATCCCTTTTTAATTTTCATTTCATTCAAAGGATATCTTTTTTCTACAAATCTTTTTACTAAACGACAAAAAGGAATGTTTCTTTTTAACTTAAGCAGTGACAACGACTTTTTCCGCTGTCGTGAGTATTATTTGATCTATGGCCTCATTATAAAGCTGTAATGTTTTCAAAATAAAAGTAAAAACCATATACTCTATTTACGTAATTTGGTATTGAAATTTTTTTAAGAATGGATTTGTTATTTAAATATCTTAAAATGTTATATTGTTATTGCAATGTGGGAATGTTATCTTTCCTTTATTCTTAAGTTATGTGTTACTATTATGTTATGGTTCTCGGCCATTGATACATATAAGGGTGGTTCCATGATAAAACTATGCGGGGTGAGCCCGAGATAGATCTCCAATGCATTGGGTAACGTGAATGAGGTAAACGTGAATGTTTCTCCAAAGTGATTTAGGTAATATATTGACATGGGTATTTCAAATGTGACCCCCTATATAGCTATGATAACTACAATGTAAGTATGTTTTGTATGCCTTAAGTTACCTTTATGAATTGTGATAACTATGTGTTATTCATAAATATTATGATTTCAGAAGGTATGTTATGATTGAAAATTATGGTTTCATCGATTTTTATTTTTGATTGGTTAATGTTTCCATTCATTATGTTATAACCCTTAATGAACTTTTTATGCTCATCCCAAGTTTTTGAAATGTTTTTCAGTGGTCAAGAGGCAAGTGAATGATGTTATTATAGTGTTGAGGAAGTTTCAAGAACGAAACCATATTTCATCTTAAATAAGTTACCTTTTATGGAAAAAATGCATATTGACTTTGTTGTAATGACCTTGTTTAAATGTGAAATTTTGTGCATGATTTACGATCTCATTCTCTAAAACAATAAACCTAAAAATATATTCATTGTGAATTATTGAAATAACTCAATATGATGTAATTTTTAAGGATGGGGTTCTTATAGTTGGTATCAGAGGTTGGTTTAGATAACTTTTGAGGTTAGAGTGTTATTTAAGCATAAGTGACAAGTTGTTTATAACCCCTATGGATAGTATATTAGATGTATTCATTATTATTTCTGAAAGTTTCAATGAGTTTGAGATAACTTGGATAAGTATATCTAAGTGTTTATATTTTTCATTAGTATATGAAGATTTTATTGTTATACTCACACTGCCATTTTTTGATTTTAGTAAATGGATGGACCTTGCATGCACTAAAGTGACAATGGTTTTGAAGGAAACTATGGTGGTTCTCTAATTAAGCAACTTGATGAAATGGGGGATTAAATGAGAAATCTCGTGGTTATTCTAAAACAACTATCAGAAGTCATGATTAACCACTTGAACCTTGGTGATTTCTCTAATGCATCATGCACGAGAGAACCAACTTGATGTGGAAGTTTAGGTAATAATTATAAATGTAACCATTAGGGTTTTTATTATCCATACTTTTTAGGTAATTATGGGTTACTATATGTTATTATGGAAAATGAATGGCATGAGATAAAATTTAGGATAAAATATTTTATGGTTATTTTTAATGAATTTATCTATTTTTTGTGGAATGTTGTAAAATTATATAGTTTTTGAAAAGGGACAAAATGCAGACTGTGTGACAACCCGTCGCGTCGGACGAAGCTATGGGAATCAAACCCACAACCAAAGTGCAACTGGTATTTATCACCAACCACTACACTACATGAGGTCCCTGGTTAGTATGACTATATTATTTTTGGTTATATGATTTTATGAATCAATAATAAGTTGATTTTGGGTTTTCTAGGGAAAGTATTAACCTATCAGGGAGGATATGTGATTAGGTTAATTAATTTTCAATATGATACTTTAAGAGAAACTGACGTTATTTGGGGATATATGTTAAGGTTTATATTAGAAGAATATGTGGTTAAATCCTTAAGATATTTGGGTTTCAATCTTAGTTTGATTACTTTGTAGAATTTTATGGATATATGTTTTTTTATTGGTCTTTGATGAACATTTGGTTTTGTTTGAAAAAAATTGGAGATTAAGATTAGTTTTTCTTTTTATAAAGGATTATCGTTTTGGGGATTATCTGAACTTGTACTAAATTTTTTTGTTTTGGTTAATGTCTAAAGAAATGGAAATTATATAGTTCATCTTTTGTGGATTATGTGATTCCCTGGATGTTCATTATAGAGCTCTTAATGTGAACAAGCCATTCTAAATACTCATCTTTTGGAGAAAATATGAGTTTGTGTTAGAAATCTAGTCAAAGATTAATTTCTACATGATAAGTAATTATGTTTCCTTATGTTTTAGTTAAGCGCATAAATAAATTCGTCAATGAAAATTCAGTTAAAACAAAAACATTGTCAGTTAACTTTTCTTACTGGGGAATCAAATAATGTTTAACCCATCACAAGTTTGTGATTTTCTAGTGGTTAACTTTCTCTTAGACATATTTTCTATCACTGTCCATCGGAACTTGACCCTTTGTTTTTTCTTCCATATCCATGTTTTCATGGAATCATTTTATCTGTTTTCTCGGGTGACCTTTTTACTTTTCATTCTTTCTTTTAAAGTGATAGTTTAATTTACTCATTTTCTGATGTGGGGCTTTCAATGATGTTTTGGAGCACAATTTTAAAATTACGATGACGCAATTCCCAAATGGGGGGAAGGATGTATCATCGCCGGTAAATAAAGAATATGAAATTTTCATATTTATTATTATTTGTGAATAAAATGTTACTATTACATTAAATGGGATGCTATGTTCGATGTCGTACCCAATACGTATCAACAAGTTTCTTTGAAATCTTTAGTTCCACACTAATAATATAATAATATTTTTGTAAATGGTAGTAAATGAATTGACTTTGTAATGGAGGGAATGAACAGAACTAACTGTAGAGTGATTATATATGTTTGTTAAATATTTCTTAAAATTTATCTAAAAAATTTTATGGGCTTAAAATTCGAATGAATCCAATTTTAAGCATAAATATTTTAATATTTTTTAAAAGTTCGATTAACAACCTTTTGATGGAAAACCATATTTAATTATACTTTTTGTAACTATTATATGTTATATTTGACAAAATAAAATCGTTTTTTAGAATCAAGACATAAAAATTTACTTTGTACAAATTTTTGGTATTTATTCGATAAAGTTCATTTTTAATGAATAGTGAAAAATGTTGTATTTTAATTCAAAAACTCTTTTTAATATAATTTATTTCTATTGATATATTATCTTTTTAATGGTTTTAAAGTTTAATTAGAATATATTTTTACCATTTAATCCAATGGTTTTCATTAGAATAAATTTAACTATGAAAATGGACATAAACAAGTGTCAATCTTTTGGTAGATATTGTTTTTTAAGAACACGCTATTTGTTTTGACAATGAGAATTAACTATATAATTTATTAAATAAATTTCAATGTTTTTAATTTGGTAAAATGGAAATCAATTTTTAATTTGGAATATCATATATAGCATACGTTTAATTTTTGGAATTTTTATGATAATGTTAATGTTTTTAATGAATAGTAAAAAATACATCATTTTAAATCTGAAATGCCTTTGCATCCAATTTATTTATATAGTTATATTACCATTTTAATAGGTTTTAAGGTTTAATTTAATTATGTTTTAATAATTTAATTCAATTTTGGTCGTTTAATTTAATTTTACTTTTAAATTTGATGAAAATTCAAATCAATCTTTTGATAGATTTTACATCTTAAAGAACCCGTCTTTGGTTTTGACCATAAGAATAGTTTTTAAATTAATTACTACAATTTCTGTGTTTGTAATTTGATAAAAATGATTTCGTATTTGGAATCAAAATTTCCAAATTACGTAAGTAAGACTCTTTTTTTGACATAATGAATAGTAATTATAGTAATTATTTTTTATTACAGTGATTAATTAGTAAATCGGGTAAAAAGGGGTAAAAAAATAATTTTATAATGATATAAAATTACTCATCCATGTGCCTTAATTCTTTTTTTGAGTCATGGTCGACCACGGTATTTCTTGTGCCAACTTTGGGATCCCATGTCATCACTTTAGTGTGATAGTGGCCTTTTATCATATTATTATTAAAGAAAGAAAAATATAATCAAAGCATGTATCACCTATGTAAAAAAAATTATATTAGATTATATAAATTATCACTTTGACTATAAATATTCCTTGTAAATTTAAAAATATTTCCTAGATCATGGTATTTTATTTATAATTTTTATACATTAAATAAATAAATTTATTTATGACGATGATGATGTAGTTATTACCTCATTAATGAAATATTTAAATAAATGATATTATAAGTGTTAAAATAATTCTTTTTTGAGACTTTGGATGCTATCAACGAATTTTATAGATGATTATGATATTTTAAAATTTTTTAATTCTTTTATTTCTAATTAATAAAGCTTTTACGCCTTTATCAAAAATCAACTACCAAATAGTGTTAAAATTGGCATAAATGAGTTGTTTTTAAACAAATGATATTTTTTAAATGGTATAAAAGTCCATAAATTATAATATTCTGAAAAATTACATATAATATATTACTAATTTCATTAATGATAATATAATGGGAATACTTTCATTTTAAAGAAACCATTATGACCTTATAGTTTGAAAAAAAGACATTGTAAGAATTATTGTTTTTAACTAAGGGTTAAAATGAATAGATAAATTGAATTATATGAACTCCACATGTCTAAATCCTATCGGTTTAGTATATTTATACCCCATATCATCTTGTCCTCGAGATATATCATTTTGGAACCTTTATAATTTGAAAAACATTTTTATAATAAATATATATTTCAAGACATTCCAAGAGTGCCCCTCCTCCCTCTTATAAAAAGCCCTCACCTCTACCCCCTTACCCACACCTCTCAAGTCCTTGGCTCGGCCAAACTATGCTCATATTATCTATATACATCTTTCTTTTCCTCCTAGAAGCCTTGATTTGGGCATAATTTATTTCAAGAGAGCCTTTTCCACAAATCAAATAAATCACCTCATTTAGAGGTAACACCTTTTCTTAAAGTACATTGTTGTATTTTCCTTCTTCACTCCCCCAAATAATCTTATTATTTCATTACATAATAACAATATTATCCTCAAAATACTAGGATGTTTTTATGAGATGTATATTATTTACACTTACACACACACCAGTCTAATGGTTAACAAACATACTATTTCTGTGGGTGGTGAATTACTGCCTCGCAAAACGATGATTGTTCAATCTTCTCCTAAAACCTTTCATGGTGTCCATTAAGATGTCACTATATTTATATCTGATTTATACGGTATTTATCTATTCTATATGCTTCTGTATTTTTTGTTTAAATCTTATCATCATGCTTTTCATGTCGGGTAATTGCGATAATTTCATTTGAGGTAGTGTGGAATATCGCCCCCTCAAGTGATGTCACTCGTTCTTGCAATACATGGAATGTATAAAGAATGAAATTAATGAAATTATGTGACCTATATAACCTATATATTATACTAGAATTATAATATATATATCCCTCAATTTTTTTAATTCCATTAATATGACAAATAAATGAATGTAGCGTTCATGCGTACGTACGGCCTACCGTCTCCATGAACGGTGCATTTCATGTTTTAGATCCAAATGTTATGGAATAGTATAAAATGAATATATACTGGATATATTTGATATTTAAATCATTAATAAAATTCGGGAGATTATTTAATTATAACTACATGGACAATTCTCTTAAAATATGTTTATTTTTGAGTCTTGTACCAAACATCGACAAAAACATCTGATATGACCTCTCATAATTAACTAATTATTATAACATGATAATATGTGATATGAATTGAATAATAAACATGAAGTGAATTTATTAAGAAATTAAAAATTGACCTAATTTTATTATTTAGGAATATACGGGTGGTTCTATGATAAAACTAGGGTGGGTGAGCCCGAGATAGCTCTGCAATGCGTTGGTTAATGTGAAGGTGATAAATGTGAAGGTGGTAAATGTGAATGTTACTCAGAAGAGATTTAGGAATATACTATGATGGGTTTCCAAATGTGACTCCATATTTAGCTATGATAGCTATAATGTAAGTATGTTATGCATTCTTTAAATTTATTTATGAATTTTTATTACTGTGTGTTATTCATAAATATTATGATTTCAGAAGGTATGTTATGATTGAAAATTATGGTTTCATCGATTTGTATTTTTGATGGGTTAATGTTTCCTTTCATTATGTTATAACCCTTACTGAGCTTTTTATGCTCATCCCAATTTTTTGAAATGACTTTCATAGGTCAAGACGCAAGTGCATGATGTGATGATTGTGTCGAAGAAGTGTTAAGAAAGAACCATGTTTTATCTTAAATAAGATTCCTTTGATGAAAAAAATGAATATTGTCTTTGTTGTAACCACCTTGTTTACATGTGGAATGTTATGCACGATTTATGATCTAATTCTCTAAAACTCTAAAGCTAAAAAGATCCTCAATATGAATTCTTGAAATAAATCAAGATTAAGTAATATTTAAGTGTCACGACCCGTCCTCGGGGCCCGTGCCGTAACTACCCCAAGCCCGCCTTCCATAGGCCAGGGGATAGAGACTAGAACCAAGGCATAAATCCTGGTAAAAAGGGAAGGTATTGCCTTTTTAAAGTAAACAAACACCACAGAGAAAGCAAGCAGTAGAAGTAAACACTAAGTAAAAACTAGGTACAACAGTAAGTGCTGAAAATTAAGTGGGACATAATACAAACCCAAACTGAAAGTAAAGTACAACTCGAAAGGGAAAACATCAACTGAAAGTAAAGCCGCAACATCGAGCCACCCACTGGAAGTCCCACCTGAAGGGTGAGTAAAAATAGCCTCCACAGCTCCTCGGGTCCCACCGTCCGCTCCGAGTACGTCCCGCCAAGTGGTCCACCTCTAGGTATTGTCCTGCTCTGCAAGCCTCAACCACGATCAGCGATGTCTGTCGTCTGAAACCAACACAACGTAGTGCGGGCATAGACCATGCAGGGGTGAGTATAAGCTACACAGTAGGGACCTTGTGACCCCATAAGGTCTCTTAGAATCCACAAAGGAAAGATACAATCACAAGTAACATCCGACTCTACTTAGGTATATGCCCATACATATACCTAAGTCATCAATTCTAGTTCACTCCAGCCTCCAAGCCCATCCACAACCCAGTCCACACAGGAAGCAAAAAGTAATCCACAGAGGAAGAAAAACGTAATCCACACAGGATTGCACAACACAATCCACAAAGGAAAGCAAAACATGATTCAGCTCAGACAGGTATACTTCTTCGTATGATGATAGAGATGATCAGATATAGCCACTGATTCATATATGTTGTTGGACCCACAAATGATCGTTAGGTACTAACCCTCGAAATGACCCAAAAAGGATCTGACCCACACAGGATCGATAGGTAACTAACCCCCGCAAAGACCCACACAGAATCAGACCCACAGAGGATCTATAGGCGCTGCCCCACACAGGACCGCTGAGCGCTGACCCACACTGGATCGGACCCACATAGGATCTGTAGCACTGATCCACGTAGGATAGCTGAGTGTTGTAGTCATCGCCATCGAATCCACTGAGGATCTCTGTACAGTAATCGTCGTCGTCGGAGTCGCAGCCAGCTCTAGGGTTCCTGCACACAGCAAGCTCATTCGGGAGGGTCCCCTCCATGAGCCGAGAGGCTGATACATCAACTGACACATAGTCCAGCGTTGATTTATCCAAAAGTTCTGTATCTTCAACAGGAACTCAACTCCACAGACGGCACGTCAATCGGACGCCCGGTTTGAGAGTTATTGGTTTTTTCATCCCAGGGGCCCGGTTGGTTTTTAAGTCAAAACCAACCCAACCGTACTCCACCTACATCCAAACCTCGGGTGGATTAATCCATAAGATCCGTCTCACTTAGAGGAATCCAACAAAGTCGACGGCACGTCCATCGGACGTCCGGAGCTCAAGTTATGAGTGTTTCTACTCTGAGGGCCCTGTTAGTTTTGTGTACGAACCAACCCGGCCGAACCCCATGTAATCCGAAACCTTGAGTGTAATATCTCGAAACGACCGTCTCGATCCAAGGATCACATATCCGCTGACGGTGCATTGTTCGGAGGTCTGTAGCCCAAGATATGGGAAAAAGACAGAAAGGGGTCTGGAAATGGGGTGTCTCGGCCCGGACCGACCCGGCCCAACCCCCACTGGGTCAGCCTGAACTGGGTTGACCGGACCCGGTTCCAAGTCCGACCCGGCTGGGCGTGACCCGGCCCGGCCGTCGTGGCCCGGCCCGGCCTGGGCACGACCCAGCTGGCGTTGGCTGGGTGGCCAGCGGGTCGGCTCGGCCGTTACGGCCGAGCGAAGTGGGGGGTGCGCTGCCCACGCATGGAGATACCGTGGCCCCGCGTGGGGCCGCCCTTTCCAGTGGACGTGGCCGGTTGCCGCGTCCCATTCCTTCCTGTCCCACGTGGTCGCAGGACCGCGGCCTACCGCAGCGGCTCCTCCCGACGGCGCGCCAGGCGCCGCCGCCCCCTGCCGCCGGCGCTGCCGTGCCAGCGAGGCGCGCCGGCGGGCCGCTCCACGGACCACCGGATGAGTTCTGGTGGTCGGAATTGCATGATGTCTTTGCCATAGGCCCTCTTGGGGCCCGTCCTTCATAGCGAGGACCTCACAACGCCCGTGCGGCCTGCTTTGTCAGTGCCCGCCAATCCGCTCACCAAGAACGAAGAGACAATGGGTTCAGACTTGTTCGTTGGTCTTCACCCATGTGTTAGCGGTTATAAAAAGGTCTTCCAACAAATATTTTAAACATGTGTCGTGGGTATAAAATCACAAGATTAATAATGCACCATTTGAAATCAAAAAGAGGATATAATTCACAATTAATTAAAATAACCGCAATCCCCTCCCTCAACATTCTCGTCGAACGTGAGTTCGTCACGGAATTAACCGTCACGGAAGAAGAGGATCATCGCGTCGCGGAAGAAGCACCGTTGACGTCGCGGTACACGGTGTCGCGTCGTCGATCTCTAAGGGTTCGGCATTCTTTGTCACTCTTCGTCGGAGGTCGGCGTTCTTCGTGTTCTTTGTGATGGAGGATGAAGATCATCAATCCTTAGTGCTTTCTCCAAATCCTTTCAACAAGCCACCCCCCATAAAACAAGTGTTGGTCTTATTTTATTCCCGATGCCAACAATTTGAAAATCATAAAAAGAAACGAACAATTAATTCCAAGAATTAATTGTAACGACTTAACTGCCCAATTAATGATGCGTTTCTTAACTAAATTAAACGCACGATTGACATTCATTAAAAGGGAGGGTTGCGGGTGCGTTACTTTGGGGGGAAGAAACGGTGGGGATCGTGCGGGCCCCACCTCACAAATATCCTACCAAGTGGGTAGGATATTGTGGGTTACACCTTATCCTCTTAACATAACTTATGTGGCTTTAAGTGAAATAAAATAAAGTGTCTCTCCACTTTTATTTTATTTCTTAACTTAACCCCAAAAATTAAAAACCACACCCGAGCAAACGCAACTCCAAAAAAGGCGTTTCTAAGAAAATACCAGCGCTGCGATTCCATCGGTGCCCTCAGAATTCGATTCCTATCACCGGTTCAAAAGTTAAAAAAACCCGCTCATTCGTTCACTGAACGTACCCGAGCTAAACTTTGGAAATTGATTCCGGGCATACCGGGCCTCGGAATAAGGTGCCGTCAGGAACTGCGTTCGTGTAAAATTTCAATGAAAATTATGGAAAAAAAATTTCCTTGAATTTTACGGGTCTTTACATTACTCCCACCTCAGGTCTTTACATCCCCGTAAAGATAAATCTTAAACTAGGGAAACAAAAGTTGGTATTGAGAACGCATCTGGGCCTCCCGCTCCCAAGTGCTCTCCTGGAGGTTCCCATGCTGCCATCTGATGCACACTAGAGGAATCGACCATCCATGTAGGACCCGCTCTTGTCGATCCTCAATCTCCAACGGGACCTCCGCAAAAGTTCCCCCATAATCAACGTCCAGCTCCCCATGATCAATGATATGTGTCGGGTCGTGCACGTATCTCCTCAGCTGAGATATGTGGAAGACGTCGTGCACCCGGTGCAACTGAGGTGGTAGAGCCAGACGATAAGCCACCTCGCCAATCCTGATGAGGACCTGGAATGGTACGATGAAGCGTGGAGACAACTTGCCGCCTCAGCCAAATCTCCGTAATCCATGTCGAGGAGAGACTCGCAAGAAGACGTGGTCTCCATCCTCGAACTCTAGTGGCCTCCGCCTCCTATCAGCATAAGACTTCTGCCAGCTCTGAGCTGTCCTCATCTGCTCCTGGATGACCTGGACCTTCTCTATCATGGCATGGACCATCTTTGGTCCCACAAGTGCTGACTCCCCAGGGTCTTTCCAGAAAAAGGTGATCTGCAAGATCGGCTGTACAATGCCTCGTATGGTGCCATCCCGATGGTGGAGTGGTAGCTGTTGTTGTACGCGAACTCCACCAAGGGTTTTTGGTCCTCCCAGCTGCGACCAAAGATGAGGACACATGCGCGGAGCATGTCCTCGAGAGTCGGAATGGTCCTCTCCGTCTTCCTATCCATCTGAGGGTGAAAGGCGGTGCTCAGACGTAGCTGCGTCCCGAACGCCTCCTGCAACCCCTTCCAAATCCGGGAAGTAAAGAGAGCATCTCGATCGGAGACGATAGATGATGGAAAACCATGATGCCGCACAATCTCCTAAACGTAGAGATGTCCCAAGCTCTCCACTGAGCCCTGCTCTCCGATGGGTAAGAAGTGAGCCGACTTTGTGAGTCGATCGACAATCACCCAAATGGAGTCGTGACCTCTGGAAGTGCATGGAAGTCCAGTCACGAAGTCCATAGATATGTCGTCCCACTTCCACTCCGGGACCTCCAAGGGTTGTACCAAGCCTGCTGGTACCTGATGTTCTGCCTTCACTTGCTGGCAGTTGAGGCATTGAGAAACGTACTCTTCCACAGCCTTCTTCATGCATGGCCACTAGTGCTGTCGTCAGAGATCCTGGTACATCTTCGCCACTCCAGGATGTACCGCCAAATGAGAAGTGTGAAACTATCTCCGCACCTCCTACCGCAAAGCAACTGGTACCAAGGTACGTCCTCTGAAAAGGACGCCGTGCTCTCCTCCTATGGAGAATCCATCAGGTGCTTGTCCTAAGGATATCTTTGTATGCCTCGTCTCACCGTTAGTGTCCCCTCACTGTGCCTCCCTGCCCTACTACATTAGTGGATGAGTGACTGTGAGTGAATGATGGAAGGCTGCTCCATCTCTATCCACGATGGATATCTGCAAAGCGGCTAGCTGCTCTATCGCCTCATCAAGTAGTTGAATGCCCGTCCTCCTGCTGAGAGCATTGGCTACCACATTCCCCTTACTAGGAGTATAGACTATCTCAAAGTCATAGTCTTGGAGGAACTCGAGCCATCGCCACTGTCTCAGGTTCAGGTCCTTCTAAGAGAAGATGTACCTGAGGATCTGATGGTCAGAAAAGACTATAAAACACTCGCCCATCAGGTAGTGTCGCCATGTCTTCATAGCGAATACCACTGCTGCTAACTGCAGGTCATGGGTAGCGTAGTTCTGCTCATTCGTCCTCATCTGATGTGATCCATAGGCGATCACTTCCCGCTCCTGCATCAGGACACATCTGATTCTGGTCCCTGATGCATCGTAGTAGACTCTGTACCCTACTCCCTCCTCAGACAACCTCAAGATAGGTGCGCTGGTCAATCTCTGTCTCAGCTCCTGGAAGCTCTGCTGACTTTTGTCTGACCACACAAAGGGTTTCCCCTTCTCCGTCAAAGCTGAGAGTGGTGCCACAACTCAGGAGAAGTCTGGCACAAATCTCCAATAGTATCAGCTAGTCCCAAGAAACTCCGCACCTCCGTCACGCTCCTAGGTGGCTCCCAAGCTAGAACTGCCTCGATCTTCGCAGGATCCACCAAAACACCTGCCTGAGAGATGACGTGCCCCAAGAAGTGGACCTCATGTATCCAAAACGGACACTTTGAGAGCTTACCATAAAGATGGTGCTCTCGGAGTGTGTCTAGTACAACCCGCAAGTGGTAGGCGTGCTCCTCCTTAGTCGTCGAGTATATCAAAATGTAGTGGATGAAGACCACGACAAATCAATCAAGGTACAGATGAAAGATCCTGTTCATGAGACCCATGAACACCGATGGAGCTATGGTTATGCCGAATGGCATAACCAAGAACTCGTAGTGGTCATACCAACATCTGAAGGTTGTCTTATGCACGTCCTCATCTCGAACTCCGAGCTGATGATAGCTTGTCCTCAGGTCTATCTTTGAGAACCACCGTTCTCCCTTGAGCTGGTCAAAGAGTTCATCAATCCTCGGTAGTGGATACTTGTTCCTCACTGTCACCTAGTTCAGGCGATGATAGTCGATACAAAGTCGCAAGCTCCCGTCCGCCTTCATGGAAAACAATATCGGGGAAGCCTAGGGAAAAACACTTGGTCAGATGAATCCCTTGCCCTGGAAGTCCTCCAACTGTACCTGTAGCTCTCGAAGCTCGGTAGGAGCCATCTGATATGCTGGGGTGGATATCAGGGCTGTCCCGGGGTACATATCAATATAAAATTCTACCTCTCTATGAGGAGATAGTCCTGGAATGTTGTCGGGAAAGATGTTCGCATACTGATCCACCACTGCAGGAAAACTTGGACTCTGCACGACAACTACTCCTAGGATGAGTCTAGCCAACTGATGAGTGATGGGTTGTCCTCTATTCTGCGAGAGTCCATCCTATGCTGCGAAGGGTCCCTTCTCGCCGGTGACGGTGAACCTATTCCCGTCGGTGCGTACACATCACACCATGCGCCTAATCCAGTCAATCTGAACATGGACTGTAGATAACCAATCCATGACCAAGATGATGTCGTAAGGCCTCGAAGCCGCTATAAGAAGATCCCAGCCGAAGCTCTTGCCTCCTAGAGTAAGCTCACACTACCGGCACCAGTGTGTAATCGTCGAGTCTTCTCCCGTAGGAGTATCTACCTGTAAGGATCGAGCAAATGGCTCTGTCGGAATCTCCGAGCTCCGAACAAGGGAAATGGCTATGAATGAATGACTATCTCCTGTATCTAAAGAACTACAGAAAGGGTGGAATATACATAGATAGGACCTCAAATCATCTCGGGCACACCGTGGTCATAGGCCTCAGCTGTCTGGAGTTGTGCCTGTCTCTGCCTGCCACCTCCCTGTGGTCGGGGTAGACCTCCTGGTGGTGGATGTGGTAGAGCATCGAAGCGTCACCCACCACCTGCTGCTCAGCCAACTCCCCAGCATCGTCTTCCCGCTCCCTACGGACTGCCACGGTCAACCGTTTACCTCTTCCTGGGTGGCCCCTAAACCGTCTGCTGCTCCTGGGCATGTCGGGTCGGGCATTCACGAGCCATGTGGCCCTGCCAGCCGCATGTGTAGCACTGTCTGCCTCTCAAAAGACTTGCTCTGCACTTTGTGCCCCGCAATGCTGAGCCAGTGTCCTGAGGTCGTCTGCCTGAGGGTATGGCCTGCCTGGACCCATGAGTCATCCGTCGACTGCCTACTGCAGAAGACTCTGCTACGTGCCGCCCTGCGGTAGGTCTCGCTGCTGATGTAGACTTAGCAAGAATGATCTCGATCAAAAAGGCTCTCTCCAGTACTCCTTCCTAAGTCGAAATGCTGAGGGAGATCAGCGATGACACGATCTCATGCCTCAATCCCTGCTCAAAGGTCCAGGCCCAGAATAATGGGTCTGGTACCATGTCTGTCGAGTAGCGCGAGAGATCGGTAAATCTCGCCGAGTACTGGGTGACCGTCAAGCTGCCATGTCATAGATGTAAAAACTCTTGGATGAGAACCGCACGGACGGTGGCTAGGACGAACTCCGAGAGAAAGAGGCTCTCAAAGTCCGTCTAGAGGAGAGATGCCTCATCATGCACCTAGAGCATCACGATCCACCATCTGCCTGCTACCGTGTGCAGTAGGCTCGCTGTGAGGATCACTATGAGGTCTGCTGGTGTCCTCCCTAACCTGAAAACCCGTACGACTGCCTCCAGCTAGTCCTCGGCTGCCTGGGTGTCCATCTCCCCACGGAACCTGGGCGGTCGCTGGTGGGAAAAATCGTGCAGTGCACTAAGGCGACGTGCATCGTCAGTGGCTGGGGCTGGTAGCATCGGTGGATCAGCGGGTAGAGTTACTGCCGGTGCCTCAGCTGTCAAAGGGACTTGTACTTAGGCCTCATCGCTTGGTGGGCGTTCATCACACGCAACTCTCAGAACCCTAGCTGGCTGCCATTGTGGGGCCATCCTGAAAAGAAACAGGTGCTCCACGGTCAAACAGTATACCTAGTTAGTTGACATAAAGTAATCACAAAGAAAACTTGAAACACACATGCAATCAATGTTTTCGTGTATTAAGTCAGAAATCAGAAGTCAGGGTCCGGGTGTACGGATACGTCGACCACCACACCAACACTAGACTCCCTGGGCTGATAACCACACCTAATACTCTTAACACTATTGCTTCACATAGAAAAAGACCAGAGTCCTGAGTTTTGCGGTAGAACATAACTCCTCTGATACCAATTTGTCACGACCCATCCTCGGGGACCGTTTCGTGACTACCCCAAGCCCGCCTTCCATAGGCCAGGGGATGGCGACTAGAACCAAGGAATATATCATGGTAAAAGGGGAAGGCATTGCCTTTGTAAATTAAACAAACACCACAGATCAAGTAAGTATTAGAAGTAAACACTATGTAAAAACTGGGTACAACAGTAAGTGCGGAAAAGTATGTGGGCCAGAATACAAACTGAAACTGAATGTAAATTACAACTCGAAAGGGAAAACAACAACTGAATGTAAATCCATAATGTCGAGCTGCCCACTGGAAGCCCCACATAAAGGGTGATTACAGATAGACTCCACAGCTCCTCAGGTCCCACCATCCGCTCCGAGTACGTCCCACCCAGTGGTCCACCTCCAGGTACCATCCTGCTCCGCAAGCCTCAACCACGATCAGCGATGTCCGTCGTCTGCAACCAACACAATGTAGTGTGGGCATAGCCCGTGCAGGGGTGAGTAGAAGCTACTCAGTAGGGGCCCCGAGACCCCCAAAGGTCTCCCAGAATCCACAAATGAAAGATACAATCACAAGTAACATCTGACTCTACTTAGGTATATGCCAATACATATACCTAAGTCATCAATTCCAGTTCTCTCCAGCCTCCGAGCCCAAGCACAACCCAATCCACACAAGAATCAAAACGTAATTCACACAGGAAGCAAAACGTAATCCACACAGGATAGCACAACACAATCCACAAAGGAAAGAAAAACAGGATTCAACTCACACAGGTATACTTTTTCGTATGACGATAGAGATGATCAGATATATCCACTGATTCATCTACGTCGTCGGACCCACAAAGGATCGATAGGTAGTAACCCCCGCAATGACCCACAAAGGATCTGACCCACACAGGATCGATAGATAACTAACACCCGCAAAGACCCACACAGGATCGGACCCACACAGGATCTGTAGGTGCTAGCCCACACAGGACCGCTGAGCACTGACCCACATAGGATCGGACCCACACAGGATCTGTAGAACTGATCCACGTAGGATAGCTGAGTGTTGTAGTCGTCGCCGTCGAATCCACTGAGGATCTCTGTACAGTCGTCGTCGTCGGAGTCGCAGCCAGCTCTAGGGTTCCCGCACACAGCAAGCTTGTTCGGGAGGGTCCGCTCCACGAGCCGAGAGGCTGATACATCAATTGATACATAGTCTAGAGTTGATGTATCCAAAAGTTCAGTATTGTCAATAGGAACTCAAAGCCACAGATGGCGCGTCAATCAGACACCCGGTCTGAGAGTTATTGGCTTTTTCGTCCTAGGGGACCGGTTCGTTTTTATGTCAAAACCAACCCTACCGTAATCCACCTGCATCCAAACCATGGGAGGAGTAAGCCAAAAGATCCTTCTGACTTAGAGAAATCCAACAAAGTCGACAGGATGTCAATCGGACGTCCAGAGCTCAAGTTATGAGCGTTTCCGCTCTGAGGGCCCGGTTAGTTTCTTGTACGAACCAACTTAGTCGAACCCCATGTACTCCGAAACCTTGATTGTAATATTTCGAAACGACCATCTCGATCCAAGGATTTCATCGCCACTGACGGTGCGTTGTTCGGAGGTCCGTAGCCCAAGATATGGGCAAAAGACCGAAAGGGGTCCGAAAACGGGGGGTCTGGGCCCGGACCGACCCGACCCGACCCCCCCAGGGTAGGCCCGAACTGGGTAGACCCGACCCTGGTCCAGGTCTGACCCAGTTGGGCGCGACCCGGCCCGGCCTGGGTGGCCCGGACCGGCCTGGGCGCGACCCGGCTGGCACTGGCTGGGTGGCCAGCGGGTCGGGTCGGACGTTACGGCCGAGCGAAGCGGGGGGCGCGCTGCCCCCGCGTGGAGAGACCGTGGCCCCGCGTTGGGCCGGCCTTGCCATCAGACGCGGCCGGCTACCGTGTCCCATTCCTTCCAGTCCCGTGTGGTCTCGGGACCACGGCCTACTGCAACGGCTCCTCCCTGCGGCGCGTCGGGCGCCGCTGCCCCCAGCCGTCGGCGCAGCCGTACCGGCGAGGCGCGCCGGCGGGCCGCTCCGCGGACCACCGGACGAGTTCCGGTGGTCCGAATTGTGTTTCGTCTTCGGCAAAGGCTCTCTCGGGGCCCATCCTTCAATGCGAGGACCTCACAATTCCTGTGCGTCCTACTTTATCATCGCCCACCAATCCGCTCACCAATAACGAAGAGATGGTGGGTTCGGATTTGTTCGTTGGTCCGCACCCACCTTATTAGCAGTTTTGAAAAGGTCTTCCAAAAAATATTTTAAACATATGTCGTGGGTATAAATTGAAAGATTAAGAATGAACCATTTGAAATAAAACCGAGGATATAATTCACAAATAATTAAAATAACTACAATCCCCTACCTGAACGTTGTCGTCGAATGTGAGTTCGTCGCGGAATTAACCATCGCGGAAGAAGAGGATAAACACATCGTGGAAGGGGCGTTACGGAAGAAGCATCGTTGTTGTCGCGGTACATGGAGTCACGTCATCGATCTCCGAGGGTTTGACGTTCTTCGTCTCCCTTCATCGGAGGTTGGCGTTCTTCGCATTCTTCGCGTTCTTCGCGAAGGAGGATGAAGATTTTCAAGCCTTAGAGCTTTCTCCAAATCCTCTCAATAGGCCACCTACCATAAAACAAGTGTTGGTCTTATTTTATTCCCGATGCCAACAATTTGAAAATCATAAAAAGAAACGAACAATTAATTCAAAGAATTAATTGTAACGACTTAACTGCCCAATTATTGAGGCGTTTCTTAACACAATTAAACGAACGGTTGACTTTTATTAAAAGGGAGGGTTACGGGTGTGTTACATAGGAGGGAAGAAACAGAGGGGCTCGTGCGGGCCCCACCTCACAAATATCCTATCATGTGGGTAGGATATTATGGGTTCCACCTTATCCGCTTAACTTACCTTAAGTGGCATTATGTGAAATAAAATAAAGTGTCGCTCCTCTTTTATTTTATTTCTTAACATAACCCCAAAAATTAAAAACCCCACCCGAGAAAACGCAACTCCAGAAAAGGCGTTTCTAAGAAAATATCGGCACTGTGATTCCAGTGGTGCCCTCAGAATTCGATTCCGAGAACCGGTTCAAAAGTTTGAAAAACCTGCTCATTTGTTCACTGAACGTACCCGAGCAAAACTTCGGAAATTGATTCTGGGAACACCAGGCCTCAGAATCAGGTGCTGTCAGATTCTGCATTCCTGTAAAATTCCAAAGAAAATTTACGAAAAAAATTCCTTGAATTTTAAGGGTATTTACATTAAGGCTGGGGCCTTATAAGATCAATCTGGATACAATTGTAATTACAATTCAATGGAGGGATATATAGGGTCTATGATTAAAATAAACTATGTTTTTTCATTAAAGGTTTAATTTCTTATTTCTGGTCTACAAAACCTTATAATTTGATCTTTTATGTTTTCCAACATTTTCCTTGAATGTGATTTTTGGATAAAATATTAATTTTTGGAAAAGTGCACATGACATCGATATCTCTTCAAATTTTTTAATAGTTATTTCAAGCTATACAATTATATAAGGATGGTGGAAGGCGCTCAAATGAAGGTAAGTGTCCAGATACATCAGAAGACATTAAATAATTTCAATGTAAAATGGGGATCATCATCACACCAAATATAAATAGGAATAATATAAAGTCTTAAGAATTTATTAATATATATTTTTATAAGGAACTGATGTTTAAAATCTTCTCTTATATGAAGGAAATGTGGAGATTTAGTTGAATGATCAACAATAAAACATATTTCATCATACATTATTGGAGTCTTTTATAGTCCTATGACAAACTACATAGTAATGTAATCTCAAATCCATAAAAAAATATTAATACGATCAATGAATCCTCTAATATTTTATCTCAAAACATTCAATTGTTGAAAAACCAAAGTCAGAATTTTCCCATTTCAAGTCATCCTAAAACATATCCCTTAAAATACTTATACACATTCATTCTACCTTGTTGTATCATGTAATTAGAGATATATGAACAATCCATCAAATCAATTTTTTCATAGGTGTTGATGGAACACCATTATCTTTCCTAATTTTAGAATTCTACCTTTAAAAATGATGTATTTCATCTTCCCATTTTTCAGTGCATTAATCTTATTCTAAAAATTAGTCATTATTAGAATAGAATATGTTTACATTTATTGAAAATATAGTTTTACATCCATATGAAAAAGTAGTTATCTTTACCCTTCATTATTAATTCCAATAAACATATTTAATATATACATGAACATATTATCCCTCTCAATTATCATTTGGGTCCGAACGCTATGAAATTTAGTTCTCAATATTCCTACAACCTTATTTTCCTTCCTTAGAGAGTTGTGTATTATTAAATTATATTCCATGAGTATGTCATGCCATCTTTTTTATCTCATATTTTTATATTTTTATGGAAATATTTATTTTTTTCTCATATGTGCAGTTTATATATCACATATTTCACATTACATATAATTTCATTATATCTTCAATGAAAATATTATTGCAAAAAACTCAAGATATTGGGTTGGATAGTTTTATTCATGATGTATTTAACTACCATGATTAATTTTCAATAATATTATAATTTTGACAAGGACAAAAATAATTCCCTTATTTCACGCATTGATATATATCATAAATCTATCATTTCTGGATTTTTGATTCAATATTGTATCATTCACCAATGTTCTTGTCAATTCATAAGAATATAATTCACTATCAGTTATCTATATGAACATAACCTATTTATGTGTAATGTTGCTAAATAGATTATCAAACTAGGAATTTTTTTGAATAAATCACTAATATTAAGTTATCAATCTAATGAAGATGTATACCTCTTTTATTTTTGGTGGTGTAGGCCATTATATGTTTGAATTTTTCTAGTATGATAAATTGAGATATTTTCCTTGGAGACAATATGTCCAAGAAATGAAACTTCATGATTCTATAATTCATACTTGTTAAATTTCATATATATAAGTCATTTCCACTGAGAAACACGATAATTATCATGATGTGATTATCATGCACATAATATCTCATAGAATACAACATCATATATTAAATTAATAAAAAAATATCAATATATTACTTGAATGTTAAATTAATTAGATCAATAGAAATATGGGATTCATTTTTTTATCAAAATAATTTTAATTAAACATGTAATCATCATACCTTATTCACGATGTCATCATAAAAAATTATTCCATCGTTAAACTCAATTTATGATGCCCAAAACAAATTTTAATCATTGAAAAATATAGATCTCAATGAATTTGATCGATTAAGTCATCAATGTGATAATGAAGAATATTTTTCGTTATATTAATTGAATTTATTTGAAAATAATCAATTTATAGACTTAATGATCTATATTTACCCTAAATCAAAAAAATAGAATATCTCTATAGGAAAATAATTGGCCATATAAATCCCATATCATAGAACTCCCCTTGTTCATTATTCAACTCCATTAATCCCACAATATATAATTTATAGTGGGAAATTGATATATTTCTTACATTGTTGTTTTTATCAATTGATGACTCAAATTAAATGTTTGGTGGAAGTATAAATAATTACACAATGAATAGATAAATGCATTTTTATATAAAAATTACACTCAAAAGATATAAAATTCCTCATCTTCATCATGAATTGTGATTTCTTTCTCGTTAAAATATATTTTTACCTAATATTTTGAATTCTAGTTTATACTAAAGAATGTATTGAATTCAAAAAAAATTATAATAATTTTTTTCTAAATTAATAATATTAACATTTAATAAGGGGAACTACCTGACACATATTTATTACAGTGAGACATCAGAATGTGTCTATTTTTTATTACTCTAAAACATCATATTTTATATTTTTATTGAAATATTACTTTTAAAATGTAGTATTTTTTTATATAATTATCAATTGTTTTGTTTGTACATTTGAATGTGAAATAAACATTTTGTGTGTGAACAATGTATTTTCTATTGATTCTTATTGTAATTTTCTATTATTTCATTTTATTCATTACTGTTAATATTAATAACAAAAAATTTATTTTTTATCTCATTTTATTAATTAAAATTTTAATTAATTATCAATTTATTAGTGATTAATTCAATTATAAAATATTTGATTCTTTAATTAATTAATTTATTTAGTTTTTATGTGTAAATAAATACATTTTTAATCTATATTTTTGATTACATAAATGATTAAATTAATTGTAATAATCTAATTTAATTACTTAATACTATTATTATTTTAATTTCATATTGATTATTTAAATTGATTTATTATATCATTTATTAATTTTTTAATTATGTTATCAAATATCATTTATACTTAATAAATTAATTGGGAATGATCTATGACACGAAAATAAACTATCATTGTATTATCAATTTAATTTTTCCATAACTATTTTATGTAGATTAATTTTCAATTATTTTTTTCATTTTTATTTATTGGTTATTTCTGCATTTTTGTGTTGTGGATGAGTCATGGACGTCACATACTAGTGAATCAATTGAGTCACTAACACAGTCACCCCATTCAAACTAAAAAACCATCAAGTTGATGAATTATCTCAATGAAAGCTCCTATAAGAGACTCAAATGAGTCACAAACACCACCCAACTCAAAAAAAATGTAACACCAAAAGATTTAATAGAATGGTATTTTCTTTAATGTAAATCGATATATTGCGCTACATACATCACTGAGTCCACGCGCACCACGACTTACCAAACTAGCCATTCAAAAAGCTGTTATAAATTGTATCAACTAAATATTGAATTTTATATACTACATATAAATTTACAGTACATATCATGTGTTTGATAGATATAATATTAGAACAAATTCATTATTTTCAGATAAAAGATGTATTTTTCAAAAAAAAATACAATTTTACAGCCTTTTAATGAGGAACAATTTTTATAAAACCTATAGTTGACACTTTTATATATTAAATTTAATAAAATTAAATTATAATTTAAAATTGGGAAATGAAAAATTATTTTGGATAAATTTTTTGTACTTTTATGATGAATTTCATATTTTGTGAATAGTGAAAAATACTAAAATTTAATTGAAAACAACTTTTTTAATCGAAATATTTCATAGTGTTGAATAAAAACTTTATGTGGTTTTAATGAATCATTAGATTATATTTTTATCATTTAATATAATTTAGGTCATTGTATGTAATTATACTTTTGTACTGAACATAGTCAAGTGTCATTCTTTTGATATTTATTATTTCATAGAAACACTCTTTTTGTTTGGACAATGAGAATTAATTTTAAATTAATTTATGTCACTTATGTGTTTTGAATTTCAAAAAAAGGATTCCATATTTGAAATCATAAGGTCCAAATTTTTTAAATATGTAGATTTTATATTTAGACATTATATATATATATTTTGGTAAATATTTTATTTAACATGGTTAAAGGGTAAATAACGTAAATTATGGTAAAAAATAATATTATAATAATATTTAATTACACAAAAAAGTGTCCTATTAGAATTGGTTGATACATGATGGACCATGGTCATCCTTGGGTCGATTTTTGGACCACATGGAGCCACTTGATTGGGATAAGGACACTTTATATTAATTAATTTATAGTAAAGACAAAAATGACATAAACATATATCTATTAGTAAAACATTTTTATATGGGGTTATATAATTGATATATTAAAATATAAATATTAATTTTAAAGCTAAAAAGATTTCCTACATGATAATATATTATTTATAAATTTTAGAAATAGAATATATATTTTTATTTATGACTCAATAATGATACAATATTTCTATTATTAATAAAATAATCAAATAAAAGATATTCTAATTACTAAAATAAATATAATATGTAAGTTATGATGTAATCCAATAATTTTCATGGGGAATAAGAAATGTTAGTATTTATTTAATATATTTTTATCTATATAATAATGTTTAGTTGACATTCACAAAAAACCCAATACCAAAGAGTGTCAAAATTGACATAAATGAGTTTTTAGAACAAATACTAAAATATTAATTGATATAATATTAATAAAAATCTATGATTATGAAAAACGACTTATGTAATGTAATATATATTAATAAGGGACCACTTGGGGTTCCCTTTGTTATTTTATAGTATGTTTATTAACAACATATTATAATAATACAAGAAGACACGGTAAAAGTTAAACTATTTAACTAAGAGTTAAATCTAAAAGAAAAGGTAAATATGGTGACTTAAACTTTGTCTAAAACTTATTGGATGAAAATATTTAGACCCATTCCCATATTATCTATTAAATTAATCTATTTTTATCCACTATTAACAGAAAATTATTTCAATAAAAATAATATTGCAATCTTTTCCTAAAGTGACCCTAACCTCGCTTATAAAAGGGTACTTGCCCACCTCTCAAAATCACACCTACAAAGCCTTTTGACAATGCCAAAACCTGACCAAATACCTTCACTAATTATCTAAATTTTACTTACATTCTTTACATTGATAAAAAATTTATCTTATGTAGACCTTTTTATCAACTCAAAAGGAAACACTCGAGGAAGAGATAATAATTTCACCACCCACTTCAATGTTATTTTCTTCTTCCAATTCCACTTTATTTGTGGTTTCCATAACAAAAAATTAATCCATAACCTTATACATACAGTGATGTTATTATAAATATGTTACAACCATATTTCTATTCTATCCATCATATAAATGAAAAAGTCACCATACGTGCACATGTACGGCTTACCGTCTCCACGTCATGGTGTAGTTTGTTATTCAAACACTTCATTATTTGGATGGGTATAATAATGAGTATAAATATTGTAAATAATAAATATATGATGTTTTTTATTCTGTATATATGATATTACATACTATTACGTACTATTTCACCATCAATATAATGATATTGTCGCTCGTGTGTACGTACGGATTATCGTCTCCACAAGCGTGATGAGATTCATTCCCCATCATAATCAATAATAAATAATTTTCATTTTATGATTAAAAATAATTTTTATTATCACAATATAATTATGTATATGAATCTAATACATCCTATCCATTAAAAACAAGGCTAACATAACCAAACATATAAAAGAAAAAAAATTAGTTAACACCCGAAATGGTGAAACTACTGAAATATTATTAACAATAAAATATTAGAGTATCATATATGATATAATATTTATTTATATAGTTCATGTATAATTTAATAACAATTATTTAAATATTATAAAGCATTTTAATGTACCCTCGACTGAGGAAATGTACAGGGTAAAGGTTAATTTCAGAATCTCTTTATTATGTGAGGTTGTTTTTACGTAAGTATCTACTGAGACCTCTTTAACTTCCACATCTATGTTTTATAAAAATGTATTTAAAAAAACTTTTACTATTTACTAATCTATGTGTTAACATCATTTATACATTTGGTTGACTTTTTATAAAATGGTTCGATAATAATATTCCTGTTGTTTTTCTAATAAGGTACTTAATGACCTTTTCGAAAATTAATATAAGAATGATTTTTAACTTATGTAGAATATGTGGTTATTCTCATCCATTATAAAACCATTGAAGCTTGCCTTAAAAGATTATATGAATATTTTGAAAATAAATGTTTTCTTTTATATATATGTTACTTTTATTTGATTTAAAAAAAGAATGAGATATTTCTCTCAAATTATTTTGGCTTAATCTATGTCAGCATCCTTTGATTGATTTTACACTTATTTGAAATTGATTAATTATCATAAAAATATTCCATATTGTATTGATGGTTTTGATATATGTCTGACTATGGATGTGTTATTTTTACACCATCCATGTTTTATGGATAAAGTATTGACATTTCTAATGAATGTTTTAATACGAATGTTAATTTTAGGTTTAAACCTTTTCATATGAGTAATGCATTGAGCTTAGTAAGTGATGGGTGGATCCTTCTATAGTTCCTCAATGCATCAGTAGATGTCATAAGACAAAATAGTGTCTTGGAACAAGGCAATGACAAAATTTTATTTGTAGTCTTCGCAGAAGGCCATGACTATGTGGTTACGAAGTCTGGCATTACACATTCCATCATTATGAAATTCGATATTGAGATTGAATTTAATTATTCAGCTAGTATAATATCCATGTGAATATGTAAATGGAATAATTTGATATATATTGGCCATATTATGGAGATGTTTATTTTTAAGAGGCTTATGTTTTAGTCTTATACATTGCCTTAAATGTTTATTCTTATTTATGAATGTTTCTGGTATATTGGTATCCTTACTAAGCATCTGAGCTCACCCATTTCTATGTTTTATATTTCCAGGATGAAAAGAAGTATATTATGATTGACCTTCAGGGATAGTCTAAAGGATATGAATATAGTCATTAGAGACAATGTTGTTGTTGTTTTTCATTTTATAATGCAATGTAAAACTTATGAATGTATCTAGTACTTTCAAGGAAACAAAACTGAATTTTCATTGAGGATTTTATCCCTTGTGATCATGAAAATGTTATTTAATAATTCTTCGACTCTGGGTAACTAGGTTCAGGATGTTATAGTTGGTATCCAATGATGTTTAATACAAAACATGGAAATTAGATTTAGATAAACTCTGATTAGATCGCATTACCCTAAGATAGACTTTTAGGATTGGTATAGAAGAAAATCCTATAATTTTGGTAATTTAGTGATTTTTTGTATTTCCCAAGAAATATGTCCCTATCTGGATAAAGAAAGTAGAGGCGGATTTGGAACAGATGTACCTAGTAGTGAAAACTCTAACAATGAGTTTCGGGTTTGACCCACGTTATCCCAGTACACAACAACAGGCCTTGCTGCACTCTTGGTTATGACAATCCCAAGAAATATGCATAGGATAATTCAAAATTTCTTTACAAACCATTGATAAGTATTTATGAGTATATAAATCCTCAATGAAAACATTTTTATAATTATAGATTATATCCATAAACTATCTAATTTATGTTAACTGTTTTACAAGTTCGGAATTGTGTATTGAGATTCATAAACTAACATAGTGTATTCCATTGTTTAGAAATATTGCATAGTAGTTGGAATGGGAGCTCCATGAATACACATGATCTAATTATTAGGAAAGATCATATCTTTCATAGTATTAAGACAACATTTTGAAGGGAAATATTATCCCATGTATTCTCGTCATATGAAGAAACAATATAATGTGTTAATAAGATAAGTAAATAATTACTTGAGTCCTATGGATTTGAATGAATGCAAGAGAAGAAAAGGACGGAAGAGAGAAATATGGATAAAGGGAAGAGGGGAGGAAAGAATTTCCCATATGTGATAATTTTGGAAAGAATCACCTTGGTAAATTCTTGAACTGAACTACAGTATATTATTTTTGTGGAGAAAAAAGACACCATGTACGTGATTCCAAAGATAAGAAAAAGGTGTCAAAGGTACAATGCTTCATCTATAAAGAGTTGGGACAACACGCAGATCTATGCCCAGATCATCAGAGTATGCCCAAATAGTGATGTTGGATAATAATCATGTTATCATACTACCATAGATAATTAGGAATGACTGGTGGTCTTATGTTGTTATTAATGAATTATTTCATTTGATTGTTGTATCAACTATGTACTAGTTATATGAATTATGGAAATAAATAAGGATTTTACTACTGTACTATTTCAATGAGTTTTTGAGAATATATGGTTCTATGAAATGTTACTCAATAGAAAGATGAACTTTTTTAGAAAATACATGGTTGAAAAAAGGTAAACCTTAATATGTTTCTGATACTTAGGATGTGATTTTGTAAGAAGATATGATTTATTTGGATAAATTATATTGGATATTCCTTACTACCTTGGAATTGAATAATGGATTGGTTATTACATCTTTATTGGAGTATTCAAACTTCTTGGATATACGTAATATATCTAGTATTTTATAATGACTAAAGGTGCACTAATGTAATCAACAAGGTTTTATGATAATTCAGGGTGTTACTGAGTTTTAAAAGAATACATGATGAAGGTATGCACTTGTTATTATGTGAAAAAAGATCATCATTGTGTTTAAAATATTCATTAATTTTTTATTGTGATTTTGGGGAGAAATATTATGGATTAGTCTAAAGGTAAAAATGGATTAAATTAGATATTGGATACTACTTTTAATGTTAAATCATTTCTTAAAGATAATTTTTGGATTGTTAGATAATTTACAACCCTGAGGTCAGGCGACAACTAGTTTCATCCGGCAAGGCCATGAGACTTGAACCCTCAACTGAAGGGTGAAAATGGTGAAGCACCTAACACTTTCCAATGTGATGTCTTAGTTTTTAAAATTTAGTTCTTTTAAATATTCTAACAAATGAATTATAAATTCATTATTTTTGGAACCTTATACGATTAGAATAAATATAAAATTTTTGAATTCTATTATATTTGGAGTGAAAAATGAGTTTGTGGTAGGAATTAATTGGAGAATGATACACCACTTGTCATGTATATTTATTTTCCCTCTGATTCAAATAATAAATTAAATAATAAACATTAGTGATGGGATCTTAAATTTTTTTTATCGTAATACATTTTTTTAATCCAATGATATTTTAAATCATCATAGATTGATGGCATTGAGGCCCTCAATTTTACACTTCTATGTGATTGATAACCTCAATCAATGCCTATAAATATTTACGTTTTTCATCCAATTATGTGTTTTAATTTACACCAATGTTCTCCTAATCAAGATCATAATTTGGTTGTGACTTTTTCCCTTCTTTTTCACTCTTATTAAGATTACATTTCATTTTTTGAATTTTTGATGTGGGTTTTCCACAATGGAATTTTTCTATTTTATCCTTTTATTTTTAAAGAAAAATTTCAAATTACAAGGTGGAAATTTATTTAAGGATTTGAGAATTTAACACCCCAAACTTTCATAGTAATTTATTTTATTTAAAGTAATTCATTCAATTGTGCTACACTGAACACCGAGACTGAGCACACCATGACTTAACAAACTAGCTATTTAAAAAGAATTTATGAATTGTATTAACATCATATTGAATTAAATATAGTTCATATAATTTTAGAATACATATTATGTGTTTAATAGATATAATATAGGAACCAATTCATTATTTTCCGATAAAGGAAGTAATTTTCAAAAAATGCAATTTTACAACCTTTTAATGACAAACCTTTTTTAAAACCAATAAATGACTCTTTTATATATTCAATTTAAAGAAATTAAATTACTCTCTAAATAAGAACATAAAAATTTAGTTTCGATAAATTTTTGGAACTTTTCCGATTACTTTCATATTTTGATGAGTAGTGAAAAATAATAAATTTAAATTGAAAACATCTTTTTTTAATCGAAATAATTATTATTGTTAAATTATATATTTTTGTTTTTCTTAAAGGATCCTGAGATTATATTTTTATTATTTAATATAATCTAGTTCTTTTTATTTAATTTCACAATTAAACTAGACATAAACATGTGTAAATCTTTTGATAATTATTATTTTTTAAATACAAGCTTTGGGTTTTGACAACTACAATTAATTTTAAATTAATTTCTGTCACTTATGTGTTTTGAATTTAGAAAAATGGATTCCATATTTAAAATTATGAGTTCGAAATTATATAAATAGGTATCATATATTTTTATACATTATGAATTTTTACTCTAGTAAATGTTTTATTGATCATGGTTAAAGGGGATATTTGCTTAATTATGGTAAACAATAATAAAATAATAACATTAAATTACACAATCATCTGTAATATTCATATTTTTTGATACATGATAGACTATGGACATCCTTGGGTCATTTTTGGGACCCCATAGAGCCACTTGAGAGTGATTATGATACATTATATTATTTAATTTAAAGTATAGTTAAAAATGTCATAAACATATATCTTTTAGTGAATCATTTTTATATGTGGTTATATAATTGACCATATCGACTATAAATATTAATTTAATATCTAAAATTATTTCCTATATAATGATATAATATTTATAATTATTAGATATAAAAAAATATATTTATTTATGACACAATAATGATGCAGTTTTTTCCATATAAATAAATGAATCAAATAAATGATATTCTAATTATTAAATTAAATATAATTTCAATGCATTTATGTCATTCAAGAATTTTATAGTTAAATATAAAATGTTATTATTTATGTAATGTATATTTTTCTAAGTAACAATGTTTTGTTGAGTTTCACAAAAAACCAAATACCAAACAGTGTCAAAATTTACATAAATGGGTTTTTAAAAAAATAATACTGTAATATTAATTGATATAATATTACTAAAAATATAAGATTATTACAATAGTCTTATATAAGATAATATATATCAGTAATTAACCACATGGTGTTTTCTAGAATTTTTATTGTAAGTTTATTACCCATTTATTATAAAAAAACAAGAAGACATGGTAAAAGTTAACCTATTTAACAATGGGTTAAATATAAAGATATGGTTAATATGGTGACCTAAACTTTTCTAAATCCTATTGGTTGAGAATATTTCAACCCATCCCCACATTATGCTATAAAGAAATCCATTTTAAGACCTTATAAATTAGGAATTATTATAATATAAAATAAAATTTCATGCTTTTCTTATAGTGACCCACACCCATCTTATAAAAGAGTACCTCCCCTTCTCTCAAACTCACACCACCAAAGCGATTTGGATCAACCAAACCCTACCAATATAACTTCCAAGATTTCCTAACTTTAATCTAGAGTCCTTATTTTGAAAATAATGATAACCTATGGATCCCTTTTGATCAACTCAAAAGGAAACACCCGATGAAGAGGTAAGATTTTCACCACACTCTTTCTTGTTCTTTTCTCCTTCGACATCCAATTTATATATTGTTTCCATAACAAAATTGTTAATACAATATCTTAAACATAATTTGAAGTATTTATAAATTTGTAACAACCATATTATTTTTCTATCCATCATATAAATGAAAATGTCACCATACATGCGTACGCATGGCTTACCATCTCCACATCGTGGTATAGTTTGTTATTTAAACAATTCACTATTTGGATAGGTATAATAATGAATATAACTAATTTAAATAATAAATATAACTTTTTAATTATATTATATATATATATGATATACCATCCAATTACATACGATTTCACCAACTACATAATGATATTGTCGCTCGTGTGTATGTATAGATTATCGTCTCCACGAACGAGATTAGATTAATTTCCCATTGTAATCATTCATGAATAATTTTCATTTTATAATAATAAATAATGTTTATGAACAAAATATAATTATGTATATGAATCAAATACATCCTATCCAGAAAAACCATGGCTTACGTAAACAAGAATATAAAGGAAAATGCATCAGTTAACACCCGAAATGATTATACTACTGAAATATTTTTAATAATGAAATAGTATAGGATCATATATGATATCATATTTATTTATATAGATCTTTTATAATTTAATAAAAATTATATCCATTTTATACCTGATGTTAACATACCCCCGACCAAGGAAAATCTTAATGTAAGTGATGATTTCTAAATTTCATTATTTTTTGAGGTTGTTTTTACGTAAGTATTTACTAGGAACTCTTCATCGTCCACATCTGTGTTTCTTAAAAATGTATTTGAAAACATGTTTAATATTTACTATACTATGGTTTATTTTCTTTTATACCCTTGATTGACTTTTTATAAAAATAAATTTAATGGAATCTTTCTATCGTTTTCCAATCAAGGTACATTATGAACTTTTTGAAAAATTAAGGTAAGAATGTTTCTTAACACATATGGAGGGTGCAGTTATTCGACCCCATTATAACACCTTTGAAGCATCCCTTAAAAACATATAAGAATATTTTCAAAATAATTTTTTACTTTTATAATTATGTTACTATTATATGATTTAAAAAAATATTTCTCTCAAATAGAATTGATTTCATCTATGTCAACATCCTTTGATGGATTTTACAATTGTTTGAAATTAATTTATTAGGATACCAATACTGCATATTGTATTGAAGGTTTTGTGATATGTTTGAATATTGATGTGTTATTTTTACACCATACATGGGTTATGGATAAATTATTAACATTTCATATGAACCTTTTAATATGAATGTTTATGTTATGTTTAAACCATTCCATGTGAGGAATGCATTGGACTTAGTATGTGATTAGTGGAGCCCACTATCAATTCTCAATGCATCGGTAGGTCTCGGGAGAAAGACTTGTGTCTTGGAACAAGGCCTTGAAAAAATATTATTTGTAGTCTTGGAACAAGGCCTTGAATATGTGGTTATGAAATCTGGAATTATGCATTCCATCATTATGAAATTGGTTATTGATATTGCATGTGATTATTTGACTACTAGTGTAACGCCCCAAGATTTTATGAAAAATATTCTTTTTAATTTCATTAATGTCTTGTGTTGTACGCTACAACAAAAGAAGCTTTCACAATACACATCCTTGACTTTCCTTCCGTTACACGCAATCGCGACCTTCCTCGATAGCGTGTGTAGTACGCAATACTGAGTTTCACGAAACAACGATATGCTATTAAAATATTATTAAAACTAGCCGTTATGAATAGTAATAACCACTTTTTGGAAATTTTGTAAATTTTATTTTTCAAAATGGAATTCATTTTTGGATTCGGAGTATCGAATTTAGCCTAAGGTGAAATTTTGGTACTTTTCGGATAACTTTCATATTCTAATGAATAGTGAAAATTACTAAATTATAATTAAAAACAACTTTTTTAATCGAAATAATTAATAGTGATAAATTATTAATTTGAGTGGTTTTAAAGTATATTTAGAATATATTTTTACAATTTAATACAATGTTGGTCATTGTTTGTAATTTCACATTTAAACCAGACATAATCAAGTGTCAATCTTTTGATAGATTTTGTTTCTTAAAAAACACGCTATTTGTTTTAACAGCGGGATTTAATTATAAAATTAATTAATGCAACTTCTATGTTATGAATTTGGTAAAATAGACTTCATTTTTGAATTCGGAATATGAAATATAGCTTAGGATGAAATTTTGGCATTTTTCTGAAAACTTTCAATTTTTGATGAATAGTGAAACCACTAAGTGGTAGGTTAAAAACGGAATTTTGCATAAAACTTAATTTTACCGCTTCAGTGAATGGAATTTCGAAAATCCGAGAGACACGGTTAATATCAAGGACTAAAATGTGGTTCAATGAGATGAAAATAATTTTTTTGGTGAATAGTAACTTTTTACTTTTTTTACCACGGTTAATAGTAAATAGGGTAACTAAGGGTAAATATGATATTAATATTACCCTAACACATGTCCTAATTCTATTGGACAAGTGTAATTCGACCAAAAACAAACTTAGGAATAAAATATGACCATTTAGGCCCACTTGGATTAGATTAGGACATTTATTATTAATTTATTTAAAGAAGGGTTAAAATAGTTAAAATCAACGTTTAATAAGTAAATCATTTTTAATATGGGGTTATACATAAGCTAAATTCGACTATAAATATTCATTAGAAAGCTAAAAAGATTTCCTACATGATGGTATTTTATTTGTAATTTTTAGACAGCATATAATATAATTTATTTATGACACAAAGATGATGTAGTAATTATCTTATTAATGAAATATTGACATAATTGATAATATAAATACCAAAATAAATGTAATTTAAGACTTTTTATGAATTCCACTAATTTTCTAGGTTACTCTGATATATTAGTGTTGATTTAATCAACTTGGTTCGAATATATAATTCTTTTATGACTTTCAAAAAAATCATATATCAAATAGTGTCAAAATTGACACAAAATAGTTTTTAAATCAAATATTATATTATTAATTGTTATTTTATTCCTAAAAATCTAAGGTTCGGCAAAATGACTTAGATAAGGATATATGTATTAATAATATACAATTTGGGGTTCGTTTGGCATGTTATAGTAAGTGTATTATCCATATAGTGAAAGAAAACAAAAAGACACGGTAAAAGTTAAATTATTTAACTTAGAGTTAAATCTAATTGATAAGGTTTAAAATAAGATCCAAACATGTATAAATTTGATTGGTTGATTAGATTACAACCCTATCTCATCTAAGCTTCGAATATGAGTCATGTTTGGTGGTTTTTAAGTGGGGTTATATTTATTATAAATTAATATTTTTAAGAATTCCTAAGGTGCCCCTCTCCTCCCTTATAAAAGGACACCTCCTCCCCCTCCTCCTCACACCAATTTGAGCACTCAAGCTCGGCCAACCCCTGCCACAATCCTTTCTCCACTTCCCTAGCAACATCCTAGAGGTTCTGGTCTTCCTCAAAGACCAATTCTAGTGCCCTAAGAGGAGGTCTCAAAGAGTCACTTCAAAGAAGAGGTAATTACCGTTACCAATTCTTTCATCTTTATTTCTTCTTCCACTTATTCTTCTTAGGTTGTTTCATTATGAAGTAATAACATCAGTATCACTCATATACTGATATGTTATTATAAGTACGAAACAACCCTATTTCACCATCTATCCATCCTACGGAAAAAGAAATCACCGCGCGTGCGTACGTACGGAATACCGTCTCCACGCAGTGGTGTAATCTATTTTCCACCACCACCTTACATGGATGGGTATAATGGTGTAAAGAATAACTATACATAGTTATTACAACATCATAATGATTCTGATATATTTTATAATCCACTCCAATTCAATTCAATATTTATAGAAATGATATCATCGCTCGTGCGTACGTACGGAATACCGTCTCCACGACGCGATGAGATTCATTCTCCATGTTAACCATTTAAGAATGATTATAATGTATATATAAGAAATAATAATGAAATACATGACATTATAAAGCTAATGGATTTATGTATATATATATATACATATGTATGTCATCTACTTACTTCCATTTCAAGACAATAAGGAAAGAAAAACAGCGTTCATGCGTACGTACGGACTACCGTCTCCATGAACGGTGTTTTTCATTTTATTTATCTATCTATTATATATATATATATACTGAATATATATGATATATAAATCATATTTTATATTCTGGAAGTAAGTAAATCATGATATAAGTAATAATGATGTCAAGAACAACAAGTCAAAACACATACGATAAATGAAACGATTTTACCCAAAACGCTTCTTTAACATGGAATTTACAAAAGAACGGGTAATATAATGTCATAAGTGAACCATATATGATATCATAACAATGAATATGATTCTGTAATAAGTCAATGACATTATTTAAATCATTATACAGGAGGTTCGGACACATACGAAGCAAATTGGACCTAAGGTAAGGGAAATATCACAATCTCATTTTTATCCGAGATTGTTTATTCGTAAGTATTTACTGGGGTGTATTTTATCATCCACATCCATGTTTCATCAAAATGTAATATTATTTCCATCCACCTACAATTGTTTAAATCCATTTTTACCCTTCGGCGAGTTTTTAGTAATATGTATGAAAGGAATCTTTTGTCGTACGAGGTACTTTTTGACTTTTCCGACAAAAGTACGAAGAATGTTTTTTTTAACTTATACGGCACGAACGGATTTCTACTGTTTTATAAAGCCTTATTTTCATGAAGCTTCCTCTAAAAGATTTCATGACTATTTTCAATAAAATCTCTTTCTTTTAAAGTTGCATGATGTTTTGTGAAAAGAAATTGATTTTGAAGAAGAAAGGATATTTTCCTCAAGAATTCAATTCAAGTGTTTTATCAAAATTATTTTCCATCTAAGATAATAAAGAGTTCTGTTTCTATCCATATTTTTACATTGATTTGACTATGTTGTGATGGAATTATGTTTATGAATTCCTTTATCTTATATGAATTGTTTTATAATGTCATGTTGTTTAAGAATCCCATTTTTATTACATGAGTTATGAAATGATGTATGATTTATGATTTTGTGGCACACATAAGAAATGATTCATTAAGAGATGGGTGGGACCTATATCTCCCTCCAATGAATTGGGTAAAGATTTTATATCTCATGAGATAGACATGGCTGGAATGGTAGGTTATACCGGTTCAGTGAAACAGGACTGAAACGAGGATTACTCGATTCAGAAAGGGACTTTGTCCACTAAGATAGTCTTGGCAATGAGTCTTGACTAACAAGAAATGATTCTCTATGATTATGTGTGTATGCCACAATGAGTAATGTTTTAAGTTATGATTTCATTTCACTACTATAATTTATCCCATGTTATGAAATCATGCTCTCTTTTGCAGGTTAAGATTTCCAAAAATGTTATGTTCTTATGAAAATTATGTGATTGATATTTCCTTTGTTTACCCTTACTGAGCATTTGAGCTCACCCTTTTATGTTTTCTTTTCCCCAGGATATAAAGAAAGGTTTTAGGTAGAAAAAAGGGATGACCTTTATGGGAGATATTGAAGAACTTTCACCACGATTAGAAGATTACGTTCCGAGTTTCCAAAGACACTAAACTATTACGATCCTTTAGTGTGTGTTTTTGTTATGTACTAAGTATTCCGCAAATGTAATGTAATGTCCATGTACGTCAAGATACGGGTCTCTACAGTTGGTATCAGAGGAAAGGTTTAGTCAACCTTTGGAAACTAGGATGCGAGAACTTTAGTGAGATCCCTAGAGATATTTCTAAGGTATGTCTAGGGATGTCTCTAAGGTTAAGTATACATATAGGTTATAGTCCTAGAATTACGCTAACGATCTTCGAATTTAACCTAAGATGTTAGATATTGAGGGTACTAACCCTTTATTATGTTGTTTTCCCTAGCATGATTTTTGCCTCTCACACGATTCTTTTGGGGTTTTAGACGATGGCTGGAACCCGAAGGAACCGTGTTAATGCGGAATGTGATGGGCAATGCAATGATTGTACCCCTGAGCAACGAAACGATATAGGAGCTGGAATGCAAAATCTTGTAGCCATGCTCACACAACTTTCTCAAGCTATGAATCATGCAGGACTTCCAAACGAGCAAAGGAAGGAGCAACATTCTGTTGAATCCTTCATGAGGCAGCGTCCACCTTCTTTCAGTGGGTCTACTGATCCATTAGTTGCTGAACAATGGATTAGTACTACTGAAAAGATATTTTCAGTTCTTCAATGTTCTGAACATGATAAAGTCATCCTAGCAGTGTATCGTTTGGAAGGAGATGCTGATCAATGGTGGAATCTTATTAAGAATACAAGGCAAAGGGATGAAATTGAGTCTATGGAATGGGACGAGTTCAAGAACTTATTTTTCAATAAGTACTTCCCTCGTATTCTTCGAACAAAGATGGAGAAAGAGTTTCTTGAACTGAAGCAAAGGGACGATGAATCTGTTGGTACCTATGAAGCAAATTTTACAAGACTTGCAAGGTATGCTTCTGGAATTATCATCCAACCTGAAAGTAAAGTTGATCGATTTTTCAGTGGCTTAAAACCAAGTCTTCGAAGGGCATTAGCTATAAGAGACTTCAGTAGCTATGAAGAAATTGTGCGTTGTGCTATCAAGGTAGAAATGGAAGTTGGTGTTACATATCCATCTCATGGTTTTGACAAGAAACGAAAGATGGAGTTCAAGGAGAAATCTCAGAATAATTGTGAAAAGAAGATGAATGTTTCCTTATTCACAAAGTGTGGAAAGAAGCATGGTGGAGATTGTCTAAAAGGGACTACAAAATGTTTTAAGTGTGGAAAAGAAGGTCATCGAGCAGCTGAGTGTCGAAGTAATGGAAAAAGGGTTTCTAATGATAAAGCAAACACTGCAGAGAACGCACCGCCAACACTTCAATGCTTCAAGTGCAAGGAAATGGGGCATTATGCTAATAATTGCCCTAATCCAAGGGTTAGTGATGATCAACATGAGCAACCACTGAAGGCAAAGGACAAAGGGAAATCACATGCGATCCCTATTGGCAATGTTGAATATGACAACGATGTGGTGGAATGATTAAGTGTTTATGTAATGGGATTCCAAAATAATGTTGTATCATTGAGTATTGCAATATTTATTGATGTGGTATTCAAAGTGATTGAGATATTTTTTTTGGAAATAAGATGATATGCGCATAATGAAGACGAGAAAATGAAATGTTTAATAGTATTCATGAGCTCATGATTGATATAAGGACTAAGTGATATCATGGTTTGAGTATAAATAATTTTGAGGATTTTGGTATGTGTAAAGTGTTAACTTTTAACTGCATTCAAGTTTTCACTAAGGTTCAATGGGTATTCAAGAGTATACATGATTAAGGACTTTGAATGTTTGGAATGTGACCAAAAAAAACATATCTTATGATATATGGGGATCAACGATGATATTAAATCTCTGGTAATTGTTTTCACTATGTTATGAGAGTGGACTGCAGTATTATGGATAAGCCTAAAGATTGGAATGGATTGTGTTGGATGATATTATTGATGGAATGTTATAGTAGTTTTGGAAAAAGGACAACCTGCGGGACGGGCGACAGCCCATCGCTTCGGACAAGGCTGTGGGAATCGAACCCACAACCGAAGTGCGACTGGCCTTTATCGCCTACCACTGACCTACAGGAAGTCCCTGTTTAGTAGAAACTAGTTTTATTATATTAAGCAGTATGATATATGAAGTATAAGTCCATTTTAGGAACCATATATGATTAATCTCACTATAGATCGACTTATGTATATAAGTTTTGCTAACCTTTTGTTTGAGACAGATGGAATGACCTGTCATTCTATCACATGATCTGCTAACACATCACGAATAACAAATTCAACTTCATTTATTTAAGAGATGAAGTAGAAATTGTTCAAGGCACGAACAAAAGTGATATTTTACCAAAATAAAGTAAGTATTTATTCTAAGCAAATTTTCAACTTTAGGGAAATGATCTTGAAAACCAAAAATGTTTTCCTAGTGATCTTATACCTGATGAATCAGATGGTACCTTATATCATCACAAATCTATGGATTTGTGATTACTGGCTTTTCCATAGCCATGTTCTCTACCACTCTCCATCAGAACATGATGGTTAGATTTTTCTTCCATATCCATATTTTCACCTATGTGGAAACCCAGTGATTAGTATATTTGGGTAATCGTTACATTTCATACTTTAGTTTTTAAAGCCATGTTTTGGTGTTCCTTTTTACGATGTGGGTTTCTATCAATGAAAATTTTGAATAGTAAACCATTTATAACCCCGACGAATTTCGAGGGCGAAATTCATTTTAAGGGGGGTAGAATGTAACGCCCCAAGATTTTATGAAAAATATTCTTTTTAATTTCATTAATGTCTTGTGTTGTACGCTACAACAAAAGAAGCTTTCACAATACACATCCTTGACTTTCCTTCCGTTACACGCAATCGCGACCTTCCTCGATAGCGTGTGTAGTACGCAATACTGAGTTTCACGAAACAACGATATGCTATTAAAATATTATTAAAACTAGCCGTTATGAATAGTAATAACCACTTTTTGGAAATTTTGTAAATTTTATTTTTCAAAATGGAATTCATTTTTGGATTCGGAGTATCGAATTTAGCCTAAGGTGAAATTTTGGTACTTTTCGGATAACTTTCATATTCTAATGAATAGTGAAAATTACTAAATTATAATTAAAAACAACTTTTTTAATCGAAATAATTAATAGTGATAAATTATTAATTTTAGTGGTTTTAAAGTATATTTAGAATATATTTTTACAATTTAATACAATGTTGGTCATTGTTTGTAATTTCACATTTAAACCAGACATAATCAAGTGTCAATCTTTTGATAGATTTTGTTTCTTAAAAAACACGCTATTTGTTTTAACAGCGGGATTTAATTATAAAATTAATTAATGCAACTTCTATGTTATGAATTTGGTAAAATAGACTTCATTTTTGAATTCGGAATATGAAATATAGCTTAGGATGAAATTTTGGCATTTTTCTGAAAACTTTCAATTTTTGATGAATAGTGAAACCACTAAGTGGTAGGTTAAAAACGGAATTTTGCATAAAACTTAATTTTACCGCTTCTGTGAATGGAATTTCGAAAATCCGAGAGACACGGTTAATATCAAGGACTAAAATGTGGTTCAATGAGATGAAAATAATTTTTTTGGTGAATAGTAACTTTTTACTTTTTTTACCACGGTTAATAGTAAATAGGGTAACTAAGGGTAAATATGATATTAATATTACCCTAACACATGTCCTAATTCTATTGGACAAGTGTAATTCGACCAAAAACAAACTTAGGAATAAAATATGACCATTTAGGCCCACTTGGATTAGATTAGGACATTTATTATTAATTTATTTAAAGAAGGGTTAAAATAGTTAAAATCAAAGTTTAATAAGTAAATCATTTTTAATATGGGGTTATACATAAGCTAAATTCGACTATAAATATTCATTAGAAAGCTAAAAAGATTTCCTACATGATGGTATTTTATTTGTAATTTTTAGACAGCATATAATATAATTTATTTATGACACAAAGATGATGCAGTAATTATCTTATTAATGAAATATTGACATAATTGATAATATAAATACCAAAATAAATGTAATTTACGACTTTTTATGAATTCCACTAATTTTCTAGGTTACTCTGATATATTAGTGTTGATTTAATCAACTTGGTTCGAATATATAATTCTTTTATGACTTTCAAAAAAATCATATATCAAATAGTGTCAAAATTGACACAAAATAGTTTTTAAATCAAATATTATATTATTAATTGTTATTTTATTCCTAAAAATCTAAGGTTCGGCAAAATGACTTAGATAAGGATATATGTATTAATAATATACAATTTGGGGTTCGTTTGGCATGTTATAGTAAGTGTATTAACCATATAGTGAAAGAAAACAAAAAGACACGGTAAAAGTTAAATTATTTAACTTAGAGTTAAATCTAATTGATAAGGTTTAAAATAAGATCCAAACATGTATAAATTTGATTGGTTGATGAGATTACAACCCTATCTCATCTAAGCTTCGAATATGAGTCATTTTTGGAGGTTTTTAAGTGGGGTTATATTTATTATAAATTAATATTTTTAAGAATTCCTAAGGTGCCCCTCTCCTCCCTTATAAAAGGACACCTCCTCCCCCTCCTCCTCACACCAATTTGAGCACTAAAGCTCGGCCAACCCCTGCCAAAATCCCTTCTCCACTTCCCTAGCAACATCCTAGAGGTTCTGGTCTTCCTCAAAGACCAATTCTAGTGCCCTAAGAGGAGGTCTCAAAGAGGCACTTCAAAGAAGAGGTAATTACCGTTACCAATTCTTTCATCTTTATTTCTTCTTCCACTTCTTTTTCTTAGGTTGTTTCATTATGAAGTAATAACATCAGTATCACTCATATACTGATATGTTATTATAAGTACGAAACAACCCTATTTCACCATCTATCCATCCTACGGAAAAAGAAATCACCGCGCGTGCGTACGTACGGAATACCGTCTCCACGCCGTGGTGTAATCTATTTTCCACCACCACCTTACATGGATGGGTATAATGGTGTAAAGAATAACTATACATAGTTATTACAACATCATAATGATTCTGATATATTTTATAATCCACTCCAATTCAATTCAATATTTATAGAAATGATATCATCGCTCGTGCGTACGTACGGAATACCGTCTCCACGACGCGATGAGATTCATTCTCCATGTTAACCATTTAAGAATGATTATAATGTATATATAAGAACTAATAATGAAATACATGACATTATAAAGCTACTGGATTTATGTATATATATATATATACATATGTATGTCATCTACTTACTTCCATTTCAAGACAATAAGGAAAGAAAAACAGCGTTCATGCGTACGTACGGACTACCGTCTCCATGAACGGTGTTTTTCATTTTATTTATCTATCTATTATATATATATATACTGAATATATATGATATATAAATCATATTTTATATTCTGGAAGTAAGTAAATCATGATATAAGTAATAATGATGTCAAGAACAACAAGTCAAAACACCTACGATAAATGAAACGATTTTACCCAAAACGCTTCTTTAACATGGAATTTACAAAAGAACGGGTAATATAATGTCATAAGTGAACCATATATGATATCATAACAATGAATATGATTCTTTAATAAGTCAATGACATTATTTAAATCATTATACAGGAGGTTCGGACACATACGAAGCAAATTGGACCTAAGGTAAGGGAAATATCACAATCTCATTTTTATCCGAGATTGTTTATTCGTAAGTATTTACTGGGGTGTATTTTATCATCCACATCCATGTTTCATCAAAATGTAATATTATTTCCATCCACCTACAATTGTTTAAATCCATTTTTACCCTTCGGCGAGTTTTTAGTAATATGTATGAAAGGAATCTTTTGTCGTACGAGGTACTTTTTGACTTTTCCGACAAAAGTACGAAGAATGTTTTTTTTTAACTTATACGGCACGAACGGATTTCTACTGTTTTATAAAGCCTTATTTTCATGAAGCTTCCTCTAAAAGATTTCATGACTATTTTCAATAAAATCTCTTTCTTTTAAAGTTGCATGATGTTTTGTGAAAAGAAATTGATTTTGAAGAAAAAAGGATATTTTCCTCAAGAATTCAATTCAAGTGTTTTATCAAAATTATTTTCCATGTAAGATAATAAAGAGTTCTGTTTCTATCCATATTTTTACATTGATTTGACTATGTTGTGATGGAATTATGTTTATGAATTCCTTTATCTTATATGAATGGTTTTATAATGTCATGTTGTTTAAGAATCCCATTTTTATTACATGGGTTATGAAATGATGTATGATTTATGATTTTGTGGCACACATAAGAAAGGATTCATTAAGAGATGGGTGGGACCTATATCTCCCTCCAATGCATTGGGTAAAGATTTTATATCTCATGAGATAGACATGGCTGGAATGGTAGGTTATACCGGTTCAGTGAAACAGGACTGAAACGAGGATTACTCGATTCAGAAAGGGACTTTGTCCACTAAGATAGTCTTGGCAATGAGTCTTGACTAACAAGAAATGATTCTCTATGATTATGTGTGTATGCCACAATGAGTAATGTTTTATGTTATGATTTCATTTCACTACTATGATTTATCCCATGTTATGAAATCATGCTCTCTTTTGCAGGTTAAGATTTCCAAAAATGTTATGTTCTTATGAAAATTATGTGATTGATATTTCCTTTGTTTACCCTTACTGAGCATTTGAGCTCACCCTTTTATGTTTTCTTTTCCCCAGGATATAAAGAAAGGTTTTAGGTAGAAAAAAGGGATGACCTTTATGGGAGATATTGAAGAACTTTCACCACGATTAGAAGATTACGTTCCGAGTTTCCAAAGACACTAAACTATTACGATCCTTTAGTGTGTGTTTTTGTTATGTACTAAGTATTCCGCAAATGTAATGTAATGTCCATGTACATCAAGATACGGGTCTCTACAACTAGAATGTCCATGTGAATAAGTAAATGAAATAATTTGATTTATATTGGCCATATTATGAAAATTTTTGGTTTAAAAGGCTTATGATTTATTCTTATAAAATTCCTTAAATGTTTATGCTTATTTATGAATAATTACGCTATATTTTTTACATTACTAGGCATCTGATCTCACCTATTTCTATGTTTTATTTTTCCAGAATGAAAACCATTTATTATGACTTACCTGCAGGGATACCGTAAGGGATATTAATTAGACAATGGAGACAATGTTGTTTTTTATGTTATAATGTAATGAAATGCTTATGAATGTATCTAGTACTTTCAAGGATACAAAACTGATCGGTCATTTGGAATTTGACCCCTTGTGATCATGAAAATGTTATGTAATAAGACACCAACTCTTTGTAACTAGGGTTGGGGCGTTACGATCGACCCTCCCACTTTACCATTGTTCCCATTTCTTACCGACACACACAACCCATCGTCACTATCTGCCCTTCCATCTAATGAAATCCCCTTCATCTGTCCTACCGATGCACCTCTAACCTATCGACTCTATGTCTCCAACCCAGCATCTCACCATTCCACCATGTACCTCACAGATCAATTGTTCCAAGCAAAACCTCCGTCTCTGGAGCTACTGATGCTTCAATGTCTCATCGACTGACTAGACTTTCTTCTTTCCACTCTAAGCTTCCGAAACTGTTCTTCTCCCCCTGACACATCAATGGATCTAACATACATGAATCCACAGTAGAAGAAAACCCAAATTAATAATAATAGAAGGAAATAGATGAAATAAATCTAACATCACAAAAACAAAAAAACAACACATTCATGATGTAGTATAATTAAATGTCCCAAAATTAGAAGAGATGATCCGAACTCCCAAAGAACCATTACCCCAAAATATCAAGATAAAGTCAATCCATTCCATCCCAAAACACATTCTAGATCTAGGAAGACATAACATTTTCTTCCTATCTGCATCCATACTATTGTGAACCACCTTTGCTACAGATATGTCATTAGACATACTTTCCGAATCCGACTACCCTTTACCTTCGCTGAACTTGTTCCACCACAACCCCTTGCGACATATTACTCATTCCCTATCTACCACTACCACAAGTCTTAAGTGCCAGCAGTTGCCATTTGGCACTTGTTCTCCCTCTGTCTGAGCACACCCAAACCCCTACACCGGCCAACTCACCACTCTCTTGACCATCGCTCTTTGAGAACATCACCCATATTTTTCACTTCCCTCAATCATATTCTCATCCCTTCAATATTGTGGCATCTCCCCTATTCCCACTTTCAACTCTTCTCCTCTAATACCTAAATTTCCCCATCTTTATTTGTTTTGCATATATTATTTTATTTTATTTTAATATATAATATAATACATATTCTATATAATATATATCATATAATATAATATACAACAATAAAAATACTTTTATTTACTTTAATTATTATATGTATTATAAATAATAATTGTTATATTTCTTAAAACTATTGGATTTATAATTGTTATTATAAAATATAATTAATTATTATGATATATATATGTTATATATAATATAACTATTGTTAATAAGATAATAATATTTCTTATTTCTTAATTTATTTTAAACAATTAATTTATTGATTATAAATATTTATTTCCTTTAATTAATTTATTTAAATTTAGTATTTACATGGGATTATCTTTTTATCATATTTTAGTTATTAAATATAATACATGTAATTAATATTTTCATTATTTATCTATTTGGTTTTTTAGAATTATTAATTATTTCATTTCATTTCACTTTTTATTCATTCTTATTATCTATATGTGAATACCATTTATAATTATAATAACACCTAGTTCTAAATATCGTTATTTAATTATAAAATTTTTATTCTCTTTTGATTTATATTTTAGGGGAAGAGGTCATGGCTCTTGGAAGGAAGTTATTCATTCTCTTATGATGATAAACTTCAGTGATATTTGAAGAAGAAATAGGATATTAAAATCACCACATGGAGGGCTAGGAAGACATCCCCATTATTCTAGATAGTTCAACAATAGGCATAAATATTTCACCTAGATCGGGGGAGTAGAACATTTTAGGATCCTTCCACGAATTTTATACTTATCATGGGGAGGAGACCATACTTAAACCACACACTCACTACCAATCTTTTAGAGTTCACTTCCGAGAGTAGATTCACTCATCACATCACCATTGAAGAGTAGATCAGAGCATCCATTTTCGATTCTCAATTACCGTGGTGGGGGATCAATATCACCTCTTCACCACCATCAAGAAGAAGACTGAGGATATTAGAGATTTCTTCAGATCAAACTGGGAGAAGAAACAATAATCATCTAACTATGTTTTCTTCATTTATCTCTATCATGAAATTCTTCATTATAAGATCAATTAAATTGATGATTTAATCCATGATCTCCTATTAATCTCTATTTGTAGTACATAATTATCAGTTCAATATGATTATCCCTCTAATTTTGTTTTTAGTTTGACTACTGGATCTCTCTCCCTCACATCTCAAGAATTCATTATTTTCAAAACGTCAAGTATTTGTGTAAAATTAACATGAGTGGATATAATTTTGAACATTTTCCTTCTATGGATTCAACTGAAAAGTCAATCAACATCATGATAGATGGATATTAACTAAGTTCAAACAACAAATTAAACCCAATTAATTCTAATTTTTACTCATTATTTGATTGAATGATTCCTAGTGTGAAGAATTATACATATTATTTAGTCACAAGTAAAACAGAAGATAATATGGCCCACTACATTCAATCAGTTCCAGCTATTTTGATTTAAGTACACGATCAAAGGAAATTATAATGAGGCCGAAAACCTATCTCCATCTCTCCATCATATTGGTTGTCCAAACATGTTTTCACTTATTTTTTATCTTCTTCCTTATTGAAATGTTCTTCTTGCACAAACATTCACATTCTCACAAAAAAATCATCACTAACTCAATATTTCACATACTTCAAACCATCACCACCATAATCCACAGTTGTTTGTTCTTTTATGTTTTTATGTCTTTTTTTATTTTTTTATCCTTATTCACAACATCATCCCTCCCTATATTTTGACCCTATCTTACTACTATACTATGTAGTAACCAAGAAATATATATTTTAATTTGTGTCTCTCATTCCCAACGATGTGTGGTAGGAAAACATTAGCGATATTTCTAGGGAGACTGCATGTGATCTTTAAAAAACATTACAAAAAAATAAATAAATAAACTATACGAAATACCAAAAAAAAATATCCAAAAACATTTAATACCCAATGAATCTCCAGTTTTATCCTCACTGGGTCCATATATAAAAAAATAGAATAATTTATTCCTTAAATTTAAAAAAAATTCAAAGAATTAAAAAAGAATAAAGAGATAATAAAATTGGATGATAAAAAATATAATGATAAGAAAAACATAAAAAACACACCACTTGTAAATTATAAACATCATTAAAATTTCAACCCACTTGGTCATTTTTTAGTTGAGAGACAAAACTTGTGGGAGTAGCTATTACTTTCTATGTCTTACAAACATTCTTTCATTAGGATCTCTCCTAGGTTAGAAAGTTATGAAATAAAAAAAAATACTTTCAGTATTATTTGGAGAACATCAATGGTATTCTGAGTGAACACACCCTTGACATCACTAGAGATTTATATTATAGTGTCCAATACTTTCCACTAAGAGTAATTAGAGAGGTAGAGTTATATTTGAGTGTTTCATCTTCTTCATAAAGGTTAATTCTAGTATGTAGTTCCAATCGTTAGAGGAAGAAATATTTTTCACCTCGGATCAAGTGTAAAATTCTACTATAATGAAGTTATATCCTCGGAGGTTAACATCTGAGATTAGGTATAAAATCATTATATTACTTCATGATAAGGGAGATTTGTTTCATGAATCCCTGGATCTGTATACAAGTTATCATATCCAGTGTCCAAACCACCAATGTACAACCCAATTCTTTATAGACTCCATCTATAACTGTCTCTCCCCTTACCCCCAATCCATGGTGGAAAAGTGTGTTGGAGGTGAATTTAATGATAGGACAACTGAGGATATTTAAAAAATAATTCAACGCATTATATCAAAACCCAAAACATAATTTTTCTAGGAGGATAACCTTTTTGGAGACGGAACCAAACACTTATTATCAAAATAAATCATCGGTTGTAGGTTTCTTCAGTTAGAATTCCAAACCCACACTTTGGGTGTTGTTCCATCATTGTGGCATGTATTTCTATTCACATAATTGATGTCCAAAAATTGACATGAATTTCCAAGAACATTAGAGAGCCAAATTTATTTCCTGTAGTCCTAGGATGAAGAATGGGGAATATCAATTTACCAACACAAAAAATAAGGGGTATAAGAACCATCTAAAATATATTATATATAGAAATGAGTCATTTTACCTGCCACCCCTCATGGATTCCATGGCCTCATAGGTAGAAGTTCCAACCCCAACCCCAACACAAGGCTAAGTCATCCAATTGCAACGATTTGGTGAATGATATATTTATTTTATTTATCGGTAAATTTAATGAAAAAAGGAAAAACATTATATTCATAATATTTAAATGGATGAAATAATGAAAAACCAAGAAATTAAATTGGTGTAGTTGGTTAGGGATGCTAGAAAATAGAGAAAAATACATGCTTCCTTGTTCCACTAAAGCCAACCTTAGAGAAAATGGTAAGACTATGACTACTTGAAGTGGTCTCTAAAACCATTAAGAACCAAATAAATAACCCCAAACTACTAAAAATAAAAGGCTTGAAACATATGAAAATATCAATCAAGAAAAATGCAGAAACAAGAAAATTAGACATTAGCACTAGAACACCTTTGGGTTCAGCTATTCCAGCAAAAAAACCAAAGAAATATTGCTTGAAAAACAATAATAATAAATGGATTTTTTGGAAGAACACCCTCTAAGAATTCACCCAGTTGTAGAAAATTATTCCCCTATCAACCATTTTCATGAAATAGTAAAATAACAAACCCATGATTCTGAATTTTGAAAACATTATACAGTGGTTAAAATATTTAACATTGATATCCCATTCCTAGAAGCCTAGATTCAAAACCCATAATACATAAAATTTCTCAATAAAATATTCTCAAATAAAAAAACTATGTTTGAATCTTCTACATATAATCTAACATATAAGTGTACTACATCTTTCATAAAAATGAAAACTCCTCAACATTAGGATCTAGGGAGAATTTTTATCCCATAAACATTTGGGTATTGATGTAGTAAGTTCACCTATTTGTCTTACCTTGGTGCTAACATTAATATAATTCCTTTTTCACTTTTCCACCACATGATATTAGTTGTCCCACAAGCCACCACTATTGTGATATAACTTATTGTTATATCTATTACACATCATGAGGGTAGGTTTGAGGATTTTCTAGTGTGATTAGGTAAAATATTTTTTCCCTAATGACATTATCTTTCTTGATATAAAGTGGGGAAAAGATGTACCTATCATCCTTGGTTGGCCCTTCATGGCCATAGGTGGTGCTATTATATATGCAACTATGGGTAAGATGATTTTAAACATGGGTTAACAATGGAAAAAAATTAAATTTTTAAAGAAAATAAAACAATCCACCCTCTTAATTATTTTTATGGTTGAGCTGCTAGTTACTGAAATTCATGTTGATTAGGAGGAAATGGATATTCTAAAGATGATAGAGGAAATCAATATTGAAACCAAGATCCATGTTTATACTCTCATGGGGATCCACACAAGTAAGGATGGAGAATCTATTGATTATTATGAGGGAGAGTTTCTGGAACACATAGATGATTTTTCTTTTGGAGCACCTTCTACACCCAAGAGAAGTGTTAAAATGTGAATATTTATCATGAAGTTCTAGTGATGATGAGGAATATTTCATTAATACCTTCTTCAAGAGGTATCATGAAGGCCTTGGTCCACTTAGACCCATGTATCATCCCTCAAGTGAGTCACCACAAATTCTTGATCTCAAACCCGTCCATACCTATCTCATATACTCCTTCTTATGAGAGATTTACACCCTTCCTATGATCTTTTCTTCCAACTAGGATGGAAACAAGAAAGAAACCCTTCTTAGTGTTTTGAATAAATATAGGTATGTCATCAGGAGTAAAATGGCTAACATAAAAGGGATAAAACCATATTTATGGCTCCATAAAAATTCTAATGGAACATATATGTAATCATAGAGTGTATTTCAAATGGAAACTCAATGCCAACTTGAATATAGTTTTTAGAGAAGAAGTAATTATGATGATTAATGATGGAATTATATTCCAATTTCTAAAAGACCATAGGTATTTCTAGTATAGGTGGATCTTAAAAAAAGTGGAGTGACAATGGTCACCAATTAGAAGAATGAAAAAAACCAATCAAGGAAGTGAAAAAATGAAGGTTATGTATATACTATATAATGTTGAATGCATCAACATGAAAGGACCTCGTTCCAATTCCATTTTTTAAACAAATGTAGGATTGGTTGGCATGTAATGTTTTTTCTATTTTCTTGATGGTTATTCTGGTTACAACCATATTTCCATCTCTCTTAAGGATTAAGAGAAAAAAACCTTCACTTGTCTATTTGGGATGTTTTATTATTTGTTGATTCCCATTGGCCAATGTGGTGCTGCTGCCACTTTTCAAATATACATGATAGAAATTTTCTCAAATTTAATTGAATGAAAATATGATGATTTTATAGATGCTTTTTAATTGCGGGAATCAATTTTTTAATTGTTTTTAAAATATGGATATTGTGTTGGAGAGATTCCAGGAGACCAATCTGGTCCTAAAATGGGAGAAGATTCAATTCATGGCTACTGAATGAGTTTTATGGAGTCACAATGTGTCTCAGAGGGGTATTTAGATCGATAATTCTAATGTAGAGGTCATCCAAAAGATACCCCACATGAGATTGACAAGGAAAATATGATATTTTGGGTCATTATGGGTTTTAAATGAGTTTCATTACTGGTTTTCTAATATTACTGGTCCCCTATGATCACTTATTGTTAAAGACCCTACCTTTTAATGATAATTTAATTGATTCATTTAATTACATAAGAAGTAGTTGACAACCTCACCTATGATTAATACCCCTGACTGGAATCTAACTTTTGAGGTAATGAGTGATTCTAATGATCTAACAGATTGAAATTTTTTGGAGAAAAGGAAGGATAAAAAGGCGCATGACATTTATTATACCAAAAAGTTGATGGATGATACACAGAAAAACAAATCCACCACTTAAACGGAGTTCTCAACTGTGTTTCTTTCTTTTTAAATGTCTAGGCAGTGCTTTAGAAGATCTATAGTAATCATTTTCATTGATCATTAAGCCATTAAGTACATGATAGAAATGAATGATTCTAATCCCATATTTATGAGATAAACCTTACAGTTTTAGGAATTTTATTTGGTCGTTATAGACAAGGATGGGGATGATAATTTTGTGTCGGAATATTTTTCTATGATTCCATATACCCATATTAACTAGCCAATTGATATTAATTATTCATTCAGTGAAGAAAAATTGTTTATTGCTTTTGTGTAGCGGCCCTCTCGGTTTTCATACTATAAAAAATTTCTGGGATTAAGTATCATTCCCAATTACCTCTAACATATCCAAAGAAATTAATCATCTCCATGATGATATATTATTTTATGGATGATGTGCTTCTCTATTAGAGTTGTGATGATGGGATTTATAGAAGATGTTTTTTTGAGTAATAGATACTTCCCATACATGAGAGAATCCATTCATCTCCTTGGGGTGGCCACCATGGATGATAGAGGACTATTCAAAAGATCTTACATCCTGGATTCTCATAGCCTTTTTTTAACAAATGCAAGTAATTTGGTCATTGTGTGTGAAATGTATAAGATGCTATGTATTTTCGGAAGAAGACATGTGCTATCTCAAAAAGGAATTTTGGATGTTGATATTTTTCATGTTTGGGGATTCATATTCATGGTACCATTGTCATACTCTTATAGGAGTGAGTATATTATTGTTTTTGTGGACAATGTGTCCCAGTTTGTTGAGTTAGTGGCTCTGCCCAACAATTTTGCTGCCAGTGTAGTCAAATTCATCAAGAAAAATATCATATCAATATTTGGGTTTCCTAACACATTTATCAGTAAAAATATAACTCATTTTAAAAATTACAAGTTTAGGAGTCTGATTAAATCATATGGATTATTTAATTTAAAAGGTACCACATATCTCTCATAATATAGTGGAATGGTAGATGTTTTAAACAAATATATCAAATAGATTTTGAGAATAAATTTTCTAGCTCTATGAAGTTTTGGTTAGTTAATGTGAATGATGATCTTTGGGCCTATATAATTTCTTACAAGACTCCCATTGGGATTTCACCATACATGTTTTATTTAGAAAATATTATCATCTTCTTTTAGAATTAAAGAAAAAATCTTATTAGGTAGTCATGGCAGTGAAAATTGTTTTCAAATCCAGTTGTCAATGAAGGCTGTTAGAACTGAGTTTTTTTGAGGTGATTAGAAGAGAGACTTATGAAAATGATGAAAATTATAGAGATAGAACCATGTATTTTCATCATCTAATCATTTAGAATAAGAATTTCAGTGTCGCTGAAAGGGATCTTCTTTTCAATTCTCGGTTGAAGATGAGTCTTAAAAAGATGAAGTCTAATTTTCATGACCCTTTACCATGGTGATATTATTGTTTGATGGTTATATAATGATTTTTTGAGAAGAAAATAGAAATTTTCTTGTCAATGGTGATAGAGTAATGCATTTATTTTAATATTAGCCAGATGGATTGGCTACCATATCGCTTATGGAAGAATGAGTTGTTTCAAGTCTATCCAAAGACAATTAACTTAGTTTTTATTGCAGCTAACCAATTTTATTTATGATGTTTTCAAGTTATTTCTATTTTTCAATAAACATAACTCTCATTTCTTATTCCCAAGTGTTTATTGAAATTTTTCTGAAGGTTCCTCATGATATGCCGCAACATTAGAAATTTATTCCTTCCAAAAACATGGAAAATGATAACCAATGGATGTGTGCAATTAATCATATGGATAATATTTCTTTCACACATTAATTGGTTAAAAGTATGTGGATATTAAAATTCATTATTCTTATTTCCACATTCTGAACATGTAGTAAATGATACAGAGATCTCCTCATCAACTTCAAAAGTGGATCTTTGGAATGGAAATTAAAATTTAAAGCTCCAATATTTTCAAGGAAGAGTTATTCATTTATTGAGTTTAATTTTCTACTCAATTTTCACTTTATAATGCATTGTTTTATGTGTGGGGTAATGTGATGATATATTTTAATATATCATGAATCTATTTATTGTATAGGGTGTTACTTTCATTAATCTATAGAGTTGAAAACTTATTTGAACTGAATTTTGGAACATTATTACACCCACTGACTAACATGGATTATGATTTTTCAATATTAATTTTTTATGATGTTGCATCTATCAACCTTAATAAACGTTTGTGTTTTGTTTTGTATATATGTTTATCTTCTTTTCATTTCTTATTTTTTGTGCGGAAAATAAATTTTTTAACCTTTATGTAACCCCTCAAATTATGTTTTAAAACATTTTTTATTGTATCCCATGTTAGGATTTGTCATTACAGACAATGTTGAGTTATAATCTTGGGGAGATGGGTCATTATGTTTGTCATTTCAAATTCCCCCTTAATGATAAAAAAACAGTAAAATATTTTCTAGTTTTAAATAAAATTATTCAAAATTGTCAAATTATTTCATCTCATTGGTGTCATCTAAGATTATATGGAACAATTATTATAACATAACTAGTTCATTACTACATACAATATTTTGAGAGTTTCACTGAGACTAAAATTGTTGAGGATGAGTGATTGTTGTGTTGAATTTTTTACTCCCTCTACAGATGCTCTATTTAGGAACTGAGGAAGGGAATATAATAGGATAGTTCTTGTATAATTAGGATAATTATCTTGGATAACTATAAATATTAATACGAATATTGGGACTCACTTTTTTTATAAATCAAATTACTCAATCACTTTTGGGTGTTAACTCAAATTGTAAATATTTATAACATTTTTAGCGGGAATAAAATGGTAAATTAGGTTCTCATGGTGAGTAGTTATACAAGGTGCAATGGGTGAATTTCTATGAATAGATTAAATCCTATTTGAGCATGAATAAGTTTTATGAACAATAACTATAACATAGAAAATAGCTGGGAAAATTAGAATAAAGTGCCCTTTGAAAAAATTATGTCATTAAGGTGACAAGGACTTTTTAACACATATAAAGAAGGGAGAAATTGACATAGTTAAAATTCATTTGGGTTGAATCAATAATGTGATAATGTAAATGGAAATTAATTTTTGGAACCTATTAGACTATGAGAATTAAAGGTTCCTTTGGCTAAGCTTTTAATTCAATTTAATTTATCCCGTAATCACTCCATGAATTAAAAAATGAGTTCAGATTGATGTTGGGAAGTATTGTAGTCTATATAAGAGTCATGACATTACTAATAGTGATTGACATTGTGAGTCCCTTGATTTCTACTGACTTTTTGAAGCTAGGAAGGACCACTTTTTTATCTCCTATGAATATCCTAACCCACTACCAGATTATATGCCTCTAATTTTAATATATAACAATGCATCATTTTTTTATTCACTGTCAAATAATTATTTCTATTTTAAAAAGACAATAAAAATGTACTTGTTTGAGAAAAAACAAAATTTTAATTACGGGGGAGTTTGATGTGGTTATTTTTCATTAATCATTTCGACGTCCTTTTTTTATTTTCATTGACTTTTAAATTATAAAATTTTGTTTTTTGTTAAATAATTTTCAATTGTTGTGTTTTTCTATATTTTTGTGTCAAATATACATTTTTCGTATAAACCATGTATTTTAAGGGATTATTTTTGTCATTTTTTATTCTGTATTTTTCTTCATTACTTTTATATTTTTAAATACTTAATTTATTGAAACATTGAAATTATTAATAGTTTTTGTAATTAATTTCCAATTTAATAATGATCAACTAATTAATAAATTAATTGACTCATTAATTTAAAATAATTGTTTATTTTTAGTTATAAATATATAAATTATTTCATAATAGTTTTGATTCCTTAAATGATTAAATTATTTTTAATAATATAATATAATTCGTAAATTATTTTAATGTATTAATTCCATACTACTATTTATAAATTTTACATTAATTTTGAATATTCTATTACATATAATTAATCATTAACATTATACTTAATTTTTTATAGCTTTATCTTTTTGAACATGTTATTTTTTTATGTTTTTTGTCATTTTATTTTATTAGTTATTTCTGCATTGTCGTGCTGTGCAGGAGTCACCGACATTGCCTATCGGTGACTCAATTGAGTCACCAACACCATCACACAAATCCACCTACTGATGCCTGACGTCATTAACTTGTCTTACTGAAACTCATATTCATGACTCAATTGACTAACCAAGACCACCAACTCCCCAAATACGTGCCCCTTTCTCATTGTTCCATACTCTAATCGAAACACACAACTCACCATCACTATCATCCCTTCCGTCCCCTAAAACACCCATCACCTAGCCTATAAACATACATATAAACTATAGATGTTGTTGCTTCAAACTAGCATCTCACTGTTCGACCCTTCATCACACCATTCTGTCTGTCCAACAAACACCTCCACTACTGGAGTTACTGATTATTCAATTTCGGACAAACCCACTAGCCCCTCTTCCTTCCACTCTAGCCTAGTGATGCCATTATTCTCCTACTGTCTCACAAATGGTTTTATAATACATGATAACACATTAGAAACAAATATGAAGTAAAAACAATAGAAACAAATAGCAGAATGAAATAAAGTGTAATAAAAACATAGAAGAAGTTCATCCAAGATGTAGTATAATTAAATATCACAAAATCAAGAGAAAAGATCCAAACCCCCATCAAGACCACATCTCCACAAAATCAAGGTCAAATCGAACCATTCCATCCCAAACTGCATTTTTGATCTACTAAAACTGAACATGTTTTTCATCTCATCATCCCAGCTACTGTTAACCACCATTATTTGTGGCTAGGTAAGCAACCAGGATTCACCTAATCAGTATCCCTTTACCATCGTCAAACATGTTCCACTTCAACTCCCCTTAATGCAACCACATAGTTCAATGTCCACCACGACCATGAGTCTCCAGTTCCGATGGCTGACGTTAGAGACATACTCTCCATTTTTTGAGTACACTTGAATCCTTGCACCGGCCAAAAAACCCATTTATTGACGGCCACTCGCTACAAATTCAACCCCTGCTTCACACTCCCCCTCTGTCAGCCCCTTTTATATTCTCCATTGTGGCCTCTACCCTGTGCCCACTTTTCATTCTTCTCCAATTCTACCAAAAATCCCCCCCCCACTCTTCAAGAATTTTTATGTTATCTTTTTTATTTTATTATAATATATAATATAATACACATATTATATAATATATATCATACACCGTACAATAATAACAATAATAAATTTACTTTTATTTACTGATATTTATTAGGGGTATTATATATAATAAATTTAATATATAATATAATTATTATATTTATAATTAGTATTATAATATATAAGTAATTAATATTTTATATAAATTATATTTAATATAACAAAATATAATATAAAAATAATAATTGTTTTTCTAAATTATTTTTCTCAATTATTTTTTTGAATATAATAATTTTATTTCTAAATTCATTTATTTAAAATTAGTTTTTAAATGTGTTTAACTTTTTGAACATATTTTATATAATAAATAAAATACTAGTAAATAATATTTTTATTATATGTTTGTTTAATTTTTTATAGTTTCTCATTATGTCATTTCTTTTATAATTTTACATATTCAAAATATCTATATTATTATATAATGTATCATAATAAAAAACACATAGTTTTAAATAGATTTATTTAATTCAATTCCTTTTTTTAAATCTCTATTGTTTTCTATTTTAGATGAAGAGGCATGGGATCTTGACACAAAATATTTTAGTCTGTTATGTCGATCTACTAATGTGACAGTTAAAGATGAAACAAGATCATGAATACACCATGTGGAGGCCATAAAAGACTACTGCGTGATTCTATATAGATATACTTGAGTTATAAAAGGTTCACATAGGGAGGGGAGAAGAAAATTTCTTGATACATCCTCCACTTCCATACTTCTCGTGGGAAGAAGAAAATAATTCAACTACACAACAACTTTCAGACATCAGGTGTTCACTTTTGAGAGCAGATTCTATCATTACTTCATGGAAGAGGAGAAAATTAGAGGAGATCATATCCATTATACATTCATAGGGTGGGAGATCAAGAGAACCTCTTCACCACCATTTTGTAGATAAAAGAGGAGAATATAGATTTTTTATCAAACAGGGAGACGATACACTAATCACATAATTATGTTTTTGGAATTTTTCTCAATCAAGAAATTCATTTTTTTATTCTTTTTAAATTCATATTTTAGCCTTTATCTCTGACTAATCTATCATTGGGGTAATAGACTGATCATTTAAATATCATTATTTCATTTTATATGAATTTATTTTCTCTACATGAGCACTCTCTTTATTGAACTTCTTGAACAATAATTCTTTTAAAAATGACATGAATCAATGAAAAATTGACATGATTGGATATAATTTTATACTAAATTAAGCATAAGGAATATGCTAAAAATTTAATCAATCTCAAAAGAGAGAAAGAATCATTGAGTTCAAAGTAATATTTAAACCCATGGAATTATGATATTTACTCATTCGTTGATCAAATGATTATTATAGCTAAAAACTAAAGTGATTATATAGTCACATGTTGCGAATAAACAATATGGCCAACTGATTTTAATCAGAAACAACTATTTCATTTTATGTGCATGAACAATGGAAATCATATTAAAGCTAGTAGCTGATCTCCCACTCACTTTAATATTTTATTGTTCATACTTGTATTCACTTCATGTTTGTATTTTTTTTCTTGATTGTTCTTCGTACTCACACATTCACATTCTCACACACAAATCATCACTAACTCCCCATTTCACTTAATTCACATCATCACAACAATAATTAATTGTTGTTTATTCTCATGTGTATTTGTTCTTGTTTAGTTTTTTTGTCTAAAATGAAAAAAATTATCCATGCACGTTGTTCTACAAAATATTACCACTATACTACATATTATTTTGGAAATATAAATTTTAATTTCCATCACTAGTGCTCAAGGACGTGTGTTGTGGAATTTCAATATTGGTTTTGAATGAATATCCCCTTCTTAAGGGGCTATGGAAATATATAATTTTCAGGGAAATCATGGAAGATATTAAAGATTGTTAATATACATAATCAAATATTTCTTTGAATAAATTTTAGGATATTATTAATGTATATACCAACACATCATTGTCTACTTCAACATCATCTTTTATGATCTCATAATATTATATGTCTCACGTCGACATCTTCTGTTGTATATTAGCTTAACACATGGTGAAATTGTGTGGATAATTACCCATTTTTCTATAGTTAAAAACTTGAAATCATTGATAAGTTTCTTCCTCATTCAATAATAATCCATATGACCCTTACAATGGCACTTTTAACAAACTCCATTTCCAATCATACATTTTCTAGTATATTTCATTCCAAAAAGTTAACTTGATTGAAATTGTATCACATAAATATTTTTGTATTATGTGTTAAATTTTTCATGGTGTTCAGAATGCATCTCTTCTCTTAATTACCCTTGAATATATAGTATATAGATAACTTTTTTGTTTTGATGGCGTATAATTTTATTTAACATATGTAGAAAATACTGACAAAGTAGTTACCTTGATAGTCTTGAATAAATCACATCAATTAATTGGTTAATATTTCATTCATTAACTTGTATGTAATTTTTATAAGACCATTATAGTCATGTCAAGGTATCCTCATACTCCAGAATACATTCTTCTTTTTTTTATGCTAAGAACCTTTCTCTTCATTTTAGTTCCATTTTACAAGAGAAATATTTTTCAAATAATGTTTCCTTAAAGGAAGTTCATGCCATGTGTTATATTTCTTCTTCCACGTTTGTATTCAAGATCAATGACCTCCATTATTCCACATATCCTTTGATTCAATATATTAAAATTATAACCATTTCAATTTCTTTCCATTCAAAGGACTAGAATATCCACTCAATGGACATAATCTATTTTTCATCTATAGCTGGGTTAGTGGTACCACTAATTAATGGGGGTTTAAATCACATGAATCAATCCTATATAGGGTAATAATGTCATATAATAATAGGTCTCTCCATTCGGGCTTCGTTATTATTCATAATCTTGGAAACATTCCCTAATATATCCATCATATTCTTAGTTATAAACCATCTATATTGGCTATATCAGTTTGGAAATTTCTATATTTACCATGAATTTTAATACCATTATTTATTCATTTCTCCATTTCTAATCAATGAAATATAATATATTTCTTAATGAAATTAGTAATTTTAAATCGAAACAAATTATTCCAAATCAGGTGTAACTCTTAAATTGAATAAAAAATATATTCTTTGTTATTTTCAGAAACATAAAAATAGATTCATCTAATATATAATTAAATCATAACAATATTTTAATATATTTCATAATGGATTGTTAATAAAATTAGAATTATCCTATGAATAACCCCTAGGACTATAAAAAAATGCGTGCAGTAAGGCCCATTTTCAAACACATGGTGATGATCTAGTCTAATCCAAAGAAACCCTTTTTATTTTTATTACTAAAAAGAAAAACGAATCTAGAACCACATCAACTTTTAGTGTCTATAAATGGATGCATTTATATAAAAAACATAGTCTTTTTCTTACCAAAATATTATTGATGTTATTAAATAATTTTACAAATCCCCAAATTCTATCCCAGAATTAAGTTACCTAATATATTATTTATTAAATATAAATCTCATGTTTTCTACAATACTTTCACTTATATAAACTATAAAAACTCTAACTCAATTAACCTTTATCTGGTTTATCATTTTTTTACATTGGCATATACACAAGTTGTCTAACTCTAAAAGATCGACCAGTTTATTAGTAATGGATATTCATATACATATATGATACCCAATTAATATTAGTAATAAATTAAAATCATAATAATGGAAAACATTTGGCTTCTGTGAACTCTTTAGAATAATTCTTCTTCAAATCATAAGAACTAATGACAAAATAATGATTATCTCAAATGATCTGTAACGGTTACATAGCGTGAATGATATTCATGAACAATATATAATGTTAAATGATTAAAACCACATTCCATTTAATAAATAAATTCATCATGAGGAGTAATTTGGTAGAAATTAAAGATGATCAAATAATTCTATATAAATAATCACTTGATCATAAAGCTAATCCAAGGTAAATATCAATATAGTAATCTCATGGATAATAATAAATAAATTAATTATAATGTAAATTAATAATATTTTAAATTGTGACCAAAGACATCGTGATATCTATAACGTAATACCTTGTGGAATGATTGATTAAAATTATGAGTGAAAACCCTTTTAATTTTGTCAGCTGATTTTTTTCTTGATACATGTTGATGCATCAAGTGTATATATAATTTTGGTCCCCACTATTCACTTCATGTCAAATGTATTACTAATATATTGAGAGATCTATTTAAATAATAAAAAATATACCTTATCCATAAATATAAATATTTAATATATAATATGGAATACTACTATTTCCCTATTCAATCAAATAAATTTCAAATGAAACTCACCGTATTTGGAAATGATAATCTCTTTAAGAATTAATAATATCCATGATGCGATTTTGGATATTTAATTTAAAATTAATATTTGAAGAAAATGATCATAAGAAAGTTATTGTATCAAAAGAAAGTTAACAATCACACGATTAATCTAGAGATAAGAGGTGACCATCAATTCGTAACAAATATAGGTTTCTCAATTTAATCATTTTCGTCGAAAGAAAAATATAAATGGAATCTAAATATTAAAATAATATTTCAAGAAATATTATTCATTTCACAAAAGTTAAAACATGTAGATTAACAACAAATTCATAAAATGTTTATATTGGTGTAGAAGTTTTTTATCGTTGTATATACTAATAATCATTATATCAGAAATATTGAAAAGAAATTTGATAACATGAATTTTAGAAAAAAATTAAAACATTTCCATTAAAACATTTTTTAAAAAAATTTGGTAACAATAAATTTTTCCAGTTAATCATTCATGTAAATAAAACTAATTTTTTGATAAATAAAAATCATTTACAAGGACGAAAAATATATATATTTAAAAGAGAAATAAAAATATTTTTTATTTTCAATTTTAATGTTCTTTATTAAAGTACTAAATATAACAATACCTATATAAAAATATATAAAACCATTAAATATTCGGTGGATATGATAATTATTGGATGTTATGAATAATAAATGATTTTATTCCTTAAAAAATAAAATCAATCCTGAAAGAAACTGATATTTCAAAATTGATTATTACTACTTCAGAAACATTGAAATTGAAACCCCTTGAATGAATATAAATTTAGTGAAACATTAAAAATTACTAACAAATAGGTATTCAATATAAATACATCATAGGATCGGTATATTTACCGCATAAAACTGATTATGTGAATAATAACAAATATGTATCAAAAGAGTGTAAATTGAGAAGAAATCCATTACCTCATGCTCCCTTTTAGTTGACTGTGATTTAACCTCATGTATAAAAATTTTATTCTAGTTATTTATTTATACCTAAACCATATTCACATTTTTAATTTCATATATGTTCCCATTATAACATCATACCACCCGTTTGTAAATAAAATTTCATTATTACCATTATTTCACATATTAACAGCTTTATTTTCTCATTTATTCTTTTTATGGAAGATCCGGTTCCTATGTAATATTCTATATGTACATTCTATCCAAAATAATATTAATTTTACAAATATAATATTTATTAATTAATTACTTTTTATAGAAATTATGTTAATTTTTACATGAAAAATTATTCATATCACTTCATTTTGACGATAGGCCATGCAAACTCCCAAGAAATGATATCATTCCCTAAATGGGTGAAAGGGTAAGTAAGTGGATACAATATTAATTTTCTAGAATTAAAATAATTTAATATGAATCATTTATATTAATTATTTCCATAATTATGAAAATCCATTTGAGTTGGTGATTGAGATAATACATTGGTTTGTGAGGTAGTGGTTCTCCAAACACATGATTGGTGGATTTTATCCCATTGGATTGAGAAGGTGATGGATACATATTATTAAATAAACATAATTCTATCACTATATATGGAATATAATTTATTAGAATATAGTAAAAAATTAAATACATAATTGAAGGTGTAAATATAAAAGGTGAAGAGAAAGAGCATTGTGAAGAAATTTACCTTCACTAGGAAGAACTTTCTTCGGATCCCTTATTAATATCACTAGGATTTATATTTTTGGGATTACTATCATCACTATAATGTGACTAAGCTAGTTTTAGGTATATTTTGGTAAGTTATTGTTCATCTAAATGGATTAATAGGTTTGACTAATTGAGGTGAGGTGGTACCTTTTTCTAAGAGTTGATGAATGAAATAAAATGTTTTCCAACCAACAACATTTTTGAAAGTACTAATTTTTAAATGTACCCTTATATTTTGGTTTACATCCACCCCCACACACTCATTAAACCCATTTTATCTATATTTGGGTTAAATAATTTTTACAATTTTTACTATTAATTATGACCAATAGTTATATTTAAAATGTTAACTGATATTAATTATTATGATTCAACATATGTAATCCATTTCATTAAATTAAATTTATTGAAGTTGAAGAATATAATTTAAAATTCAACCCACCAATTGGGGAGAATTTTTTTAAGAAATGCATTTTTTACATCAAATATAATCTTATTTAAACTATATTACTAGTAATAATAATTATATGGTTTTATTTTAATATTGTTAGATATATATTTAAAATAAGTCACATTTAAATATTAATTTATTTAATTATTTAGGATTGATATTAAGTATTTTAAAACACAAATAGACTTCAGAAAAATTATTTTTTTGTGAAAAATACACATTTTTCTTCTAATTGGTCTTCTCATTACTTATATAAAATTTATAGTTAATAAATTATTAATTATAAATATTAGTATACAAATTCATTAATTAAAATGGTCATAATTAAATAATTTTTTTTAAAATTTTTCTTAAATTATTATTTAATAGAGAAATTTCAAAGAATTCATTCTAGGTTTATTTTAGGAAATCAATATTCATCTTATCAAATTAGAATTTACATACCGTGTGACGAAAAAGTAGAATTTTTTATTTTTATACTAAAATTAAATGATATAATTTCTATAATTGAGGCTCTATTATTACAAAAAATATATATTGAAAAAGAACATAAATAGATAAGGTTAATGAAGACCCCCTCTTGCAAAATCCTACTCTATATGCTGAAATGACCCTCATCATTGATTCGCTCCACATATAAACCAAGGAATGAAAAACTCTTATATTGATGTACATGGATCACATCCATACAAGAAATTGGTGGGAAACAAAAACAAGCACTATCAAGTGTTTAAAATGGTGATATATACTAATATTAGGCATAGATAAACACCAAAATCAATAATGGGAATGGACAAAAACTAAAAAAATGTGTGAGGAAAAAATTTCCTAGAAATTCCTAATAAGGAATTGAATAATTTTAAAGAAAAAATTTAAAAATACATAGGATAGGAAAGTGTAATATTATGATTGGTTAGGATATTACATATATGAAAAGGTAGCCAAATTGTGGGCAGAAATACCCTTGACTCTTAGACCACACAATAATGGAACAAAATTAATGATAAGGGGCTAAGAGGTAAAGTAATCCTCACTTCCACCACATTATCGAATTAAAAATGATAAAACCAAGAGTAACTTGGGAGTTGATAGTTACAACAAAGTGTGAAAATATGACCATTATGTGGGATATTTTATTTATTTTTCCAAATATTTATGATTAAATACATTATTAACATCTTTTGTGCCAAAAGGAAACTAATATATGTGTGTGATAATACCCTAAAATATTATCCTGTTGAAAATATTTGATTTTGATCTAAATTCATATTTTGATACTCGTCAAATTTTATCAACCATTAAAATATTTTAATACTTATATTCAATTCACTTCAAATATATAATTCATATTATAAAAAATACACTTCACTAGATATTGAAAAAATTTATGAAATTTATCAATCTTATTTAACTAAATAAATTTTTTTTCTTCTTTATCTATGCGGATATCTTTTTTACAGACATATAAAAAGTGTTCTTAAATACCATAACATTTTTCATATAAAAAAATTACACATAATAATATACTATAAAAGAAATAACCTATTATATTTTTCTAATATCCAATGGTGATTTAATTATCCTAATGATACTTGGATTTATTTATGTTTGGGCCCGTCACCATGATGATGAAAGGAATTATAAATAACCATAAGAAATATAATATAGGTATATTCTTTCTATTACATTTATATTGATACATTTCTAAATTTGGATGAAAGAGACATAATTTTTTTAAATAAATCTTTACTCGAATCACATGTATCTAAGAAATCAATATATTTTATGATCAACCAAAATGGTCTAATCTATTTCTACTATGAATATATTGTTAATAATAGAATCATGTTTTTTTTCAGGTACGGGGAAGCATATTCATATAGAATATCATACATATCTATATAGTATTCATCAATCTTGATCGTATAAACAATAATATTATTTAATATTAAATTCTTCACTAAATAACCATTTCCATTCCATAGATTCCTTTTAAAACTCTTAATAATATTTATGGTATAAAATATATTGCATATAATGAAATCACATATATTTTGACTTTATTAATTAATAAATAAGATGAATTTATTATATGAATTTATTGATATATCCTTCAATGATATATATATATATATTGGATTAAATCTGGTTCATGTTATTAATCATTTGAAAATATACTTTCATATATGAATAAATTACTATACTCCCTTCATTACATGTAAAATTGATCTATTGATTTTCACTTATTAGTATTGGAACATTCCATTCTACAATTTCATGAGTTAAATTTCTCAACATATCATGGATAAGGTGACAAATTATTCCGTTCAACAAATCATTTTCATTCTTCTAACTCTTATGTTAGAAGGATTTGGAACCCCCACATGAAATAAATTTCATCAGCTGTATTATACCATAATAATAAAATGAAACAAATTAATAAAATCAATAATCATTAATTCTTATTGAATATCAGAATAGTTATTTTGTAATTAATATAAGAAAAACTATGTAATTTTTTATCAAACAATCAATAAAAAAGGTTTGCTTATTTTATCCATTTTCACCCAACTCTATTGAGATAAAAGATTTTATTTTGAGAGATAAATATTTTTCAAATAAAATAAAACTAAATAAATTCATTAAAATATCATAGAAAGATTCATATAACATAACATGTGAAATGATTAGTCATTATTTAATATCCAGTGTTGTTATTTATCTATATACTATAGTCTGAAAACAAAAACACATGTCATTTACCTAAAATTAATTTTTATATTAAACTCATGGATGCATTTTTTAAAAATGATTTATTTCAATAATATATTTATTAAATCACATGTAAATATATCTAAATGTTCAAACCTTCCACATAGTTCATTTAGTAATTAAAATTGTTTTTTGACATCTACTTTTCAAATTTGAGAAAAATTTTGAACTTATTTTATATGACGGATTTGTCTCTCTTTTAACATTTAACTTTAATGTCTGAAAATATTACAATCTATACTTTTTGAGGTAAAAATTAGTTTTATGGTATCAAATAAATATCATATATTTGGCGGTTTTCTATTTTTGTGGGTGTTGGAGATGGCCACTAAATAAATTATGTGAATTTGGTCTTGGTTTCAAGACATAAATCCAATAGATGGAAGATTCTGAGAACACATTACACTAGTACTCGATAACTAATTTTCTTAAAAATTGTGTAGAAACCATAATATTTTCACTAGGTGGTCAGTGACCCTACAAAAGTAACCTGGTAGAGAAATTTGTGATTGATGTTGGTTTCCTAGGTATCTAGTATGTACCTGTGTAGATTCATTAATAATATAATTATTTAGTTAAATTATATAACTTTTATTATAACCTCATCTCTTTTATTTTATTTTTCTCACAACATGATTCCATTCCTCTAATTTTCTTAGTATTCTACCTCTCTATGAAAAAGGTTTCTCTATTGGAGACAGGATCAACATGTTGCCCATCACAAGGAGTCACCTCTGTAATGTGTATCAACCATCTCATTTCCATTTATTTTCTTTCTCTATATTGAATAATGTTTTACTATGAAAAACAACATTAAGTGTATTTTTATGATTTTTAAGGAATCTAGTGATTGTAGATGAATAATATGTTGATATTAAACATGAAGGGCTATATTTTCTCATGTTACTTTGTCAATAATCATTATCATTGTCTTTCAATATATTTTCATTTTTTATAGAAATATATGTTTTTTCATCATTATACATATTTACTAACCCTATTTTCCTTCATTTACATAAATTTTAATGTTGTGAGTATGAACTATTGGGGTCATGAGTAGTGCTTAAAAGTTATGCCTAAACTCATTGGTTACTGATGTTCATTTATATTTCATGAAGATTTAGAGAAATTTAAATCGGGACCAATATCAATTTTCTGTAACCATGAGGTTTTTTTGAGTATGGGAGGTATCCAAGAGAATAATTTTATTGATAAATCATAAAATAACCAAGGATTTGGATGATATATAAATGTCATATTTACTGTTATGACTAGTCAAAATATTTTACCAAAAATTCCTGAATAATGATATGTGACTCGTAAAATTTATTTAATTTATGATGTATTTTTTGTTTTCTCTCATAGTATGAAAACAAAAAATAATCAATCTATGATGCTTGGATAGTGTGTATAAAACACACCATATGATGATATTGAAATCATTTTGACAGTATCTTATAATCAATAGATATTATATGAATATAATTTCATAAACGTGGAAATTTTTTTCAGTAATAGTTCATTATAAATGGGGACTAGTTGTTTTGGTTGATGTTCCACCTAGAAATGATGGTTTGATGATAGATTCTTCACATCTATAAAATATAGTTGAAATTCATTATTTAGTAAGGAAAATATTATTCATTGTTTTCATCATGATTTTGATATATCCTTTACCAAAATCTTTTGAGTAAGGCGATTACTTGTTCATGATGACTTCTGACATGAGGGGCGATAGATCTTTCTTCCTTGAGTGTTTATCTGAAAATTGTCGCATTGTCACATTTCATAACTAGTTGAAATATGTATGTTCACATATTTTTTTGATATCAAGAACTATATATATTATGTGTACTTGATTAACATTTCTTTTTATCATTTTATATCAAATATGAATATGTATTTATATTAATCATTAGAGAAACTAATGATGGTGGCCTAAATAGTCGTACTCACTGTACTCATGTGTATTGACAACCAAACCTATTGCATGGATATAGTTACAGGATTTAAATAAGGACATGAATTGGATGGGTGATTAGTTGAATAATGGTTGGAGTGTAACACCTATAAATTTTAGAAAATATTTCTTTATAAATATTTTTTTTCTATAGCATATGCTTCACACAACATTGAATTTATAGAAAATGTGTTACACTAATAAATTATTATTATTTATTGTGCCAAATATAAAATATACATTAATCTACACAGTAGGAATAGTTTTGACAAAATTACTCAGTACAAATAAATTACCTATTCAATATAAATATATTGTTAAATTCTTTTTAAATAATCATAGAATTTTTATTAAATATGTTTTATTCATGAAAAATTTTTCTTCCTCAAAAATGGTTTTCTTGTTTTACTAATAAGATATTCTAATTAATTTGTAGAAATTAACAGAAATTATATTTTATAAAAAAATTATTTTTTATGTAATCATTAAAAAATTTATTTAACGGTGATTTTTTATTATTTTTCCGAAAATATTGATTTTCCAATGATTTGTAATAAATAACCATTTTTTTAAAACGGTATTTTCTGCTTCAATAATTAGAATAAATAAAATAAATTTTAATATATTTTCCATGAAAAATTATTTATAATATAGTTTTATTAATCCAATTATGTTATTTTCAATCTATTCTATAATTGAGGTATTTATAAAAACAATTTTTCTAATAAAAATCATATTTAAGAAAAACTGTTTATTTATAAAATGTGGATTGCATAATGTTTTTCATAGTTATTTTAAAAAATTATTTATTCCAAATATAGTTATTTAATTTAAAATTTAATTCATTTTGGAATAAATTTGTTCAAATTTGGTAAATAGTTCCCTTTTATTTGTAGTCATTATGAATATTAACTGGGGTAAAAACATTCATCTCAATAAATGGAAAATTATCATAATCTATGTTAATTATAAGTGAAAATTCAATAATATTTCGTCCATATTTTTTTGGATGAATTTAATTTCATCCTAATAATCTTATACTTCAAATTTATTTCTTTTATTGATACATTTCCATAAAAATTACAATTCTAATATTTAAATTAATTAAAGTAAAAAAATAACAATCTCTTAGTTTAAAATCGGTATTATGTGTCCACATAGGATAAAATTCATGATATGAATGAAAATAAATTTAAATTTTATCATTTCTAAAATTATTATGAAGAATTAAATTGATTTCTAATAGTTGTAACATATATATTTTTCTTAAATTCTTGTTCAATGCTGATATAATATATTTTTAATTAATAGAAAAGAAAAAAATGATTCTTAAAATAAAAATAATAATATAATTTGAACTAATTTTGTTACCCTAAATAATCTATTTCCAAATAAAAAATTTTAAATATTTTATTAAATTAAATTTTAATTTACTCATATAATTTATTTTATTAAATTCAAATAATATGAAGAGTAGAAAATTTGATATTGATAGTATTTTTAAAAATAAGATTTTATTAAAAATGTTTAAATTTTATAAAAAATTATTGTTCAATAATTTTAATGGAATTGGTTTAAAACATCTTCTATAAACCCTTTATGAGACACTTTTCAATTTATAGTAACATTCTTAACACTTTGTGATTAAAATAGTGTTTACCATGGTTAATGTTAAAAATAATTAAGAACAAGGTTAGTCAAAAATAAAAAGATTAAAATAATATTAAAAAAGGTTAAAATTTCATTTTGAGTTGTTATATAAATACTATAAACATTATATTTGAATTAGTTCTATTTAAAATCATTTTTCCCTAGAATAGTTATATTCTATATTTTTTTGTTTTTAATTCTAAACATTCATATTGGATCAATTATAAAATCGGACATCCTACCTCAGTTTTTACACCATATTGAACCATATATCTCAGCCCAAACCTGATCATTCCTTTTATAATTAACCTTATACATGTTTTAGAGGTACAATCATCCTCAAAATGAAAACCAAATTTTTCTTATTCGTGGATCTAAAGGAGGTCTGTCGAATAATAGGTAATCATCTTACCTGATCTGTTTCTATTTATTTTATATTATACCAATTCTAAACCTATGGTGTTTACCATAAAATTGAAGCACAATTGTCATAAACATAATATTATATTATCATTATTAGTAAAACACAATTAGAAACCATCTTTCCCATCAAATGGAATTGGAATTTTTTTCTCATGTGTACGTACGGCTTACCATCTACACGTTGACATGCAATTCATTTTTCTTCATTATCATTTATGGATGGGTATTATTATTCATCTAATTTTCTTATATGATAATAATTAAATAATGAATTTTTTGGAATTATAATATAACAATACCTACTTACCTTTCAAACTTTTTGAAAATGATAACACCATTCATGCAATTGTGTAGACTACCACCATCATGAAGTGATGTGATTCCTTTTTAATTTATATTTTATGTGGATGGTAATGAGTAAGAATTTATTTTGTATATATGATATATATTATATAATAATTATACTATATTGGTGATTAATCTTTAAATTTTTATTAAATATTTAGAAAAATTAAAACAATGTTCATGCATATGAATGACCATCTTTCTCTATGAAAGGTGTAGTTCTTTTCGTCTATTTGAATTTTATGAGTGAATATAAATTTTTTTATTATGAATTAATATTATTTAAATTACATGATAAATATTGTGTAAATGATTGAACTGTAGTCAAATTATAATGCTCCCTACTTCTGAACTGAATCATTCTTGTAAAAAAATGCAATTATCACACAAAATAATTTATATGATATCAAATTATTAATATAAATGTGAAAATATATCATAAATAAATACCACCTAATCTGATTTATATGAATATATTTTTGGAATAGATATATCCAAAATCCATAATCATAAAATTGGAGGTTTTAATGTGACTAAAGAAAGATGAATCTTGAGGTAATGTTTTTTCTTCTCACATTTATTTATGTGGGACACATTTTATATTAACCACTTATCACATTTATGTAGTGCATATACAAAACATTAATTAAGTTATTGATATTAATTATGAATATTATGGGGATTCAAATATCCATATATGTTTTTATTTCATGCGTTTATAATTAAAATGTTCCCAAATCAATATTGGTTTAATTAAAAAAATCCCATCATCATATAGGATTTCTTATATTTAATCCTCTATAAAGAAACATTTCCCTTCAATGACAATGTTTTCAAACAAAATATTTTATTTTACTTTTATACTATGATTTTTAATGTTATTTTTATACATGATTTACTTTTTACAATGCCATTTGAAAGAAATATTATTGTATGTCTTGATGCCTAAATGCTTTTATGATTCCTTTATAAATTTATAATTATTTTTTTAAATAACTTTATTTATTTATTATCTTTATTGAAAAGTGATTTTAAAATTTGAATATATATTTTTCTCAATTAGTATTTAATACACATTTAATATTATCTTTACTTACCTATTACAACATATCATTATTCTACTTATGCTTTTATTGGTTATAATTGCAAGATACCATAACAATTATTTCTCATAATGGGTTTTAATTATTATGAAAATAATTTTGGGACATCCCTGAACTTTTCAATTGGTTAAACATTAATTAAATTATTATAAACTCCTTTTCTTTTCATGAGTTCTAATATGATTAATAATTTATGATCCTTTGGTATACATATATATGATTTTTATTGTGTGTTTAGTTAGGAATATATCTACATCCAATTAATTGTGTAATGATGGATAACTTATGAGGAAACTATATTATGTGCGAACATAATTATCATATTAAAAATTTTATACATTCAACTATGTATAAAGACAATTATATTATGTATAGAACTTACTTTTATTTCCATAATGTCATGTGTCTATCTGATTTTATATCTATAAGTTTATTTAAAGGTGTGGATCTCTTTTCTATAAGATCAGGAATAGACCAGGTTTCATGTAAATATCTTTATGTAATGGCTGGATTTAATTTCATCAAAAGAATTATAAAACATGTTTATATTTATACAAGTTCATAGAGATATATGTTTTGGATTATGCCTCAAATCCATGTATTATTCCATTGATATGCTCCTATAACTCATATTTTTTGATACGTTTATGATTCATATCTTTTGAACTGCCAATAATTTTCCCAAGACTCAATATTATGACCTATGATATAATGGGTGTGGATTTCAAAACCTAAGATCTTGTTATCACACCTTTATACTCATTTTATGCTTATATGAACATTAAAATCTCCTTTTTTACCCTTACTGAGCATATGATACACCGTTTATTATGTTTCCTTTCCTCAGGATATGAATAACAGTATTTTAAATAATATTTATAAGTAGGGGCATAATTATTATGAACTTAATTAAAGATGATATATATCAATTATAAACTTGTTTAGTCTATGTGCGTGATTCTAATGCCACAAGACCGATACAATTCTATCATGGATTAAAATGAAATGTAATTAATATTTATATATTTGGTTATAATGTCAGGATTAATAATTATGTGTCACTATAGTTGGTTTCAAATTAAATTTTATTTATACAATATATTCTATGATGAGAAAAAAATAATAGTAATCCTATTTATAGTTCTATGTTCATCATAACATCAAAAAATTTCAGATCATTTATAAACGCAGTTAAACCTACCTTGTTGTATATATAAATCAATATATCTTAATTGAAACATCCAATGAATTATATTTCATAATTATAGGATTTTGAACTATGATTATCATTTTTTAAACTATATATTTTGGTTTTTTTTGAACAGATGAAAATCGAAGGAGTAATACGAACTATAAATGTGATAGCCAACCAAATGATTATCCACATCATAAATTTAATGGATTGAGAAATGGGTTGGTTTATCTACACTCTATGATCTCTCAGCTTTCTTGATCTATTAGTGAAAATATGGATCTTGTTGAAAATATGAATACACCAATGAGGGAGAAACATGTTATTGATTATTTCATGTTACAACAACCACCATCCATTTATGGATATTCTAATACACTAGTTGATGGGTAATGGATCTATGTGATGAAAATAATATTTTAGGATCATCAGTGATGTGACCAGGAATTTTTTCACTAGATATTTATTATTTTGAAGGAAAAGATGATCAGTGGGGGGATCTCATTAAGAATATGAGCAAAGAGGATGAAATTGGATCCCAGGAATGAGATGAGTTTAATGGAATATTTTCCCGTATGTACTTCCATCTTATTCTACGTACAAAATATTGAGTAATAATTCTATGAGATTAAGTGGAAGGATGATGAGTCCATTGGAACTTATGATAAAAGCAATATCAAGACTTTGAATATATACTTCATGATTAATTATCTACCATAAAATTAAAATTTCTTGATTAGTTGATGGTTTGTAACCATGTCATTGAAAAGAATTATTTATATGGGACATTTTAATACATGAATATATCATTCAATATGAACTAAAAGTGTAAATGCAAGACGAAAACCCGTATTGTACTAGTTATAAGAAAATGAATATGGATCATCATGGAAAGTCCAGTGGTTTTTCAGGAGGAGGGATGGATATATTTCAAACTCCTACTTTCCAAAAATGCATAAAAGGGCACTAAGGTGTTTATCTATAAAAAATAAAAAATATTTCAAGCTTGGGAAGCCTGGCTATTAGGAAGAAGATTTCAGTGTCATGTAAAGAGGCTGGTTAATTAAATTAGTATAGATGGAGCTGAAAAAAGCACTATTCACAGATTACTAATTTAAATGAAAATAATTCAGGAACTATGGTAAAAAAATCCCGAATACAATGACTAATAAAGATATTAATACACAACAGAATTTGTAGTAGATGTAAAATTGTAAAGCTTACTCAATTACAATAGTTTTTTGTGAATCATTATAGCAGGGGAACTCATATAATATACTATAGTATATGGGATTTTGTTTGGAAAATAGTTTGAATAAGACCGATGAGAATATTATCATTTAGTGAAATTTAATTTAATATTTATCATTGATTTGATCTACCTACATAGATTTCATATATATATTTTTATGGAATAATTAAATTATATTCTAAATCATCTTATGATTATTTATCAGTTCATGTACGAACTAAAACTACTAATGGAAATATATTTGGGTAATGGAAGAGATTATTTATAGAATATTGGGTGAATTATATTTTTGAATAATACAATATTTTTTTGTGAGATTTTTGGAAATTATTGTTACAAATTGATGAATATATGATCATGGTATATAAATATTGTTATGAAATTTTTTGAGTACAAAAACTTACATTTATGTTGATCATGAAAGGATATGAGATCAAATTATTTTTCAGTGCTGTATATGGTTGGTAATATTTTAGAGGAGTATTATAGTAAACAAATTGTGTCATGGATTCCGATGAAATTTGTATATTATTGTTTGATGTTAATGTATGATTTATAAAAATACAATTCGAGCCATTTTGGATTTGGTAATTATTTTGGGACGAATGAATGATGTATGGATCTCATTATTAGTTAACATATCTTCATGCATGAAAAACTCATCTCAAATATCTATTTTCGGGAGTAATATTTGTTGTGGAAGAAGATAAAATCACATATAAAGTGTTACATTATTTTCATTAAATGGAATGGAATCATATATGTTTATTTTCCTGATGGATTTCTCTAGAATATAAAATAATACCTTGCATTTAGGAAATGGAAGATGAAATTAAAATGTAATACATTTACATTTCTTATAAACAAATCAATGGTCTTTTAACACATTTGAGATTTACATTTTTGTGATGCTTGACATTCTTCAAATTAGTTTCTCTATAAATATATTTTAGTCGTAGAGAATTATATTTTTCTTCCATATTCATGTTTTCACTTCGTGAATATGTTATATTTGGAAACCTAGTGTTATGTTATTTCATTTGAACTTCATACTTCTAATTCCGTCTTTAATGACGAAGTTTTATTAATCCTTTCTGGATGTCGGTTTTTTATAAAGGATTTACGAAATAAAAAAACAATGATTATAGAGAACAAGTTTAAATTATAGGGAAACAAATTATTAAAGGGGTTTTGGGAGAACATAACACCACAATAATTTTCAAAAAATTGTTCATTAAATATTTTATTTCATTTTATTTTGGTATAAAACATGACCTCATGTTAATAGAAAACACGATACACTATTAAGATATAATTATATAATGTGATTGTTATAACATAGATTCTAAAATGGAGGGTATGAATATTATAATCTAATTTATGTTATATATATAAATTTCTTACTTAATATAAAATTATGTGTATTTCTTTGTAAATAATCACTATATTTTTTAGTAATGTTATTATATGCTTCAAAACTTTGTCTTCCTAAAAATTTTTTTATTTATTTTTGAATGAAAATATTAGAATTATTCCCTGATACTTTTAAATAAATTTTTGAGTAAAAAAAATTCATTTTAGAAATCATAATTTAAAATTTATCTTGGAGATTAACTTGGGATTTTTTTTAAAAAAATTGAATTTTCAATATATTTGGAAAAATTCATTTTTTGGAAAATTATTTATTTCAACCATTTGTAAAAATCCATTTTATTACACAATTATTTTAATGTAAAAAAATTATATTATATTATGTTTAATGAAATAAGGTTTTTTGAAATTAATATTATTATTTATTTTGTTATAAAAACAATTTTCTTTAAGAAAAATGCATGTTATGAAAACGTATATTTTTCAAGCACTTTTCCTCATGTTTTGTTCACTTATATTAAAAAATATATATAAAAATTATAGGTAGTTAATTTGATAAAAATGATTTTATGATTAGAATCATGAGGATAAAATTTGTTAAATATTTTCCTTTTATTTGTTGAAATTATGAATAATAATGATTGAAATATTTTTCAATAATGTAAATGGTAAATTGTGTTAGTATATGGTAGAAATAAGTGATAAGGCCATACATTTTATAATAATTCTTTTTAGATGAATTTAATTTTACCCTAATAACTAAATTAATTATTTTTTCCCTAATTGATACTTTTTCATGAAAATGACTGTTATTATTTTTAATGTAAGAAAAGTTACAAAATATAACTCTATTTGTTTAAAATATATATTATGTGTCTGTATAAGAAAAAAAACAAGATATGAATGAAATGAAATTTAAATTTTGAGATTAATAAAGTTATTTTTATGGTAAAAATTTATTTATTTTTTTTAAAAAATTATACAATTACAATGAATTATTGTGCAATGGTGATAATGTTTTTTACATATTGAAAAATAAAAAATGGATTTTTAAAATACTATAAAAATATAATATTTAATATTTAATGATTGAAAAAAAAATATAGATCTATATTACATTTTTGGGATTATTATAGGAATATTTTCTAATATCCCATTTTTATTAATGTATTTAATGTCATATAAAATTAATATTTAAAAATATATATATTGATAGTATATCATCAAAATAATATATTATTAAATTATTTTAAATTCATAAAAATAACATATTCTTCCATTTTAGTGTAATATGTTTTAATAAATCATACATAGTACATTTATTAGTTACTTTTCTATATATAGTATCCTCATTAACCATTTGTGATTAAAATATTGGTTATTAGAGTTAATGACAAAAACAATTAACAAAGAAGTAAATAAAAAAGATAAGTATTATAATGACATTAAAACATGTATAAATATCATAGGATGGAATTATTTAAAAAAATTCACTTTTTATTTTAATACATGGCCATTTTGTAGCATCATGATCTAGAATAGTTTTATTATATTTTACTTTTTAAAGATATCCCCAAAATCCCCCTCACTTTAATTATAAAAGGGCACCTCCTCCATTCCCTATTAACATAAAGTTTTTACATATATATCCACAAAACCCCTGTCATAGCATGTATAAACATAATTATCTATGTTTGGTAGGTTTTTGTATCCTCAATAACGAACCTTATGATCCTTATATAATGATCTAAAGGAGGACCCCTGAATTAGTGGTAATTATCTAACCGAACCTATATCAATTTATTTCTTCTTCTAGATCTTATAAAAAAATTTAATAATCATAAAATGGTAAAAATTTTATCCAATATATAATTAAATGTTTTCTAGATTAAGAAAACATTAATATACACCCTTTTTTCAATCAAATGACATGTGAAATTATCGCACGTGTGTGGATATGACTTACCATCTTCACAAAGTGATACCATTGAATTATCAACACTATCTTTCATAGATGGATATTATGATTGGTTTAATGATTTAATATTATAAATATGAATTATTTAAATTTATGTGTTTTTACATGACAACTAAATTCTTTCCTTCTAAACCATTTGAAAATAATAACATCTTCCATGTATACGTGTGTACTACAACCCCCATGAAGCGATGGGATTAGTATTTCATTTATATTTTACATGTATGGAAATTGTAGGATTCAATGAATATATATCGAATTTATGATATAATAATGATCCTATACAGTATAATTAATATTTATAATTATTTCATTCCATCCATGGAAAAATAAAATAGAGTTCATGTAAACGTATGACCTACAATATCCACGAACAGTATAATTAATTTTTCTATCTCTATGTTTTGTATATGAATATAAATAAGAATATATATATTATATATATATATATATATTATAATATAATTAAAATTTTTTGAACTATGAAACCATAATCAATGAATCAGAACTAGGACTTTCGGACCAATACATTCTTTTAAAACAAAGAGTTTATCACCCAGAAAGATGATATTAATAACAAACTTATATATATAAATATGGTATGATTTCATAAATAAATCATAAATTATTTTATATAAATGATTATTATAATTAAACAAATTTATAATAATTACATATTTATTATACTATATATTTTAATGTCCAAAAGGAAATGTGAATCTCTATGTAATAGATTTTCATCTCAGTTATAATTTTATTAGACACAAGTCATATTAACCACTTGTTTCCATTGTGTGGTGTATATACTAACCGTGAATTATTTTTATGATAAATATTATGAAATTTATAGGTATTTACATATACATCTATGTTTATTTATTTCATACGTTTTACAATTAAAAATTTACCAAAATACTAAGGGTGATATTTCACATTCTCATTAATATTTGAGATTATTTATGTTTAAGTCTCCATTGCAGAAAATTTATATTCCTCGTAATTGTTTATACTATTATCCTATGATGTATTTAATAAATTTTTAACCATGATTTAATTTTTAAAATAATTTTTGAAATGAATCTCTTTTTTATTTTCATGAACGAGGTACTATAATACTTTTCCAAAAACCATATTGAAGGTATGTTTTTTCATTTACATTGAATGATTTGAATATCCTACCATCATGAGGCCTCAATAATTAAAAAATAGATTTTAAATTTAACGAATTCAGTTTTTAATTAAATGGTTTATTTATTTTTTGTGCACAGTTTATTTATTGAAATGTTATTTCTAACATTACTATTTTATTTTTCTCTCTATGTTTTTCCAGGAATTTTATAGTATATATAGTAATCAAATACAACACCCACTGAATCAAATTATTTTTATCTAGGGTAACTACCCATGTATAAGGTTAATGTTATTTCTCTAGATGGTTTAAATTTATTATTAAAATATGTATTTAGAGTCCATTCAAATTTTCTATTGTTATAGTTTGATGAAATGATAATGAAATATAATTCCATTCATGAGTTTTGAAATGAAGATGGATTTGAAATCATTAAGAACACATATTTTTTATTTTATTTATGTTATTAATGGTACACATATCTCTTTTTAGTGTGTGTGGTAATGATGGATAACCCATGAGGTTAATATTTTATATGTGAAAAACATTTTCATGATATTAATTTTTTGTGTTGATTGATTTTTCATGTCCATGCATTTATGTGTGGCCATGTATTTTATGTCCATAAAATCATTAATAGACAAGATTTTAAGTCCATATGTTTATGCATGGACCTAGCTATCTTTTTCATAAGATAAGGTGTTGATCATGATTCATCTCCATATGTTTATGTGGGGGACTGATTATATATCATAAAATTAATGAGTGTATCTGATTCTATTTATATGTGTTCAAAACGTTATAAATTTAGGTTTATTCTACAGTTCCATGTTTTATTCCAATGATTTGATTTTATATATCATGTTATTTGATACATTTATAATTCTAGTATTATGATTTCCCAAGACTTATACCATGACTCAAGATTGTGATCTATGATATGCAGGGCATAGATTTAAAAAGTTAAATTTAGGTTTTCACGCCGTTATGCGCATATTGTGATTATATGATCATTGATTTTTTTTATTTTTTTATAATTACTAAATTATCCTACCACTTCTTATGTTGACTATTCCCAGGTTATGAAGAATGGTTTAAAAATTTATTTTTATAATAATTGTGCTAGTTATGAAGAACTTAGTGGGAGATGATATATATCATTTATGAAGCAGTTGTTTAGGTTTATAAGATTCCAATGGCACTATAACTAACTGACTTTCGGATGATAAAAAATATATTTAATGAATAATAATTTATTTGGATGCAATATCTATATAAGAAAATTTTGGGTTGCTAAATAATGTTTAGAGATTGTATATGGAGGGGACATATAACTTAGGGTTTCATTATTCTCATACATTTTTATATTTATATTATATTGTAATTGATCAACACATAGGTGATCTTAATTTTGGTTGTATGTTCAGTTGATATTATAGTGCACACAATTTTGTTATAGAATATATTTATTATTTATTCATGTTTGGCGGATAGATAGAAAACCATGTTTTTCTATAATTTGGATATATGGTTCTTGTTATTTATATTGTGATTTATGGTTGAATAATAGAGGGTATAGTGGCACTATTAGTATCTATTTAACCTCTCTACGACTTGTTATAATCTATAGTATTGATAGGTCAACCTGAGATCATGTGTCACCGATTAGTTTGGTCAAAGTAACGGTGATTCTAGTCGAGAACATTACATATGAAATACCAATATATTCACCCATTAAAATAAAAAATCATTTATATATGATAGATACCAATATAGTACTAAATGCAGTAATAAATTGAATATATTTTTTCTACAAAATACACATTATGTACTTTAAATAATTATTCTTTTATTAAAATATTTTAATATTTGTTTCTCTATTAATGAAAATAAAATTATGAGATATTATTAATATATCATATTTCAATAAAAACTCAATTCTCTCAATTTTCATATTATTATTCATATCATATTTTTTTATTGAAATTTTCATTTATTGATTTTAATAAATAATCATTTTACAGCTCCTAATTCATCTGGTTTATATTTGATTAACCATTATCCATATTATTTTTAACTTTATGACTGTGTTAATCAATATAATGGCTTTTATAAGGATTAACATGATCATTTGAAAAATATAGATGCATCAAAAATCTCATCACTAATCATTAAACATTCACTTAATTTCAACATATATTTTGAAAAATACAAGATATATTCATTTAAATGATCATCATCTTCTAACAACGTAAATGATAATATTAAATATATTTATATATTTTTTTATTTCTTCCCTTGTTTTTCATAGGCCATCATCTCCATGTAATGGGATAAATTCAAACCATCTACTTATTTTATTAATGATAACTCCTATATAAAATGGTTATTATTAAACTCATTTTATATTGAGGTACCTTCACAAAAATCTTATTTTATTTATTTATATTACGTATCATTAATTGAAATTCAAAAAAATCCAACATTAATAGGAAATCTTATTATTTTTATATTTATTCCCCATCAGTTGAGGAATCCCCTTTATTAACATTAAAAAACAATATCTCACTATCACCACTATGTGACATACCATCATCAGTATGTATATTGTAAATCTCTTAATTACAAATTATTTAATTTATTTATTATTGAAAGATTGCTTTACAATACTTTTGGAATAAACATTGATGTATTTTATCTCAATTATTCTTTTGTGGAATCATCTATAATTTATCACAGTCATCATCATCATTATCTTCCACCAGTAAAGGAAAATAAATGGAAAGGTTGTTGACTAATATGTTAGTAAAATAATTTATTATAAACCAAACATGATGATTTCTCATATGACTACAAATTATATATATGATAAGAGACACGATTTTATTAGATTTCAAATAAATATATTCAAACACAAAACACCACTTACATATCATTATTTAAAATCTAATAATTATTCAGGGTATTTATGACAAAATTATTTCATTACATTACATAAATTCATTATAGATTACCTTTCTCCATCTCAAGATTAATTAACACATTGTTCTAGACATCAATTAGAAATGAATTGAAATAAAGATCTGTATAAAATAAAATATTTAATCATTCAAATAAAGTATGCCTGGAATTATATTTTTGAAAACCATTGAATCATATAATTATTCATAGATATAATATATACTAATATAAATCTCATTTACTCTAGTAAATAAATCAATAATATTTTCTATTTAATAAATAAAAGGGTGGTTTAATTAGAATTGTTTTATTTGATGTTTTTATACCTTCACAATAACATTACATTCATTAATATTTTGTAACTTTCCCAAATGTCATTTCTCTATCTTGATCCTCATCACTTTTATGAATTATTCATTTAAAAATAAGTCTAATAAATGGTTTATTGCGTGGATATTAGTCTCAATGTTCTTCATATCATCTATTGTTTCTATAACACCTTCAACAATATGAGATAAAAAATAATTTACAATATTTATTAAATCTATGATCTATGAAAAAAGATAGATATATTTTTCATTCCATATAATGTATTTTCCCTATTAAATATAGAAAAACCATTACTATTAACTGAATTTATATGATCTATTTAAAAAATCAGATATAAAAAATTTAACTTCCATTATTCCTTAAATTAAATTCTATTAAAATAAAAAACTTCATCAAAAGGAATCCTAAATTCCCTCATTCCAATTATGGATTCACTAAATATAGTGATAACACTAGATTAACTAAGAGGGTAAATTAGTGCATATGTTCTTATTCCATTATTTGAAAAACCTATTATCGACACTCATTAGTCGATTAGAATAAATTTCCACTGTAATTAACATGTTTATTAATTATATAATAAAAGTCCAATTTATAGTATATATTTATTTAAAAGGATAACTATTCAGGGAAGAAGGGTTTTATCCTTTTCATGATTAGAAATGACATTTTAAAACATGATTCCCTAGTAATATTTAAGAATACGTGTGATAAAATAATAACCATTCAATATTTAAAAATATTTCATATTAATTTTTTTGATTTTCTTCCACATATAAGTGAAATCAATATGATGTTAATCTATATTTATGTCCCACTTCAGTCACATAATCATCTCACTAAAACATTTTCCTTTTTTACTATTATTCAAATCTAATATCTAATAAACTCACATTCTTTGCTGCAATATCATATGAAATATTTTAATATTTGTTTATAAACAAATAATGCCATTTATATATAAAAATTAATATCAGAAACAATAAACAGATGCTATCATCCTAAAGGAGTTAATAAATGATGTTCGAACATCATGATTATCCCTCTATCATTTGTCATTATTTTATGGGGTTGATTGAAATCTCTCTCAAACTATTATAACATTTAAAAAACATAAAATTAGCTCCCTCAGAAAAATTATAGAATATTTTGAAATATATAAGGAAAGTTTTGTACAAAACAAGCCACAATACACTTTATTATAATATAATACTAGTGATTACAAAATTGTAAAAATAAACTACCAGGAAAAAAATTCCTTTTCAAATTAATTATTTTATAGAGATTTTATTTATATTTTAATACATCCTTATTCACTACTAATGATTACTAATATCATACAAACCAGTTCCACCCATTAAACTACCAAAATACACTTTTTGTTATGCTCAACCATTATATTGTACTTTCAAGTCAAAATTTCCATATAATTCTAATTCCATAATCACATCCCTAAAATTGTAACACAATATCCTTATGGTTACCTCTAAAATTAACACATATAAATAACTAAATATCATTATGGAATTAGATACATTTAATTTTAAATACACTAATTTTTTTTTTCATTATCCATAATTTTTTGTTTTCTTCATAACTATTCCAAAATGATAATATCTGAATAATTTCTCAAAATATTAAACATAGATAAAATGGAGTGATATTTTTAATAATGTAGTAATCTGATTTATATATTTATATAAATATAAGACTATTCGTAAAAAATTAAAATATGTACCAAACCGTTAAAGGATCTTATAAATAATGTTTACCAACCAATTATGCCATTTGGGTCATTTTCAGTGTTAATAATTAATAAAACTATTAAAGAGAAGAACATATTAAATACAAAATAATAATTAACTGAATATCATAATTTTCATTCAATTATATATTATTCAAACATGGTGTGTCGTGATTTTTAAAAATACCCAAATTTATAAGTACACATGGGAGAATCTCACTAATTACACGACGATCACAATAAAAATAATATGAAATAGTATATTTACAAAAACAATTATTGCTATAGTTAATTGTAAAACATTAAACTATATAGCACAAGATGAATGGTATTGTGTTTATATCAATCTATTTATCTATAGTTCATGCCTAGGTCTCCAATTGAGCTTTCCTACCAGCCTCTATGCTTTTCACAGCAGTTCTACCTTAATAATTCATCAATAGAATTTTATTAATTTATTCAATTGAAAAAATGATAAATAAATGGTATGTATATACTTTTACAATTAACTATACATTATATCACCTTTATTTGCTACCCATGACAACTTGTGGTTTGAAACATGTAATGATATAGAGGAATATAATTCAAAAATTAATAAATATTCATGAGAAATTTTATAAAATTAGATTTTGTATATTTTCTATAATAAACACAATATTTTTAGAATGATATAAACCAAACATGAAAATTAAATTCCATATTACTTTAATATATCCAATATTTTATACATTCAATTATTATGAAATGATGAGAAAGTAAAATAATAAAATTCGACTGTAACATTTAATGCATGAAATTAGGAATCATATAGCCAAGTGTTGATTTTTAATATTATTTTTCTACAGAATAATACATACATAAATATTTAAATAGTACTTTTAATGTTATATCCTACTATTATATTCAAATAAAAATGAAAAATATTGATGCTTTACTTGAAATACATGTGCGGTTAACTATGACATTCATTAATGAAATAATTTAATGATAGGTACACTCAACTAATAAAGTAATTCATTATAACCCTGTAAGAGATGCATTTACAACCATGACATTCATACATGATTACTTCTAATAATGAAAAATTGTGACATCTCTCTTCTGGGTGTCACCCAAAGGTGCCCTGAATTCGATTTGTTACATGACCTCAATTGCATTTCACTAAACCCCAGAGGTTTTCCACTAGCAGTGAGGGCCACAATGTGATAATGGGGAAACTATGACCTCAATTGTAGAGTCTGTACAACAGAAAAAATTAGTAAACCATAACAGAAGTAGTAATACAATACAACAAAAATAAATTGTGAAATATTGATAGTAATAGCAATTAGAGGATATATATAAATGATACATGTAACATGTGATAACGAAAGTATCCAAAAAAGTCATAATAATGGAAATACAATATTGAACCCAATGTACAGAAAAACAGTATAGTCCAATAGAATCACAAGACCCAACATTGTCCCATTCTATTTGGCTACAACAGTAATTCATGTACCTAACAAAGAAGGTTTCTTTCTATTATCTATACATGCAGCGATATATTCAGTTTGGGTCCAAAACATGACTCAAATAGGTTGTGAGATAAATTCTAGTAGGCAACCACCATAATATTTATGCATAGATGTCAGCGAATCTATATAGTAGGTAATGTGAAAAAATAAGTCCATAAACAAGTAATAACTCAAAAGTAAACAGTCTTACAGATTCAATTACATTCATTTAACATTTATTATTCAATCCATTGAAACTTGTAAAGCTTTGGATCTAGCCCAAGATCTGTATTCTATGTGTAATAGTTAAAAAATAGACATCTCAGACGACCATCTAGAAAAACAAGTATGATTGATTCCAAAATAGTATTTCGGTTTGGAAGATTCTTCAAATCTATTCAATTATTCAACAATGACCCTTTGGGAACGTTTGCATAGCATATTAAACTTGTCTAACGTAATAGAAATTATTAAATAACAACCCTATGGGAAGCTCTATCTGTCTAACCTCTTTGGTAAAACATAGAACTAATCATTTACAAACCACCACCAAACAATGATCTCATAGTTTAATCCACATGGAATAACATACTACCAAAAAATTATAAAAAATCACTTATGATATATCCCATGGTATAAGAAAACCTTTTTAAGGCAACCTGGAAGCTCTCATTGTCAATACCCCTGGGTGACATAACAACAATTAATTCAAAAATGACCCAACTGCAAGAAGATCTCACAATCAAATTTTACTGGGTCAATCTTTCAAAATTCATATCACATGCATCTCTAACATATAGTAACTCTATCCTAACAACATGAGGCATGGAAAACAAGGCATGAAAAATAGACATTCTAGACCAAACTTCCATAATCGATCAAACACGAAAAAAATGCCCATGGGATATCCCATAAAAGGGTATATAAAATCATGCGTATGAAATTAAAATATATCAATCAACCAAACCATAATAGGTAATACATTGGGTTTAATTACAGAACACACAAAACCCCAAACATTGGTATACGACACCTTTAGCAGTTATAATCCAATGGAAATAAACGAATTGAAAAAACCACATACAATTATTTTTTATGATCAATACTCTTGAATTTCAGCCCTTAAATTGGAATATAATGATATAGATCTTCAGAAAGTAAAAAAGATAGTCCTTGAATAACTCACGAGAGAGGAGGAATTGCGAAAAAAGGATCCAAAAGAATTCAGAACTCCATGTTGGGATTCTAATGCCCGGATAGCATCTCAAACAGAGGTTGGATAGATAATTGGGATGGGTTCTTAGATTTCTGGACCATTCTTTTCTTTCCTGTACATACCAAGGGAATAAGAAAAAGTTTCTAGTGATGAGATGCGACCAAACACTGATTTATCAAATAAAAAGAAAAATAAATGTGATGTTCATTAAGTATACATTCCATGTACTAGCCTCAACAAGAACCTAACTTAAGTGGGTTATCTAGGTCATCACACAACCTTATACATGGCTGTTACTTGGCTAGTATGCAGATGTATGTGGTACTCGGTTACTTTTAATGTATGCATAATTACATGGTGTGCACATATAAAATTTCCCATTTCTTTATTTTCCTCAAAAACATCCCAAAATAAAGATCCATAACAGAATTGCGGATTCAGGTTCTTACAAATGTATCACCTAAAATAAATTCATCCCCAAATTTCCCTTATATGGTTGGGGAATAAGAATCTATGAACAACTCAGTTCACTATGATCATACATTGGCCTCCCTCTCCCAAATCTCATCTTATATATGCTCGTGTTTCCATAGAACTCATACTAGAGGAAAAGACAAGCCACATGGAACATTTGTATTGTCATCCACAATCCAAATAGGATTTCCCTTGAATGATTCATCCCCATCCAATTCATCTTCCTTAGGATGAAAATCATTAGACTGGTCTAAAAAGTAATTCTATAGTTGAGAATCATGAAAAGAGTCATCCATAGCCTTATACCTCTAAGGTAACTGCAACTGATAGGAAACTTACTATACTCTCTCAAAAACCTAAAATATCCCAACATATATTACTAAATTCTTCCCCTGTGTAACACCCCATGATTTAATAGTATATTATTTTCTTTAATATAATTGAATAACTTGCGCTACATGCAACACTAAGTTTGAGCGCACCGTGACTTACCAGACTAGCCTTTCAAAAGTGGTTATGAATAGTATTAAATGAATTTTGAATTATATATAATCCATATAGTTTTAGAATATATATTAATAGTTTCTTAGATATAATATAAAAACAATTTAATTTTTTCAGATAAAAGAAGTATTTTTCTGAAAATGAAATTTTACAACCTTTTAATGGAAAACACTTTTTAAAACCATGATTTGACACTTTAATATATTAAATTTAATGAAAATAAATTCTTCTATAGAAAAAGGATATAAAAATATATTTTTAATGTTTTTTTTGTTACCTTTCTGATAACTTTCATATATTGATGAATACTGTAAAATACTAAATTATATTTAAAAACAGAATTTTCAATTATTATAATTTATAGTGTTAAATTATTAATTTTGATGGTTTGTAAGTATACATAGATTGTATTTTTATCATTCAATAGTATTTAGGTAATTATATGTAATTTCACATTTAAATTTGACATAAACACATGTCAATCTTTTGATAGTTTTTACTTTTTAAAAACTCGGGTATTTCTTTTAAAAACGGGAATTAATTATAAATTAATTAATGAAACATATCTATTTTGAATTTGGTAAAATATAATTCATTTATTAATTCATAATATCAAAATTATCTTTGGGTAAATATTTAGTTTTTTAGGGAAACATTCAATTTTTGATGAATAGTGAAAAACTCTACGTTATAGTTTAAAACCGACGTTTTATTTAAATAATTATTTATTCTGTTAAAATTATTTTAATTAAAAATAGATATATAAAACATATATAATTTCAATTTAATTCATTGAAGACATTTTATAATAAGATTAGATGTACAAAATATTATTGAATTTTTTACCATCTTTTACCCACCATATAGAAGTATTTGAAAATTTTCATAAAACATAATTTTACCAATTTTGGGAATTGAATTAAAAAAATCCAAAAAACATGGTTAATATTAGAAAATAATTTTTTTAATGAGATCAAAAAAAATTTTGTGAATAGTATCTTTTGGATTTTATTTTCCACTGTTAAAAGTAAATAGGTAAATTAAAGGTAAAAATGAAATTATAATTACCCGAACACATGTCTAAATTCTACTGGATATGTTTCATTCGATCAAAAACAACAATAGATATAAAATATGATCCTTTCGGAACACATAGATTATATTAGGACATTTTTTGTTATTCTATTTAGAGAAGAGTTAAAAGTGCTAAATTTAATGTTTTTTAACGAATTTTTTTTAATATAGTGTTACACATAAGATAAATTTGACTATAAATATTCATTATAAATTTAAAAATATTTCCTATATAATGGTATTTTATTTATAATTTTTACACTTTAAAAAATTAAATGTATATATGACACAATGATGATATAGTAATTACCTTATTAATGAAAGATTAAAATAATTGATATTATAAATATCCAAATAAATATAATTTGAGACATTTGATGAATTACACTAATTTTTTATGTTAATATGATAGTTTAGGGGTGATTAAATAATTTTTTTGAATTAATCATGCTGTTATGACATTAATAACAACAAAATACTAAATAGTGTCAAAATTGACTTAAATGAGTTTATAAATCTAATATTGTTTTATTAATTGATATAATATACCTAAAAATATATGGATATGCCAAAAAATACAGATAAGGTTATATATATATTAATGATGAAGCACATGGGGTTCTCTTGGATTGTTATAGTACGTTTAATAACAATATAATATAAGAATAAAAAGAGACCTGGTAAATGTCAAACTATTTAACTAAGAGTGAAATCTAAAGGATAAGGTAAGTAAGGTGACCTAATCCACTCTAAAACCTATTGGTTGAAAGGTTTTCGAACCATACTCACCTTATCCTTGAAATAAATTATTTTAGAGCCATTAGAAACTTAATATTATTGTATTACAAAATAATACTTTAATCTTCTCCTAAAGTGACCCATCACCCCTCTTATAAAATCATATAACACCTTCTCTAAATTTCACACCACCAAAGACATTTTTTCTCGGCCAAACCCAACCAAAATATCTCTCCAACTTCCCTTTCGTCAACCTAGAGGCCTTACATTGATCATAACGACATCTTATAGAGCCCTTTTGATAAACTCAAAAGAAAACACTCGAAGAAGAGTTAATAATTTCACCACCCTATTTCAAGTTATTTTCTTCTGCCACTTCCTCTTTCATTTAATGTTTCCTTAAAAAATACAATACCCTATACACAATGTGATTTTATTATAAATATGTTACAACCATATTATTTATTCTATCCATCCTATAAATGACAATGTCTCCATTCATGCGTACGAACGGCTTACCGTCTCCATGTCGTGGTGTAGTGTTTTATTAAAACACATCATTATTTGGATGGGTATAATAATGTTTATAACTGATGTAAATATAAATATAACATGTTAATGATTCTTTATATATTATATACTATCCAATTACATATCATTTCACCTTCAATTTAATGACATTGTCTCTCGGGCGTACGTACGGCTTACCGTCTCCACGAACGCGATGAGATTCACCCCCCACCGTAATCATTCAAAAATAATTTTCATTTTATGATTATAAATACTATTTAAGAACATGATATCATTCCAAATATGAATGAAATACAACCTATACAAAACAAACAAGACTTATGTAACAAAACATATAAATGAAAAGGAATTTGTTAATAACCAAAACAATGATACTACTATAATATCATTATCTATGAAATATTAGAAGACAATATATGATATCATATTTTTATATTTGGTTCTTTTATAATTTAATGACAATGATTTCATGATTATAAAAGAGTTTAACCTACCCTATTCTATTGAAAAGTACATGTTAAGGGGTTTTCATCTCAATTTAATTCCCATGAGATTCTTGCAATATTTTCCACTATTACCTTTTGTGTGGTGTATGTACTAGACATGATTTTATTGACTGGGTAATATAAATTAATTTATGAGTATTTGAATCATCATTTAATGATCCTTCATTTATGGGGTGTATGTTTCATAAGATACAAACTCTTTATGGGAGTTTCAAATTTCAATTTCCCCTTATTCGATTTTATGAAAACGTCATTGATTATATTACTCCCAGATTATGTGTGAAATCGATATTTATTTACATATGTAGAAATTTCCACTCCCCTTTGTGTAGATATACATTTGATACAAATAATAACTCCATTGATAAATTCCCAATTCATCAATATAAACTTGTTATGATTAATTTTTACCCAATTTCTATTCATTGAGTTAAACATCACAGTCATTGGTATTGTTTTTACAAGAATTTGTGTGAATGTCCTCTGATTGAATTACAATGAATATCCAATCATATTCAGTGTATTTATATTTTTCATAAGTAATTATGTAATTTATTTATCCTTAACATAAGAATACGGTCTTTCTAGATGAATTCATCTCAACTTACATTCTATTGAGACTTCTTTTTTGTTAAACATCAATTGAATTTTATTTGGTGTATATACAGTACTTTTTTGTTGTATATCTTGAACTCCATTATTCTCATTATATTATAATGTTTTTATTACTTCCATTATTTATATTCAAGCATCAATCATTTTTTAGGAACCCTAACTAAAATACGATTTTAAATGTTTTAAAAATTTATTCTTTTAAATGATTCTCATTAATGTACATGTTTTAAAAATGGTTTTAAGGTTTTATTTATATATATGGAAATTAATGTTATAAAATTTAAATTCCATTTAAAAGATTCAAAGTGGTATGGGACACTTTTATTCAAAAATCAATATTAAACATCTTCTTGATTAATTATTTTTACTTTTAAATGATTTCATGAAAAATGATATTTCTCTCATAGATTTTTACTGATCAACTTCAACAATGTCAAAATCTTTTATAGGATATTATTCTTGATCAAGGTTTACTTATTTTACAAATCTTCTATATTGTATTGACGGTTCATTGATATGTTCGATTGTGGATGTGATATTTTTATAACATTAATGGTTTATTGATTAATTATTGACATTTAGTATGCTAGTTTTAATACGAATGTTAATGTTATGTTTCACCCTTTTCATTTGAGGAATGTTTTTGACAAAGTAAGTGGCAGGAGGATCCCGATATATCTCCTCGATGCATCGGTAGGTGTAATGAGATAAACTAGTGTCTTTTGACAAGTCTGTCAATATCTAAATTGTAGTCTTTGAACAAGGCCAAGACTATATTTTCAAGATGTCTAGAATTATACATTCAATCATTATGAAATTTTCAATTGATATTACATGTGATTATCCGAAAAATAGAATATCCATGTGAATAAGTAATTTCATTATTTTATTTTTCTTTTCCATATGTTTCTAAAGTTTATGTTTAAAAGGCTTGTGTTCTAGTCATATACATTTCCTTAAAGGCTTAATATTATTTTAGATAGTTTCTTCAATATCATTATCCTTACTCAGCATCTGATCTCACCCCTTTCTTATGATTTATTATTTCCCCAAATGCAAATAAGTATATTGAGATTAACCAGTAATAATATGCTAAGGGATATAAGAGTGTTCAAAGAGGACACAATGTTGTTTTTTCATTATTTAATGTAAATCTTATGTATGTACGTAGTAATTCAATGGCTACTAAACCGATAAGTATTTTGGGACATGATTTCTTATATCATGACAATGTTATTTAATAATGCACTGATCCTAGGTAACTGGGGTCAGGGAGTTACACCCTATCTCTTAATCCTTCTGTGTACCGACCTCAGTGTGAAACTTAAGAAAACCCAATATCCGACCTGGATCTTCAGAGGTATTGTACTTCAAACAACATAAGATTTTGGTGATATTTTTTTATATCCATCCTCTTCTGAATCAACTCCACCTTCTACATGGCCTTCTGGACTCTATGATGTCCCAGTATAGATGCCTCTCCTACCTCTATCCAATGTAGGGGTGATCAGTATATCCAATGGTACAAATACTCCAAAGGTTCCATCTGAATCATTTTATGAAAACAGATATTATTGACAATCTCCACTAAGGGTATGTGTCCCACACAAGATACCCCAAAATAGAGGACGCATGATTGAATCATGTCTCCAAAACTCGAATCTTTTGCTTGGACGTGCCATTTTTTTGGGGATGGTAAGAAGTACGTAAAAGTACATGTGTACCCAAATCCCTCTGTAGTCCTTGCTAGATATCTGAAGTGAATTAATTTTCCCTGTCTAAAACAATAGATTGTGGAAATCCATTAAAATGTATTATCTCTTATAGGTAAAACATTACAAGCTCATACACACTGAACGTTTCCTTGATCAGTAGGAAATGTGAATCTTTTGTGAGTCTGCCAAAAACAACCAATACCACATCTTTCCCTAGAGGCAAAATTGGTAATCTTGTCACAAAATCCATCGTGACATCATTCCTCTTCTATTCAATAATAGGTAACTACTATAACATACATTCTAGTCATTGATGCTCTACCTTCACCTACTAAAAGGTGTAACATCTCATAACAAAACAACTACATCCTTCTTCATGCCTGGTCACCAATACTGACGATGTAGATTCTGATACATCTTGGTGACACCGCGGTGAACATCCCATATTGAGGCATCAAAATCTTGAAACATCTCCTAACGTATGTCTACTGACACCCATACACGCCGATGAAAACAAAAAACCTCATCCTCACTTACAGTCCACCCAGGAATGGGGTCCTCGGTTGAAACATTCTCCCATGATACTATGCCCTTGGAATCTGATTGATGAATCTTCTGTACTCGATCGAGAAGAGTAGAGGTAACTTCTATAGAAGAATGAAACATCACCACTATTTTTTATGCTATATCAGATGCATCTTAATGAATAGATCCATAATATGACACTCACTACTGGCCTCCTGGATAGCTAGTATCAGAGATTTTCTACTCAGCACATTGGCCTCTGCATTTTATTTTCATGGTTTGTAGTTAAGACCAAAGTCAAAAGAATTAAGTTACTCAACCCACATTTGCTATCTCAAATTTAGATCACTCTATATAAAGATATACATGTGTCCATTGTAGTAATTGTATACAAAAATAATAATAATCTCCCAAAAGATAATGTCTTGAACAGTGTAAAGCATTCATAACTATAGTGAACACGAGATTGTGTGTTGGGTAATTCCTATCATGTGGCCACAACTACCAATACCCATATTCAATGACTCTTTCCCCCTACATAAGAACTGATCCCATCCTGATACCTAATCCATCATAGTAAATAGTGTATGTCATTCCCGACATTGGAAAAATAAGTATCGGTGATGAATTCAATCTACCTTTAATCTCTTGAAAGGCTGAATCAAAACAATCCGTCCACATGAATTTTTCCACATGAACATCACACCCTTCTCAGTCAAGCCCGTTAGTGGAACTACTATGTGTGAAAATTATAGAATAAAGTGTCTATAATAACAATCCAACCCCAGAAAGCTTCATACTTATCCTATAAAAATTCCGCTCTCAGTATTTATGGGTATACTGAAACTCAATCCTCTGAGATGAAATGACTTATGAAGTGAATCTAGTCCACCCAGAACATTAATTTTGAGATAATAACATATAACTCATGCTCCCTTAGTGAACTCACTACGATCTCAAGGTGGATGGAATGGTCGTGTCGAGTTTGAGAGTACCCCAATATATATTACACAATGACTACCATATAATAATCTATGTAATGATGGAACAAATAGTTAATCAGTGCGAGGAAGCCCGGCAATGAGTTCCTTAGACTGAACAACATAACCAAATAATTGTATAGACCACACCTTCTCTAAAAGGCTATAAGAGGTAAATTTGATGGACTAATGAGTAGCTGATTACAACCAGATCTCAATTCAATCATCGATAACACCAAGAATCCTCGAAGACAATCCAATAGTTCATCAATCATTGGAAGGGGATATCAATTTTTGATAGTCAACTGGTTCAGTTCTGAAAATCCAGACATTGTCTGGGGTTACTTTCCACCTTCTTCACAAAAAGGAAAGGCAAACCTCAAAGAGATGTTCGGGTTTAGATGATACCCTTGACATGTATATCCTCTAACTGAATCTTGAGAACATGTAAAATTGGTGTAGCAATCCTATATAGAGGAATAAACACCGATTTCATTCCTAGAACAAGCTCAAAAAAGAATTGCACCTCTCACTTCAAAGGTAAACCAGAAAAGTCATATGTAAAGACATATATGTAATCATCCACCGATGTAGGAAAGTAAATCTGAGAATTCCCCGGGTCATCCAATTAAAAACAATCAATCTATGCTATAATTCCTCCCAATCATTATGCTGGGATCTAGATCTACTTTCCTGGACATCACATTCTACTTTCTCAAGATAATACCTACACTCTGGTGATGTTAAACTCATAATGTAGTGAAATTAGTAAAAAAGGCTTGAAATGAAACTAACTAGTCCATTATAAGAATGACATCGAATCCTGTCATCTCTATGATATAGAGGCCCCATAAGAAGTGACATCCCAAACCATAGAAAGACACTCCATGCACTGACGTACACTAGCTGTTGTAATCCCCAATAGTGTGTATTGAATCATAATATCCTTATATGTATAGATATAGATCTTATGGATATCCACAACGAAAATATATATAAAGTTATGGGAAGTACAAATATCAAAAAGAGTAGAAGTAAAAATAAGGAAACTAGAATAGTACCTATAACTGTAGTGGGTCTATGATCCCAATCATGAAGTTATAGTCATAATATATCTCTGATCACTCATTTATAGTGAGAACATATGAAAAAAATGATTAATATGGCCCATCTTTCTACAAGATCAACACTCATCTAGGTCCTTCAAAAAATATGTTACCGTATGCAAACTCTTCCTACACTAGTAGCATACCATCTGGCTACCTCAAGAAACATCACCTGAATTTTACCTATGATGCTTAATACTATCTGTTGAAGGAGTACCAAACTTGGATATTAAACCACCCTGGCTCGCCACTTCCAACTCCCTCAGATAGTGATCAGCAATCAACACCCATTTACTATAGCAGTTACTGATATTATCCTGAAAACAATCACCTGAAATTAGATTTCATACCTGAGGAAATCTTCAAATTTCCTATCTTATGATAACTCTTCACCTCCTATAATAGGTTCAAAACACTAAATATGTATAAAAAAGAATAATTCATCCCCAAGAGAACGCCAGTATTTAGATACATGATCTCTTAGGCTCGAACGACCCTCAACATATCGGGGTATATGTAATCATAGAAGGTCCTCTAAAACACTTCCCAAGCCATATGTCAATGACATTCTACCTTTCAGATAACACCCCATCATAAATTGTTAGAATCACATAACATGAAATTCGTGGGCTTCACCATCTTTTTTGGAAGCATCTTTAGATTCTCAAAGATTGAAAGCATATCTTCCAACCATGACTTTGTATCTTGTTCTCCTACATCCCCTAAAATGTGGTAGGATCCTACTTTAATAATACACTTCTCAACTCTATGATATTTAGAGTAGGATGTGGTGAATTTGGGAATGTTTTCATCATTCCCATAAATCCTTCAATGAACTATGCATCAGCTCCTACATCAGGTATAACAGTTGGTAGGAAGACGATCATCACAAGAGGATCTTATGGTAGTCACTGATCTACTATTTCCGGTGTCTGATCATTTCCTTGTACCTAATGTGAAACCATAGGATGTCTTGGTGAAAAGAATCCTCATGGTCATGTTCTCACCTTTGTAAAATATAACCATGGAAAAAAACGTAGAATGCCATGATCATTACTTGATAAGGAAAAGATTCATGTTTTACAAAATAGTGTTATAGGACATGTAAAACCATTGCACACTGTGTTCCCATTAAGCCTTAGAATGGCTATGTTCCTCTCCCAACTTGGTCGTGTAACACCCCACACACACAAACTTTTCCTCATAGGAATTAACGTGTACTTGAATACCCTCTTTTACCCATGTAAATCAACATGACTAGAACTACACAGTTCTCTTCTGATGTAACAACACACAGTGTCTTCACCCTATACACAGTGTGTTCTTCTTATGTTCCATCCACTTGTGTGTTTAGTCGCATGTCCGGATACATGGCCTATTTCCATAGGGCATGTACAAGCTAGCTACGAAATGTGCAAGCCGAATTTCATCCACTCGTGGTGTTAGTCACACAGTTGGATACATGGTCTCTAATAGAACGACATGTACTCCCAGTACAAGGTGTGTTCTACCAAATATTTATCAACCTCATGTCTCTTCCCACATAGTTAGTCACGTGGTTAAAAAATACACAGCATGTACATACTGTACATGGTATGTACTTACAAATTGTTGCTTCTTCCAAAACCGAAGAACACATGGCGTGTTCTCATAACATCACACATCGTATTTTATAGAATTTCAAACAAAATCCTCCAAAAATTCTCCAGAACCTATAAAAACAATAAACTTGACCAAATAATTCCATGTCCTGATTCATAGATGACCATTCCCCCCGTGAATTAATGAATGGTATCCTTATTCATGTCATATCATAACAATATCCAATTAAAGCTTGAACATAATCTGCGAAATTATGATCAATGAGGACCGATAAAACTTTAGGATCCAAATATTTTCATATGTCCAAATGAAAATTTATATATACCAATACTCTATCAAAAATAAAATATATTATATCATGGTATCTATCCCAACAACATGCATATTTAGCACAACATCTATCAAAAAATCATGCTATCATTAATATATCCTAAATCACATGAAAAGAATGCATGACATGTGATATCTAGAAAGTACCTATATGATGCCTGAGATGGAATATATTCATATCATTAGGTTGAAATAGAAATATAACAATTATGACACATATAATAACAGGAATAAATGTGTAAATCACCTAATGGTGAAAGCAATTAATCTGTAACAATTGAAAAACAAGAAAAATTACAATAATCGATGTAACTTGGATTTTACCTGTACACGAGTAAGATACTCTCAGGCACAACTTATTACCAACAACCTATTCCTTTCTATCTCTGTCTATGGGATCCAAATAAAATGTCAAAATAGATTAGACCTCCTCTGATAAAACTATGTAACATCCTAGTTCTAGGTGTTGCCCAAAGGTGCACTGAACACAATTTACAACATGACCTGAAGTGCATTTCCGCAAATGATATAGTTTTCTGACAATAAGTGAGAGACACTATGTGATAATGGGAAAACAATGCCCTCAATGGCGGAGTATACATAGCTAAAAGAAAATATTAAACAAAAGAAGAAGCAGTAAAACCAGTAATCCAAAATAAATAAAGGAAGACTGATAATAATAATAACTGGAGAATATATATAAATGATTCATGAAACATGTTTCATAGAAAGGGTCCAAAAAAGTCACTATGATAGAAATAAAATACTAAAACCACTGTTCAAAGAATATGTAAACTCCAATAAAATCACAAGCCTCAGATTGGTCATATTCTCTCCAGCTCTAACAGTAATTCAAGTACCTGATGATGAAGGGAACATTACCTTATCTATACCTGCTACCATATATTCAATTTGGGTCCATAATGTGATCTAAATAGGGTTCAAGATGAATCTTAATAGGAAAACCCCAAAAGATTTGTTCCAAACTATCATTGAATATATAAACCAGGTGATATGAAAAATTGAAGTAATAAACATGGATGTACTCAAAAGTAAACATTCCTATAGTTTTCAATTACACTCATTTAACATTTATTATTCAACCCATTGAATCATGTAATCCTTGTGATCTCTATTAATCTCTATATACCCTAGGTGATAGTAACAAAATAGATGTCTTAGAATAATATCTAAATAATCAAGTAACATTGAGTCCAAGCTTGTGCTTTGGCTTGGCAGAATCTTCAGAATTATTCAATTATTCAATAACAAACCTTTTGGAATGTTCTCACAACCTAATCCCCTAGTATAACATAGCACAAATCATTTAATAGTGACCCCCCACCGTAGAAGAATGCATTGTATATACCCTTTGGTCTAACATAGTAGAAATAATTTACAAATGACCACATGGGATAGCTCTCATGCTCTAAACCCCTCTGTCAAATATATTAACAATCAGTTACAAATCACCACCTGGGATTTCTCTCACAGTATAAACCCCTTGGTTGATGAATACCTAGCTCCTCTCAAGGTCAATAAACATGGGTCACATAACAACAATTCTTTCATAAATAACCCTACCTTAAGAATATCTCATAGTCAAATTACCCTTGGTCAAAATTTCATAAGTCATATCACAGACTTCCCTAACAAATAGTAACCCCTTTCTAACAACACGACAAATGTAAAAAAGGAAATCCTAATGGTAATTCTAGAAGAAATATCCCTAATCAATCAAACAAGGGAAACTCACTAATGGGATGTCCCATAATCAAGGTATCTAACCTCACACATATGAAATTACACTTTATCAATCAACCAACCTTAATAGGTAAAAAATTGGGGTTAAGTCCAAAACTCACAATACCCCACACTTGGTTACACATCAATTTTCGAATATATAATCCAAATACAATCAACGAAATGAAAAATCCACTTACATTGATTTCCCTGATCAATATTATTTAATGTCATCCCATAATTCATCAAAGAACGTTGTAGATCTACAAAAAGTAAAAAAAATTAATCCTTGAATAACTCAAGAGAGATACGGAATTAGGAAAATAAGTATTTAAAATAATTGAGAATTCACTAGTGGGTTTCTATTCCACCTTATGGTATCTCAATTAGATGACTTATGGAGAATTGGGAGGGATTTAGAGTTTTTTCAGCCCATCCATCACTCTCATGTACGAACCAAGGGGAGAGTAATATGTTTCCAAGGATGAGGCATGACCACGCTCTGATTTATCAAATAAAAAGAAAAATAAATTGTGATTTTATTCTTTGTGCATGCTATGTATTAGCCACAACTATCTCCCAACTTAAGCAGGTCAGCCTAGTCATCACCTAACCATAAATTCAGGCATTACATGGCTAGTAGGTGGTTGTACGCGGTACTTGGGTACATGGTGTGTAATCATAAGTAAACTATGTGTACTAATATATTTCCCATTTCTTTCGTATTCTATAAAAAAACTAAAAATAATTATCCATACAATAATTGAAGATCTAAGTTCATACAGTAATAAAATGGGAGAATAAACCTTCTAAATTTTCGGCATTGTAAGTCAATATATTAATGAGAGAATCTAATTTTAAAAATCCTAAATAAATTGATATTAATATCTTATAAAATCTGGAAAAGGTTTTATTTTATAAACATTATTTGGAATACCCAAAGACATCACCCCCATAACCTTTTAAGAATCAATTTCATTTCCATTGTTAGAAATAACTTTTCCATGAATCTTTACCTCTTAAATCTAGAAATATAATTTATAAAATCCTTTATACAATTCATAGCTTTATAGAATACAATGAATAATTTAGTCATCCAAAAGATAATATCCCTATGATCTTGAGTATATGAGTATGATATAGAAAAAACTAATTTTAAGGTATCATATACTTACGTAAAATATAGATCATTAACTTTTTAATAAATACATGTTCAATAGTAAATTATGTTTTTAAATAAAAGTTCTTAATGAAAATACCATGATTCAATATCCATTTCTAGAATATCCACATAGAAAACCATAATTGATAATACCTCAATTATATTTTGATCTTTGATAACAAATGAGCTCCCATAAACTGGTAATATAACAATTAAATTTTGGTCAATGGATAAATTTTCATTATAACTTATATTTTATTATTTTTGTCAATACATATTCATCCCCTTCAATTAATCATACTGAATGATAAATAAGGTCTACTCCAAATTAAAACACTCAAATAAATAAAACTCTTATAGTCAATACCACTATGTTACACCCGAGAACACTATAAATCTAATGGTTCTATGTGATAAGATAATATTTAGATTGGAACCATCCTAGGTAACATGTCATTGAGAAAAAAATAATTTCTTATTCATTGGAAATCAAGAGAAGGGCTCTAGAATAACATTATCATACCACAATACTTTTTTTTGAAGATAAGGAAGTTGAATATTTTATATGTAACAATTTATAATCCCCAATAATTGACATGATATATATTAAACATCCATATCCATTTGACCTTGCCTGATTTTTATAATATCCCTCTCTATTGAATCTATAAATAGTTTCATCGAGTGTTTATTGTGAAGCCTTTGACATTAATTTTTTTATGCATTAACTATAATATAAAAAATCGTCCCAAAATTATTTCATCAATTATAAATTAAAAAAATGATATGTCCCAAAAAATTTCCACATTTCAAATTATATTTAAGAAATATTGATATTTATAAATTTTCTCAAACATTTGACTGAGTAAAAATTCTATCCTCACTGAATATGGTATGAAATCTATGTGTAGTGCCAATGGTGTGATTTAATTTGTCAAGATTAATGAATAATATTATACATTGTAAAATAATTCACAAATAATAATCAAAATTTAAATGTGAATGGTACTGTATACCATATAAAATATAATATTAATCATTGCCTCATGTGATGTCAACTCCACTATGAAAATATTCACCTAACACTTATATTGTGTTGTAATATCATTACGAAGAGGAATTATTTCTCCTCTATGAGTAATTTTCTCATAATACATTAGTAAATGATTCATAATCTTTGTCTCGTGAACTTAGTTATATACCCATCTTCTACTCATCTTCAAGAAAAGATTATAAAACTATAAATTTAGATCATTATCCCACACTGGAATAATGAATGATGAAGATCCTGACATTTTGACTTTAGATGTATCTCACCACCACACTAGTAAGTCTTCATCATGCCCAATCTATAAGAAATATTAGGATATAAATCTATTTATTTCACATGGAATTCATTTCTCTTATGCTTATTAATACTATAAAAATTTCTTCCCCTACCCCCAACTATGGAATAAATGTAACATCCATAAATGTGTTTGATATATATTATATAATATTATTGTTTTTTTTATCAAACTTGACACATGTTTCTCTAATCTAGGGAATTAATTTTTTACAATAGAATAAGATAAAATGAACCAAACATCAAGGAAAAATGGTCTAGTAGTCTTGGAAAACAAAGTACATGCATGATTATTATATTATATTTGAAAATAAAAAATACAGAATAATTTGTTTTTCTGATAATACCGTTATTAACTCAAGAATATCCATGATCATCAATCATAGTATTCATTGTGGAATTATAGGGAATGGAAAATAATAAATCATAGATTAAATGATATATAGTGGATAAGTACATTGGAAGATATCAAGAATTAGTAAATAATAATCAATATGATATGGTAAATAATTTGAAGGACATTTTACATAATCTATAAACAAATATGAAATGTAAACATATATAATACAATTGTTAAAATTATTCATAATAAGACAAGGTATAATCAATTTAGAGAAGTAAATATCTAATCACACCTACCATTTAATCAATAATTTGTGATTGAAATGAATCTAGATATAACAACATTTGAAAATATAAGGGATAATAAAAATTGACATATTAATGAATGATATTATAAATTATTGGATGTCAAGGTCCTAGGAATCATGAATCATTTACCATCAAGACCTCTCACATGATGGATTAAAACTACATTAGGAAACCTAATTATTTATTTATTACTGATTTTACTCATGATAATACCAATATATCAGGGGGGGAATATAATTCTAGGCCCCACCCCTGTGCATATATCCATATCATTTAACATAAATAAAATAATTGATTTAATTTAGGAACAATGTGTCTTATAATAAAATATCCTTACCGAGTAAAGAATAAATATTTATCAATATTTCTCAGATAATCGAATTTCAGTCAATGTAAAAATCATATTTAAGAAGCAATATGGTTATGTGAATAATCATTAAATTTCTGAAATAATCATATTAATGATAAAAAATATGTATATTTAGAATAAATTAATTGTACAACAACTATGAAAATATAATTGTTTCAACATAAATTTAACAAATAAAAAAATGAATCAAAGGAGCGAATTTAAATTTATTATTTTATAAAATGAGGAAAATATATATATATATATATATATATTAAAAATGGTATAAATAAAACATATCCCTAGTAAAGAAAATGAAAAATAAAGTAATTTTTTCATTAGAGAATATATACACCATAAGAATCATTCATGTGGAATATATCATCTTCGTCATGAAAATAACCTTTTAAAAGTAAATTTACACAAAATATTTTATAATTAAATTTCATTTAAAATAATTTTAATTAATGAAAATAATATTTAAAAAAAATTATTGGTTATAATAGTTTTAAATTCCATCCATTCCTTAAAAAATAAATAAAATAATACATTTATTATTTAAATAAAATCTAATCAATTGTTTTAAAAAATAGATTAATAGTCGTGTCAAAATTTTAGGAAATAAAATTTAAAAATAAGAAAATAATCTATATAATAAATCATATATAGACAACTAAAAAAATTTTCAAGAATTTTTAGAAAACCTTTATTTTGATGAAAAATGTTCTCAAACCAAATAGAGAAATAATGTAATGTTTTATTAGAAAAAATTTACCAATCATTTTAGGTAAAAAAGAATAGATAATAGTACTATTACTTGAAAAATATGATGAATAACATAAGGAAAATTAAATCGAAATTTTTATTTAATAATGATAAAATAGTCTTCTTTAATAAAAATTTAGGTATAAACAATCCCAATTAAAATTTTATTATAAAATAAACCCTTTCAAAGATCATAATGCCAAAGTAAGAATTAACCACGGAATTTATTATGAGTATCAAATATAAAACTATATAAAACAATTTTAAAATTAAATAAGGGAAATTTATAATTTTTTGCATATATAATCTTATAATATCAATGACAATGAAAAAGTTATATAACCCAATAAAAATAAATTAAATTATGAAATTAATTACTATGTAATTAAATTAATATATAATCCCCTTAGATGAAATTGTTATCATTTAAACATTAAATACAATTTATTATTCTGTAATCATGATATTACATGTGAAAGGGTTAGTATATACACTATATAATGGAAATTAGATGCATGACATTACAATATGACTTGTTTAAGGGAAATAGAGGCAGAATCTCTTATCGTAGGCTTCCTTTTGAATGAACATTATTTAACACCCTATATAGTGATTTTAAACATGTTATTAAAAAGTACCAAAAACATATTAATATTTACAATATCATAAAATATGATTTTTATAGTTACTTATACCTCTTTAATGATAATATTTCACTATTTTCATTGTTTCTATTGTTATTTTCATTGTTTTATCACTCATGATATATCATATTAGTTCTGGCTCTTGCGAATATTATATTATTAGAAAATCGCTATAATAATCATCATGAAATAATTTTTATTTTTATATATAAATTATACATTTATGACCAATTAGAAAATATATATTTTTTGAAATAAAGTATGTTCTGATCATGGAGACAGTGGGTCATACAAACACATTTGTAATGTTTATTTTTTTCAATGATCATAATGGAATGTAGGTAATTAATATCTATTATTTAAAAGTTGATCATGTTATAATAGAATTTCCATAATAATACATATACATAAAATCATTGTGTTTTTCTTATGACACTATTGAGACATCGTTTCATAGAGGCAGTAGTCCACAATACAAAAACGATGTTATAATTTTCAATGAGTGAAAATGTAATAAAAATGTATATATAATAATCTAGTAATTATAAATACTTTATGAATATAATAATTATGTCATTTATATAACATATTTTAATTTTTTTATACTTATTACCTTTGATATAAGGTGTTTGTGTAAAATAAATCACATCACTTTGTGAGGTGGTAGTTCATCATACACATGAGCGAAGATATCATATCTCCCATAAAATTGTACTTATAGAGATATATATTTTATAATGACTCCATATATATAATTATCTAATAAATATTAAATATATATATATATATATATCTTTCATCATACCCAACCATGATAGGTGGTAATAGACAAGTGAATGAAATCAGTTTGTGAGGTGGTAGTTCGTCGTACACAAGAATTCTGATTTTATTAGCTATCTAATAGAAATGGGGATGATTTAAGGTAATAAAAATAACATAAAAACATCTCAGTATATGGATTCTATTTATTTTATTATATCATAAAATTGTAATTATAATTTATGGAGTTTGAGGGAGTAATAAAAAACACACAATGAAGAATATCACCTCACCCTCAAATAACCTATTATGTTTTCACCAAAAGCCATAAAATGGATTTATGAAAAAATAAGGATTATAGGACGAGGGTATGGTGATTGGGATGTTAGTATTTTTAGACATGGTCAAACTGGAAGAAGTTGAATAAGTGAAGAAGAAAGAGGTTGGTGTAATATTTTATAAGATATGTGAGTTTCCCACTTGTAGTTTTTTAAATGAAATATGTATAAAAACATTTTTTAAATTCATTAAAAGATCCAAAATAAATTATTTAATTTAATTAGAAGTAATATTGTTGAAATATTTCTATATAAAAAATTTTTGGAATGTTTTTAGTTTATTCTCACCCTTAAATTTTTAGTTTAACATCCAAGAAAATCAATTTTTACCTTATACACGGAAAAAATTTTAATTGTCCTCAATATAAATTTAGCTGATAAAAATATTTGATCATATTAGATAATATAGATTATTATTATTGAAAATTTGATTCCATTTTTCTAAATTCTATTAAAATTAGTAGAAATTTTTTAATTAAAATTAATCCTTAAGACGTGATAAGAAAGTGGTTTTTAAAAAAGAAAATATGTTTATATTTAAAATGTTTTTTTAACAAAATTCAACATAAAAATTATTCCAATTAGATAAATTGGATTGATAAATATATAATTATCCTAATTTTACATTAAATTAAATTTAAAATAAAATTTATCTTGATTAATAATTTAATCTAAATGGTGCCTTTAAATTAAAATTTTGTTTTCTTTAAAAATCACTAAAAAAATGAATCATTTCATAAAAATCCCAATAAAACAAGCAATGTAAATTTTAATATTATTATTTAAAAATATGAATTTAGTTTGATAAAATAATTTTACTAAATTTTGTAAAATTTAATTTTTAAATTTTGTTCTCAAATAATGATGAAACTGTCTGTTAGAGAAAAATTGGTTTTTTAGAAAATATTTATTTTTCTCATATAAATTATTTTTATTTTATGAAAAAAATATAAATAATTTATATTTTTAAAAAAATATTTTAAATAACATAATCCGCAATATTAATATCCACATATTTTACAGTTTTGATATAATGGTATACTATATTATTGTTCATTAAGAATCTGGGTTGTTTGTTCTGCATGCTATTAGAAAAATTTAATTTACCAAAATATATATAATGGGTTTTTATGTGTTGTGTTGTGTATCACATATTCTATTGAATAAACTCATCTTGTTTTATAATTTTATGGTGTTTCATTCTCCCCACCGTAAATAAATTTCATCCTCGCAATTTAAAATTTATCTCAGTAATCAAGGGTCTGATATTTGAAAACTCTTTTGTTGAAAATACATGTCCTAAAAAGACTTAATAAAACACCCACTTAATAATTGGTAAATGAGGAAAAAATTGAATTTGAATAACTAAAAAATATGTTTCTCAGTAGGATAACATTAGTTTCATGTAAATATATGTTTGTAGATGAAAAATATAAATAATTATAGTGAGTTATAGAGGAAATTGATCCAAATAAACTAAAATATCATTGGAATTATAATGACCTAGAACCCTAAATATGTGATTATTTAAAATACCATCTTATTCAACGGATATGAATATAAATAGATTATTTTTTTATGTTTATTTTTTTAAATTTGATGAATTATTTTATTGCCTGTGAATATAAAGAAATATACTTACTTGATACGTTTCTATTTCATAATAAAATTTTCATCCCTTAGCTTTGAATTCTACAATTTTCAATTCATCACTTACTCTATGAAATGAATATTCAAAAATTAATTTTTTATGCATGAATCAATAAATTACACTTTTAATAGATCATATGATCTCTAAAATACTCCCAACTATTTATGTTTGTCTCTAACTATATTTTTAAAACTAATATGGGTATCACAAGTTATCCAATTTAATACATTAATGATTTAACAATAACAGTAACACCATTGGTTCATCAGGAATATTTATTTTTCAAATATTTTAAATAAATAAATATTAATAAAGATATCACATAGGATAATGTTATGCGTTAAAATCTTATCATCCTTCTGTTGTAGGTTTAAACACACCACAGTTTCCAAAAAAATCTGTGTTTTAATCTAGGATATGGGCCATCCTAAAAGGCCCTATCATTAAACATTAAATAATATTCCTTTAATTCAAGAATTTGATAATGAAAATCTTTTCAGGTTTAGAGTTACTGATATTTCAGACTTAACTATTAAATTAAATCTTAAAAATTACAAATTATACACTAATACAATATAAAAAAATTTCACAATAATTAAACTCTTTGAATATAAGAAAAATTATTTTATTGATATAAATCTTCTTCAATACATTCATTCTATTAGCCTTACTTAATATAGGTGAATAACATTTTAAAAACAAAGGATGAGAATAAAAAGATCTGTACAGGATAAAAAATCAAGGAAAGAAAATGTTATTCCATAAATACATTAAAATCAATGAAATAATACTTCTTAGTAATAAAACATATTCTATTTAACAAAATTCACAAAATAATAATAATTTTGAATATCACAAATTAATATTAAATCATAAAGTTAAATTGTGTCATCCATATCATACTTACATTTTTGCTTTCATAGCTACATATAGAGTTAGTTTTGGAATACCCATCACAATATATTAACTAAATATCTTAGGAGAAAAATTAATTTTTACCTCAATCATGTTACCCATTTCATTGGAGAGATATCTGAGGATCACCCTCCCCACGCTTATTATGGAACCACAAGAATTCGTAAATAATTCCCAAGAACCATAACATAAGCATAACACATAAAACAATAATAATGGAAAGATTACATTTCCACATTGAAATTACAATATATAATTTCAATATACAGACATAATCAATCCATTATCCAAACCATTTTCAATACCATAACTTATAATAATAGTATATCGTATATATTTTATTTTTAACAACATTACGTCTTGTTAAGGGATCCAAATATCAAATAATGCTCATGATGGTGGAAAGGTCATTTTCACCATGCAAGTTAAAATGAAACAATACCTTTATCATTTAGTAAAATGATTTGTAGAAAAAATATTCCCTTTGAATTTAATTAGGATGAAAAATTTCTAATACACCATATAATGGAAATTTGTGTATAAATCAATGTATGCATCAATGAGATTTGATTGAGACAAAGTCGCTTATCTTTAGTCTGAATTGTCTCATTCGTGCTTTATCTTTGATAATAATTTAATTAAGTTATTTTATACAAGATTCAAAACCTTTTTCATGTAAATTATTCATTTTATATAACTTATTACAATGCAATGACAATAATATAATATTTCATGTTCATATTGGTCGTTTTGTCTCTGTTCAATACTTGAGTCAAAAATAAACATGGTATAATTACAAATTATCGATGTGGTCAAAATTAAATTACCTTTAGAATTATATTCCTAATTTAGATATCATATATATCGTATATATCAAGTATATATGTACTTATAACACTCCATAACATTTGGAGATAAGAAATTAAATGCACCGTTCATGGAGATGGTAAGTCATACATACTCATGAACACTACATTCATTTCTATTTGTTATTTAAATAAATGAAAACATAATTATATATATGTATATTATAATTACCTTATAATATTAGTTTTTTTATATGTAACATATTTCAATTATTACCATCCTTTATATGTTCTATGTCTAGGATGAACAAGTCATATCACTTTCAGGGGTAGTAGTCCACAATTACTCAAATGAAATTATCATATTTCACCCATTATAGAAACCAGAAAGGTATGATAAAACATAGAAATACAGAAACATTGAGACATTATAAATATAAAAAATTTCACATATAAATATAGTGCCATCATAATGGCCACCATGATACGTGGTAAGGAAAACTAGAACAATTGTCATTTCGTGGTGTAGTAATTCTCCATCCACAAAAATTGTATGTTTTATACCCATTAGATGGAGGTGTGAGAAATTGTAGTTAGAATAATTCTAAAAAAACAACATATTATATATATGATACTATTTGGTTATATAAATAACTAATAGGAAGAGCACAGGGAGTGGATATAGAAAATTAAATTAAAAGAACTTGAGAGAAGACGTTACGCCAAAATCAGTTATCACCCTTTGATTTGAGCCAAAAGGCTTTATTAAATCACCTTTTCCCAAGGTAAGGCTTCTACAAGAAATATAGAGATGTTGGGAACTTATTTGGTATGTTTTTTAGATTAACCATGGGAGATTTAGTGGTGTCAGTAAGGTATATAGGTTGTGGCATTTTATAATAGGTAAGTGGGGCACTTTAGTAATATATTGAAATATTATTTTATTAAAATAAAATTTCAATTATAAATGAGTATAAAGTTAGTTAGTTTTACGATAATATTTATATGATTTTTAAAAAAATCATCTAATAAGAATTATATAGGTTTGAATATTTTTTAATCCTTACATTTTTTATTTAACCATTTTTACTCTTACCGTTTTATCGAGAATTTAATACTTTGAGAATAAAAATAGTTACAAAAACAAGACAAATATCCAATTAAAGATTAATTAATAAAATTTTGGCTCATGATAACGATTTTTTCTGAATATTTGATATGTTTTGATGTTTTATAATATTTAATAAAATATGTCATATTTTAAAATATGAATTGTGTTAATTTTGTGACTATCAATATCATGAATTTTTAAAAATTCATAAAAACATTACGTATTCAAAAAACATCATCACTAAAATTATAACATTTATATATAATCCATAAAAATCTTGGATGACTGCACAGTAACCAAATTATATTTATTTAATCATTTTAAATATAATTTATTTTAATTATTTATTAATGATGAAATCATTGCATCATCATTGTGTCATGATTAAGTATATGTATTTAACGAATAAAAATTAAAAATAATATAACATGATGTAGGAAGTATTTTTTTATTTAAAATCAATATTTATAGTTGAATATATCTATAATATAACCCATATAAAAATGGTTTTACGAAAAATATTATGTTTAAGTTATATTTTTCTTAACATTAAATTAAAAGTAATTAACTATATTTTTCAAACATAAGTGACTCCATGGAGTCATAAAATAGACCCAAGAATGAACATGGTCAGACATGTGACATCCAATGGGATTAGGACACTTTATAGGGTAGTTCTATATTAATATATTATTATTTTTACCCATACTTACCAAATTTACCATTTAACCATAATATTTAATGAAGTTACTATTCATAATGTATAAAAATAATAGTTACCTATTTTCAAAAATTGTTCCTCCTTATTCTCAATATGGAATAAATTTTTCGAAATTTAAAACACAGAACATGAATTAATTAATTTAAATTTAATTCCTATTCTCAAACAATAATGTTCGGTTTTAAGAAGTAAGAACCACCAACTGATTGATAATTGTTTAATTTCGATGTTAAATTTAATCCAATGAACAAAATTTGATTAAATGATAAAAAATAATATAATTATAATTTTAAAAAAATTAATTTACACTCTAGCAATATAAATAAATTATTTGGAAAGGCAGTTTTGAATAAAAACGCAGTATTTTTCCATATTCATTGAAAAATAAACTTTATCATTTTAACTGAAAAATTTCATCCAATGTGAATTTTTATTTTCCACTTATAAAGAATAATTTCATTAGGTCATGTAGAACATATAAATGTGGAAAAAACTAGATTTAAAAAGGGTTCTCCATCAAAAAGCGGTAAAACAACCTTTTAAAAAACATGATTTTTTCAAGATTAAATAGAATGCATTCATATTTTAAGCCTATAATATAATTAGGATAAATATAAAGATATTAAAAATACATATACAATCATATATTATATAGTTTTGTTAATTCCATCCAATACAATAGCCAGGATTTATATAAGATTTAAAATAAATATAATATTATAATATTTTTCAGTATAACTGAACGTTGTGTGCAACATAATATTTTGAGAAAATATGTTGTTGCATGTTAAGTAAGATTTCAGATATAAAATCCCTATTAAATTAAAATTTATATTTAATATCAAAATATTAATACATATAATATTTTAATATTGTTTATTTATGTAGGATGATACATGTCCTTTCTTTAATACTATATAAATGTAATTCCTATAATATTCCCAAAAAAATATAATAGAAATCCATGACATAAATTTAATCATTAATTAACATTTTTACTAATTTTTTTAATAAAACATATATTTCACTAATAAAAATAATAATATTTGTTTATTTTTATGATGTCACTAATGATTATATTAACCCTAAACCTTGTCAATAACATTGAACTTATGTTTATTAAATTTAAAGGTATTATTCCCCATTCAACTATTTCATTAAGACATATCTAAACTAATTGCTTTTATTATGAGGAAAAACAACATAATATATTCCTTTCCAAAACACTAGAATGCTATTCTATACTCATCCTCAATGATTATCATAGGCTTATGATCTATAATCTATGTTTTAACGAATCTAGTTCCCAATGTTTCTACTTAACATCCTCTAATACCTACTATTATGAAAGTGATCTTAGTATACCAAATCTATTTTCATACCTTATCGAATTGGCTTAAGATAAATATAATTACATCTTAGAGGACTTAATATAATATTATTCTTGGTAAATTGGTTACATACTTGAGTACCGTATTACATTTAAAAATAGAAATTACAAAATTATTTTTTTTCTCAAGAATAATATTATACCCTCTAGAATATCCTTAAAACTAAATCTTAGTACATATAAAGGAATCATGGGAAAAAGAATAAAAAATAATGGAGTGATCAAATGCTAAATAAGGGTTAGGTAGAGTGGGACATATCATGAATCAATAATGTATAATCAATATAGAATGTTAAATAATTGAAAACTACTTACATTTAATAGATAACTTGATATGAAATGCATTCATAGATAATATCATTTTAAAATTCTCATTGATAATAACATCAGAAATATTCAATATGATATGATAAATATCTGAGAATACATTCCATTTGATCAATAAACTAATATTTAAATGCATAAATTAATAATATCATTGGGAAAATATCATGAATAACCATAATTTAATTATTAATGAAGGATATTCGTAATTTTTGGATGTCATGATCTCATTAATCAGGATACCATTATTGTCATGATTATTTAAAACATTGTTTTAAAATATAGGTATAAACATAGTTAATACTAGCTTACTGAATGGACTCATGAGGAAAATAATGCATCAATGGTCTATATAATTTTTTCCCGCACTCGTCAATCACTGTCCAAATAATTCTTGATAAATATTATAATTTATTTATATCACAAACAATATAACTTATAATCAAATATTCATAGTAGGTAAGGAACATGGATTTAGTAATATTTCAAATTTAATAAAACAAAATTCAATGTAAACTACATGAGTAAAAATATTATATGGTTGGGGAAGTAATCATATATATGATTACAATCGTATGGATATTAATGAGGAACATCATATATAAAAATTCTATAAGGTGTAATAAATAATCATATCCATGATACCCATAATATAGATATTTAAGAGAAATGAATTGTATAATGAGTATAAGAAAGTGATTATTTCAAAAGAATGTTAATTACTATAAAAAAAATCCTGTTACCAATAATACCAATATTTATCAGAAATGAATTATACAATGATCTTAATAAAGTGATAGTTTCAATGGTAAGTTAATTATTAAAAAAATAATTCATGAATGTAAATTTAAATAATTAATTTAGTAAAAATTATCATAAACCATCCATATGAATAAAAATTATCCTATCAATACAATTTATCCCCGTTGGATTATATATAAAATAAAGGGTTATTGTCATTGATTAATAGAAATAATATAAAAACATTCCAAGGGAAATATAATTTTTAAATAAAAAATAATACATTAAAAATAAAATATAAAAAGTTTATAACAATTTTAATTTAAAATAATCTTTTAAACATCTAAAATATGATTTAAAATATGTTTTCTCTCACAATAGATGGCTATTTTGTTCATTAAATACACGTTAAAAATGAAATTACTTTCACTTTTTAGAATAAGAAAAATAGACATTGTTTTGAAATTTACATGAGGATTTATTGAAAAACTATTATTTAAAATTAAATGTATGTAAATTTGAATTCAATTTAATATTTTTTTAAGGTTAAAAACATTTAGGAGTTTTTTTAGAAAAAATGGGTTTTGATGTGAATATTTTTTCTAACTAAAGAGACTAATAAAGTCATATTTTATTAAAAAAATATTCTCAATTAGTATAAGTGCCAAAGAGTAAAAATTTGTTATATAACTTTACAAATAACTTTAATAACCAATGGATAATAAAATTAAATGGTTTATTAAATAATTATAAAATAATATTATTTAATATTAATTTAGGCATACAATATCCCGGTTGAAATGAGATTGTGAAATAAACCCATGTAATGATCACACCATTAGAGTGGGAATTTACCAATGAATTGATTATTTGTATCATATTGAAATCCATATAAAACAAGTGGAAATAAAAAAAATAAGATATTCATAATTCATCAGACAAACAATCACAGAATATCAAATACAATGAAAAATTAATATAACCCAGTGAAAATATATTTAGTTATGGAATTCTTTACCCCTAGATGTTTTTTAAGAAAAATCCCCTTCACTGAAATAATTCAATTTGAAACATAAAATACCTTGATTTTTTAATTATTCATGATATTACATGTAAAATTGGAAATATATAAACTATATAAAATAATTTAGGTGAAAAACATTGGAAAATTCCTTAGTGAAGAGAAATTGAGATGATGCCCCTTACCTCATGAAACATTTTGATTTGATGTGTTTTAAACTACATTATTTTTTGTTAAATAAATATTATTAACATATAAAAACCCATATTAATATTTATAATTTTATATATGAGACTTTCATACACTCTTATAACTCTTTCATTAATATTATATTACTATTTTCACTATTTCAATTATTAATTTATTTATTTTCTCATTCTTTCATTGTCAATAGATTTCTAGTTATAGTTTATATAATGTAGTTTCACCACATACATAATAATAATGATTAAATAATTATTAGATTTATTCATCAGTTATACTATTCATATCAATCGTGCAATATGGTTTAGAGAAATAATGTATGTTTTGATCATGGAGATGGTGGGTTGTTTGTAAGCATGGGTAATGTTTACATTTTTCAATGACCATAAAAGAACGAAGTTAATTAATATATTATCTTTAATTATTGATGTCAATATTATATTACTTCCTTAAATATATTGATACATATTATTCATGTGATGTGTTGATTAAAAGGGAGAGTCACATCCCTTCGTGAAGGTGGTAGGCCACACGTTTACAAACGATGTTATGATCAATATTTGATGAAAAGATATTAAAAAATGATATATTATAATTTCATAATGATAAATAGGTCATTAATATAATAATTTAATTTATATAACATGTACGAATTAATAATTCTTTATTTTGTTCCATGTAAAGTGGTTGTGAAAATTGAAAAATATCATTTCGTGGGGCAGTACTTCATCGTACACACGAGCAACAATATCGTATAAAGAATGGATTGGAAATTGAGATGTTATATTTGAAATAATTAATCAAGGGTTATATTTATGTAGTAAATATATATATATATATATAGCAATCTATCACTATATCCAATCGTTAGAGGAGGTAATAGAAAAAATGACATCAGTTAATGAGGTGGTAGTCCTCCATACACAAGAATGTGATTTTATAACCAATTTGATGGAATTGGGGATGGTTGAAGGTTATATAATTGATAAAAACAATCTAGTATGTTAAATATATTATGGTTTTTATATAATAATATTTCAATATTAAATGATGGTGGTGGAAGAAGAAATAAAATATAAACACTAGATGAAGACTGTTACCTCTTCTATGGGTTAACTACTTCTGTTTTCCCCAAAACACACCCAACGATAAATTTATTCGCTAAATAATGCTTCCAGAATTAGGGGAGATAATATTCGATGTTTTTCTGTGTAGCGAGGGACCAAACCCAAAGAGTTCGATGGTGTGAATAATAATTGGGTGGGTGTAGCCTTTTATATATGAGGTGAGTGTCATAATTTTAATGTTTGAAAATAAAAACATATAACCATATTTTTCACATGCTGAAATGTCCCAAATATTAGTTTTATAGACATGTATACATCAAAGGGTATAAATACTCCCATAATATATATTTTACAAAATATTTTAGGTCATTTTAACCCTTTTATTTTAGTTTCACCCCATGGTATATACATCATTAACTTAACGAAGGTAAATAATTTTTACAACATTCACTAATTATTTTTCATAAAATTTAATTTTTCCTTAATGTATAATTTAAATTATGATTATTGGGAATATGTAATTTATTTTTACAATCTCTATTCATGGATTTGGAAAAATATTATTTAAAATTTACCTCTCACATGTGATGAGATAGAATCTTTTCATTTAGAAAATGTTCCAAACAATATAATGACTTATATCAATATTCAATATGAAAACGATTCAAATGACCTATATTTGACTAACAGGTATATAATTTAATGAATTGTAGTATGAAAACAAATATAAATATGAATTAATTGAAATATTATATTAAAAAAATAGTGTTTTCAATGAAAATTTATTATTATTTACTAAACATTATATATGAGAGATTTCAAAAAAAATCCAAAAAAAATCACCCATAATAGCCTTTTAGAAAAAATACAGTTTTCCAGAAAATAATTATTTTTCGTTAAAATTATTTCTATTTTGTTCATAATAACTCAGTATCTAGTGAGTTTTTTGAAATGTGTAAACCACAATATTTTTATAATTTAGTTATTAATATTTATTTCATCAAATTTTATGGCTATGTTATAATGGTATACTATATTATGTTTCATTTGGACTCTAGGTTACGTGCTCCACAAGCTATCTACGAGGTTAATAATAATAAAATATAATTTTTCAGTTTTTCAAAAAGATATTAGTATATAATATATTCTATCAAATAAAATTATATTAATTTATAAATTTTATGTGTTAGATTTGTGTTACTAACAACCTCCATGTATATAAGTGTCATCAGAATGGTAATCCTCAGCCGTCATTTCACTTATTCACATATTAAACCAATTCCCCTTGGGGTTCTCATTTATCCCTTAATAAAGAATATATTTTATAAGAACATTATACTTTCATGAATTTTAAATAATACTTATATTACATTGATAAAAATCTCTACAACATTGCAACTCTATCCAACATCAATTCTACTAGGTTGTATTGACCATTAATGATCTTATAGAATCACATTTAGCTAATATCATAATGCTTCATTGTATCCTTGATTGGATCTCATCGACTCATTATTGTGAATTAAACTAAATTATATTTGAACTAAACCTTTTGGGTATCATATTACCACATGTAAATAGAATATATGGCCAATATTTTGCAACATATTTTCCACCTACATTTTCCCAACATCAACTTTATGTAATAGTTTATGTTAGTTTTATAAGTAAAAGTATTTATACACAACCATTTACCAATAATAATTATAATTATAAATACTCATATATATATTTATATCCCACATAATCACACTCATTGACTAAGGTTCCATATAAGAAATATCCCCAATGCCTCACCCTTATCCATCCATAATTCCTAAATATTTAATTTTTCTCTATCTAAAAAAGAACACATTTAAAACAAATCAATATATTCATTATTAAAAATCATTATAATAAAATATAAAATATAAATATGTTTCTATATGTCCCTTGAATTGGTTATTTCCAATCCCAACTACTTTTTTATCACAATTCAATAATGTTTCAAAACATAATCATTAAAATCAATTTTAAAAAATGAAACAACATAATGATAGTGGATTACTATTTTCAGGAAAGAAAATACCATATTAAAAACCCTGTCTATGTTATGAATTTATTACCCTGATAATAATGATCATAAATTATTTTTTCCAATCTATTATTGGAGTAAATGGTAGAAACAATTTTCATATTATTTCATCACTGTCATCTATATCAAATCAAACATCATGTAAAAGAAAAAATTTCCATAAAAATGATAGATTAATATTTTTATGGACACATTTTTAGTGTATTTTTGAAGCACCACCACAATATAAAGAAATATAAAAGGTAACATCATGAAATTATTATCTATTATTTATTAAAAGATAAATCAATGGAAAATTTAAACTAAATTAATAGTCATAAAATTTGATCTAGATTGTTTATTTTATTGTTATCTTTCTTGAATTCTATGTTTTATCTATAGTGAATATTCTAGAATTCCATATTAGAGCTATTTCACATTATTTTATATTTTCATTAGTATGAGTCTTTGAGGGTTGATCATACATTATTTTCATATAATTTATATATCCCAAATTAACAAGGGAATATTGGATGAATAATTTTTTACCCATATATTTGATGATGAGGAAAAATAATACTACATTTAAAGAATAAAATTGTAGAAATTTATATGTTTAAAGATAAAGGTCTATAATTATTTTCAATTGTTGATATAATATTGGGATTTTTTAATCTTATCATTCGTCGTTGGATTAGTCAAATGAAAAATATAACTTAATTCCCACATTTACTCCCATTGATTATCAGTTTTTTCTGTTATGCAATAAACATGGATTCTTAGAACATAAATCTCTCATACATATCAATTTAATAACTATATATTTTGTTAGACATATATTATGAGATTATTTACAATATTTATATTAAAATGATGTTATATATAATTTTACATTTTGATGAGTATATAAAATTCAATCATTTTCATCAACATATAAGAGATATCTCTATATTCCCAATGTTTTAGGTAAATACATACTAATCTATGTATAAAAGATAGATTCACATTGTAGAAATACCAACTCTTGTAACTCAACGATGTTGTTTTATATATTACATTGGTGAAATATATTATAGATCACATGTAAAGAACCAATCTTCTAAAAAATAAATATTAAAACATAATATTTTAAAATTATTTTCCTAAAATAAGGATCCACTCATCATTAATTTATGTGTACTTTATTTGGAAACATAGGCACATAATCAACTGATCCATAATTGATCTATGTTAGCTCACTATTTTTTCACCATACCAATAATCACTATAAGACATGTCCTACATAATACTATTATTCATATCTTGAGGAAATGAAACATAAGAAAGGGTGGGCTTACATTTTTTGTAATGGTAAAAATGGAGATATCAACATATACTGTGTATGTGGGTATGAGAACATCATAATATCATTTTAAATCCATATCCTACCTATCATAGATTATATATTTTATTAATGTAATATGTCTTTGTATTTCATAAAAAATATTTACAAATATAATCAAAGAACAAAATCCATGAGAACAAAACATTGGCATAAAAATGGATTTCTGTTATATACATAATGATTTAAAATATTATTTTATTTCTACTCACCATGACATTCATATCATGTTAGTATTGTGATAAACATCGTTGTACCTACATTGATATTGTGATAACCTACAATGTACCCTCTTTTTGGATTGGGATGGACTCACGTGTACCCTCACTTGGGATTGGGACAAAAAACTATGTACCCTCATTAAGGATTGGGATAACCTCCCATGAACTCTATTTTAGTCTTCTGATAACCTAATTTTTTATCTTTTTTCAGATTAGGATAACTGGTTTTTACCCACATTGGGATTGGGATAACATCACATGTACCCTTTTAGATCATAGAAAATTTATCATTAAACAATTAATTGGAGGTAAATATCGGTCACACCCATCACATTGTTAAAATAATATATTCATGTTCTAAAATATAATAAAAAATTCATTGTATTAGAACCCATAATAGGAAACGGTTTTCTTTCTCATTTTAGAATCTAATCAAAGAATAACCCTTGTAAAATTATAGGGGTTTCATAGGCATTATATATTGGTATAACACAGGGAATTAAATTGGATTTTATAAACATATTGTCCTCAAAAATTAAAATATAATGAATAAAAATGGTATAATTTCATCATATACGTAGAAACTATTTTTTAATATCAATGGATGTTATCATGGATGGAATGTTATTTTGAATTAAAAATAACTAGGAACATTTCTTGAGGAAAATAAACATCCCACTTTAAAATATATTTTTAAATATAAAAATTTTATAAAATTATTTTACTTGAAAATAACATTGAAAACTTATAATATAATAATAAAATAGAATAATGGCCATCACATTGGTAAATTGTGTCCATTATATACATGTTAAAAAAAGATTCCTTCCACAATTTGTTTTTTAAAAAGACAAAATAGAATTATTTTTTATAAAGAAAATCGTATTCCTTATAAAAATCATTTTTAAAAGAATAAATGTGTAAATATGACTTTACGATTCCTGGAATAATATTAATACATTTTCGAAAATGTATTTTGAAAACATAGATATGTGATAGATATGTTTTTAAACTGAATATAGAAAGAAATGTGGATTTTATTAAAAAAATATATTTTAAATACTGATTGTGTAAAAAGAGGAATATGATGGGAAAATATGTCTTCCAATTAAATGACCATATTTAAATAAAATAAATCAGTTATCTAATATATAAGTATTAATTTTTACTCATAAGAAGCCAAAACAGAAACAATCTTGATAAATGATGTGGTTGTATCATAAAACCCTTACCATTTTATTGACATTGAATTTTTATCCCCATTAAATAATAATATTAAATGAGACATAACATATCATGAGAATAAATATTTTATTGATATTTCATGTAAAATTTTCTGTATATAAACCTTATACAAAATATAGGTGTATAAGACATCATATAACTCAAAGAATGAAAATTTTAGATTATAATCCCATTCTGTTATGGTAAATTTTAAAATGTATACCCTATTTAACTGGGATAAAAAATGATATTTATGTTATTGTAATTCCCAATATAAAATTCATAAAAAATTTATGGGACATTATATACACCACATAAAAGAAGTGGATGGTGAATATGGAATGTGTCTCATATAAGTAAAATGTGAGGTGGAAATCTCATACCTTATGTCTCATATTCCTTCTTATATGTTTCAACCTCATGTATAATTAAGGAAATTTTATTATAAATATATTATATAACCAAACATATATATATCATGTTTAATATTTTTTATATATGTACTTTTATAAACCCATTGATTAACAATTCCATGTTAATCTCCCGTTAAGGGTAATAACTAAATTATTTTTCATGTATGTTTTGATTTAGTTATATTTGGAAAATTACATTGATCAATGCTCCATTATCGCCATAATTTTAAACATTATATAAATATAATATATTTTTATTATATATCTATTTATTGTAATACATATATGTTAGAGATTGAATGTAAAATACACCATACATGGAGACAGTAGTTTACAGTTAGATATAAATGTAGTTTCTATTTTCTCGATGGATTTAAATAAAAAAGGTAAATAATATATTACAATTAATGAATAATTATTATTTCATATATGTATCACATGTCTTTATCTAAACAGTTACTTATTAACATATTGTTAATGAAAATGTGAAGAACGAATCACATGGCTTCGTCAGGTGGTAGTCTACCATACACAGGATTAATGATATCATATTTCCTTGTAATTGAATGTAGGAATGAATATTTGATATAATGATTCTATAATTATAGTAATATCATATGTACCTTATATAAAAAATAAATCATTATATCAAGTTGTGAGAGGTGCTGATGGAAAACAAATAACATCATTTTGTGTGGTGGTAGTCCTACATATTTGTAAAGACCTAGAATTCCTATGGAGGTTTTTTTAATTGCTTGGGAATTTTACAAGTCCGCAGTTTCTGACGGCGCTTGATTCAAAGGCCCGGTGTGCCCAGAATAAATTTCTGATGTTTTGTTAAGCTTAAATTAACATGTGTAAGCATTTTTCCTGAAAAAGTGAAATAACTCTTAAATGGTTACTCAAATTAAAAATTTGAGTGCATCGTTGTGTTCAGGATGGAGGGTTTACCCTAGGCATGACTTAAGTTTAGTCAGTGTGTATAAGGCCCCGACCTTAAACCTTACTTAATATTGAATTAGATGAATAATTCACATTGAGGATCTTTTCTTGTTTAGAGTTTTAGAGAATTAAATCATAAATCATAAATTACATTCCACATTTAAACAAAGTGGTTACATAAAATATAGTATTTATTTTTTTTCCATCACCGAAAACATATTTAAAATAAAACATGGATTCTTTCTTGAAACTTCCTTGACACTATCATCATATCAGGCACCTTTCCCTTTGACCTGTGAAAAACATTTCAAAAACTTGGGATGAGGATAAAAAGCTCAGTAAGGGATATAAAAGTACGAAAAGAAAACAGTATTCCATGTATGAAATCATACTTTACTCATAAAACATAAGAATTTTAACATACCCCATCAAATCATGAATAATTCAAAGAAATCATAATGCATAAAGGTAACTTGAGGCATTCATAACATTCTTACGTAGGGATTAACCCTCTTGGTTACGTTTGGAATACCCATCACAGTATATTCCCTAAATCTCTTCGAAGAAACCTTAACGTTTAACCCCTTCACGTTACCCAATGCATTGGAGAGCTATATCGGGCTCACCCACCCTTAGTTTATCATGGAACCACACGTTGTCGTAACAATGACCAAGAAACAGAACATAAACATATCACATAAAACATGTATCAAGGAAACATAACCTTTCCACATTTCAATCACAGTATAACATTTTAAGATATTGAAATAATGAATCCATTAAAAAAACCATTTTCAAAACCATTTAAAACATTTAATAATGAGATTATTGAATGAAAGTGTCACATACCACCTTGAAGATTTTAACATTTTAAACCATTAATATACATATAAATAAATCCTTAAAACCATTTTGAAAACATGGATATTAATAAGAACAAATCATTATAACATTTAAAGCGATATTTTGGTTAAAGGGTTTTTACCAAAATTAGAGACACTTGAATACAATAATTGAGGAATAACATTTAATCAGAACTTTATAATATCATGAGAATAAATGGATTCATGATATAATATTCCACAGGACAGTATATACACCATATAAGAGTGAATTGGTGCATAACAACAATGAGACCTCAATAGAAATGTAAAATGAGATGAAATCCCTTATAAAGAAGGTATCCTTAAATTAAGGATAAATCAATCTCAAAATTATGTGTGGAAAATATAAATACACCCAATATAAGTGGATATTAAGTGTAAAACAATAAAAGTTCATTCACAAATATTCAAAGGATGACATATTCAATAACTACATGTTGAACCCAAAGAAATCGAAATAGGGTTAAAAAGTTCCCTTGGTAAAATTCGACAGCCTAACAGCGTCACATTAAAATTCAGAAAATGAGTTGATGAGAGATAAAAAGGGTATCTCATCACTTGGACATAAAATTTACATCAATAAGGATATATAAGAACATATCCAAACATAATACTAAGCGAATTAAAATACATAACAAAATAAGTCTTTTAAAAAGAGGAGGGAGAAAGGTTCCCTTACCGACCTGGGTAACATTCGATACATACACCCCATTGAAGAAGGGTCATACAATGAATATTTAAATACCCATAAATGAAATTCTATTACACAAGTAGTATAATAATGGGAAGTACATACACCACTCAATGTAAATGGTGGAAAATGTAGCATAAATCTCATGAGAATAAAAGTAAGATGAAAAATCCCTTACGAAAACTCGATAGCCTAACATCGCCGCATAAAACATCCAAAAATGGATTTATGAGATCAAATAGGGTCTCTAATCATATTAAAATAAAATTTACAGAATGAGTAATATAAAAGAACATCCCCCAAAATAACAAAGGGGATATTGAAAGAAGTGACATAAAGGGGAGTACTTAAAAAGAAAGAGAGAGGTTGGATCTCTCACGAAAATTCGGCAGCCTAACGGCGCCACTCAAAACTTCCAAAATGGATTGATGAGAGAAAAAAGGGTCTCTCGTCAAATGAACATAAAAAATTACAGTAAGAGTAATATAAAATAACATCCCAATCATAAGTAAGATGACATTAAAAGGAATGCCATAAAAGAGTGTACTTAAAAAGAAAGAGAGGCGTAGGATCCCTTACCTCGTGTCCGACATGAATCGATCATTATTTAATCTCCTGAATAATAAAATTTGGTCAATTTATGATTTCTTAAGGACATACATTAATGATTATTATTCAGTTCATATCACATATTATAATGTTATAATAATTGGTTAATAATGTGAGTTCATATCAGACGTTTTTGTCGATGTTGGGTACATGAGTAAAAATTGAAATTGTTGGATAAGAATTTTCCATCTAGTTATAGGTACATCATCTCCAGAATATTATTGATGTTTTAAATATCATATATATCCAGTATATAATTATTTTATACTATTCCATTGCATTTAGAGATAAAAAATTAAAAGAACTGTTCACGGAGACGGTAGGCTGTACGTACGCATGAACGCTACTTTCATTTTTTTGTCATATTAATGGGATTAAAACAAAATGAGATATATATATATTATAATCCAGAATGATATCCTTCATTTATTTGTAATATATTACATATATATCCATTATATATATGTACATATAATAAAACATAAGATTTTGATATAAGAAATGAAATGTACCGTTCATGGAGACAGTAAGTCGTACGTACGCAAGAATGCATCTTTCATTTATTTATTTTGTATTAAATAGAATTAAATAAGAATGATATAAAGGTATATTATAATTCCAGTAGTATATCATATGTAATACTATTAATTCCATCCTTTATACGTCCCACATATGGCATTAATGAATCAAATCACTTTGAGGAGGCGGTAGTCCGCACTTCATAAAATGATGATATCACGTTTACCCATAATCGAAACCATAATGTTATGCAATAAATGAAAAATACTGAAGATTAAAGAAAAAATAAACATATCATATATCATATATAAATATAGTGACATCATAATAGACACCATTGAAGGTGTTAAAATAATAATGAACAATCATCATTTCGTGAGGCAGTAATTCACCATCCACAGAAACAGTATGGTATTTAACCATTAGACGGAGGTGTGTGAAAGTGTAGTTAGAATAAATTTTATAAAAACATCATAGTATATTTAAGATACTGTTTTTGTTAAAAAAAAGGTAATAAAAAGACTTTAATGGTTTGGAGAAGAAAAATAAATCAAAAGAACACAAGGGAAGATATTACCTTTAAATCGGGTAACTCTCTTTGATTTGAGCTCAAATGATTCCTTGGAATGGATTACACCCAATGTGAGGCTTAAATGATGAATAGAGGGATGTGGGGAGATGAAATGGGCATGGTCTGGCTGAGAAAAAGGCTTGAGAGGTGTGTGTAAGGTGGTAGAGGTGGGGGGATTTTATAAGAGGAGAGGAGGGTCACTCTTGGAAAGTTATAAACTATTACTTTATTATAAAATGATTTTCGGATTTAAAAGGTACTAAAAGGATATAATTCGAGGATAAGGTGACAAGGTTTTGAAATCCACTCATCCAATAGGTTTGTGACAAGTTTAAGACTTATATTTCACCCTATCTTCTCATTTTATTTAAATCGTTCATTTATGAGGTAATCCCTGCATCATCACGGTAACATAAATAAATTAATTTATTTAATATCTAAAAATTATAAAAAAAATATCATGATGTAGGAATTATTTTTATCTTTATAATTAATATTTATTGTCAAAAATATGACTTTTATAACACAATCTAAAAATTGTATTATTAAAAAAACACATGTTTGTGACATTTAAATATTAACTGTAAATAAAAAAGTATTAATGTAATTTTCCATGAAAAGTGGATCCATGGGGTCCCCAAGTTGACCCATGAATTTTCTTGGTCGTCCATTACTCATCCAATGTTGGTAGGACATGTTTCTATGTCATTTCATATTATTAACACATTATTTTTACCTTAAACTACACTAATTACCTTTAATCGCGATTAAAACTTAAAAGTTACTATTCACCAAAAAAGTCATTTTAATACCATTGAAACAAATTTTACATATTAATGACAACCAAGTATTTAGGATTTTTGAAATTTAAAATACAGAGGTGGTTAAATTTCATTTAAACGAAAAATCAGTTTTTTAAGTACCACTTAGTGGTTTCACTATACATCAAAAATTGAAGTTTTCCAGAAAAATACTAAAAATTCACCCTAAGCTATATTTGATATTCCGAATTCAAAAATTATGTCTATTTTAAAAAATTCAAAACATATAAGTTACATTAATTAATTTAATAATTAATTCCCGATGTCAGAGAAAATAGCGTGTTTTTATGAAACAATAAGTATCAAAAGATTGACACTAGTATAAGTCCAATTTCAAGATGAAATTAATTCCAATGACCACTATTGGATTAAATGGTAAAAATATATTCTAATTTCACTTTAAAACTAATTCAAAAGATAATCTAATCATATAAATAAATTAGATTAAAAATAGGTTTTTAATTAAAATACAACATTTTTCACTATTCATTAAAAAAATTAACTTTATCTGAAAAATACCAAAAATTTACCCAAAGTAAAATTTGATGTCCCGATTCTAAAGAATAATTTTATTTTGTCAAATATAACACATAAAAGTTTTAAAAAGTGGATTTAAAAGAGGTTCGTCATCAAAAGGCCGTTAATCTACCTTTTAAAGAATATTAGAATGTTTACGCATAAATTGGATTCATTCGCATTATTAATCCGCTAAAATTTATTTTAAAAAGGAAAAATATTTGACAAAAATAAATAATAATTTTGTAGTTAGTTCTGTTCATTCCCACCATTACAACAGTTAGGCGTTAACTACAATTTAAAATAATATTATTTTATTATTAGAGTGCAACGTAAGATTCCCAAGAAAATCGTTGTTGGGTATTGGGTATGCCATCGAGCGTAGCGTCTCCCTTAAAGTTATCTTAATATTTTATTCAAAAATATAAATAAATTTGAAAATGTAATATTCTTTATTTACATGTGGTGTTACGTCCTTCCCCCCTTTTGGGAATTGCGTCCTCACAATTTTAAAATTGGGCTTGGAAACTTCATTGAAAATCCCACATCGAAACAAGAGTCAGTAAAACAATCACTTTAAAAGAAAGTGAAGTATAATGATCACCTGAGTTAACCCATACTAGGATTCCATGTAGGAAACCATGGATATGGAGGAAAAAACAAAGGGTCATGTTCTGAGGGAGAGTGATAGTAAACATGTCTAAGAGAAAGTTAACTATAAGAAAATCACAAACTTGTGATGGGTTAAACGGTATTCGAATCCCCTTTAAGAAAAGTTAACAGACATCATTTTTTTAAGTTACTCTTCATTGATGAATTTATTTTTGATCTTAGGGAAACATAGTTACTTGTCATGTTGACTTTCAACCTTTACTAGATTTCTTACATGAACTCATATTTTCTCCAAAAGATGAGTATTTAGGATGACTTGTTCACATTAAGAGAGCTATAATCATCTTCTAGAGAATCACCTATTCCCCAAAATAGAACTATATACTTCCCATATCTTTAGACCTTAACCAAAAATAAAACCAAAAAGGTTAGTATGAGATCAGATAATACCCAAAAGAATAATTCTTTATAAAAAATCTATTCTTAATCTCAAAAATTTGTCAAACAATACCCAAAGTTCAACAAAGATGATTCAATAAACATCTATCCATAAAATTATTCAATGTAAAAAAAACTAATATTGAAACCCAAATATTTGAAGGATTTAATCACATAGTCTTCCAAGGTACAAAATTAACATTTATCTCCAAATAACATTAGTTTCTCTTAATGTCTCATACTGAAAAGTAATTAACCAAATCAAATATCTTCCAGGATAGGTTAATCATTTCCATAGATAACCCAAAATAAAATTACTCTTCATTCCTAAAATCATCTAACTAAAAATAATTAGTCAAACTAACTAGGGAAGTCATGTAGTCCAGTGGTAGGAGATAAATACCAGTCGCACATGAGTTGTGGGTTCGATTCCCTCAACTTTGTCCGATGCGATGGGTTGTCACACGGTCTGTGTGTTGTCCTTTTTCCAAAACTATATAATTCTTAAAACATTCCCCAAAACAAGATAAAATCTTCAAAAATAACCATAACATATTTTAACCTCAATTTTATCTCATTCCTTTCATATTCCATCATATCATAGAGTAAACCATAATTACATAAAAAGTAAGGATCATAGAAACCATAATTGTTAACTTTATAATTATAACCTGAACTTCCACATCGAGTTGGTCATCTCGTACATGATGCATTAGAGAACTCACAAATGTTCAGGTGGTTGATCATGACTCCTTGATAGTTGTTTTAGAACAACCATTAGATTCCTCATTGAATCCCCCATTTCGTCCATTTTCATAACTAGAGAACCACCATTGGTTCCTTCAAACCCATTGTCACTTTGGTGCCTGCTTGATCCATCCATTTGCTAAAAACAGAAATGTCAGTGTGAGTATATCAACAAAATCATCATGTACTAATGAGTTAGATAAACACTAAGATATACTTACTCATTCATTTTATCTAAAACTAGGACTCTTTCTGAAATCCAAACCATTGTGGTAATGTCACTTATGCTTAGAAGATACCCTAACCTCTAAAGTTATCTATACCGAACTCTGATACCAACTATAAGGCCACGACCTTAAACCTTACTTAATATTGAATTAAATGAATAATTCACATTGAGTATATTTTTAGGTTTACAGTTTCTGAGAATTATTTCATAAATCATGAATTACATTCCACATTTAAACAATGTGGTTACATAAAATATAGTATTCGTTTTTTTCCATCAACAGAAACATATTTAAAATAAAACATGGATTTTTCATGACAATTCCTTCACACTGTCATCATATCATGCACCTTTCCCTTTGACCTGTGAAAATTTTTTCAAAAACTTTGGATGAGCATAAAAATCTAAGTAAGGGATATAAAAGTATGAAAATAAAACATTAGTCCATATATGAAATCATACTTTACTCAAAAAACATAAGCATTTTAACATACCTAATCAAATCATGAATAATTCATAGAAATCATAATGCATAAAGGTAACTTGAGGCATTCATAACATTCTTACATAGGGAGTAACCCTCTTGGTTATGTTTGGAAAACTCATCACAGTATATACCCTAAATCTCTTTCGAGAAACCTTAACGTTTAACCCCTTCGCGTTAACCAATGCATTGGAGTGCTATATCAGGCTCACCCACCCTTAGTTTATCACAGAACCACTCATTTTAATAACAATGCCCAAGAACCATAACATAAACATATCACATAAAACATGAATAAAGGAAAAATAACATTTCCACATTTCAATTATAGTATAACATTTTAAGATATTGAAATAATGAATCCATTAAAAAAACCATTTTCAAAACCATTTAAAACATTTAATAAAGAGATTTTTGAATCAAAGTGTTCCATACCACCATGAGGATTTTAACATTTTAAACCATAAATATCCATATAAATAAATCCTTAAAACCATTTTGAAAACAAGGATATTAATAAGAACAAATCATTAAAACATTTAAAGCAATATTTTGGTTAAAGGTTTTTTACAAAAATTAGAGACACTTGAATACAATAATTGAGGAATAACATTTAATCAGAATGTTATAATATAATGAGAATAAATGGATTCATGGTATAATATTCCAAAGGACAATATATACACCATATAAGAGTGAATTGGTGCATAACAACAATGAAGTCTCAATAGAAATGTAAAATGAGATGAAATCCCTTATAAAGAAGGTATCCTTAAATTAAGGATAAATCAATCTCAAAATTATGTGTGAAAATATAAATACACCCAATATAACTGGATATTAATTGTAAAACAATAAAATTTCATTCAAATATATTCAAAGGATTACATATTCAATAACTACAGGTTGAACCCAAAGAAATCAAAATTGGGTTAAAAAGTTCCCTTGGTAAAATTCGACAGCCTAACGGCGTCACTTCAGAATTCAGAAAATGTGTTGATGAGAGATAATGAGTGTATCTCGTCACATGGAAATAAAATTTACCCCTATTAGGATATATAAGAACATATCCCAACATAATAGTATGTGAATTAAAAGACATAACGAAAGAAATCTTTTAAAAAGAGGAGGGTGAATGGTTCCCATACCGACTTGGGTAACTTTCGAAACGTAAACCCCATTGAAGAAGGGTCATACAATGAATATGTAAATACCCATAAATAAAATTATATTATACACGGAGTATAATAATGGGCATTACATACACCACTCAAGGGAAATTGTGGAAAATGTAGCATAAATCTCACGGGAATAAAAGTGAGATGAAAAATCCCTTAGGAAAACTCGGTAGCTTAACAGCGCCACTTAAAACATCCAAAAATGGATTGATGAGATCATATAGGGTCTCTCATCATATTAAATTAAAATTTAAAGCAATAGTAATATAAAATAACATCCCCCAACATAACAATGAGGAGCTTGAAAGAAGTGACATAAAGGGGAGTACTTAAAAAGAAAGAGAGTGGTTGGATCTCTTACGAAAATGCAGCAGCCTAACGGCGCCACTCAAAACTTCCAAAATGGATTGATGAGAGAAAATAGGTTCTCTAATCATATGAACATAAAAATTACAGTAATATTAATATAAAATAAAATCCCAATAATAAGAAAGATGAGATTAAATGGAATGACATAAAAGTGTGTACTTAAAAAGAAAGAGAGGCGTAAGATCCCTTACCTCGTGTCCGACATGACTCGATCGTTCTTTAATCTCCTGAATAATAAAATTTGGTCAATTTAAAATTTCTTGAGGACATCCTTTAAAGATTATTATTCAGTTGATATCACATATTATAATGTTATAATAATTTTGTTAATAAAGTGAGTTCATATTAGACGTTTTTGTCGATGTTCGGTACATGAGTATAAATTGAACTTGTTGGTAAAGAATTTTCTAGGTAGTTATAGGTACATCATCTCCAGAATAGTATTGATGTTTTAAATATCATATATTTCCAGTATATAATCATTTTATACTATGCCATATCTTTTGGAGAAAAAAAATTAACAGCACCGTTCATGGAGACGGTAGGCCGTTCGTACGCATGAACGCTACTTTCATTTTTTTGACATATTAATGAAATTAAAACAAAATGAGAGATATATATATTATAATTCCAGAATGATATCCTTAATTTAGATGTAATATATTACATATATATCCATTATATATATGTACATATAAAAGTACATAATATTTGGAGATAAGAAATAAAATGTACTGTTTATGGAGACGGTAAGTCGTACGTACGCATGAACGCTACTTTCATTTCATTTTTTTTGTATTAAATGGTTTTATATAATAATGATATAAAGGTATATTATAATTCCAGTAGGTTATCATATGTAATAACATTAATTTCATCCTTTATACGTCCCACATATGGCATTAACGAATCCAATCACTTTGAGGGGGCGGTAGTCCGCACTTTCTAAAATGAAGATATCGCATTTACCCATAATGGAAACCATAAAGGTATTCCATAAATGAAAAATAAAGAATCTTAAGGAAAACATAAACATATTATATATAATATATAAATATAGTTACATCTTAATGGACACCTTTAAAGGTGTTAAAATAATATTGAACAATCACCGTTTCATGAGGCAGTAATTCTTCATCCACAGAAACAGTATCTTCTTTAAACATTAGACGGAGGTGTGTGAAAGTGTTGCTACAATCCTTCTTATAAAAGCATCCTAGTATATTTAGCATACTGGTGTCTTTACAAAAAGGTAATAAAAAGAGTTTAGGGGTTTGGAGAAGAAAAATAAAACAAAAGAACACAAGGGAAGACATTACCTTTAAATAGGGTAACTCTATTTGATTTGAGCTCAAAGGGTTCCTTAGAAAGGAATATGCCCAAAGTGAGGCTTCAATGATGAGTAGAAATATGTGGAGAGATGAAATGGGCAGGTGTTGGCCATGCCAAAGGATTGAGAGGTGTGTGTAAGTTGGTAGAGGTGGGGGGATTTTATAAGACGAGAGGAGGGGCACTCTTGGAAAGTTATAAAATATTACTTTATTATAAAATGATTTTCGGATATAAAAGGTCCCAAAATGATATATTTCGATGATAAGTTGATAAAGTTTAGAAATACACCCATACAATAGGATTTTGACAATTTTAAGACATAGATGTCACCCTATCTTCTCATTTTATTTAAATCGTTCATTTATGAGGTAATAACTGAATCATCACAGTATCATAAATAAATTAATATATTTAATATCTAAAAATTATAAAATAGATATCATGATGTATGAAATCTTTTTAGATTTCTAATTAATATTTATAGTCAAAATTATGACTTGTATAACCCAATCTAAAATTTGTTTTATTAAAAAAACACATGTTTGTGACATTTTGATTTTTACTTTAAATAAAAAGGTATTAATGTCATTTTCAAAGAAAAGTGGATCCATGGGGCCCCCATGTTGACCCCTGGATTGTATTGGTCTTCGATGACTCATCCAATGAGGGTAGAACATGTTTCTAGGTCATTTCATATTATTAAAACATTATTTTTACCTTAAACTACACTAATTACCTCTAATCACGATTAAAACTTAAAAGTTACTATTCAGCAAAAAAATATTTTAATCCCATTGAACCACATTTTAATTATTAATGACAACCATGTATGTCGGATTTTTGAAATTCAAAACACAGAGGAAGGAAAATTTCATTTAAACGAAAAATCATTTTTTAAGTACCACTTAGTGGTTTCACTATTCATCAAAAATTGAAGCTTTCCAGAAAAATACCAAAAATTAACCCTATGATATATTTGATATTCCAAATTCAACAATGATTTCTATTTTAGAAAATTCAAAACATATAAGTTACATTAATTAATTTAATAATTAATTCCTGATGTTAGAGCAAATAGCGTGTTTTTATGATTCAATAAGTATCAAAAGATTGAAACTAGTTTAAGTCCAATTTCAAAAAGAAATTAATTTCAATGACCACTATTGGATTAAATGGTAAAAATATATTATAATTTTACTTAAAAAAAATTCAATATATAATCTAATCATATAAATAAATTTGATTAAAAAGATGTTTTGAATTAAAATACAACAATTTTCACTATTCATTAAAAAATGAACTTTATCGGAAAAATACCAAAAATTTACACAAAGTAAATTTTGATGTCCCAATTCTATAAAAGAATTTTATTTTGTCATATATAACACATAAAATTTTCAAAAGGTGGATTTAAAAGAGTTTCGTCATCAAAAGGTGGTTAATCGACCTTTTAACGAATATTAGAATGTTTACGCTTAAAATTAGATTCATTCGCATTTTTAATCCTCTAACATTTATTGTAAAAAGTAAACATATTTTACAAACAAATATAATCATTTTTTAGTTAGTTCTATTCATTCTTGCCATTACAATGACTAGGCATTAGCTACAATTTAAAATAATATTATTTTATTATTAGAGTGCAACGTATGATTCCTAAGAAACTCGTTGTTGCGTATTGGGTACACCATAGAGCATAGCATCCCCTTTAAATTTATCTTAATATTTTATTCACAAATATAAATAAATGTGAATATGTCATATCCTTTATTTACCTGGGGTGTTACAGCATGGGCCTCCTTTCAAAAATCCTAAAAATGGCATAATCGTGAATAAAATAATTAAATAAAGTTATTTTATTTTTCAAATACTTATAACTCACAAATAGTAGCACATATTAAAAATCTGAGTCCACCACTAAACTCATGAGGGCATGCTTTATTTAAGTAGATAATATCTTTGTCCAGCATGGGCCACCAGAAAAAGTTAGTTTTTGGATGCTAATAAAATAATTAAGTGACAATTATTTTATTGTAAAATTCATAAATTCTAAATGGTAACTCGAATTGAAAATATGAGTGTATCGTTGGGTTCATTGGGGCCTGTTTCACTGAGGCAAAGCCTAACCGTGACCGTAATGGGTCAAGGGTGATTGATAATAATTTTCGGATCTTTTTTTATGGTACGTTCAGTAAACGTGCGAGCGACATTTCAAATAATTTGAAATAGTGCTCGAAATTGAAATCTGATGGCACCGTTGAACTCACAGCGCCGGTTTTCTCTTGGGAAGAATTTCATCTTTGCGGTGGTTGGTCATGAATAAAAGTTTGTTTTTGTATTTTTAGAAGAAAAATAAAATAAAGTGTAGCCACACTTTATTTTATTTCATCTGTCATGTGGAGTGTTAGTTGGTTATAACCTCCACATAGGTGTTGGAGGTGGGACCGACACACCCAAACCTCTCATGAGAGGTTAAGGTGGTGGGTCCCACCCGATCATAACCTCCTATGATAGGTTATGATGTGGGGACCACATGACACTTAACATCCAATTTAATGGGGAGGTAAAATAAACCCCACAACCCCCTCAATTAATTTTATGTGTCGACATAAAATTACTTGCTTCCAATTTAATTTTGAGTGTCAACATAAAATAAAATACTTCTACTAAATTTTATGTTTCAACATTAAATTAATTTCTATCAAATTAATTATATGTGTCAACATAAAATTAGATCCTATCTTTTGTTTTGATGCAGGCTATGTGGGGGAAGCCTCTTGGAATCCTCCAAATAATTATGGCATCCCACCTATTAAATTACACCAACACTTTTTAATTCACTCGTCCCCCCTTTTTAAATTATGTAACCTAATTGTTGCAATTTATGAAGGATCCTAATAAATGAACCGTCATAAATTCCATGATGGATACAAACCTATCCACCTATCCCCCTCTTATATAATGGGAGCTTGGGAGGACGTTTTGTGACGACTTCACCAAGAGACGAAACACTGGCAAAGTGACGCGACACCAAACACTTGGAGGATTACGCCTTCTCCAACAAAAAACGAAGAAAACCTCCCTTCTTTGACTACTTCCTTAGACACCTACCTACGTGGAGCATCATCAACGAGCCGACACAACTCGGGTTTGGATGTTTTTATCGGATGCGATGAACGACGATCCTCTACGTCTTCTTCTGTGACTCCATTAACGGAATGAAGCCCGCTTTTTGTGACTTCATCAATTATGAACGAAAAGCGAGGTAGGGTATTTATTTCATGAAGTTGTTAATCATTTTTTATCCCATTCATTGGATTGAATGGGTTTTGGTCATGTCTTAATAGACTTATTATCTCGTTGATCCATTTATTTTCCCCTCTAAATGCAGAGGATGCATGCCGACCTAACATGGCCCAACATCCTCTGTCGTTCTACATTCATGTGACGCCCTACGACACGGAGAATAAGATATGACAATGAAGGCGGCAAACAAAGGAAGCACTACCCACATCCTCTATGAACTGCGCCGCCCTCGTGGTGCACCGGTGCGCTACCCGAACCCCAGCGACCATGTCGGCGCACTGCCAGGTGCCCCGCACCCCTACTGGCGTGCTACCGGCACCCCGTTCCCCTACCAGTGCACTTCCATGCGCCCTGATCCCCTGCCGGTGCGCTCCTGGCGCCTCGCACCCCTGCCGACGCACACCTGGCACCCTAGGCCCCTTCCAGCGCGCTACTCGGCGCCCCACGCCCCTACCGGTGCGCTAACCGGCACCCCGAGCCCCCTGTCGGCGCGCTGCCCGCCCACCTGACTCCTCCCGCGGCCTGTCCGCAGTCCAGCTGGCCTGCCCGCTCCCCGCGCGGTCTGCCCGCTGGCCTCCCGACCACTGGACTACTGAGCCGACTCGTGGCGCCCCCACGGTGTCGCTGGCCAAACTGGACCGATCTCCCGGGCAGAGTTACCAAGTTGCCTATGTGGTGACTATCAGGCCGAACCGCCCTCATGGTCCACTAGGGCGGGCCCATCAGACCTGGTCACAACATAGCAGGTGGACCCACCCAATGGGTCGGGTCGGACACATCGAATCTGACCAGGTCCACCCAGGCTGGGTTGGGCCGAGTCGGTCTGACCGGGTTGGACCGGAACTGGTCCAATTAGTGACCCACTGCTTACTTTGGCCATATCTTTGGCACCAAACGTTTGTTCGACGAACCGTTAGTGGCAAAGGTAATATATTGAGAAATGATCCCTTTCAAAATAAGAATGGGAGTTCAGGGTATAGTTGACATACGGTCGGTTTGGTTCGTACACGAAACCAACCGGTCCCCCGGGACTAAAAGTCTAATAACTCACAGACCGACTATCCGATTGACGTGCCTTCTGTTACGTTGAGACCCCTATGACATGTTGCTCCTTGTGATAATTCTATGTACAACTTCATAACACTTGGAGTATCATCCTGTGGATCATATTGAGGACCTCCCGGTGACGGGCGAGTAGATTGCAGAGACCTAGTAGCTGGATGAGACTTGACGACTACTGATCGATCAACTCGGAGTGATTAAGAAGGCCCAGTGGGGATAGCATGGTTGTAGCAATAGACCAAGGATATAGGAGTGCTTGGTTGTAGTGGCTGACCTGTGGTACTCGACAGAAAGAGTACCTCTGTCGGCTGTGAGGGGGAGCGCTTGGTTGTAGCGGCAGACCCATGGTGGGAAGTGCTTGGTTGTTGCAACAGGCCCACAGTACTTGAGAGGTGGATTATTTCAGAAGTACATGGTTAGTGGGAAGCACTTGGTTGTAGCGGCATGCCCACTGTACTCGACAGAGTAAGAGTTCTCCAGCAGCCATGGTTTCGACATCGTGAATAAAAATCCTAGTTTGAGTTGAGTCAATGACCTTGGTGTTTTCCTCATGATTAGGATGAGATTTTGATAACATAGGTATATGTATGGTCATATACCTATGTAATGGTCATCCATTGATTTATTTACATTTTGGTTATCCTTGTTATATTTTGTGGGACTTTGATGGTCTTGGGGTCCCTACTATGTATCGTTATACTCACCACTGCACGAGCATTGCCCGCACCTCGTTGCGTTGGTTGCAAACAACGGACAACACTGATCGGTGCTGAGACTAGTAGTAATGGACAGTACCCGGAGGTGGACCTCTCGGCGAGACATACACGAAGTGGACAAACAGACATTGGGGGCTGAGGTGGCCATCTGTACCCACCCTTCTGGTGGTAATGCTGAAGGATGATCCGGTAGCAGCTAACTTCTTTTCTTCAGTTGTACTAGGTTTTCAATTGTATTGTACTTTACTATTGGGCTTGTATTTTCAGCCCCTTTAAATTCAGAACATGCTTTTATTATTCAGATTTTACATAGTTTTTTCTTCATCATGTACTCTGGTTGTGTATGTTTATGTTTTATAAAGTCAATTCCTTCCCAGGTTTAGGGAGTTACGCATTTGGTTTTAGTCGCCATCCCATGGCCTATGGAAGGCGGGCTTGGGGTAGTCACGACACGGGCCCCGTAGGATGGGTCGTGACAAATTGGTATTAGAGGAGTCCGATTTACCACAGAACTAAGGACTCTGTTCTTTATTTTCTGTGAAGAAATAATGTTAAGGGTATTGAGTGGGGTTCTCAGTATAGGGAGTCCAGTGTTGGTGCGGTGGACAACCTATCCATACACCAGGAGCTTGGCTTCTGATTTATGACTCAGTGCACGAAAACACTTATTGAGTGTCTGTTTTTAAAAGTTTTCATTACGTAAGGTCAACTAGGTCAGCTCACCAGGTTTAAATATTTTGACCATGTCACATCTGTTTAGGATGTCTCCATGCAGATAGCCTGTTAGAGTTTCGAGATAGTACCTGATGACGGCCCACCGAGTGACGAGGCTCTGGTGTAGTGCCCTTTTTTTATATTGGCACCTTCCGGTGGTGTACCAGTAGTACCACCACCCGTTGGGTATCATATTCCACCAGCCGCATTGGATGACAGTGCACACCGACTGACATCATTTCACGAGTTAATGTGGTAGAGGCCATCAAGGTTACGAGGTGACACAGATTACCAAGCACTAAAGGACTGAATGGAGGTGATTTCTAGAGTTCTCCACTTAGTTTAGGCACTAGTAGAGAAGATGGTGATCTTAGCTACTAGTTTTTCCCAATGAGTGACCATGAGTTTGGTCCACATAGTGATGAGGTTTCGGTACATGGACCATTTTCTGAGATTGTACCTTCAATTAGTGTGTCGGCTATATCACAACATGTTGGTCAGGAGTTTCAACCGGTGGTACTGGTTGATGATACATGTAGGCTTAGTGATGTACACATGTTTCAGCATCAGAAACCCCTCAGGTTCCGAGGCGAGCCCGACGTACAGGCGGCTGAGGACTAGCCTGAGGAGGTAGCTAAGGGTTCTCTAGAACTTCTATAGCGTCGGCATGATGAAATGTCAGTGGATGAGTATTCATCGAGGCATACCGATCGTTCCTAGTACTCGATGAATACAATACGATTAGTTCATCGACCTCCGAGTGATATGTGTTTTGGGACATCCAATCCATCACATTATTTTTCCACTGTGCATTCCTACCAATGTTAGGATTCTATAGATAACCCTTGCAGTTGAGTGTTCTTTGGTTGAGCAGACATAGCTAGTGAATGTTAGCAGTGGGAAAGTAGGGAACTGGCACCAGTCTTAGAGACTTGGGCATGTAAAATGTTTCAAAAAGAGGAAGTGATAAGGACAGATGAATCTGTAGAGAAGATGATGTGGAAGTAGAGATAGGAGTGCAGCATGAGGTGGTGTACATTTCGACATGTTACAACCACTCGCCTTTGTAGTCCCCACCAGGCTCAGGGATCTGGAGGGCAGGGGAAGATAATAGATTCATGCAGTCAAGAAGTGTAACCCAGGGGCTCTAGGAATGATTCGAGATATGGACTGTGACTACTACTAGTTGTCGTATCAATATACCTAGGTACCAATCATTCCTTCCTTCCATGAATCTTGTCCTACACCTATAGTTTTTGGTTAAATCTGTTGACTTTACCCTCACATCTGGAAATACCTTTGAGAGGAGACCTGATAATCACGCATACGCTGACATTGTGATTTGACCATTGAGGCGAGACTTTTGGTTGGATCCTCTTTGTGGCAGCTACTAGGCCATACGACGTTAGTTTGGGAATGGACTAGGCAACCACAATTCATACACAGAATGACTATATTATGAAAAAAGGTTTTGGTTTATCTATAAAATTGGAATGGGGTTTTTTCCCTTGGTTTGCGAAAAGGGAAACCCAGGTAGTACCGGAAAAAATCATACTTAAGAGGCTTCAATGGATCACTCTTGAGTCGGCACGCCTTACCCTCATGGAAGCAATAGTTTTGTGTTTTCATTTCCTCCAAGACTACGACCTCGAGATATTCTATACTCCTGGGAAGGGGAACGTTGTTGCGGATGCGCTCAACAGGAGGACATGTATATCGCTGCTAGGTGAGGAGATAGAGTAGCTGGCTGCCTTACTAATATCCTTCGTGGATAGGGATGGTACAACCTTTCTACAGTCTCTTATAGTCACTCCCCTAATTCTTCAGTTAGTCAGGGAGGCACAGCATGTGGACTCTGACTATGAGACATGATGTGCTCAGATATCCACAGGGTAGTCACCTGATGGAATTTGCTGAAGGTGGGGAGCACGTCATCCTTTTTAGAGGACGTACTACGGTGTCAGTGTCACTTCAGAATGAAGTGTGGAGGGAGTTTCACACATCACTTTTAGTGGTACATCCAAGATTGGAGAAGATGTACCGAGACCTTTAACGATAGCACTACTGTCTAGGTATGAATAGCTCAGCATCATATTTTGTCTCTCGATGCCTCATTAGTCGGCAAGTGAAGGCGGGACATTAGGTACCATCATGCTTGGTTTAGCCTTTATAGGTCCCAAAGTGGAATAGGGATGATTTATCCATGGATTTCGTGAGGAGTCATCCACGTACCTCCAGGGTACATGACTCTATTTGGGTGATAGTCGACTAACTCACCAAGTCAGCCCACTTCCTACCGACTAGAGATGGTGCCAGCTACCACGAAGAAGGTACAGTTAATCCAGGAGTAGATGAAGAATGTATAGAGCAGACAGAAGTCATATGCTGTCAGGAGATGGAGACTTCTGAAGTTTGAGGATGGTGACCACATCATTCTATGGGTCTCACCTCGACGAGGTCTATAGTGATTTGGACGAGGTGATAAGATATCTATGCGATTCATCGGACCTTTCCTGGTCCAAATTAGTGTAGGCAAGGTGGCTTACCTCTTAGGTCTTCCACATCAGTTAGACCGGGTAAACAATGTCTTCAACGTATCTCAGCTGAGGAGATACGTGCACGACCCTTCCCACATCATCGACCATTGAGAGCTGGACATCGATGATGGGGAGAATTTCATGGATTTCCCAGTTGAGATCGAGGATCGAAAGGAGTGGGACATACTTGGACGGTCGATACCTCTTGTGTGCATTCGCTGGCAGCACAACAACCTCTAGGAGAGCACATAAGAGTGGGAGGCTCATATGCATGCTCAATACCCCCATTTATTCCCTTAGTTCGATTTATAGTTTATGTGAACATAAATCCCTGAGGTAGGGACAATGTAAAGACCGTGAATTCCCATGGAATTTTTTTATAAAATGCATGGGAATTTTACGAGTACGCAGTTTCTGACAGCACTTTATTCCGAGGCCTGGTGTACCCAGAATCAATTTCTAATGTTTTGTTAAGTTAAATTATCACGTGTAAGAAGTTTCCTAAAATTGTTGATTAACTCATAAACGGTTACTTGGATAAAAAATCATAGGGCACCATTGCGCTCAGAATAGAGGTTTTACCCTAGGCATGACTTATGTTTAGTCGGCGCGGGCCTCCTGTGAGAAATCCCGAAAATGGCATAACCATAAATAAAATAATTAAATAAAGTTATTTTATTTTTCAAATGATTATAACTAAAAAGCGGTATCTCAGATTAAAAATTTGAGATCACAACAGAACATGTGAGGGCATGCTTCATTTAAGAAGATACTAACATTGTCCAGCACAGGCCACTAGAAAAAGATAGTTTTTGGCTGCAAATAAAATAATTAAGTGAAAATTATTTTATTGTAAAATTCAGAAGTTCTAAATTGTATGTCAGATTGAAAATCCAAGAGTACCATTGGGTTCGTTGGGGAATGTTTCACCTAGGAAGAGCCTAACCCTGACCACAGTGGGTTGAGGGTGACTGATAACATTTTTTCGTACTATTTTTCAGGTACGTTCAGTAAACGTGTGAGCGGTGTTTCATAACATTTGAAACGGTGCTCGAAATTGAAATATGAGGGTACCATTGAACTCGCAACGCTGATTTTCTCTTAAGAAGTATTTCACCTCGATGGGGGTTGTTTGGGAATACATGTTAGTTTATTTATTTTTATAAGAAATAATAAAATAAAGGGTTCCCATACATTATTTAATTCCATATGTCATGTAGAGTGTTAGTTGGTTAGAACATTCACTTAGGAGTTGGAGGTGGGACCACCACACCCTTACCTCCTGTGAGAGTTTATGGTCGTGGGGCCCACCCGAGCATAACCTCTTGTGACAGGTTATGATGTGGGGACCACACAACACTTAAGCCCCCATTTAATTGGGAGGGAATGAAAACCCCTCAACCCCCTCAATTAATTTTCTATGTCGATGTAAAATTAATTTATTCCAATTTAATTTTGAGTGTCACCATTAAATTAAATGCTTCTAATTAATATTATGTGGCAACTTAAAATTAAATCCTGTAAAATTAATTTTATGTGTCAACATAAAATTAAATCCTATCTTTTTTTGATGCATGGTATGTGGGGGAAGCCTCTTGGAATACTCCCAATAATTAAAGCAACACACCTATTAAATTGCACCAACAGTTTTTAATTTCCATGACGCACATTTTTAAATTAATTAACAGCATTGTTGGAATTTAGGAAGGTTCCTAATAAATTAACCATCATAAATTATATGATGGTTACATACCTCTCCCCCCTCTCCTATATATAAGGAGCTTTGGAAGAGGTTTTGGGACGGCTTCACCAAGCGATGAAACGCTGGAAAAGTGACGCGACAACCAACACAAGGAGGATTACGCCTTCTCCAATGATGATGTAAGAACACTGACCTTATTTTACTTCTTCCTCAGACACCAACTGAAGTGGAGAATTGTCAACGAGCTGAAGAAACTCGAGTTTGGAAGTGCTTGGAAAATGCGATGAATGACGATCCTCTACATCTTATTCGGTGACTCCGTCAACGGACGGACGCCCTCTTTGTACGACTTCGTCAACGATGAACGAAAAGAGAGGTAGGGGTTTTATTTCATGAAGTTTTTATACTTTATTTATCCTCCTCATTGGATAGAAAGTGTTTTAGACATGTTTTAATCAACTTCTTATCTCGTTGAGCCATTTGTTTTCCCCTCTAAACGCGGAGGATGCGGGCCAACCAAACTTGGCCCGACATCCTCTGTCATTCTACTATCTTGTGATGCCCAATGACATGGTGATGATGTTACGACGACGAAGGTGTCAAACAAAGTCGGTGATACATGGGGCCTCAGTGAACTGTGCCTCCCCCGTGGTGCCCTGGTGCGCTACATGCACCCTCGTGCCCATGTCGACGCGCTGCCCGGCTCCCCGCACCCCTGTTGGGGCGCTCTCTCCACCTCGCACCCCTGCTGGTGCACAACCAGTGCCCCGCTCATTTGCCGACACGTTTCCATGCTCCTTGCGCCCCCGTAGGCTCACTAACCGGCGCCCCGTGCCCCCTTCCAGCACACTCCCAGCCTACACGCCTCCTGCAGCGACCTGCCCGGTGCACCCGCAGCCAGCCTAGAGTCCAGCCGGCCAGCCCGCGCCCCACACGACCGTCCATCTTGCCTCCCGGCCACCGGCCTACTGAGCCGACCGGCGGCGCCCCCACGATGTCACTGGCCAAACCGGACCAGTCTCCCAGGCCGAGTTACCGAGCCGCCTTCGTGGCGATGATCGGGTCGAACCTCTATCGTGGTCCGCTGGGCTGGGCCCAACGGACCCTGTCAAAACAAAGTTGGTTGACCCACCAAATGGGTCATGTCAGACCCAGCGAGTCTGACTGGGTCGACCGAGGTCAGGTCGACCCGGACTGGGTTGGGATGATTCGGTCTGACCGGGTCGTACCAGAACCGGGCTCACTAGTGATCCATTGCTTTCTTTGGACATATCATTGGCATCAGAAATCCATTTGAAAAACCATCAGCGGCTCTTGTAATCTCTTGAGAAATGATCCCTTTGGAAATACCCCATGGGAGTTCGGGGTATTGTTGAGATATGGTCGAGATGGTTCGTACACGAAACCAACCGGGCCCCCGGGACTAAGAGGCTAATAAATCACAGACTGGGCATCCGATTGATGCATTGTCTGTTGCGTTGAAAACCTTAGGACGTGGCAGGCCTTGTGATATTCCTATGCAATACTTCATGACACTTGGAGTATCAGCTTGAGGGACATGGAGTGGAACCTCTCAGTGACGAGTGAGCCGATTAAAGAGACCTAGGAGTTGGCTGAGACTTGATGACTGTTGATCGATCGAATCAGAGTGATTCGGATGGCCCAGTGGGGAGAGCTTGGTTGTAGCAGCAGACACACGGCAGAGGAGCACTTGGTTGTAGCGGCAGACCCCACGGTACTGGATAGAAGGAGTACCTATATAGTCTATAAGGGGGATCGATGGGTTGTAGCGGCAGACCCATGGTTGGAAGAACATGGTTGTAGCAGCAGGCCCACAGTACTCGACATGTGGAGTACTTCAGCAGTCCAAGGTTAGTGCGAAGCGCTTACTTGTAGCGGCAGTCCCATTGTACTTGATAGAGGAGATGTTCTCCAGCAGCCATGGTTTCGACATCGTGAATAAAAATCCAGGTTTTAGCAGATTCAATGACCTTTGTGTTTTCCTCATGATTGAGATGGGTTACTTGATAACTTAGGTATATGTATGGTAATATACCTAAGTAATGGTAATCTGTAGATTAGTTCAATTTTTGGTTATCCTTGTTGGATTTTGTGAGACCATGAAGGTCTCGGGTTCCCGGCAGAGTATCATTATACTCACCCTTGCACGTGCTATGACCACACCTCGTTGTGTTGGTTGCAGACGACAGACAGTGCTGATAGGGGATGAGAGTAGCAGCACTGGACGGTACTCGGAGGTGGATCACTCGGTGAGACGTACACAGAGCAGAAATACATGAATGGGGGTGCTGAAGAGGCGATATATACCCACCCTTCAGGTGGGAATTCTGGAGGACAACCCATTAGCTGCTTTCTTCTTTTCTTCAGTTATACTAGCTTTTCAGTTGTATTTTACTTTACTGTTGGGCTTGTATTTTCAGCCCCTTGACATTCAACACACTCTTTTGTTATACGCTTTTTACTTAGTGTTTTCTTTCGATTGTACTATGGTTGGGTATCATTACATTTTATAAATGAATTTCCTTCCTAGATATAGGGATTTATGTCTTTCGTGCTAGTCGCCATCCCCTAGCCTATAGAAGGCGGGATTGGGGTAGTTACGACATGGGCCTCGGGGGACAGGTCGGGACAATATTCATGAATGATTATTTCAAGACCCATTTGATAAAAGAGGATATGGATATATGTGGTAAACATAAATTAAAATCTATTTGTAAATTTAAGAGAATAATTTTACAATATGATCATTATTTAATAAAAATATAAAGAGGTGGATGAAGGAAAAAATTCTCAGCTAGAAACATTATTTTTTAATCAGAAAACAATATTTGGTTTGCATTAAAATCATTCCAATATTGGATTTATGACTGAAATAAAGATTAATGGATGATATGAGGGGATTATGTAACTTATATTTGAATTATTTTACAATGAAAATAATTTTTTATGTATAAATAGGATTGTGTATGGGGTGGCCATTTATATGTGAGGTGAGTGGAAATCTTATAGTTTTTGAAAATAAAATAGTTTCACAATGAGTTTCACATGCCAAAAAGCTCAAAAATGGACCATAATTGATCATTCAAGTGATAATATAGAAATATTTCTATAAAATTATTGATGAATGTTTTTTGGGTCATTTATTACCCTTCTCTTTTTAGCTTAAGCAAACTATACCAAAATTTTGATCAGAACCAGGGTAAATAATAATTAATATTTTTACTAATAATTATGGTGAAAATTTATATTTAACCTATTAGTTAATATAAATTATTTTTATTCCATATTTGGAAAAAATGTTTACATATTCAATTTATATATTGGATAAATTTATTTTGAAATTAATAATGTCTACAAGATGAGAAAGGTAGATCTCAAAATGTAAATGTTCAAAGGTTTATAGAGATTTTATAACCACTAAAAGAAAAGAAAATTATTAATTAAACCCCTGATTTATCACTATTTATAAAAAATGTATATGTTTAAATAAATATTAATATTTTACCCTAGTCTAATTTATAAATTTATATTTCATAATAAAATATTTTTAGAACAAATAAATATTTTAATTTTTTTAATTTTTTTTTCACAAAAAATTAATGAAAATCCAATTTTTAAAACATATAAATACTTTTGTAAAATTTATGTACTTAATTTTAAACATGTTATAATTATATAAAAAATATATAATTAATATTTAAATATTATTTTTTAATATTGATATCACCATGTTTAACGGTCAGGTTATAGAGGTAAGGTTTAAATATTTATATTAATGGTATATTGCGATTTCTTAAAACTCAAAGTCATGTGTAATGAAATATAAATTATAAATGTTTGTAACATGAGTTTAACTCTATTTTTTGTGTAATAAATGATATAAAAGGGATTTAATTTATTAAAAAAACTAATAACATGGGTTGTTACATTCTAGACCACATAAAATGAATTCCCCTAATAAAATTCCTCACATTGATACAAACAAATGATGTTAATTCATTCTCATCACATCTTTATGTTACCACATAACATTTTAAAACTGTGGGTTTTAAAATTAAACATTTATTAAGATAGTTATTTTATTATATATAACATTCTCTATACAATCCATAATCTCCACAAATTATTCTTCAAAATAAATATTTTTCTTAATAATTAGGGCCTCTGAGTTCTGTGCATGTGATGGATCATGTATGTACATCTTCTAAAGAGATACATGGAAAAAATTATGCACTTGTTAGAGGTTAAATAGAAGAAAAAATCATATATTATTTTTCTTATACAATCAATAATTTCCAGGGGACCAATATTCTTGAGGCATAATTTTCCCTTCTGTATTCCAATTGAGCAAAAATAGAATCACCTTCTTAGAAATAAAAAATTCAAGATCATTTCAATTATTATGAACATAAAATTCCTATCAACATGGTGCAACAATTTCATGTTACTCATTAGGTATAACATTATCTACAATTTCAAAATCTTTCTCAAGTTTCAATAGCATTCATTCAACAATTTCCTTTTATTACATTGGAGTTCTACACATATTTCATTAAAGGAATTCATAAGGAGCCATCTCAATGCTTGAGTGAGAGATATTCTCATATGAATGTTCAACTGGAGAATGGTGTGAATACCAACAACCTTTGTAATCCATAGAACAAGATCATTGCATTTATTCTATTGTTTGAAATGTTATTTCAAAAAAATTATCTATATGACGATGAAATGCAGTGAAAAAAAATTTATTCAGAGTATACAAAAGAATTCTCCAATACCTACTGGTAATCATCAAGACATAATTAGATTTAAAATAATTTTTTTCCCAATTATCCTTATAACTAGATTAATGTATATTCATTAAAGAGGATCCAAAGATAAATCATCTATGATGGTAGTGAATTGTACTAAATTCATAAGCTGAAAGACTACAAACTAAAATTTCTTTATCCCAAAAATAATATAAACCACAATGGTTACCAATACCATTAATCAAATTTCCACAAAATGTAATTTATTTCCTCCAAAAATAACATTTTCACTAATATATATACAAAACTAATTGGTTTTATTTCCACAAATGTCACTAAAATATCCTTACTCTTTATAAACTCATATAATATAAAACCTCAAAATGGGGTTCAATGACATTGACCATATGATCATCCTTAAACTCATAAACCAATAATTGTATCCCTAACTCTTAATTTAATCATAAATAGAAATATATATATATCCAAAGGTTAATTAACCCATTATTCCTTATATAATTTTAATATTATAATTAAAAATTAGTCTAATAAAATATGGTTCATTATTGTATTGATAAAATATAAAATGTGATTACACTACTCCAAAATTTATATAGATGTTGATAATCAATACTCAAAATCATAGGAAATTTCAAAAAGGGATGAACACTATTACATTTATAAAAGTCATTCATGCCAAATCAATCATGAAATTCGTAGTTATGTAAGAGTGGATATTTTTTCCCAAATCATAATGATTCATTTAATCAATTATTATTTCACATGATTTCCCTTTATACATTCCCATCAGAGGATATTGTGGCTTAACATACACATTATCCCTTGAATTGGGGAATTGATTCAAATAATACCCAAAAAATCACATCAATCATGGGAGTGTGTATGGTTCATTATTTTTGTCAATCTATGTATTAATTTCATTTACTGGCCTCTTCACATAACTTATAAATTCTTCTTCTTAATTGATAGGCTTCCCATAATTCTAACACCCTATTATTCCTCTCATTAATTCACGTGATTGATTCTTATAAAATTATTAGCATATAGGTGACAAGAATTTCTTTTTACCATGTTATTTATTGAATCCCTCATGATACTCAATATTCCTTTTCATATCAAGACCATGGGAGTTGTTGAAATCTCCAATTTCCACTTCTGCCTTCAGGGCACATCAAATGAAATATTCGTAGATACTAAATTTTGTTATATAAAAATCCATTCGAAGACATCGTATTAAGCAACCAAATAGTTGATCCATTCTGATTTCTGTATTGATGATTAAACAAAAAACATATTATATAAGTATTATAAAATTAGCTTCATCGGTACGAGTATATTCAACATTGTCTTATTTTTGTTTGATAAATTCAGTGACAATCCTTAAACATAGAATATAAGGGAATAACTTACTATATAATATTCTCTTAAACTCATCACATTCCATGGAGATAATTAACTCATCTTTACATGTATTCTTAATAAGCTTCCACCATTGGTATAATTTTCCTTCAAAACGATATATATCGAAATGAATTTTTCTTTCTTTGAACACTGAAGAATGTAAAAAATATTTTCAATGGCACTAATAAATTACTCAATAACTACTGATTCAGTAGACCAACTAAAAGTGGTTGGGAATTTACTCATGAAAGACTCAATAGAATTTTGTTCCTTCCTTGTATTTTTTTATGTTAATCATGATTCTTATCTTGGGAATGCATTGTGATCATTTCAATACGTATTTTCATTCTATATCCCAAAACATTTAGTTTTTAAGTAAACAAATAATTGCATTATATATTACCTGTATCTCTATCATTGTTCCTTTGGGTTCCATCCAATGAATAAAATTAGGTATATTATTGTAAAAAAAAGTAATCATAGTGTAAAATAACATAATCTTAAAAAATAACTTTTAAGATGTCTACATAATGACACATTATTCTCAATATATGAATCTTTTGTATTGACCTAGGATATTTATAGTAATTATTCAATTCATTTATGATGATTTATGAAGTCTGTGTGAATTAAAAAAATAGATGCCCTTTGATTGTCACACTCTAATTGTAATAAGGCCCATTTTTTCACCAGGAGATGATCAAGTAAAACTCAATGCCCTATTTTTTAGTTATATCCTCTATGTTCATCTTTACTAGATAAATATCATCTTATTGTATCCAAACATGGATTTAATTTTTTATAAACTACTCACTCTACCCAATACAAAAAATTCATGGATATTTTTTTATAATTTCTCTCATCCATATGGTTATCCTTAGTCACCTCCCTATATAATCTTTAGAAATATCTCAGGGATCTCACTAATGTTTTCGCATCATTATTTCTAATGTTTAACAAAACCATTATCTAATAAAAACTATAAGGATACAAAGAAATCATAATAATAATATATATTATTAGATAAATAATCATTTTATAATATAATGATCCACTGTAGAATTTATTTGGTATAGTTTATTTAGAAATCGAGACACATAAAAAACTGATCTATAAGTGAGCTTTGTAATCTCCCTCCACATTCTTCATAACATGAATCTTTCTTGGACATATAAATCATAATATCATTTATAATTATCCAAGGAATGAAAATATAGGACTGGGTGAGCTCAAATTATCAGTATGGATTAATCAAAGTACATATCAATATATATTGAGAATAAGGGTATGAGAACATGATAATAACATTTACAAAGCATACCATACATATCATATATCATTAAATTGAGTCATGGAATAAATACTAATATTTTTATAAACCGAGTTCATAATGTAATAAATAAAATTATCTATATGAACATAACATTTTCTTAAGAAATTAACTTTTTTCATTTATATAATACTAAAAATATTATTCCAATTCTAACCAAGAATACATTCATATCACATTTGTCATAGGATAACCATACATGTGTCGGCTTTTATCATAGGATAACCTCCAATGTACCCTCTTTTATGCTTGGAATAACATCTGGTGTACCCTATTCTGATCTTGGGATATCATACAATGTACCCTTTTTTGGGCTTCGAATAACCTCCCATGTACCCTATTTCAGGTTTTTGATAACCTCCTATGTAACCACTTTCAAACATGGGATAAATTCCCATGTACCCACTTTTGGTATCAGTATATCCTCCCATGATTTCTCATTTATGTTTGGGATAAACTCCCATGTAAACTCTTTCAAGATTTGTTTTACCAATGATTGACCATCTTTATGTCTTGGGATAACCTCATATATAACCTTGTAAATCATATAACATTAATTATTATCCAATGCATTGGAGGGATATATAGGTCCCACAATTCACTAGATAAATATCATAAATATCTATTCCATAAATCATAAAACATTCATCATATTTGAACCCATGAAAAGGAATGGGATTCATAATAATTTCATCATCTCAATATAGTAGAACCCATTATAAGAAAATAAGGTTTAATAAGGATGTAATGATGGAATATCAACCGGAATATAAATGGATTCATAAAAATATTTTTATCCTAATCATAATTCATCCATAGAAAAAATAGTAATTCAATCATTCAATCAAATCCTCTATAAAGAGTATGTAATATTAAAGGATATAATCTTAGATGGAAAATGTTTTTGAATGAAAAATCAAACGAATGTTTCTCGATAAAAATAGCCTTTTCTCGTAAAAAAACACTTTTTAAAACATATATAATTTTCCTAATCATATTATCTGAGTTAAAAAATGTAAAAATTGTAATGAATCTTCAAATGAATGAAATCTCAGGAAGGCAGTATATTTTTTTCATGTCATAGAAGTTAATAAAAGGAAACTTTTTATAATTTTGGTAAAATAAAAATGGGCCTTGCATTCTAAAATGTCTTGAATTTTATTTTTAAAACACTTTTTTTAGAAAATAAAATAATTGTAATAATTTCTTAGAAATTCATATAGGAACATTAAAACATTTGTAAATTTTGTTTTTGGAAAACATGAACATAGAAGTGAATGTGTTTTCAATCAAAGTGATAAATAATGTTGACTTTGATTAAAATATTCTTTTGAAATGTTGAGTGAATAAGAAGAAGAAAAATAAGATAAATATATATTATAATTGATATATCATAGGATAATAATATTCATGATTTTATTAAGATATAGTTCATAATATTTCATTATTATATGTATAAATATAAACAATCCTTATAAGTTATGAGATTTAATCATAAAACCCTTACCAATTTGGTAACATAGAATAGTAATCCTAATAAAATATTTAAATATAAATTCTACATAAAATATAATGATGATAAATAATTTAATAATATTACATGTAAATGGTAAATTATATACACATCATAGAATAAGGTAGTCATCTAACTCAAAAAATGTGTCAATGAAGGAAAATTAGGAGGAAAACACCTTATCCCTTTTGTAACATTTTAAATGAAACCCCCATTAAATAGAAATCATATAATATATATTTAATTCCCCAAAATATTCATCATAATATTCAAAAAACAATTTCATTGTAATTACAAATGAAACATAAATGATATAAGTTCTAAATATGGATTAGGTCTCTCAAACGTAAAACAAGTGAGATAGAAATCTCTTACCCTCAGTCTTGAATTTATTCATACTCTTGAAATCCTCAGGTATAATAAAAATTATTTTATTTCAAATATATTATTGATCTAAAAATTTATATATCATGTTATAATTTATTTATATATGACCTTTTATTATCGTTTATTAATAATCCTTGTTAAAGGCTTGTTACGGGTAATAACAGTAGCGTTTTTTTTGTTTCTTTTGATATAATATTTTCAATCCAATTAAATTGATAATTTTTATTTTATATAAATTTTTCTAACCATGATAAAAATTACATTTATATTTTTAATATTTTTTTTATTAATTGACAATTGGTTTAGTTTGAAAGTGGTATTCCCCATCAATGGAAATGGTAAGCTGTACGTGCACATGAATATTTTTTCTATTTTATAAAAATATTGAATGATCTGAAGAAAAATAATATATTACTATTATATAATAATAATTATGTCATATATATATATATATATGTTTTTATTATTTAAACATGTCTTTATTACCATCAATGTAATGTATATGTGATTAATGAATCACATCACTTCGTGAGCTAGTTATCTGTCGTACTCATGAATAATGTTATCTTATTCCAATTAAATAGAATGTATGAAAGGATATGTGATATAATTATTAAATAATAATATTAATATGATAAATATCATATTTAACAATAAATATATCATTATATATACCTGTGAGAGTTGGTAACGGTAAATGAAGGACTTCCCTCAAGAGGTGGCAGTCGACCACACACACGAATGACGATTTCATAACCAATTTGAGAGAAGAGGAGACGGATATATGTAATTTAATTATATAAGACGTATAATTATATTTAATATAAATATTTTTCATATCATATTGGTTTAATAATAACGTAATATTTTGGAGGAATAAATAAAATAAAACATGTTGTTGGTGACACTATATATTCTTCAGGTAATTTCTTTTGAGTTTGACCAAAATCCCTCCTATGTTGGACTTCAGACCAACATATGACATCTATGATGATGTTATAAAATTTAAGAAGTGATTTTTTAATAAATTTCATATTATAATGGTTTTATGACCTTTTAAGAGGAGGAGGAGTGAGGGTCGTCATTTATAAGCGAGGTGAGTGGAACAATTGGAATTTTTGAAATGAAAAATGTGTAACCATTATTTTAACATTAAAAAAGTATTCTAGTAAAGATATTATTGGTCTTAAATTGGATAAGTTAATAATATTTCAATACAATTTTCTATGGAAATGTATTAGGTCCTTTTTATCCATTTATATTATTAGATTATCCTCCATTAAACCAATATTTACCATACTTAGGGTAAATAATTTTTAATGCAATAATATTAATAAAGGGAAACAATTAAGATGAAATTTTCAGATAATATAAATTATATTTATTCATATTATATATTAAATTTTTTCAAATTAGTATCTTAGATTTTAAATTTTTTAAATTTAAAATTAATCTCACAAACGTGACGAGAAAGCGGGGTTTGAAAGGGAAAATGTCCATATGATTACAAAGATTTCATTTATAAATATAAAATGAAAAATATTTTAATTAATTGAATTATATTAATAGATATATTATTGATCTAATTTTAATATTAAAATCATTTATAATATTTTATTTCTTTAAATGCTTTAAAAGAAATTTTTCTTAATAAAAACCAATATTTTTCCAATTTATTGGAATATTTATCTTTTCATAAAATTCTGAAAAAATTACCCATAGATAGTTAAGAAAGGTAAATTATAAAAAATTAAGTATAAATTATAAAATAAAATTAATAAATATTTTTAAAAATATTTTAATTATATTTTTAACAAAATGTAATAAATAATTTTAGAAAATCATATTTTCAAAACATATAAATAATATTCAAAAAATTAATTACAGTTTATCAATATGATTTATTTAAATAAAACTATTATACAAAATAAATAAAGACTATTAATTAATACTCATATTTCAGTGATTAACATCATGGTTATAATGGTTATGTTTTAATAATATCTTTAACAAAATATCACATTATTTAAAAACATAGTGTCTCATGTAATGAAAGATCAATTATGACCTGTATTTAAAATAATTAATTTTTATGATGATTATAACACTAGATTTATAATGAATTTAATTTAATCAAAAAAATTATACATTTTTATTTTGTTACATCACATCAAAATGTATTGACCGGTTTATTAGAATTGTTAAACTAGATATATACAAGACTTCTGTATTGCATTGAAAATTTAAAACATATCATGAAAAAAATTCTTGAATCATTAAAAATAAATAAAATATCATTAAATAATATCTTTAAAAATCATTAAAATAATGGGGAAAGATTTTATACTCTGTAATGGAAGCATATAATATATGTTATCATTAGTAAATAACACCTAATAAATATAGAAAGGCATGTCAAAAAAACATATCCCATTTAATTAAAAACAACAGATAAAAATATATCCATGGATAATATCAACATATAAATAAAATTTATAAGAATAAATGAATTTTCAAGGAATGAAATTCATAATTGTATATATTCATTATCTTACCGTAAAGTTCATGTGCCAAGATGTCATGAGTCATTCCATCAAGGACTTATTCGAAGATATACTGTATACCATCAAAGCCATGTCCCAATACATTTTCATTGTATGGGTCATCTTAAAATGAAAAATAATTGTTCTTATTTATCTCAAATGACTCATAGATGCATCTATGGGATATATATAATATTTTCCCTTCTATCACTTATATATTTCCAATTCTTTTTGAATATATTGGATAAAAAATACAATAAATAATTAATATGCATTATTAATCAATAAATTTCTATAATGAATGAGGAAAAATTCACATTAATATTTCCTTAGAAAAAGAAATTATTTTATTTGAAAGAATGATTTATTTAACATTCTATAAAATAATGAGTATACATTTAACTGAACATTGAGATGAATAATGTTATAAAAAAATAATCACAGAAATGATCTTATTCCTTCTAAATAAAATATATTACAAACTATTAATCAGAGTGGATGAATAGAGACCATCAATTTATAAAAAATTATGGTTTTTATGTAAGGAAAAAAAATTTAGTTATAGAGGAAAATATAACAGAAACATCAAAAAACTATTTTCTTTAAAATATTGGTAACATTATTATAAACACAAATTTATAAAACATTTCGAATTTTCATTTAAAAAATTAAAAACATTAAAATTTTATTTTAATATAAAACTAAAAAAATTAAATAATAATAGAAACATATTATCTTTTAAAAAATATATCAAATTTAATAAGTAAATAAATATTTAATAATTCTCATCGATGTGGTAACATATTTTATTCCGCATAAATTAAAAATACACCCCTTGTATTTTTTTGAAAAAAATCATAAAAGACACTCTTAGAAAATTTTAAAAAATATTCCATTAAAAACATTATAAATAATGTCAAAGGATTATTAAAATTTCCTTTAAAACATTTAAAAGTAGATAATAACATATATAAAATAGTTTTTATAATATGGATATGGGATATAAATATTCGCTGTAATAAAAGAGAAATAGGGAATAAATTAACAATACTTCAAATTTTAAGAGATTAAGAGATATAACATGTTGGATGAAAACATGGAAACCATAAGAAAAAATTATATGAGAAAAAATAGATTAGGCTTAATAATGATAGAGTGTATAATCTCCGTGTTTTGAACTAAATTGATTTTTCTCCATGGAATTTAAAATTTGCAATTATCAGATGCGTTGTTTTGAAATTTTGGAACTACAGTATAAGTTATATGTGTTATAATGTTCATAAATTATGTTTTATGACATGGTTTAAATTTTACTCGATCCCTTGAGGATTGGGAAAGAATTGGAAGAAGATAAGGTGGCCAAGATAATGAAAACATATGCATCTAAAAATTCATTTGTGGTATTATTTGCATCATATGAATGTGTTTCACCATGTTCTACAAACCATGAAATAAAGAGACATTACATAGAAGAATTAATAGAATATATTTATTTCATATTTTAAATTTGGTTTTCATCCTGTAATAGAAACAAAATGTGCAAAATGTTGGTATCCTTTTTAGATTAGATGAATCATGGGTTTAAACCCTCATTTCATCATGCATAATTTGGTGACCAACTCTGTATTTCCCCTTCTGCTATCTCAGGGCTGTTGAGATCGCCCCAATACGATTTCCATTTTTCTTTACATTTGTTTCTTGGTTATCCCTCAGTAATCTCTCAATTCCACCTCCTTCCATTCATTATTTATCTCACTATCTTCGGCAATAATTTTTTGTGATCTAATATGCCTTGTTTTCCTGTTGTTTGCGAAATACTCAATTATCAATCGACATAACTCTAATAAAATCACAATAATAGATAAGATAACTTTCCTAAACATTAGGTAGTTGGTCTATATTATTTTTCCTAATGTCTATATTATTTATAATATACTCTTTTGGGCCCAATCCGGGGTTTTTTGTGCCTTGCAAATCTATTATGGATGAAACACATGGAATTGAATGCCTCAAATTGGATTGTTTTTTATAATAATTTGAAACATTTTATGTTATTGACCTCAAGTCATAAAAATATACAACTATTTCGTGATGTTACATGGAATTTGATTGCCTCTAATTACATAAATTAAATTTCAATGGATAAATTAATTGTTAAATCATAATTTAATGGATTTTATTCCTTTCCCCCAATTTTATAATAAACCCACTATTGATGTGAAATTTCTTCATAATAAAAAATGATATAGTTTATAAAATAAATTGAAATAATAAATGGTAATAGACCAAATTAATTACCCATGACTGATAATGTGGCATCCTAATGTTCATTTCCCTGTTTTCCTTATACCAATTTTATGAAGGGGACTTATCATTGAAATGTCCACATAATTTATTATAAGTGGATATGTGATATGGAAATCCTTATTGATATAATAAAATTTTTTAAATGATTAGATTAATAATTTAAATCCCAGATTGATACTGAAATTAATATTTAATAATTACAAGGATGAGAACATATCTTAATTGATATTAAAATACTATTGAGTGACACATGGACCCTAAGTGGAATGCCTTGGATGGGATCGATGAATAGTTTTTTTGTGAAATGCAATGAGAAATAATAAGTCCCTTATGTGCTATGACATTTATGGTATCAATTATTTATACCTTATTATTTACACATATTCTTTGGCACCTGGATCCCTAGTTTATTACCTTGGACATTCCCAGGGGGTAATGTAATTTTACCATTCCACGACCAATACTAGTCCCATATGTAGAATACCATGAAATGACTCAAATATTTCTTGATGTATATTAATGTTTGAGAAATACATGAATTTAAACATTATGGAATTCCTTCCATGGTCTTATAGGTTATATGAATTTTCTCAAGCCTTGACTAATACTTGGGTTCCCATTTTATCAATTACAATATACGAGATTGGTGGGAAATTGGTTGTCAAAAATGATACGTAGGACTCATTTTTATAGAAAACCAAGGAAAAACATTAAATAAATGAAATTATGTGACTCATTGGGTAATAATTAGGACCATTATTACACAATTTCATAGACGTGATGATATGATTTCTGAGATATATCATGAGTGATATTATTTTATATGACTCGTAGCAACCTCTCTGTGATAGTTATTATGATATCATGAATGGGAAATGTACCTTGGGACATTGAATAATAATGGTATTATATTCAGTTTTATATGACCACCAATAATTACTCCACGATTTTATATAATTTGAAATGAGTATTCTAAGGATTATATTAATAAGTAATAGGACTACTAAGTTACCATCTGTTTCGCGCGGAATCTGGGGATGACCTCCTGGACGGGAGATTCAAACGTTCCGATCGGTTCCTAACGGGTTTGTTCGTAGAACCGGAAACATCCAATGATTCCACATCCGTTTGGACCTACTTTCCAAAGGCAGGCGCTCATTAGCTTGTGGGCTAATGAGGCTTAGGAATTTGCATTGGTCGAGAGGATGGGAGGTCGGACTCATCACACCTTTTTGAGGGGAATTATTGTCTACTCCGGGACTCTCTTTATAGATTTAAGTTAAGTTCGTGAATCCTTATTACATTACCAAGTATAAAATGAACTTTCCTTTAGTTTTAACAATCAATGATTAAATATTCAAGAAATTTAGAGAATCTTTTATATGTATTCGAGGTTCTTCATCAATGTAGAATCATCTATATTTGTTTAGAGATTCTTGGTCAATGGTATCCTTCAAAACATTTATATAAAAGTCTCTTGGTCATTTTGATGACCGGGCTGGTTTTAAAGCCACTCAGTGGGGCACTTGAAGTTTATCGTCATTCAGAAGGACAGAGATAATTTCAATGTTGGGATCGAACCCATGAATGGGCTACCTACGTATCCTTTGTTTTGAAAAAGGAATCAGAACCCACGTAGTTCGAGGAATGGGATATGATGTTTTATGATTGATGGCTCAAAGATGAATGTCATAATTACTTTTACACTCTAAGCTCACGTGAGTCATGCTCGGTGTGAGAAACAAGAGGTATTGGTAAAATTTAGACAATTGTGCCGTAAAAGATGCAATCATAAGAATTTGTTTTGGGGCTTATGTATAGATGACTACCCAGATAGGCGAAGGTTTAGGATTTACTTTTAGGGAGAAAATCCAAGAACAGGGTCCACAAAGTTATATGTGCTTCATGGAGATTTGAATACTCTAATCTTGGGGCTTACTCCTAAGGAGGATGCCCAAGTTAGGAGGGGACTTATGATTGGGTTTTATTCCTGAAAAGGAAACCCAAATCAAAGATAAATTAGGACTGGTTAAGAGAAATTTTAAGATACTTGGGGCTTACTCTTAAGACGGATGCCCAAGATTTATGACTAGGACTTACTCCTGAAAAGGAAGCCCAAGGTTATGACTGAGTCTTATTCCTGAAAAGGAGACCCAGGTTAGGGATTAAGGTTTGGGGCTTACTCCTGAGGAGGATGCCCAAGATTAAAGGACTTGATTGGGGCTTATTCTTGAGAAAGATGCCCAAGATTTATGACTAGGACTTATTCCTGAGAAGGAAGCCTAGGTTAGGGGACTTGGGGCTTACTCCTGAAAAGGAAGCCCAAGGTTATGACTGAGTCTTATTCCTGAGAAGGAGACCCAGGTTAGGATTCTCTCATCTTAAAGGATGAGGTTTGAAATGAATGAACTCTCAATCTTTGGTGACATAAAGATGTTTAAATCACTGGGTGTTGAGAGGTATTTCACAGAATTCCTTTCAGATAAGGATGTCAAATCAAGAAATCATGCCATAAATGGCTTTTGAAGAGTATCTTGAAGACTGAATCTTGAATAGGAAGGGTGAAATGGCTTAAGAGGGGTAAAAATGGGCAAGATGGGCACCCAAAAAGATAGGGGCGCGCAAGTCTTGAAGGTCGCGCAAGTCCTGCGTCGGCGCGCAAGTGTTTGGTCGCGCAAGTATACTTGCGCGACATGAGGGATACTTGAGCGATTTTCAACCAGAGTTGAAATACTTTTGCGATTCTTTATTAAACCCTTCACCATCCTCTTGAGGTTCTTCCAGAAGAGGGACGCGCAAGTTATATTGAAGGAATTAAGTAGGCGCGCAAGTGTTTGATAAGTTTCAACACTTAGGCCTTCCTTTTTCTCTTTAGATCTTCCGTTCTAGGTAAGATATTACCTTAGAAGTGTTCCGGAAGCTTTGAGAAGAGACTTGGGCGTCGGGAGCTTCAATTCGTGTTTCTGGAAAAAGATCCTCTCGAATGGGGGGCCCACAGGGTCTATTTATAGGCAAGAGAAGACCCCGGGCGGTTACTGGGCGGTTACCAGATCTGTCGCGCAAGTCCCTTGCACGACCATGAGGGGTCGCGCAAGTGTTGAGGCGGCGCGCAAGTGTACTTGCGCGACCAAGAGGGAACTTGCGCGACCTATGGGCAATGTTCTCCTTGTTCATCCCTTTGTCGATTTTTGATGTTTCTTCAAAGGATTAATCACTTTGAGCTCAGATATTCCCTTTTCCGAACTATAGATTCCGTGACGAAAGGAGCGTCAACAAAAGTCCCCACTCAGAGTTGGATCCGGAGAGAAAATGAGGATTTGACTCTGAGGAAATCGAATCCCTCCAAAGGAAAAGGGCGGCGCGCAAGTCTTCAATGCACATAAATCGGCGCGCAAGTCTTCGTCGCGCAGGCATTGAGTAATCTGGATGCGGCGCGCAGATAGGCCCTCTGGCCTATAAATACACGGCTTCCGGCCGTAGATGGCATCTGAAGTTCCGGATTTCTCGAGCTCTCACCGCGCAAGTCTTCCTCGCCGCGCAAGTCTCTTGTTTTCGCTGTTTCTTCGCTGCCGCGCTACTCTCAAGGTAATAGGGCTTGCGCGGTAATACTTGCGCAACCAAAACTTGCGCGGCACTTGTACCACTTGCGCGACATCTCCATACTTGCGCGCCTTAATGCCTTAGCCATTTTTTCAAATTCTTTCACAAATTTTATGAAAAAATAAAACCCATTTAAGAGTTTAATTTATTCAACTCCTGTGCAGATTCAATGGATCTTAGACCTGGATTACTTGATGAACTGGCTAGCAAGCGGATAGATGATATGATGAATATCATTGGCCCTGATTACTATACTGTCCAAAACAGCACTCTTCCAGATTTGGCTAAGTATCTGAAGAAATATCATCACGACTTTCCTCACTGCACTTATCTACCTTTGTATGGTCATGGTCATCTGCAAGAAGTCATTATTCCAGAAGTAAAGAATTATCTTCCATTTTCTTGGTTTCAGAATTATACCAATTTTTCTTCAGCAAATATCTCAGGCGGAGGAGTATTTCAAACTGCTGGAACAGTAGAGAAGGCTTATGTGATGCATCATAGCCCTTGCACACCGGATCTGAAAAAACATACACCTGAGCTTCAACCACATTGTCATCCTTCAATCTTCCGAGATGCTCAGATGGATCAGTCCAAAGGCTGGAAGAAAAGTTGGGATTTCCGCCCTGGGGGAGGTGTGAAGCCAACTTGGATGTGGGCATACTGGGTGCGACAGACTTGCGCAGAGTTTATTGAGGATCTGAAGAGAGCTGCAATATATGATGCTGTTTGGGTTGGGCAGACATATATTTACAGACATGATATCTTCGTGCCAGAGATACTTAGTCACTGGAGTCCAGCGACTAATTCTTTCCACTTGACTCATGGAGAAGTAGGTATCAGTTTGTGGGATGTCCACAAGATTTCAGGAGCTCCAATCTTGGGCGATATGTATGATGAATTCATTCCTCCCAAGGTGACTTGGAATGATCCAGAGAAGACTCCTGCTTTGGCTCGAGAATTATTCAAAATCTTTCACAAGCTCAAGAGTTCAGAGACCTCATTAACTCATTTCAGAAAAGATATCCATCCGGAAGAATGGATGAATGTGTTTCTTACTGAGAAGAAAGGGATGGAGCCAAAGGAAAAAGGATCCAAGAAAAAGAAATCCAAGGATACCCGGCCCAGACGTCCTACCACTTGTCCAAAACCTGAGAAGAGAGGAGCTCCTGGCACATTCTGGCCAACTCTAGAAGCAGGAGAGTTTGAAAAATGGGGCTATGAAGTGAATCAAAGAATTCCAAAGAAAACTCGTCTGGCGGGTTTCTTGGCAATGTGGCTCAGTATTTACCTCTTGCCGGTCAGGGATTCGAAGGGAGGCGTTAGGCCAGGGACCTTCGTCATTGCGGCCAAGTTAGCTGAGGGAAAAATGGTTGGGTTAGCCACCCCCATTTTAGCAAAGATCCACAGGAGTTTACTTCACGTCTTCCAGGGTAAATCTCCTTTAAGAATAGTGGGACCATTCCAGGTTTTGTGGGGATGGATCGCCACTCACTTCAGGACTTACAATGTACAGAATGGATTACAAATTCCTGGAAGCTCTTTCAGACCGTCAGTGCAAGAATTCTCTGGAATTTCTCCATTAGATGTCAATGGTTATGACATAAAAGTAAGACTAAGCATGTATAAGGAATTCAACTTCTTTCCTTATGGAAGTCCGCCATCTGGGCGGTTTGTTGATGATGGGAAAGCCCCTTTGGATTTGAGGGCATACATGCTAGCTTGCAGGGATGGCGTGTTAGTAGCCAGGATTGATGGAGAAATCATATGCGAGGCCTATGCTCCATATAGATTTGCACGCAAATTCAAATGTTTGCAACAGATTGTTGTATCCCCTCCAGTACATGTCAGGTTAGAGCAACATCCGATGGTTGCTCGACAACTATGGTTGCTGACATCAAGAGAGAAGACTGGGGCAGTATTTGATCTACCAGTTGAAAAAGCGGCACATTATCTGACTACATTTTATGCCGAACACTGGATAGCATCATACCCCAAAGGGATACTGAATCATCCTGTATATCAAGTGGGAAAGAGGAAGAGGACTGTAGAGAAAGAAACTCTTCGTCATGAAGGTGATGCTTCTCCTCCTGAAATAGGTTCAACAGACTCCTCCTCTAGAACTGATTCCTCAGATCATCATGATGGGGATGATGAGGCACAACCGACAGCAAAGCGGTTTCGTGCCCGATATAATCCTCCGGCCAGAGTTAAAAGACCCACTCCATCAGCTCCTGGTGAGTTACTTGATTGTAATAACTTCAATCACTGCTACTTTATAAAGTAATAAGTCTCACTTTCTTATTCTATATCTGTAGTTGCAGGAGTTGGGAAGAAATTAAAATCAAAAATTGTAGGACCTTCCTCACAGCCTTTATATCTAAGACCAGAGGCTGTTCACCTATGGCAGAGCTTATACTGTGATACTGAAACCGCCTGGCTGGATTTGTGTGAGGGCCTACAACTTCCTGGGATAGGATATCTTCTAGCTTCCAAAGACCTTCAATATGGAGATAACCCCAATGAAGTGTGGGCTTACATCAGAGAGCTGGAAATGCTCATATATGCCACTAATAATTCGGTTCCTATCACCAGGCGGGTGAAGGAAATGATTGATCGTGGCACCACTAAGGGGGCTGGTGGTTCTGGAGATGAGGAGTGGCAAGAGTACGTGGCTCCTGAGGATGTAAGTTTTCCTTCCTTATTTTCTTTGCAACTTGATTTCAGTCGAAGCTTTGTTACTTAAGGAAGTTATTTTCTTCATCTTGCAGCTTGCAAAGAAAGGGACCGGGGTTCCTTCACCACAATATAGCCCTGGTGGTACCGCTATTGGGGCTGATGCTGATTCTCCTCGCGAACCAGGCGAGATATCTCCAGGCCAGCAGGCCATGAATGAGGCACTGGACATAGCCTTTCATTCGCCAATCCAAGTGCCAATAAAGGAGACAGCTGAAACTCCAAAAAAGCAAAAGAAGCCAAGGTAACGAAGGAGGAAATCCTTAGCTAAACGTTTCATTAGCAGTGGTAAGTCCTTCGAACAATCATGATTTTATACCCATAATCATATGGTTACTCATATTTCTCAGGATTGCAGGGGCTTCTTCAATTTCCCCCCTGAGGGAAGGGACTGATCCTTCTTCAAAGGCCGTGGAGGGTGCTGTAGAACAACCACAGACTCAAGCTGACTTGGTAGCTCCTGGAGAAGAGCTGCCATCCATTCCCAGTATCCCTCCCACTACTGAAGATGCTGTCCAGGGTCAGGGGTTGCAGGACATAAGTCAGCAAGAAGACATAGCAAATGCTCCCACTGGTGAGACTAACCAAGATTCTGAAGTATCATTGGATGAAATGATGAATCAAGGAATGACTTTTGAAGAATTTTATGATCATGCTAGATTGTCATGTGATTTAGAAGACCTTGGGCGTGAGTGTTACCCTTCGCCCAAATTTTTATTTTAAAAGAAAATATTTCTAACCGTGATGTAAAATAATATGCAGTTTCTTCCGTAGAAGCTGCTGAACTGCCAATGCCTGAAGAGGGTGTGGACACTGATGTCAACCCTATCATTGCAGAAACATTAGCTCAAGTAGAGCTAAATCCAATAAACTCTCCTGAGACCCATCTTGAAAATCCTGTTGAAACCGGGAAAGATGGGGAGAAGTCTTCTCATGTTGCTGAACCACCATTGGGTAAGGGATAACAATATTTGTGATTGTAATTTATTTGTAAGACAATCCATTCCTTTGTTATCCTTTAAGATTCAACTAAAATCTTTCAATTGATCATGTAGGGCCATCAACTGTAATGGCTAGATCCGGAGATGAGGCTTCAGCCTCTGCCCCAACGGGAATTGAAAGTGAAGAAGGCCATGTCAGAGGGGAAAGAGCAGAACGAGGCACTTCCTTAAGCATGTTAATTCCAGATTACATACCCCCTTCTGACGAAGATGTTGAATCAGATCCAGAGATGCTCAAAGCGTTCAGCTTTTCACGACGTAAGGCGTGGAACAATATATGGAACATCATATCGGGGGTGCCCTTAGAAGAGTTACCATCAAAAATTTCTCGATTGTCATCCCAATTTGTTATAATGGGACTTGGTGGTTTTGGGTATGAAAAGATCCATGCTGCAGTGAAACAGATTATCTTCAGGAGGGAGCAAATGCAGACAAGTCGCGAAGATTTGACCAGAGTGAAATTGTCAGTCAACATAGGCGAATTTGTGGCTGCGATATCCCAGGCTGAAGCTGATTATGTTGTCAAGATGAAGGATCTGAAGCAAAAAATCAAAGAAAAGGTCGTCCAGCAGGTGCAACTCCAGCAACAGTTAGATGCTGTTACTGGGGAACTTGATCAGCTTAATGAATCATTGGATGAAACTCATATAAATGGCATGAAATCCATTGCAGATGCTAAGAAGGCACTTCAGCAAGCTGAAAAGAGTGAAGCTGGTCAAGTGCATGAGCTTCAAGCAACTGTTGATAAGGCTCAGGATGCTATACATCAAATGAAGACTTTTGTTGACAATCTCCTGTAATTTCTTGAAAAAGAGAATAGATTCCAATCTGTGGATGTCCTTCTAACTCTTGTGTATCAATGAAAAACACTTTCGTCTCCAATCATTTGTACCTGCATTCTTTCATTACCTGCTTCAAATTTACATAAGCCAATGGGCCTAGTAAGCATAGTTTGATTTTTAATAGGATTATTACAAATAACCCTACAAACTTTGAATCTTTTAACTGCTCAAATTTAGCTAAATCATACAAAAAATGATTATTTAGTGAGCTGGAACTTGACTTTTATTCATAGTTCCTCTGTCTTTTGTGTGGGCAGTTTAAAGTCATGCAAGCCGGACATAAAGAGGCTAATGTTTAAGGTCGAAATAGCTTTGACCGAAAATGGATTAAAATGGATTCAATTCCTTGACAATTTATCTGAAAACATATTTACCATACTCAAGTATGAGGGAAAAAATGTAAACTATGGCTTAAGAATATTTGAATCTGAGGAATGATATGAAAAAAGAGCTAAAAGGCATTAGAAGAAGTAGTTTCCAAGAATGAAGTTACTATTATTTAACAAAACCCGTTAGGGGGTTGAAATATGCAGGGCCACCTATGGGCATTGGCTGCATAGTCAAATAAAATAGCATCTTTTGGCTGACAAGTCTATTATGTGGACTGTTTATGCAAGGCCACCTATGGGCACGTGCTGCATAGTCAGGCAAAAGAACTCTCAGAAATTTACTTTCCTAGTGCTAAAAGCCAGTGAATGTTTATGGAGATTCAAATTTTCTAAAGCATAGAGTTTGTTGTATGGAAAGAGGTACTTGAATATGGAAAGGATATTTCCGAACAAGAATATCGAAGAACTGGATGAATATCACTCCTACGAAGGTCTGACCCAAACGTAGGGAAGGAGAATAAACCATAGACTTGAATACTTTCAGATCATGAAAAAGGATATGGGACAAATACGTTAAGGATGGCTATTTTTGCGGATCCCTACATTCTATCGTTTAAGACAAATAAGGACAAAAGAGGCATTCTTCCCAAGAATGAAGTTACTATTATTTAACAAACCCGTTAGGGGGTTGAAAACATGCAGGGCCACCTATGGGCATTGGCTGCATGGTCAAATAAATAGCATCTCTTGGCTGACAAGTCTTTTATGTGGACTGTTTATGCAAGGCCACCTATGGGCACGTGCTGCATAGTCAGGCAAAAGAATTCTCAGAAGTTTGACATTTTTGTGACTATAAGTCATGAAAAGGGTTATGATGATCTGAAAATATTTAAGGTTAGGATTATAATACATAAATATGGGTATTTTCCAATGTATATAGAGATACATAGGTCAATGAAAACCATAATCATGTTGTGGCTGGATCCTGAATTGAAATTTGGACTTCACTACGTATCTCATAAGAATGAGAATCAAGCCATACGTAGTTCTTGAAACGCAGTTTAACGTCGTGCAGGACGAAAGTATGAGTGATCTTAGTTTAGGGTCATAGAATTCGGACCATAATAATGAATACACAGTGTGTGTTTTCATGAAGACTTTTCAGCCAAGGGACTGAAAGTGAAATTTGGGGTTAGGCCCAAAAGACTTGGGACTGGATTCGAGGGACACTCGAATGTTCCTACGTATCCCATAAGGATGGGAATCAAGTCCACGTAGTTCTTGAAACTACCCTTTGTACAAATTTGGTTCGTACATGTGAAGGGTGAAAAGGGACTTTAGTGCAATGATGGTTTTAACCTAAGATAAAAGTTTAGGCATTACCATGTATGTACGTAGTCTTTTTGAAAATGAAAACCATGATTGAAAAAGAATCAATGTTAATAATGGTTCCTTCTCAAATGAGGAAATCAAAGAATATTGTAGTTTATTGTCGTACTGGACAAAAGTGTTGTATAGTTTAACGTCATATAACAAGGACGGAAGTGAATCAATGTAAAGATATTGATTTCAGGGGCGGTTTCACAAATCAACATCATATGAGATGGTGGTGAACCGATGTGAAGAGATTGTTTTTGGGCTTGAACCTTGGGAGGTTGCCTACATACCCAGCCTGGAGGGCAAGGATCAAAGTCTGTGTAGTTCAATTAAAGAATGAATCAACGATCAAATTGTTTTTGGGGACAATGATCTAATAAAATAAAAAAAAATGTTGTTGGGACTTACACATGGTTAGTGGCCCAAAGGGAGTGTTATGGTTGATGTTCGCTCTAAGCTCACGTGAGTCATACTCGGTGTGAGAAACAAGAGGTAATAACAACCTTAACGATGCACAGTTTAATGTCATGTAGGACATATCAAGGACTTTCTGTACATTTTAGCGTCATGTAGTTAGGACAATGGGGATAAAATAGTTTAACGTCATATTGGACGAAAAAGGGGGACTGTGCAGTTTAATGTCATGCAGTAAGGACAAAAGAGTGTACCATTTTAACATCATGTTGGACGAAAGTGCGAATAGTTTAAGGTCATATGCATGGACCGTGAATGGTGCAGTTTAATGTCATACTGGACTTTTGAGATTATATAGTTTAACGTCTTTCCGGACGTGAGGGACAGAATACAGTTTAGTGTCATGTAGGACAATAAGGGACTTAACACAGTTTAACGTCATGCTGGACGATGAAAGTGCCACACAGTTTAATGTCATGTCGCTAGGACAAAATATAGTTTAATGTCATCTCGGACAAAATATAGGAACTTCTATACAGTTTATTGTCATGTAGGACAAAATCAGGGACTATGCAGTTTAAAGTCTTGCAGTTAGGACTATTGGTGCTGCATAGTTTAATGTCATGTTGCAGGGACAAAATTTAGTTTAATGTCATCTCGGACATTGAAGGTGACACAGTTTAACGTCATGTTGGACGAAGTTGTAGTTTAAGGTCATACTGGACCATGGTGTAGTTTAAGGTCATACCAGACCTTTTCTGTATGAACCAATTGTAAGTCTTGGTTCTGGGAACAATATTTTGTGTTTATACAAAATACTTCTTCAGAAATCTGGCATTAGTTGGAGTCGTGATGTGTTCTCCATCCATTGAAATCAGAGAATACGCTCCATTGGAGTAGACCTTATGTACTGAATAAGGTCCTTCCCATTTTGGCTCAAGCTTGGGAGGCTTCTTTCCTGGTATCATTGGTGTTCTGAGAACCAATACCAATTCTCCCTGAATGAATGAACGAAGACGAAATTTTTTGTTAAAAGCTCGTGCTATTCGATTCTGATAGATTTCCAAGTGGTGCAAAGTGCACAATCTTTTCTCATCTAACTGTTCCAATTCATTCAACCGCTTTTGGGATTGCTCATCTGTTGATATCTGATCACAAATGGCTATTCTGAGTGAGGGAAATTGAACTTCAATTGGCAAGACTGCTTCTGTTCCATATACCAATGAATATGGAGTAGACCGCGTTGCATTGCGAGTGGTAGTCCGATAAGCCCATAAAGCATGAAAGAGTTTATCTGGCCATGACCTCTTATCTTTATCCACCATCTTTTGCAGTATATTTGAAAGAGTCTTGTTGAAGGCCTCTATCTGGCCATTAGCCGCTACATGATATCGAGATGAATGGTTAGACTTAATGTTGTATTCTTGATACAATCTCTTTACCTCAGCAGAACAGAAGTTGGTGCCATTGTCTGTCAATATGGTATGAGGGACACCAAATCTAGTAATGATGTTAGACTTGATGAAGCTAACAATGCATTTAGAACTGACTTCTTTGAGAGGTACTGCCTCTTCCCATTTGGAAAAGAAATCAGTAGCAGTAAGAATGTACTTAAACTGCTTGGCCGTAGCTGAAGGGTAAGGTCCCACCACATCCATTCCCCATGTGGAAAATGGCCATGAGTATTTAGCTGTATGAAGCAACTCTGGAGGTTGATGAATGAAATTGGCATATACTTGGCATGAATGACACTTCTTTGTGAAATTAACACAATCTTGTATCATTGAAGTCCAGAAGTATCCAAGTCTTCGAATTTGATCAGACAATCTATGTCCAGACTGGTGGGCACCACAGACTCCTGCATGCACTTCTTTTATGACAGCCATTGTCTCTTCACCATCAATACATCTGAAGAGAACTCCATCAAAACCACGTTTGTAGAGAATTTTCTCGAGGTGGTTTGGACCATCATAAAGAGTAAAATTGACCACACGTCGCCGAATTTGTTCTCTCTCGGCTCTATCAGGTGGAAGTGTTCCATTTTGAAGGTATTCCCTGATAGGTGACATCCATCCTGTAGTATGACCATATGGTTCAAGAATGGGACTAATTTCATTAATTTCCTCTGTTCTGACTTGAACATAAGGTGAAATTGCACGACGGTGGGCAATACAGATGGTTGTCTCATCCCGATTTGGATCTGCTAATGCTGTGTCTATATTAGCCAGTGCATCTGCTTGAGCATTTTGTGATCTTGGGACATAAGAAAATGTCGGTTCTGAAGGGAATTCTGACATTAACTCTCTGACGTAATCATACAAAGGGATTAATTCTTCTTTTCTGATGGCATAATCCCCATTGACTTGTTTGATTACCAGGTCTGAATCACCTTTCACCTTTAAGTGATTCACTTGTGCTTGAAGCGCTAACTCCAAGCCTGCAATGAGAGCTTGGTATTCAGCTTCATTATTGGTACCACCTTCCCACAACAAAAAGGAATAAGGTAACACTGCCTTATCTGGAGAAATGAGCACAATTCCTAAACCAACTTTGTTGAATTTAGGATTTTCCATTTTCTTCCCTGTTGGACTTCTAGAAGCACCATCAAAATACATTTCCCATGTTTGAGGATTCTCTTGAATAGAAAAAACTTCCTCATCAGGGAGTTCGATATCTGAATATGTGTCTTCCACTGAAGGGTGTTCAGCCAGGAAATCAGCCAGAGCTTGGCCCTTAATTGCCTTTTGAGACACATACTGGATGTCGAACTGCTGTAGAATAACCGACCACCTTGCCAGACGTCCTGTAAGCATTGGACGACTAAGGATGAATTTGAGTGGATTATTACGAGATACCAATTGGACCTCGTGATGTTGCAGGTAGTGTCTCAGTTTCTGAACTGCAAATATTAATGCCAGGCAACACTTTTCAATACTTGAATACCGGGTTTCTGCTTCAAGCATAGTTCTACTGAGATAGTAGAGACTATTTTCATTCCCAGGATCATTCTTTTGAGCAAGAAAGGCACCCAATGATCGCTCTAAAGCTGTCACATAGAGGATAAGAGGCCTACCCTCAACAGGTGGCATGAGTACTGGTGGACTCAAGAGGTATTTCTTGAGAACATCAAATGCTTCTTGACATTCTTCAGTCCAGTGGTAAGTGACTCATTTCTTCAATAATTTGGTAAAAGGTAAACTTTTGCCTGCCAAATTGGCGATGAAACGCCGAATATAGGCTAAGTTTCCTTGAAGTCCTCTTAATTCTTTCAAATTCTGAGGAGGTGACATACCAAGGATTGATTTGGTCTTCTCAGGATCGACTTCAATACCACGATGGCGTACAACAAAGCCGAGGAATTTTCCTGAGGTTACCCCAAAAGCACATTTTAAGGGGTTCATCTTCAAATTATGTTGTCGAAGCTTGTGGAATATGATTTCCAAATCAGCCAAGTGATCAAAACGTTGTTTGGATTTAACCACCAGATCATCTACATAGCATTCAACAAATTTCCCTAGAAAAGGTTTGAAGATACGATGCATGGCGCGTTGATATGTTGCACCTGCATTCTTTAAACCAAAGGGCATCACCCGGTAACAAAACACACCTTGAGGAGCTCTGAAGGCTGTATATTCCTCATCTTCTGGGGCCATTCGGATCTGATTATATCCAGAATATCCATCCATGAAAGAAAGTACTTCATAGCCAGCCGTCGCATCAATTAAGAGTTCTGTAATCGGAACTGGAAAATCATCTTTGGGACAATACCGATTAAGATCTCTGAAATCGATGCAAACCCTAATTTGTCCGTTCTTTTTCTTTACCGGGACATTATTAGCCAACCACTTGGGATATTGAACTTCTCTGACGAAGTTAGCTTTGATAAGCTTATCCACTTCAGCCTCGATTTTGGAAGCATAGGTTGGGTGTGTTCTTCTCGCGGCTTGCTTGAATCCTCGATGTTCTTTTGGAAAACCCAAATGATGGGTGGCAACATCAGGATCAAGGCCAGGCATCTCTGTATAATTCCAAGCAAAAATATCTTTATTTTTTTTTTAGAAAAGAAATATACATCTCTTGTTCTTCAAGGGTCATGGCCGCACTAATTAAAGTGGGGCGTGGATCTTTCTCTGTACCAAGATTTACTTCTCTGAGTTCATCCACAGTGGTAGAGATACCCTCTTCAAATGCTGGAGGAGCATCTCTAAGATCTTCCTCTTCCTCTTCATCATGTGTTATTTCTTCCGTTTCTACTTGCAAAGTAGATGAAAAAACGAAATTCTGATGATCATAAGAGATGTCAAAATTTTCACATTTTGAAGAAGAAACTTCCATTTCCGACCCTATTGATGAAAAAGGGTCTTCTTTGGGAAATAAAGAGGAGATGATGGATTGAGAATCGACATCAACATTCACCTCTGGTGTTGCTATAACTTCTTCTGGCCTGATTAGCGAAGTATAGACTTGTTGGATTTCAGCAGAAGAAATGAAAACGTCACCACTTATGCTTTCATCACTGCTTGGTAAGTTACCAATTTCTCCCATGTTGTCTGGCTCGATTGCCGTAATTGACATTATGGATCTTTTCATAAGAGTATTTTGATTTGGGCCTATTTTGTCAATTTGACTGATAGGTAACACATAATCTTTACTCACATGTTAAAATGGATTTATTGGAATTTTTTCCAAACCATATGGAGCATTAACTTTGGTAATTTCCTTCATTGTAGATTTTTCTCTTCCCTTCATGTGATAAAATTCCGCCTCAATGTATTGAGACTCACATGTTTTGAACGGGGCCTTATCACCATATAATGTTCCAACTTGACCATCGAAACAGTATTTGAGACATTGATGGTATGATGACGGAATAGCTGCATGCTGATGTAACCAGGGTCTTCCAAGCAAGATATTGAAAGCTGAGTCTTGATCAACAATCATGAAATCTGAATTGGAAACAAGATCTCCAAACTGAGTTCTGAGCGTAACTTCTCCCAGTGGTTCTTGTTCATTTTTATCATATCCTTGCAACATCATGGTAGAAGGAGATAGATCAGATTCCGTAAGGCCCAATCGACGAAGTGTGCGAATGGGCATGAGGTTGACTCCTGAACCATTGTCAATAAAAGCTCTTCGAACATCTATACCATTGACTTTGCCAGATAGGTACAAAGGTTTTATGTGCCCATGCACAACATCATCTTCATCTTTATCAGTAAAAGATATCACTGCATGGCATTCTGCATGATTATTCTCTATGTGATAAATTTCAGCTGCAACAATTTCAGCTTCAAACTCCTAAGGACTTGACAAAGCTTCGATGAGTGCTTCCCGAAGATCTTTTGATAGATTCAAAGCATCCAAAATTGATAATTTGGCTGGTACTTGGGCCAAGTGTTTCAATATATCATACTTTTGATCTAGAGGCCTGCGTTTCCCAATAGGAATATGCGGTTTAGCAGGTACTTTGGAAGCAGATGCTTTGGAAGCTGATGCCTCTTGTATTGAAGTTGGAAACATCTTTGGTTTTGGAAAATTAGACTGATTAGATCCATTTACTTGCTGAGATAAAGAATATGGAACATTTAATCGGTCTTCCAAAATAACTGTGCCGAAGCTGAGTTGGCCATTGGCAGAAGAACTTGCTTGTTCATTTTGAGCTCGCTGAAGGGCTCTACCACGAGTTTCTGCTGCATATACAGTGCTAGCAGGGGTAGAATTAGAGTAGTGGCTTTGGAAAGATCCACGTCTTCCCCTATATCCTGAACCTCTAGAACTTCCTTGGGTTCCTTTATTTGATACAGGGAATCCAGGCTCATCAAGACTGGAATATGAATCTGTTAATTGAATCATATTAACAGAACCAAAGATCAATTCTTCTTCTGATAAAGACTCTGCCAAGTTAGCCTGTTTAGGCTGTGCCGTTTGGTGGGACGGTGCCCGTGGCTTTGAAGTAGATGGCATGAAATCTGCCAGAGTCAAAGACAATTTAGGCTTTGATACATACTCATCTTCTCCTGATTCCTCTTTCTTCTTTGAATTGCGCTGCCCTTTTGAGGATTTGTCCTTTGATGGAGGCTTTACTGCAGCATTTGTAGGAGACACAATTGGCTTCTTCAATTGTGTTCGCAAAATGGAATGGGTCCGATTGATTGTCTTTCTGACCATCCAATCATCATATTTTTTCGCAGTTTTGCTTTTGACTTCCTGCCACTCGCCTCCTTCCTCTGGATCTGTAGCGGTAATACATGCTACATGAGCTGAAGAACCCTTCAATTTGACTTGTCCCAAGTCAACCATCTTTTGTAGGAGGTCTTTAAAGACAAAACACTCCTGGATGGGATGTCCCAACATTTGATGAAAGGGACAATAATTGGGACGGTCTTCATCTCCTTCCTTGTTTGGTCTCTTCGGCACTGGTAATTGAACCAAATTATTTTCCAGAGCTGAAATGAAGTAACCAGGAACTTTCTCACTTCGGAAAGAGTATGTTTTACTCTTCATATCCTCAAATTGTTTTCGTCGTTGATCTTTTTGATCATTTGGACGAAACAACCTTTGTTGTTGGCGTTCAGGAGGTGGAGCCCTTCGAGAAGATAAAGGTTTTGAAGTAGAAATAGGTACAGGTGCCTGTTTAAGCATAACTGTAGCAGTTTCTGCTTTACCCATTCTTCTTCCTGGAGCTGATGGAATTACACGAGATTTAACCTTAGCCTGCATAAGGGAATCTTCAATCTGTTGAGCGATTGAAGTAAGGTCTCGAAACCCTCCTGTGTATTTCACAGGGATCAATGGCGTGCGTAATTCGTCACGCAAATTTCCCACACAGATTGGCAACAATTCCTCCTGAGGGAGTGATAAACTCAAGGAATACGTTAATCCCTTCCAACGAGCAATGAAATCAGAGACTCTTTCATTCTCCCTTTGCTTGCAGTTTGTAAGATCGAAAACTGTTGTTTTTGGCAATGTTGAGCTGAACTGAAGAAGGAATTTTTGACGAAGATCCTCCCATCCGATGACTGACCGAGATTTCAAGCTTGTATACCAGACAAAATCTGGTTCTTGCAAGGTTCGCACGAAGCATCTGAGTTTCACTGCTTCTTGTTGCTCTGGAGTTCCCATCATAGGATCACAACAAGACACGTAATGCGTCAAATGTTGTTCAGGGTCACCTGATCCATTGAAAGTAGGGAAAATAGGGTTTCCAAAACTGGATGGAGGAGAAATTGAATCTACCCATTCAGGGTAAACTTTCTTTTCAGGTTGAACTTGTGCCCGTTTCCCTTCCATAGTTTCTAACCGAGCTGTTAATGACTCAATAGTAGTTATTAACTTTTGAGAAACGTCAGGTTTAACTTGGTTTTGGGTAGGTGCAATGAATGGAGCTTGGACAGCCGTTGAAGTTGGTGCTGCAACTAATGGTAGTGCTGCCAACCGTTGTTGCGTTTGACCCGTAGGATTAGACCTCTGTGGGTGTACTGATAAAGGAGGATATTCCTGATCCATCTCAGTAGTTACAACAAATTCCTTCGGCTGTCGGACTTCAGCATTCTTAAGAAGAAGGCTACTCTAAAGTAGTTCTGCATTCAACCTTCTTAATTCTTTCATTTCTTCCTCCTGTTGTGCAAACCTTTGCTCTAATGAGAGCGATTGACCTCCTTCAGAGGAAGGGTGATAAGTAACCTGATTCTTTCCTTTCCCCTTATTGGATCCTTTTCGGAGAGGGGGATGTGGGTTACTTGAAGGAATACCCAGATTTTGGGCAAGCCTTTGATTACGTGTGCGCACACCTTCTTCATTATGTCTGTGTGCGCAACTTCTTGAGCAGGAACCTCTTCATCTGATCCCTCTGATTGAGCCTCATCTGGTGAATCAGCAGCAACGACAGTGATGATATTAATGGATGCATATTTCATGGAATCCTTTCTATCAGCATTTCTGTGATATTGTCTCCTTTTATGTCCATGATAAGGCATGGCATTCCGTTGACTTGATCCCTTAGGAATTTCTTGTAGAACCGTCACTTGGAGAGAATCTCCTGACATCTTGGCTCTTCGTTCCTCTTGAGGCTTATTCCCTAATCGAGAGAATACTGACTTTCTCTGAGGGAGGGATTGAAGATTTGAAAAAGTCCCCAGTCCGGTGGACTGGGGGTGTTCCTGTTGCTTCTGCTCAACTCCTCGAATCCCATTCGTTGATTCTGAGGGTTGGGTTAGAGAATTCCCCAGTCTGGCAAGCTGGGTGTCTCTTGACATGCTATGTCTGAGACTTTTTAAAATCTCTCTTGATCTTGCGAATCTTAGTTCGGAAATTAGCTGGATGCATTAACCTGTATCCACTTTTATCACCTGGTTCAACAGACCGTTGGATGATTTCCGAAACTTCTGTCATTTGATGACGTGTTTGCTCCAGACGAGAGGCTTGTGCAATATTCTCGCCTGCTTGATGTTGGAGCAATTCAACAACCTGTTCTCTATATACTTGATTTTGAGAGGAACTAGTTGAAGCTTGATCTCGAGCAAGATTTTGATTACGAACAAAGCCCATTGACTGTGGCCAGCCATGGGCAATAACATTGCATGAGACCATTTTCGGCGGGCTCTGCTGATCGGAAAGCACTGTGAAATGTAGTGCTCCGTGAATACCCCATCCTCTGATATGAACATTAAATGGAGCATTGGAAATTAACTGACGCAATCTTCTTAGTGCGCCAAGGCATGAACGTTGAAGGGTTCTCTGTTGCTTTTCAGCCTTCGGATACCGAGAGACTGATAGAGATGCCAAATCAATCTGGCGTTGTAACCCTTCTATTATCTTAAGATGATTTTCATATTCATCGTAAGATAATACCTTCTTCTTTAATTGACAAAGAGTTTTCCATATGTTAAGACGAATATCATGGATTCCATCATCCGTCAACATCTTTGGAATGTCATACTGTGAATCAGCCAAAGGCCAAAACATGACTGGTACTTCACCTTTTGCCAGTTTTTTCCTCATGTTCAGCATTTCCTCTTTATCATTAAATGAAGATTCTTCTACCTGTTTGAACCAGAGTTGGTGTTTCCTTGTTGCTTCATCGGATTCAACAAGATTGGTAGAGGAATCACTATTCATGCTGGAAGATGAATGACCCAGGGAAGGTTCGGAGAATAACCTGAACCCCAAGCTATCTTTTGATGGAGAAAGAGTTTCACCTGCCGATAGTAAAACTTCAGACATGACTGGTTTTACGTTTGAAAGTGCCTCGAGATAGGAGGGCTTTCTCGTCACTACATTGCCTTCTGAAGAATTTTCAAGACAATGTGAATCACTACTGCGGAGAGGACTTTCGCAGCGAAGTTCATCACCATGAGGAGGACCTTCATGATGGGTTACAGCAAAAGATGAGATCTCTTGCTCCTTGGTCTTCTGACCACACAGAGGGTTCCTGTGGTTCTCATCTGAAGAAGAAACTTCAAGATTGACCGAATTTTCATGAAGCAAGTCTTCATGAGGAAGTGTCTGTTGAAGACCTTCGGGATTAATGTTCCTGTTATTGGGAACTGAGGGAGTAGAATCTTGAATTCCGACAGATAAATGTCTGAGGGCTTCAAGAACTCCAGCATCGAGCAAGGCCTTGTTGCAGATTGGCCTTTGATCTCCTGACTGTGCTGAGCGGATCTTTTTCTTAGATGCCTTCTTACTCGCTTTAGAAATCACTTGATGACGAAAGTGATTGCTCTGAACAGGTGTATGTGCCTGATCAGGAAAGATGGTCAGGTTAGGCTGACGATCATCGCTCAAATCAGGTGTATGTGCCTGACTTGGTTGTCCATATGATATGGGGGAGTAGGCCCCACAACCCTCTTGGACTGGAACAGATGTGTGTGTCTGTTCCGGAGTGAATTGTTGATGTGTCACTCCACTGCTAGGGATAGATTTATGTGTCTGTCCCTGAGATGATGCTGAAGCTGTTATGATATCCTGGCAAGCATCCAGAATATGAGCAGGAATTTGCTTCTGCTCTTTCACTATTGACAAAATATGTTTGGTGACTTCAGCCGCCGGAACGGGGATATACGTCCATTCCGGGCTTGGAGTAGGTGTATGTGCCTGCTCCTGTCCTCCTTTTCCTGTCAGTGAATCCTGACAGTACTCAAGTGTGGAGGCAGAGAGTTTAGTCTGCCTCCTGTTTGTCGTCGGGGCTTTCCGACTGACTTCTCCGTGCGCTACCAAACGAGACTGTTGGTAGGCTTGATTAGTATTAGCAGGTGTATGTGCCTGCTGATTACAGTTCGTCAAATGCAGTTGACGAGATCCATCATATGTAGTCAGATGAGCCTGCTGACTAACTGCTGATGTATAAGCAGGTGTATGTTCCTGCCTATGGTACTTCGCCGGAATTGCCTGGCGGGATCGGCTTGATGCTGCCAGACGAGTCTGCTGGACAGCGGGATTAAAACGGGAAGGTGTGTATGCCTGCTCATTGTTTGCCACCAAGTTAGGTTGGTGGACTTCTCCAGAGATGGCAGGGATGACAACCTGCCTATTGTTAACCGGATTTCGTCTCTGGCGATTTATCTTGCCCGCTCGGGTTCGAGGAACCTGAGCTGAACGCCTGGAGTCGGTACCCTCATCATGTTGAGGGCGCACTACCGCACGAGTCTGGCGGCGATTGTTGATGGGAGCCCTTGAGAAGGACTCCTGTCTTTTTGAATTAAGGTCCTGCGGGACCTGCTCATTCACTTCCTCGGAATAAGGGAGTGAATGGAAATTGCGTTCCGGGGATAACGACCCGAAACGGTTGGAGACGGTAGTCAGCACCGTCTGCTTCTTGATTGCTGGTCGCCGTTGTCCGGACGACCAGGTAGAATTGTTAACTTGGAGGGCTTGACGAGCGGCCTCCAGAGTTGGGATAGTACCGTTGCGACGGTACTCCTTAACCAGTGCATTAGAAACACAGCGTTGAAGACGCTGAGTTGGTGATGTCATCCTCAGAGCGGATGACGTTCCAGAAGGAGTAGTAGCATTGGTTTTCACAGTAGTAGACCTCACAGTAGAGGTGTTCCCAGCAGCAGTATTCACAGGGGTGAATTTAAGGAAAGCCATTTTTGTAGAAGATCTTGAAAAAAGAGTGCATGTTCCATGTAACAGACATAATCAAGATGAATCCGGCCACTGCATCTTTTGGATGAGCACATGTCAATGATTGCCTTGTTGGCCCAAAGGGCCTAACAGATAAGAAGAACATCACTTTAACTTGGTTAAGGATTCACGTCGGGTTCACCATTTTTTGTTTCGCGCGGAATCCGGGGATGACCTCCTGGACGGGAGATTCAAACGTTCCGATCGGTTCCTAACGGGTTTGTTCGTAGAACCGGAAACATCCAATGATTCCACATCCGTTTGGACCTACTTTCCAAAGGCAGGCGCTCATTAGCTTGTGGGCTAATGAGGCTTAGGAATTTGCATTGGTCGAGAGGATGGGAGGTCGGACTCATCACACCTTTTTAAGGGGAATTATTGTCTACTCCGGGACTCTCTTTATAGATTTAAGTTAAGTTCGTGAATCCTTATTGCATTACCAAGTATAAAATGAACTTTCCTTTAGTTTTAACAATCAATGATTAAATATGCAAGAAATTTAGAGAATCTTTTATATGTATTCGAGGTTCTTCATCAATGTAGAATCATATATATTTGTTTAGAGATTCTTGGTCAATGGTATCCTTCAAAACATTTATATAAAAGTCTCTTGGTCATTTTGATGACCAGGCTGGTTTTAAAGCCACTCAGTGGGGCACTTGAAGTTTATCGTCATTCAGAAGGACAGAGATTATTTCAATGTTGGGATCGAACCCATGAATGGGCTACCTACGTATCCTTTGTTTTGAAAAAGGAATCAGAACCCACGTAGTTCGAGGAATGGGATATGATGTTTTATGATTGATGGCTCAAAGATGAATGTCATAATTACTTTTACACTCTAAGCTCACGTGAGTCATGCTCGGTGTGAGAAACAAGAGGTATTGGTAAAATTTAGACAATTGTGCCGTAAAAGATGCAATCATAAGAATTTGTTTTGGGGCTTATGTATAGATGACTACCCAGATAGGCGAAGGTTTAGGATTTACTTTTAGGGAGAAAATCCAAGAACAGGGTCCACAAAGTTATATGTGCTTCATGGAGATTTGAATACTCTAATCTTGGGGCTTACTCCTAAGGAGGATGCCCAAGTTAGGAGGGGACTTATGATTGGGTTTTATTCCTGAAAAGGAAACCCAAATCAAAGATAAATTAGGACTGGTTAAGAGAAATTTTAAGAGACTTGGGGCTTACTCTTAAGAAGGATGCCCAAGATTTATGACTAGGACTTTCTCCTGAAAAGGAAGCCCAAGGTTATGACTGAGTCTTATTCCTGAAAAGGAGACCCAGGTTAGGGATTAAGGTTTGGGGCTTACTCCTGAGGAGGATTCCCAAGATTAAAGGACTTGATTGGGGCTTATTCTTGAGAAAGATGCCCAAGATTTATGACTAGGACTTATTCCTGAGAAGGAAGCCTAGGTTAGGGGACTTGGGGGTTACTTCTGAAAAGGAAGCCCAAGGTTATGACTGAGTCTTATTCCTGAAAAGGAGACCCAGGTTAGGGATTAAGGTTTGGGGCTTACTCCTGAGGAGGACGCCCAAGATTAAAGGACTTGATTGGGGCTTATTCTTAAGAAAGATGCCCAAGATTTATGACTAGGACTTATTCCTGAGAAGGAAGCCTAGGTTAGGGGACTTGGGGCTTACTCCTGAAAAGGAAGCCCAAGGTTATGACTGAGTCTTATTCCTGAGAAGGAGACCCAGGTTAGGATTCTCTCATCTTAAAGGATGAGGTTTGAAATGAATGAACTCTCAATCTTTGGTGACATAAAGATGTTTAAATCACTGGGTGTTGAGAGGTATTTCACAGAATTCCTTTCAGATAAGGATGTCAAATCAAGAAATCATGCCATAAATGGCTTTTGAAGAGTATCTTGAAGACTGAATCTTGAATAGGAAGGGTGAAATGGCTTAAGAGGGGTAAAAATGGGCAAGATGGGCACCCAAAAAGATAGGGGCGCGCAAGTCTTGAAGGTCGCGCAAGTCCTGCGTCGGCGCGCAAGTGTTTGGTCGCACAAGTATACTTGCGCGACATGAGGGATACTTGAGCGATTTTCAACCAGAGTTGAAATACTTGTGCGATTCTTTATTAAACCCTTCACCATCCTCTTGAGGTTCTTCCAGAAGAGGGACGCGCAAGTTATATTGAAGGAATTAAGTAGGCGCGCAAGTGTTTGATAAGTTTCAACACTTAGGCCTTCCCTTTTCTCTTTAGATCTTCCGTTCTAGGTACGAAATTACCTTAGAAGTGTTCCGGAAGCTTTGAGAAGAGACTTGGGCGTCGGGAGCTTCAATTTGTGTTTCTGGAAAAAGATCCTCTCGAATGGGGGGCCCACAGGGTCTATTTATAGGCAAGAGAAGACCCCGGGCGGTTACTGGGGGGTTACCAGATCTGTCGCGCAAGTCCCTTGCACGACCATGAGGGGTCGCGCAAGTGTTGAGGCGGCGCACAAGTGTACTTGCGCGACCAAGAGGGAACTTGCGCGACCTATGGGCAATGTTCTCCTTGTTCATCCCTTTGTCGATTTTTGATGTTTCTTCAAAGGATTAATCACTTTGAGCTCAGATATTCCCTTTTCCGAACTTTAGATTCCGTGACGAAAGGAGCGTCAACACCATCATTAGTTTTATTTTTAATGGATTCTTGAGTTATGCCTCTAACTCTAGATTTTAATTTTTTTTCTTTTATTATTATCTTTTATACTCAATTTTCTTTTGTATATATATAATGCCTCTGGATATATGGTGACATTTATTTTGAGATATTCTATTGTAGGCCAAATAAGGTATTGTCATCCAGGTGTCCTTGATGAACATGAGCCAAACTTATTTACATGAATTCATTTTCTACAATGCCTGTTAGACCTGAAAATTTATGTATTTTATATTTATATAAAAGATTATGGATTATAAATCATTGGTGGTGGATGATTAATTATATATCCAGCCCCATTCAGGCCTCCATTACAATGGGGTGCCGAAAAAAACTCATGATTTCATGTTCAGGATCATGGATATTTCTTTATTTTCATTTTCATTTTAATTAGTATCGACTAAAGGAGAAGAGGAGTGAGTTTGTTTTCATGGTGCTATTGGAGAACACTATGAGGTCAGTAATTTAGTATTAACTTATTCTATGTATGTGTCACCTCTTTTATTCATACTTCTATGTCTTATATATCTTCATATGAATAAGCATTCATGGTTGTAAATTTGGCATTGTCAAAATTACATTTATCTGTTATTATTGTATTTTATTACACTATTATTAACCTAATTTCTATTATCAGTTTACCTATATATATCATTGTGAAACTCTGTACATGAGGGTATACACTCCACACCTTACCAACATTATACACTCAAGACTAGTGAGAATCCTCTAGCCTATGAGGATGTGCTCTTAAGTCCATGTGACTCATTGGATCAAGGAACCATTTAAGTGGATCCTGAGTCAAGATGTTACAAAGTGTTATCTGAGGCATTTTTTCCTTTTTTAATACTATTTTTGGATGGTACATAGAATACTATTAATGTTTCATTACATGGTAAATGATCATGGCTAGGAGTGATCAACCCACGCATAGGGGAAATACCAAGTGTGTAGGGATATGAATATTGTTCATGTTATTCATTGTTAAAATTGATTGTTATTTCCCTTAATTAATTAGCATAAATTTTCTACTTATTGGTTTATAATGTTTATTTTAATTCCCCTTGTCCTAGTATGGTACCGAAGTATCATTTCATGAATCATTCTTGCCACAAATATATCCACATGACTTGAATATTCTATTCTATGAAGTTGTATTGATAGAAGTGCCTTCTTTGATTATTAAGATTCTTGTTTTTTCCATATGATTGGTATTTCAATACAATCTTTTCATATAAATAATTTTTTATGATTATATTGAAATATTAATCTTTTTTATTTATCATGGTTTTTTTAATTATTTATTATGTTTATTTGATTACTGTGATTAAGTTATTAATTATTGTGATTTCTCATAGTTACTTATGGGGATATCATATATTTTTATAATTATGTTGTAAAATTGATTAGTTAAGTGTCCAAGTTAACCTAAATTATGTTTTCCCATATAGATATATAGTAGTACCTTTGCTAACCAATAATGAAATGTTTGATCCATAGATCACCAGATGCAATGGATGAATCATTTATGGTTGTGATTAAATGGGATCCAATTTTCAATAAATATTTTTTATGGATGATTTTTAAATTGTAAAACAGGGACCTATCTAATCAAAAAATTATATGTGGGCTTGTTATACATAGAGGCCATTGTATAAATATAAATTATTATAACTATTATATATTATTTGGATTTCTATATGCTTTTTTTTCTTGGATTGGCCAAAGTCTGTCATCCATGGATTGTAATACTTTTGTGTAGAACCCAAAATAGATTTTTCAGAATCATAATGACATCAACTATTTTCGGTTGGACTTAGTTGAACCAAAAAGGGTGTAATGGGACCCTCAGGGGTCACCGTTACATTATCATTTGTTCTTTAGTACTTAACCTAATGGGGGTATGTTATGTTCTACAGTTAAGGACATTTTAATTATCTACATTAGATTATATGGGTTTCTATATAGATGTATGTTGGAGTCTTACTTGGCCAATTCACTATTACATTAATAAATGACCACTTATCATCTACTGAGTCATAATTATATGGAGAATAAGTTAATTAAAATTGTAACTTCAACATAAACGGTTTTTTCCTCTATAGATTAGAATTGAATCTTTCTTCAATAAAGCCTGATTTTGGGAATTTTTTAAGGATAAATTAAAATGATATAAGTAATTTATGTGATATATTTCCTATAATTATTGGATTTATGTTATATTAATTACACATGAAATTAGGTTTGATAAAACATTCATGTGTTATTTTTGGAGTTATCTAAATAAAAATTCTAAGTTAAATTTATCTTCTAACTAGTACATGACATTAATTTGAACCTCAAAATGATTATTGAATTAAATATAAATCAATGAAATAAATTCAAATAGAATCTCAAGTGTTTCCATCAGTTTCAACCCTTAAATAAGAATAGTTAGACATTCCCTGGAATTCTTCTTTCATACTTGTAAGAACATGGTTCTTATTCTTATAGTACGAGTTTCTTATTTTCCTTTTTCCTTATGTTCTGTTGAGAAAACAAGGGAAATGAGGAAAAAATCCCAAATTTATGGGTACATGCCATGTACATTTCCATCACATCGTGTACTTTGGTCATGTGGGAAGATAATATAGGGTGTGTAGGCTTGTCGGTGATTAAGGGTGTAAAAAGTAACTACACGCCATGTACTTAGTAATACATGATGTGTAATCAGTCGACATGTGAACAGTAAGGTGGTGAAATTAGCTGCCAAAGGAATGATGGTACTTGCTGTGGACATAGTAATACACGCTATGAAATCAATTCAGCAGATGAATAGTGAGTTCGTGGAAACAAGTCTGCAGTGGAATAGTTAAAAAAAATTGATAGTACATGCCGTGTAATTGAGAGTACATGCCATGTAGTTTTGTTTTTTTAAATAGGTAGTAGCTTCCTCATTTAGTAGAATAGGAATAGAACATACAAGGAGCAACAAGAAAGGAGGTCGATACTTAGAGGATCCTCCAATCTCACATCGGGAATATGATTCCTTCGCCGTCGATCTTGTTTGAACCATGCGAGTGAGATCTTCTCTCTTCATGAACCTCTCCAAACAATTATTTCCCTAAGGGTTGTTATTTGGGTTTGAATGGGAAATCATTTCTCTCAGATCGACATCATTCATGGTTGTTTCAGGAGTCACCTTTCACATATATCGATCAGAGGAGATCGAGGTAGGTGGCCTTATGTTTGATTCCAACTGTTGAGTTGTTTTTGTGTACCATTGTGCCATGTAGCCATGATTGGGGTGTCGTGTGACTAATTACATGACTGTTTAGATACCTAGAATTACATAGGTAATCTTATGATTATGTAAAAGCTTCTATTTGGGATTTCTGCTTTGATCTATGGCCACCCTGAGGGTGCGGAACCATTGTTTAGCTGTTTGGCTAGGATACCCATGGGTATACCGTGTTTATAAGATATTTTGATTTTTCTTTAGAGGAAATATATAAATTTCATTCTTATGTATTGGGATTTCCACGATTACTTACTTTTTTTATGAAACACATGAGGGAAATGTTTTTCTTAGCCTAAGGGAATGGCTTTGTTTAGACTGAGGGCAACGTTTCATATGCCTGAGAGCAGTAGCATCCATGGCTAAGGGAGATATCTCGTATGCCTGAGGGAAATATTCGTTATCCCGGAGGCCAATTACCTGAGGTTTTTTATTCTGATTTCTTGATGGTAAGGATTTTCATGTATGTGGACAATTTTTTACTTCAATATACACTGTGGTAATTTCTTAGGATGTACCATCCAAGCTAAATCACAGGCTTAGTATTATTATTATTATCATTTACCTATTAGATAGTCTGTTGTGGTTTTTGTTGTGGCACTGTATAATAGATTTTCAGCTAAGGGAGAGTCCCAAAATAACTCATTATTACATTATATTGAATTGTTAAATAATTATTAAAATGGATATATAACTGGTAGGAATGGTTACTATTGTGTACTTCTTGTTTTACTGCTTTTGATTATTGTACACTGTTGTTGCACATTTTCACTGACAATTGGGCACTGGCCTTTGGTGGTTGCCATTTGGGATTTATTTCTCACACCCTATATGGTTCATGTCTTGGGCCCAAATAGATTATATTGTTGCAAGTTTCCATAAGGGAAAGGGTCCCTACATAGGTACATGACTATTGCTGTGGATTATGAGATCATAGGACCGATCAAAGGCTTGTGATGTTTCTGAGTTCCTATTGCACTAACTTGGTTTTGGTTTGCTGAACTTTGTACCTTGTGTTGTACAATATTAGAATGCAGTGTACCATATTTTTAATGCTTTCTTATATTAGAAACATGCTGCATCAATATATATATGACTGTTGGTCATCTTTTACTTCATCTCTATTGTCTATTTAAGTTTATATTGTTTACTGCTTCCGATATTGTATGTCTACTTTTTTCTGCTACATTACAGATTGAAAAATGATGGTATAGTTTCCCCACTATCAGTCTCAGGCCCTCAATTCTAGTCAACAGCCTCTGGTGTTTAGGGAAATGTGTTTGAGGACATGTGACCAACCGGGTTCGGGGTACCCATTGCGTGGCATCCGGATCTGGGAAGTTACAATGTGGTATTAGAGGATTATATTCTCTTAACATACTTTTTAGATCCTTTATCTAGGGATTGGAAGTAATAGGTAATTGGATGTAAGATGTTCCTAGGAATAGATAACCTGTCTACAAGGAAAATCTAGTCTACCTCGTTTAATTACAATTTTTCTCTTTTTCAATTTTACACTAGGTTTGATTCTCACTATTGGGTGACGCAGTTGTGGTGTGTTGTTTATATTTTATAAAAGGGTTATATTTAGTTTCAACCAGATGATATGAAGGTATTCAATCTCATGCATCATTTAGGCACATGTTAGAATTCCATATCATGCATTGTTTCCATGAAATGTAGGTACATTAGAAATTGCATGTTGTTGTGATAGATGTTGTGATATAAAAAGCATTTTGTTGTGATAGATTCCTTGATAAAATAACTACTATATTATAGGTTATTGTTATGTAACATTTTGTAAACGATCTTAAAAATTTGGTTCTTGAGGAGTATGGGCCCTCATCAATCGGAATTTAGTAGATCATCGACTAGTTTACCTTTTCTTAACATGTATACATTTCCATGATTTGGTTATTGGGGAGTATGGGACCTCACGGATCGAAATTTGGCACTTTGGTGTTCATTTCAGTGTTTTTATGGAATCCAGAGTAGTTTTGAGGATTATTGTCTAGAAAACCCAGAAAAACACACCATGTAGTTCTAACTACACACCATGTGTCTTTCTGTTCGAGAAGAAACTACTTTTCTTAAGTACACACCATTTATCTTATGTACATGCTGTGTAGTCTTTAACCACATCATAGGCCATGTGGGCCGAGACACAGGACAAGGAAATTCTTGGGAGAAACATGTCGTGTACTGGTTGCACACGCCATGTAGGGTTGACCCTATGTCCTCCCTTGTGACTAACAAAACGGATGGAGAAACCTTATCTTATACATGCCAGTTCAATTCCCAACACGCAGTTCAGTGTAATCTTGGGATCTGGTTGTGTATCTAACAACACGGTTATGTGTTTTCTTTTCATGTACATGTTGTATCCTTCAGAAACATATTGTGTAGTGTGAGCCATTTATCTAGTTGTGTCTCGAACAACACGAGTCGAAAAAGACCATCTAGTACACGTCATGTACCTATGGGACACACTTTGTTGTCTTGACCAGTGAAAACCATGTTGACATGGTAGTGTGGCTGGAGAAATAGGGTGGCGTACACACCGTGTATGGAACAAACACGTTGTGTATTCTCGTTCTAATGAGGCTTGTGTGGATTAGCTGTGTACAAGGAATCAGGAAGGGGAAGAAAATTCAAGTACATGTCCTGTGTTTGGGGTGTTACACGACATGTTCTGAAATAAGTAGACACCCATTTAAATACTTAAGGGAACACACGGTGTCATTATTATACACTCCATGTAGTCTTGTTTTGTAAAACCTGAATGTTTTCTCACTCATTTTTCCCTCTTACACTTCCAGTTCTTAATCATTGATTATCTTGATATAAGGCATATGTTTGACCTTGTAGATTCATTTCGACAAGACGACCACTAGTTGTTCTCCAATAGAGTCTCAATGATTATACTCTATAGATGGTTAGCCATGGGCTATAGATGGATCCTCGAACAATTCCATATGTGGTGACAGCCATTATATTAGACAAATGTGCATATGTGCAGTTCCGGGAAGGCTTCATGAGTTTCATGCAGACCATCCAAGAAGCACCACCGGTTGCCACATCTATAGAAGAGCTGATAGGTTTATTCCAGCTGTTGAATCTGCCTATGTTTTTAGGGAATGGAAGACCATAGGTTTTGGAGTCATGGATGGGCTCTATGCAGACAGTCTTCGAGCATTAGGAGACGCCTCCTTGGAGAAGGGTGAAGCTCGCTACTTACATGCTGCCTGATTTCACCAACAAATGGTGGGATGTTACAACCCAGATTGAGCATCACTGAGACATGGCGTGGTAATATTTTTAGGTAGTATTCTATGGAATTTTCTTTCTAGAGACTATAAGGGAAGATCGAGCTCGATAGTTCATTAATCCATAGTAGGGCTCCATGTCAGTACTAGACTATTCTACCCGCTTCACTAAGCTACAACGTTTTCCACCAGTTTTGGTGGGGGACGAGACGTTGAGGGCAAGACATTAAGAGGATGGTATTCAGTATGACATTTTTTTACTAGTTAATGTTTTTAGGTTGCCTACAGTGCATGATCTTGTGAACAGGGAATTGATTACTGAGTGGAAACTGTGGGAAGCTAGTGTTGCGGACCAAGGTGGTTCAGCACCGGTCTCTGGTACTATTTCTACCGGCAAGAGGAAGAGACAGATGGATTTCTCTCATGGTGGCCGCACTAGCTAGAAAATTCTTTTGGTGGCCAGGTGATGTGCTACATATGTGGTAACGAGTGTCACAAGGGACCTTAGTGTCCACATGACCCATTGGAGTGACGAGCTTGCGACATGATGGGTTATCTTCAGTTTTTTTGCATGGTGTTTCCACTTGTGACAAGTGAGAGGGGTTCTAATGTAAAATCTTCTTGTAAGAGTAGGGGTTGCTGCTTCTAACTAGTCAAGGAATTAGAATACATCAGGACATTCAGGCCGTGGTGGTGGTTATGTCCATGGTATCCAAACACAAAAATCTTAGAGATAGTAGGGCAGGTCCGCTCATGGTAGCCAGGCTGTGTCACAGGGCCGCGAAAATGGGCTGGCATATGTAGTGAAAAAGACCCAAAAGGTGTAGGATCTCAGATCTTCCACTGTCAGAGGTATAATTCTAGTTTCTTTTGTGTAATCTTTAGTACTTTTCGATACTGGTGCTACACATAGCTTTATATCTATGCCCGTTGTGGAGATCCCTGGGATCTGTGATTCCTCTTCTTATGATATCATTACGTGAGACACTCCATTGGGAATTAGAATGGAAGGTGTGTGTCAGTGCAAGGAGTACCCCCAAGAGGTTGTTGGGTGTCACTTTCTATGTAATCTCTATTTCTTAGAGATGACGACTATGATGTCATTCTCGGTATGGAATAGTTGTTACCATTTCGTGAATTTGTAGATTACTATCATTGTAGGGTGAGTTTCACATCTCCATAGTGAAGAGTGTTTCTATACAAGGGAGAATGGGATGTCCACGCGAGTCAAACTGGACCTGAGCATCGTGGGTGAGGTGGAATGACAGCCTAGATTGGGTGTTTATATATATATGGCTGGGGAACTTGTTAGAATTTTTTTCCACTAGTGTTATTCATTTCAGGGATGTCTTCATGGATGACTTTTTAGGTCCACCTCTGGAGAAATAGGTGGATTTCTCTATTTAGCTGGTTCTAAGAGAAACCCTAGTGTCCATTTCCTCTTATAGGATGGCTACGGCAGAATTGCAGGAGCTCAAGAGGTAGTTAGAGGAGTTGCAGTAAAAGGGTTTCATCTGACCCAACACGTCTCCTTGGGGTTCAACTATCCTATTTGCGAAGAAGGTGGATGGTACCCTCACACTCTATATGGATTATTGGAAGTTTAAAAATTTCATGGTCAAGAACTGATATCCCTTGATAAGGATTGATGATTTTTTTATCGAATTTGAGGATCATGAGTGTTTCCTATGATTGACTTGAGATTCAGATATCATCATTTGCGTGTTAGACCATCAAATGTACCACATACAACATTTCCGAGTAGAGATGGTCTATACGAGTTCATGGTCATGTCGATTGTAATCACAAATGCACGAACAGTTTTCATGGCTCTAATGAATCGTGTGGTCCACCCATATCTAGATTCTTTTGTGGTAGTCATCATGGAAGATATCTTGGTTTACTATCCCACTTGACATGACCATACTACCCATCCAAATATCTTTTTGAGTAAATTTAGATATAATTAGTTACATGCTAAATCAAAAAATTTCACTTTTGTATAGACCAGATTCAATTCCTGAGTCATATTATATCATAGGCAAGAGTTGTGGTAGACCTAGAGAAAGTGAGAGCAGTTAATTCATGGGAGCAGCCTAATAAAATGTTTGAAATACAGATTATCTTGGGGCTGGATGGTTACTATAGGTAATTTATATAGGACTTCTCCCTATTAACAATTCCATTGATGGGTTTAACTAAAAAGGTTATGAAGTTCATTTGGTCAAAAGCTTGCGAGACAGTATTTCAGGAGCTAAAAGGATGTTTATATCAGCACTAGTTCTGATACTACCAGGGTAAGGGAATATATAGTTTAATATGATGCATCAGGTATTGGTCTGGGAGTAGTTTTGATGTTGGGAGATCAAGTAGTTACGTACGGGTCTTGGCAGTTGAGGCCACATGAGAGAAATTACCCGAAGGATGACCTCAAGTTGGTTGCAGATGTTCATGAGTTACGCTGTTGGAGACATTATCTCTTGGGATAACATTTTTTGGTGTTTACAGACCAATAATGTCTTAAATACATCTTTACCCAGCGTGACTTGATTTTGAGATAGTGAAGGTGGGTTGAATACCTACAGTCCTTCAACATCAAGCATGCCTATACACTAGGTAAAGGTAATATGGTATGTAATGAACTGAGTAGGATGACTCAAATATAGGCAGTGCATGAGGCCAGTGGTTAGTGGCAGCTTATAGATTTTTTCTCTAAGATGCTTATGGAGGGTCGTGACATTCAGTGGCGATCTTACCATTCATCCATAGTTTTGACTTCTACCCTCCTTGATAGATTTATGATAATACAACTATTAGATTCATAAGGCCTAGTTCTGTGGTAGTTGGTGGCATGTGAGGACCCTCCTCCTATTTGGATGATAGGCGATGATGAGGTACTGCATAAAAAATGGACAAGTGTGGGTTGTAGGGGATATATGTGAGAAGTTGATGTGGTAATTTCATGCTTCCACATGGGCAGTGCATCCTTGAGTTACCAAAATGTATTGTGACTTGAGATGTTATTATTGGTGGCCAGGTATGAAAGGATAGGTAGTTTGTTTTGTTATGATATGTTCCACCAGTTAGCAGGTGAAAGAAGAGCGTTAGAGGCCATCTGGACTTTTACAATAGTTACCCATTCCGGAGTGGAAATGGGATGATGTCGTGATGGGCTTTGTGATTGGGTTACCATGGTCACCTCGAGGCAATTATCCCATATGGGTTGTTTTGGACAGACTTACGAAGGTAGATCACTTTTGTTGATCAAGGATACCTTAAGTGTAGAAGAGATTGGGATGTTGTATATCTGAGTGATAGTATGTCTTCATGGGGTCCCACATTCTATAGTTTCAAATAGGAAAGACTGTTTTACATCTCTTTTCAAGCAGAGTGTTCAGAGGGAACCAGGTATACAGGTGATTCTTGAGCACAACATACCACCCTCAGACTGATGGCATGTTAGAGTGTACGATAATGGTGCTAGGGGATATGTTGCGAGCATGCGTCCTGGACTTTAGGGGCTCTTGGGAGAAGCACATACCCCTGGTCATGTTTCCCTACAATAATAGTTTTCAGGGAACTATTGAGATTGCACCTTATAAAGAATTATATGGCTGGCCATGATGATCACCCTTGTGCTGGTTGGAGGTAGGTGGGGCACTTTTACTAGGACCACGTCTTGTGCAGGGGATTTCCGAGCAGGTCCAGTTGATTCAGAAGTGGATGGCTACTGCACAGACTCTTTGACAATCTTTTTTTGATCACCACAGAAGACCCTCTGAGTTCATGGTTGTGGATCAGGTTTTCATCCATGTTTCACCGAGGATTGGACACAGTAAGATCATTAGACATGGTAAACATTCCCATTGGTATGTAGGTCCGTTTGATATTCTGGAGGGAGTTGGGTCGGTTGCCTATCAGATATAGTTACCACAGAGGTACCAGACTATGCATGATGTCTTCCACATCTCTCAATTATGTCAATATTACTCGGACTCGTCTCACATTTTTCAAAACGAGGAGGTTGAACATCTGGCCGATGAATCCTTTGAGAAGCATCTGATTTGTATTGTTGATAGGAGCACGCAGTTTCTCCAAGGCCTGTCAGTTCCCCTCGTATGGGTGTTATGGCAGCATGGCCAAGTGCAGGATGAAACCCAGGAGCGGTACACCGACTTACGTGCTTAGTGGCTAGATTTGTTCTCATATTTATCTTCACAACCCTTGGAAGTGCAATTCGGGAATGAAGTTCTTTAAGGGGGGAAGTTTGTATAGACCCAGTTCTTATTCTTGAGGTTCAAGTTTCTTTTTTTCCTTTTTCCATAAGATTTTTTGAGAATACAAAGGGAAATGTCGAAAAAATAACAAATTTAAGGGTACATGTCGTATACTTTTTCAACACCCCATGTACTTTGTCCATGTGGGATGAGTATACAGGGTGTGTAGTCTTGTTGGATATTAAGGGTGTAAAAACTAACTACACGTCGTGTACTTAGTAAAAACACCTTTTAATCATTAGAAAGGTGAATGGTAAGGTGGTGAAAGTAGCCGCTTGAGGAAAAATATTACACGACATGTACATAGTAATACACACTGTGAAATCAAGTCGAAAGATGAATAGTGAGGCGTATGAAAGAAGCTGCCAGTGGAACAGTTAAAAAATTGGAAAGTACAGGCTATGTACATGAGAGTACATGCTGTGTAGTTATGTTTTTCCATTAAAAAAATTAGTAGCCTCATCATTTTGTAGAGGAAGAATATAATGAACCAGGAGCCATGGGATAGGAGGATGCGACTTAGAGGAGCTTCCTATGACACACCGAGACTTCGATTCCTCGGTCGTCGATCTCTCTTGAACCACACGGGTGAGATCTTCTCTCTTCTTGAACCTCTCCATCCAGTTAATTCCCTAATAGTAGTTATTTGGGTTTGAATGGGTAATCTTATATCTCATATCTACATCGTTCTTGGTTTTTTTTGTAGGCTCCTTTAATGTATATCAATCAGAGGAGATCTAGGTAGGTGGTCTTTTGTTTCATTCCAACTCTTGAGTTGTTATTCTGTACTATTGTGCCACCCGGCCATGTTTGAGGTGTCTTTTGGCTGAGTAATTGACTATTTAAATACCTAGAATTGCATAGGTAATCTTATTATTATGCAAAAAAGGTTGTTTGGGATCGCTTCTTTGATCCAGGGCCACCATGAGGGTGTGGTTCCCTTGTTTAGTCGTTTGGCACAAATACCCATGTGTATACCGTGTTTATATCATGTTTTGATTTTTCTTCAGAGTAAATATATAAATTGATAGCTTATGTGGTGGGATCAACCTGGTTACTTGATTTTCCTATTGAAATCCTGAGGGAAGTGTTTTTTTAGCCTGAGGGCAAGGTTTTGTTTAGCCTGGGGGCAATGTTTCATATGCCTGAGGGCAGTAGCTTCCGTGCCTGAGGGCGATATCTCGTATGCCCAAGGGCAATATTCATTATGCCTGAGGGAAGTTACCTAAGAGTATCGATTCTGATTTACTAAGGGTAAGGATTTTCATGTCTGTTGACCATATTTACTATGAATATTCACTGTGGTGATTTATTATGTTGTACCTTCCATGATAAATCATAGGCTGGGTATTAATATTATTATTATTATTATTATCTTTTACCTCTTAGATAGCATGTTGTGGTTTCTATTGTGGAACTGTATAGGAGATTGTCGGTTGAGGATGAGACTCAGGAAAACTCATAATTCAATTATATAGAATTGTTAAATAATTATTAAAATGGCTATATAACTGTTAAGAATGGATACTTTTGATAACTTCGTAGTTTACTGATTTTCATTATAGCACACTAGTGTTGCACATTTTCACTAACAGATTGGCATGGCCCTTTTGTGGTTGCCTGCTGGGATTTATTTTTATCACCATATTTGGGTCATGTCTTGGGCCCAAACAGATTATATTATTGTATGTGTCGATAAGATCAAGGGTCTCTACACCGGTACATGATTGTTGCAGAAGAGTAAGAGAGAATGGGACTAAGCTTAGGTTTGTGATGTTTTTCAGTTCTTATTGTGCTGCCTTGATTATGGTTTGTTGTATATTGTACCTTGTGTTTTACTATATTAGATTGCAGTGTACCTTATTTTGGATACATTAATAGATTAGAGAGATGTTTCATCATTATATATATCAATGTTTGTCATCATTTACGATAGTTGTGTTTTCCATTTCTGGTTTATATTGTTTTCAGCTTATTCTTTTTTAAGTTTTATTTTTTTCACTATGTTACACTTCGGAAAATGAGGGAATAGTTTACCCACTATCAGTCTTAGGCCCTCTCTTCTAGTCAGCATCTTCTGGAATTTGGGGGAATGCCTTTGAGGTCATGTGACCAACCGAGTTCGGGGCACCCTTTGTGTGGAATCTAGATCTAGGACATTACAAAACTGGATTTTGAGTGTTACCCATAGGCCTCTTCTCTATATGTTGGACCAAATTTGTATGTCTATGACCTAATGGAATTTTAAATAATGAACTTTTCGTATTATTGATGATTTATTATTTTTTAAGAGGCTATCATTTGGTATATTTATCCCTTAAAATCTTAAAGCATTGTTATTTGATTTGATGATCTTTCTGAAATGTGGTTCTGTTTTGGTGTCGTTGTTACCAAATAGGAATATTGGTTTATAAAAAGTGTCCTTTGAATTAACAAGGGTTATTTTATAATTTATAACTTGTTATGGGAATGAGTTTCAAGGAATGATTAGTTTAATTTGGATATAAATTATTAGGGAATTTTCACCATCCTATTAGGTTGTGTGACCCATTTTCCTCATCTTCTATGTGAGGCTACATAGAAGGACATTATCCTATTTTAGATTCATATGGTATTGTACAACTTGGGGAAAGTTAATTTTACAATACATAATATAATGGGACGTATAGGACTAATAATCATATTGATAGTATCAAAGATGATCAATTTTATATTGAAACCTTGATGTAGTATGTTTGGATACACATCTTACCAATAAAGGTGATAAATGTAATAGTTAACTGGAAGGGTTTGGTGGAAATCCTTAAATCCATGAGGTATTTCTCTTCCTTCGTGGTCCATGATTGACGTAATGTGACTTGATTTTAGTTTAAACCAGGCCCATTCAAATTCATGTGATGATGTTATAAAAGGATATAGTGTTTTTAAAAACACGTTAGTCGGTTTTGGATTTTATGCCTAATGTTATATAACATTTAGAAATAAATAAGTATTATTTTGACATGTATAACTAATATAAATCTAATATAGGCCAACACCTAGAAGATAACTCTCACCTCCTTCGGATAAATTATTTTTAAATTGTGTTGGCCATGTTTAGGAGTTGTAGTCACTAGTCGATGGAGAATATGTAATGGAATGAGTTAAATTTTCTAGTAAATATCTTGACTAGGGATCTCCTATGTTTGATTTAGACACTTCATATAGGATTAGCATGAGACTAATGGAATAGGTAACACAACTGTGAAATGCAAATTTGAAAAATGATAGCATGCTTTGGAGCAGCCATAAGAATGGTTTATATTTTTAATGTATCAGTGCTTCCAAGGCACAATGAGGATGATGTGCTTCGATATGGGAGAATTCATGAAAAATAACACTAGTCATGGATAGACTTATTCATTTGTTTTTGTGTAATCATAGAATGTATCGGTAGTGAGGGGCACCATGGTTGTGTTAGGATGACATGTCTACAGTTTTAGCTAAGCTTATTCTTAATAGTCAATCAGAGGTGGTTTAACCATCCTTTTAATTTTGTAGTTAGAGATAATTTTCACAAAAACATACGAAGCACATAAAATATGATTTAGTGGGGTTGGTTCTTGTGGAAATCATTTAAATACCCCTAGTATACACATGGATTAGTGGTGATAATGTCCCATATCTTGACATTGTCTGGGTACACAGAGAAAGAGTTTTAGTATTACGCCGTGATAAATAAATAACTTAAATTTCATTTCGATTAATAAATAGTCTCCAAAAGAATTACAATATTAAAGCATGTTATGTTTAAGATGAATGTTTTTCCAATGTGATACATGGGTTCTTGATAAAAATATTCATGGATGGGGTCATATGAACTAGTAATTTCCTTTTCACATGACCACCAAGAAGATTCCACTTTTGGGTCATTTATTATTATTGATATTTGGGTGTCTGTCATTGTTTCCAACTTATCATTTGTAAACATGGAGTGTAGACTATCTAGGTTGATCTCCATAGAATCCACTTAATGATTCCGAGGTTACCATTTTTTAGTCAACATCAGATGAAATTATTAATGTGTGGTGAAACACATATTCTAGATAAGGTATTCAAGAATGATTGTACTAAAGAACAAAAATATAATTGAATACATGATGTTTTCTCCATGATATGTCACTGTTAGTGGGGGAGAACCAATACACTAAATCAGTCATCAAATGCTATAATCCATAGTAGTATGTATCATGGGATTTTTAATGATAATAGAAAATTAGGTGAGAACATCACAGTTAAGAAAATATAAGGTAAGAATCATCATGATGTTTAGTTTTGAATACGAGTAATTGTTAGATTTTTAACACATTAAGTAACATGTTTTTAAAATGTAGGAATGGAGGAGTGTTGATCATTCGGAAAAGAAATGAGACCCTTGTAAAATATCATCACAATTAGAATATGTCTAATGTAGTTTCTTCTTCATGAAATCTTTTGGATTATAAAATATAATATGGGGACTTCTTAGCATCAATAATTTTTGAACCAAATAGATTCTTTTAAGTGGAATTTTATTTTTTCGATTAGTAGAAGGACTAATTTTCAATTACATGATCTAGAGTATGGTTTTAAGGATTTTAACATCCCATAATGGCATTTTAAGATGTGTTTTATGTTTCTGTGGGATACCTAGATGTTCAATCATGCTCTAAAAGGATATAGGGTTTTCGGGATGCTGAAAGCAAATTCCCCTAGAAATTCATTTCATTCATTATTTACATGGAAAGAATGTTCTTCAATGAATATTGTAGGGAATGGATTTAAGGGAACCTACTCTGAGTAATTCATGTAGTGTATCTATTACATGTCATGAATTTGGTTCATGTTGTGTAAAAGATAGATGAAATGAATTAGGCTGGAATCCCTTTTAAAAAATGGGAGACAATTTCTCAACCCCTCATTTATCAACATTTAGGAGGGTGCATAGCATGACAAACCCTATTTCCCCTCTCTTAGGGTTCTTTAGATAAACCACTTGGATTTATATCTTTCATTATATCTGTCTTTTTTTATTCATCTGTAATCTATTGACTCTTTTTTATTCCATTAATTATTTATCTAACCATCATTGGCATTATTTTGGTTCGAGATACTACGCCCTATTTTTTGTGGGTTTTTATATCTTCTATTTTCTATCAAAAAATATCAATAAAATAATTATATGGATGATTATAACATTTTAAAAATTTGGTAGGTTGTCTATATCTTTTTCACTAAACTATTTTTTATTTATAATATATATATATTTGTTGCACGTCCGTCTCTCCATACATTTTCCTTTAAATATGAAATTAAACCCATGGAGTCAAATGATTACACTTTTTTGGTCATTTTATACTAATTTGCAGAATTGGAGGTTATAAACCTCAATTAAATCCAACCATTAATGACATAATTTAGGGACATGATAATTTATTAACTCTTATTAACTACATTAATTTGATATGGGAAAATTCATAGATAGTTGACATTTTGAAAGATTATATTTGATGCCTAAGTTTTAAAATAAAACCACCATTGAGGTTAACTATCTTCATAATTAAGAAAGGGAATTTTTTTAGAAATAATTAAAAAATTAAAATTGATGTGGCCCACATTATGTACATGTGACATATGATATAAAATATTTATGTACATATCCCTCATTAATGTTTATACATGTTTCCATGTGGGGTATTCTCATGGAAATGTCTTCATCATTAGTTATGGATGAATATATGATATAGAGCCCCTTATTTTTAAAAGATATTAATTTAAATGATTAAATTAAAAATGTAAATCCTTGAGTGATACTCAGATTCCCCAATAGTAATTAAGTTGTTGTTCTCATATGATGATTTATATAACAATATCATTGATAGATACATACAATTTAGTGGATTAACTTGGATGATCTTGGTGAGAAGAGTTGTTATGATATGACACGAGTGATACTTGGTCACCTATGTGGTATACCATTGATGGAATAATGGGATTACTCATTATTATTTCCACATAGTGACTGATACCTAGTTAGTTGGTAAATTACCTTTGATTGGATCGATGGGAAATGTTTCTATTCACGTCCATGACTGATACGAAAACACTATTTTGTATACTAGGGATGGGGTCATATTATTGTTTGTTGATATTATTTAATGATTAATAGTTATTTTTCTTATGTATGGAAAATGAAGCCTGAGATCATTACTATATGATTTTTCTCATGCCCAGAGTGATACCTTACTTCCATTATAATAAAAGGCCATTGATATGCTAGGTGGGCTGTTATAAGTCTTGATCAGTTCTTGGGTTTCATTTTTTTATAATACCATGGACATTCTCATTAAATAAATAGAATAACGTGAATTATTGTGTGAGACTTGGGTCCCCCTTTATGGGATTCCTTGTAAAGGATAATATGATTGTCAACTTATATCTTGTGTGATAATATTTCATAAGACTTGTAGTGTCTTCTTTTTGATATATTTATGGTGGGATGATTTTCTAATGTTCCTACGATATTTAACTAACTCAAGGTATTATATTTAGAAGTTTGTGAACTATATAAATTTTTCTATTGTTTTAGAGGAATTTATACAATTATGTCTAGGATTATAGACATGGGTCCCATTACTGCTTAATTACCATCCTACATTCTTTTAGGCATGTATTCTTGAGTTATGGATAGGGTCTTTTATAGTACTTTTTATCATTTAAAACATTATTTCATTCATGGTGTTCTTGTATATATATATATACATATATATGATTCTAAATATAGGGAGACTTTTATTAAGAAATATTCCAACCTTGGTCAGAGTAGTTATGGTCAGTCCGCTGTCCCTAAGGAACCTGAGACCAACTTTTATACATGTATTTTTTTCTTCATTACTAGATATACATGAAAAATAATGCATTTTATATTCATGTAATAGAATATGATTTAGACACCATTGATGGTGGCTTATTGGGTATTTATCACACCCTGTTCGAGCCACCATTGTACTGTGGTAGCCAAACATCCCTCATTATTTTAGGTGCAGGATTATGGATCATTCTTGGTTTCCATTATCCTTCTGAGATAGAATATACTTCAAGAACATATGGACATTCTATTGCTCAAGATTCCACTGGATATATATTTTTGGAATTTATATATTATTTACATTCCCTTTGTATGTATCGACTGTTGTATGCCTATTTAGTTATTTATTTTAGCTTCATGTGGACAATCTTACATGGAAGTATATTTAGAATTAGACATATTACATATATAAATTATTATTGTATTATTGTAATATTTTTTTATTTTATTTATAATTTTTATATATCAATATATACCAATGTTCAACTATAATCCTTATTGTATTTTCTCCCAATTGTACCATCAATAGACTATATCTAGTATTTTGGTATCTTGTGCCATATGGGAAAGTGCACCTGAGGCCTTGTGACCATCTGGCTGAAAAAAATTGTAGTCAATCCCATTTTTGGATGTTAAATATAACATATAATTCATATAATGTAATTTTAAACATGAATAGTCTAAAGTGAGAGTGATATATTTAAAATAAAACATACATCTTTAACAAATTTTGAATAAAAACCACATCAAAGAGAAAATATGAATTAAAACATTAAATACCAGAATAAAATATTAATTCATGACATCTTATTTGATATAGGTATTATATAAACCATTATATGTAAGTTATGTTCATAATATAATAATTTGTCTCAATGAAGTGTAATTTAGGTGAAAACCCTTACCATGGAGTCCATGTGTGTCAGATGTGTTATATAATCCTGAATAATAAATTTAAATGCATAAAATACATTATTATAAATATTTATCAAATAAATTCCATTTTAATATCATTTTAAAAACACTTTTCATCCATTCATTGTGTAATTTTTACATATGTTGACCACTTATGGTTGTTTGGTCAATATTTTGAAAACTAATTTGGAATTTGGATTGCAATCAAAGGATTCATGAAATGGTTTCATCACATGAATAATATTAATCATTTCAATGATATAATTTTTAATCATTATATAAAATTTAATACCATCCAATCTTGATTATAATAAAGAAATAAAATATTTTATTCATGGATGTGGTATTCTTCTTTTACGTATGATAACGTTTTCGTTTTCCTAATTGCTGGAAATGAATGAAATTATATAATTGTTAATATTTATAGAATGAAATCTATATCATAAATATCATATATATATATATTCAATATATCTATCATTATGTCCATCCTTGAAGATCAAAAATGGAAAATGGACCACATCACTACATAGATGTGGTAGTATACATATACCCACAAGCATATTAGCACATTATAATGGATGGAAGAGTAAGAAGTAAGATAATATTAAATCGTTATATAATCATAATTATTTTATAAAATTAATATAGGTTCATTAAACACTCATTATTACCATCGATGTGAGGTGGTGATGAAACATGATACACATCACTTCTTAGAGGCAATATTCTATACTTATGCAAGAGGGATGTTTTCATTTATCATTGCATTGAGAATTGATATATAATCACTATTTCATCTACATAATAAAATTAAAGTATAATTATGGTACATATTTAATTTCATTATGATGTATACATCCAAATTTAATTTGATATCATAAGAATAAAATCAAAATGAGTCTGTTAAGATGATTACATCTTAATTAGGTAACCTCTATTTTCATACTCAATTATCCCTATTAAATTTGTATTTTTAAAAATACCATAACATTTAGGATGTTGATAGGGATTCAATGAAGATATTTGGGTAGGTTTTGACACTATCCAAATAAGCACCAAAAAAATCAAAATTATAGATATGCCTAATAAGTATATTATTATCCCCATGGATGCAATGGGAGAAGGGGGTGTTGAAAGACTCACTGATCGCACAAGCATCTATATCACTTTCAATAATGTGAAAATATCAAAGTCATGTTAATTATCTAGGAATTTTGTGTAACAAATTTAAAATATGAAACATCCCCTTTAAAGAGTCCTTCCATTGATGCGAAGGATCTCCAAACAACCAGTGGATACATGATGACAAATGAATGAGTGCGCCAAGGTCGCATGTTTGAAATTGGAATGTTCTTGAAAACCCCATTGAAATCCTTCAAAAATATAGATAATGGAATTCCAAATATGTATACCCCTGAATGTCACAATTCTCATATTCCCAATTGTCATTGGGAAGAATAAAATACCTAAGTGACATATTAGAAACTCACATGACCCTCGAACCGTTGTCGAATAAATCAAATGAGATATATAGGTGGAGGTGAGAGGTGTTCATGGTCACTGAAGGACTCCTGATGCACCCTGCATGACTTCATGAGTCTTTGGTGACTTTCTTGCAACACCTTGTAGAGGCCCACTGTCTTGTTATCTTCTCCACATGGAAGTATCGTGTATGTCCAAAAAACCCCGTCGGCGCTCAGAGGAGAGATAGATAGACCTATCCACTAATTTTTTTTACACACGCCATGTGGAACATATTGGTCAAGCAATATATCATTGAAAAATAGAGTATCCATACTATAAATTTATATTTGAAATTCGCAAGCCCTCCCAATTAATTGTCACATAAAATGGAGGAGATAAAGGGGAGGTGGTGAGAAGGGTTCACCTTCATTGAAAGACGTTTGACATACCCCTAGTTTTCAGAATATACCACAAGACATTATCATCATGTCCACAACATCTCGCAAAATTCATTTGGATTGTTAACCTCACCACAGGGGAGTCCTCAATCATATCCAGATAGCTTATAAATTCCCTAAGGATAAATAATCAAATTTTTTAAAACCAAATTCTCATGTTTCACTATAAGACCCTTATTGGTCACAAAACATATCATAAAAAATAGAATAAATATAAACAATAACTCATTAATTCCAACAATACTCAAAACCTTTTTCACACAAAACAACAGATGTACAAAAGTAGGATACTATAGGTTCACACAGTCGTCGAGGGGCATGTGATGATCCTAGGTCACTCACCTTATGGACCTGCGATACCCTCAAACATACATTCCTTGTCTCACAAGTCTCTAAGGAATGTCACTATGCATATAAAGGATGCCTCCCAGTAAGAAACTAGATGCTTTACATGTCAACACGACAACATGAAATTCCTCTAAAAAGTTATCATGATCAAAAAATTCTTTAATAATCATTAATAATATTCCAAATTAAGAGACTGGCCAACACTGAAAATCAGGTGTCATGCTTGGAGTGGTCTTTAATAGAGACTCACGAAACTGCGTGGCACTAGGGCCCTTTTCTGACTCCAGCCTGGACTTTTTCTTGATACGCCACGCAATGCAATGAGTATCTGGGTGGGGAGGCTAATAAATCCCCCCAAGTAAGTACAATAAATACACTAGCCACTATGCAAAGGAACCCTCAATCAGAAAAGTCATAAGCATCAAATCAGATTTCTCAGAGCAACCTATCATGTGTCCGAAAAACGTTTTTTTTCAGGAAATACACTAATGAGTAGATGGAGTACTCATGTGGTATGTATAATGAACATAAAATAATAATTCATATATAACACAATGGATCTCTTGTAGGTTATGAAAATAGAATACCGTGAGCCTATTTTTTAAATAGAGATTCAAGAAAAACAAACACCGAATATGGCCAAGGAATTCACTAAACAAGGGTTAAATAAAAGGTAAATGGAATGAGGATTAAGTAAAAGACATGTTCATTTACCCTAATTCACTTTGCGTTTGTCATTCAAACACATGTTCCATCACTAAGAAATTTCAACTAGATCTCTTGAAACTCCTTCGACATGTAATCTAGATCATTTGAAATACTCTAAATAGATGAGAATAAGTAACACGGTTCCTCCGTGCATGCCAATTTAACCTTGTGAAACCACTTGGTCCATCACCCAAGACAAGTGAAATCCTCCATAAACATCCCACGACTAATATAATAGAATTAAATCATGTTATTTTAGTCCCTATAAAAAATCATGTCATGAAAAATAGTCTCTCGCTACACCATATGGACATGTCAACTGAGAATCATGACGCCCTCTAGACAAATTAGCCTTGCCTCGCAATGTAACTATGATGTTTCACCAAAAATACACAAAATCATTCAGACTGTGTCTCAAAATTTCTTGAGAAAACCAACAAATATGACATCTAGATCTTACAACAACTCCCAGGACATTCAAATTGGGTCATGCGATTCCCTCCATATGTGTGTCACTAGGTCATACAATGTCTTCCAAGATATGAAACTGGGTAATGTGACACCATCCATATGTGTTAGGCTTGGTCATGCGATGGCTCACAGGACATTCAACTGGTGTTTGTGACACCCTCTATATGTGTTAGGACAGGTCACATGATAGCTCCCATAACATGCTAGTAGGTTCATGCACACCCTCTAGGCAAGAGGACCATGTCAACATGGCATCCATAGGGTGTAAGCCCCAACATCAATTGAACTATGGATAAAATAATTCATGTTATATTCATGATTCATTGGTCACCACTAACCGAGGATCAAGCTCCCTATTGATCATCATGGGAGGGACCAGTATATGAGTCCCCCCATCAATTAAAAGACATTGATTCCTTATTATCCACTTTTTCTCACAAACGATCATGGAGCATGTTGGCATATGTAGTTGAAATAATAATATCATCTGGACTTCCAACCCCCTCGAAAATGGTATAGGGTATCCATAGTGTGAATTCCCTGACACCAAGGGAACTACAATGACATTGATTCCAACCATATTCATGATACACAATCCACTTATCCCCTAGCTCTTGCTTCATTTTGATCATCTATGGAGTGACCGACATATGAGTTCCTTGTTCAAATAAATAAAAAAGATCACTCACTAACTCTTGTTTCACATAACGAGCATCACACAAGGGGATTATAAAATTGTGTCGGTCATGTCATCTTCACTATACATCCTTATACTATAAGGTCCATCACTATAGTACAAGCCCATGAATTCCTAAAACGTTTAAGATCACCTTAATTCCTCCGAATATGATCACACACCTTATCCTATTAGTAGGTTAAAGGAAACAAAATATTGACGACTCTGATTGATATTGTACTCATAATACATAGGATGCCTTTCCAAGGCAACAGATTCATACCAAACACCCAAAAGACTATCCTAGTACAAATTTCCAATACATATACACCATGGGGATGATAATCTATTCCCATTGTTTCTCACACAGAAGAAATATCACTTGGGCTTAGGTAAATGTGAATGAACACCTCATTAGGCACCCTGAATTAATGTTCCACATATAAGTGAATATACCTTGGGAAAAATCTCAAGAGTATCAAATAACTACCTAGTTTTTGATTCCTATAATAACAAGGATATATTGGATACCTCAGAATGGGTCAATCCCATCCTTGTAATTTTAAATGTGTCCTAGCAAGGTACAATGTTCCAATATCATTGTTCATATAAATTTGGCACATAACTAAGATATACAACACAAAACATGGATGAATAAACATAGATACATATCAATAGATCTGTTAATGAGACAGTAGTTATTTATCTAATGAGATAATTAACTGATAAACTATTATTTATGGGTAACCAGTCTCGTATTAGGAAATCGATGGGATCCAAGAACATATCTTAAATCTATAAGAGAGTCCTTTTATATGATTTAATTCTTCCAAAATGTGTGTGGGGAGCCTAAACTCCAATCCTCTCAAACAATGTGGTTCCACAACAGTTGTTGGGATTGAAAACCGAATTGACCACCGACTATTGTAAAGTACGCCTATACCCAACTATAGATGGATGATCCATTGAGTGTTTTTGAGAAAAAGTGACAGTGGAATCCCTATGAAAAAAAATTGTATCATTCCATTAAGTCATGATAAAAAAAATGGTGTACCCCATATGAAACACTCCAATGACCAAATGATCAGTTATTACCCGTGGTTCCATTTTGTTTTCCAATATATGCAATCAAAATGATAGAATCAACATGAATATCTGTAATGATAGATAGATTGGGTTATATTTTATCATGTCACTTTTTTTTAATTCCATATACAATTAATGAAATAACACAACCAAAATAATATAATGGATATTCTATAACCAGGGTTCTCATAAGTCCATCCTCGATTTGATAAGTCCAAATGAGTGGAATGTTTGAATCAGGAATAAATGAAAAAATGAGTTGATCATGAATATTTATTTTATAATATTATCCTTAAATTATAGCACTATCTGTTAACGTTGTTCTTTGTTATCTTTTTAATTGTAGGTAATGCTTCACTAGCCCGATTTTAGAAGTTGTAATCATTATCTTGCATTTCTTCTAAAAAATAATCTTTGAATACACCTTCCGCATATCAGAAAACAATTTCACCTTAATATTGAATCCAAAAATAGGTTACTAATGTGAAGTTTCAATAGTTACAATGGTAAGGTACAATCCCAACCATGGAGGCTTCTCCTGATGTTCTCTAGACATTACTATTGGTGAGTCCACATCTTCCGGGGAAGGCTGCAGTTAAACATGTGGCTCACATCACCACGAACAACAGCTTTAGTATCATATCCACAACGCATGATTACCACCACCTTCCATATCTGATGATGGTGATCATGAAGCTAGATAAAACTCATTTGATGTTCATGATCTTTAAAGGATGGCTCCGATTAGCCGCTGTCATCGACACTATCCCATCGGTACCCCTCAATCTTCTGTTGAGGGTACCATCAGAGACACAAACACCTCTAACTCCCATGAATGGGAAGAAAAGATTATTAATAGGATAATAAGGGCATTGAATATTTTAGAGATAGCTCATATTCCTACTCATACCAATGATGATTTCTTGTATACTCAGGAAAGCACCAGCTAGAAGTCTCATATCCCTACAATCTCTAAACATATTTGTGGGAAATTCCAGTAGTATGTATGGGGGAGGCCTATATTCTTAAACCCATATATGGATCCCATCAACATAATCTGGTGGAACAAGATGGATAGATGTGGTAGAATATACACTCTACAATAGAATACATATTCTTGTTCATCTTGGCAGTAGGAAATGTGCAGTCTCATATCCTTTCACACACTTGGATTAAATTCCAATATAGATTTACAATATTTGAAAAACAAAACCAACATATTCTAGAACTATTTAAGATAATTTAATAGGTTCATACTCTTATCCTTACATCCTAGATAGCAAAACACTCTGATTATATCAAACAAGTGGTTGTACTCGAGAATGTGCACACCATTGCTCCCACAGGGTAGGATTATTTGAACATATCAATGAAGGGTGAGTCATAGGATCAAGCTCATATCACCATTACATATGAATCTTTCTAGGTAAGAATAGAACAGTCTCTGTGAAAAGCTAACATTCATATGGAATATGTCTATCAACATACTTCAAAGGACAATGATCTACTATATATCCCAGTTCTAGTCAAGGCTATCCATGTAATAACAGAAAAATCCTCATGATAGGCACATATTCCTTTTGGTGACTCTACCAAGAACACTTCAGCAGATAACATAAGAAATGAAAAAATTCATAATTATGTTGTTGAATGATTGTGACAACATCTGTCCAAGGCAACACAAGAGGAGGCTCATAATCCGTCTCTAATTAAAGAGTTCTATTGACATATTCTGATGGGGAATTCATATGTGTACCGGGCACATACTCCTGATCCAATTTGGACCGACCAGTTGAAAGAAGAACATGGATTGGGAGAGGCATATATTCTTGAAATGAAATACTAGAGGAATATTTCAAAGTCATAAGATCATGTTCATATTCATGTCCTGACCAAGGCTCACCCAATAAGAGTGCAACACACATTGGGATAGTCTCACATTTCTATCAGTAATCATCTACATCATCGTCTTATTATGACACCTTCTCATCAATGGGATTATTCCACGAAGACATTATAAGGTTATATACTTGTTTGAAGAACTGTCACACAATAGCAGCATATGAATAAAAACGGCCAAAGGATGGGTGGAATATTACGACCATGATGCAGAACATGGACCTTATCCATATTCTACTCAATTCTAGTGTCTATGAAGTTGTTTGAGGAACATTATCAACACAAAAAGTTCCTTTTTTACTCTTCCATAGAAGTGTATGAATAATATTTACATTACCACTATAGTCTTCCTCATGGTAGTGTGGGTATGGATCAAACAAACTCTACCCCTAACATCCACTATGGTCAACCTCCCAAGGGAGATATCTTAAATGGACGAAGTAGTCCACCCATTGACCAAATAATTCTTTATGGATAGGTGTTACAAAAAATAACACCTTCATAAATAGAGGTCCTTGAATTATCAGGGACACCTATATATGGTTTCCCATCACCTTCCAGCTACACCCTACTCCAAATAGTAGGAGGCCCTCAGAACCATCATCTATGGTCTGAATGGATGTAGGCATATAAAATTGATGAGGAGTAGGTCGACATTGACATATGAAGAGAGTTAACTTGAAACAACCTCAAAATAATGTTTTTCCCCAACACTACCACAAGCTATGAGTTCCAAGATAATGTTGATATGAAGTAAATGCCTTTATTTACACCATTGTATGTTGGAAACACATCAACGACTATAGGATCTTCATATCCCTTATCGAAGATATGAGTATCTCCTTCAAACTATCACTATACACTATTTTCATATAAAACTGGATGATATCTTCATGTTTCCAAAACCTGAAAATCAGAGTGTAAATCAGAAATATTCATTCTGTCATTTCATCAGAACTCTTCATCAGTTGATCTATAAGTCCATGCCATGCATCTATATTTGAGGAAGGGGGAAATATAGAGGATTACACATTGCTGATCCCCTAGAATACAAGATCCCCTCTCTTGGGGAATCTTGTAATGCTATATCCTCTAGTGAGTTTATGGGACCAGGAAATGCATAGGAAAGTTGGTCAATGCAACAGAATCCCTCCACTCCAATAGTGTCGATACTTTAGGGATAGATAGGGTGGATAGCTAATATGAATTCAAACAAGGCCCATCGATATAAAAAAGTTGACATATCAAAAATGAAGAAACATGTTTCAATCACCCGGACAACTTCATATGAGAAACAGTTCTCATCATGGGTTTCCATTGCACCTAGTTCCCATTCAAGTACAATAGTTCCTCATCAAATATGCCAGGATTATTACTACAGTATCATCCATCTATGATAATACATAAGTCCATAGGATAGTATAATATCCTCCAATGCCTTCGCATCTCGTATTTTCAATTTTAGTTAGAATTTTTGACACATCAGTTTTAGCTGCAAGGATAAACCAACTCACTAGGATACATGAATTTTAATATTTATCACCATCCGCATGTTCATCGTCCCTCAGAGAGGACCCTGGAGAAATCATCGTTGTTATAGGAAATAACCCCACCTCACTAGTCTAGGGGCATTTTTACCTACATATATATCATGGGAGTCATAAAATCACTGACTAGAGCCATTAGATCATCAACAATTGGACCAATTAGTTCCAACAGCTTCCTGGAATGACACTCACCCCACATGGATGCAGATTTTAATCATCATCATCACAATAGATGGAATACTTCTTTTCATGTTATGAGGAATCAATATATGGTCCAATTTCTACTATACCTCTCACTTCAAGACAATCCCATATTTATCATGGCTCGTTCGACAACCCCGAACAGAAAATCCCTTACGTTCACTATTCATAAACTAAAAAGGTTAGAACATATGGTGAGGACTGTCAGACCCTATTGGGACTACAAGCCGAAATGGATAAGATATCCATGGGTTCCAATAATAACCTTATGGTGGATAATGTAAAATCATATTATTTTGTTGAACGTAATGGGACAACCACAATTTTCCAATATGCCTTTGGGAATGTCTTCACTATCAACATGGATGTAATGGATCCAAACACAAATATTGAGGGGTGTGAAACTAAAAACCTATTCACGGAGTAGGGTGACATGAATAATTGAATAAAAATATATACACGTGGAACCATATAAGACTCCAGAACATGGAAATCCATTATATTAAGTATCCAACACCCCGACAAAATATGTCCAAGGGGAATTGTATCCCCACATCTAGATGACATCCTAGGAGATGTGAGGTTCATTCGATATAGGACTGATTGTCACAACATGAGGGCTAAATACATGTTATTCATTATCATAATGAGTAAAAACTTAGGAGAATCATTATTGGAGTTTATTGTCTCTATGAATTTTTTTTTTCTCCAACCACTACTATTACAAAAACAATGGTGGTTTCTAAAATAAATATTTGCTCAGGGTTTAGGTGGCAATACAAAATACATGTGGAAGTTGAAAATAATTGTGACATCCCTATATTTTAGCAACATACTATCCACCACTAGGATAACTATTTATTACTAGGATGAATAAAAAAATCATTGGTATGTGAAATTAGATCCACCTCATAAATCCCCACTATTTCCCCAAGTGTGAGAGATGACTCACGCAGTAGTACCCTTAGAGATCCTTACAATCATCGAGTCTATGGCTACTCGAATGGAAACCATGGAAGGTAAACATACACCTGTGCAGACTAAAATGAATCCATATCCCGAATGGGTAAATGATATCACTACTCCACTGAACTTCTAAAACCCTACCTTCACTATGTTTGATAGAGCAGGTTACCCCAAAAAGACATCTTTCACACTTTATGTCCAGATGATGGTTCTTCAAAATCCACATGAGCCAACCAAGCTGATGTGTTTCGTACAAACCTGTACTGGGAAATCCTTTGTTTGGTATAACAGTATGCAAGTAGGATCTGTGTTAAAATGGGATGTCTTACGTCATCAATTCATTTACGAATTTAGTTATATATTGAGAAATACAACAATCAGGACTTGAAAAACTAAAAATGACAAAAAAATGAGAGGTTTTTTGTTTTCATAGCAGGGTGGAAGGGTTTTACTAACTCACTAATAACCCCTCTCTTGAAAGTGGAACTTCTATAACTCTGTGACAAAAATCATAGGGTTGAGTTGTAGGTGACATTAATTCTAATGAAATAACTGGATCGATTCTGAGATTTTATTGAAACATTCCAAGGTTTGGAGTAGTCCATTTAGCGGACCCGATCCCAATCATGACTCATTCCAGTAGCATAGGAAAAATGGCTAGTCAGAATGGAATTTTCTACTGACACTCTCATGCCAGTAGTATCACTTTCGAAATGCACATCTAGCAACTGAGCCACACTACACCTCAAATCATGCATCAAAACACAATAAATCTCTGTCGTCTAGAACCATATAGAATCCCAGGTTCTCAGGGATTTGGAGAATGGATGAATAAGTTATACTCTTTATAGAATGAATATGTCCCCCATTATTTGTTGAAAACCATGGATAATAACCATATCACACTTCTGCAACCCAGGAAGCCTAATGAGGGAAACCTCACCGATCGGCCTGATGAATTCCCTTTTCAGGAAATGATTGGACATAATACAAAAACCGTTTACCATCATAGAAATTTTTAAAAGAATGATTTATTGCATACAAGTTGTTCTAGGTAATTCCCCAAATAAGTTGGCTGGAAGAACCATGCTCTAAATGCATGAAGGTGTTATTTAAAGAAGGTTTTGGTCCGACGTGCATGAAAATTATGTAACTTAATGGCTGAAAACATTGTTGAAAAAGCCCATTACACTCTGATAGCATAGTTGCACAAACCTGCAGTTTCTCCACCACCCAAGGAATATGCATCAGATGTACCTCTCAATGGTGGGCGTGACAACTAGAGGTCAGAAGAATCATAAGTGGAAGAATCATATTCTCATCCAAAGAAGGATTTTACTCTCACTGATTTCCTCTTCAAGACATATAATACACAGGAACCACCCCACCAAATTGAATCCCAATTGGATAAAGAACTCATATTTTTTACTATTAATGCACCACACTTTTCATTCCCATTATCCAATAAAGTGTTTTCCCTGGAGCAAGAGTTTCCCACACCTAACTAGGGAATGGGTGGCCACATGAACTAAAGTCTAGGATATAAAGGAAACCTATGATGGGTAGAAACTAAATATTTTAGTCACACATTTATGGAAAATACATATTCAGTGTGACTCATGGGAAGGCGCCCCATCTAGAAAATATTTGAAAGGAGGTGTCTCAGAACCCTCCTGTAGTTGTCTATACTCGATTCTCAAACATGAACTCCAATACGGATCTCATCCCAACAATCCATTACAATTAGGAATGTTATAGTGAACTATGTCACCCGTAGTCGATGCTCCCACAACCTCTGCACAAGAACCGGTTTCGTCCGCCCAAATTACCACGACAACCCGTTCACAATCCCAAGAGCATACCAATATTGGGAGGAATAGATTGTGGAACAAAAGTACAACCTTCTAAAATAGCCCGCAATAGTCCATTCAATGATCTCAGTACTCAATGTGATCCATCACATAATAGAACACATATAGGATCTTGTTAAATCCCCCCTTATGACACAATAGGTCGAGATAGTAATCATCGTATCTGAGGCCTATTGGGTGGAGACAATTACACCAGAATTTAATTTCGACATTTTTTTCAAAAATCATGATCAGGAAGAGGCCCTACAGGGGTACATCAGTCCCCTATATGTCTTAGGAAGACTCAATATTGTCAATGTCTATATGGACCTAATTGATAATGGTTCTAGGATCATCCTTATCCTAGTCTGAACCATATGATGTATAGGATATAGAAAAGGGGATATTTTTTCAACTAAACAAATCATACATTGGTTTTATTAACCTAGGAAAATACATATCGAGAAAATAAATCTCACAACCCAGTTTGGGGATCCTACATTAGTTTTACTGTTTATAGTAATACTTCAAGACAATTCATATATTGTATAATTCAGAAGTCCTTAGCATTACGGCCACATAGAGATACATTGATCATTATATCAGTGTCTAAAGATCCCTATTAATAGAAATTTCATCATACTAAATTTTGATTGTGGTCCCTTTGAGACATGTTGGGCCACATGTTATGAATTTGTATTCCTATAATAAAGGTGTAAAATGACCAATAATGGATGATGATATTCTGGTTTCCTCTCATATTGTTATGTGTAATTCCCCATGAATCCCTGGAACATTCTAAATGGTGACTATGTACTACCCAAAAATCTAGTTAAGGTCATTGGTATAATACCAGAGTTCCAAACCATTTATATCTTTATAGACAGCATTAGAAGTAATTATCCCCATCATATCACTATAGTGAATCAGTCAATAGGGGAGAATAATTACTCTCCACATGGTCTCTATCTTTCCGATAATAATGGAAAAGCCCCCAGATTTCTATAATTATCTGAGAGTGAATCCATGGGCTCATAGATGGAAAACTATGAGGTTGACCTCAAGAACTCTCCTCAGACATTCAATAAAGGTGAATCCACTACCATTGAGGAAATATTGTAGATAAATAGAGTAATAGAGAAAGATCAATGGAATACATTGATAAGTTCTTCGATTAAAATCTAAGGGAATGAAATGTACATCACATTTCTGAAGCAGCATCAATATTTTTTACATGGCACTACACAAAAATGAAAAAACTAAATGTAGATGTGGCTAAACACTGTCTCAGGCTACTAGAAGACAATCGAGGAATCAACAAGCCATATAGGAGACATAACCCTCTCATTACACTAATATAGAAGCATGTACTGACATGTTGATTGAATCCAACATTGTCCAAGAAGTGGAATACCTGAGATGGAAATCCAACACAATCCCTCCTAAGAATAATAATGGTAAAAAATTTCTATACATTTAATTTAGAGACATGAATCTAAATTTCCAAATGGATGACTACCCATTTCTGTTCCTAGAACACCTCGTAGATGCTAATTCTTTCTTCTATTCCCTTTCATTGATGGATGAGTACTCTAGGTAAAACAATATATATTTGGCCCGAAATAAGAAGAATGAAATACCATTATAATACCATAGGGGATCCTTTTTTATTAGTTCATGCCCTTTGGATTGAATAATTATGGATCCATATATCAATATTCTTTTCTCTATGTCATTAAACTATTTAATTTTAGTATAGAAAAATGTTAGTTTGATGACATGGTAATTTAATTTTGACAGTGATGTGATCACTTTATAGAAATTCAGACAATTTGTAACACACAATGACACCATAATAAGAATATAAATCAACTAAAATAAACTTTTGGGGTAGTGCCAAGAACGTTACCTAGATTTTTGGTACTCTACCATAACATTATAGTATACCTAGAAATGACCAGTGAAATCTTAGTAATGTCACCCATGAGAAATCTAAATGAATTGAGATGACTCCAAGGACACCTCACCTAAATTCGGCCGTTCATTACCAACCTAGTCAGCAAGGATCTTCCCTTTACTTGGATAATGTTTAAATGAGTCACCTACCAATGGGATTCTTACTTCGAATTAGCTATTTAAATTATCAAGAATTACGTACTTCAACCACAGGTCTTGATTTCCATGGGGTAAGGGAGGGCACTCATCATATATATGGATGCCAAGGAACACTCGTTGGGTGCCCTTCTCACACAATGGAATGTTGGAGGAAGCATGATTAATCTGTATTACCATATCTAGATGATTCTAGGTACTGAGACTTGATTCTCTAATGTTGAGAAGAACTACCTCACACTCATCATCAGATTGAAAAATATATGGCATTGCATGAAGAAAAAATATGTTCAATTAGTCACCCATTTTGATCCACTCAAGTACGTCCTTGTTCGTTCTCTATTGAATAAGTGCTTCGCCCAATGGGAATTCATTCTTCAGTAATTTGAATTTTATTTTGTTTCATAGGAATTTATAAATGGGAACGTGATAGTTGATTTCATCTTGGAGAATCTAGCCCTCAAAAATAAACCAAAGGACACTAAGCAGTTAGAATAAGTGGTCTTCTATGCCCATGACGCTCCCCAGAAATGGGAGATGTATTTTTATGAGACCTTCGAGAGTCATGTAAGCCCAATAATTGAACACCTAAAGCATTCTAGGTTGGTTTTGTTATTTTATCCATCTCTTTAGACAAGTCATTCATGTACACCTCTTTCTCATAATTCAATGTATTCTCAAACGAAAAAGAAGAATATGAAGCTCTCATTACTGGCTTGAAACTAAACCAATAGTTTCATGTAACCTACATGAACATCAAAATGGATTCTGAGTTTTTGATTAACTTGGATAGTGGAAAATATTCCATAAAAAAGGATGAACTTTCCCACCTCACCTGCTACATCATGGGGTTGATTGAATAATTTCCATTTGATCGCACAATACATTATATTCCCCGATTGTAGAGTACTCATGTAGACACACTGGCTAATGCAGTCATTGTCCTAGTCGACCCTGATCGGATGGATGCAACCATCCATATTACACATCGAATATTTTTGTCCTCTATCATCATATGTGATATGAATGTGATAAATCAGGTCAACACCACCATGGAACATGGTAAACTAGTGAGAAACTCTAAATGGATGAAGCTTACAATGGACTGTCATCAAGATGAGACTCTCCCAACTGATCATTCTGGAATGGAACATATTCAGTGTAAGGTAGAAAACATTACCCTATAGGATGGCCTAAATGAGAAAATGAAATTCTCAAAAAATTAGATTTTATTGAATTATCCTCAGGTGTATAGAAGAAGTATAGTTTCTCATTATCATGGAAGAAGTCTATATTGGCCCTTATGACATCGTTCTATCAAGGACCAAGCTCTAGCACAATATTACTAGGTTGGGGTATTAATAGAAATCAATGATATTGGGCTATTTGGTATTAACTATGAAATTTCATGTGTTCCATATCCATTCAAACATCCTTTATAATCCCCCCAGAATTACTATTTAAAGATAAATATTCCTTTCCATTTTCCAAGTGGGGGATGGATGTTGTGGGGCCATATCCCCTGAACCCAATCAATAAGTTTATTCACTTCTCCATTTCTACCAACTTCATTTCTAAATGGGCAAATATTATACCCCTCAAGGAAGTCACAACATTGACTTTCATCAAATTCATTATGTGCCATATCATCACTTGGTTCAGTGTCCCTCTCATAGTACTGTCAAATAATGGAACCCATATCTATTCCATAGATTTGAAAAGATTTACCACTAGTACAACATTGAGTCCAATCACTCATCCAACTATCATAAAGCATAAAATGGTAAGATAGAGTCCTTATTTAAAGACTCTATAAAACATATAGTAAAATATTGATATGAATTTTAAGATGTTTTGGAATGAAAAACCCCTCTATGCTTCATGGGACCAATATACCACCCCATATACAACTTTAGAGGGAACGTAATATTCACTAGTGTACGGGACAAAGGGACTCCTACCAATAGAAGTCTAGTTTCCCTCACTCTGGACAGCCACATGTAGAAAACTAATTAATGATGAACAAACGAAGTTTTGGTTCGATGGAATAGAATGGATCAACGAGAAAATGTTGTGAAAACTACCCAGTTTGTAGATTCATCATAATCTAATAGCATGATCCTTCAATTAATATGGTTTTCCCTTCTCATTCATTCAAGGAGAGCTAATGCTTGCTCTTAGAACCCCAATGATACTAGGAAAGTATACGCTGTAGTTGGATCCCTTGTTGTAAGGACCCTATATAATATATAATGATTATCAAAATAGAGCCTTGTCTCTGGACACCATGGATGGGGAGAATTTCACCCCACACACCAATGAGAGATTTCTTATGAAATACATTGCCTTTGGTCCACAAAATTGGTAGCCGCATCTGAGAAATCCACATCAATTGTCTAAAAGATATAATGTTAAAATTTATAGACTCATCTTAACTACAATGACATTCAACTACGCGAGATCATCCAACCAACATGTTGTTAAACTGTATAGGATGGTCTTAACTGCATGATGTTAAACTATACATGATTATCCTAACTACATAATGTTAAACTATTTATATTTTATCCTATATTCATGACATTAAACTACATGTCACCATTCATCATTAACACTTGACATAAAACATCAAGAATCCATAGTTCACCTTCATGTAAGATAATCCATTGTCTTCAACCCATGGAATTAAACACCATGGTCAACATGCTTACCAAATTATGTTAAACTGCATGGCTATTATATTACTATGGTTGGATTGATTCATATCCTCAAGAGATATTTATGGATTCCTCAATCTTATATCATGGACTAGCCACCACATGATATAAAATTACTTTATTTAACCCTCTTATGTATCATCATTTTAGGGAAACCTGTTTTTTTCTCTTGTTCTCAGACCAAGCGTAGATCATGTGAGATTTGGAATCATGGAAATGAATCACCCACATGATAAATGTACATAGGTACATAATATTTCCATCATGTTCCAGAATTCCAGATCATGAAATGCATACCAGGAGTCCTCGATGCATGATTTTAAATATCATGTTCACTGCTCATACCGCATGACATAAAACAAAATTTATCCATGATTCCCATCTCCACTCATGTCCAGTCTCTGATGTACTTACCACATGACAATATATTGCATGAAATTTCTTGAACTACATATTGTTTAATTCTTTTTTCCAATGATATACCTAGGGAAGGATTGATACTTTATCTTGGTCCAACCACTGCACAGTAAACTATATCCATCTCCTACATGGGTCCTTGTAGTTCATTGACTCTCACATAGATCATGGATCATCTGGCCTTGGGAATCACAAAGTAGGATTCCCCACATGAACAATGTGTTTCATCCATGATAGGCTTTAATCCTTACCGTATGATGCTAAACAACAACGTATTAGAAGAACAATGTTTGGTTTGTTCTTCATCTGCATGAGATATTTAGTGATGCCCATGCATCCATCCTTGGGCAGAACCAAAAAGTTCCCACCAATTCACGTCGGTTGACCTCCATCCTCACTAGCAGACATTAAACAGCATGGAACTCCTAAAACTATGTGTATCTTGATTCCTAACATATTATGATACATAATTACTTTTGGATCTCCAATAATGGACCTAGATTCATTGTTCAATGGAAATAATGGCCACATCTACATATGGGGAAGACCAGCATAGAATATTTTCACTCATAGAACTATGTGTGACTTGATGCTGATCCACATGGGAAATGTAGTGATTCCTGAATTTCCAATATAGAGCCTAGTTATAAAAAGAAATATAAAGAATACCTTTTTTATTATAGGATAGGCATGTGCCAGATATTTCATCATGAGTTACGTGTGGATTGACTCTCATCCTCATAATATACATCGTGATGCCCCAAGTCTCCATAATTGGGCCCAACTGCAACATCCTCCCACATTCTTGTCAGTTCATAAAATTCTTTACCATATTGTGTTAAACTACAAAGAATCACATCCTTACCAGATGACATTTAAATTCATTGAGGCATTTCTATAACACTTGGTGTTAAATTTCATGGAATCACATCTTTAACACATGATTATAAGCTTCCTGAAAGTACTTCCCTACTGCATGATGTTAAACTATAGGGAATTATGTCCTAATCACATGATGTTAAAATTCACAAGGGAACATCCCTATTTCATGAAATTATGTTAGGGAAACAATAAATCATAATCCCTCCTTATCATTGGACCATAATATTCTTACCCCGACAGACTAGAGAAAATAGTGCTTCCACCATAATTTAAGGAATCCCCAACTCATAAGCCATAATTCATACCAAGGGTGTCCTGGATCACAATCCCTTCCCATGGAAATTATGTCCAACTTCATGGACCCTTTTCATGACTATTCATGTATGCTTTTGAAACTTTCTTATACACATGGGGTCATGAACCAAATGAACCACTCTGAAAAAAATACATTCTAATTCTCAGGATCTCTGACACCATCACAATAGTACTCAACACCTCTGTGTTTTTGAACCACTCCTTGTATGGTTGTCCTATATCATTACTCATGAACTGATATACTCAATCCGTGATTTAGAACATTTATATCCCCCAATTGGAAAGATTTTGGAGTATTGTAAACAACTATTATCTTACTTACACTATTCTATATAATCACCCACATTAGATCTTTGTAATTATTTTCGATAAAATGCATATTTTTTTTGGACAAATCATGATGACCATAAATTAGTTTACATTATGGTCCAAATCCCAAGACATTAAACTTATTGACAAAGAAAATAAAAACTGGTTCGGTTAAAAACCAGCAAAGGTAAGACTATGAAAAAGTCATGATTTCAAAGAATAAACTCCTCATCTCCATAGTATAGATAAAAATACAGGCATAAATAAATAAGTCATAATGATCATGGGGTTCATCCAATAATCCTTGTAAAATCAATGCTTTTTTCGTTGGACCCCCTAGTCTAGGAAACAATTAGGGAACCGATTTTTCACATCTCCTTTCCATGAGAATATGGTCATTATATGGTGGAACAACATTTCGGGTACTAAAAAACACATTAGATTTTACACTCTCTGTTGATCACACTTCATGATCTGATGTGTCTCGAGTCACCATAACCATCCATGGACCTTGGAAAATATATTCATCTTCCAAAAACAATTATCTGACTATGAATTAAATCCTATGGATCCTTCATATGTTCCTACAACAGTAATCAAAATACACCGCTCTAAAAAGATACATTATCATTCTTGTGTGCCATGACATCATTACAACAACACTGAACAACTAAATGTGCTTATAATACTCTGTATAATTTTCCCATGTCATTACTCTAACTCGATAACTCTGATTTGTGAGATAAAATCACTATACCAAAATATTCAATCTGAATTGATATCCTCGTTGTTACGTCACTATGTTTTTACCTTTTCTAAAATCCATAATATGACATTCTATTATCATACCTTTGGTAGCTCATACCTTGTGTTTAATGATGAAAAGGAATAGTAATCAAGATTTATGATGTATGATCTAATTTCCAAGGTGCCATAACCCTTATTAGATAGCCATATTTAAATACCCCACTCCATCATTTAAATGTACGAGTCTTAATAAATCTTATGTAGCCCTTGGAAATATGTTTTTATCTTCTTATTCTTGGATTGTTGTTGAAGCATAAGGGCCTTAATAGGAAATCTATTGGTATCTTATCATTGAAGGAAAGGGGCTTCAATCCTTGTGTGATTTAGTCGCACTGTGGTTGATCCTGGAATCTCAAAATGTCGTGGTACATACCTCTCATCTCTATTCCATCTCATATCCAGGGACTCAAGCTTTCAAGTTTTGATTTACATTTTATATACCACCACTATCTAGGTGCATCTATTATCAATAGTACTTTATCTCCACCAATATTACCTATGTACATATTACATATCCATTGTAAAGGATACCTCGCTTCAACCAACCATTTTCATGAATATGCATGCATGCATATTCCACATGAGTATGTGCCTTTGTTCGTCAACAAAATGAATCTTTCTGGAAAGGGGAATTTTGATCCCCATGAGCCTCATCCACACCACGGAAGAACCCATCACATCAATTTGTTTAAGTCACTCAAGGAATTTATGCACCATATCCTATGATTATAAATAAAGACCATTATGAAAGTCCTTAAACTAAACTAAGGTGATAGAAGGTGCGACGTAAATGTCCCTAAACTAAATTCACAGTATGTCTAAGCCAAAAAACCACACACTAAAGGGATATATATACCTATCTAAAAGACAATAAACTAAAGTGATAGAATGTCCAAGTAAAAATACCATTAACTTAAGCGACAAAATATCCGATCTAGAGGTCTTTAAACTAAACTAATGTGATATATGTTTTGATCTAAAATCCCCTAAACTAAATAAATAACATTTCAAAGATAAAAGAATATAAACTAAATCATGACAACAATCTATTCTGTTGAATATTTTCATTCTCTCAATATAGCATTAGAGAGATCATGTTCTTCCTGCCAAGCCTATAGACTTCGACAACGAAAAACCACTCTCCCCCAAATTCCTATATTCTACCCATTGGAACCTCTTCATGTGAGGTGATATGATGATAGTGATAATTGATTACCAATGAAGAGTCTCATGTAGGTGGTAATTCATGGAAATCTATAAAAGGGGATCTACTAGTATATAATTATTCAATTTGAGGTTGTCATGGTCATTCAATATAAATAATCTACATGTATCTTTTTAAATTCACAAAATATTGAGGCAATGAAAAGTCACACATATTATCAAGGAAATAAAATTATACACTATAAAAGAATTATCATTAAATTCATCCAATCAATGTATAAAAAGAGGGTTGAATTTCAACATTTCAAATCCTCTCCAAATCCTCTCCCTGAAAAAATGGGGTGCAATACAAAAGTTATGTCATGAAAAAAAGTTGATTGGTAGTAATGGAAAGATTGAAAATAGTTTGGTAGGATGTTTGAATTGAGCATTGGAGTTCCACTCTTCCAACTTCATCCACTTCTGTTTTAATATGAATAACTTCAACCAATGTTGTCAAATCTTCAACCCTCTTCTATGAAGTGGCCAATGAGGTTTATGATGCCAAAATATTAGACCGCAGATGTGCAATAATCTCTACATGCCTCCATATCTGCACTGTCCTAGCATCCATCTAGGAATTCAGTTCAAATAACAGATGATTACCATGCTGCAGTTCCCCCTCCACCTTCCTCTTTTGTATAACAAGAGAATCCTATTTTAAAAAGTCATGCATATCTTTTTCTTTCATGGCAATGTCTCTTCATGTCAATATAAAATACTGTTTAATATCGTGAAATGGATTCTAGTCGAAACTATATACCTCTATGTCATTAAATAACTAGAGATGGAACTCCCCTATGCAATGTAATATGTCCAAGTGGGTCTCAGTAATAAATCAAATAATACATCTCTATATCATCTTATGATGTGACTATGCCTTAACAGTCATCTTTGTGGGCATAGTGGAAGGATGGCTCACTAGTTGGATCAGTGGTGAAATAGGATAAGAAGCCATATATTCCTCTATATCAAAAGGTGTATCCTTCATGGCCAGTATCATTGGACTAATCTCTTCAAAATAGTTTTGGACAACTATTCTAAAGACCATTATTGGAGAGATGTTTCTTCCACTATGCCTCACATAATTCCATAATTAACTCCATCGATTTCATATATTATGGACATGATAAAAAATTGAGATTGTCCACATGATGGACCAAATGTACTAACACACCATTAGGATAAGTTGTTACCCAAGCATGGGAATAATCCTAGTTAAGGGAAGTTGATGCATTGGTAGGAAAATGTGTGATCTCACCCCCATCATCTTAATTAGCTAGTATATTCTAGAGTTGAGTAATGACACCAAGATGTAGTTCCCCATGAAATCAAAATGAAGGGATAGGAGTAACACAATAAACTAGCCAAATTATGGAGAAAAATGATACAATGTGTATGGTTTACAAATAATCAGCTCAACAATCCTCTCTATGAGAACACCATCTCTATGGGAGATCATATAAGACATTTCATTGAGAGATCCTCTTCAACATCTGTAATCAGACCACTTGGTTCATAGAGGGAAACAACGTCGAGATTATTAGGCTGACATAGTGAACCATTGAGCATAGAGTGGATTAGAGACATATCCCCAACAATAGAAATGATTACCAATCATGGGTAAGATGTGGGGTCTTGGATCATAGAAGAGCTTTAGTGCTTATAAAAATGGATGTACTCTCTTTTCCATTAGAAAACTATTTGGAGAGTACCTACGATCCTATAGGGACTATTACCTTGTTCATTATGACCCAACATCTGGAAGAGGTCGGTAATTACTGGTACTAATATGTTATGATGATTCCCTTCTGAAAGTCATTTCACCATCACCAATTCAGTAACACTGATTCCCAAGAATGTATCCCTAGATGGGGAAATCAAGACATTAAGTAATTTGTCAATGAAAACCTCTATCCTAAGACTCCAAGAAGCCTCTGGTTTTAATCTATGTCACTAGGAGGTGTATTCCCCCACTTCCAAAATGTCCCAATATCATCCGACACTATTATAGACTTTCTAGGAAAGGTATCAATTTGTGAGAATAACATTTGATCTAACCCTTATTCCATATTGAAAACTTCATATCTTGCATGGGAAAGAAATGATGGATCACACTATCATCTCTTTCCCTAATTTGTTATTCACAATAAATAACATCTCTCATGCCAAAGATAGTGCCTTTAGTTTATCATCCCAAACATCTCTAGGAAAAATGAATTCATAAAAAATCTCTCCAAAGGGGAGGAATACCTCCCAACTGATGGATATCCCATAATAAGATACCCACATTTTGGGGAGGAAGAAATAATATGTTAGTCTGAGGAAACCAATGGCTAATAATTTCTTGGATAAAGTCAGGCTAGAAGTAAATGATGAATAGAGAGATAAACATTGTTTCATAGAGACTAACCCTTAATAGATCATCATCAAGATTTAAACAACACCACCTCCACAAAAATGTTGATGACCATTCAGTGAAGAAGTTTCCATCAAGAAGAAGACCCAGTTTCAAATACCATCCTCAGCTTAATGTGTCATGAGATGTGGTGAATATTTTTGAATAGCTCTAGTAATAATCTGTTGAGAAAGATCACAACCATACAGACACATTGGAGAATTGGAAAATAGATATGACAATCCCTGAGATTACGAAGATATCAACGGATTGTCCCCAGTAATTGTTTGATGAACATAGTCGGGGGAGCCAGATATGTAGTGAAATGGAAGATTCAAATACGAGGGGATATATAGTGGAATCATTCAATAATCCTAACCCATACATAAAAATTAGATCATATATGAGGTAAATTTTAATTTTGAATTAAAATAACCTTCATTGGACATTATTATTAGTAAACATCAGTATCAGTGATCAACATTGCAATTCAGTCCAGTCATGGCCCTATGGTTGGCCTTTGATGATAAATTTTAGTGGGAAATTGAATCCACCTAAAAATAAGTAATCGAAACATGTCCAATAGATAAAACATAAAATATTGTCAACAATATAGAAGCATAATGTGTGCATGTATCATTAGGCGCATCATGTGATTCATAAAACATGTAATGAATTCCCAGATCTCCGAATCTCAAGAGGAAGGGTGGGGCGCATAATCCCCATGAGGCATCATGAAAACTGCATGAACCCCCTTCATGGGGACTCATGATCATGTGACCTGAACATGGTCATGTGAATCACAAATGGTGGAATGATCAGGACATTGGATCTCATGAAATCTTTGATAAAACCATTTCCTAGATTCCTATGTATGAAAGGATAATGAAATCGTGTTCATGCACGAGGTAAGCAAGAACCAAAACAGAAATCCATCTCATGGAAGAACATTAATAGAATGGAATTGTAGTGAATTCTAGCAGACATGGGTTTTTATTAGGGTTCACATAAAGGAATTTTCATGGAAAAATATAGGAGTTCTGTAGTGATTTGGTGGCTGATGGAATAAATCATACCCAAGCCCTCCCAGTTTATTGGGAATTTCAGGGAATAACAAAAATTTATTGGTATACCAAATGCCACATGAATCATTATTTTAAGACACTATCAAGGATTTTTGAGGGAATTAATTTTCTATAAAATCGATTCCTTGTCCCCTTAGACATTTTTCTTCAATATTGAATTTGTTGGCACCGAAAAAATAAGCACATAAAAATTATCAAAGGAAGAATTTCTGAATATGGATATTATTTTCTCTATGGAAGAAAAGGAAGTAGGGGATGGTTAACAACTCATAGGTCCCATGAACCTCTAATGGAGTCTCAATCGCATGACCATTTGAAGGTCACAGGAAGTCTTCGAACGAAGTCTACAAACCGCAACATGTAATTCAGATCCCACATCAATGAGTCCTTCCACCCATGTGAAGGCTCTCAACACAACCTATGGACACATGATTATTACCAAATGAGTGCCCCCAAGACCCATGATTTTCATTTAAATTTTCCTAAATATCCCTCCAAAATCCATCAAAAATAATGAAAAAAAAATTCCAATGATAGAGACCCCCAATGGTCGAAAATCTCCTGCACGAAATCATCATTGGTAATAATAAAATAACATTGTGATATCAAGGGAAAATCACATGACACCTGAACCATTGTGTAATAAAAAATATAGATCAAGTGTAGTTTGTGAGAGGTGTTCATGGTCACTGAAGGACATGTGATGCTCCCTTCAAGACATTACGAATATTTTCCTAATCACCCACGTCACCTCGCAGCAGCCATATGGATTGTTAGATTCACCTCACAGAATTCCCCAGGTATGTATAGAAATACTGTTTGGTGATCAGAGGATAGATAGATAGACCATTCCATGACATGCATACAGACACCCCTTATGACAAAAATTGGTCAAATGAGATATCATCATAATAGTAGAGTAAAAAACATAAACATTACTCATCCAAAATCTTAGACCTCCCAAACCATTGTCACATAAAATGAAGGAGATAAAGGGGAGGAGGTGAGGGGGGTTCTTGGCTGTTGAAGGAAATGTGATGTGCCCCAATTGGTCAATGAGACATAGTGAGACCTCAATGACACGTCTACCTCCTATAGTGAAAGTCATTTGGTTGGTCAGCCATGTTGGATGAGATTACCCAAGCATACCAAACAACTCCACAATGCCCAAGGATAAAAAAATATATTTTTTCAATGAAAAAATAACATATCACCTTCAAAACCTTATTGGTAATGCAATGAATCATCAAATACTTGAATAAATATCATCAATACCAATCATGAAATCCAACATGAATCCCAATAATTTCACATAAACCGAAGGAGATACCAATGGAAGAGTTTAGAGGTACTCACGATCACTGAATGACATTAAATTAACCCAATACAATAGAATTGTGGTCCCACGAGACACTCATATAGACCATCCATATCTCATGACACACTCTTAAAAGGCACCATGAATCTCACAGATTCCTACCAACATGCACTAAGATCATTCGGTGTTACCTTAGCATTTCAATGGGATAACATGGAATGACATTGACACGTCCACATGATCAAACTATTATTCAATAAATGGAAGTAATATGATAAATCAAGAGACTTACAATTGCTGAAAATCAGTGATACACTCGGTGTAGTCCACCATAGAGACTCATGAAACCATGTAGTGCGAAGAACCTTTTATGTCTCTAGACTGGAGCATCACTAGATATTCCGTACTATCTAAAAAGTATATGTGGCATAGCGGCCTATAAATCCTCCAACTAAGTACAGAAAATACACTAGATACTATCTTAAGGGAACCCTTGAGTAGCAATGTCCCAAAAGGAACTCATTGGATTTCTGGGTGCAACCGATCAAGTGACTGGAAAACCTTTTTTAGGTAATACACTAGTGTGAAGCCCGAGTAGTCATGTTCTATGCATTAATCATTTATCATCATCATTAATATGTCATAAGAATTATATCTATTAAGTTACACAAAGTAAATTTCCATATCCTATTAGATCACAAAAAAAACAAGAAAATTTAACACTAAAAAAACAAATCATTCGCAAGACAATGGTTAGAAAAAATATCAAAGGAATAATGATTAATCAATATACATGCTCATCACCCCTCATGCACATCATGTGTGTCATTCGAGTTCAAGTGACAACACCTGTACATGTTTCCCTGATCTCACGAAACTCCTTCAAAATTTCATTTGAATCATGTGGAATTCAACAGAAATGTCAAAACAAGTCACATGATTCCCCCATGCACACCACCATGGTCTAGTGAACCTTCTAGATCCATCTCCCAAGAATTGTGACATCCTCTGGTCAAATCACCTGAATAATATAGAAGTGTTCTCTCCTGTCAGTTGAGTCTTGTGAAAGCATATAGGCATGAAAACTAGGCTCTCACAGTGACCTCTAATCAGGTCAACTAAGACATGTGATGTCCTCCAAAAATTTTGATCCGGACGTGAAATGTCTTAGGATGTCTTCTGCAAGATACCTGACATCCATCAGACTGTGTCACAACGAATCATATGAAATCCTACATATGTGTTCGCTATGTCATGCGATGGATCCTAGAACATGCCAATAGGTTTACACAAACCCCTCCATATGTGTTAGGTCGGGTCACACAATGGATCCCATGACATGACAACTTGGTCATGTGATACCATCTACAATTGTTACTCCATCTCATGCGATGGATACCAGGAAATTCCTTCTAGGTCATTCGACACCCACCAAACATGGGGACTATGTCAATAAGGTAGCATTAGGGAGGAATAACTAACATCAAGAAAACAATGAAGACTATGATTCCTTCAAATTTCATGATACGTAGGCCACATATTCTTGACGTTTGAGCTCCATAGTCACCATCCATGGTGGAATAAAATATTAGTCCCTTGTTCAAATCAATGATATCAAATAAGTAATATACCATATTTAAAAAAACACAATAATGGATCACATGGGATTAGGGAGTTGAAATGTTTATTTCATTTTTTATATAAACGCCCACAATGGTACGTGGTAGTCTCATTGTGTAATCCTTGATAGCAAGGGGACTATGATGACTCTGATTCCTTACATATTCTGGATATGTAATCCTCCTCTCCCAAAGTTTTGAGCTCTACATTTATTATCAACAAAGGGACCTACATATGAGTCCCTAGTTCAAAGCAATGATATAGATAACTAGATAAACCTTGTTTCCCATAACAAGCATCAGTCACGTGGGATTATAAACTAATGTCGGTCATGTAAATTTCACGATAAATCACAAGAACATAAGGGCCTCAACCTTGGTATAAACCAAAGCATTCATAAAACCCCAATGATGGCCATAATTCCTATGAATATGACCATTCACCTTGTCAAATTAGCAAGCTAAGGGGTAACTGAAGTACAACGTCTCAGATTCCTACCATATTAAGGATACCTATAATGCCTTCCCATGGAAATAACATCATATCAAACACCCAAAGGATTGTCCCTATACCCATATTTCACACATATTCCTCCATGGGGATGATCATTTATTCCTCTAGTTTCTCACACTGAGAATAGATCATTTGGGCTTAGGGAGATGTTAATGAACACTTCATTAGGTACTAGGAAGGAATTCACCTCATATAAAAGAATATACCTTTGGGCCTATCCCATGTGTATCAACAAACTAAAAGGGGTTTGATTACAATAATATACATGATATGTAGGTTTACTAATAGTGGCTCAATCCCCTTCCCGAAATATAAAATTCCTCCTCAATTGGTACCATGTTTTGAAGATCTTGGTCATACTGCTTCAGAACATAAAGTATCCTTACAACACAAAGAAAATTTTATGAATAACTTTGGATAAATACAGATGGATCTATTAATGAGACTACCATTCTCTATCTAATGTGAGAATTGACTAAAAATCTATTTGTTTGGGATAAATGGTTCCATATCTACACAAGGAAGGGATCCATGAACATATCTTAAATCTCAAAAAAGTCCTAAGTGGTATATAATTATCCCAAATGTTTTTGAAGAGACTAACCTCCCATCAACTCAACCAATATACAACTCCCAAAGAGATGATATCCCTAAAAACGCAGATGACCTTCAGCCATTGTATGGTAGGTCTGTACTCACCTACATATGGGGGAACCATTATGAGTTTCTTGAAAAAAGAATCAATGTTATCCCGATGAGAAAAACCATTTCACGCCACAAACTCTTAACAAAACCATTGTATTATTCGAGATAAGTGGCCTAATAAATATGGAATATTAAGGGGATTCAGTTCCCTTTTATAAGTTATTTGGGTGTAAAACCTATAAATACATGAAAAATCATTATACAATATTTTCCTTACTAAACTAATATAAAGAAAAATTATCATAGTTTTAAAAATCTTACGGATAACGTTTAAATAAAACAAAACAATTGTACATTGTTATGTTTTTTTGGCTATTATTGTTAAATAAATAAAACATTTTTTAATATAATAGACACATATTGTCATTTTTGGTACACTTCACATAATTTGACAATAAATGATTCAAGAAAAAAATTTAATTTGAATATAAATACTTTGACAAGATATAATACACAATGTTTATCACATAAATTCAAATAACACTATAATTCATCCAAAATATATTACTCTTAATGTTTTAAAAATTATTTACTTGACACTTTTAATGTTCTCTCAAGTGTTGTGTTGCTGATACGTAGGCTTTAGAAGTAATTATACAATAAAAAAAATTAAAAATCAATTAATGTAACAATAATAATTTATTCATACTCAAAATAGCAATATATAATATCTAATAAAATAGTTTAATTCTTAAGAATATATATTATTTATTTTAAACTATAGATAGTGATATTTTTTATTTTCATTTTAATAAATAGAAAATAAATGTCACTATTAATGTCAAATGACACCAAGTATGCATATTTGGAAATATCAGATTTGTAAGGATGGAATAAACACATCAAATTAAATAATATAATATGTTTTAGAGATTTTGAGGCCATATCACATAGTTTAATCCTTTTTTAACGCATTTTACCTTTTAGTGAGGAATCTATTTTTGACCGTGATTTCAAATAATTACTAACAAAAATGAAGTCGGAATTATAAATAAATTTTTAAATGATGGTTAAAATTTTAGAAATTTTTTTATTATATTAAATTTCTAATATTTTCATAAATTAATTTTAATAGAAGATTGGAAAATTCCATAAAAATATATTTCTAGAAAAATGAATTTCTAAGTACAAAAAATTTTTATACAATAATCAAATATATTGTTGATTTTCAATAAATTAATCGATTATGTTAAATAGTAGGATACTTATGCTAATATAAAAGAAAAAAAAATTAATGAAACTTTTGAAAACATTAATAGTAGAAATGTTTTATAATTTTTTTATTTTAATAAAAGACATTACATAGTTTTCCAAACTGTCAACATAGATTTATAAGATTAAAAGTATATCTTAAAATACATTATATTACATATTAGATATATATATTTTTAAAATATTTCATAAATGTTCCATTCATTCATATATCCTAATAATTCCATAAATGTGAATGTATTTTTAAAATCAATATATTTCACTATTCAACCAAAAAAACAATTTTATAAAAATATCTAAATTTAACCATAAAATGGATTTGGTATTATGAAATAAAAAATTAAATTAATTTTATCGAATTCATTTTATAAAATTTATAAATTTAAATATTAAAGGAAAATTTAAAAAAACCCATTTTTTTAAAAAAATTACCATTTAAACATTAATTGTGCTTAAACTTATATGATTTCATTATCTTCATTAAAAATCGGTATCATCTTTATAAGGAACAATTAAATAAATTTTTATTTAGTTAATTTTTCAACATATATTTTACAATGTCGTTACTCATGTCCATACACTCAAATCTAATGGCTATGTTATAATAGAAATATATAGATTATAATATGTCAATAGTATATAATGACTCTTAAAAATATAGTGTTACAAGGATCAAAAGTTATTATACACAGTATTCATAAAATAAAATATTTTTGTGTACCACTCTACCCTCCTTATAGGAATTTCATAATCAAAATTTAATTTCAATTTTCACTTTATCATAATATAATACAATATTTTACCATGAAATTTAATTTCTAGGTTAACACTAAGAAAATATTATTTCATATGTAACTATTTTTAAATTAATATGTGGACAATTTTATGGATTCCACTTGTAAATGTTTTCCAGAAAATTACCTTCATTGTTAAGAGATACTATCAACACAAAAAATTAATGTTTTATCTTCCATTTCTTGAGTTTGGGGAAGAAAATATACATACATTATTTCATTACCTTCCTTAGGAAATATTTTATACCTCAGTTGTGTTTCAATTGGAATTTTATCTCTAATTCATATCATTTTCCAAACCAAGAATAAATAAGATTCATTTCTCATGGCTAAAACACTAATATAAATTCCTAAGAGATTGTTAGATCCATTAAAAGATAGTGTTATTCATTGTATGAACTATTTTTTAACAATTGATTCCTCCCATTTCTGGCCATTTAACACAACAGATAATATTTATTATATCTAAAAATAGTACTCAAACAAATAAATTTTCAAATGAAGGATTAATATTTTAACCTCCAAAACCTCAATAATAATATCCAAGTGTGGATATTTTATAATAAATTTGAATACATCAAAAACATATATTCATAAAAATTCACTACAATTACTATTAAATTAAATCAAATAATAGCCATAAAAGTTATATACAACATTTATTGTTTATCTTTTTTTAGAATCATCAAAATAATGTTTCATACATAAATATAATTTTTCCATGAAAAGAATTATTTTGAAGCCATGATTAAAAAATGTTGTGTTTCTAAAATAAATCCTTTACTATGAGAGTCATGGGAATGATTTGTAGGTTATTCTCATGTTCTTCTATAATTTCATAGTATAATGAGATATCATTAACGAATACCCTAATGAAATTATCGGTGTAATCCTTGACACTTGGGGAATTGAATTGAATAGTGTCATGTCTCATTATAATAAAGGTAGTAGATATCAGTGGATTTTTTATTTATTTTACTCTCCCAAGACATACTTCCTTTATTACTGTACATGAAACAAATTAAAATTACCTGTAATCATTTATTTAGATGGTTCTTTCCATCATTTTAATACTTTGGATGTTTCACTGTTCCCATCTTCTAATTCGTTAGATTTCATTATTCATTATTATTAGTCATCATCTTCTTCTGTTGAATTCTTTGAAAATATAATACCTATATATTTTTTATTTATTCTTAATATAAATTTATACCATAAAATTATATGACAAAAATACATGTAAAATTAAGGACCTTTGAGGGCTCATAGTATACCCATCAAGGAAACCATCTATCTTATTTCCAATATTATGTATGCACTCTAAAACATACCTTGTTAATTTGGTAAATTTGTCATCATTATTTACACCACATTCTTATTTCATCTTCCATAAATTCATAACCTTTCTTTCTATATCATCTCATTTCTCTTGGGAAAAAATTATCATTGAATACCCCTTAATAGCTCTTCTTTCTATACATTCATTCTCTTTTACATACATAGTATTCTTAATCAATGACCATCATTGATCCACATATTATTTTAAATAGTATACAATTATTATAAACATTTCATTTTTCTATAGTTCCAAAAGATATAAATATCACATCAATTGAGTTAATCTATTTATATGTTACCAACGGGTTAGTATTCACAATAAATGATAGATGCATATTTCATAAAAAGTGATCCAACATTATCATATTAAATTTAGAGGAATCATTTTACACTATTATTGTATGTTTAATGGTCCTAAATTGAAACAACTACTTTGATGTTGTCATAATATGCTAAACTACAATGCTAGGAATATTGACTTTATCTAGTGGGAAATCACTACATTGACCATGGGAATTTATATTATTTTCCATCCTTCTACTAAGAGTCATCCCTAAAAAATGGACCACACAAATATAGATCATATTCATCATTAAAATTGATCTATAGAAAAAAAAATTATCTATGAATTATCATTTTATCAAATATTCAATTGTATATATCACAAATTTCATACAGGGTAGGTTCTTAAAACATATTATTCCAAAGGGTCCTATTAATGATGCATTTATACCAACTATAGCAACCCCAACTCTAATAACTCATAAATAGTATTTAATTTATAACATTGATATAAGAAAACTTGGATTTCATTACTAAATATAGATCATTTATGAATTCATGTTAAAATAAATACATACATGACTCCAATATTTCATTTGAAATTAAAGACATACGCTGTAATACATTCTTGCATTCTTAAAAATCAATCAAATTTACCTTCATAAAATCCCAAAGAAACGAAAAAAATAAATTGTTAATATATAATTCATAGCAAGGGTATCATTTAATATAATTAATCATATGTAAATCTAAAATTATCAATATGGTGGGGTAGATAAAAAAATTAATTAAATTTAATTAGAAAATTAATCTCAATATATATAAATGGTTAATATCAATATAAAAATCACATGGTTAATACTAACTATATACTCAATGAAATAAATTCATAACTGTAGACATTAATGTGATTAAAATCAAGGCCTTATGCCAGGACAACATGAATATTACTTTTTAGGGCTTGTTCAAATACATTTTTCATGTATTCAAGGATTTGTTCCAAGATGATGTCATTTTTCATGAAAAAATACATGTTGAAATACCCATTTTTTTGTTCTATGAGACTTATTGATACATTAAGAGGATATGTATAACCATGCCTAAACATTCTATAATTCATGTATGAAAAATTTATCATATAATTAATTGAGGATTTAATAAAAATTAAACATGCCTTATTAATAAAAAAATACATGTATTGAATCAAGTCTCGAAAATATAAACGTGTTGTAATAACAATGATTTCCCCAGACAAGTCCATTGTGAAAAACAGTGTTTAGGGTGTTTTGGGAGGAAACGATGGATCATTTCAAGGGTTTTTCAAATTTTCAGATTCTTCCTCATTGAATTCAGGCATCAGTGGTGGCATGTTAGTGCGTAGGCGTGTAAGTGTATTTCAATGTTAGTGCATTGAAATGATAGGGGGGTTGAAATAGGTGAGTTGAGGGAATCAGTGTCGGTAGTTCAAAGTTTTAGTAGGTCATGGATTTAGTAACTCAATATCGATGAATCAACATCGTTGGTTCAGTGTTGGTAGGTCACATTGGTATATCACTTGTTAGTGGCTCTGCATCAGTGACATACCCATCGAGGAGTCATTTTCAATTTTCCCAGTTTTTTCCATTTTTTCCAGTTTTTCCACTCTTATGTCTTAATAGACATAAACCATGGTTACTACCTTGTATGAGAATTAATAATGGCATTTAAAAGGATATTAAGTATATTTTTAATATCCTAACATTTAAGGGAATTTCATATACACTAACATTCTACTCTTTTCCACGATCTGACGTTATTGACTTTTGGAAACTGTTCTTTCTTTAATATGGGATCTACCTCCTCAATAATGGTATGTTCTATTCCTATTATTTCATCCATTTTACACATGGTTGATCTATATAATTATACCTTAGAAGAGTTGTCCCACTATACGAGAGATCCCCTATACATTTTTCTTGGATTGATTCCTATCTAATCGCTCGATCCCCTGTTCATGGCACAAGGTGTAACATCGATCCTTTGATCATCATGTAGGGATTTGATCTATCACTATTTAATTATATATATTCCAGGGTGAGTGTACTAAAAACTTCATCTGAGTAATAGCATAATACTTTTTATAAAATGAGATATAAATAAGAAGTAAATATGATCAAAAGATATAGGAGTATGTAGAATAATATGAATGGAGTGGAATGATATTGATCACTAGTTATATATGTTATATTTAATTTATATATATATTATTTTGACTGTATGCCTCTTGAAAATCATGACTATTGGTGGTCTTTTCTTGTGCAATAGTGATGTTATATTCTGTTTTCATGCTTTGATAAATGAGCATAACATGAAAAACTATTAAACCACATATACATGGTTAAATTAATCAATTCCCCAAGATAAAACCTATTGTATGATCTACAATGTCTATAATGTGGATTAAATAACATTGATTAATAAATCTGAATTAATACACATCATATTAATAGTTGTGGATCAGAGTAAATTTCTATTCATTTCTGTGACATTGTGTGAGTTGTGTGTTGATGTTTTTGGAAGCACAGTTGTTGGTACATAGGTGGATAGAGGAGATGGGTCCAAGATATGGGTGTGGTATCTGTGTACATATAGCAACCTGGACTTTTCATAAATTAATATTACATCATTTCAAAGATAAACAACATAATAGTATTGAGCAAATAGGATCCAAAGGCTTAGTGTCTTGGGGAAACTAGGACCACACATAACAAATACAACATCTATCATAAACATTTATTTAATTTATTCTTCTCTAGCTTATTATTGGCACTTGTTGTCTCCTTAGTACATATAGCCTCCTAAAAATATACATCAAAAGGGGTGAGCTAGAAGCCCAGTAATAGGATAGATAAGAACAATATATCATGGGTTGAGCAAAATCATAACATAGACAAATGATCATGAACATGAGAGGAGCATAAATAAATGACTTGAAATATGGCGAAACATAACAATGAAACATCATGTCTTAGTGGTTAACTATCACACATACTTATGATCAAAGGTAGAATATTGTTCAAACATAATTTCACATTTAATCACGACATTCATCAAATTACCCAATGAATTGGAGCGCTGTATAATTCTTGGGTGCACACGTCACATTTAAACATTCATATTGCACTATATAATTCAGGGCACACCCATCACATCATAACATTATCATCATCATGAATTCCACATAGAACACATATAAAAAATGTACATAACTAACCCATGGAATATAATTGTTTTCATCTCATAATAACACATTAATAAGCTTTGGGTTCCCAAAAGAAAGGGGGAATAACATTCATGTTACAGGAACCGACCACTTTGAGTGAGAAGTAAAAGGGGTGTTCTTAAAAGAGGAGTTATTTTGGAAAAAAAATTTGTATGACATAAAAAACCAGTGAAAAAAATGTATATCCTATAAAATTATGGACAATGATGAAAAAATGATATTTCATGAGTATCCATATCAAAATGTAGTGAAAGAGGTATAACCCGAAAGTTGAAAGTTGGGTTCGAGAATTTCCCCTTACCTTGTACCCGAATGCATCCTTATCTTTAATGACCTGTATAATTAAATTATATTCATTAATTAGAAATCCATATACATTTTTACATTAATAGGGTTCATTCTGGTTTCATTATGTCATTTTATTTCCCTTTGGAAGACCTATAGAGTTTAAAAACATTGTTCGGGGATATTCATTTTTATAGTTTTTCTTGGGTTGTTCACTTGTATTAATAAATTGTTTTTCGGGTAGAACATTGGTAATCATACAAAAATAAAATTACATGCCATTAATGATATTAAAGGAGTTTTAATGATTTTATAGTTAATTATATTATATCCATGTGGATGAATCATTTTATAAGAATTAAATGATGGTTATTTGGGTAAAATTTGGCGGTTTTTGGATCACAACGAACTTCTATTAACTTATCACTTAGTAATATGGCCAAATGTTATTTCCAGATCATTAAATAGAACATAATAAATATAAAATTATCTGGTTCAACCATAAAAATGGGTTCATGACCAGATCTAAATTTAGAAATGGAAGAAGAAATCATGTAGTTCTTGAAGGTGATAAATTAGCACCTTAGAAACAACGTTTTCTTTATTAAAATAAAAGGAATATAGAAAGGGGGTTCGATGATATAATATCCCTTTATAATCATAAAATTACATTATATGTATTATAATGTATTAAAAATACAATTTTTATGATGATAGGTGGGGAGATATCAAGAAATAAACTTGAACTTGAAAGGAAATTAAAGGAGAAGAGGGGGGGGGGGAATTACCTCCTGAATCCTTTTCTTGAGAACCTCATTAAGGGCCTAATATTTGTCTTTTGATGAGACCAGTAGCTCTTGGACGTGGAGGAGGGGTTAGGGAAGGTGTTTGTGCAGAGTTTAGGGTAGTCTTGGAGCTTGAGAGGTGTGAGGAAATGAGGGTGTGAAGGGTGGCTTTTATAGTGGAGGGGGGGGGGTTCCTTAATATAAAATTCATTAGTTTATTATTTCCCCACTAGACAAGTAATACTGAGTATTGAACGAAAAATAATATTAATTTTATAATTTAATCTCGAACAATGGGGGATTACATCATTAGAGAATCACACATGACCCCACAATTAGCTTATTTAGCATATTTTGTAAATTATGGTATTTAAATATTCAACAAAAATTCATGTATCTCAGAAAAATCCCAAAAATTTACTGCAACCATTTTTCAAAAATTATAATCCAAAAATGAAGTACATTTTTCAAAAATAATTTTATAAATATCATTAATTTAATATATAATTAAAATCATAATTTACTTAAAAAACATTTTTTAATATTAAAATTGATTTTATAGTGCTTTAAACAATTTCGTAGGGTCTTATAAAATTATCTAAATACTATAAGACATTGATTCATTAATTTATGAATACATTTTATGGAAATAAATATTCTTTTAAATTAATTAATTAATTATATTTAATTATTTATGACTTACAAAATACCAATACATTTACAAAGGTCAAATTGTCACTAACTATATTGTCTAAATTTTATTTTATTATTCATTTGTAATGTAAATCTTATTTTGGATGATTTAATATTCATAAGGGTCATATTATTATTGATATGGTTATTTTAATATTCATAATGGTATGTTACTATTCAACAAAAATTATTTTTGTTTCATTAGACTCCAAAAATAATCTTCAACACAACCGTGTATGTATGATTTTTAAATTCCAAACGTAGGAGTGAAAAAATTATGATTAAAGGTCACTTATCACATATTAGTTCATTGTTTTGTGTTTTTATGACATAAATATAAGAATGTAATTTTCTATTGAAAAACATTGGGTCGTTACATTCTTCCCCCCTTAAGGAATTTCACCCCCAAAATTTTACTTTACACAAACAGGTGAGGGTACTTATCCTTAATTTCCTCCTTTTGATCCCAAGTTGCTTCCTCAAACATATGATTCCTCCACAACACTTTTACAAGATGCATTTTCTTGTTGCGTAGATCCTTATTAATCCGATCCAGAATCATTACTGGCTGCTTCTCATAGGAGAGATCATCTTTCAGCTGCAGCAGATCTGAGTTTAGTACATGTGAGGGGTCTGCTATGTTCTTCTTCAGTAGTGATACATGAAATACATCATGAACTAGAGCCATGTTCGGTGGAAGTGAAATATGATAGTCCAAAACTCCGATGCGGTCAAGGATCTCAAAGAGTCCAATATACCTTGGGCTTAGCCTCCCTTTCTTTCCGAATCACATGACTCTCTTCGATGGAGATATTCGAAGGAAGTCTTTATCTCCAACGTCAAACTCCAAGTCCCTTTGACAGTTGTCAACATATATCTTTTTCCAAATTTGAGTAGCTTTGATGTGTTTCTGTATGACTTGAACCTTCTCTGCCATCTCTTGAACAAGATCTGGTCCAAGTAGCTTTCTTTCTCCAACTGCATCCCAACATGTTGGAGTTCTATATCGCTTTCCATACATAGCTTTATATGGAGTCATCTGAATACTCGAGTGGAAGCTATTGTTGTATGCAAACTCAACCAATGGGAGATGTTGATCCCAACCACCTTTGAATTCAAGAGAGCAGGCACTTAGAGTATCTTCAAGCGTTTGAATAGTCCTTTCAGACTAGCCATCGGTTTGGGGGTGATAGGCCGTGCTGAAATTTAATTTAGTACTCAAAGCATGTTGAAGGCTTCTCCAGAATTTATATGTTATCCTTGGATCATGGTCAGAGACAATTGAGAGTGGAACACCATGCAGTCTCACCACTTCCGTCACATATATCTTTGCATGTTTTTATGCGATAGGTTATCCCGAATTGTGATAAAATGGGTAGTCTTGGTGATTCGGTCTACCACAACCCATATCACATTATTTCCCTTTGACTTATTTGGGATACATGTGACAATGTCAATAGTAACATTTTCCCATTTCCACATGGGTATAGGCAATGGATGCATCATACCTTTGGACTTTTTTTTGCTCAGATTTAACTTGCTGACATACCAAACACCTTGATATATATTCCGCAATCTGCTTCTTCATGTTATTAAACCAGAAGTGTTCTCGGAGATCATGATACATCTTTTTACTCCTAGGATGGAAAGACAAAGTTGATCTATGTGCATTATCCCATATCCCCTTCTTTATCTCGGGTGATGAAGGCACACAAAGCCGCGTTCCAAACCGAATCACTCCATTGTCATCGATACAGAACTCTTGCAGCTTCTCTTCCTTTACTACATTCACCATCTTTCGTAACTCTATATAATCCCTTTTTGCTTCCTTAATCTTCTCCTAGATAGATGGTTGCACAATCATTTGGGAAAGGTAGGATTTATCCCCTACCCTTATGATTTTCAATTCCATCCTTTGCATATCCAAGAAGATAGGGTCTTTATCAATCAGCAACAAGGAAAGAGTAGCAGGTTCTTTTCTGCTTAGAGCATCAGCTACCTTGTTCGCCATTCCAAGATGATAGTGAATAGAGAAATCGTATTCTTTGATTGGCTCTAACTATGTCCTTTATTTCATGTTGAGCTCTTTTTGTGTGAATAAATTCATTAGGCTCTTGTGGTCAGTGTATATGTCACAATTCTCGCCATAATGGTAGTGCTGCCTGATTTTCAAGGAAAAAATCATGGCTGCCAGCTCTAGATCATGAGTTGGGTAGTTATGCTCATGGATCTTCAACTGTCGTGAGACATAGGCTATCACATTATCATTTTTCATGAGTACACAACCAAAGTCTTTCTTTGAATCATCACTGTATATTAAAAAACTTTCTCCACATTTCGGTAGTGTGACTATAGTTGTAGTGATCAGCCTTCTCTTTAGCTCCTTGAAGCTTCCCTCACATTCTTCCTTCCAGGAATACATTACCCCTTTCATTGTTAACTTAGTTAGCGGGCTTGAAAATTGTGGGAGGTTTCTCACAAAACTTCGGTAGTACCTAGCTAATCCAAGAAAAATATGTATTTCTGTGACACTAGAGGGCCAGGGCATTCCTCAATCGCCTTTGCCTTTGAAGGATCCAAAGAAATTCCCTCACATGTGATCACATGTCCCAAGAACATTACTTGATTCATCAAAAAGTCACACTTTCTGAACATGGCTTACAACTTCTCCTTTCTCAATGTCGCCAACACAAGTCTTAGATGTTCTTCATGTTCCTCCTTTCTCGTGGAGTAGATGAGAATATCATCGATAAACACTACCACAAATCTGTCGAGGTAATGTCTAAAGACTCTATTCATCAAATCCATGATGATATCAGGGGCATTAGTAAGTCCAAAGTTCATCCCCGAAAACTCATAGTGCCCATACACTGTTCGGAAGGTAGTCTTCTGAATATCAACCTTCATTACCTTTACCTGGTGATATCCAGAACGAAGATCCACCTTTGAGAAATCTTGAGCTCCTCTTAACTGGTCGAATGAGTCATCAATCCTTGGGAGAGTGAATTTGTTATTTATAGTGATCTTTTTGAGTTCCCGATAATCGATACATAGCCGCATGGTTCTATCCTTCTTCTTCACAAATATCACTTACACACCCCAAGGTGATGCACTAGGGCGTAATAACCCTTTGTTCAGATGCTCTTGCAGCTGCTTCATTAAATCCTCAAGTTCGATAGGAGCCATCCTATAGGGGCACTTTGATGTAGGAGTAGCTCTGTGTATGAGTTCATTTGAGGACTCTACCTCACGATCCATGGGAATTATGGGTAACTCTTTAGGAATTACATCACCGTATTCCCTCACAATGGGTATTTCCTCAAGGTTGGAACATTCCTTAGACTCAACCATTTGGTCGAGGTATTCTTGTTCATAGGGAATCAACACCCACACAATTGAAGGATTTTTCAAAGGAGATTCATGATCTTCCTTGAATTTTTAGAGGATCAGGGGATGGTTAGGAATATGAATAGATAATTCCCTTTCCCGAAAGTTGATATGCGCTCTATATAACGAGAGCCAGTCCATTCCCATTATAGCATCAAATTACACCAAGGGAAGTATTACGGGATTTGTCAGAAGAATCTTACCACATATTCCAATAGGAGAATATTCAAACACTTGGGTTGCAATGATTTCACCACTTGGTGTTTTTATAGAAATCTCTAATTTATGTTTTTGGGGATTTGATTCTATAGTTCTATCAAACATGAAAGATTTAATGGAATGTGTAGAACCAGAATCAAATAAGACTTTTTCCGTTATTGAGTGAATAGAAAGTGTACCTTGTACAACTTCATTACCATGCTCCACCTCCGCAGTAGTGATGGAATAAGCCTTCCATTGTTCCTTTGGCTTTGGTGGCTGCTGACACTGATTACCCTTGAGAACTCGAGGTTTAGTGCACTGGATTGCATAGTGCCCTAGCTCCTTACAGTTTTAAAATTGAACCATGAGTGGTTCTCTCCTTTCATCAGCAATATTATCCTTCCTTTTTGTGTCGTTTCGACACTCTTGTGCATGGTGTCCTTCTTTCCTATACTTGAATCATTTCCCTATCCCTTTGAGGCAGTTCCCATGGTGCAACTTCTCATATTTTTGGCATGTGGGTCGTTGATTTTTCTTCCCACCATTGTCACTGGATCCATCAGCATGAAACTCCATCTTTTATTTCATTTCCCCATAGCCATGGAACCATTCTCCAAACTCCATCTCCACTTTTATAGAACACTGAACAACTTCTCCAAAACTCTAAAAGTCTCGAATTGCAAGATCCTTTCGAAGGCGAGGTTTTAATCCACTAAAAAATCTATCAATGCTGCTATCATTGTTGATAAAAAACCCAAATCATACCTTGAGAGCCTTGTGAAATTCGCTTCATAGGTTTTGAGAGATTCTATTTCTTTCTTCATGAGCCCTATAAATTCTCTCTCCATCTTTGTGCGAAGAGTTTGTGTGAAATACTTATTAAGAAACATTATCTTAAAGACTTCCATTTCCATCTCTTTAATTTCCTCCCTTGTCTTGGTGTTCTTAATCAAATCCCACCATTGATCAGCTTCTCCATCAAGATGATAAACGGCTAGAGTAACCTTCTCTATCTCAGAACAGTTATGCACAGAAAAGATATTCTATATGGAGTTGGCCATAGTTCCACAACTAGTGGATTGGAAGATACAAAAAATGTCGGTGGTTGTTGCCGCATAAAACATTCAATATACTATTGCTCCCTCTTTGGTGAAGGAGGATACTCCCCATTATTATGGTTATTATTTATTACATGAGATAATTGGGTAATAATCTCCATGATGTTTTGAACTCCACCTCCAAAATCATTAGGGAGGTCGTTCGAGTAATCGTTGCATTGGCCCTCGCATGAGTTTTTGGCCTGATTTCTCCTGGTTCCCACCATTTTCTAAAATAGAAAAGGATAGAACAAAACATAACAAATATAGTCATGAATAACATATTCATTTATACAATTATGCCAAAAACATAACATATGGGATCCCTAGGTAAATATTCTTGTGGGAATATTTCTACTTAATCTCATACTAGAAGTTTTCTCTCTGGTTCACTAATCCTAATTCCCAAATTAACTAAACCTTTCCTCTGATACAAACTAGAGTGACCCGGCCTTTTCTTACATTACTATTAAATCATTTCAAAGATGGACATCATAATATTATTACACAATGAGGATACAAAGGCTTAGTGTCTTGGGAAATCTAGTACCACACATAACAAATACAACATCTTGCATAAACATTTATTAAATTTCTTCTTCTCTAGCTTCTTATTGGCACTTGTCCTCTCCTTAGTACATGTGTCCAACTGAGGATATATATCAGAAGGGGTGATCTAGAAGCACATTAAGAGGATACATAAGAACAATATATCATGGGGTGAACATAATCATGACATAGAAAAAAGATCATGAATATGATAAGATCATAAATAAAAGACTTGAAATGAGGCCAAACATAAAAATGAAACATCATGTCTTAGTGGTTAACTACCACACATACTTGTGAACCAAGGTATAATCTTGTTCACACATCATTTCACATTTAATCATTAGATTCATCACATAACCAAATGTGTTGGAGCATTGTATAAATCCAAGCTAACCCGTCACATTTAAACGTTCATATTGCACTATATAATTCTAGGTGCACCCGTCACATCATAACATTATCATCATCATTCTTGCCACATTGGAAAAATATAAAAAATGTACATAACTAACCCATGGAATGTAATGTCTTTCATATCATAATAACTCATTCATAAGCTTTGGGTTCCCAAAAGAAATAGGTAATAACATCCATGTTACAAGAACCAACCACTTTGAGTGAGAAGTAAAATGGGTGTTCTTAAAAGAGGAGTTATTTTGGAAAACATTTTGTTTGACATAAAAAACAGTGAAAAAAATGTATATCACAGAAAATTAAAGACAATGATTAAAATATGATCTTTAAGGAGTATCCATATCAAAATGGACTGAAAGAGGTAGAACCCGAAGGTTGAAATTTGGGTTCAAGAATTTCCCCTTACCTTGAACCCGAATGCTTCCTTCTCTTTAATGTCCTGTATAATGAAATTATATTCATTAATTAGGATTCCAGAACCATGTGTCAAATAATACGGTTCATTCTTGTTTCATTATGTCATCTTATGTTCCTTTGGATGACTTATAGTGTTTACAAACACTGTTCGAGGATGTTCATTTTTATGGTTTTTCTTGGGTTGTTCACTTGTATTCATAAATTGAAGTTGGGGTAGAACATTGGTAAACATACAGAAATAATAATACATGTAATTAATGATAATAAAGGAGTTTTAATGATCTTATAATTAATTATATTAGATCCATGTGGATGAATCATTATATAAGAATTAAATGATGGTTATTTGGGTCAATCTGGGCGGTTTTTGGATCACAATGAATTTGTTTTAACTTATCACTTAGTAATATGGCCAAAGGTTATTTACAGAACATTAAATAGAAGATAATACATATAACATATTCTGTTTCAACCATAAAAATGATTTCATGACCAGATATGAAGGTAGAAATTGAAGAAGATAGCATGTCGTTCTTGAAGGTGATAAATTAACACCTCACGAACACTGTTCTCTTTAATAAAATAATAGGAAGTGGTAAAGGGGGTGGATGATATAATATCCCATTGGAATCATAAAATTACAATATATGTATTATACTAGAGTTACAATAAAATTTTTATGAATATATGTGGGGAGAGATCAATAAATTACCTTGAACTTTAAAGAAAATTAAAGGAGAAGAGGGAGGGAAATTACGTCTTGAATCCTTCTCTTGAAAACCCCATTATGAGCCTAAACCTGGCCTTTAGATGAGACCAGAAGCTCTTGGACGTGGGGTAGGGGATTCATAAGGTGTTTGGGCAGAGTTTAGAGAAGTCTTGTATCTTGAGAGGTGTGAGGAAATGAGGGTGTGAAGGGTGGCTTTATAGTGTAGGGGAGAGGGTTTCCTTAATATAAAATTCATTAGTTTAATATTTACCCACAAGACAAGGAATAGTGAGTCATGAACGACCAATAATAGTAATTTTATAAGTTAATCCAGATCCAAGTGGGCTTACATCAGCAGAACATCACACATGACCCTGTAATTAGCTTATTTAGCATACTTTGTAAATTACGATATTTCACTATTCATCAAAAATTCAAGTATCTCAGAAAAATCCCTAAAATTTACCCCATACATTTTTCGACTTGTAGACTCCAAAAATGAAGTCCTTTTTTCAAAAATAATATCATAAATATTATTAATCTAAAATTTAATTAAAATCATAATTTACTTAAAAAACAGTTTTTAAGATTAAAACTGATTTTATAGTGCATTCAAAAATTACGTAGGTTCTTATAAAATTATCTGAAAACTATAAGACATTGATTAAATAATTTATGAATAAATTTTATGGAAATAAATATTCTTTTAAATTAATTAATTAATTATAATTAATTATTTATGACTTACAAAATACCAAAACGCTTACTAAGGTAAAATTTTTACTTTCTAAGGTGTCTCAATTTTATTTTATTATTCATAGGTAATGTTACTCTTATGTTGGATGATTTAATATTCATAAGGGTCATATTACTATTCATTACGGTATGTTACTGATCTTAAGGGTATGCTATTATTCACCAAAAATTATATTTGTTTCATTAGACCTCAAAAATCATCTTGAACACAATCGTGTATGTTGGATTTACAAAATTCCAAACATAGGAGTGACAAAATTATGTTTAAAAGTCAGTGATCACATGGTAGTTAATAATTTGTGTTTTTATGAAATAAATATAAGAAGGGAATTTTCCATTGAAAAATTTTGGGTCGTTACAGTACATCATGATGTAATTTAGTAGTAGATGACGTAGAATTTGTGTGTGGCTCATTACAAGGGGTGTATTGGTATCCCAGTTTGAGAGACTGATTGTGGAATTGATGTAATTGTAGGTATTTGAACTACCATTGTTTGTGTTTTGGTCATCGAACGTCATTTTGTCGTGGGACTATAAATCTATTTTACGTTGTCGTTTTAATTTGGTTGTGGTTGGAAGTTTATGTATAGTGATGGAATAAATTTAATACATAAATTAATATTTTAGAATTTCTTAAATGAAAAAGGGGCTGGTTTATGAATTGGAAGTGGTTATTGTGTTTATGTGCGTTTAGGGTAGCATCTACTGTGGTTCTGTATGAGTTGGATATTTGTTTGGAAACCCATAGGTTGGGGTTAGTGTTTGTGTATCTATATGTATAAATTGTAGATACTTTTTATTTATATATAACCCCCACCCATATTGAGAACCATGTGCCGAAAACATTAATATAATGGGGGGATTGTTTCATTCACAACATCCAGGTGGGAACAAGGATGACTGGTTTCTATCATTCTCCATCACACCCCTTTATGGTTTCATACTGCTCAAGGATATCTGGGAATTTTGTATTGGATTGAGGTATACCAAATCCCATGATCCGTAGAGAAATGATTTTTTATGGATGAGTGGCCTATGTGTTTGTGAACCAAGTTTGTTTTTTCAAGTATCTAAAGTATAAGGCCTAGGTGTCTTAAGGCGAGAGATGTGGTTGTTGAAGCTCAAGTGTGTGCGTGATGGGTTGTGTGTGGTTCGGGTCCTCGGTGTGTTTGGGAGGGTTGTGGCAATGGGACAATATAGGAAGACTGGTAGTCTTAAGATGTTAGAAATTAGGTATGAACAAATAACAACTGGGAAAGAGGTGTGGGGTACCCAAATATCGATGTGTCTATACTATAACTTTAATTGACTTATTTTATTTGGTGAGCAAGCCTTGGTGTGGATGGGCTGGTTAGTAATCCTTGGTATGTTCATTAAGGTTATACTATTTTCTCACATGTGTATTCATTTGATTTCCCCACTTTTGCATGGGTGGATTTAGTTTTCATACATGGCATACAAGTATACTCACCATAAATCTATAAAATTGTTTATGGTTTCCAGGATGACATTGAGGACCTTGAAGGACTTTACTAGCTCGGGTCTCATTATTAGTTGTTGATGCTACTTAGTTTCTAATCTTTTGCTACATTACCTTTGATGTTTTTTTTACTCTATATCAGATTTCATTTTTAACAAGAATGTGGGAATGGATTTTGGATTTTCTTTGACTTTTTGTATTAGGAGTATATTGGGATTTACCATATTATATTATGATTTTTTATATAAAAAGTGAAATGACTTCCATGTTTTGTTTTATTTTATACCCCAACTTCCAGTCACTACCTCAAGGCCTATTAAGGGCGGCACCTAGGGGGGTCGTTATCTCTCATTCATCTTGAGTATGATAGGGCATGTCACTTTGTTATCTCTTCCTTTATCATGATGATGGTGGTCCATTAAACTAGTGTAAAAACATGTTTCCACATCAATAATTTTAGTTTTAATTTCATCTTTTAATCAATGTTTTTTATCTGATACTAAAAGTGGAACTTTTAATATCAGTTTCTATAAACTAACGATTATTTATAAAATATTTACCTTTGACATAACTTTTTTTTTGTAAAATAAATGTGTAAAGTATGATTCCATATGGGTTTTAACATTTTTTTTATAAAAACACATGTTAAAAGTCATCATATATGGCTATTAGTTTTGTTTATTCATTAAGCAATGGTAAAATCCAACTTTCTCAGTAGGTACCTAAAAATGATGACGAAAGTCCTCATAGTGGACTTTTAACCCCTTCTTTTTGTTGGAACAGATAGCGAATGACACTTTGGACGTTATTTTTTTAAAATACTGGTGTTTGAAAGGAATAATTTTTTTTATTTCCAAAGTTATTATTTAACTAGTCATCGAGCTAAAACAATGTTATAGATCAATATTTATTGTAATCAGTTGATGGTCATATATATGCTTTGATAGTTACAACTTTTTTCAAAAAAAAACATGAAAAAAATAAACTGAAAATTAAAGACACTATGTGAGAAAAATAATAATAATTATTAAAAATTATTTCATTTTTTATGATTTTCGTTGAGATCATAATGTTTTTTGTCATTTCTTCTCTTCTTTTTTTTTTGTAAAAATTCATGAAGTATTTAAAATGGTGATCTATAATGAATTTTGATCTTTAGTTCATTAATATTGTGTTGATATTTTATGTTCATGACATTATAATAATAATACTTAATCATTATAAAAAAATTATCATGATTTTACTGATTAAAGAAAACAATAATATAGAAATTACCTGATTATAATTGATACAATGTTCATATCATCGATTACAGATGTGTTAAGAAAATTTATTGAATCGAAGAGGTCAAAAATGCCGAAATAACGGGAATATATATTTATATATATTTAATGAAAATATATTTAGTGTATATGGACTAATAATATGGATGGAATTTAGAAAATTAAACAGCTTCTTTTATAAAATTCAATTGATTATCACATGTATTTAGAGATTTTACTTTTAACATCACAAAAATTTATAACTGATGTTTAAAACCTTCATGTATTTGGTTTTTGAAATAATTTTCTAATAAATCCAATGTAAAAGGATATCCATACAACTTTCAATATTAGTGTTTTGTAACATATGATAAAATCCTTCTTTTATCATCAGTTCATGAAAAACATTCATTAAAAGGCCTCATACAATACTTTTAAAAACATTTATTTCTAGACATCGTTGATAAAAGTAAATTTTGACAGTTTTTATCTCTAAAAAAATTTGTAAATTTCTTTTATGTTTTATTTAGCTTCAATATCTATTATTTGACTGGTCCTAGAGAAAAAATGGGCTTACTTTTCAATAGTTATGAACATTAGAAGTTGAACATCTCCATAAAATGTGATATGGAAGACCAACTTTCGACAACCATAATTGTTTATCCCTAACTACATTTGACCTCCAAAATCAATAACATTGAATATTAAAAAATTATATAAAACTTGGTATATAATTATTTTTATTTTTAAAACCCATCTTTACAAGTGACATTTTATTTCAGTTCCTAAAAAACTATCATTAAGAGTCTACTAACATTCAAATTACTATGTCGACAACATTTAATATGTAACACTATTTAAGAAACACAACTATTAAAATTAATGATTTTAGATATGATATCAAACATGGAAATAATTTTTGACATCTTTTTTTCGAAATCCAATGTCAAAATTTTATTTAATTTTCTAGTCAGAAAATAATTATCATTAAATGACTTCTAGTGATCAAATTCTAACATCGATATCTTTTGGTATGTAAGATAATTTTAACTTTGCATCCCACAAAATTAAATATTGTCAATTGAACTAGAAATTTTTCAATATTTTAAACATCATTGATTTCAAAAACATATGTCAAAAGTTACTTTTAATTGAATTTATTGAAGAAAAATATGTCATATGTATCTTATGTGGAATTTTAATATCTGTTTTCATGAACCAACATTAAAATTGTTGTATTAATTTCAGTAACTAAATACCTAATGTTAAAATTACTCGATTATAACTTTTATTATCAGTTTTTCTATTGTTGATATCTAAAATTAAATATTAAAATTGGTTACTGAATAACTGTTGTTAGAAGTCCTCGTGTAAGACTTTTTAAAGTCGGTCTTGAAGAACCGAGGTTTAAAGGCTTAATTTAAAGACCATATATATAATCTTGATTATTTTTTCTGAAATATATAAAATGAATTTTTATTAAACATACTTTTTTCGCACCTTATATTAGGAAAATAAAATTTATTCAACATTGAGATTAATAGTGATATATGATATATTTTTAAGGAACAAAGATTAATACTTGTGAAAATATTTTTTTATAAACCATAAATTAATAAATGTTTAAAGTATACCATAAATTCCATAAGAATGAATGGTTTGATATAAGGGTAATTATAATGAGATTTATAAGGGAAAATATAATCAGGACATTAAAATACAATATTCCTTAAACCATTTATAAATTTGTTGTTAAAATGATATTATAAATCATTTAGGAAATTCATTTCAGCACTTTAGAATATAATTTATTTTTATATTGATATAAAATCTAATCATTAATTGAATAATTAAAAACTTCTTTTCATAAAAACAACATAGATGATTTTTGAGGATTATTTATTGTGAATAAAAACCATAGTGGTGGTAAATTTTGGTCATGTAATATACATTAAAAATATCAATCCGTCTATAATTTTTTAAAAATTAAAAAACATCTTTCTCTAAAAACATTACAAATTTTTCCTTTTTAAAATTAAAAAATAAAGTAATACGTAATAGAAATATTCCTTTACCAATTATATAAATGTAGGTAAAATATTCCATAAATCAATTTAATTAATATTATAATGGAAGAGATTGAATCTATAATAAAAGACAATTAAGGTCGATTTTTTCTATAATAAATCTAATGGATTTTTAGAGTTTCAAATTAATGGAATTATGAATGAAAACATAAAAAATTAAGAATAAGTAGAGTAAAATAATATATATTTTTTTTAATAATAATGGAAGAAAAAATTCATAAAACCTAAATTTAATCATAAAAAATCCTATATAAGAGGGAGATTATAAAAATTCCCTTAAAACATTAATATATTATTTATAAAAAGAAAATAAATGTAAAAAATGAATTTAAACTATAAATAACAGGAGTAAAAATTACTTCATGAAATATTATTTCAAATAATATGTATATACAATAGAAAAAATTAATTTGGCGAATAATATAAAATATAACTTATTGGAGTTGAATTGTTATATAAAACCCATTCCTTGAATTTATACATGGTCAAACACATTATATCATCTCAAATTATAAATTTATAATTATAAAACAAATTTATAATAACCTTTTATATCTATATATTTTTTTAATTTTAATTTTATTTTATTTTCATATATTAAATATATTTTTCATTCTTATGTCGACCATTTCATGTTGTTTGGTTAATTTTACAAAACAACAACGGTATGTTGACCATAGTCAAGTTGTTAGGAAATGGTTAAATCAAATATATAATGTTAATAATTATAGGAAGTAATTTTTATTCATTATATAAAAGTTTAGAAGATTCGATTTGTTTCAATAAAGGAAAAATTAAATTCCTTGTTCATAGAGACAAAAGCCTAAACATATGTGAAATGTCATTCTCATTTTCTTATTAACTGGAAAAGAAAAAAATTATATAATGATTAATATATAAATAAAAATATTTATATAATAAATATCAAATATATTTATTGAATTTACCCTTAATATCATCCATGAAATGAGAAAATGAAAAAAGTAGTCACATCGCTTCATAGAGGTGGAAGTCTAATATAACACATGATTGACACTATCATCTTACAACAGATGAGAATGTCAGTTGGTAGAAAATGATATTTAATTAAATAATAATAATGTAAAAAATATCATATTATATTAATTTAAACAATGATTACCTCAATCTATTTAGTGTGGTGATGAAATAAGATATACATCACTTCATGAAGGTGGAAGTACGCACTTACTTATGAGTGAAACTTAATTTAAGATTTGATGGATAAGGTGTATGAAATAATTCTTCAAAAAATATTATAAAATTTAAGTACAATTATGAAATTATTTTTATTATATTTGTAGGTATAAAACAAATTTTATTGTGTTTTAAAAAGAAATAAAAAAATGAGTCGGTTATGACGATTGCCTCTTCTTTGGGAAACCTTATTAGGCATACACCTGAATCAGTATTTAAGAGGTATTTTGAAAATACCAAATCCTATAGGATTTGTAATGGGATATTTGAAATATATTTTTTTAGGTATTGGTCATGATATGTTTCTCAATATGTTTAGATATATGAGGGGATGTGGTTTCTGTTTATAATTGGGGTTTGTGGGAAACATGTAAATACTTGAAATGTTATTATATAGTCTATGTCGTCCTCAAGTAAAGTGGACCAAAATTGCTAGAGTATTACAAATATAATGTATAAGGTAAAAATAATACCAACTAGTGTTATTTATTTATTTATTTAGAATACATAAATAAAATTTTGATAAAAGAATATATCCTTAAAGTCATTTTTTTAAATATTTAAATAATTTAACATTAACGAATGTAAGATAAAAATTATAATATAAATAAATTAACAAAAAATAAAACATACATGTATCCATGAAATTCATGGAAATTGATAATTCATCCAAAACATTTTATATTAAATTTTATAAAATTCATTTACATGGTTCTCCAATAGTTTGGACAAACAATATGATAGTGATGTGTAAGCATTAATGATAGTTATCAAAACATAAAATATTAAAACTAAATTATAATTATAAATATAATTTATTGATATTAAAAATAAAATTTTGGGATGATATTTGGGTATGGTGTTTCAAATATAATTGGATCATGGAGTTTGGAATTGTGGGGGGGGGGGGGAAGGAGGTTCCCTTTTATAGATGAGGTGGGAGAAATGTTGCAAATAGTGAAAATATTTTTATATAGAACATTTATTACTCAAGTAAGGTTGATAAATCATATATTTAAAAATAAGAGGTTCATGTTATAATATTAATTAAACCATTGAGATATAAGTAACTTTTTTTATTTATTAAAAAATAAAATATTTTTTTAAATAAAATATCTATAATGTCATTTTTGGACCATGCATAATTTTTTTTGTAAATGCATAAAAAAAATGTAATTTAAAGGTTAACTCTTTAACAATCAATAATACATTATAATCATAATTTTAATTAATGTAAAAACTTAATTGATCCAAACCATTATACTTTTAATGTAATTAAAATCATTTAATTCATTCTTGTACTCATAGCGTAAGTAATACGTTAGTGAAGCATAACCATTCCTGATAATTATACCATCAGAAAAATTTTAAAAAACATTAATAACTTTATATATTAACAATAACCATATATACCAATTCATAAATTTAATCTATTCTTAGAAAAAAAATATTTATATTAAAATAAATATAGTGACATTTTTAATTTATTATTTGTTTAAAATAATGTAATGGTTGTTGTTAAAAATATTATCAATTGAAAAAGGGAAAAATCCAAATTTTTGAATAACATATTATTTTTGTAAAAATAAAGTCATCCAATAAAATAAATGTATGTGTTTGGATGATTTGGAAGCCATATCCCATAGATTAAACATTAATAAATCTATAATACCTTTTACCGAGATGACCAACATTTACCAAGACAGCTATTAATTATGATCAAAATAGTTAATTAACCATACACATAAATATATCTATTTTAATTGGATATATTTAAATCATTTTGTAGGATTTAATTACAAAAAGTGGAAGAAATGAATTTAATATAATTTCACTAAACTCAATGAAACCCAAATTTAGGAAAATAAAATTTCAGAATATTTATGATTTTATAGAAAAATATATTTTAATGTTAATTTATAGTGAATAAATTGTATTATTTTAAACTAAATTAAATTTATTTTAATTTTAAAAAATCCCAAATCTAAAAGAACCCTGTAAAAAATTTATTAAAATAGATGTATTGAAAATAGTTATTATTTGATTAAAACACCCTTCTTAGATTTCCAAAATATAAAATATAGAATTATTAGTATAAAATTATATTTTTAAATGGATTATTTTACTTATGAAAAATATATAATTTTTTTATAAAATGTCTCATAAAAATTCAATTCATTATTATATCCAGATAATACCATGTATGTGATAGTATTTGTAAAATCAGTATATTTCACTATTCAACTAAAAAGAAACAATTTCTAAAAATATTAACAATTAACCCTAAAATAATTTTTAATTGATAAAACCAAAGAAAAAATTAATTTCATGAAATTCAATTTATAAAAATTCTAAAATATTATTCAAAATGAAAATATTTATAAAAGGAACTTCTATATAAAAATGACCCATTTAAACATTTGTTCTTTAAAACCATATGTGATTTCATTATTATCATTAAAAATGGAGTACATTATTCCTAAAATGTAGTAAATAATTATTTGTAAATAAATTTCTTATACAAATATAGTATAATTTTGTTACTCATATTCATACTCTCCAACCATTCACCTAGGTTATATAAATCATATTTAAATAAAAATAATTCTACTATATATCATGACTTTTCTGATCGGTGTTTGATCCATACAAATTTATAATTCAAAGTATGAATAAACTAAAATTTTATGGTGTTATGGACCACTCATAGAGAATGATAAAGAAGTATAATCCTCTTGTACTCACACTAATGGATGTACCACTTTATTTAGGGATCATACCTTACAATAATAACATGGTATTGTAATGGTGATAAACCTACACAAATTATTATTAGTTGTGGGTTTATTTTGTCCATTGATACATTTTTTTACCTAACCATGATAGATCTATTTAAAATTACCTAATTATTCTTCTAGAAATTCATTGTAACTTTTGAAAACATTGATATTATTTTAGTGCCTACTTCATTGTAAGTAAACATATATGGAATGATTATAGGTAAAATAAATGATGAATTGGAATCTATTGGTATTTTAATGGTTAAATGCCATAATATATTTCTTTTTATGATAAAAATGAAGATAAAATTCATTAGAAGTTAATTAACAAACATTTAAAGATAATGTTTTTTCCAACTATTAAATTAATAGTGTTACTTATAAATTTTTTAGAACCAATATGGTGAGTTCTTTGTGTTTTAATTTTAGTGGTCATCTAGTGATGATTTAATTTATAGATAGTTCATTATGGTGGGATGTGATGTTTACGATAAAAACCTGTGGGGTGTTTTTTCTTGGTGGCTATCTGTTGTTGCATTTTGAATTCAAGAACTGAGGCCCCACTAGATAACGCCCCCAGATTATAACTAGCATTGATAGTCAGGTCCAGAAGCCTGGTGGAATACCTGATTATTCTTCATAAACATTTGGATCTCCCCACAACCTATATAATTTTAGTATATTTTATTTTTCTCCCACTATTTTTAGAACTCTAACTCACACATGTTATGGGTAAACTAGACACCACCAATAATTTTCTTAAACATAATCTGTGTTGTTCTAGCATTCTCATATTAATGTGTGGGGCTTGGAATGAGTTTTTAGGTACTTTATAATATCAGTTGTTAAAACATTAAAGAGGTTATATGGTTCTGGGTAATCTATATAAGAATATTATTTTTCCACAACAAAAGGACGTGTGATGTGAATTCCCATAGTATTATTCTTGGCTTGGTAGAAACTAACTCATCTATTATCTATAATTACCTTCAATATAATACTAGCTACCCTTGGTTAGTTACATAATAAATCTTTAGGTGTAAGAGATTCGTTGGAAACTAGGATAACATACTACATATGTGGTGTGTAGGAAATAAAGTAGTGGGCTTTATTTATTTTTGGGTCTCTTAGTACAACCATAGTATTTCCAACTCTTTCATGGTCTCCCTTAACCCTAAGTGTGTCTGCCTTCATTGAGTAGACTCTCTCTCATTACATTACATTAATCCTCTTTAATAATGAGGGCACTTTTTATTCTTAGTAATTTTGTTATCATTTAATGTATGAGGACCCTAATAAGAATTATATCACTTTTTCTAATGATGATTTTGGAAAACACATTCATACATATATGAAAATAAATTCGATTGAACAATATAACTATTTTTTACACTTTAATATTTGAAACAATATGATGATATATATCACTTAATACAATTAACCATATATGAATATTTAAAATTATCCGATTATAACGATCTTGATAAAATCCTATAATTTTTCTTCAACACATTTTATGTATAAGATGCCACATCAAAATGAATCTCTCAAATATTTATAAAGTTCAATTATAAATCAATATCAAATCCATTATATGTATATATTTGACATCTACTTATTGGTATATGATAAATAAAATAAGATAAAAAATAAATAATGTTGTTCTAGATCATATATGATGAATGGTGTTATATGGAATAGATTTTAAACATAGATTTGGGGACTTTTTTACTAGGGGAACAAAATGAGGGGGCTCATCACATGTAACATAATATTAGTTTATATATAGATCTATAATTATATTAACATATTATTCCTTCATTTTGATTGATTTTGTTGGATAGATCTTGTTGTACCATCATTATGTTGTAGTATCCACGTTAAAAATCAGTCTTTTGTTGATAAAAATGTTCACCAGAATCCCTTACTATTATCATGGACCCTCTAGGTCCTAGAACAACTCATCTCGATCACTTGCAGTGTTTTTGGATGATCACAGCATAATTATAATATTAGGATGAGGAAATCATAATGTTATTTCAATGAATTGACATAAGAGGTTGATAGAGAACACTCTAGATTTCAAGAATATTCTTTAGAGATTTATATAGATTATCAGTATCCATTTCTCATAACAAGTGTTTTTTTGAAAAGTGATATAATTCGAATATTATAATGGTAGTTTTGGGTTATAAATTTGGACATATAACCCTATCCAATTAAATAATTCTTTGTTGAGCCCATGTTTAACAATAATAATAATATTATTATTATTATTATTAATCACTTGACAAGTGTATTAAATAAAAATATAAATAAAAATATATTTAACATCATGTCAAAACTGGAAAATTATCCTCAATATGCATATCCTCCTTAGATTTTTCTTAACCTAGAATAATTACTATTTATTTAAAAAATATATATCACTACGTTATTCATAGACAAAAAATAATAAATATTATATTCACCAAACATTGAATGTAATGGCCCCAATCCGAGTATCTCAAAATTGGCAGTTACTATATTCCATTGGAACTAGTTACAATGATGTGTATTATAAAAAATAATAGTTTTGTATTCTTTGTAATATTGATACATTCATGAATTTCACATATATTTGGAATCATAAAAATAAAAAATTATTTTCGTGATGAACATCATTATTCTTTCTAAAATGTCACTTCATGTCAATCATAGTACAATTCCAAGAATATTGGGGAATAAAATTAAATTAAAGGTGATATTATATTCATAGTAATACTTATGTTCATAAGAATATATCATGAATCGGTTAGGAATAATCTATATATAATCAAAAATAAATAAAAACCCATCCATTTAATGAATAATTTGAGTATGAAATACATCTATTGATAATAACAATGCAGAAATATCATGGAAAATAATAACTCAATTCCCATTTAAGGAGATTATTTATATATGACCATATGATTTCAAATATCATGATATTTATACCATTAATGATTTTTTCCAATATAGTTCAACTCATGGGTTAGTATACACTAGAAACTCATTTTATGATAACTTATTGATTTTTCCCATTAGACAAGTTAACACATTGATGGGATATATAATTATAAGAACCATCCATCTCTTCATGCATTGTGTATTACTCATATATTTAACGGCCAATATAAATTCATAAACAATATTCCATGTTACGATTTTTTTGTCCTAGTGTAATGAATATGAATTATCAATAATTCCACATTTAATCCATTAACATTCAATATAAAACTCCATATATAGAAATGGTATACAATTTTAGAAATAACCATAGTGATGATATAAAAAATGATATTTAAGTTAAATTTTACATCCAACGATCATAAAAAATTCATTTTTCAGTAGAAAGATAATTTAATTGAGATTAATTAAGTGATTAGATATGATCACAAAAAATTATGCATTGTAGTGAAATCGATTATTTTAAAATAGAGTGAAAATGTGAATATTAATGTTAGAATATGTTTTTATTAAATGTTTTTTAAAACCATTGAAAACTTCAAAATAAGTTAAATTTTATAAAGTAGTTATTTTCACGGGGAAACTTGTTGACAATATAAAATTTAAAAGAAAACATTCTTTTGGACTTTTTATTAAAACCATTTAAAATTTCATAGAGAAGATAAAATTTCCTTTATAAAAAATTTTATTATTAAAAATGTATTTTTTAAAATAATTTTGAAAAATATAGACAAGGATGAAAAATATACCCAATCAGAAAGAGAAATATGATCAACTTTTATTTTAAATAATAATTTTAAACTTTTTTCATTATTTGATTAATTAATATTAATTAATAAATTTATATTAACATTAGATAATAAAATATTATAGTACCTATACCTCATAAAATAAAATAGGTACATAATACAAAATAAGTCTTAATGGAGTGGAAGATAATGCTGAAAATACCTTACCATGATCATAACGTTGAAGTGAGAATTATTAAATGAAATGATTATGTGTATCAAACATTAATACATATAATAGAAGTGTAAATGTATTATAATATATTAAAATTTCACTATAATCATTATAATATAATTTTTAAGACAATGAAGAAGTAACATAACACAGTGAAAATAAATTGAGTTATGAAGCCTCATACAACTTGGTAAAATTTAATTCAAATTAGCATTGTTGAAATAATTTTAATTATAGAATAAAATACCATGAATTATGAATTATTCAAGATATAATGTGTAAAAGGTTATTCCACATACCATATAAAATAAATTAGGTAATAGCATTAAAATATGTCTAAACGAATGGAAATTGTGGCAGAGTCACTTAAGTCATCTTCGACTTGTCCCATACATACATTAACATACTAAATAATAAAATTATTTTCATTATTGACATTATTGATAATAATTTACTTTTTTGTTATTATTTTTTTATTTAATGGCTAGTTATATTTATTTACTTATTGAACATAGTTGACATCGGTCATTTTGACAATATTCGACTCAACGCCCCTAATGATTTCTATAGATTAGCTATGCTTGAACGAGCTATTATAAATCATCACCATAATGATAATTATGAAATATTTACAATATTTATATATATAATAAATTTTTTAAACCAGTATATTAATATTTTTTATACAAATTAATTATGGTTCAATCATTAATAAAGAACGGCATACACATGAATGAGTAAGGTTTTTAATATTCCAACAATCATGATGGAAAAAATTTAAGTATTATTTTATATTAAAATAAATAAATTTATATCAAAATTAATATATTATTTATTTAAATAAACTTATATAAATTAATTATCTGGTTTTTTGGTGAAAGACAAATCACTTCATTTCGTGGAGGTGCTAGTCCACACATACTAACAAAAGATGTTATCATTATTCAATGAATTAATTGGTTAGAAAATCTATGATATATTAATTTTATAGAATTTTAAATATTTTATAAATATCACATATATATACATATATTAAATATATCATTATAATCATTTATGAGAGGAAGTGACGAATTACATCAGTTTGTGAGGTGGTTGTCCGCTGTGCACACTAGATATTGTTTTTGATTCACATTTGATTGAAAATAATATTGATATATGTTAAACAATTAATATAATAACAGCTTAATATATCATATTTTATTATTTTATTATTTTATAATTGGTTAATAAAAAATTTATGAGGTGGAAGAATAAATAAAACCAAAATGCTCGGTTTAAAATGTCATCTCTACTTCAGTCTACCTATTTAAGAATATATATAAAGACTTAATAGACAAGATTTGTAGTTAAAAATGAATCTATTATGGGTTAATGGATGTAATAAGAGTGTTTGGGTGGGTATTTTATGAAAAAAATTGATGTTTAATGAAAAGAGGAGATGAGGATCCCTTCCAAATGTGAGGTGAGGGGCACTTTTGTAATTTCATAATGTATTAAATTAATTAAAAATAATATTCTAATTTAAATGCTTCCAAACTAATATAATTTGAATATATGATGATTTTTTATTGAAAAAATATCTTAAAATAATATTTTAATAAGATTTAGTTATGTTATTACCCTTATCATTTAATTTCAACCCATATTAAACCTTTCGAGAATTAGTACAATATTAAAATTCTCTAACATTTAATGTTCAATAGTTTTAAAATAAAAGGCAAAAAGACCCCTAAATGCTATAATTTTGATGTATTAGTCTATATACTATTCATTTGTATGAATTTATGTTTTTAATTAATTTTAAATCATTACATGAAATATTCTTCATTAAAATATATTTTTATTTCTATTTTTAATACTATTCATTTCATGTGACTTTATATATATCATGTAAATAATTTTAATTCAAATTAAATCCTTTAAAAATTCTATATACATTTATATAGATCTATGATATTATTGTTAATCATTAAATCATTGAAAATATATACATTTTAAAATTTTAAAATAATTTATATTAATTTTCTATTAATTGACCAAATACTATGTAGGTGTTTTTTAATCATTTAGGGTTATCATTTCAACACTAAAATATATAAATAAATTTAAGAAAATAAAAAATATTTAAGCATAAAATAAATATTTACAAAAAAATATCCTATGTTTATCTTTATGGAAAACAATTAAATATAATAAAACAATGAGAATGATATTGTTTACATTTCATTAGTTAAATAGTATAAAAGACAAAATTAAATCAAAAAAGAAAAAAAATAAAACATATTATAATATTATACTATTATTGAAAAAATATTTTTATGAAATAAAATTAGGTTATATTTATGGGTCATTTTTTAGTTATTATCATATTATTTTAAATCGTGATTTTTCGATTTACCCATAATGTGGTGAAAACTATTTACTATGGTTACAATTCCAAATCTGAAAAAATAAAATGGGAATATTTTAAAAAAATGAACTGATAATTATAAATATTGAATATTGTTAATTTTAATTTCTATTAGTCTTAGTAATTAATTTAAAATTAAGACATATTATAAAATAAAAAACAGTTTTTTAGAAAAATGGCTTTTTATGAATAAAAATACTTTACACAAATTCATTATTAAAATAGTTTATAATTAAATTAATTTAACTATTATAAAATATATAATAAATAATTTTAGTTTTATGTAATTTTGAAACAAAATTTAACTCTCAAAATTCTATTAGCAAATAAATGGACTTAAATAAAAATATGTATTTTTAATATTTAATGAAAAATAAAATTTTCTAGAAAATTTTAAACATCTCACACTGTTATTTTATATATTAGGATTTAAAAAATTATGTTTATTTTATATATAAAATATAATATTGGAAAAAATTATATGCAACATTTTCTCATAAAAATAAATACGACTCTTTTTTTATGGACATGAATTTTTAAATCATATTGTGGATTTAATAAATTTCTAATTGTATTTCATATGAATTAATTAGTATATTGGTATTAATTATGATATATATTTCTTAATTTTTTTGATATTATTCATACCCTCAAAATCTATGTCTATGTTTAAATGTTCATAAGTAAATAATAATATTTCATTGTTGTTTAGCTCGATGTTGCGTATTGAATATACTATCAATCGTAATGTTATTCGTTTAAAAAAATTATGTGTTAAATTAAAAAAAAATTATTATCATTATTTATGTCACTTATACATTCAAATAACTTGTGATTAATCTTCTTTTATCAACCAAATCCTAATAAATATGAATCTATAAAGTACGAATAATATGTGTTCTAACATGTTAAATTTCACCCTATATTTAACTGAGATTGTAGATACAGTTGTGGTGTGACCCTCTTTGATTCTTTATCAATTATAATAGTTGGATTAAAATATTGTAAAATTTTAATATTTATTAGCATTCCAATACACCAATATAGAAATAATTTAATTTCACAATGATGTACATAATCCAACATGCACTCACCTTGTAATATTATCCTTTCACGATGATATCCCTTATCAATAAGGTTGTGTACTAGTGTCACAGGCACGTGTTCTTGATGTATAGATTATTGAATTTATAAAAATGAACAATCTCAAAGAATAAAATGTCCATGGTTTTATCGAGGAATTTCTATTCCCTTTTAAAGAACTTGAGATATAATATTTTATCAAGGGATTGAAGGGATATATATTTTCTCATATTAAGCATTAATGAAATATCACTAGTGATTTTCCCAATGTATCATACATATTCAAAAAAAATATTTAATCATTTTTTTCATAAGTTCATTAATTTATATGACTTATGGTTTCCATTAATTATAATTTTATTTTATAAATAAATAAAATTACCATGTGTATAAATATAGAATGACATAATAAATTCGGATTTCCTCTTAGCCAATTTTTTTACGTTATCTCATTCTGTGGAAATTACCAATGTAATAAACTGTGATAAGGTAATTAAACTTAATATATATATAAATATCCAACCCTAATATCAAGTATCATTAAGTCCCATCAAATGAGATAATTTTGATATATATCATTTATTGAAGAATATTATCATAGAACCACCTAGTTTTCATCATAGTGAGGAACTTCTATGACCTTTATGTGGGACATATATTTTGAGGACATTATCACATACTATGTTATGAAAAAGAAAATTATTGATGTTATAAGAAAAATCATGAATATTCATGACAATGAATATATGTAGTCATCAAGTACTTAGAATATGGTTCTTAGGAACTAAATGAAACACAACGGCCCTCAGACACGATCTCCATGATTATGTAGTAAAGTATATATTACCCACTACATCATACACAATAATTTATGATTTTGATAACTGTTTTTCGGGGGATATTAATAGGAATATTAATTTATTATTAACTGGTATTCCATGATTCATGTTTTGGATTCATGGTCTCTCGGACCATGCAGCTGTCCATGTACCATTGCTAAAAAACCAATCAAATTTATTCAAATATTAAGAATCTCCTAATACATGAACCACATGGTAAAAACCCATTTATGGTTTTAAATTTGGAATATTAAATTTCTTTAATGATTATATAATCCATTAGTTATCAAATTTAAAAACCAAAAAATAACATAAATCCCATTAATCATCAATTTTACACCACATATTCACAAAAAATAGAAGCACAAACACATATCCCATAGTCATGGAATTAAATTTTAGAATAAATTTTAAACAATATTTTTAAAACATGGTATTTTGAAAGGTAACACAATGTTTGATTGTAAACAAGATACGAAACACCGAGAATAAAATGAATAATGAAATATTATTCTTTAAAATTTGAAAATTATAACCTAGCCATTAAATTAATGGGTATAAATAAGATTAAAAAATTATGATATAGATATATATCATACTAAATTTAAATATATTAGTAAATTATAAAAATTAATAACCATATTATCAATTAAATCCATATATTCTTCAGAAAAATGGTTTCTTAAAAATTGGGATTTCATTTATATCATGGTGGAATATTATAATTTATTTTTGGAAGTATTCAATAAATTATTTCCAAAAATTAAATTCATTTTTGAAATCATAATATCAAAATTAGCATATTAATAAATTTCAAAAAAAAATTAAAATGATTGATTTTTCAATGAATAGTGAACAATACCGATTTTTATTCAAAATTGAATTTTATTACATTGTATTTGAAAATAAAAATATTATTTTAGAATATTTTTGATATATAATATGATTATTTGTTTTAAAATAATCAAATTATATATTTTTAAACGGATTATGTAATTGAATTTTTCATAAAAAAATATTACGTTTAAAATGGGAATTTTTCCGAAAAAAATCTTTTTATTACATTTCCATATAAAATATTAAATTAAATTCGTAAAATATTATATTATGAATTTTGAAAAATAGATACCATATTTTAAAAATAGTTTATATATTTATTATATGGTTCACCTTTTTTTTACAATATGAATATTAACTTCAGTAATTGTTGCCAAAAAAGTAAAGGGTAAATCATGTAATTAAGGGTAAAAATAAAATGATACGGTTGAAAAAATGTCCTTAACACATGGCCCAATTTTATGAGATGAGAAATATTATACCATATTAATTACTGTTTCTAATATATTGCCTTTGTTTCCCATTTGTATGTTATTATGATATTTATAATATTCTATTACAAGAATGTCAAAGATATCAGAGTCATATTTTTATGAAATAAAAAAAATTTACATGGGAAAATTAATCGAATATATTTCAATAGATATAGTTTTAAAACATAATAGATTTATATTCCTCATGTTAATTTATTTTAAACTTTTAGTGAATAAATATTAAAATTAAATTCTTTTACAACACTACTGGAGTAATTATTTTTTTAATGGAAAAATAAACTAAATGATATTAAAAATAATAACATAATTTTTTATTTTATAATTAATGTGATAAATAAATTTTATAGATAAATTTTACATTTTATATATGTTTTTAATTTAATATATGTTATATTTTTTTATTTATATTTTTAGTTGTCAATGTAACGAATTAAGTCAAAATTGACATAAATGGTATTTTAAAATAAATAATATTTTATTAAATGATATAAAATTCCATAAAAACGTATATCCAAAACAATTATTAGGATAATTTGGAAAATTTAAAAACCACAATACAATTATGGGTTTTTATTAATTTATAGTAACAATATTGACCCTCTATATGTAAAAATTTATTGTTTTTACTGTTAACGTTTTGGGGTTAAATAAGTGTTAAAACAATGAGGTAAGAGTATAACAATGACAAAAACATGTCCATGTTTTATATTCGTATAAATAGGATTTGACCCTATCACCATAGGTTCTAATTTTAGTTGTCTAATGGAATCATTCCCATGAAAATGAATTATAATTTATTTAAATCAATGATAGTTACAAAATTTCAATCTCTTTGTTATTATTATCATTTAGGATACACATGGGGACCAATAGAAATATGAACAAAAATAAATGTTTATCCAAATATTAATGATATTATTTTCATCATATAAATTTATTTTTATTTTTAAGAGATTATATTATTAACTGAAATTCGTATGAAATGATGAAAAAATATTTATTTATTTATTTAAAAAACTAATTAATTTTAAATAAATAGAAATTATATATAGTATTGATTGGATAATGTTTATAAATATATTAATATATCTATATTATATATTATACAAGTATGAAATTATTTTATTTTAATTACTACTTTTTATTTATGTATTTGAAGTCAATTTAAATGCATAACAATCAAATTGAAATTCATGATAACTACTCAAAATAAAAAAAATATTAAATTTTCTAAAATTTATGAAAATATTACCCAAGGCCATCAGAATGTAATATATTTTAACACTTCTTTAATTTTCTATTTTTGATTCTATTTTATATTTATATTAGCATTATTAACCCTTTCAAATTAAAATTATGGTTGACACGGTAATGGAAAAAATTATTATTTAAGTGGTTTATAATATAGATAAGGAATTAAATGACATAAAAACTTTTCTAATTTTTTTACCAATAAAAACCCAAAAAAATTATATTCTAATAAATTTCCATAGTAATTCATTTGAAATGATAAATTAATTTATAATATTTTTTTAATTTTTGAAATCCCTATACTACCCCTCCCATCTAATATAAATGGATACCTATTCTTCTCATTTATTCACATGTCAAAATAATTTTTGTTAAAAAATACCTAAACAAATTCCATACTATAATATCAAACCTCATTCTAGAGGCCTTATTTTTGTCCAAACACCAACGCAATTTGTATTCAGTTGTTATGCAATGGAGGTTGTTTGAAGAAGAGATATCATTTTAATTAAGAGATTCTGTAATATTCCTTCCTCCACCACATTCAAACAATATTAAAAAAGATAAAATAATAAATCAAACATCATGAATATAATTTTGTATAATTCTTTTAGTTTTATTACTCGAATTAATATCCAATTGCATGATATGGAAAATTAATTCATCATTCGTGTGTATGGATGATTACAACCTTCGAACCAATTTAATTTATTTTCCTTCACCATTTATCAATAGTGTTTATTATTATATAATTAATGTTAATATATAAAAATTAATGAAATATTTTTAATTATAAAGGATATAATATCATCTACTTTTTTAGTATTCTATGAAAAAAATCCTATAGGTATTCGTGTGTACGTGTGTACTACAACCTCCATGAAGTGATGTGATTCTTTTTTCATCACCGAATATCATAAATTATATATATGTGTATATTTAAAGAATTATTATCATATTAATGACATTATTATCATCATGGAATGATAATATAATACATATTTCATTTTCAAAATGATCGTGAAAAAATTGAAATGTTACTCAGGTGTACGTACGACCGACCAGCCTCCTGATTAAAACATAGTTCTTTTTTCATTACCATATTTAATAAATGTATTTAAAATTATAATTGATTTATAAAATGGAAATAAATTAATAACAATTATTATATATTTGATGTAATAATGAACTATTTGACTATAGTCTACATGTCTATGTCATTTTGGACATCAGAAGCTAATATTTACCAAACACTCAATGTGACATTAAATAATTAGGTAGTTTTCATAAAATGGTAATAAGTGAAACAAATGGAATAATAAAAATGAAAATGTTTATCAAGAAATTAAATAATTATACTAAATTTTTTAAAATGGATGATAAATAATGTATGTGAAAATTCAAACTCAAGGTGAAATATTTTTAACTAAAATGATTCCTTTTAATGGTTATAATGATTTATGTTCAAAATATTTATATTTAATGTCCATGTTTTTAAAATTATTTTTATGAATTTATATACAATGAAATGAATTCTTATAAAAGGAAATTTTATAATTCCTCACAACTAATTTCAAAAAGAAATCTTTTATCATTTTGTGTTTTCGAAATTTATATTGAAAACATCTTATAAGGATCCTCCATTATATATTTTTAGAAAAGTCAAATGGAATGTTTTTTAAACATGTAAGAAATGATTTAATTATCTTATTTAGATGATGATTTAATACTCTAATGTTTTATTTTCTAAGTTTCCAAGTATATTTTTAGTAAAACTAGTTTATTTATATTGTGATGAGTGTTTTGAATTTAAAGTCAATTTTACAAGATAAATGTATTTTGATAACCAATAGTGATTTGTTTCTGACTTGAATATATTTTATCTTATTTTTTTGTTAAAATTATGAATTAATTTCAAAAACAATTGTTTATATGGTACCTTATTATAAATACATGAGAAATTAGTGCACCCTATTTTCATTGGTGGATCTAGTTATAGGTTATACATTGGGGTGGTCTAGATAGCATCGATTGAGACTGTTATAGCTTAATCAATGGGGGTGACCAGTTAATGTTCCAATAAATTGGGTACTGTGCCATATATTTGGAGGAAATAATAAGGCAGTAACTGAATAGTTTCTCCTTTGTATTTAATTTTGGACCATTTATTTTTATTATGTGATTAAAATGTTGTGAATATCCTGATCTATGTTTCCAAAATGTTTTTTTTCTTTCTATGGATTTCAATGATTTTACTCTGTGTAAAAGTGTGTGCGTTTTCATTTGAAAATGATTTATTTCAATAGATCAATAAACATGGAGGTAAAATAAATATTACATGGGTTTTCATGTTTTTCCTATGATAATATTTCCCTTTATTTATGTTTTTTAAGAAGCTTATTCTAATCAGCCAAAATTTTAACATGTATTTAATAGGGTATTAGGAAATTTTATGCACAAATATGAGTTATGTAACAAATTTTTTAGGATATTTTTTTAAAATGAAATATTTTTTATTTTAAAATTTTTTCCATTGGTTAAAATATTGATACATAGAATTCGTGTCCGCTTGGGATTTGTGGGAGAACAATATATGATTTTGTCCTAATTATCTAAACCTCTAAACAAGAAATATATTTGGAAAAAAATTGATATAATTTTTCTAGAATAACTAGAATATATATTACATAAGGAAAATTATTTACAGTAGGTATCAATGTATGGGTTAAATAATATTAGAGAATAATATGCTTTCATGAGATATTTTATTAATAGTTAGGGATATCATTATATGTATATAATATTCAGGTGAATCATATATTCAATTTCTTCAGAGAAATGTTCAAAGGATTTATGTTGTGAAATTTTATGTTGACTAATGTTATTTTGGGATACATTCATTTTCGAGTTAATTATTTTTTATTACAATTTGATATGTAAAATTAAATGGATCTTTTAAAACTTTAGGCGTAAAATATATTTATTTTTAAATATTTTATTGTTATTTTTTATTATTTTTCTCACATTTCTAATAATTTTATTTTAATTATACCTTAGCAAAAATTACAACACATTGGTTGGACGACCACCCATCACAATTGACAAGGTCACGAGACATGAATCCAGAACCAAAGGACAATAATGGTATGACACCTACCACTGGAAAACTTTATTTTCTGGTTATTATTAAATTGATTTTATTTTAACTATCTGGTGGATAATGGTTTTGTAAATTTTGGGAACATTTGTTTTATCGAATAATTTACCATGTAACTAGAAAATGATTTGGTGTTAAATGATTATTGATATTTTAGAAGAAGATCACTTTTTTGGTAACCATATATAATTAAGATAAACTAAAAATACTACTATATTTTATTTTAGGACTATTGTTTGAATTATGTTTTGAAAACATATATTATTTTCTGGTGGATTTACCGTGATTAGAGTAATTTATGGAAAATTGTGATCATATCGTGGAGATTATATGATTAGGGCATATACATTGTGGTATGAGAATATAACATCCCCTGATTCTGTTGGGAAATAAATGTCAAATTATTTTTGAAAAACTCTTAGATAAAATCCTTTGAGTTTATTTGTTTCAATCTATGTTGAGAATATTTTTTTAATTTATTAGTCAGTTATTTTTTGAATGATCTATAATGAACAATGGGCCTTAATGATTAATTTTGGATATTAATGTATGATATAAAGGTTTATTAATTTTGGATAATTAACATATCCTAAACTAACAATTTTGGTTTTGGTTAATTTCGAAATATAGAAGGAATCGATAATTACCCTTTTTTTGATTATCTGATTTATTAAAAATTGATTCTATTTCTTCAGGAAAAAATAATTCATTATCATTTTTGGCATCCATGTATGGTATTTTGGTAGAGATTTATTAGTATATGAACATATTATTCTCAATTAAGAAATTTTTCCATTTTAATTTACTATATGTGGTAATGGAATTCCTGAAATCTAGGAAATATTTATTAAATTGACAATACTATTCAATAAATTTTATTATTGAGAAATTAATAATATCTTAACCCATCAAAGATATATGGTTTTCTGATTGCTCAATTTTACATGATCATGTTCTCTATCACCCTATATTAGTAATTTGGTGATATATTTTATCGTTAAAGTAAATGTTTTTTTACAAGGATACATTGTAATGTTTTTTTACATATAACCTTTATACTAAACATTATTTATTTTTAAAGAGTAGGTTTTGTTAATACTTTTTATGGTCAGGTACATCAACAAAGGTATTTTGAAAATTGTATCCATAGTTATTGAGAGTGAATTAAAAATTTTAATGATTCAATTTCTAAAATGGGTTGCTAATATAACATATTAATTTTTTAAAATGAAATACTATGTTCAATTGTATCTAAGATATACAGAACCGTCTGAAGATTAAAAAACCCAAATATTATTATTTAAAAATGTTATAGTTATAGCCTATTGGTTAAATTGGTATGTTTGAATTGTAATTACTAATTTATAATATATATATATATATATATATATATATATATATATTACTCAATATAAATATATTGGTATATTATTATTAAATAATAACAGTATTATTTGTAATGTTTATTTTTTTTTAGAATAAAGTTTGCAGAAAAAATATGGTTTATTATTTTTATGGGTGAATATTAATTTTGTTATATTTTATAAAAAATATTTTAATAATGAACTTACTTTATTAAATCGTAATATCAAATTTAACTTATCGAGCATTTTTATAATTTTTAGAAATGATTCAATTTTCAATACATAGTGAAAATTCTAATTTGTATTGAAATTTTATTTTATTTCAAACTACTTAAAAATTAAATATTAATTTTAGATTAATTATAAAATTTATTTTGAAAATTTTGATTTTAGATATTCTATGTATGGTTTTTGAAATTTATTTCATTCTTAAATTAAGAATAAAATCATTTTATCCTTTATCAAGTCATTTTTTCAAAAAACTAGCCTCCATTCTGTTTTTTTAGTTTAGTATTAAATTAAATACTATAACATATGTATTTGGAATTTGAAAAAATATTTTAAATATTTGGAATTATATGGTCCAAATTTATTAAATCAATCACTTTAATATTTGGTCAATATGAATAGTAACATTATGACTTTTTTATTTTGGTAAAGGTTAAATCAAGTAAATTAGGGTAAAAATAGAACGATAAGGAATATAAAATGACACATAATTTTTTCCCGATATTTTTATAGAGTAATATTAGTACATTATCATTCAAGGATCTAGAATATGTAATTTTTTTCCATTTTTATGTGAATATAAAAATTATAATATTATATTTTAAGAAACATTAAAGATATCACCATGGAATATTTATGTAATATAACATTTTTAATATGTGGTTATTCAGAATTTATATTATTCATTAAATTTTATTTTGAAATATAATAAATTTATATTCATCATGGTATTTTATTTTTTATTTTAAGTGAAATCACAATTATCTATAATTTCTGCACAATATTGATGTAATAAAAATTTAATTAACTAAAAAATAAAAAAAATTATGTTAATAATTTTAAATTAAACACAATTTGATAAAATTATTAAAATATAATAATATTATCTATGAATTTGACATGTTATAGATGTATTAAATGAATTTTTGAAGTTATCTTTTCGTATTGATATTTTTAAAATTTAAAAAGGAAACAGTCCCAAATTTGACATTAATTATATTTTACAACAAATAATATTTTATCAATGGATATAAAATTAACAAAAATATTGAATTTTGAAATTTAATTATAATATGTTTTAAAATTACATACATTATCCACATATGGTTCTTTTTGGTATTTTATAGTATCCTTAATTACCCTTAAAGAGTTAAAAATTAATGTTTTCATGATAAGAGTTAAAAGGGTTTAATAAGAGCTAAAAATAAAAGTTACTGGTAAATTCATCAACAAAAATTATGCAAAAAAAAATATGCGATAAATATTATTTTAAATTAATCACCTTAGGTTCTAAATAATGTTTTAAATAGGTGCTTTTCCATGGAAATGACTTTTATATTATTTAAATAAAAAATTGTTACCAAATGACACTGAATTTTTCTTTAATATCTTTAATGTATCCACATTGAGAAAAAAGAATATATAAATTAAAATAATATTTTATTTTGACATTAAAGAAATTAATTTCATCATATTAATATAATTTCAATCTTGATAAATTTTATATTTTCATTCAATTTTGATGAAATGCTAAAACAATATTTCTTTAATGAATATGAAAGTAAAATAAAAAGTTTTAAAAAAGTAACAATTATGATATATTTTGGATTAATTAAAGTGTATAATTTTGTTCATAAACCTAAATGATATATTCTATATGATTGAAATAATTATATTGGAACTCACACTTTTTTGTTATGTATTTTATTCCAAATTAAATTATTAGTGACAAAATTTTCATTAAAAATAATTTATTAAAATAATAATTTATTAAAATATTTAAATTCATACTAGATTTATATACACATATGTTAATGTAATATGTGTCAATACATCATAAATGGTCCATTTATTAATCATATATCCATTAATAGTAATACTACTAAGAATCTAAAATAAAAACAATCTTTAACAATGTTAAGGTAAAAAATAATTAACCGATAGTTTAATATAACATATAAGGGTTAAAATAGAACCTAAACATGTCTAAATTTTATTTCAAGATATAATTAAATCCCTATATTATATTATAATTTAATTAATTTCTCTTTTGATAAATTTGTTTTGACATATTAATTCATTATAATTTAATATTTTTAGAAATTCCAAGAGTTCCAATCCCATCTCTTATAAAATAAATCTTCTTCTTCTCATTTAATCACAGTAAAATACACCTTTTTTAGAAAATACATGCACAAATACCTTCCCATAATTGATAAAATGATTTAATAGGCCTTAGTTTATGTATAACACTAACATTAGTAGTCTTAAGGTGTTAAATAGGGGAGGTTTCCCAAAGAAAGTGTATTGTTTATGTCAAGTGTTTTTTGTCTTATTTCTTATTATGCCTCATTAAAATAAAATAAAACCCAAAAAATAATAATAAAAACTGTATAATTTATATATTTAGATATTATTATGTTTTTTTAATGACCAATATCAATCTCAACATCAATCAAATTGAAATATAATTCTTCATTTGTTTGTACGATGGACTACCGCCTTGCAAACTGATTTATTTATTTTTCCATAAGTATATACCAATACTAGATAAAATGTTGAAATTAAGGTTAATATAAGATATGAATTACTTATTTATCATTATTAAAAGACAATATATCATTTATGTTCTTACCATTCCATTTACATAGAAATTATAACGTCATTCATGCATAAGTTTGCACTACCGCATCCAAAAATCAATGTGATTCATTTTAATTCACAATATCACATAAATGATATATATAATAAATTTAAATAATTAATATGATATTAATAATATTACGATAAATCATGAAAGGTAATACTATAATGACCTTTATCCCAAAATTATTGTTGAAATAGGGAAACTTTACTCATGTGTATGTATGGCAATTAATTTCCATGATTAGTATGTACTCATTTTTTATAACCATATTTAATTAATGCTTGAAAATTATAATTTATCTATAAAAATGATAATTATATAATTTTTATTAATCAAGATAGATTTTAATAATGAACTACTAGGCCATAGTCTACAAGCATAAGTCATTTTACACATCAAAATCGAATATTTCCCAAACATCCAATGTTAACTTAAATAATTACATAATTTTCATAACATAGTAATAAGTGAAATAAAAGGGAAAAAATAAAATTTTATTTTTTTGAGAAAGTAAATAACTAACCATTGATTAATATTAAGGAAGAAAAATAATGTATGTTACTAGATGAACTGAATGTAAGGGACTCTTTAACTCAAAACCCTCATTTTAAATGTTTTAATGATTTATTTTATAAATATTTCCACTTCAAGACCATGTTTTTAGAAATATTTCTATTAGTGTATTTATAAATAAATGGATTTTATTTAAAGGTAATTTTGTTTTTTTTCTTAACTTCTTTCAAAAAGGAATATTTTTTATGATTAAAATAAGGGACCTTCTCTTAAAAAAACTCTTTTGATGTTCCCTTTTCATCAGTTTTTTCAAAAGTAAAATGTAATTTTAACTTATATATCTTGATAAGATTTTCCAATTTTCATGAAGTGTTAATTCTTATTTATTTTCTTTATATATTTCCATGGTTATTTTTAAATAATTGTTCTTCATTATGTTGTTCATACTATTTCAATTTAAGTAGTCATTTTTAGAAGAGAACATTTTTTTGATGTCCAAAAATGATTTTTTTGGCGACCTCAAAATAGTATTGGAAATTAATTATGATAATAATGTAAAATATTAATAAAAACATGATATGATACATGAAAATTATACCTGAGAAATATGTGTACCAAGAAAAAATTATGTCAGCTCATTATAAATTTTATAAGGGGGTGTCCATGAAAACGCTAGGTGAGACTGTTATAGCTAAAATTATGGGTTCACCCATATAACACTTTAATTCATTGGGTAATGTACCTTATTTTAAAAGAAATATTTGGGGAGTTACCAAAGGGTTTCTCCTTTAGATTTAATTGGGATCCAGCTATTTCTGACACGAGTTTATAATGGGTTTCAAATATCATGATATGTATTTCCAAAAAGGATTTAAATTTAATGATAAGGATATTAATGATTTTATTTGAGAAACAATATTGTTTCTATTAATTTAAAAATGATTAATTTCAAAATACTAATCAAAATTAATATGAAGGTAAATATTACATGGGTTTTCATGTTTTTTTGACTGGACTAATAGTTTTTTTAATTATGTACCTTACAAAACTTTATGTTCTCAAGGAATGTTTTTAAAATGTTTTTCTCAGAATTTAGGGTAGTGTGTGAAATTGAATAGATACAGATCAAATTTTTTAATATAGAACATGAAAATGAAACATGATTTATCATGAAAGGGTTTTCTTTGGGATAAAATGGAATATTAAAATAGTTTTCCTCATGTAATGTATTATTTTACTATATAAATGTTTTTCAAAATTATCCACAGCTCAAAACCTAAAATATTTTTATAAAAATAAATTGGTTTTTCATTTTTAATACAAATAGATTGTGTATTTGTTAATATTAGTTCCTTACAGATATATCCCCATGTCTTCAAGATGAATATATCACATATATTGACAAAGCCTTATCTCTTTCTATGATAACTAAATCACAAAATGGTTTTCATCTATCTATTATTATATCACTATATAAAGAGGATGTATATTTCAATATAATTATTTGAAATTGGTATTCTTAGTATAAGAAAAATTTGAAACTCTATATTGAAATTTATAATTTGTATGTATTATACATTAAACTTTTATCACATTATATATCTATCATTAAATTTGTTTTCTCTATAAAGTTGAAATCAATAAAAAATGATAATTATTATTGAAAAAATTTAAAACAAAATCCATGTTTCTAAATGCACCGTATTTTTATTTAAAAAAACACCGAATCTTATTTTTATAAAACACACTCATTTAACTCCAAAAATCACATAAATAAAACTCATTATTACCTACTATTTATTATTAAACGAGTTTACTATAGAATGTTTTTCACATTGAAAATTGTAGATATATTTGATTTATAAGATAAATGTTATAAATATAGCAGTGTAATCCAATGTGATATATTATAAGTGTAGAAAATGATGAATAAATAACATGGGAACTTTTTATATTAATATATATATATATATTATAATTTTTTAACTACTTATTGATTAATTCCACTGTGTAACAATATTCTAATTGAATGAGTAGTAATAATAATGTGAAGAGGAATTTTACCTTGTGATCTTCGTGCATTTTATGGTGGTTAAACCAAATAATCTAGTCTCTATCTCTAAAATTAATACATTATATTTTAATTTTTCATAATGTCGATAACTTGATTTTTAGTGGAGACATAATCCATACTAACATGATTATCCTTTAATTTTAATAAGATGATTCTGGATTTCAATGTATATTGTATGTGAAAATTGATTTAATTTCATATAGATATATATAGTGCTATTTTGATAATAAATAATTATGATAGGTAATTGTCACTTATGTCTTTGATCAATGATTTATTTATTAACCCAATAAACTTTTTATAAGCATTATTGGAAATTATGTATGTACCATTATATACCTCAATTTGATACTTAATTATTTATTCTAAAACATTCTACACACATACATCCATAATAAATGCTTACATTTATTGATGAATCCATGTAATAAACTATGACTTCACATTCCATAACTATTAAATTCAAAATCATGTTATCCTTAGAGAAAAAAATTAAACAATATATTCCCAACTTTTCCATTAATATTTTTAATAATCCATTTAATTATCATAATATGATAATTTTTCAGATTACTTTTTTATTTTTATTATAAATATTATAAATATATTGTTTATCCTTAAAATGATAAGATATCAAAAGTTTATAATTATTTTTCACGATTATTTTTTTTAATTACTTTCTATCTTTAATTTCATATCAGTGGACATAGGTGAACTTATTGTTTTACAATATTCCATTTGAAATTAACCAAAAACATATCTTTAATATTTATATTGATATATTTATATAAATTATTATATTTTAAATTAATTATAACCTAAGAAAATATTTTATTCATCTCATTAAAGAAATCTCAAGATTCTTATTCATAATGTTGAAAAATCTATTCATAGTCTTCAAATATATCAAAATTATGGTATCATCCATATAAAACAAGAAAATGATTTTATGATCCCATCCTTTATTTACATAAATAATATCATCTACAATAGTACTAGTCAAATTAGGATTATGAATATTGGTCAAATAACTTAAATATATTTTTTTTTTCTAAATTTATCCCATATATTGTCATATATAATTTTAAAACATTAGAATAGTAATTATGGATGTAAAACAATCGATTTATAATTAATTTATGTATAATATTAATGAAATATGTTTGAAATTAATTATTTAAAAATCCATATTTGATAAATTTAATTTTTTCTGAAATACAACTGAAAGAAAAATATTATTCCTTCCAAAATATTATTTAGAAGAAATTATTCATCATTACCTATTTCATCAATCATTGTGTATAATTTGTATAAAAAATGTATATCATCCTAGATGAATTTTATATTTTTATTTATTGTTTTGGTTTCCTGGAATTCACTCCCATGATTCATTTTTCTCAATATGATGAAGCTCATCATGCATAGTTTTAATCCAACATTTTCCCATTACATATTCACTATAGGTCATTGGATCTATATAAAAGATTAATTATATATTATATATTTCCATTAATAATTTATTTTTTAATATTCCTAAATAAAACGTACTATGTTTTATTCTTCCACATTCCTTATGTTATTACTTTATCAACAATAACAATTGTATTAATTTCATTAATAGCCACATTATCATCATTGGAATTAATAATTGAATTATTCAATTTCATTTGAATTATTATATGTTTCATCTATATTTTTATCTTATAAATCATCATAATCTATGAACTGATCACACATTCATTGTTTCCATCATTAATTATTACATTATGATCGTCCAAAAATCTTATATATCCATATATTATAATATATATATATATATATATATCTTTTTTATTTTAAAAATATAATCAGAATAAACATTTATCGCAATTATTTTAATACATCCCATGAGTTACCATTTTTAGAATGATTCTTTTACTTCAGAACACCTCGATGTATTTTATTGTTTGATTTTTTTTTGATACATAACTCAATGGGAATGAATTTTTACCTATATAAATTTCTGAAATATTTCGAAAATGATATGTAGTGTAAACAACCAAGACATGATTACATTTCTAGGAAATTATTCCATATAACTAACCATATTATGACAGATAATAGAAATATGACTCATATATCATGTTTTAAGCATATATTCAAGTCATCCCTAATAATTATTTTAGATTATTTTTTATATATATGTAAGGACTATATCCCCAGAGAGAAATTCCCTATAGGTTCTTCCATGATTTATGTGCATCAAGGAGTAATTATATTTCTGTTATAATAATGATAAATGAAAGTGTTAAGTATCATTTAGAAATATAATCATCTAACACATGGGAATATAATTTATTATCATTTATCTAAAGACCCACTATATATAAATTGCAAGAGATGTTATGTACCTATTATTTAATTTCATTATAGTGTTAATTGATTATTATTCCACTAACCAAAGGACAGATTTATCTATATCATTAACCTTTACTTAGTTTTACATAAATTTTATGTTGTTTCAATGTTTGAATCAATAAATGATTGTTTAATTACTACTAATCCAGTAAACAATACTATCTTAATCATTATAGGATTTTTCACTTATATTATAGATATAAATTATAATGTTATACTAATTATGTACATACCCCTAACTATTTATTTATTTATTTTTTAAAAAATATCATGTATTATCTTACATAAACTAGATGATATATAAATAATTTAAATTTATTATAATAATTATTGAAGAACCTAAAAAATTGGTCAATATTTATTGTATTTAATAAAAATATATTTTAATTTTAATCTAAATTATTTATAAATGTTTTCACTTTCTTTTTAAAATATTTAAGAATCATTGGAATGATAATATATATTAGAAGATACTAAAAATGTAGACCAATGTAATTTCATATTCTTATATAAGGTAAAACATCAATTTTAACTATCTACGTATAATTAATCTAAAGAATCAAAACCTTGTATAATATTTTTCTTACCTCATGTAATATTAATGAATAAAATTATATAGATAAATAATATAAATTTAAATTTCTTTAATGATATATAGTATTAATCTAATTTTTTTTAATATTAATCACATATGAGAAATATCATATTATGTAAAAATAATTTTATTTACTGAATCTACATGCAATAGAAATATGTAAATAAGCATGAATATATATTTAATTGTTCACATGATAGTGTAAGAGATTTGAATGAATGCAAATAATATTTAATAAAAAATTAAATGAGTAATACCATTTAATATTTAATGATATAATTTCAATGATTTTTTTAGTGTAATAAATGAGAACGCGTTTTCCCTCTTAAGATTTATAGACGAATTATTATCAGGATTATAATCATAAGAAAAACTCTATAGTTTTGCGTACTAAAAAAATATGTAAAATATTCATGATATGTTTCATGAGAATATATAATATTACAAGAGAAATGTTTACTGATACTATTGCGATGATACTATTGTCGAATATAATAGGCATCAATGCTATAAATTTATGTGGAAAATAATAATTCTGAATATTTTTGAGGCTGCTGAATTTTAAATCATGATCATGTGATTATTTAAACATATAAACTACCTAAATTCTTATCATTTTAATATTATATATATGTATTTATGTTGAATAATTTTGGATAATATGTAATATCGTTCCCTTTTAGTTTTAGCACCACTATAAATAAGATAGATATTTTATATATTACCATTTTGGAGACAACATTGTTGGGAGATATTACATGATCAATGATTAAATATTTCCATATAATATTAATTCCATAATATTAGTGGTTAATATATTTTTAATATTTCATGATACACAACCAGGTTATAGTCACCCATATATTGGGGGTTCACCAAATGAAACACATATGTGATATTAGGTTTCTATTTATTTTTTTAATAGAGAGATTATGTTATTGATAGGATCTTGGATTTATAAGTTATAAGGGATCTGTTTTTACCCTATCTTCTCTGTTATAACCAATAATCAACCTTTAAAATATTAATTATTATCTTATTAGACTATGTTCCCTCTCAATGATACATTCATAGATGAAGAACAAATTAATAATCATAATTTTTTTTATCATTAGAGGCATACCTAATATTGATAGAAAAATTTATACTGGATGGTTATGATTATTCCATATATTATATCTCATGGAACATAGGTTTTAAACGAAAAAACAGTATTTTTAACATATATTGTAAAATATTATCTATTTGAAATGGTATAAATACATAATATTGTGATTGATGGAAAAGAATGAAATATTGATTCATGTCCCTTTCAGAAAAAGAGGTAAATAATTTTATGGGGTAGTAATCATCCAAATATATAAAAGAGAATATTGAAAAAAATATTATAAGGAAAAAAAAATAGATGATGCCAAGATGATGTTTTTGGGAGAATTATTTGGAGAAATAATAATGGTTGATAAAGTTTCTATTAATACATTATTCATAAGTATTTATAAGATTTTGAGTAATATTAAAAGTTTTTTGACATATAATGGGTGACTCCAAAATGATCAAAAAATTCAAATATTATTTTTAAAAAAGATTAAATAAAATAAATAAAATCATTTCTAGGTAGGAATGAATGTTAAAATTAAGGAAAAAAAGATGACCCATTAACTAATTCTCAAAATGTTAAGAAACATGATGTAGAAAATATGAAAATATGTTCTATTATAAAAAAATAAGAAATGGAATATGAAATTATAATGTTCTATTTATGATAGGATAATTTTACTATGTTGTTATTATACATTTTTCATTGAATTATCCTATGTATAAAAGAAATTATTCTAAAAATTATGTATCAGAAATGAAAAATTCCAGAAAAAGATGGAATTAAAGTTACAACTTCAAAAAAAATGAATCTGCTGGAAATAGAAAAAAAATTCAATTATTTATGTATAGAGTTTATTTCAAAAGATATATAAGGATGTTTTAAAAATTTTATTGAGTTAAAAGGTTTTAATTATACAGGAATGACATAGAACCGTCACGAATATTATTATAATTCATGAAATTTCCTCAAAAAGTGATGAAAATGATGAAGATAATAATACTAAATATATATAAAAGTCTAAGATAGAGTATTTCCAAAAATGAAAATATATATTTCGATAAATAAATCTAACATGTATTAAATAATATTACAAATTAAAATAAAATAATCCTATATTACTCAATAAAGAAGTAAAATGTATTGATGAAATCAAACTACCCATATTTAATGTTATTTAATAGGACACTATTTTTATATCTTATAATTATAAATTTATATCAAAATGAATTGCTCAGAATGAAGTATGACCTATGTATCTTGATATGAAAAATAATTTGAAAAATAAAATATAATATTTCAAAAAAAATTATTGATGTATCTGTTGAATCATTAGAAGCTATAAAATTTATTTACCTAAAAAGGTAAAATCTATTCTAAAAAATAGTATTATTATTAAATATATTTCAACTAAAACAATAGGTTATGACACAACATTTAGAAATTTCATGGTCAAATAAAATAATGAAAAATCACTTTTATATATTAGTGTACATTAAAGGGATGTTGGGAAGTAATATTTTAGTGGATGTGATATATCAAGAAGCATAATTTATAGTTTAACAACAATCTACTATATATGGATAAGAATATTTTTTTGTATAATAATTTATTTTATTATTTATATATTGTTGTTTTTAATGAATGGGTATAAATCATATATTCATTTGGGTAATGTGAAATATCATTAGAAGTATTGGTTGTATGATTTTAGGGGGATTTAATGTATATAATAAGATATAATTTTGAATATAAGAATGGTGTGAATGTAAAAAACATAAAATATAAACACTCAATATGAATTTTAATATCTAGAAAAATATATTGGAATATTTTACCATGATAATAATTATACTCAAAAATGAAAAAACATATTTATATATCAATAAAAACAAGATGAGAGTGTTTATTAATGTCATGGTGGAAGAAAATATGAGAATAATATTTTTTTATGTTTGAACACAATCAACTCAAATTATAAAAGAATGTTATATTTAATGTAGATGTTAATTTCATATGAAAATAGATACAAATATATTAAAAAATATTAATATTATTTATTAAATAACCTTTCTTTTTGGTAAAGAAAATTCATTAAAAACAAAGGGTGTAGGTACTTTTAATATTTAAACAAAAAAATTAATTTCAATGTTTTATTTAAGAATTGAAATCAAAATAATATATTATGTTTAAACACACTATATGAGGATTGAAATGTGATCATTAAAAAATACTAATACCATCAGGGATATAAATGGTGAAAAATATATCACAATGAATAAAAAAATTAAAATTTTTTCTAAATGGAAAATGCATTTGATTCTTATAATTTTAGTGAAAATGATAAGAATAAGATCTATTATAAAATAATTTTTCAGATAATATAAATATGTTTATGGAAAAGTTTGAAAGGATATTTTTAGAGATACCTTCTTAAATTAAAAGGAGAAGGTGATATTATTATTGAGGCATTTTAAGACGTATTGATAGTGCAAGCTAATAATAAAATAGTCTAAATTAAATCCACTAATCCACCCGAAGAAGTTAATATTAATTTATATAGTCCTATAAAATATAAATCAACCAATGTTTATATTTATTTTATATCCTTTATTGATGATTTAACTGAGATTAAAAATATGTTATTCATGAAAAATGATTCTAAAGTTGTGGAAATTTTTAAACCCTCACAAGTAGTATTAAAAGAGTGCATGGATTTTTAATCAGAAATATGGGATTATAATCTCGGATAGATTATTCATTCTACTCATTGGAATAATAAAAATATAAATATGGTATCAAACATGAATTAGTGACTCGTTACACACCCCAAGAAAAATTGATATATAATGAGAAATAATTGAAGATATATTGATTTGTGAAGAATTATATTGGATGCATTTAATCTATCATTATCAATTTAATGAGAGATTATTTCAATTAAATTAAAAATTCCGAAAGAATGTTATTTTGAGACCAAATATAAATATAATTACTTATTATAAGTACAATAAAAAATAATCATTGAAACACATTAATGTTTTTGGAAATCTATTCCTGATGAAAATTAAAAGCCTTGTTCTGGAAGAGTTTGTTCAGAGATAGGAAAGAACAATTTTTTATGTTTACATATCAAATAGTATTGGTCAAAAATTACATAATAATTTTTCTTGATGATTTAGTCTCATGTGATGTAATTATCATTCAAAATTAACCCAATTAGAGTTATTTTTATAACAATCAAACCGGAAATAAAAATTAATATAAAAAATATAATTATGAACATGTGAGTGGAAAATAAGATAGAAATGAATAAATAATTTCAACATTCATTTAGATCATACTAGTAGTTCTGAAAATATTGTTGTAAATACTTATATAATTAAAGAATAAATCAAAAACATTTGAAATATATTAAATTTTATATAAATTCAGAAACTCCTATAAAAAATATAGGAGATATATATTTAATGATGAAATAAATTTATTTTCATAAATAAAATCATATTTGGTTGATTAAGCTAGTTAGAACAAGATGTAGATAAATTATTCTAATGAGTGTATAGATAAATTTAAATTAATAATCACTTGTTAATAGTTATAATAATAAAATAAAATAATATCCTTGGAACTATGTGGATTTTCATAAAAAATCAATCAAAATGTGGGATTTCAAGAAATAAATCCAAATTATTACATAGGAGATACTCTCATGTTATGGGGTTGACGTTCCAAAAACATTTTCACTAGTTCAAATACTAGAATCTACTATAATTTTCATGGATATTTTATCACAAAAAAATCATGACTTCTATAAAATGGACATTAATATGTTTAAATGAATGATAATCTTGAATAATAAATGTTTCTTTATAAACCTAACATATTTATTGTTTATGATGATATCATAAGATAAGTATATTGAAAAAATAAATTTATGGGTTAAAATAGGCCCTTATAACATAATATTATGATATGTAAAACATTTTTATTGATTCTAAATTCTTTAGATAAAAGGTTTGAAATAACTTATATATAAATTTGATAAGTATAATACCTCCCATTATAATTGTTTATGTTGGTCAAATACATTTTCGAGTTATGGGTAGAATACTGATAATGGGTTTTAAAGATAAATTATTATTTTTATTGAAATTTCATTTAATAGTGAGATGATATTTTTTAGAGATTATAGGTTATTCAATAAATATATTCTGTTTCTTTATCAAGATAAATATTAAACAAATTGTAAAAATTTAGTATACAAGTATCAATGTATGTATCAAGACATAAAACAATTGGTGCAATGTTCAGTAAATATTTTCCCAATTATATCACAAGGCATTAGGACTCGTTTTATTCAATTTAGTTACTTTTCCTAAGTGATATTAGAGTTATCAAAAGATTCATATATAAAGGATGATTAAATAAAACTAAAATGTATTAATGAAACTATAAATCATAAGATACAATGTATAAGAGGTGAGATGATGGGTTTAATAGGTAACACTAATTTTTATTGGAATATAAATAATAATAACAAAAAATAAACATTAAGAGTTACATTTTTTATCATATAAAGTTGTGTGAGTTTGAAATATAAGAAATAAAAAAATTTAAACTAATTACTATGATAATGAGTATGGCGTCACTACAAAATATTTTATAAATATATTTTGAGGATGGAAAAAATTAAATACATGAAAATAAGTCTTATATATTAATTGACATTGATCTATGATAATCAAAGTACAATCAATAGGAAAAAGTATCAATTAAAACACATTAGTTTTTATAATATTAAAATAAAATAACACTTAATGATGGAGAATGTTATAAATATATGTATGATAGTTGATCGTGTTTCAACAAATAATCATAAAAAAAATATTTTCATAAAAGCTATCCCATATTAGGGATTTCGTAACCTAAGGATAAAAATTTCATTTCATACCTTCTATATTACATAAATAATATTTGAAATTCCCCAATTCTATTTGTATTCTATTTTAAAAAATTTATAAACATACATTAATCATGTTAAATTTTATTTAAAAATATTCAATATTTAAATGAACACAATGGGGATTTAATGAGTATTTTTATGGCGATAAAATCATGTTTATATTGTATAAATTACATATCATTGATGGATAAAAGTCTCTTAAAAAATTTAATTGTCCAATAGTGTGGTGTCATGATTTTTTCTATTTGAGAAAAATATATTAATTGATATGAGTTATTGGGGTTCAAAAAATATATAAACTATGATATTGAAGATCACAAGAAAATATTGAAAATTGGTTTCATTATTTTCAATAGTATTTCATTATGATTTAAATTTTTAGGAATTTTTTTTATTTCATTTTTTTAAATTTTAAGAACATTTTAAATACTATGACGAGTTAGAAGTCACAAAATGTTTTTTATTTAATTGTATTTTAAAATATAAGAGTGATCTAAATTTTTTTTGAGTATGGTCTGATTAATTTGAAGAATAGTATGCTCATGTACAATTTTCCTGGTATTAGTTAAGATTCATCTATAATATCAATCAGCTATAAAGGATTAGCTAAAACGTTTTAAAGTAAATATATGAATAATATCAAAGATAAAATATGATTAATTTGATGTTTATAAATCATTCATTTGATTAATGAAATATTTTACAACAATACTCTGTAATTTTTGATGAATTCACATGATCTACATAACAATAACCAAGATGTTATGCAAGTGTTTTCACTTGAATAGTTGGGGTATTTGAATAAGATCAAATTTAATTTTATGAAAATAGAATTTATAAAAATGATTGAATATGTAGTGACATATTTTGAATTAAAGTTTTAGTTTTTTAAATGAGTTTTTTTTCTCTATTTTTTATGTTTGAAGATGAAAAATTATTGAGTAGAATATCATTATGAAACAAAAATTACTATCACATATTAAATATATAGTAAATATTCATGTGATATTGACTTTGAATATGTAAAGTGAAATGAATATTATTGTGTATGATTTTTTCACTATTACTATGAAAGGATGTCTTAGACATTGAGGTTATAGAAAATGGGGATCATATTCCTATGACTAATGTTTTGAAATTTATGATTAATATATTCATTAAGAAAACAACTAAGATAAAAGTCATGGAAATAAAAAAGGATCAATTTTTTAATGTTGATGAATTATAGGGAGTAATATATAAATTCATATTTTTGATGGAATAACATTGTAATTAATTTGATGTTATATAAATGAACTCTCATGAGAGAATGTTGTTGGGAAATAGTATAAGATCAAGGATGACACATTCCCTCATTATATTCACTATATAATATAAGCGAATATTGTATATATTATATTTTATTGAAAAAATAAGGTCATAGTCAAAAAAATTGAGCAAGGGTCGTGTTAAACCACCGATATTTTTTTTGTTCTTATCTATTTTTGTAATCACATGTGGTTTTTATTAAATTAGTAACTAAAAGTTGGATTTATCTAGTTATAGTGTATAATTTCTCCAAATTAGGTTACATGAAGGTAACACTGAATCAATCACATCCACCTTCTCAAAATATAACTAAATTCCACCAAGGACTCTTGAATATCCCATGTATCAATCTTATCAAAATTTAGAGAATAAGGGAATTCATAATCATTCTACGTGTGAATTTTGATCGATTAAATAAAATAAACTCATCAAATACATATGGTCGAAATTAATTTCATATAGTAATATTTTATTATTGTGGTATTTAGTTATAAAATCAATCACCAAAAAGGACATAAGGTTTCACACAAAGAGAATTATATGATTGTTATAATTTTCAATATGATTTGTTTATTAATTTTTAAAATTATTTATTTTACCATGACAAGATTTTAATTAATTACAATAGTTTTTTTAAATTATTAAATCTACTTCAATTAGATGTAATGGATAAAGATAAAAATTGTTTATTTAAATGTGATTTATATAATTATTGTGAATGTAAAATAAACCATATTCCACTAAAAACATATGAAATAATTGTAAACACTCTGGGTAGAACGAAGCTATATATTGGTGAATATTTTTTTTCAAACATGTCAAATAAAGGGAAACTGAATCGCCAGAATATTTGAATCCTTATATATAAAACTATTATTTTATTAATGGTATTAGGTGTACCATATATTATATACATATATTTAAAATCATTAAAAATTATTTATGTCACCACCCATCCCCCGGGGCCCGAATCGTGACTACCCCAAGCCCGCCTTCCATAGGCCAGGGGCTGGCGACTAACACTAAATGTGCAAATTTCTAAAACTGGGAAGGCACTGACTTAATAAAACGTAAACTAACACAACCTGAGTACAAGTAAAAAAAACACAAGTCAAAGTTGTATAAAAAGTGTACTAAAAGTAAAGGGGTATAGAATAAAATCCCAACAGTAAAGTACATTGAAATGACAAATAGGTACAACTAAAAAGGCAAACAACTGAAAGGTGTCTAGAAGCTCTTGGATCGTCCACCACGGATCCTACCTGAAGGGTAGGTACATATAGTCGCCTTAGTGCTTCACGTCTATCTGACTCCTCTGGGTGCCGACTCATTGTGATGTCTACCTCCAGGTACCATCCAGTCCTCATACACTCCACCTCGGTCAGAGTTTTCTGTCGTCTGTATCCAACACAAAGTAGTGCAGGCATAGCCCGTGCAGGGGTGAGTATAAAGATAACCAGTAGGGACCCTAATATCATTATGGTCTCACAAAATCTAACAATGATCAATCACAAATTATAATTTCAATGTATAAAAATTACAAAGGTATATGCCCATGAATATACCTATGTTATCAAATAACTCATCTCAATCATGAGGAAAACACCATCGTCATTGACTCAGCTCAATACATGATTTTCATTATCAAAACCACGGCTGTTGGATAACTCCTTCTCTCTCGAGTACAGAGGCCCTGTCGTGACTCCAAGGTGCTACGCACTAACCATAGACTGCTGAGTAACTCCTCCTGTCGAGTACTGCGGGTCTGCTACCAAACCAGGCGCTCCGTCCACTGTGCGTCTGCCGCAAAACTGGGTGCTCCCCCCAATAGTCGTCAGAGGTACTCTTCCTGTTGAGTACCGTCGTTCTGCTGCCAAACCATGTGCTCTATCTTCCATGGGTATGCTGCCAAACCGGGCACTCCGTCCACTAGGCTAGTCGAATCACACTGAGCCACATCGGTCAAGAAATCTTCAGGTCTTCAGATACTTGGTCTCTGCACTCCGTATGCTCGTCTTTGGGAGGATCCGTTCCACGAGCTACTGGTCGATACTCCTAGTGTCACGAAGTATAATGTGGATGTATCTCAATGGACCGCCACATCATAGGGGTCTCAACGCAACATACAACAATTCAGTAGGAAGCCCGGTCTATGAGTTATTAGCATTTTATTCCTAGGGGCCCGGTTGGATTTGTGTATGAACCATCCTGACTGTGACTCAACTATACCCCAAAATCCAGTGGGGTATACTAAAAGGAACAGTTATACACCCAAAATATCGTCGTTGCTGATGGTTCGTCAAATAGACAACCGGGGTTAATGATATAACCCAAGAAGCTAAAGGAACAGTAATGGGCCCGGGTCCGATCTGACCCGGTCGGCCCGACTTGGCCCAACCTACTCTAGGCCGACCCGATCAGACTTGCTGGGTCTGACCCGGCCCATTGAGCGGGTCAGCCCGCAACATTTTGACCAGGTCTACTGGGCCCGGGCCAGCGGACCGCGAGGGCGGTTCGGCCTGATAGTCGCCACCTAGGTGGCTCGATAACTCAGCCCAGAAGACTGGGATTCTTCAGCCAAAGACATCATGGTGGACACTGCGGGACATCCCGACAGGCCGGGAGGCCAGAAACCTGGCCGAACAGTGCATGGGCTGGCCAGTTGGCCTCTAGTAGGTTCATAGCGTACCCGATAGTCTGCGACAAGAGCTGGGTAGGCAGAAACCGCACCGGTAGGGGGTGCGGGGCACCAGGTAGCACGCCGTAAGGGGCACGGGGCACCGGGCAGTGCACCGTAAGGGGCGTGGGGTGCCGAAATATGCACTCCAGGGGAGTGGGGCACTGGAAAGTGCACCGGAAGGGGTGAAGGGCACCGTAAGTGCGCTGATAAGAGGGCGGCACACCGGGCAGCGCGCCAGCAGGGGCGGAGGGTGCAGGGCAGCGCGCTGCAAGGGGTGCGGGGTGCCGGGTGCCAGCCGGCTGGGGCGCGGGGGTGCCGACAACACATTGGGGCACCTCTGGGGTGGCACAACTCACATAGGCTGCGGGTAGCATGGCCTTTGTTCGCCGCCTTCATCGCTGTTGACTCATGTACCACCTTTGTCATCACCAAACACGAACCAACCAGGGGAGGGTGAGAACGTGTTCATGCAGCCCAATCCCTTCTCATTACAGTGATATAAATTGGCGATTCTCATACCATAACTCCATTGATGAAGAACTAGGGTTTATTCTCATAATCAAAATAACAAAAAAATTCCCGACCTCGATTGTCGTTCGTCATTGACGAAATCGCGGGAATCGGGCATTGTTTCGTTGACGTTGGAAAAGAAGAAGTCGAGGATGATATCAGTGTTCTTCATGGATGACACTTCCCTTTCCTTATTCCGATAGAATATGGAAGAAGACGCCAGAGGTAGAAGTCGAAGAAGAAATCTGGTGTTTTGCATGTTCTTCGTTGGGAGGAGCGTTCATCATTGGGGAGGATAAGTTTCTCCAAGTGTTGGGCGTCGCGATACTTTACCAGTGCTTCGTCGCTTGGTGAAGCCATCCCAAAACCTTCTCCCAAGATCCCTATATATAGGAGAGGGGGAGAGGTAAGTAACCATCATGGAATTTATAATGGTTCTTTTATTATACCCTTCCTAAATTCCAACGATGCTGTTACTTAACTTAAAAATGGGGTCGAACTAATTAAATTGTGTTGGCGCAATTTAAGAGATGCATTAGGACCATTAAAAGGGGAGGATTCCAAGAGGCGTCCCTTAATTAAATTACACACGTTGGCGCAACATTTAATAAAGGGGATGGTCAAGGGGTTTCCCCCAATTTAATTGATAATGGAGGAGGATTTATCCTCCACCATTAATAGGGGTTAAGCCTCGTGTGGTCCAACACAATTATCCTCCCATGGGATGTTATGCTCGGGTGGGCCCAACCACCATAACCTCTCCTGGGAGGTTAGGGTGTGACGGTCCCACCACCAACTCACAAGGGGACGTTTCAAATAATAGTGGGTCCCACCTCTTAACACTTGCAAGGCAGCTGAAAATAAAATAAAGTGTTGCACTTTATTTTATATTTTTTATAAAAATCCAAAAAATTATTTTTTTTATTCTCTATCATCAGCCGTCGAGGTGAATGTCTTCTTAAGTGAATATCGGCACTGCAAGTTCAACAGCGTTCTCGAATTTCAATTCTGAGCACAGGTTCAAATGATATAAAATCCCACTCGAACGTTTACTGAACATACCCGAAATAATGTTCAAACAATTATTATTAGTCACCCTCAACCCACTGTGGTCGAGGTTAGGATCAGACTGGGTGAAAAACGCCACAACGAACCCAACGACACTATAAGATTTCTTATCTGAGTTTCCGTTGATTTTTTTTGAATTTTACAATAAAATAATTGTCACTTAATTATTTTATATACGTTCGAAAACTAAATTCCTCTGGTGGCCCGTGCAGGCCAAAGTTAGTATCTTCATAAAGAGATAATTACCTCATGAGTTCGCCGGTGGTCGCTGATTTTTAATCCGAGTTACCTCTTGTGTGTTATAAGAATTTAAAAAAAAAATCATTTATTTAATTATTTTATTTTTGATTATGCCAAATTTGGGTTTTCTCAAAGGAGGCCCGTTCCAACTAAAATTAATTCACTCATATGGTAATCTCTCCATCGTGAGTAGAATAGTGCCCTCAAATTTCGGATATGAGTTACCTTTTAAGAGTTATTCCACTTTTTAGTAAATCTACTTACACACATTAATTTAAGCTTAACAAATCATTAGAAATTGATTCCGGGCACACTGGGCCTTGGAATCTGGCACAGTAAATTTTCATGGACTCGTGAAAATCCCATGAATTTAGGAAAAAAAACACAGAATTTCTTGGTCTTTACATTCTCCCCACCTTAGGGATTTATTTCCCCATAAGCTACAACTCAAACTAAGGGAACAAATGGGGGTACTGAGCACACATCTGAGCTTCTCACTACCATGTTCTCTCTTAGAGGTTCCTGTGCTTCCAGAGAATGTGCATCAGAGGTATGGACCAACCACATAGGACCCACTCTTGTCGATCCTCAATTTCTACTGGAACCTCTGTGAAAGTATCCCCTTTATCGATGTCCATCTCTCTGTGGTCGTTGATGTGTGTAGGGTCATGCACGTATCTCCCCACCTGAGATATGTGGAAGACGTCGTGCACCCGATGTAATTGAGGTGGATGATCTAAGTAGTAATCCACCTATACTACTCTACTATGGACATGGAAAGGTCCAATGAATCTCCAAGATAGCTTTCCACCTCGGCCAAATCTCCATAGAATTCTTTGTGGTGAGGCCCATAGGAAGACATGGTATCCATCCTCAAACTCAAAAGGTCTTCGTCTCTTGTCAGCATACGAATTCTTCTTACTCTTTGCAGTATTCATCCACTTTTGGATGTTCTGAAATTTCTCTGTGGTAGTCCATACCATCTCTGGCGAGTAGGAAATGTGCCAACTTGGTGTGTCGGTCGATGATCACCCAAATAGAGTCACGTCCCCCGGACATACGTGGAAGACCCGTCAATAAGTCCATTGATATCTCATCCCGCTTCCACTCTGGGACTTCTAAGGGCTATACCAAGCCTACTGGTACCTAGTTCTCCGCCTTCACATGCTGACAAGTGAGGCATCATGAGAAAAATTCCTCTAATACCTTCTTTAATCTTGACTACCAGTGGCTTCATCAAAGGTCCTAGTATATCTTCACCACTTCTAGATGTACCGCTAAAGGATTTGTGTGGAACTACCTCAACACTTCCATCTGAACTGACATTGGTACCATTGTACATCCTATGAAGAGGATTAAGTGCTCCCCACCTTCATAAAATCCATTAGGTTCTTGCCCTGTGGAAATCTGATCAAGTCGCATCTCACAGTCAGCGTCCCCATGATGTGAATCTTAGACATGATGAAGATGTGGGGGAGTGACTTTAAGATATTGTAGATGAGCTAATCCATCTCTATCTACATATGATATCGGTAAGGAAGCTTTCTGCTCTGTCGCCTCTCCTAGAAACTGAATGCAAATCCTCCTACTGAGTGCACCTGCAACAGGGTTCCCCTTCCCTGGATTATAGACTCCCTCAATGTCATAGTCTTGGAGGAACTCGACCCATCTTTGTTGTCTCAGGATCAATTCCTTCTGAGAGAAGACACACCTAAGACTACTGATATTAGAGTGAACCTTAAACATTTCACTGAATGAACTAAGGGTGAGACTAGACAAATTTAAAGAACTCGACTACACCCTTCTTCGCCTACGTTATACAAGAGCTCCTAAGATTTCTCCTTTGTTAAAAGAGAAATTTGGTCTCATCCCCTGGATGAACCAAGTCATTTTCCTAATACAGTCAATCCTGACATTAATGGTACTAATTCATGCCATGGAGGACATCATAAGGCCTTGATGCTACTACCAAGAGATTCAACTGTTAATCTCAACTCCAAGGGTTGAGTTACACTGTCGGCATCAATTCGTGGTCACTGGGTCTCCTCTAGTAGAAATCTCGAAACTAAGGGTCAAGTCAATGGTTTTAACTGGATCATATTAGTATTAACCACACAAAAAATAACTGTAAAGAAAAATTCACAAGTACAAGTGTCTTTTATTACTAGTATTCAAATTAAAAAGACACAAACATACTATAATCAACGACTTCAACGAAAATAAAAGAATCCTGAACAAAGGCCCCTATACCTGGAACTAGTCCCGCTCCTATCCACCTGCTTCTAGAGCTCCATGGTCGTACACTTTAGTTGCATGATGTTTTTCTCTCCCTAGTCCACTCACTCTTTGGTGTTGGGGTGGACCTCCAGGTGGTGGTGGTGGCAGCACCTCGAAGCGTCATCCACCACCAGCTGCACGACCAACTCCTCTGCCACGTCTAACTTTGCCATGCGGACCGCCTCGATCGAACCTCTGCCTCTACCTGGGAGGTCCCTTAACGAACTGATGGTCGTGTGTTCGGTGGGTTGGATAGTCACAGGCTATGTGACCATGCCCGCTGCAGGAGTAACACTATCTGCTCCTAGTATTCACGTCTATGTCTCTACTCTAGGTGCCCCATACAACTGATCCTGAGCTGTGCGGTCGACCACCAATAGGTCTGGTCCTCATGGACCTCTGTGTCATCTATCTACAACCAGCTGTAAAAGACTTTGCAGCATGTCAGCTAGTGGTTGTTATCTCTGCTACATACTGCTCAGCATGGAAACTCTCAACTAGGAGGGCTTGCTCCAACAGCCTTGTCTGCGTCGGGATGTTGTGACAGATAATTGAAGCTCTAATCTCTTGCTTGTGTCCATGAACAATGGTCCGGGCCCTGAAGAACATGTCTCGTACTATATTAGTGGAGTATCATGAGATTTCGGTGAACCTCGTTGAGTACTACGCCACTGTCATGCTACGCTGCTGTAGATGTAGTAGCTCCTATACCTGCACTACCGGAAGGGAGGCTGGAACAAACTCCCCTCAAAACAAGCTCTTGAAGTCTGCCCATAGATGTGATGCATCATCATGCATATGGAGCATCAGGATCCACCATCTTCTTGATGGTGCTTGAAAGAGGCTGGCAACAAGGATCAGAATGTAGTCTGCTGGTGTCCCTACTAGCCTGAAGACTCTCACCATAACCTCCAGCCAATCCTCAGCCACCTGTGGGTCCATCTCTCCCCGGATCCTTTGTGTCCTATGGTGATGGAACTCATGAAACACCCTCAAGTTTTGTGAATCATCTACTATAGGGGCTGGTGGCATCGGTGGCCCAACAGGAAGTAGTACTACTGGTGCCTTTGTGGGGGCCTCAACTGGAAGAGGGTCATGTATTGAGGCCTCGTCACTCGGCGGGTTGTCAGTACGTACAACTCTCGGGGATCTTGCTGGTAATCCGTGGGGAGTCATCCTGAAAGAAACAGATGTGACATGGTCAGAAGACTATACCTGGTGAGCTGACCTAGTTTGAGCTGACTTAAAGAGAACTTTTGAAAACACATAGGCAAATAGTGTTTTCGTTCAGTTATTCAAAAATCAGATGTCAGGGTCCTGGTGTATGGATACGTTGTCTTCCCGCACAAAAAATGGTCTCCCTAAACTGAAAACCACACATAGTACCCTTATAACTATTTCTTAATATAAAATAAATATAAAAGTCATATGTTCTGCGGTAGAACCGACGTCCTCTAATACCAAGTTTTCACAACCTGTCCCCCGAGGCCCAAATCTTGACTACCCCAAGCCCGCCTTCCATAGGCCAGGGGCTAGAGAATCGCACCATTGGCGTAAATCCCTAAAACTAGGAAGGCATTTAATTTAGAAATTGTAACCTCATAGAAGTAGAGTGAAAGTGGACGTAAACACTAATTAAAAGCTGTATAACAAGTGTATTGAAAGTAAAAGGGCCCAAAATACAAGCCCAACAGTAAAGTACAAGGAAAGGAAAAACATGTACAACTAAAAAGGCATATAGCTAAAAGGTGTCTAGAAGCTTCTGGATCATTCAGATCCTACATGAAGGGTATGTATAGATAGCCTCCTCAGTGCTCCACGTCCATCCGACTCTTTTGGGTACCGACTCGTCATGAGGTCCTCATCCGGGTACCATCTAGTCCTCGTACACTCCAACTCAGTCAGCGTTGTCTGTCGTATGCATCTAACACAATGAGGTGTGGGAATAGCCCGTGTAGGGGTGACTATAACGATACTCAGTAGGGACCCCGAGACCCTCATTCTCTCACAAAATCCCACAAAGATAAACCACAAAGTATGATTTCAATGGATAACCATTACTTTGGTATATGCCCATACATATACGTAAGTTATCAAGTAACCCATCTCAATTATGAGGAAAACACAAAGGTCATCGACTCAGCTCAAACCGGTATTTTCATTATCGAAACCACAACTACTAGAGATCTCCTCCTCTGTCGAGTATAGTGGGCCAATCATGACTCTGAGAAGTTACTCACTAACCATAGACTGATGAGGTACTCATCCTATCGAGTACTATGGGTCTGCTGCCAAACCGGGGGCTTTGTCCATTGTGGGTCTACCGCCAAACTGGGTGCTCCCCCTAATAGCCAACAGATGTACTCCTCCTGTCGAGTACCATGGGTCTACTGCAAAACTAGGTGTTCAATCCGCCATGGGTCTGCTACCAAATTAGGTGCTCCGTCCACTGGGCTAGTCGAATCACTCCGAGTCGAATCGATCAAGCAGTCGTCTGATCAACAACTACTAGGTCTCCGCACTCTGTATGCTCGTCTCTGGGAGGATCCATTTCATGAGCTACTGGTTGATACTCCAACAATAACTAATTCTTATGTGGAAGTATCTCAAAGAACCTCCAAGTCATAGGGGTCTCAACGCAATGGAAGGCACGTCAATCAAACACCCATTCTGTGAGTTATTATCATTTTAGTCCCGGGGACCCGGTTGGATTTCTGTACAAACCAAACTGACCGTGAATCAACTATACCCCAAACTCTAGAGGGGTATACTCAAAGGTACGACTATGCTCCAAGAATACTGGTGTCACTGACAGTTTGTCAAATGGATGTCTGGTGCCAAAGATATGCCCCTTGAAGGTAATGGGTCATTAATGGGCCTGGGTCCGGTCCGACCCGGTCGGACCCTCCCAATAGGACCGAACTGGTCCAGGTCGACCCTGTCAGACTCTCTAGTTCTGACCCATCCCATTGGGTGGGTCATCCTGCTATGTTTTGATCAGGAGATCTGGGCCCGGTCCAGCAGACCGTGAGGGCGGTTTGGCCTGATAGTTGCCACGTAGGCCGCTCGGTAACTCTACTAGGGAGACCGGGACGGTTCAGCTAGCAATATCGCTAGGGACGCCACAGGTCATCTCAGGAGGATAGTGGTCGGGAGGCCAGAATGCAGGCCGCATAGGGTATGGCTCAGATGGCGGCCCTCCATTAGGCTCTAGGCGCACCCGACAGGCCGCGGTAGAAGCCGGGTCAGCGGGCCACACACCGGCAGGGGGTGGGGCACCGTGTAACACGCCGGGAGGGATGCAGGGCACTGGGAAGGGTGCCGAGAGGGGCGCGTGTGTTGTGACCATTCCAGCAGGGGCACTGGGCACCGGCAGGGGCACGGGGCGCCGGCAGGGGAGCGGGGCGCCAGGCAGCACACCGGCAGGGGCGCCAGGCAGCATGCCGGCAGGGGTGGGGGGTGCCAGGCACACACCGGCAGGGATACATGGTTGTCGGTAGTGCACCGGGGTGCGACAGGGGCGACACATTTCACGGAGGCCACGGGTAGAACGTCCTTTTTTCGTGGCCTTCATCGTCATCGTCGCGTGTACCGCCTTCGTCGTCACCAAATAATAAAAAACAAGGGGAGGGTCGGACAGTCTCGTGCGACCTGAACCCTCCTCATTACGGTGATATAAATTGAAGATTCACACACCATATCCTTATTGATGAAGAATGAGGGTTTATTCTCATGATCATAATAACTCAAAATTTCCCTACCTTCCTTGCCATTCGTCATTGACGAAATTGCAGGAATCAGGCGTTGTTCTGTTGATGTCGGAAAAGAAGAAGTCGAGGATGACGTCTGAGTTCTTCGTGGATGATGCTTCTCATTACTTATTCTGATAGGAGAAGGAAGAAGACATCCAAGGAAGAAGTAGAAGAAGAAATACGGCGTTCTTCGTTGGGGAGGATAAGTTTCTCCAAGTGTTGGGCGTCACGATACATTACCAGCACTTAGTCTCTTGGTGAAGTTGTCTCAAAACCTTCTCCAAAGCTCCTTATATATAAGAGAGGGGGATAGGTATGTAACTATCATGGAATTCATGACAGTTCATTTATTAGGTACCTTCCTAAATTCCAACGATTCAGTTACTTAATTTAAAAAGGGGGTCGATAGAATTAAATTGTGTTGGCGCAATTTAGGAGGTGAGTTGGCACAATTAAAAGGGGAGGATGCCAAGACGCTTCCATTAATTAAATTAAACACATATGTGAAATATTAAATAAAGGGGAATTTCAAGGGGTTTCAAAAAAAATTAATGGGGAGTTGAGGAGGTTTTATCCTCCTCCATTAATAGCCGTTAAGCCTCGTGTGGTCCCCGTACAATTATCCTCCCATGGGATGTTTTGCTCGGGTGGGCCCCACCTTCATAACCTCTCATGGGAGGTTAGGGTGTGGCGGTCCCACAACCAACACTCAAGGGGAGGTTTCAACTACCAGTGGGTCCCACCACTATACACTTGCAAGGCAGATGAAAATAAAATAAAATGTTGTAATTTAATTTATTATTATTTTTATAAAAAGCAAAAAACTAATTTTTTTATTCTATATCATCTTCCATCGAGGTGAATGTCTTCATAAAAAAATACCAGCAATGCAAGCTCAACGATGTCCTCAAATTTCAATTCCGATTACCGGTTCAAAAGATATATAATCTCTCTCGCACGTTTACTGATCCTACCTGAAAAAAAGTTCAGAAAATTATTAGCAGTCACCCTCAACCCACTGCGGTTGAGGTTAGGCTCTGCATTGGTGAAACACGCCCCAACAGACCCAAAAACACAATCATATTTTCAATCCGAGTTACCGTTTAAAAGTTCTGAATTTTACAATAAAATAATTGTCACTTAATTATTTTATTTACATCCAAAAACTAATATTCTTTGGTGGTCTGCGCCGACCAAAGTTAGTATCTTCTTAAAGAGATAATACCCTCACGAGTTCAGCAGTGGTATTGGATATTTAATCTGAGTTACCATTTGTGAGTTATTAGCATTTGAAAAATAAAATAATTTATTTTATTATTTTATTTTCGATTATGGAAAATTTGTATTTTTTATAGGAGTCCCGCACCGACTAAACATAAGTCATTCGTAGGGTAAACCCACCATCCTGAGCGCAACGGTTCCCTCGTACTTCTTCTCTGACTAACCATTTAGGAGTTATTCCACTTTTTCAGGATAACTGCTTACATGCCTTAATTTAAGCATAAAAAATATTCAGAAATTGCTTCCAGGGACACCGGGCCTCGGAATCAAGTGCCGTAAATTTTCGCGGACTCGTAAAATTCCCTTGACTTTAAGAAAAAAAAAATCAGGGAATTTAAGGGCCTTTACATTTTCAGAATTACAAATAAAAAATAATCATACTCCTATAATCTAATGGTTTATTATATTTTGAGATTATGAATATTAATAAATTATTGCATAATATACTTTCACCATCTCCCAAATTCATTCTCTACACATTATATCATACAAGACATAAATATGTGTATAATATTTAGGGAAGTAAAAAAATATAAGAATGACTGGAATAAAACTATATGAAATGGAAAAAACTATTGATTCATATAGGGTTATAACATAACCATATGAAAATCCTTTAATAAGGTAGAAATAATAGATTAGAGGAATTGGGGGATTATAATAGTGGATAAAAATACATTATACCAGAAAATAGATCATATTGTGGAGATATAGACCACAAAAGGACTATCATGAAAGAAAAATACATATATTGTGGATTCCAAACATGTGGAAATGATCATAAAATAAGGAAAGTAACATAGTGAGGTTTTGAAAATATTACCAATGAAAATCATGACATACATAAGACATCTATTATAATACCAACATCACAAAATGGATCAGGAAGCAATACCTACATCCCATAACACAATGGATTATGAAACAAAACCAGCATCATATTGTAGTTCAAGTATTTGTAAACATGTCTTATAGTAATCTCAAAAAATTTAATTATTTTCATAATGAAAATTGAGAAATATATATAACTCGCCCATAAAATAATGAAAAACCATACATATGTATTCCACATTTCTATAGAGATTAAAATGATAGAAAATATATAAAATAATTTTCATAATGTTTTTATTAGAAAAAAAAATATACAAGTCACTTTAAAAAAAATTAATTGTCAAAAAGAAGGATTTTAAACAGTTTTTAATAAAATGTAACAATAAAAGATCATTTTGAATAAATAATGTTTTAGTAAATAAATATAGATTCTAATAAATATAGTTTAATTAAATTGAAAGAAATACATTTAAAGACACTTATAATAGCATTAAATAAAACCCACATTGATATAAATAATTATAAATTTTACTTTTTAAAAGAGATAAATAGAAATAATAATGGTTCATATTAGAATATATATTTTCAATGAAAAATAAAAAATATTTTTTTGGGAAGAAATAATATGGATGCATAATAAACTATCCAATTTAAAGTATGTGAATTATTCATAAAAATGTAGTAATTTAATAAATAAATAATTTGTTCAATGATTATGATTTTTTAATTAAAATATTTTTTCCAAATATTTATAAATTTAAAATTTTATAAACATAACGGGAGAAATATTATAAAATTATAAGAACATAGGAAAGGACAAATTATTATGAATCCTTAAAATTAGTTTGAGATAATATAAACCCTTACCTTAGAGCCATGCATGGTCTGACCTATAATAGTAAATTATATAATAAATTTGGGTTTATTACACACCAATACGAAATCCCAATATATATTTATTTTACATGAATAAAAATTCATTAAACTTTTTATTACTTATTTTTTCATCATTCTGTCATAAATTTAATATTTTTGGGTTAATTTCACTATTTTTTCTATGATTCATTTGGTATGATGGTTCTAGTATTTTTTAATTTCTCATATTTACATTACCTCCAAAATTTATGTGTGTATATTATTGTTTTTCTTGATAGGGTTGTGGTGTTTAATGGATGCTATAATGATGTTTCATAGTGTTCGTTGATAAATTCATATTTTTGTGAACATTACATCAACAAATAAGAATTGAATTTATTAATGAAAAAATGTATATATATTTCCATGATAGATTTATATGAATTTTTTTATCAATGTTTAATGTTAAATATTTAAATTATTTATTTTTACATAGTCATTCATGAGGAATATTTAATCACAATGTTCACTTATGTGGTAAAACCAACAAAAATAAGAACATGTTATAATGAAAAAACATGTAAAAACATGTTATTATATTATTATAATGTCACATTAATATAATAATTATTATTCTGAAAACATGTTATTAAATTTATAAAACCAATTAAATAAGATTTCATTAATATTGTTAAAGGAAAATTCATAAGGATAAATTGACTATTTCATTGAAAGGTTGGATCATCTCCTAGAGAACTATAGGGATGTGTGGGATTTAGGGATCCTCCTCGTAACAAGAGGTTCTCAAAATCGGAAATTTTTTGTAAAATCTGATAATTGGAAAAATATTTAAGACAATATAGAAAATTTTATGAAGTAACCAATCATTATATATAAATATCACATTATTTGTGATACATATTCAATACATCTCACATTAATACATTCCTAAGAACCATAAATGTTTATTTTCATTAGAGACTAGAATCATAACAAATATATTTCATGAATTATATTAAATATCCCCTATAAACATTCTTCTCATTTTGATTCCTTCTAGACTCAACTTACTTAATAATTGTCATCATAAGATGTGGAAATGGAAATAGAATAATGGGTGAGCACAAATTAGTAGTAATTGTAAACATGGATGTCATCATTTAAAATATAGTAAGTCAACATAAGATTTCCATAATGGTTTGGGAAAATAATCAAGATATATAAGGTCCAAACCATATTATATAAAAAACATTTCATGAGTCATGGAATAAATATTTTTCATCACATATGTCATCATTCATTAGAGTATATGCATCAAAAAATCATAAGTCTTAAGAATGTAACAAATTTAAAGGAATATTGAATAAAAATTTGGAAAAAATATATATCTAATATTTCAAGGACATCCCCTAATAATCTTATCACACCATATAATAAGTCTTCCCATAAAAATTTTCATCATATAACTTTCTTGTTCTATATATTTGTTTACCTTCTTGGGGTTGGTATAAATACATGTATACCTTCTTGGGATTGGGATAACCAGTCATATACCGTTTTAGATCATAGATTTTAAACCACTAAAAAATGAATTACATGGATATAATGGACTCACCCATTATATAAAAAATACCATTTACAAATGTTCCATAGGAACAAAGAATCATTCATCATTCCTTCATAGCTCTACTAACCCATGTGAAATAAATGGGTTTCAGAAAACTATCTTTAAAAAGATCATTATAAACCACAAATAGAATGGATTTCAATGGTATCATAATATCATATAACAAGTGAATCGCAAAAATCCTTCAATAATGTTGAAATAGTTTTAAAATATCTTTTCTGATAGGATTGATTTTGTGTTCTGAAAAACATCCAAAACCTGTATTTTCCTTTTGTAGAATTTTAAAACTAAAATTTCATATATTACAAGATTTTAATTTTCTTTATAAATAACATGACACTTATAAATGATGATTTAAGATGTAGGAAGGATATTATGGTTGGAAAATCTACTAATATCATATTTTTTAATGTTAACATTCTTTTCAATCTTTAATAAATATCTATAAAATGGTTATGTAAAATGCCATAAAAAAATAAATGTAATAATTTGTAAATAAAGAAACAACTATATAAAATGTATAATTAAAAAATTAAATCATAGGTAAAATCATCGATAAATTTTTTGAATAACATGTATAAGAAGATAATGATTCTTGGCTTAACATATGAAATAAGGTCATGTTTTATTAAAATTATTTTATCGATTTTTTTATGTACCAAATAGTGGAGAATTAATGGAAAAAATGAGACTCAATTAAGTAAATATTGGATAAAAAATTATGGGGTTTAAAATAAAAAAATTTATATATTCTCCCTCATTAGAAAATTAACATAAGAAAATCTATAATGAAATGTGATTGTAAAAGGACCCTTACCTGAAGTTCTGAATTTATACATATATGGTCTCAAAATCATGTATAATACGTTTATATTAAATATAAATATTTAATAGAAACATATTCATACTTATATTATAATATATCATTCCATTAATATTTTTAATTACCTATTTATTAACAATGCTTTATTTAAGTAAACATTTAGGTCTTAACGGTCTTATTTCCCATGTATGTTTCAATTTGATGATTACGGTACTAAAACATTGATCATGGTATCATAAAATATAGTTTATTAAAAATGAAATAAGGTTTATATTTATTCCTTAAATATTATCTTACATCCCTTCATGTAATTTTATAATCAATAATTGATTACATCCTATCATAGAGTTAGTAGTCTTTATGTATACAGTAGTGAAATTTTAATTTTCCACCGAATAGAATTAAATAAAGGATAATAAAAATATATCTTTATAGAATCATAATAATAGATTAAATATCATATATATAAATTAAATTTATCCTTATTATCATATATGTCATGTGTAATGAAAAATGAATGACAATTATTTATGGTCGTGGTTTTCCAACCATGTACAAATGAAATGAAATCTTATTCTAATAGATAGGACGTTAAGATAGAAGATAATATTTTATATTTACTGAATAATAATTATTTATAAAACATAAAATATATTCATTACATTCAAAACTATATCCATCGATGGTACACGATGATGTAAAATAAAATGAATCTCTTACAGGAGACGGTATACCATACGTATGTATGAGTGATGTTTTATTTTCCATTAGATATAAAGAAGATAGAAAAAATTGGATCGATTAAAAATCTTTGTATAGTAATGATAATTATTTCATCATGTTAATATTGTTATATAATAATTTAATGATGTTATGGATGAACTAATCATGAAATAGATTAGTAAATACAATTACCTCTTCTATAGGTATAATATTTTATTTTACACATTAAACCATATTGAAATGGTTTTTTTTAAGATCAGGGTATATAGTATGCGGGCAGAAATTTTTGGAAGGTATTTAAGTGGGGATTTTCCAATCTAAAGTGCTCAAGTGGTGCATATTGGTGAGAAAATTAAGATCCAAATTATAATAAAACTTGGTAAAAAATATGTAAATACTTGAAACATTATTATTTTATATAAATATTACTCAATTAAAGTACTCTAACTTGTTATTAATTAAAGGGTAATATTGGTATGTTATAAATATAACCATGTTTTGATTTTTAAAATAATTATTTTTTGTTTTCAACCATATATCATAAGATTACCCCCACCCAATAAATCCTTTTAAAAGTTACCATGCTAAAAATATTTTAACCATGGTAACTATTAATTAAGAAAAAAATTAATATTATATTTTTACCTAACATTAATAATAATTATTAAAAATATTTAATATACATTACATTATTCAATTCATTGAATTAGAATATTTGAATTCTAATATCTTCAAATAATATACATAAAAACGATTTCAAAGTAACAATTATTTTTAGACATAAAAAATATTTTATTCTCATTCATTTATTCTTAAAAACTATTAAATTATTTTTATAATATATATTGAATATATTATCAATAAATTAATAAAAATTAATCATCTATAGTGATTAATTTAATTTATTATTATAAAATTTATTTTTCTTAATAAAAATAGTTTTTTGATTTATATATACTTTTATCATCGAATGAATTTATTTTCAATTATAATAAATTAAGAATAAGTGTAAAAATATTTGTTCATTTGGATAAATAAATTTTAATATATTTAATCATTTGTAATTATATACTAATAAATTTTAATTATGTAGAAAATAAATAATACAATTCAGGAACAACTTATTTATTATATAAATTAATTCATATTATAAACATTTTAGTGTCTATTTCACAAGATTTAATCAAATCATTTTCATCAATAAAAAAATACATAATTTTTATAATTCATTTAATCATATTTGTACCCATCAATAAAATGGATAGAGGAAAATAGACATATTTAATAATTAGATTTCAAAAGTATATCATGGTTCATCTATAATCATTGATTCATGTGAAGAAAGCTATCAATAATTTCAAATTAAAGAGAAATATTTATATTATAAAATACTGGTGTAACATCCCAGGTAAATAAAGAATAAAACATTTTCATATTTATTAATATTTACGAATTAAATAATAATTTTACTTTAAAGGGGTTTCTATGTTCGATAGCGTACCCGATACGCAACCAAGAGTTTCTTTGAAATCTTACATTGCACCATAGTAATAAAAATAATATTATTTTAAATGGTAGTTAACACGTAGCCATTTTATTGGAGGGAATGAATAGAAAAAACTATAATATGAATATATATGGTATTTAAATGTTTGTACATTTATCCAATAAAAGATAAAGGCTTAAAATAAGAAAATAAATTCAATTTTAGGCATAGATACTCTAATATTCACTAAAAGGTCGAACTATCACCTTTTGATTGATAACCCTCTTTAAATATAGTTTTGGTCACTCTTATACATTCTATTGGACCAAATAAAATTATTCTTTTGGATTGGAACATCAAAATTTACTTTTTGTAAATTTTTGGTATTTTTCCGATAAAGTGCATTTTTTAATGAATAGTGAAAAATGTTGTATTTTAATTCAAAATATATTTTAAATATAATTAATTAATATGATTAGATTATCTTTTGAATTGTTATTAAGGTAAAATTAGAATATATTTTTACTATTTAATCCAACAGTGGTCGTTGGAATTAATTTCACATTGAAATTGGACTTCAATTAGTGTCAATCTTTTGATATATATTGTTTCATAAAAACACGCTATTTGTCATGACAGTGGGAATTAATTTTTAAATTAATTAATGTAACTTATATGTTTTGAATTTTGTAAAATATACATCATTTTTGAATTCGGAATTTCAAATATAGCTTAGGGTGATGTTTTGGTATTTTTCTGAAAAACATCAATTTTTGATGAATAGTGAATCCACTAAGTGGTACTTAAAAAACTGATTTTTCATTTAAATGAAATTTTACCACCTTTGTGTTTTGAATTTCAAAAATCCAACATACATGGTTGACATTAGAAGTAAAATGTTGTTCAATGGGATTAAAATAATTTTTTGGTGAATAGTAACTTTTAAGTTTTTAATCGCGATTAGAGGTAATTAGTGTAGTTTAAGGTAAAAATAATGTTTTAATAATATGAAATGACGGTGAAACATGTCCTACCATTATTGGATGTGTCATTGCCGACCAGTAAAATCCATGGGTCAACTTTGGGACCCCATGGAGCCACTTTGGTAGGAAAATGACATTAATAAGTTTTTATTTAATGTTAAAATAAAAATGTCACAAGCATGAGTTGTTTTACTAAAACAATTATTAAATGGGGTTATACAAGTCATATTATTTACTATAAATATTCATTAGAAAGATAAAACGAGTTCCTACATCATGGTATTTTTCCTTATAATTTTTAGACATGAAATAAATTTAATTATTTATGACATCATGATGATGTAGCGATTACCTCATTATTTAACAATATAAATAAAATGAAAAGATAATGTCAAATCTAAGACCTACACATGCCAAAAACCTATTGTATGGGTGGATTTCTAAATCTTATCACCTTACCCTCGAAATAAATCAATGTGGGCCCTTTAAAATCTGAAACTCATTTGAAAATAAAGTAACCTTTTATAACTTTCCAAGAGTGCCCCTCCTCTACTCTTATAAAAGGCCCACACCTCTACCACCTTACCCACACCTCTCAATATTTTGGCTCAGCCAAAACCAGCCCATTTTGTCTCTCCACATCCCTCTATTACTTCTAAAAGCCTCACATTGGGCAGAAGTCTCCCCAATGAAGCCTTTGATCTCAAATCAAAAAGAGTTACCCATTTTAAAGGTAGTGTCTTCTCTTGTGTTCTTATGTTTTATTTTGCTTCTCCAACCCCCTAAAAACTTTTTATTACTTTATTTTGTAACAAAAATAGTATCTTCAATATACTATTATGTTTTTACGAGAAGGATTAGAGCTACACCTACACACACCTTTGTTTAATTGTTAAAGAACATACAGTTTTTGTGGTTGGCGATTTTCTGCCTCATGAAATGATGATTGTTCAATATTCTTTTAACACCTTTCATGGTGGACATTAAGATGTCACTATATTTATATATGATTTATTTTATTTTTATGTTTTCCTTATGCTTCTGTATTATTCATTTATGGGTTAACTTTATGGTTTCCATTATGGGTAAACGCGATAATTTCATTTTAAGAAATGCGGACTACTGCCCCCTCAAAGTGATTTGATTCGTTAATGCCATATGTGGGATGTATAAAAAACAGAGTAAATGATATTATATATGATATTATACTGGAATTATAATATACCTTTATATAAATATTATTTCACTCTATTAAATATGAAATAGAAATGAAAGTAGCTTTCATCCGTATGTACGGCTTACCGTCTCCATGAACGGTGCATTTCATTTCTTACCACTACATGTTATATACTATTGAAAATACATGCATATACTTGATATATATAATATATATGATATCCAAATCACGAATATCATTCTAGATATAATGAACCTTTGACCACATGAACAACATGTAATTTTAAGAAGTCTATTTTTGACTAATGAACCAAATACAGACAAAACAAACTTTATTAAATTAAATGATTACATAACGTTTATAACATGGAAATAAGTTATATAAATGGATTAATAAACTTGAAAAAGGTTCTTAAGAAAGTAGAAATTAAAACTAGTTTATTATTCAGGAGATTAAAGAGCAATCGAGTCACGTCGGACATGAGGTAAGGGATTTCCTCTCAATCTCCTTTCATTAAGGTATAGTTTTGTTGAATACAAGGCTTTCTTTTACATGGTGTATAAAACCATTTGACTTATAATTTTATTTGAAAGGAATCTTTTCTATACGAAGCATTTTATTAAATGACAAAAAGTCTGTATATTTTTAACATACGTGGTGACAATGACCTTTCCGCCACTGCGAGTATTATTTGATCTTTGGCTTCCTCAACAAGCCGTTATATTTTTAAAAGTAAATAAATACCAAAGAATATTTTTTGATATTGAAAATGGTTTTGATAATAGATTTTTTATTTCAATATATTTAAGTGATATATTGTGCTTGAAATGTAGAAATGTTTTCTTTCCATTATAATTGTTTTATGTGTTATGATTTTATAATGGTACGTGGACATTTGACAGCTGGTTACGTGATAAACCATATGACGGGTAGTGCGGTGAATACCAAGACGGGTGGTTACGTTATAACCTCCAATGCATTGGGTATGGAAGTTGGCCGTATGGCTATTCCATTAAGTGATATGTGTGGAAGTCGACCGTATGGTTATTCCATTTAAGTATGTATATTTCCCAAGTTACCTTTATATGTTATGTGTTCTTTATATGGATTTTATGGTAATGTTTTGGTTACAAAAGGGTAAGTCATGATCTTTTTTTCAATGAGGAGTATTTTCTACTTTATAAAGGTGAAATGTATTACTTTGATAAAGTATTCATGGTTTACTTGTTGTTTTGAAAAACTAATAGTTATCCTTCTTTGTGTATCCCTTACAGATCTTTTTATGCTCACCCCAAGTTGTTTTGAAATTTTTTTCACAGGACATAATCTGGAATAGGTTCATGGATGGGATCACGGAAAAGACATGCTTTCCTAAACATGGAACTAGAAATAACTTTTTTTTGAGTTCATGTTTTTAAAAAAAGGAAACTTTATAGAAGTGTCCTCTGTGTAATCGTTTGAGATGTAATAGTTATGGTCTAATTCTCTAAAAATATAAACATGAAAAGATCCACAATGTAAATTATTCATTTAATTAAATATTAAGTAAGGTTTAAGGTCGGGGCCTTATAGTTGGTATCAAAGGTTAGTTTAGACAACTTTAGGAGTTAGAAAATTGTTAAATTTATAAGTTAATTTATGGTATGATTGAAATGATATAGCATTTAAAGATTACCATGTTACTTCTCCTAAGATATTTCTCTGTGTTTAGAATGGTTTTTGGTATAGGAAACATGGAAGTTGTGATGGGATGGAATATATATGGAAATGACCTTCCAAATTAGCAACCTGAGATGGTCAAAATCAGAAATGAACAGTTTGCTGTAGTGATGGCTCAGTTGAATCGGGTGATAAATGGTGGTTGTGTTATTGATGATATTTTGGTGATTTATAAATGTAAAGAGGAGCAAGAAAGTCATTTTAGGTTTATCTTGAAAACCTTAAAATAAAATAAATTGTATGGAAAATGCAGCATGCGTGAGTTTTTGTTACAACCAATTTCCTTCCCTGGTCACATTGTTTCAAAAAATGGCATAACTGTTTATCCTGCTAAATGAAAAGTTGTTTAAGAATGACCAAGACCCACAAATGTAACTGAGATCTGTAGTTTTCTTGGTTTGGCAGGTTACTACTGATGGTTTGTTGAAATTTTTTCACAATTATCTAATCCAATGACTAAGATAACTCAGACGGGTGTTAAGTTTATATGGACAAAAGAATGTGATGATTTTTTTCAGGAGTTGAAAACATGATTGGTGAGTGCTCTAGTTTTGGAAAATCCTTCCAGGAATGGCGAGTTTGTTATCTATAGTGATGCTTCATTGAATGGACTTGGTTGCGTCTTAATCCAGAATGATCAGGTAATTTCTTATGATTCACGTCAGTTGAAAACGCATGAGGTAAATTACCCCAAACATGATTTGGAATTAGCTATTGTTGTTTTTTGCTTTAAAAATTTGGATGAATCATTTGTATGGAGTAAAGTGTGAAATATATACTGATCAAAAAAGTTTAAATTATATATTCACTCAAAAAGAATTGAACATGAGACAGAGGAGATGGCTCGAATTAATCAAAGATTATGATTGTACAATTCATTACCATCTGGAAAAAAAGGGGGATGATGCTTTGAGTCGAAAAATTAATGATTCATTAATTGTGCTACATTTAGAACAAGATCATTTGGTTTTTGATTTGATGAAATTTGGCATAGAAGTTGTTGGTGCAGGAAGTTCTTATGTTTTGTTTCAGGTATCAATGAGATCATCCCTATCAGACAGAATTAAGCAAGCACAGAAGAATGACAGTGGGTTGTAGAAAAAGGCAGAGTTGGTTCAGAAGGGTAAGTTTCCTGAATTTAACATTGATAATGATTGTGTTTTGTGGTTTGGGAAGAGATTATGTGTGCCTGGTGATTCACAGTTAAAGAATGAGTTGTTATGTGAGGCTCATAGTTCCCCGTTTTCAATTCATCCTGGTAGTACTAAGATGTACAGAGATCTGCAGGAGTATTACTCGTGGGATTGAATGAAAAGAGATATTGCTGATTTTACTGTGAAGTGTTTGACTTGTCAGCAGGTCAAAGCAGAGCGGCAGTTACCGAAAGGGATGCTTTAGCCTTTACCAGTTCTAGAGTGGAAATGGGAAAATATATCCATGGACATTGTTGTGGGATTACCGAAGATCTCTCAAGGTAATAATGCCATCTGGGTTATAGTTGATCGATTGACTAAATATGCTCATTTCCTTCCAATTATAGATAATTTGTCCCAGATCAACATGCTCGGTTGTATCTTAAAGAGATAGTCATGTTGCATGGAGTTCCCCTCTCCATTGTATCTAATTGTGATCCCAGGATTACTTCTATCTTTTGGAAAGGCCTCCAAAAGTTGCTGGGTACTGAATTAAATTTTAGTAGAGATTTTCATCCGTAATTAGATGGGTAGTCAGAATGAACAATTCAGACCTTGGAGGATATGCTATGTACTTGATCTATAGATTATTAGGGAAGTTGGGACCAAAATATTTCTTTGGTTAAATTTTCATATAATAACAGCTTTCATTCCAGTATACAAATGGCTCTGTTTGAGGCATTATATGGTAAATGGTGTCGAAATCTAGATTTTTGGGATGAAGTGGGCGAAAGGAAGATGAATGGACCAAAATTGGTAGAAGATATGACATAAAAAGTTCAGTTGATTCAGAAACACATGAGAACAGCTCAGAGCAGACAGAAAAGTTATGCAGACAACAGGAGGAAGGATCTATATTTCGAGGTAGGTGATTATGTTTTTCTCAATGTTTCACCGTGGAAAAGTGTGATGCTATTTGGTAAGAAAGGAAAGATAAGTCCAAGGTTAATTGGACCATATGAAATTCTGGAGAAATTTGGATCAGTTGCTTACCTAGTGGCTTTACCTCCGATTTTATCTCAGGTACAGAATGTTTTTCATGTTTCGATGTTGAGAAAGTATATGTCAGATTCATCTCATGTATTGAGCCCAGAGGTAGTTTAGTTGGAATAGAATCTCTCTTATGAAAAACAACCAGTCCTGGTTCTTTTACCGAAGAGAGAAAGTGTTGTGAAATAAGGCAATTTACCAGGTAAAGGTTTTGTGGAAAAAAAATATGGTTGAAGAGGCAACGTGGGGATCTGAAAATGCTATGAGGGATAAATATGCCCACTTATTTTGATAAATGTATAAAATTGCGAGGATTCAATTCCCAGAAGGGGGTAAGGATGTAACATCCCAAGTAAATAAAGAATAAAACATTTTCATATTTATTAATATTTAATAATTAAATATTAATTTTACTTTAAATGGGTTTCTATGTTCGATAGTGTACCCGATACGCAACAAAGAGTTTCTTTGAAATCTTACGTTGCACAGTAGTAATAAAATAATATTATTTTAAATGGTAGTTAACACCTAGACGTTGTATTGTCGAGAAATAATATAAATAACTAGAATATGATTATATATGTTTTTTAAATGTTTTTACATTTATCTAATAAAAGATAAAGGCTTAAAATAAGAAAAAGAATTCAATTTTAAGCATAGATACTTTAATATTCACTAAAAGGTCGAACTCTCACATTTTGATGGAGAACCATCTTTAAATATTGTTTTGGTCCCTCTCATACATTCTATTGGACCAAAGAAAATTATTCTTTAGAATTAGGACATCAAAATTTACTTTGTGTAAATTTTTGGTATTTTTCCGATAAAGTTCATTTTTTAATGAATAATGATAAATGTTGTATTTTAATACAAAAAATATTTTTAATATAATTTATTAATATGATTAGATTATCTTTAGAATTTGTTTTATGGTAAAATTGGAATATATTTTTACCATTTAATTAAATAGTGGTCGTTGGAATTAATTTCACTTTGAAATTGGACTTAAATTAGTGTCAATCTTTTGATATATATTTTTCCATAAAAACAAGCTATTTGTCTTGATAATGGGAATTAATTATTATATTAATTAATGTCAATTATATGTTTTTAATTCTTTAAAATATACATATTTTTTTAATTCCGAATATTAAATATAGCTTAGGGTGAAGTTTTGGTATTTTTCTAAAAAACTTCAATTTTTGATGAATAGTGGAACAACTAAGTGGTACTTAAAAAACTGATTTTTCATATAAATGAAATTTTACCACCTCTGTGTTTTGAATTTCAAAAATCCTACATACATGGTTGTCATTATGAAGTAAAATGTGGTTCAAAGGGATTAAAATAATTTTTTTGTGAATAGTAACTTTTATGTTTTTAATCGCGATTAGAGTTAATTAGTATAGTTTATGGTGAAAGTAATGTTTTAATAATATAAAATGACCTTGACAAATGTCCTACCCTTATTGGATGTGTCATGGGCGACCCGGAAAATCCATGGGTCAACTTGGAGAGCCCATGGAGCCACTTTTGTAGGAAAATGATATTAATAACGTTTTATTTAATGTTAAAATAAAGATGTCACAAACATGAGTTATTTTACTAAAACAAATTTTAAATGGGGTTGTACAAGTCATATTTTTTACTATAAATATTCATTAAAAATCTAAAAATATTTACTACTTCATTATATTTTTTTTATAATTTTTATAAATTAAATAAATTAAATTATTTTTGACATCATGATGATGCAGCGATTACCTCATTATTTAACGATTTAAATAAAATGACAGGATAATGTAAAATATAAGACCTACACATGTCAAAAACCTATTGGATGGGTGGATTTAGAACTATTATCACCTTATCCTAGAAATATATCCATGTGGGACCTTTAAAATCCGAAAATCATTTGAAAATAATGTAACCATTTATAACATTCCATGAGTACCCTCCTCTACACTTATAAAAAGCCCCCAACTCTACCACCTTACCCACACCTCTTTATCCTTTGGATCAGAGAACCCTTGCCCATTTTTCCTATCAACATCCCTCTCTTACTCCTAGAAGCCGCACTTTGGGTAGAAGTCTATCCAAGCAAGCCATTGAGCTCAAATCAAAAAGAGTTACCCGTATTAAAGGTAGTGTCTTCTCTTGTGTTCTTATGTTTTATTTTTCTTCTCCAACCCCCTAAACTCTTTTTATTCCTTTCTTTTTTAACAAAAAAAATATCTTCAATATACTAGGATATTTTTATGAGAAGGATTATAGCTACAACTACACACACCTTTATCTAATGGTTAAAGAACATATTGTTTCTGTTGTTGGCGATTTTCTGCCTCACGAAACGATGATTGTTCAATCTTCTTTTAACACCTTTCACGTTGGCCATTAAGATGACAGTATTTTTATATATGATTTATATTATGTTAATGTTTTCCTTATTCTTCTGTATTTTTCATTTAGGGTATACCTTTTTGGTTTCCATTATGGGAAAACATGATAATTTAATTTTAGAAGTGCGGACAACCGCCCCCTCAAAGTGATTTGATTCGTTAATGCCATATGTGGGATGTATAAAAGAAGGAGTTAATGGTATTATATATGAAATTATATTGGAATTATAATATACCTTTATATAATTATTTTTTCACTCCATGAAATATGAAATAGAAATGAATGTAGCGTTCATGCGTATGTACGGCTTACCGTCTCCATGAACGGTGCATTTCATTTCGTACCACTAAATGTTATATACTATTGTAAATACCTGTATATAATGAATATATATGATATATATGTTATCTAAATCATGAATATTATTTTGGATATAATGAACATTTGACCACATTAACCACATGTAATTGTAAGAAGTCAATTTTTGACTTATGAACCAAATATTGACAAAACAAACTTTATTAAATTAAATGATTACATAACGTTTATAACATGGAAATAAGTTATATAAAAGGAATAATAAACATGAAAATGTTCTTAAGAAATTAGAAATTAAAACTTGTTTATTATTCAAGAGATTAAAGAGAAATCGAGTCACGTCGGACACGAGGTAAGGGACTTCGTCTCAATCTCCTTTCATTAAGGCATATTTTTGTTCAAATACAAGGATTTCTTGTATACGGTGTATAAACCCCTTTTAAATATACATTTATTCGAAAGTAATCTTTTCTATATGAATAGTTTCACTAAATGACAAATAGTATGTTTCTTTTTAACATACACGGTGACAATGACCTTTCCGCCGCCGTGAGTATTATTTGATCTTTAGCTTCCTCAACAAGCCGTTATATTTTTAAAAGTAAATAAATACCGTATACTCTTTTTTGGTATTGAAAATGTTTTTGATAATGGATTTTTTATGTGAATATATTTAAGTGATATATTGTGCCTGAAATGTGGAAATGTTTTCTTTCCATTATAATTTTTTTATGTGTTATGATTTTATAATGGTACTTGGACACTTGACGGGTGGTTACCTGATAAACCGTATGACGGGTGGTGCTGTGAATACCAGGACAGGTGGTTATGTTATAACCTCCAATGCATTGGGTATGGAAGTCGGCCGTATGGCTATTCCATTAGTTGATATGTGTGGAAGCCGACCGTATAGTTATTCCATTTAAGTATGTTTATGTCCCAAGTTACCTTTATATGTTATGTGTTCTTTATATGGGTTTATGGTAATCTTTTGGTTAATAAAGGGTAAGTAATGATCTTTTATTCAATTAAGAGTATTTTCTACTTCATAAAGGTGAAATGTATTACTTTGATAAACTATTCATGTTTTACTTGTTGTTTTGAAAAACTAACAGTTTTCCTTCTTTGTGTATCCCTTACTGAGCTTTTTATTCTCACCCCAAGTTTTTTTGAAATGTTTTTCCCAGGATGTAATGTGGAATAGGTTCTAGGATGGGATCAAGGAAAAGTCATTCTTTCTTAAACATGGAACTAGAAATGACTTTTTTTTGAGTTCATGTTTTGAAAAAAGGAAACTTTGTTTAACTGTCCTCTATGTAATCTTTTGAGATGTAATTGTCATGGTCTAATTCTCTAAAACTCTAAACCTGAAAAGATCCTCAATGTGAATTATTCATTTAATTCAATATTAAGTAAGGTTTAAGGTCGGGGCCTTATAAATGGGGTGTACAATTATTCCCATTAAAAATTGTTTAATCAAAATTCCATTACTCTGTAGCAAAATCAATTGATTCTTCTACCTCATTATATCATCAGTTTCCCAAATACCTTCCACACATGTATGGTTTAACCACATAAATTTTTGTAGATGTGGGGTCTTGGTTTTTCGTACATTATCTCTTCAATCAGTAATCTCACCTAGATAATCCTCATAATAATGGTCATGCTCTAATGGTACAACAAACAATGTATTACATGAAAAGGATCTACTATGTACTTCCTAAAAATTGATATATAGAACACATTGTGGACTTAGGATAAACAAAGTGGAAGAACTAATAGAAAGGATATCATCCCAATATTATTAATAATTTTAAATGGAATGATATATATAGGGCTCATATTAACCTTATTTTAATTTCTCACAACTTTCTTCCAAATATATATTCAATGGAATACCTTATTCTTAACTATGAACTCTAGATCACACTTATGATTGTCATTATATGTTTTCTCTAATCTTGTCCCTACTATGATGTATTCTTGAATAGATCTTTCTTTATTTAGAATTTCCTCATATGTATCAGGTCAACATATCTTACATTATCTAATTTTTCTCAATATATCAAATTCCATCACTTCATTCCATAGATGACATGATAAAGAGATATCTAAACATTGATGGAAAGCTATTGATGTATGAACTTTCAACCAAATAATGGTTTCAGTCCCAAACCGATTTGAAATTTATATAGATATAACTTAGAATATATTATCAGGTTTTAATAATTATATCAAACTATCCATCAATTTAAGGATGATATGTTGTGATAATTTTCAACATTTAATCCAAATATTCTACGATAATTCTCCAAAAAGTCATAGTAAAACTCAAATCTCAATAAGAAACAATAGAATGTGGTACTCTAAAAAAACATACCATTTTTTTGATGTATATTATAATAATCTAATCAAGAGATAAATATTCTATGATATAATTGAAATATACTATCTCTATAATGAATTATAATATAACCAAAATAGTGTTATGGATGTTAGATGTATTGAGGAATTTTATAATGAATTTTTTGGTGATATTTTCCCATTTCCATTCAAGAATTAGTAATTATTTTAAATACACAATTTACATATATTCCTAAGAGTTAACGTATTTAAATTTTTGGAATCAGGATACATAATCCACAATTTTCTTCTTCATGTAGACACATCAAAAAAAACTATTTTATATCTCTATATCAATTACTTCTTCTGGAACGAATTGATAATGGTGAGCTATGTGATTCATAAATAACTCATTATTTATTTATAGTTATGTTGGCACACATACAAGATTACTAAATATTATTATTCCACGATTTCCATGGATGAACTCGATAACAATCATGACATATTTTTAGTCCATATATTTATCTTGTTCATTAGTAATCCCCGCTTGAATGTATGGTTAGTCGTCCATCCATTAATGGGAAGATCAACCAAATTTCCAAATGATTTCATGTTCAACACACTATTGTTCTATAAGTACTATAATATATTCAATCCTCATCATGAAGAAACTGACATTCCTATTCTGACTTATAAAATCATCAAAATTGTTCAACTTCCAAGGGTGGTAATGTATTGAGAAGTCATACCCATTTGTGCATATTCAACAATATCAATGTGAATACATATTTCAATAATTTATTATCTATATATATAACACATATTTCACCATATAGATAATTCCATTATATTATCAATGAAAAATATTATGGATTCCAGTGTATAGCCAAGAGTCGTATTATTTTTCAATTGATTCCTATATTTTTACAAGGAATATCTTATAACCATTTTTTCAAGAGAAAAAATAGTAGTATATTATTTAATAGATAATTGTATATTAGAAAAAATATCTATATTAGGGTAGTGTAATTATATGTAAACTATCCAATCTTTTATTTAACTCCTTGAAATTCTCTTCATAGTCTATTATCTATAGAAATGTGAATCCCTTCTAAATAAACATTGTTATTTGATTTGAATGTTGTGAGAAATCTATCAAAGAGAATAATTAGTATCAATCCAAACCATGATAAATGTTTGTTTCATTTACCATGGTTGGACATGGTGATTTTCTAATAATTTTTATATTTGATGGATCCATGCATAAACCCTTGATTATGACCACATATCATACGAATGATATTTCCTTAGATAACATTTATACTTCATAAATTTGGTATACATTTTCTCCTTCTTCATAGTCTTTAGTACAATATTCAAATGGCTTCATGGTCATCCTTGGTCTCTAAATACAGAAAAATTTTATAAGGAATAACACAAAATAATCATGATAATATTTAAAGACACCATTCATTTGATCCATGATGATAGAATGATGATTTATTAGACCAAATGTGGTAATGAACGTCCCAACCTGGGTTTCACGAAAAGGTGTCTCGAGATAGTCAGTCACATGCCCTCAAACAGTACTCCACGTATTCTAGAGGGCTCCGACTAGCAGTGATGGTATGTTGAATTATTCATGGGGAGACTATACCAACTTTTATCAAAGTAATACTCAACCAGAAGAAAAATATAATGAAGTGCAGAAGCATATAAATAATAAACACAATAATAATGTCACTTGATAGTCAAAACATAAAATAGAATTATCCAATGAAAGGGAATGCATTCTATGACAATGCATGTGTCATGTTTCTATAATACAACTAAAATTAATGACACAATGACTCCCAAGAAGATGTTGAACCACATCTAATTCTGTCACCCATTCTCTATCCCTAATCAACAATATATTCTAAGGCCATTCCCTTATCCTTTCTTCCAACATCAATGTCTGCTCAAGTTCCGATCAGGCATCCTGAATAGGGTGTGTGTAAAACTCAATAGGCCACCACCAAAAGTGTCTAAAACAAGTCTATTCAAATGATTATGTATATAATTATATGAATTTATAAATTCAATGTGTAATTAAACACCTATCACATTGTCACTTATTATTTAACAATCACATTAGACTCGGGTTTGATTCATGTCTCCAGTTCAACTCACAAGTCATCATTACAATTAGTTTGGTGTTTCATGCCATGTCTAACACCCAAAATATCAATATGTGTAGATCACCATTTCTTACACCCCTCATTATCAATTGGGGTAGATCACTATGTCTACGACATCACATCACAAGCCCCTGTATTAACTACTGGGATATAACACCATGTCAAACATCCCATCATCTCAATTTCTCTAGAACACTATGTCTAGCATCAACTTTCTCTATCATTTACATCATTTATTAAACCATAAATAATTAATGACATCATTCCTACACTAATATAACGATGAATTATATACATAAAAATACATTTTCACCCCCAATTAACTATGTAAACAAACCCTTAATTATTTCATCAAATAATTAATCAAACAACCCAAATATCATTCCATAATCAATTCCCCATAGTTAATTATACAAATCAAATATCTTCTTTCTATAATTAATTTCACAATTCATTATCTCAATAAAACATCATGGTACATAAATAATCCTCCATTAATTATCTTATCCTATCTAAAACATTTTCTCATAATTAATTACCCCATGTGATTTCTACAAAATAACCAATTTAATATCATGAATACAATCACTACTGGAATGTGGGTTTTTCCCCACACTTACATACCAACAGTTTCATAGAACAGTTGGTGAAGGATGGTTTAGGGAAGGTTCTACCAATGGTTCTAGTAAAACTTGGTATTGATGTGTTTAGGGGATTTTTACCAATGGTTCTCATTGAATTTTTGGTAAAAATATGGTTGGGGGAGGTTTTTCCCAACGGTTCTAAAGAACCGTTGGTATAGGTGTGGTTGGGGGAGGTTTTTCCCAATGGTTCTAAAGAACCGTTGGTATAGGTGTGGTTTGGGGAGGTTTTTACCAACTGTTCTAATGAACCGTTGGTATAGGTGTGGTTGGGGGAGGTTTTTCCCAAGAGTTCTTTAGAACTATTGGTATAGGTGTTCCCTGAAAGAATATACCAACGGTTTTTAAAAACCATTGGCACACCTTTTCCCTAAATTGGCAGCGGCCCGTCCTCTCTCGTATTCGTGATACTGAACCCTAAACGGGAGAAACATGCGATTTTGGAGCTCCTTCTACCGGACCAGTTTGGATCTTCAAGCTCCTTCAGGTTCCTCATCTTCCATCCCACCCAAGGTGTTGAATCTACTTCTGAATCTCATAATACCGATCCTAAATTAGGTATTTTATTAACTGTCACCTTATTTTTATTGAAATTTATCTAATATTTCAGTTTTTAGATTTGATTTTGATGTCTTTATGTTTTTGTTTCTGTTTTGATTTAACCTATATGTTTTTGATTTAGACCCATCCTATATGTTTTTGTTTCTATGTTTTTGATTTTGATGTGTTTATGTTTTTTGTTTTTATTTTGATGTGTTTATGGTATCTTATTAAATGTTACCTTATTTTTTATTGAAATATATCTAATTATGTTTTTGATTTAGACCCATCCTATATGTTTTTGTTTCTGTTTTGATGTGTTTATATGATGAGATTTTATCCTCATTAAGATGTGTCCAATGATTCATTGATCATTGTTTTGTGGAGAATGAATGGTTTAGGACCAGCATTAGAAGTAGCTTCTAGTGAGACCATTTTAGTATAAGGAGAAACAAGATTATGATCTACAAGGGGGTGATTGAGTTGGTAGAGACCAAACATAGTTTATTCCTTGTGTTCAAGAACCATAAATAGTGTTCCAATTAGGTGGTCATCAGTAAAGACATAGGTATGATTTCCAGGTCCTATTTCGTGAATTTAAATATGTGGCGTTATAGTGGTTTTGGATTGATTGAGGTACTCTTAGTGTATTGTAAACCCTCATTTGTTCCATATTCAATTAAATTGATTTAATAACGTTTTTTCACACACATCATTATATACTATCAATCTATATTTATAGTGCATTTTTATTCTTATGGTGTTAAATATTTTAGTAAATGTCCATACTAGCTTCTTTTATGTGTTCTAGGGGTTTAGACTAATGATAGGGCTTCATGATTATTGTGGTGGTATTCTTTCCATATAAATATACCTATACTATGTCAAAAAATGAATCAACCGTGGATAGCCTGACCACCCCTCGTGGACAGCCCCCCCCCCCCCCCCTGGAAAGCCCCCCCCCCCCCACCCCCTTGACACCCTCGACCCCACTGGATAGTGCCGCCACCCCCGTGGACAGCCCGACCACCCCCAGTGGACAGCCCGCCCACCCCCCTGGATAGCCCGCCCACCCCCTTGGACAGCCCCGCCACCCACACGGGCTACCCGACCACCCCCTAGACACCCCGTACCCCCATAGGCAGCCCGACCACCCCCCTGGACACCCTGAACCCCCCCCCCCCCCCAGACAGCCCCACCCACCCCCTGGACACCCCGAACCCCCCAGACATTCCCACACACCCCTTGGACACCCCGCTCACCTCCTTGGACAACCCACCCACCCCCCGTAGACTCCCCCTACCCCATTGGACATCCTGACCACCCCCGCGGACATCCTGCCCACCTGGACACCCCGACCCCCCTAGACACCCCCGACCCCCTGGACACCTCTAACCCCTCGGACGAACTCACCACCCCCTAGACACCCCGAACCCCCCCCCCCCCCCAAACACCCCGCACCCCCCTTGGACACCCTGTACCACCCCTGGACAGCCCTCTCACCTCCTTGGACAGCCCGCCCTCCCTCGAACAGCCCGCTCACCTCCTTGGACAACCCACCCCCTGGACACCCTGAACCCCCCCGGACAGCCCCACCCACCCCCTGGACACCCCGCTCACCTCCTTGGACTGACCACCCACCCCCCTGGACACCCCGCACCCCCCTTGGACACCATGTACCCCCCCCTGGACAGCCCGCTCACCTCCTTGGACAGCCCTCCCCCTGGACATCCCGCTCACCTCCTTGGACAGCCCACCCCCTGGACACCCTGTACCACCACCCGGACAGCCCCCACCCACCCCCTGGACACCCCGCTCACCTCCTTGGACGGCCCTCCCACCCCCTGGACACCCCACACTCCCCTTGGACTCCCTATACCCCCCAGACAGCCCGCTCACCTCCTTGGACACCCCCCCCCCCCGGACATCCCGGTCACCTCCTTGGATAGCCCACTCCCTAGACACCCTATACCCCCCCCGGACAGCCCCACCCACCCCCTGGACACCCCACTCACCTCCTTGGACAGCCCACCCACCCCCTGGACTCCCCCTACCCCATTGGACAGCCTGACCGCCCGCCCACCTGGACACCCCGACCCCCCTAGATACCCCCCGACCCCCCGAACGACCCCACCCCCCTAGAAACCCCACACCCCCTGGACACCCCGCACCCCCCCTTGGACAGTCTCGCCACTCCCCTGATCATTATCATACTCCTCATCCTGATCTCCCTGAAGAATTTAAAGTATAAAACTCATGTACTCCCAACAAGATCCTTAAAGATTATGTATTCCTTTATCCAATTCCAATATCTTACTGGGCAATCCTTGAATATAGGCATTACAAATTATGTATCTTATTTTCTTATCTACACTGTATTTTGTTGTATTTATTAATATGATTCTCATATAGAGTAATGTGTCAGTTATGCTTTTATATAAATTAATCAATTTTCATTTACCTAAATATTTTTTTGATTATACTTCAATATTATTGAATTACTTTGAAATGAATTATTGCAGTTTTTTATAAAATGGACAGAAGTTGGATGTACGAAACTGATCGGATTTCAACCAATTTTCTAAATAATTTGAACAGTTTTCTAGATTTTGGATTTGACAAGGCTTCAGATAGTGGTCGCATACACTGCCCATGTTTTAATTATGTTGGAAGACCTTGGTTGAGTCGTGATGCAGTTAGCTATCATATAACCAAATATGGTTTCCAAACAAACTATTATGTGTGGTATCACAATGGAGAGAAAATTAAATCTCAAAATGTTGATGATCCAAATGATAAGAATGAATTGGAGAGTTTGATATATGATCAGTTTCCATTTTTTCGGCATCATGAGAAGGAAAGGACTTCTAGACAACAAGATTTCGATACAAGCACACATGATGCGTCCAATGAAAATGATGATGTTGACAGGGTGAAAAAATTGAATTATGCTGCGACGACTCCAGTATATCAGCAATGTGATAAAATGAAAGGGTTGGAATTTTTAATCCGATTGTTTCATGGGAAAACTATGTATGGGATTTCAAATACTGCAATTCATTACATTATTACCTTCATGAAGGACTTACTTCCAGATGATGCAGATATTCCCTCAAACCACTATATGGCATGAAAGTTAGTTGATGAACAAGGATTCTCAAAAAAAGTCATGCTTGCTCGAATGATTGCAGCTTTTTTTAGGAGGAAACTGTTGAAAGAAATCATTGTATCAAGTGTGTAACCTCCGGATGGAAGCCAAAAGATGATGGATCACCATCTCGTGTGCCAAAAAAAGTATCGTGGCACTTTCCATTGATACCCAGATTACATATCCTTTTCATGTCTGATGAAATATCCATTAAAATGTGATGGCATAACACCGAGAGAAAAAAGAATAATGAAGAGTTGGTTCATCCTGCATATGGATTTGCATGGCAGATATATGATGCTCGATATCCTGAATTTGAAGCCGACGTGCGTAATGTGAGACCGGGTCTCTCATGTGACTGTTTTAATCCATTTGGGCAGATGCTTACTTCACACAGCACATGGCCGGTTTTCATACACATTTATAACCTTCCCCCTTGGTTGTGTATGAAAAAGCCTTAAACTTTCTTGAGTATACTGATATCTGGCCCTTCTGATCCTGACAATGATATAGATGTATACATGCAACCTTTAATAAAAGAGTTTAAACTTCATTGGGATGTGGGTGTGCCCACATACGATGCATGTTCGAAAGACATATATCAGATGCGTGTTGCACTTATGTGGATGATCAATGATTTTCCTTCTTACGCAATGATGTCTAGATGTAGCACTAAAGGAAAATTGTCATGTCCTGTTTGTATGAAGAATACTCGATCAAGAAGACTGAAATATTGTCGTAGTTTTAGTTTTATGGGACATCGACGATTCTTTCCAATGAATCATCCATATAGAATCAATCGTCGAATATTTGAAAATACCATGGAGACCGACGCTCCACCTTAGCGTATGTCTGGAACTGATGTGCTTAATGAATTGAAATATTTCAGTTATTCATTTGGGAAGGGTGTAATGAAATCTATAAAGAGGAAAAATGATTCCAATGATACCTATTACAACTTGAAGAAGAATAATAGTATATTATTTAATAGATAATTGTATATTAGAAAACATATCTATATTAGGGTAGTGTAATTATATGTAAACTATCCAATCATTTATTTAACTCCTTCAAATTCTCTTCATAGTCTATTATCTATAGAAATGTGAATCCATTCTAAATAAACATTGTTATTGGCTTTGAATTTTGTGAGAAATTTGTCAAATAGAATAATTAGTATCAATCCAAACCATGATAAATGTTTGTTTCATTTACCATGGTTAGACATGGTGATTTTCTAATAACATTAATATTTGATGGATGTATACATAAACCCTTGATTATGACCACATATCATACGAATGATATTTCTTTAGATAAAATTTATACTTCATAAATTTGGTATACATTTTCTCCTTCTTCATAGTCATCAGTACAATATTCAAATGCCTTCATGATCATCCATGGTCTCTAAATACAGAAAATTTTTATAAGGAATAACACAAAATAATCATGATAATATTTAAAGACACCATTCATTTGATCCATGATGATAGAATGATGATTTATTAGACCAAATTGGGTAATGAACGTCCCAACCTGGGTTCCACGCAATGGTATCTCAAGATAGTCAGTCACATGCCCTCAAACACTACTCCACGTATTCTAGAGGGTTCCGACTAGCAGTGATGATATGTTGAATTATTCATGGCGAGATTATACCAACATTTATCATAGTAATACTCAACCTGAAGAAAAAAATAATGAAGTGCAGAAGCATATAAATAATAAACACAGTAATAATGTCACCTGATAGTCAAACCATAAAATAGAATTATCCAATGAAAGGGAATGCATTCTATGAAAATTCTTGTGTCATGTTTCTATAATACAACTAAAATTAATGACACAATGACTCCCAAGAAGATTTTGAACCACATCTAATTATGTCACCCATTCTCTATCCCTAATCAACAATATATTCTAAGGCCATTCTCTTATCCTTTCTTCAAACATCAATGTCTGCTCGGGTTCCGATCAGGCATCCTGAATAGGGTGCGTGTAAAACTCAACAGGCCACCACCAAAAGTGTCTAAAACAAGTCTATTCAAATTATTATTTATATAATTCTATGAATTTATAAATACAATGTGTAATTAAACACCTATCACATTGTCACTTATTATTTAACAATCACATTAGACTCGGGTTTGATTCATGTCTCTAGTTCAACTCACAAGTCATCATTACCATTAGTTTGGTGTTTCATGCCATGTCTAACACCCAAAATATCAATATGTGTAGATCACCATTTTTGACATACATCATTATCAATTGGGGTAGATCACTATGTCTACGACATCACATCACAAGACCTTGTATTAACTACTGGGATGTAACACCATGTCAAACGTCCCGTCATCTCAATTTCTCTAGAACACTATGTCTAGCATCAAATTTCTCTATCATTTACATCATTTATTAAACCATAAATAATTAATGACATCATTCCTACACTAATATAACGATTAATTATATACATAAAAATACATTTTCACCCCCAATTAACTATGTAAACAAACCCTTAATTATTTCATCAAATAATTAATCAAACAACCCAAATATCATTCCATAATTAATTCCCCATAGTTAATTATACAAATCAAATATCGTCTTTCTATAATTAATTTCCCAATTAATTATCTCAATAAAACATCATGGTACATAATTAATCCTCCATTAATTATATTATCCTATCTAAAACATTTTCTCATAATTAATTCCCCCATGTAATTTCTACAAAATAACCAATTTAATATCATGAATACAATCACTATTGGAATGTGGGTTTTTCCCCACACTTACATACCAACAGTTTCATAGAACAGTTGGTAAAGGATGGTTTAGGGAAGGTTTTACCAATGGTTCTAGTAAACCGTTGGTATTGATGTGTTTAGGGGATTTTTACCAACGGTTCTCATTGAACCGTTGGTAAAAATGTGGTTGGGGGAGGTTTTTCCCAACGATTCTAAAGAACCATTGGTATAGGTGTGGTTGGGGGAGGTTTTTCCCAACGGTTCTAAAGAACTGTTGGTATAGGTGTGGTTGGGGGAGGTTTTTACCAACTGTTCTAATGAACCATTGGTATAGGTGTGGTTGGGGGAGGTTTTTCCCAAGAGTTCTTTAGAACTATTGGTATAGGTGTGCCTTGAAAGAATATACCAACGGTTTTTAAAAACCCTTGGCATAACTTTTCCCCAAATTGGCAGTGGCCCGTCTTCTCCCCCATTTGTGATACTGAACCCTAAACGGGAGCAACATGCTATTTTGGAGCTCCTTCTACCGGACCAGTTTGGATCTTCGAGATCCTTCAGGTTCTCCTTCTTCCGTCCCATCCTAGGTGTTGAATCTACTTCCGAATCTCATAAGACCCATCCTAAATTAGGTATTTTATTAACCGTCACCTTATTTTTATTGAAATTTATCTAATATTTCAGTTTTTAGATTTGATTTTGATGTGATTTTGTTTTTGTTTTTGTTTTGATTTAACCTATAAGTTTTTGATTTAGACCCATCCTATATGTTTTTGTTTCTGTGTTTTTGATTTTGATGTGTTTATGTTTTTTGTTTTTATTTTGATGTGTTTAAGGTATCTTAATAACAGGTACCTTATTTTTTATTGATATATTTCTAATTATGTTTTTGATTTAGACCGATCCTATATGTTTTTGTTTCTGTTTTGATGTGTTTATATGATGATCTTGTATCATCATTAAGATGTGTCCAATGATTCATTGATCATTGTTTTGTGGAGAATGAATGGTTTAGGACCAGCATTAGAAGTAGCTTCTAGTGAGACCATTTTAGTATAAGGAGAAACATGATTATGATCTACAAGGGGGTGATTGAGTTGGTAGAGACCAAACATAGTTTGTTCCTTGTGTTCAAGAACCATAAATAGTGTTCCAATTAGGTGGTCATCAGTATAGACATAGGTATGATTTCCAAGTCCTATTTCGTGATGTTAAATATGTGGAGATATAGTGGTTTTGGATTGTTTGAGATACTCTTAGTGTATTGTAAACCTTCATTTGTTCCATATTCATTTAAATTGATTTAATATCATTTTTTTAACACACACCATTATATACTCTCAATCTATATTTAGAGTGCATTTTTATTCTTATGGTGTTAAATATTTTAGTAAATGTCCATACTAGCTTCTTTTATGTGTTCTAGGGGTTTAGACTAATGATAGGGCTTCATGATTATTGTGGGGGTATTCGTGTCATATAAATATACCTATACTATGTCATCAAATGAATCAACCGTGGACAGAACGACCACCCCTCGTGGACAGCCCCCCCCGGAAAGCCCCCCCCCCCCTGGACACCCTCGACCCCACTGGACAGCGCCGCCACCCCCATGGACAGCCCGACCACCCCCCAGTGGACAGCCCGCCCACCCCCTTGGATAGCCCGCCCACCCCCCTGGACAGCCCCTCTACCCACACGGGCTACCCGGCCACCCCCTAGACACCTCGTACCCCCATGGGCATCCCGGCCACCCCCTGGACACCCTGAACACCCCCAGACAGCCACACCCACCCCCTGGACACCCCGCTCACCTCCTTGGACAGCCCTCCCACCCCCCCTATACTCCCCCTAGGACACTCTGTACCACCCCCGGACAGACCTCTCACCTCCTTGGACAGCCCGCCCTCCCTTGAACAGCCCGCTCACCTCCTTGGACATCCCACCCCCTGGACACCCTGTACCCCCCCGGACAGCCCCACCCACCCACTGGACACCCCGCTCACCTCCTTGGACTGCCCAACCACCCCCCTGGACACCATGCACCCCCCTTAGACACCATGTACCCCCCCCCGGACAGCCCGCTCACCTCCTTGGATAGCCCCCCCCAGACATCCTGCTCACCTCCTTGGACATCCCACCCCCTGGACACCCTGTACCCCCCCGGACAGCCCCACCCACCCCCTGGACACCCCGCTCACCTCCTTGGACAACCCTCCCACCCCCTGGACACCCCACACTCCCCTTGGACCCCCTGTACCCCATAGAGAGCTCGCTCAAGTCCTTGGACAGCCCCCCCCCCCCCCCCCCACCCGGAGAGCCCTGTCACCTCCTTGGACAGCCCACTCCCTAGACACCATGTACCCCCCCGGACATCCCCACCCACCCCCTGGACACCCCGCTCACCTCCTTGGACTGCCCGCCCACCCCCTGGACTCCCCCTACCCCATTGGACAGCCTGACCACCCCCACAGATAGCCCGCCCACCTGGACACCCCGACCCCCCTAGATACCTCCCCGACCCCCTGGAAACCTCCGACCCCCCGGAAAACCTCACCCCTAGAAACCCCGCACCGCCCTGGACACCCCGCACCCCCCTTGGACAGTCTTTCCACTCCCCTGATCATTATTATACTCCTCATCCTGATCTCCCTGATGAATTTAAAGTATAAAACTCATGTACTCCCAACAAGATCCTTAATGATTATGTATTCCTTGATCCAATTCCAATATCTTACTGGGCAATCCTTGAATATAGGCATTAGAAATTATGTATCTTATTTTCTTATATACACTATATTTTATTGTATTACTTAATATGATACTCATATAGAGTAATGTGTCAGTTATGCTTTTATATAAAGTAATCAGTTGTCATTTACCAAAATATTTTTTTTTATTATACTTCAATATTATTGAATTACCTTGAAATGAATTATTGTAGTTTTTTTATAAAATGGACAGAAGTTGGATGTACGAAACTGATAAGATATCAACCGATTTTCTAAATAATTGGAACAGTTTTCTTGATTTTTAATTTGACAAGGCTTCAGATAGTGGTCGCATACACTGCCCATGTTTTAATTATGTTGGAAGACCTTGGTTGAGTCGTGATGCAGTTAGCTATCATATAACCAAATATGGTTTCCAAAAAAACTATTATGCGTGGTATCACAATGGAGAGAAAATGAAATCTCAAAATGTTGATGATCCAAATGATAATAATGAATTGTAGAGTTTGATATATGATCGGTTTCCATTTATTCGGAATCATGAGAAGGAAAGGACTTCTAGCCAACAAGATTTCGATACAAGCACACATGATGCGTCCAATGAAAATGATGATGTAGATAGGGTGAAAAAATTGAATTATGCTTTGACGACTCCAGTATGTCGGCAGTGTGGTAAAATGAAAGAGTTGGAATTTTTAATCTGATTCTTTCATGGGAAAACTATTTATGGAATTTCAAATATTACAATTGATTACATTATTACCTTCTTGAAGGACTTACTTCCAGATGATGCAGATATTCCCTCAAACCACTATATGGCATGAAAATTAGTTGATGAACTTGGATTCTCAAAAAAAAGTCATGCTTGCTCGAATGATTGAAGCTTATTTTGGGAGTAAACTATTGAAATAAATTATTGTATCAAGTGTGGAACCTCTCGATGGAAGCCAAAAGATGATGGATCACCATCTCGTGTGCCACAAAAAGTAACGTGGCACTTTCCATTGATACCTAGATTACATAACCTTTTCATGTCTGATGAAATATCCATTAAAATGTGATGGCATAACACCGAGAGAAAAAAGAATAATGAAGAGTTGGTTCACCCTGCATATGGATTTCCATGGCAGAGATATGATGCTCGATATCCTGAATTTTCAGCCGACGTGCGTAATGTGAGACTGGGTCTTTCATGTGACGGTTTTAATCCATTTGGGCAGATGCTTACTTCGCACAGCACATGACCGGTTTTCATACACATTTATAACCTTCCCCCTTGGTTGTGTATGAAAAAGCCTTACACTTTCTTGAGTATACTGATATCTTTCCCTTCTGATCCCGACAATGATATAGATGTATACATGCAACCTTTAATAAAAGAGTTGAAACTTCTTTGGGATGTGGGTGTGCCCACATACGATGCATGTTCGAAATAAATATATCAGATGCATGTTGCACTTATGTGGATGATCATTGATTTTCCTGCTTACGCAATGATATCTGGATGGATCACTAAAGGAAAATTGTCATGTCCAGTTTGTATGAAGAATACTCGATCGAGAAGACTGAAATATTGTCATATTTTTAGTTTAATGGGATATCGACGATTCCTTCCAATGAATCATCCATATAGAATCAATCGTCGCATATTTGAAAATACAATGGAGAATGACGCTCCACCTCAGCGTATGTCTAGAACTTATGTGCTTAATGAATTGAAATATTTCAGTTATTCATTTGGGAAGGGTGTAATGAAATCTAGAAAGAGGAAAAATGCTTCCAATGAAACCTATTACAATTGGAAGAAGAAAAGTATATTGTTTGAGTTTTCGGATTTGTCAACCAATTTGCTAGGTCATTGCTTAGATGTAATGCACATTGAAAAGAATATATGTTAAATGTTGCTTTCGATTCTTATAAATGTCAAAGGGAAGACAAAAGATGATTTATGATCTCGATTTGACTTGGTAGATTGGGGAATCAGACCGGAATTGCATCCTGTCTGTATCCGGGAAAATAAATGGAATGTTCCATGTGCTTCTTATGTGATGACACCTGTTGAAAACAATCAATTTCGGGAAGTGCTAGAGACTATTAATGTTCCTGATGGCTATTCAAGAAATATATCAAAACGGGTCAACAACAAAAGAGTTGATGTTCAAATCTTTGAAGACTCGTGATTATCACGTCCTTTTTCATGAGTTTATTTCAATAGCAATCCGTTATCTCTTGTCCAATAATGTTAGAGTCTCAGTTATTCAGTTGTGATATTTGTTTAGAGATATTTGTGCTAAGAGGCTATCCAAACACTTCTTGCAAAAACTGTGGTACAAACACCATTAATTTTGTGCGAGTTAGAGAAAATATTCCCTCCATCATTTTTTACATGAATGTTGCATCTGACTGTCCATCTTCCGACAGAAATACTTCTTGGAGGACCCGTTGCTTTCTTTTGGATGTATCCAACTGAAAGAAACATGTACACATTGAAATCATATGTTCGGAACAGGAATTATCCTGAAGGTTCTATTGTGAATGGTTACTTGGATCAAGAATGTATGGATTTTTATGCAATGTATTTGTCTGATCTTACTATGAGAGTAAACAAACCAATGAGAAATGAAGAAGAAGAGTATTGGAAAATTGAACCCAGTTTTCCATCACTTCCTCAGACAGGAGAAATTTAGAGATCATATACATTGACGACATTAAGCCTTGAAGAGCGAGAGATGTCACATCGCACAGTGTTGTTCAATTGTGATTTGTTCGATGAGTATATCAAGTAAGTAAATTGTACATGTATCTCTTATCTTATCTCTTGTAATTTTAAATATTTTTAAGCTATTATTATTTTTATCTATAGGGAACATATAGAATTGATATATAGAAAGCATCGTTATTTATCTTTGACAAGGAAAGAGACTTTGCATAGAAAAGGGTTTTCTTCTTGGTTGACATTGAAGGTAAAAATATTTCTGTAATAACTAAATAAAAATAATATTTAATTAAGATTACTATTTGTTTATATTTTAGGTATCGAGTTTTCCTATAGACTCTATTTCTGAGGAAACCAGAGCTTTGGATTTTGGTCCTAATACCATGGTTCGTTCTTGTAAATCACTTGTGATCAATGGATACAAATTTATTATCACTAAATGAGAAAGAAACATAAGAACACAGAATAATGGTGTTATACTAACTGCCACAACATACTGTTATTCCAGTTCATCGGATACTAGACCTCGTTCTGATAATGTTTCATATTATGGAGTCATGGAGAAAATAATAATTTTGGATTATTACTCACATGGTACAGTCACGATGATGAAATGTCAATGGATTGATTCAAGGATGAGGCAAGGAACCTTTATTGATGATTTTGTATTTCGAGTTATTGATATGACTCGAACTCTTTCCACCGATGAACCATATGTATTGGAATCAATGGTGAAACACGTTTTTTATGTCAAAGATCATCGTCATCCTAAATTCGGTCTAATTATTGAAGTAAATGCCAGACATGTTTTTGATGATGGTGATGATGAAGTTGACACTATCCCTACTGCAATTGGAAGAAATCCATTTATTACTTATGTTGACGCCAATAACTCAATTTTTAGAGTTGATTGTGAACTTGAAGTTGTGGTGGGAAATATATAGAATCATATAGTCGTGTTCTCACCTACATGTTTCACCTACATCATTCAGAGTGTGTATCATAGTACTTACCTTAGAACCACCATAAATCTTCTTTTACATTATGTTTTTTATCATAATGGGTTTTCTATATTTTTTTGGGTTACACATTAGTTATCTATTTTTAATTACTTCCATATTTGTTTTCATTGCAGGAAATGACACCCATTGAAGAGAGGCGATGGAAAAAGATGACAGATAATAATCATCGCAAGATACAGATGGGTGTTCCTCCACTCATCCCTATTGTGAGTGTTTTATTTAAACTATAAATATTTCAATAACTTATTATATCATGTGTTCACTTATGTGTTAAACTTCTTTTCAGGATAGACCCCCTTGACGAGAGATATCTAAAGAGGATACTGATATTGCTCCCAGTAGAGTGGCTGGTGGTAGGAGGGGGGTGGTGTCAGAGATGGACGATCATCTAGTGGGCCCGGTACTGAGGCCGGTGGTACGAGATCTCATGGGGAGAAAGTTAGACGATCCACCGCCACAGACGTATCTTCTTCACCCCATTTTGATCTTGGTGTGTCTCCAGGGACACACAGGATATTTAGACCTCCGATGTTTACACTACCAGTTGGCCAGACATCTATGCCATCATCTTTTGCTTCTGGTTCATTATCTCCGAGCTATTATATTCCACCTTCTTCAACTCCTGATGCAACACAATATGCAGCTGAGGAGTGTTCACTGAGGGACACTCCACCTGTACAGGATATTCCTTCAGCTTCCGCACATCCAGTGACGCCCATTGATCCGACTACCACATGTATATTTATCTGAGTAATCAAATTTTTATACCAAAATTTATTTTATTATAACATGTACTGATATTATTTTTATTTAATAACTGATTCATTTACATATAGGGGGTGGGGGAGGGGGCGTACTCGCTTGCGTGTGGCATGGAACCGCCAGACACAATTGATGGTTGAATATAATATTGATGGACAAATGATTGAGAAATCTGGGCAGGAATGTCGGGGTTTTTTTGCGACGCTGGCCAAATACTTCGATATCATTCCGGTCAGCCCTCTCTCTTGGAGACAACTGCCACACGAAGTCAAAGATAACGCGTGGGCACAAATATGGGTTAAAATCTATTGGATTTAATGTAGTATTTTTTTTTTGTATTTATATGAACTAATCTATTGGGTTTCAGCTTCGGTTTAACTTCCCTGATGGCGAAGGTGCATGACCAGCACGTTTAAAAGAATTGGGAGAGCATTAGAGAGCTTATAAGCATGACCTGTATGTTTGCGGGTGTGATAGGGTGGGGACGGATTTAGAGACATTACCTATCGTGGATGACTTCTAGATATAAAAATATCTCCAAATTATTACCCATTGGGCAAGTGCCAAATTTAAGTTATTAATCTCATTTGAGTTATTAAAAATCAGCGTTTTCATAATTTTCATTAATATAATGTTATTTATTATTAAACATTATTTAGGAATCTTCTGAAAAAAAATAAAAAAAACATTGATTCAAAGCAATACCTACACACTTTGGGGCACACAACTATGTCAGATCTTGAGAGGCAGCTGTTACGATATAGTTGTTTATAATTTTTCTTTAGGACATTCCCTTTTTATTATTTCCTACAAAAATTATGTGATTTATTGAATATTGAATATATGATTATACTTGCACTTTATATTGTTTCAATGTCATTATATAAGCACAAATTTATTATTGAAGGATGTATCCCTCGAGAAATTTTTTTTTTCTCGATTAGAAGAAAAAAATATGGAACTGTGGTAAATGAATCAACCCATGAAAATATTGTTAGTTTTAATTTGTTTATTTCAAAGTTTAATATCTATTTTGAAATTTATTAATCTATTAATATTTTTAATAGGCTTCTTTAGAGGCTCTTTATGCCTAGGATCCTGACAATTTTGGGCCACACGATCATTTATATCAGGTTTTGGGAGAGGAGAACTCTGGTCGAGCACGCTGCCGACCTGGTAAAAATATAGTCCCGACGAGGTATTGGTCCTCTCCAGGTATCCATTCTAGTACGAATGAGATGGAACAGGTCAAGGAGCAAGCAAGGCAATCTGATTAAAGGGTCACAGATTTGGAAGTACAAGTTCAAACGAGGGACAAAGAATTTATGAAACTGATGGAAGCTTTATCTTCATCACTTCACCCAGAGGCTAGCGCGGCTTGTCAGACATTTATGTCGTCGATGGGTGCATTATCCAATGAACCAGGAGACAGATATAGTGGCGATCAGGATCATGACATTCCTAGTGATGAAGATGATGCTGAAGAGGATGAGGGCGAGGATGAGAATGAGGACGAGGGTGAGGATGGGGCCGAGGGTGAGGATGGGGCCGAGGGTGAGGATGGGGCTGAGGATGAGGATGAGGCTGACGATGAGCATGTGGACGATGATGAGGATGATGAAGAGGATATATATGGCGATGAGGATGAGGCCAATGATGATAGTGGTGATTGTGATTGTGATCAGGGGCAGATTGATCCATTTCATTTATCAATTCTGTATAACTCTTTATTTTTGAACCCGGTTTTCCACTCCGAGGTTTTCCTCTGCTTCATAGGGATGTTGTTATCAGATCTATTTTTTGCACTTGATTCTTATTATATTATTAGTCTACTACCTAGACCTTTAGCATTCCTTGGTACTGTGTTTCCCTGTATGATATCTGGTTTGATAAGTTAATATGGTCATCTTAATATTCAAAAACAATCACTCAAAATTATGGGTGTCCATGGGCCGGGTCGGGTCGGGTCATGTCATGGGTGTTCTAGGGCCTAAGGACATATGGTCATCCATAAGTAAGATTTAGGACCTAAGTACATGACATGAAAAATTATGTGTTTTAGATCCATGGGTAATATTGGGGGTTCATTTAAAAAATAATAAAAAGACGGTTTTGAGGTGGAAAATTATTTATTAGGTGATGAATTCCCTTGGTTAAAAAATATAAATAAGTGTGTGTCTTTTTTATTTTGATAAATGGATTTTAATGATAATGAAATATTGTTTAATTTCTTTTGTTAAATTTTTTTTAACATTTTTATTCTACATTTTATATATTTTCATTAATTGGGAATATAATTTACAAAGAAAAAATATCCAATTACTTATAATATTTATATGTATTAAATTGATTAATTTTGAGAAATTTTTATATTGTATTATGTGAAAATTTTGCATATATAATATGAAAAATATGAAGAGTTTATATTTCACCCTTAATATCAATTATTGACAGCACTTTTAGTTTATGTTTGGTTGCTTAGAGTGCAATAAAAATGGATTCGGATTCTATTGATACTTTAGGAAAAAGATCCATGGGTCATTTGTGTGTGTACGAGTCACGCTCGCCTCAATCTGAGGCATGGTGTGGCCGGTACCACTCAAACTGTATCACTTTTATTTGAAATGGACAGGATTTTAAGTGAAAACAACTACCGACATACGGAAAATAGACCAAGAGAATTTGGATTCTGTTGAAACATTTGGAAAACGATACATGGGTCATTTGTGACATTTAAGAGTTTACCCCGCCTCAATCCGAGGAACGTTGTGGCCGGAACCACTCAAAGTGTCTTAGTTTTCTTTGAAATGGACAACAGTTTTAGTAAAAACATCAACTGACATACGAGAAATGGACCAAACACATTCGTATTCTATAAATACTTTTGGAAATGTATCCATGGGTCATTTTTTTCATGTAAGAGTCAACCACGCCTCAATATGAGGCACGTTGTGGCCGGTACCACTCAAACTTTCTCACTTTTATTTGAAATGGACAGGATTTTAAGTGAAAACAACTACCGGCATAGGGAAAACCAACCAAACGCATTCGGATTCTATTGAAACTTTAGGAAAACAATCCATGGTTCATTTGTGAAGTGTATGAGTCATCCCCACCTCAATCCGAGGGCCTGTGTGGCGAGTACTACTAAAAGTGTCTTTCTTGTGTTTAAAATGGATGCACATTTAATTAAAATAAACGACAATCGTAAAACCAACCAAACACATTAGTATTGTGTTGATACTTTATTAAAATGATACATGGGTCATTTGTTACACGTACGTGTCAACCCCGCCTCAATCCAAGGCACGGTGTGGCCGAGACCACTCAAAGTGTCTCACATTTCATTGAAATGGACAATTGTTTAAGTAAAAACAACAACTGACATACGGGAAATGGACCAAATGCATTTGGATTCTATTGATACTTTAGGAAAAGTATGCATGGGTCATTTGGGTCATGTACGAGTCATCCATATGTCAATATGAGGCACGGTGTGGCCGGTACCACTCAAAATGCCTCACTTTTATTTGAAATGGATAGGATTTTAAGTGAAAACAACTACCGACATACAGAAAACTGACCAAATGCATTATGATTCTGTTAAAACATTAGGAAAACAATCCATGGGTCATTTGTGACATGTAAGAGTCAACCTCGCCTAAATCTGAGGTCCGGTGTGGCCGGTACCACTAAAAGTGTCTTTCTTTTGTTTAAAATGGATGCGCTTTTAATTAAAATAAACGATATATAGAAAACGGACCAAATGCATTCGGACTATGTTGATACTTTATGAAAACGATCCATGGGTCATTTTTTATGTGTACGAGTCAACCCTGCCTCAATCCGAGGCGCGGTGTGGCCGCACCACTCAAAGTGTCTCACTTTTCTTTGAAATGGACAACAGTTTAGGTAAAAACAACAACTGACATACTGGAAACAGACCAAACTCATACGGATTCTATTGATACTTTAGGAAAATTTTCCATGGTTCATCTGTGTCATGTAAGGGTCAACCCTGACTCAATATGAGGCATGGTGTGGCCGGTACCACTCAAACTGTCTCACTTTTATTTGAAATGGACAGGATTTTAAGTCAAAACATCTACTGGAATACGGAAAACTGACCAAACCCATTCGGATTCTGTTGAAACATTAGGAAAACGATACATGGGTCATTTTTGATATTTACTAGTCAACCCTACCTCAATATGAGGCACAGTGTGGCCGGAACCACTCAAAGTGTTTCACTTTTCTTTAAAATGGACAACAGTTTAAGTAAAAACAATAACTAACATACGGTAAACCGACCAAACACATTCGGATTATATTGATACTTTAGGACAAGTATCCTTGGGTTATTTTTGTCATGTAGGAGTTAACCCCGACTCAATATGAGGCACGGTGTGGCCGGTACCACACAAACTGTCTCACATTTATTTGAAATGGACAGAATTTTATGTGAAAACAACTACCGGAATACGGAAAACTGACCAAACGCATTAGGATTCTGTTTAAACATTAGGAAAACGATCCATGGGTCATTTGTGACATGTACGAGTCAACACCGCCTCAATCCGAGGTCCAGTGTGGCCGGTACCACTAAAAGTGTCTTTCATTTGTTTAAAATGGATGCGCTTTTAATTAAAATAAATGACATATATAAAAATGACCAAACCCATTCGGATTGTGTTGATACATTATGAATAAATTACATGGGTCATTTGTGACATGTACGAGTCAACCCCTCCTCAATCCGAGACCCAGTGTGTCCGACACCACTCAAAGTGTCTCACATTTCTTTGAAATGGACAATAGTTTAAGTAAAAACAAAAACTGACATACGGGAAACAGACCAGACACATTCATATTCTGTTGATACATTAGGAAAAGTATTCATGGGTCATTTTTGTCATGTAAGAGTCAACCTCACCTCAATCTGAGGCACGGTGTGGCCAGTACCACTAAACAATTCTCACTTTTATTTGAAATGAACAGGATTTTAAGTGAAAACAAATACCCGCATATGGAAAACCGACCAAAAGAAATCGGATTCTGTTGAAAATTTAGGAAAATGATCCATGGGTCATTTGTGACGTGTACGAGTCAACCCCGCCTCATTCCGAGGGCCGGTGTGGCCAATACCACTAAAAGTGTATTTTTCTGTTTAAAATGGATGCACTTTTAATTAAAATAAACGACATGCGGAAAACTAACCAAACACATTTGGATTGTGTTGATACTTTAGGAAAACGATCCATGGGTCATTTGTGACGTGTATGAGTGAATCCCACCTCAATCCGAGGCGCGGTGTGGCCAGCACCACTCAAACTGTCTCACTTTTCTTTGAAATGGACAACAGTTTAAGTAAAAACAACAACTGACATACGGGAAATGGACCAAACGCATTCGGATTCTGTTGATACTTTAGGAAAAGTATACATGGGTCATATGTGTCATGTACGAGTAAATCCTCCCTCAATATAAGGCATGGTGTGGTCGGTACCACTCAAACTATCTAACTTTTATTTGAAATGGACAAGATTTTAAGTGAAAACAAATACCAATATACGAAAAACCGACCAAACGCATTCGGATTCTGTTGATACTTTAGGAAAACAATCCATGGATCATTTGTGACATGTACGAGTCAACCCCGCCTCTATCCGAGGGCCGGTGTGGCTGATACCTTTAAATGTGTCTTTCTTGTGTTTGAAAAGGACATCATTTTAAGTGAATACAACTGAAATTTACACTTATCAACGACAGTCGGAAAATCTTTTTCATGAGTTGGGTAGTATCACTCATGGGTTCATAAGTGACCAGACTCCTAAGAAAATACATTTTCACCATATATTATAAACAATACAAGTTCAATGAAAAATTCATCAAAAATCATTACATACCCAAATCTTGGATCATAAAAATAATGGGATATGAGCCAATTTCAAACTCTTATTCAACTCTAATAGGTATTTCTCATACTATTCTGCCTATTAGAATTTGATGGGGAGGTGGGGGCTATGCTGGTTGGGGGGGGTTGTGCAGGGGTGATGTGAATTACTATTGGATGATTGTTGTCTTATGATGATTGAAATAGGGAATTGTTCTACATGACATGGTTGGAAGAGTTTGATGATTTTATGTGTTTTTTTGTTCTATTTTATGTGTTTTTTATACTTTTTCAAGTTTGTATGTGGTTTTTGTGATTTTATTTATGTAGGTGTACAATGGAGGGGCTACTAGAGGGAGGGTGGTCTGCTGGGCTACAGTTCTAGAAAAAATCAATACCAACGGTTATAAATCGTTGGTATAAGGGTGCTGGAATTCTGGAAAAACACTATACCAACGGTTTAAAACCATTGGTATAGGTGTTCTAGATTTCTATAAAAACTTATACCAATGGTTTTAAACCGTTGGTATAGGTGTCTGGATTTCTGAAAAACCAATACCAACGGTTTATAACCGTTGGTATAGGTGTTGATGGAAAACCAATACCAACAGTTGCAAACCGTTGGAATAAGTTTTCTTAAAATGCATTACCAACGGTTAGGAACTGTTGCTATAATACTTCTTCAAATGCATTACCAACAGTTTATAACTGTTGGTATACATTGTGTTACATTTATAAGACCAATATACCAACGGTTTGGATCAAACCGTTGGTATAAGGCTTTCCTCACGGCTTACTAGCCAATGGTTTTCCAGCCTATACCAACGGTTTATAACCATTGGTATAACCTTCTTTTCCAGTATTGAATATCAAAAATCATAAAAAAATTCTTGAAATAAATTATAAATTTCTACATCCACATAGAACCATGATTGAATCAATAATTAATCATTTATATCTCCAAAACATCAACATGTCAATTGGATATTTATAATTTATCCAATTTATGAAAATATTACTAAGGGATTCTAGAAAATCATTTACCTCACAAACACATAAAAAATCCATTACTATGGGAGTTCTATTTAGACCACCTACGTCTGTTTGTTGATGGATGATATCCCAAAAAAATTCCCCAAAATCTGAGCATCACAATGACGCCTATCCCAATCATGATCTTAATCCATATACCGAAAATTTTGGTGAATAGCATCAAGATCATGAAAATCTAGATCTATTTACACAATACAAGATCTAGATTTCAACACATAGGTTTAGATATTTGAAAATATTGGAGATCATCCAGGAAAAGATCAAGGAATGGTATAAGAATGAACAAGAGAATAATCAAGATGAAATACACTTATTAGAATAAGAGTGGATCATCAATACATGCTTTTGATATGGATAAATAGTGTTATAATAACCTTGGAATCCATCTGGAATGCTATAGGATTGCCTAAAAATTTTCAATCCAGATCCTAGTTCGAAAAGGATCAGTTTTAGGTGTTTTACTGTGTTTAAGACTAATTTTCATAGAAAAATATTTTTTGAACTTGGATTCACATGGATGAGGCACACATTTAAGGAAATTGTGCACAAACTATGGGGACATTATTATCCATGTTTTCATGGTTTACATAGTTACCTAGTACTGGACACAATGTTTTTCAATCCATGAACACATTATGAACATACCCTTGTCCCTATATTTATCCTAAAACCTCACCCAACCACACATTGGACCACAATTCCAATGATATTGTACTTAAAAAACAAAAATTTCATGAAAAATGCCCCCGAGAAGACTCCAAAAAAGCAAGGATCTAACAAATCTCCCCTACATTAAATTGGTTATCCTCAAGCTACAATTAAAAACATTACTATGATTCCATGATAATTTTTTTTTCAATTTAGCCGTCATATATGCATCTCATTACCATGTTTCCTCTTCCCCATGTCTGTGTTGCCATATCACAAGAACTATAAACATGGTCTTTCCCTACAACACTTTCTCACTGCAATCTAGCACACATATTAGATGTTCCTCAATGGAATCATATATCTCATGGTCAACCTCATCCACATCGATCATATGATAAGGGTCAAGGTGATACCACCATAGTTGTGACACATGGAAAACACAATACATCGCATTGTATTTTTGTGTAAGAGACAATCGGTACTCCACCAGTCTGATTCTCTCCACTACCTTAAACGGTTCCAGATACATGTGCTCCAAATTTTCCTTCCTCCATATATTACGGTGGACCAACATATTTGAAAACTGAATGAATATGCTATCACCCTCTATAAACTCTAGGGGTTATCAATTTATATAATTATATAACTTTTACATACTTTGATTCATTGCAGTACATTTTCAAATCGGAGGCACCTACTCTGATGTCTCCTACACAAGACTTGGTTCCAACAACCCAGACTTGTCTACCTCTTTCCAGCATAGTAGTGATCTGGATGGCCTAAAATATAGTGCTTCATATGGTGCCAAATGTATATTTTTCTTGTAAATGATGTTATAGGTGAACTTCACTAAATCCAAGTGCTTCTCCCAAGAACCACTCAAATCAAGCGCACATTTCAGCATGATGTCCTCTATCACCTGTATGGAATTCTCCAACATCCCATATTGATATGGGTGGTAAGATGTACTCAAAATAATGTTTCTGCTAAGAGCCTTCTACAAGACCTTCTAGAATCATGATTTAAATGATGAAACACAATCTGAAACTATACCTTATGGAACCCCATGCAAGAAAATTATCTCCCAAATATACATTTATCCTAACTGTTCTTCTAAGAAGCTGTCCATGATTGGAAAGAAGTGTGATACCTTAATCATTCGATCCAAAATTTCCCAAATAGTATCAATCTTCTTATGATTAATTGTATTTCCTACTACAAAATCCATATTAATGTTGTTACAATTCCATTCTAGAATAGGCAATGGTTGCAATAGAACTCCATGTCATTCATGCTATGCCTTAACCTATGAACAGGTGCAACATCTCGTCAAGAACTCTACTATTTAGTTTTTCATGCTCTACTACCAAAACCAATCCAAAACATTCTTTATTGGTGATGTTACATTTTGGTCACACCTAGATATACTTCCTACTTCAAGGAATGAAATTTTTATATGAGATCCACTCTTATCATTAAAGGAACATAAACCTTATTTTCTCATAGATGACCTCATCCTCGTCTATAATTCAGTCTAATGGTGTCTCCCCAACATCAAGGATTTACCTCATGTATAAACACGTAAGATCGTCATACTTCCTATCTGAGATCCATAGCAGATGTATTAAATGCATTGCTACTAAAACAATATCAATCTTTTCCTGACTCTCTAGGAATACAACATCCATTTCATCGAGAAAATTTATCATCTTACACACGACACTCAACTAACCTACCAATTGATTCTGAGTTTTCTTGCTCAAGACATCAGCCACACTATTCCCCTTTTCTGGTGAATATTCTATTTCCACATCAGTGGACTACATATACTCTATGCATCATCACTACGAAGGATTCATGTCACGATGTGAAAAGATGCACATCAAGATTTGTTTGGTCGGTAAAAATAGAAAAACTGTCACTTCAAAGATTATTCCTCCAACAACAATTAAGAGAATTAAATACTAATTCAAAATAGAGGTCATGATTAGAGTAATTCAAGACCAATATTAATGAATTTATCCACTAGTATCATCACATATCCATGTTTCATCCAAAAAGCATCATTATACACCATTTACTCCTCACCAATCATAGGAATGATCTAGATTGGCTCTAATTCTAACAGCTTATTCAAATCCTGGAAAGAATTTTCACATGCTTCTATCCACTCAAACATTATCCCATTTTTTTCTAAGTTATATTGTATCATGGAAAATCAGGAAAAGTCCTTAATGAACCTCCTGTAATATACAACTAATCAAAAAAAAAACCATCAGATTTAAAAAAATAATGTGGTATTCTCCCATGAAACTACTACCCAATCTATATTTGGGTCCACTACCACACCTTCGTTCGAGATGATGTTCCCCCAAAGTGTACCTGGTCAATCCAAAACTAACAGTTAGATATATTGGAATATAACGGACTCTCTCCCAGTGTACTCATGGTGATGTCAAGATGGTGGGAATGATCATTATGAGTCTTAGAGTAAACCAATATGTCATCAACGAACCCCACCAAATGATTATCCATTCACGGATGATAGATCAAGTTCTTCAAGTGCATAAACATTGGTGGAATGTTTTTAAACCCAAAATACATTACGATAAACTCATAAAGGTCATACCTGCTCCTAAAAGTAGTTTTCAGTATATCAGAAGTCCAAACACTCACCTGATGATAACCTAATCTAAAATAAATATTTAAGGACACACATGAAAACTTCCTCTGGTCAAATTGGTCATTTATTTATGGAAGTGGATATCATTTCATCGAAAAAAATTTGTTCAAATTTTGGTAATCGACAACAAAATATAGACTCCCATCATCATTCTCGGTAAACAACACATGTGATCCCCTAATCGACATAATGGGATAGAAAACCCATAATCCTTAAATTAATCCATATGATCCAAGAACTCATAATTATCGATGAGTTCCATTTTGTAATTTGCAATAGATTCTAGATCAACACATGACATGAGCTCAATAGTGAACTCCACATGACTCTCTAGTGGAATCCCTAAGAATTCATCGGGATAAACATCCTGAAACTGTTCTAATACTGGTGAAAGGAGTTTTTACTTAACACTCCCCTCATCAAGAAAATGATTAGAAACATGGGATGTGATAGATACTAATTACTGAGAAATTGGCCCTGCTTGGTATTCTGGTATATCTTACTCTCCACGATGGACATACATGTCACCCTTAGGAGGAAAAAAGGTTACTCTCTGATGATAACAATTGATATGGGATCGATATTTGACAAACCAGTTCATACCCATTATTAGGTAGAAACCTATCCTATGAAAGACATAGAGATCCCAAAGAAGATTATACACTCTAATCTATAATGAACATCACATGAATAAAAATTTAGCATTAGACCATGTTCCAAATGGGTTTTTGATATTCGTTACACCACCTATGGACTCCACCTTCATGATCAAAACATTAATAGGATTGGCACATAAATAATAATGACATGTGCCAATATCAAACATGGAATTTGATAAAGAATAGGCTACTGTAAATGTATCACTAACTATTGATTTCCCAAAATGACTCTCTAAAAGTGTTGGTTTCACTATATGTAATTGTATTTCACCTCTTCCATGTGGCATCTCTAGATCCCATGAGTAGCACCGCTCTGTTGATACAGGAACTCTTTCCCTTAATCACCACATCCACTACCTCTACCACTTCTCTGAGTATAAATCTAACTACCATATCTATATTATATAGAATCCCCCTTCCCACACTCATATTATGAGTAACCACTCCCTTAGAACCAACCTATCACTACATCTGGATGAACCTCTATAGGTTCCACATTTTACAATAAGAACAACACACCACAGGTCGATGAGGATAATGTTTATGATAGTGTCTTATCAAACCACACAGGTGGAAAAGCACATGAGTAAGGTCTGGTGAACTATTCCTCAATATTTTCCACCTTGCATTTCACTGTTCTGAATAAGGTTATTGTAATGGAACTTCCTACTCTCAGAAAGAAAATTCTCAAATAATCTAGTGACAGCTACATGTTCAGTAGTGGAAGCCTCTTTTAGGTTCCCCATATAAAGGAGATCCTAATTCAGATCTTCTAAAAACATCTTCTGACTAAATATATTAACCTGGGAAATAATTTTACACCTGAATTTGTCCTGAAAACATTTTTTCTATGAATCCACATGTACCTCCAGCACTGGATAAAGATGCTTTAAATCTATGAAATGTTTAGCATAATCCATTATTTTCATGATTCCCTGGGTTTGATGCATAATATTTGAGGGCTTCTATTTTCATAGTGTCTCTATATATAAGACTACCAAAAAATCCCCATAAATATATTCCATAACATATCATAAGTCTATCCAGATCACACATGAATATCCAACCAATGCTTCACTGACCCTCATAGCATATAAGTCGCCACCTTCACCCACTTCTCAAATAGAGTCTCTAAATGTTCAAATATCTTCTCAATTAATTAAATCCAAAATTTATAACCCTTAGTTCCACCCTCCCCCCAAAAAGTTAGAGGGTGATGTAGTTAAATGTCCCTTTTGAACAAAGATATGCATTCTAGAACCTTCCCTCGGTCTCTCTACATAATTGAATGGAACAAGCAATGTTATCTCATACCTTCCCCCTTCCTAATCAACTTTTACTACTGGTATATCATGTTCCCTCTCTAGATGTTCGTTCAGATCCATATCCATCATTCTCTCTCTCGACAAGTGTTTTGGAGGCATAATCAATATAATTACAAACAAATTTATTAGTTATAATAACATGACATTTTAACATTTATAGATTAAAAATAATGAACAAAAACTATTTCAACACATCCATTCCCCATTTCTCTCTATGTGGTTAACATTGAGGCGCTTTCACTACAGATAACCATCCAACTCTAAGATAATGGTATAAAAGGGTATGCACATTCTCATAAATTAATTACCTTTATTAAATTATTACATCATTTCTAATTAATAAATTCATCAATTAGTTAATCTTACCCATTTCATTATTCACATTTATCATTTATACACACAATTTTAATCATATTGCAATTTTTTTTTAATTATTTCTAATTTCATGTAAGGAACATTTTCATTTCAATATCACAATTAGGATTACATGCCTTGTTCAACCACATACCCATAACCTATTTTCCCCTGAGTAGCTAATTTTTTTATTGTCACAATAACCCCAAGTGCATATAATGATGCATTTAGACTCAACTCTCTACCTCTTTAGGCCATGAATCAATAACAAAAATTTCATAAAAACAAATGTCACTTCACACAACAAGTGTGTCACCCAAGGTGAAATAATATCCAACTTTAACAAAAAAACAAATCACAACAATACCACCTTGTGTAATTGGATTTTTGCCAATACATTAGTTTGCAAATCCCATGCACGAGCACATTACCAAGCCCCAAATATTATTAATCTCCTGTCCACCATTCCCAAAATAGTAAGACACAAGAAGAAGAATGAAATAAAACTCCTATGATACCTCTTTATAATGACCTGACCCATGTTCTATGCAACGAGTTTCCGAGCTGGTTAGTCACATACCCTCAAGCGTGACTCCCCATATGCTATATGTTGCTGACTAGTACTAAGGGTATAGTAAATTAGTAAAGGGGAAACAATACCATCTTTTATTAGAGTAGAACAATAGTGGAATAAAACAATAACAAAAAATTGTGGAATCATATAAATAATCAGAGCTATATCAATGTCACATGATATTTAAAATAGGAAATATAGTAATCAAAATAAATGGAAATCATCTAATGACAATGCATGTATCATGTTTCTACAATGAAGCTGAAAATAAATACATAGTATCCCCATAGAGGATCATGATCCATGTCTAGTTCCCTCACCAATGATCCATTCCTAATCATAAATCTATCCCAAGGCCTTCCCTTATCAAATCCTACAACAACACAGTTTTTGGGGTTCCGATTAGACATATTGAATAGGGTGTGAGTAAAAATTAGTAGACCACTTCCGAAAATGTTTTCAACAAGTCTAGTCAAAACATATTCCATGAAACGTTATAAATCAATAAATAAAATGAGTAATTAAATAGTTATCACATCTTCACTTATTCTTTAATAATCACATTCGACATAGTTTTGAATCGTGCCTATAGTTGAACCCAAAATTCATCATTATCATTAGTTTGGTGTATAAATCCATTTATAACACCAAAAATCTCAATTGATGTAGTTCAGCATGCATCAGACCACTCATTCTCTATTTGTGTAGATCCCCATGTCAATCACCTCACCTAATAAATGCTTGTATCAACTATTGGGGTTGAACATCTTGTCAAACGCCACAAATTCTCAATCAGTATAGAATGCCATGTCTCACACCCGCATTATCTATCATTTACAGCATTTATTAATCCATAGAAAATTAACCACATAATTCCCTTACAAATCAAATGATTAGTTAAATACATAAAAATCCATTATTTATTCACACTATTAACTAACTACACAAACCATTAATTAATTCATGAATTAATAAATAAAACAACACAAATATCATTCCACTATTAATTATTCACAATTAATTATCCAAATAAAATATTCAATTATAAAATTAATCCGAAAATTAATTTTCTTAATCAAATATCAACTAACATAATTAATCCACCATTAATTATCTTAACATAGAAAAATATTTATTTTCTAATTAATTACCCCAATTAATTTTCTCAAACACATCCTATTCAATATCTTGATTACAATATCTCAACTCATAAAGAAATTACCCAAATCAATTTCCTATTTTGGAAGAGCCTTCGTCTGATGATTAAATAATCATTTAATCATCCATATCTCCGAAACATCAACATGTCAATTGAACATTCCAAATGAAACTAATTTTAAAAAACAATTACTAAGGGATGTTAGAAAATCATTAATCTCACATACACATATTATATCCATGACAATAGGAGATCCATTTAGACAACCTATCATTGTTTGATGATGGATGATAGCCTAATAGATGTCCAAAAAATATGAGTGGCATAACGAATTTGACCAAGATCTGAATCTAAATCGCTCAACCCAAAATTAAGATCAATTGAAAGAAGATCATACAAATCTAGATATTTGTCCAAAATCCCAGATCTAGATCTCAAAACATAGGTTTATATCCTTGGAAACATTTGATATCTTCCATCAAAAGATCATTGAATGATGGAGAATCCAATGAGAGAAGCATCGAGATGTAATCAATATAACAGAATGAGATAAGATCATCAATTGGGGATTTCAATCTTGAAGAACGGTGATTTGAATCTCCTTGGAATCTCTTCAGAAATACCTAGGGTCTCCAATAATTTGTCGTGCCCGGTCGTAGGTTTAAATATATGGGGATTGGGTGGTTTTAAAACATATTTTCATAGAAAAATATTTTGCGGGCATGATTTCATATAACAAGAGTTCATAGTTATGGAAACTGTGTTTAAACTTTGTAGACCTCAATGTCTCGGTTCACATGGTTTACACATTTACCTGGCCTTGGATGCGTAGATTTTAAACCAGGTTCCAACCATGAATAGAGTTCATTCTATATATTTTTATTAATACCTCACCCAAATTCACATCAAACCACAGATCCAAAGTAAAGGTACATCAAAATAGAAAAGTACCTAAAAATGTGACTGAGATGACTCTTTAAACGTATGGGATCATATTTGTTACTATAAATTTATAATGTTTATAACATGTATAGAAGTTCATCTTGGGTATATCATCATTCTAGACCATAAATTGGTGATATCGCGAATAATGTTCAATCACTAAAAATTATTGAGCTCCATGTAGTTGATTAAAGAATTCAATAATAGAGGGTAGGTGATTCTATTTCTAGACAGTTATCTTATTATGTTATCTATAAGAAAAGAAAATGAACACATTTGTCCTTATTTATTCGTAGAAAAGAGAATAAGTTCACCCCAAGGTGACACAATTGTGAAATTCAATAAATTTTCTAGATTCTAGTATATTTTCATCATCCATTACTAAAACTTAATTGGGGATATTTATAAGAATTATTTGAAATAGGTATAACACTGTGTATGAGTTATATTTAAATTTCAACATCACGATTCAACGGAATACCAGTAAATTATTTCGAAAATTCATCATTATCTTCTGACACAGTATGCATACCATTGATGTTGAGTTACATTAAAACAATTTGATATAAATACCTTTCATAATTGGGTAGTAAAACACATTCAGTGGAAGTGATTTCCATTGTAATTTCATGTTTATCCTTGCACCGATAGAAAATCAAAGATTTATTTAGAATATAAAAAGTGACTTTCTTTACTGGGAAATTGATATTGGATCAATGTACAGAGAGTCAATTCATGGCCAAAGAAACATAAAATTCAACATAATGGATAATAATACGATTTTCAAGTAGCATATTCCAAAAAAAACTATTATTAGAGAAGATCTATTGAGTTTAGATGAAATCAACATACCAATATGAGTTTTAATTTACAATTAAATATCTAACAATTTATGAGGTGGCATGATACTCTTAGAAAATTCATCTGATATAACAGAGATGGTAGAAACTGAATCGAATAATACATATATAGTTCAATAATAGATGACAATTTTACCTTCCAACACATAATTCCAGTGTCCCAGTTCAGTAGTTTTGATAGTACAACCCTTCCCTTTATCCTTTGTATTAGGTGGATTTTAGGTTTATTTTCATCAATATCCCATGGATTCATAATGATTTTGGGAGTAAAATCTATTCTATATTAAATGGAAAAAATGGAGTGCGGGTAGTTCATTCAATTTAGTTCTTTATCTATTAATTTTTTTGGCCTACCCCTTTACACCAATTACTAAATAATGTGCTTAATTTCCTTCTCTTCTATACATGTATCATTTACCTATCCATTAGAGATAGTTTCTCCAATTATTATTTTCACATTTTTTACTCAAGGAATATTAAATGTATTTCCCCATCCAGTATAATTCTTACAATTTCCATTAACTCCATATTTATCTTTTTATCTCCACAACCATTAGAATAATGATTCTACGATCCCTATTTCATCAATAAGAGTGTATGAAAATATTTATTCATAGATATCATACTCTTTATAATCTTTTAATTTTGGAGAATTGGTATTATATTAGTAAATAATATATCAATATTTATTTCATTATCAAGAGGAAAATAATTGGTTTATGAAAAATGTATGGAGAAATTTCTCTCATATGTTATAATGGATTTATCATACTTATTTTCGAATTATATGAATTTTATTTCCATTCTCACAGTTATCATTTTTAGAAAATATTCTTTTGAAAATAAATTCATAAAATATTCCCGTGTCGTAGTGTCAAAATGTCCATATTTCTTATTATTCAAGAGAAGTGTACATCATTGATCAGCTTCAACTTCCAAAATATACACATTCAAAACAACCTTCACATATTATGATCACCAATGAATGTAGAATATAAATTCTACAACATTGATACATATTCCTCAAATAAGTTTATCAGAAGAAACACAAATTGAAGGTGAATGTTTTCAAATAAAATGCTTAATGGTGATTTGTTTCTTCCATTTCAGGTTTTTACCTTTAGCATTATTCATGACGCCATTCCCAGTTTTAGAGTGTAGTGATCTTATCAGTGTGATTTCACAAATGGGCTACCATTTTATTTAGTTTCTTGTAAGGATGGTTATTTCATTGGGAATCAAATTCATTGTTCATTTTATTCCTATTTTTAATAGAATTAAAATTAAAACTAAACCCATGTGTGAGTTTAAAAATTTGATTAGTAGAAAAATAATATTTTGTGTCATTATTTTAAATATTTCTTCTCAAAAATTTTGTTACAATGTATGTGGGTATCACATTAATGTTAGTTAATTAAAAATTGATATTAAATATCTTCCATATGTTATATTTTACCTTTATTTTAAATATAGACAAATGTGAAATAGATTTTTGTTATTTGATGACTGTTTTAATAAAACCATGTCTTCAATTTTTTTTGAAAAACCTATTTCATTATTTATAAAGCTGACATGTGATTTTTTTAAAAATCACCATCGGTTTTTATAAAAATTGACATAAAATATATTTTAAAATAAATACTCAAACATGTTTCCCCTAATTCATCCTTTTTAATTTTTCCTGAACCCCTATTACCAGCCATGTGTGACTATTGACCCAGGTTCATCTGCATCAATCATACTCATATGATCTATTTTTACCACATCATCATTGTATTTCTTCTCCATTACATCCTCCTAGTTTCTCTTTTGATATATTTTTATTTAAAATATCCATTTATTAAAACCTTAATTTGTGCAGTGCATGACACCCAAACATGGTTTATCTTGTTTAATCATACACGTTGGATCCTATTTTTGCTTCATTTTTGTCAATTTTCATCATTATTTTATACTCTTAGATCATCATTTTCGTTATTTTTTCAATCAATCTATGTTCTTTTTATGTTGATTATGTTTCACTATAATTATATTTTAACACTATATTGTGAAAAAACACTATTATTAATATGATGTTTATCATTTTCCATATTGAATCCCTCGATCATATATTTTCATCTTGAATCTCAATATATAATAAGTTGACTATTTTTTATTTTTAGAATATTTATTTAGGGCAGGATAGATTTTAATTGTATTCATTTATTTTTCATATGAATTTCTATTTAAATTAAAAATTGCTACTATTTTAATTAGTTTTAGAGTATAAAAACCTTTTTAATTATAAATACATGATGATTGATATATATTTTATGATTGATATTATTGGTTTTATATTAGACCTATTCCAAGGTAATAAACAATTTTTTATTATAGATATTCTAAAATGGTTTATGAACAATTAACATGCTCCATCATATGAACACACTTTTTAAAGAAAAAATATATTCACTGAATATATTCCATTAAAAAAAATTTATTTTTACATAACATATTACGTTAAAATAAACATTGTTTCTATAAAATTGATAAATATAGTATTTTTTGTGATTTAATAATATTTATATTTAAAACAAACTAAATTTAATTATATACATACACAGATTTTATGAATGAATATATTAAGAAAAATATGATTACATGATTTGATTAATCATGTAAATATAAGAATAAAATAGTTAAACAAATTTTTATTATTCATATATTACATTTATAGAACATGTACATATTATGGGTAAATTATAACACATAGAGGATACGTGAAAACTGCATTAAATTATTGGTAAACAGAATTCATGTAAGTCTAAAAATGTTATGTATGGTTAATCCAAAGTTTAGTAAAATATATTATTGTTGTGAAGTTGAATTTTTTTTTCTCTATTTTGTTTAGAATCTTATAATATAGTGATTGAATGAATTCTTGTTATGAAATTTAATAATTTTTTGTTCATTTTTATAGATCTCCTAATAATCAATTTTATTTAAATTTGTCAATTATATTTGTGATGATTTTTTACATTTGTTTGTATTACTCAAACAATTAACAGTAAATATTTATTTATTTAAGTTGATCAAGTATTTTTATGTTTATAATTTATTTATTTGTTTATGTTTAAAAATATTTATATATTTTAATGTATTGGAATTATATATTTATATCTAATGTTATTAATGGTTCTTAATTGGAAAACTTTCAAAGAACCAATTAAAAATATTAAAAAGAAGTTGATTATTTCTTTTTATATTCTAAATAAAATTCATAAAAGAAGGAATTTATTTTATATCCACTCATGAAGTGTTTCAATAAGTGAAAATTGAATTATTCACTTATTGAAGATCATATTATTTGATGTGGTTTTATAGAAAATTATACCTATTGGATCTCACATGGTGAATTAAGAAAATAATTGGCATCTAATATTGATGAAAATATTCAACATGAGAAAAAAGAATATATTATAAAATTACTTCAGGATGTATGTTTTAAAACCATACAAAAAATTAATACTATAAAATGATTGTATGGGGATTATGAGAAACCAATATTAAATATTTAGCACTACTTTTATAGTGTTAATATAATTTTTTAGATTAGATAACATAAAATAATGAAATGGGTGGAGTGAAAAAATATTCATTAAATTACTTGATCATTTAAAAGATATACATCTATAACGTGATGGACTTCCATATCCCAATTATTATTTAATGAAAATATCATTCTCAATGTTATTAAATTATAAAATGATTAGTGTTTTCCCCAATGATTGTCAGTAGTTTAAAAATTAATATGAATATTTATCAAAATATACAAAATACGAGACATCATGATATAATATAGATATAAAATTTAACAGTTATTGATTCATGGGTACTACACTAAACCTTCAACTAATTACATTCGGTATCTTACAATAATTTTTAGTTTGATATGTCCATTTAAAATTCATGTGATGAAAATATTTTATGATGGAATACTAATGAGAGCATCATTAATGAAAACTTACATCACCCATGTTATTCAACATACTGGATGAGATTTGAAATTTTTTTTAACAATTTTGGAAGTTAACCACAAAATCTTAGAATGGGAATGTGTATAGATGGAATAAATCCATATTTCATCTTCAGATCCTATATAGTTATTTGACTACCTCTTATTAGTTTACATCTTTCCCCATAGATATATATGAATAAGATATATGCCTTGATGATATTTTTCATTTTTAGACAAAAATAGGAGGGAACTATATTGATTTGTATTTTTCTCCATTAATTTATTTTTTGAAATTTATATTAGAGATAATTGATTACATATATGATGAATAACTGAATGAATATTTAATTTTTCATTATATGATAATGTTCACTATAAATTTATTTTCTTTTATATGAAAACATATCCGGATAATGTATTATGTTACATAATGCATGCCCAATTTATAAAGAAGTGATTTTATATTATCAATTATATAATGGAGACAACGTACATGGAAAATTGAATATTTTTTTACAATGGATCATCTTCATCGTAGATAGGAAAAATCATTTAATGTTTTTTAGGAATATCCCCCCATAACAATTATCATTTTAAGAGTATTATGACAAGTTGAAAAATATTGATTTAATATTTGGGAAAATAATGATACTATGGTCATCTAAAATTATCTTGAATAAACATTTTATTTTATTTGATATTCCTTAATGGATATTTTTTGAGAAAAAACATATCTTTTGAATTATCAATGTTGATTAAATTTTTTTACATCATTATTGGAACTTATTTCAAGATATTTTTACACAGTTTGAAATTAAATATGGATTTAAAAATAGATTGGACTTAATATCCATCAGAATATGTTTTGATTTATCTCCCACTAATAAAGGAAACAAAAAAAATACCTATGGGCTGTCATACATTTAGAATGTGTAATATGTCAATTTTTTTCAATGTCAGTATGTTATTAAAGTACCATGTAGATAGTAATGAAATGTAAAGAATATTTTTTCATATAATTATTATAAAATTAATTGGTATAAAAATATCATGGCTGAAATTTATTTATGAAACAACTATTATCGGCCACATTTCATTTTATCCAACATCTTGTTACCTTATTTCAATTTATTCTTGACACTATTTTTGAATCCTTTTTTTGGTGTGTTTTGGGCCTTTTGTGGATATGGAAACTTTTTAGGGGAAACTGGCCTAATGTTCACTGATGTATATATGCTTGAATTAGAGGAGGCCATATAAAAATGTTTCAAATGCTTTATAGTTTTTATTGTGGGTTTTTTATGAATTGGAAGATTTATGGAACTTCCTTAATCATATGCTATTGGGAACTGGAAAAAAAGGAATTTACCCTGTTAATGCATTGTTTATGAAACACAATTTGTAGATACAAAATATGATAATGGATTGTAGTATATTATTATTTACACTTTTATTGAATAACCTATTATTAAATAATGTATTATAATTTAAAAACAGGACTTACACAGTAAATTCATTACTCAATATGTTTTTAAGCAAAGGTAAAACCTTTTAGTGTATGTGAAACCTTATGAATTTACATCATAAACCCATGATTTATGACATAAATATGTTATTACCTAATTTTTTTCCTATTCTCACTATATTAAATATTTAATTATATATTCACTTTTCCAAAGAACCCTATGTTTTCTCTCTTGCATAGTGAGTGAATACTTCCCTTATAGCTGCCTCAATTAAACATTTGAACCCTAGTGAGTTTGAATGCATTTTTTTCTCTTCTTCTCTATACAATACATATTTAAAATAGTTTTTTCCTCATTATATTTGATCAAATATGATTTTCCCCTTTATGTTTTGTGATCTATAAAGACACTATTAATCTTTTTTTCTTTTTTTCTTTTTTTGGGTTCCATGTTAAGGGTGTTGATTTGATCATTGATTATTGGTAGATGGTTCCATGCTATTTTTTGAAATAATTTTTAATCATAAATTCAATGATTGAAATGAAATTAATATTTAAATGATTTAAAAAACTATATTTTAGATTATAAATTTTTTATCTTGAAAATGGAATGACAATTCAACCCCCCACAATTTTGACGGAAAAAAATTGTTATATGGATTTGAGAAAATAGATATCTTAATTTGGAAATTAATTTGATGATATAATTTGATGTCGATCCTTGTGATAAATGGATAAAATTGAATGATGATTTGAGAATCCATGAATTTATTAAATCCAATTATTTTGTTTTCAAATGTAAAAGGCATGTTTATAAACAAAAATAAGGATATTTTATTTTGATGTAATTTGAAATGATTGATTTTTCCATGATTAATTGATTGATTGATTAAAGAACCTGTGAGAGTTGGTAGTTAGAAATAATTTATGACATGGATGAGAGTATATGACCCCATATAAATTAGTAGATAATGAAAAGACTGAAATAAATATATTGCACCACAGTTTTACTTGATAGAGTGTTGAGTCCCAATGTCCTCAGCCAAGAGACTGTACCAACGTCAATCTAAGATCCCTAATTCTATAGTGTAATTATATTATTTTTAGAAATTAACAAATCATAGTTCTTATTATATATTACTATGATTTCATTGGTTTCATGATTTTTTCGCATTGATTATGGAATTTTAATATTAATTGAAAATTAATTTATATAGATTTTTTATATAAATTAGTCATTAAAGTATATTTTAACATATCTTCCTTCTTATTTTAATTAAAATTGAATTCTTTTTAAAATATGTAAATTCCATACTTCACCATTTTTTATTTAAATTACACGCATAATAGGATTTATTATTATGGAATGATTGTAGAACACATAGTGAGACCCTACTATGATTTATAGATCACACCCATCCTTTTGGGTTATTTATAGATTATCTTATTCTAGGTATTTGTAAATGGAAAACACTTCTTGGAGGTGGGGGATATTTATATACACAAGACTGAGAGTGTTGGACATGACTGGTTGAGTTGTAATCAACATGTTACTTGTGATATGTATGATCATATAAGATGATGTATTTCGTGATGTTGTACTATTTTGGATATTGTTTTACCATTTTTTTTTTCTGTTGTTTCCCCTTGATGAGTGTGAACATATTAAATTGTATCATTTAATTCATTTGATTTATAGGAAAAATGTTCCCTGTTAATTATTGAGTGATTCCTGGAGTTAGTTCCCATGCCCTGAGGATCGGAAATACACTTTGGTATATGCAAGAGTGGGCTCGGTTATTAGGGAAACCAAGCTATCCTGATAGGTTCGTGAAAAATATTATATTAAATAGAAGGTTTTTTTACCATTCCCTGATGTTGGAATGGATTTGGTATCACTAGTAGATATAAGGTTGGATTATTTGAACATAATTGTTTTTTATGAGAATATTCCTAGATAGATATCATTGTAATGATCCTTCAGTCACCATGGGTGTTTGGAAAAAGTATCATTAAGGAATAATTTTTTATATTTTCTAGAAAATTCCTTACATTTGATCTAAGTATATTTAAATCGCAATATTGAACATTAGTTTATGGAATCTATATTTATATATCTCAATTTTGAGTTGATTATCTATGTTTTATTTTCTGATTATTTAATTTTTTACATTCTATGTTTGTAGCGTTATGCCTCGGATACGATGTCTAAATAGATTATCGAAGGAATAGGTTGGGGAACTTCAAAAAGAGAGTTTTATAATGGTCCCAAATCATATTTAAATAATATTGTATGATTTCAAATATTTGGGATGAGTAACTATACCATTTTTCATTCTGTAATATATAATGGAACCTCAATGAGAGGAGTTCAGGGATTATGCTCATAATTTTCTTCTTCAGAAACCATCAATTTTCGATGGATCTAATGATCCTTCAGAGGCTATTTATTAGATAATAAATACATTGATGACTTTTTAGTTCTAATATGTTCCTCATTCAATAAATATCCAATGATTGAACTTCAAACATGAGGGGACCCATAAGAGATGTTGGGATTCAACAGTTATGGAAAATAAGAATAAATCCATAGAGTCGAAGGAAATAAATTTTCTCTTCCCTGATTTGTTCTATGTAGAGTTGATGGACATCAAGAAGTATTTAATGTTTTTTATCCATGAACATGGTAACAATATCGTGACATAGTATATGACCCATTTTTCTATGATAGTTTAGTTTTAAACTAAGGCCTTATCAAATGGGAAAATGATATCTTGACGAATAGAGATGGGTCTCAAAAATAATATATGATCATATGATTTCTTTATGAGGAAACATTTGAATGATAATGTGATTTATATAGATTTGATGGTTGAGAATGACCTGGCTGGTATGTTAGGGTTAATGTGAGTTCATTTTTCTTTTAGTTGGATTTATAAGAGTTATTTTAAAGAAAAGAGAAAGTGTGAAGTTACTCATGGTGGTTCAAGAGAGTAAGTATTTTCTAAACCTACTATTGTTCATAGAGGATACCTTTGGACATTCATTTAATATGAAATGGTTGGGCATTTGATATTGTTTTCTATTATGGCGCCAATGTTATGTAGTTCTTGTTGTCACTCAGGAAACCTACAAATTTTTTTCCATTACAATTATTCCCTATGTAGTTTAACATATTCATAATAATCAAATATTACTATGGTTCAATCAGATTCTTCAATTACTAGTGAATTCATGCCACATGCATCTAAAATGAAGCATGTTCATATAGTAAAATATTCTTCAGAAGAATCTAATGCAAGGTATAATGATTGTTAGAGGTACCATCATTATAGATTAATCATTAGTGAGTAAATTATTTAATATTCGGGTAACTCAATTGTTTATATTAATCCATGTTTTGAATTTTATGAATCTCCATTGGGATATTTTTTCTTCTCCGGTTGATATTACAATTCCCCTTGAAATTAATAGTGAGTAGGGTCTTTGGTGTCCTTCATGTGTTTTCACTTTATAAAAAAATGATCTTACCAAGATTTTTCTATTTACCAGCATGAATCATCTTGAAATCATTTTCAAGATGGATTTGATAAACTATCATAATGCTTGGATTGATCATTACCTATGTTGGGGTCCCATTACCACACCTGATAGTTTGCACCATGTATTTTCAGGATAATGGGACCCACGTTTTAGTAGAGTCTGGTCTTATTTTCTAGAGATTTGAAGGGTTATATTAGTGTTCCCATTTAACATTAAAAAATATGTATTGACTGATAACCTCCCTCCAATTATCATAGATTTTATAGATGTTTTCCATTCTAATATCAATGTATTTCCTCTAGTAATAGATGTAGATATTTCTATTCATTTAGTATATAGTACTCAATGAGTGTCTATTATTTCATATTTTATGAAACCAATGGAGTTGTAAGAGTTTATGAATATAATGGACGATTTTTATTGAAATTTTTTATAAATATTAGGGTGTCACCTTGGGAACCACATGTTTTCTTTGAGAAAAATATTGATGAAACAAATCAGCCATATTTTTCTTTTTGTAATATCAATGGAGTTATAGTGAAGAAAAAATATATATTATCATGCAAAAATAATCAAATGACAATATGATATGGGAAGGTGGTTCTTTTAGATTTATCTACAATCTGATTATCAGCAGTTGATAATAAAAGAATCGAACATTCATAAAATTACCCTTAGAATAATGTGTTTCCATTATGAGTATCTACTTATTCCATTTGGTTTAACCAATTCTCATTTAGTTTTTATGGATTTGAAGGACATGATATTTCATGAATACCAGGAATCATCATGGTACTCACTGTTGATGAAATCCCAATTTACTCCTTGACTAATGAGTACCATGTGCATCATTTGAATGTTTTTATGTAAATCATGATGAATCACTGAATTTCTGACAAAATTTCAGAATTTAATTTTCTGATTCCTGGAGTGGAGTTCTTGGGAATTATGGTATCTGATTAATGTATCACAATGGATCCTAAAATGGTGAAGGATAATATGATATAGTATTGCCTACATAATGATTTCAATATATATATTTTCATAAGATTAGTGGGGATTTTCCATATGTTCATTAAGGATTTCTCAAATATAGGTTCTCTAATTACTAATATAACTCAAAAATGAGTGATTTTTGTTAGGGATTATAAAAGTTTGATTTATATTTGTTTAGTTGAAAGTAATTTTGAAAAGAAAACCGTTATAGAATCTTCCAAAAAAAAAGAAGGACAATGTCACCATTTATGACACATCATGTCTGGTTTTGGGTCATGTTCTTATGTAGGGTAACTACATGGTATCTTGGTGTTCAATGCAAATTATTCCATAGGAGAAGAATGATCTAACTCATTTTCTTGATCATACTCATATGATTAATTCTCATAACAGTTCGAATAATTACCTTTTTGTTAAATGTTTTCCATTTATCCCAAAAATAAAATAACGACTTATATACTCTCTCACAAATATTGGAACCTATGGAAAAGGTGTATGGTATAATATATATTGTCTTTTTATTTTCACATAACATACACCCATGATTGCAGAAATTCCATTGATAATTTTTTTTGACGAAAAATCCCAAGCCACGTCATGAAAGAATAATAATAATAGTGTATATTAATGGATATATTTTATTAGTGACATTTGGGAGCCTAAAAGAATGAGTCTGAGAAGTTTTGGGAGATATATAGTTGTCAACCTCCCTTCTATAGGTGATTCTTTAAGAGGTGCAGTTTGATGTTGAATTATGTGGTACTAGGGACATTATTTCTGGAGGGGAGACCATTATTTTATGGAAATTCTCTTCATAGGGAATATTAGGTTTTCTAAATCAGTATGTTGTACATTTTTATGGGAAAAACTTTATGATGGTTGATTTTCATAATTTCCAGTGGGTGGTGAAACCTAGAACCATAGACATTATCTATTATTTGTGGTGATGATTATGGTTGCCAGGTATGAGACATGACATCACTAAGTTTTATCTCATTTTCTTACCCTCCAACCTGTCAAATATTATCATTATAAACCTTTAGGATTTCATCAGCCACTTCTAGTGCCGACCTGGAAGTCGAAAAATATTTTTATAGACTTTGTGGTTGGAATATTATGTACCAATTAATGGATGATTAAAAAATTGATTGTGATATATAGGCAAACATAATTAGATCCATTTATACATATTTCGGATACAACCAATTTTTAGGATTTTGGAAATATCTTTTTGATAGATATTATCCTATTTTATAGAGTTCCTTCATCTGTAGACATTTATGGGGATCTTCATTTCACTTCTCAGTTTTGGTGTAGCCTCCATAATAAACTAGTGTATTAGGTACATTTTATCATATCTTATAATATAAAAATGGATGTATGTCTCGAACCATCTATAATATTCTTTATTACATACTATGTTCATGCATTCGTATCTATGCTGTATCTTTAGATATTTATTTAAGAGTATTTTTGTTTTATAATAAACAAAGTCACATGATTTCAATTAGAATTGACTATTTTTTTATGGCAGGTATTGTAGGCCTTTTAGATATCCATTGTTTTGGTTAAAAATGGTTAAATATTATTTCATAGGATTCAATTTGGTATTAGAGACAATGGTGATGATTCAGATTATTCATTAGTTAATATTAATAGCACTAAGCTAGTACAACTCATATAATGATCATCATAGAAGACAACTAATGTTTTTAGTAGGTTATCAGGTGTTATTGAGATTTTCCCAATAGTTGTTTCACTAATATATTTCGAAATAAGAAAATCATGAAATATTGTTTATGGGTTCTTTTTCAGATTGTTGACTATGTGGTAAAAATTTCATACCATTTTTTACTTCCACATGAGTTGAATTACATTCATATTAACTATAAGGACCAAGCCTTAAACATTACATAATATTGATTTATTTCAAGAATTCACATTAAGGATCTTTTAAGGTTTAGATTTTTTGTGAATTAGATCATAGATAATGCATAATAATCCACATTTAAACAAGGTGGTTACAACAAAGACAATATTCATTATTTTTCATCAATGGAAAATTATTTGAGATAAAACATGGTTTTGTTCATTAAAATTATTCGAAACTATCATCACATCATGCACATTCCTCTTGACCTATGAAAAAAATTTCAAAAACATGGGATGAGCATCAAAAACTCTATATGGGTTATAACATAATGAAAGGAATCATTAACCCATCAAAAATGCATATCAATGAAACCATAATTTTCAATCATAACATACCTTCTGAAATAATTATATTTATTAATAACACATAGTAATAACAATTCATAAAGGTAACTGAAGGCAAACATAACATACTTACATTGTAGCTATCATCTTTTCATTAGGTAGTAATTCGCCACCCACAGAAACAGTATGTTCCTTACTAATTAGACAGGTGTGTGTGTGTTAGTGTAAATAAAATCTTTATCAGAACAACATCCTAGTATATTTAGGATACCGTTGTTGTTATGTAATCAATGAATAATAATATTAGGGGGGAGTAAATAAGGAAAATACAACAAAGTATTTTGAGAGAAGGTGTTACCTTTAAATCGGGTAATTTCTTTTGATTTGAGGAAAAGGAACTCTTGAACAGAATTCTCAAAAAAGTGAGGCTTCTAAGAGGAATAGAGGTATGTGTAGGGATAATATGAAAATCTTTTGGGTGAGACAAGGGCTTGATATGTGTGGGAAAGGGGGTATAGGTGAGAGAATTTTTTTAAGAGGGAGGAGGGGCACTTTGAAGAGTCTTGAAATATATATTCATTATAAAAATGTTTTTCAAATTATAAAGGTTCCAAAATGATATATCTCTAGGATAAGATGATAAGGGGTTGAGATACACACAAAAAATAAGATTTATACATGTGGAGGTAATATAATTCACCTTATCCTTTGATATTATCCATTAGTTAAAAACAATTATTCATACCACGTCTCTTTTTTATTTTCAAACAGTAAGGTCATAATAGTTAGATTAAAATGAAAATTTTCCAATGATAGTATCAATAATGATATTAGTAATATATTATATGTTATTTGGTAGAATATTATATTTTTTGGACTTTTATACCATTTAATAAAATATCATTTGTTTTAACAAAACTCATTTATGCCAATTTTGATACTATTTGGTAGTTGATATTTGATAAAAGAATAAAAGCTTTATTACTTAAAAATATAAGCATTAAAATAAATTTGAAATATCATACACATATATAAAATTCATGTATAGTATACAAAGTCTCAAAAAAGTTTTATTTTAACCCTTATAATATCATTTATTTAAACCTTTCATTAATGAAGTAATAACTGCATCATCATTGTGCAATAAATAAATTTATTTATTTAAAGTATAAAAATTATAAATAAATTACCATGATGTAGGAATTATTTTTAAATTTCCAATGAATATTTATAGTCAAATAGATAATTTATATAAACAAAACTAAAATTGGTTTACATAGGTGATACATACATCGATTATATTTCCATTTCCTTAAAAATAATATGATAAAAGGTCACTATCACAATAAAGTGATTCCATGGGGTCCCAATGTTGGAACACGGCCTAAAATGGTCTCCCATCACTCAAAAAAAACATTATGGCACATGGATGGGTAATTTTATAAAATTATAACATTATTTTTTTTACCCCTTTTTACCCGATTTACTAATTAATCAATGTAATTAAATATAATTACTATAATTAATATTCATCATGTAAAAAACCAAAGAGTCTTAATTACAAAATTTGAACCATATGATTTCAAATATAGAATCCATTTTATGAAATTACAATCCCAGAAATTGTAGTAATTCATTTAAAAACAATTCTTGTTGTAAGAACCAAAGATGAGTTTTTTAAGAAGTAGAATCAATCAAAATATTGATTTGTTTTTTCATCCAATTTAAAAGTGAAATTATATGAATTGTCCAAAATAATATTAAATGATAAAAACCTAATTAAATTACACCTTAAAGCCATCTAAAATTACAATATACCTATATAAATAAATTAGATCAAAATGCAGTTTTGAATTAAAATGATGTATTTTTCAATATTTATTAAAAAATGATTATTATCAGAAAAATACTCAAAATTCACCCTAAGATATATTTGATATTCCAAGATAAAAAATGATTTAAATTTTAACAAATTAAAAACATATAAGTTTCATTAATAAATTATATATTTAATTCCCGATGTCAAAACAAATAGCGTGTTTTTAAGAAACAATATCTACCAAAAGATTGACAACTGTTTATGTCCATTTTCACAGTGAAATTAATTCTAATGATAACCATTGGATTAAATGGTAAAAATATATTCTAATTACTCTTTAAAACCATTAAAAAGATAATATAACCATAAAAATAGATTATATTAATAGGAGGTTTTGATTTTAAATACATCATTTTTCACTATTCAGTACAAATGAATTTTATCGTAAAAATACTAAAAATTTGCACAAAGTAAATTTTGATATCTTGATACTAAATAAGGATTTTATTTTGACAAATATAACATATTAAAGTGACAAAAAGTATAATTAAAAAGGGTTTTCCATCAAAAGGTGGATAATAAACCTTTTAAAGAATATTAGAATATTTATGCCTAAAATTCGATAAATTCGCATTTTAAGCACCTATAATTTTTTGGATAAATGTAAAAAAATATTTAAAAAACATATATAATCACTTTTTAGTTAGTTTTGTTAATTCCCACCATTACAACGGTTAGGCGTTTACTACCATTTACAATAATATTATTATATTTTTTGTGTGTATCGTATGATTTCAAAGAAACTCGTTGTTGCATATTGGGTACGCCATTGAACATAGCATCCCCTTTAAAGTAATATTATCATTTTATTCACAAATATTAATAAATATGAAAATGTCATAATATTTATTTACCCAGGATGTTACATCTATTCCCCTTTTTGGAATTGCGTCCCTGAAATATTAAAATTGGGCTCAGAAACATCATTGATAGTCCAACATCAGAAAAGGAGTAAATTAAACAATCACGTTAAGAGAAAGAAGGAAAATTAAAAAGGTAACCTGATACAACAGATAATAGGATTCCATGAAAACATGGATATGGAATAGAAAAAAAAGGGTCATGTTCTGATGGACAGTGATAGAAAATATGTCTAGGAGAAAGTTAACCATCAGAAAATCAAAAACTTGTGATCGGTTATACAGTATTTGATTCCTCAGTAGGAAAAGTTAACAGACAATGTTTTTTAAGTTAATTTTCATTGTGGAATTTATATATTGGCTTAACTAAAACATAAGGAATCATACTTACTTGTCATGTAGACTTTCATCATTTTCTAGATTTCTAACACAATCTCATATTTTCTCCAAAATATGTCTATTTAGGATGACTTGTTCACATTAAGAGTGCTATAATCAACTTCGAAGCAATAAAATAATCCATAAAAAATGAACTATATATTTTACATTTATTTACACTATAACCAAAACCAAAATTATTAGTACAAGATCAGATAATCCTAAAAAGTATAATCTTTTATAAAAATGAAAACTACTCTTAATCTCTAAATTTTTTCAAACAAACCCCAATGTTCATCAAATACCAATAAAAAAATAGATATCCATAAAATTCATCAATGTAATCAAAACTACGATTGAAACCCAAAAATATTAATGATTTAACCACATAGACTTCCATGATAAACCTTAACATATATCTACAAATAACATTATTTTCTCTTATAGTCTCGTAATGAAATGTAATTAACCTAATCACATATCCTCGTTGATAGGTTAATCATTTCCCTAGAAAACCCAAAATCAAATTATTCTTGATAAATAAAATAATATTACTAAAAAGAATCAGTCAAACTAACTAGGGACTTCATGTAGTGCAGTGGTCGGTGATTAAAAGTTTCACATTGGTTTTGGGTTCGATTCCCACAGCTTCATCCGACGCAACGGGTTGTAACATGGTCTTCTTGTTGTCCCTTCTCAGAAACTATATTATTTTTTAACATTCCCCAAAAACAGATAAATTCATTAAAAATTACCATATCATATTTTAATATCAAGTTTATCTCATGCCTTTCATTTTCCATCATATCATATAGTAACCCATAATTACTTTAAAAGTAAGGATCATATAAACCCAAATGGTTACTTTTATAATTATTACATAAACTTCCACATAGAGTTGGTTCTCTCATACATGATGCATTAGACAACTGACCAAGGTCCAAGTCATTAATCATGAATTCAAATAGTTAATTTCCAATAACCACGATATTTCTCATTGAATCCCCCATTTCATACAATCACTTAATCCAAGAACCACCACAGTCTCCTTCAAACCCATTGTCACTTTGGTTCCTGTTAGGTCCATACATTTACTAAAACCAAAAATGTATATTTGCGTATAACAAGAAAGTCATCATGTACTAATGAGGAAGATAAAAACTAATATATACTTGTCCAGGTTATCTCAAAATCATTCCAAATTTCAAAAATAACAATGACTCCATCTAATATACTAACCATTGTGGTTATATAAAACTTGTCACTTATGCTTAAATAACACTATAACATCTAATGTTATCTAAACCGACCTCTGATTCCAACTATATGTCCCTATCCATAAACAATAATTAATATTGAGTTATTTAAAATATTCACATTGAGGATCTTTTTAGGTTTAGATTTTATGAGAATTAGATCATAAATCATGCATAACATTCCACATTTAAACAATGTGGTTACAACAAAGGCAGTATTCATTTGTTCCCTCAAAGGAAAATTATTTATGATAAAACATGGTTTCTTTCTTGAGACATCCCAGACACATTAATCACATCAAGACCATGCCTCTATACTTGTGATAAAACATTTCAAAAACATGGGATGAGTATAAAAATCTTACTAAGTGTTATAACATAATGAAAGGAAACATTAACCCATCAAAAATAAAAAACGATGAAACCATAATTTTCAATCATAACATACCTTATGAAATAATAATACTTATAAATAACACATAGTAATCACAATTAATAAAGGTAACCTATGGCATACATAACATACGTACATTGTAGCTATCATCATTTCGTGAGGCAGTAATTCGCCACCCATAGAAACAGTATGTTCCTTAACCATTAGATGGGTGTGTGTGTGTAAGAGTAAATCAAATACTTCTCATAACAACAACCTAGTATATGGAGGATACATGTGTTGTTATTTAATCCATAAATAAGAATATTACGGGGAGTGAAAGAGGAAAATACAACAATGTATTTTGAGAGAATTCGTTACCTCTAAATCTTGTAATATCTTTTGATTTGAGGAAAAGGCTCTATTGAAAAGAATTCTGCCCAATGTGATGCTTCTAGGAGGAAGGGAGGGATGTGTAGTGGTAATATGAGTAGATTTTGGATGATTGAAGGGTTCGAGAGGTTTGGGAATGGGGGTAGAGGTGAGAGCTTTTCATAAGAGGGAGGAGGGGCACTCTTTGAATGTCTTTACATATATAATTATTATAAAAATTTTGTTCAATTTATAATGGTATAAAAATGATATTTCACGAGGATAAGATGCTAAGTGGTAGAAATTCACTCAACCAATAGTATTTATACATGTGGAGGTCCTATAATCCACCATATCTTTTCATTTTAACCCTTAGTTAAAAATAATAATTCTTACCACGACTTTTTTTTTATTTTCAAACTATAAGTTAATAATAGTTACTTTAAAATGAAAATAGTAACATAAAATTTTCAATAATTATATTAGTAATATATTATATTTCATGTTGTAGAATATTATATTTTTTGTGCTTTTATACCATTTAATAAGAAATCCTTTGTTTTAAAAAACTCATTTATGCCAATTTTAACACAATTTGGGAGTTGACATTTGATAAAGGCATAAATGCTTTATTCCTTTGAAATATAAGTATTAAAATAAATTTGAAATATCATACTCATCTATAGAATTCTTGGATAGTATCCAAAGTCTCAAAAAAGAATAATTTTAACAATTATAATATCATTTATTTATATCATTCATTAACGAGGTTATAACTTCATCATCATTGTGTCATAAATAAATATATTTATTTAATGATTAAAAATTGTAAATAAAGTACCATGATGTAGGAAAAAAATTTACCTTCCCAATTAATATTTATAGTCAAATATATCCTTTATATAAACAAAACTAACATTGTTTTACTTAGGTGGTACATACTTTGGCTATATTTTCCATTCATTAAAAATAATATGATAAAAGGTCACTGTTACACTAAAGTGATTTCATGTGGTCCAAAAGTTGGAAAAAGGCATACCATGGTCTTCCATGACTCAAAAAAAGCATTAAGGCACATGGATGGTTAATTTATTACTATTATATCATTATTTTGTTATCTCCTTTTTAACTGATTTACTAATTAATCACTATAATTAAAAATAATTACTGTAATTACTATTCATCATGTCAAAAACAAAAGAGTCTTAATTACATAATTCGGACCTTCTGATTCCAAATATGTAATTAATTTTATAAAATTACCAACAAAAAAATTGAAGTAAATAATTTAAAAACAATTTTCGTTCTCAAAACCAAAGACGAGTTTATGAAGAAGTAAAATCTATCAAAAGATTAATTTGTTTTTACATCCAACTTAAAATTTAAATTACACCCAATGACCAAAATTTTATGAAATGATAAAAAATAATTAAATTACACCTTCAAACTAATTAAAATGACAATATAACTATAAAAATAAATTGTATGAAAATGCAGTTTTGAATTAAAATGCTGTATTTTTCAGTATTCATTAAAAAAATGAATATTATCAGAAAAATACCAAAAATTCACCCTAAGCTATATTTGATATTCCAAATTCAGAAATTATTTCCATTTTACCAAATTAAAAACAGAAACGTTTCATTAATAAATTATATATTTAATTCCCGTTGTCAAAATAAATAGTGTGTTTTTAAGAAACAATATCTACCAAAAGATTGACACTTGTTTATGTCCATTTTGACAGTTAAATTAATTCTAATGACCACCATTGAATTAAATAATAAATATATATTATAATTACACATTAAAACCAATTAAAAAGGTAACCTAACAATATAAATAAATTATATTAAAAGTAGGTTTTGAATTAAAATACAGCATTTTCACTATTAATTAAAAATGTACTCTATCAGAAAAATAACAAAAATTTACAAAAATTAATTTTTGATGACTTGATTCTATAGAAGGATTTTATTTCATCAAATATAACATATAAAAGTGAAAAATAGTACAATTAAAAAGGGTTTTCCATCAAAATGCGTTTAATCAACCTTTTAAAGAATATTAGAATATTTATGCTTAAAATTGGATTCATTCGAATTTTAATCCCCTATCATTTATAGTATAAATGAAATAAAATATTTAAAAAACATATATAATCACTTATTAGTTAGTTCTGTTCCTTCCTGCCATTACAACGGCTATGTGTTTACTGCCATTTACAATAATATTATTATATTATAGTGTGTATCATAAGATTTCAATGAAACTCATTATTGCGTATTGGGTACGCCATCAAACATATCATCCCCTTTAAATTAATATTAAAATTTTATTCGCAATTATTAATTAATATTAAAATGTAATATTATTTTTTTAATCGGGATGTTACATACTACCACCCTTTTGGGAATTGCAACCTCGAAATTTTAAAATTGGTCTCTGAAACTTCATTGAAAGCCCTACATCGGAAAAAGAGTAAATTAAACTATCACTATAAAAAGAAAGAAGGAAAAGTACAAAGGTCACCCGTGACAACAGATACTAGGATTCCATAAAAAAATGGATATGGAAGTGAAAAAAGGGTCGTGTTCTGATGGAGCATGATAGAAAATATGTATAGGAGAAAGTTAACCACTAGAAAATCACAAACTTTTAATGGGTTAAACAGTATTTGATTCCCCAGTAGGGGAATTTAACAGAAAATGATTTTGTTTTATGTTACTTTTTAGTGAGGAATTTATTTATGGGCTTAACTAAAACATAAGGAAACATACTATTCATATAGACTTTCAACTTTTACTAGATTTCTAACACAAACTCATATTTTCTCCAAAAGATGAGTATTTAGGATGACTTGTTCACATTAAGAGTGCTATAATCAACTTCTAGGGAATCACATAATCCACAAAAGATGAACTATATAGTTTCCATGTCTTTATACCTTATCCAAAACCAAAATTTTTTGTACAAGATCAGATAATCCCCAAAAGGACAATCCTTTATAAAAATAAAAACTACTCTTCAACTCCAAAAATATTTAAACAAAACCCATAGTTCGTCAATGACCAATCAAAAAATAGTTATCCATACAATTATTCAATGTAATCCAAACTGAGATTGAAACTCAAATATCCGAAAGATTTAACCACGTAGTCTTCCAAGATAAACCTTAACCATATCATCTATCTCCAAATAACATCAGTTTCTCTTAAAGTCTCGTATTGAAAAGTATTTAACCTAATCACATATCCACTCTGATAGGTTAAAAATTTTCCTGGATAACACAAAATCAACTTATTCATGATTCAAAAAATCATCTAACTAAAAATAACTAGTCATACTAACCAGGGACATCACGTTGTGTAGTGGTTGGTGATAAATACAAGTTGCACTTTGGTTGTGTGTTTGATTCCCACGGCTTTGTCCAACGTGAAGGGTTGTCACACGGTCTACGTGTTTCCCCTTTTTGAAAACTATATAATTTAATTACATTCCCAAAATAACAGATAAGTTAATTAAAAATAACCATATCATATTTTATCCTCAAGTTTATCCCATGCCTTTCATTTTCCATCATAACATATAGTAACCCATATTTACCTCAAAAGTAAAGATCATATAAACCCTAATGGTTACTTTTATAATTATTACCTAAACTTCCACATCGATTTGGTTCACTCGTACATGATGAATTAGAGAACTCGACAAGGTTCAAGTGGTTAATCATGACTCCAGATAGTTGGTTTAGAATAACCATGAGATTTATCATTGAATCCCCCATTTCATCCATTCTCTTAATCAGAGCACCACCACAATTTCCTTCAAACCCATAGTCACACTGGGGCCTGCTAGGTCCATCCATTTACTAAAACCAAAAATGTCAGTGTGAGTATAACAACAAAATCTTCATGTACTAATGAGGAAGATAAACACTAAGATATACTTATCTAAGTTATCTCAAACTCATTCAAACTTTCAAAAATGACAATGACTACTTCTAATATACTAACAATTGTGGTTACATACAACTTGTCATTAATGATTAAATAACATACTAAACTCTAAAGTTATCTAAAACGATCTGTGATACCAACTATAAGGCCGCAGCCATAAACATTACAAAATATTGTGTTATTTCATGATTTCACAATGAGGATCTTTTTGGTTTAGAGTTTTGTAGAACTAGATCATAAATCATGCATAACATCCCACAATTAAAAAAGGTGGTTACAACAAAGACAATATTCAATTTTTCCCCTCAAAAAAAATTATTTAAGATAACACATGGTTTCTTTCATGACACATCCTTGACCCTATAACCACATCATGCACATGCCTCTTGACCTATAAAAAACATTTCAAAAACTAGGAATGAAAATAAAAAGATCAGTAAGGGTTATAAAATAATGAAAGGAAACATTAACCTATCAAAAATAAAAATCGATGAAACCATAATTTTCAATCATAGTATACCTTATCAAGTCATAATATTTATGAATAAAACATATTCATCAAAATTAATTAAGGTTACTTAAGTCATACATAACATACATAAATTGTAGCTATTATCATTTCGTGAGGTAGTAACTCTCCACCCTTTGAAAGAGTATGTTTCTTAAACATTAGACGGGTGTGTGTATAAGTGTAAATAAACTAATTCTCATAAAAACATACTAGTATATTTATGATACTTTTGTTGTTATTTAATCAAAGAATAAGAATATTAGGGGCAGTGATGAAAGAAAAATACAACAAAGTATTTTGAGAGATGGTGTTACCTTTAAATCGGGTAATTTCTTTTGATTTGAGGAAAAGGATCTCTTGAAAAAAATATTCTGCCAAAAGAGAGGCTTCGAGGAGTAATAGAGGGATGTGTAGAGATAATATGAGAAATGTTTTTATTATCAAAGGACTTGAGATGTGTGGGTAAGGGGGTAGAGGTGAGGGATTTTTATAATACAGAGGAGGGGTACTCCTGGAAAGTCTTAAAATATATATTTATTATAAAAATGTTTTTCAAATTATAACGGTTTCAAAATGATATATCTCGAAGATAAGATGTTAAGGGGTAGAAATCCACTCAAAAAATAATATTTAAACATGTGGAGGTCATATAATTCACCTTATCTGTTTATTTTAACCCTTAGTTAAAAACAATAATTCTTACCACGTCTTTTTTTTTATTTTCAAACTATAAGGTCATAATAGTTACTTTAAAATGAAAATAGTACCATAATTGTATCAATAATTATATTATTAATATATTATATGTAATTTGGTAAAATGTTATATTTTTGGACTTTTATACCATTTAATAAAATATCATTAGTTTTTAAAAACCTCATTTATTCCAATTTTGACACTATTTGGTAGTAGACTATTGATAATGGCATATAAGCTTTATTTTTTCTAAATAAAAGCATTAACATAAAGTTGAAATATCATAATAATCTATAATATTCGTGGATAGAGTCTAAAGTATCAAAATAATAATAAGTTTAACACTTATAATATCATTTATTTACAACATTCATTAATGAGGTAATAACTACATCATCATTGTGTCATAAATAAATTTCTTTATTTAATGTATAAAAATTCTAAATAAAATACCATGATATAGGTAATATTTTTATATTTGTAATGAATATGTATAGTCAAAGAGATCATTTATATAAACAAAACTTAATTTCTTTTACTTAGGTGATACAAAATTTGGTTATATTTTCCTTTCTTTAAAAATATTCTGATAAAAGGTCATTATCACACTAAAGTGATTCCATGGGGTCCCAATTTTATCAAAATTAATCACATGGTCGTGCATGACTACAAAAATAATTAAGGCACATGGATGGGTAATTTTATATTATTATAACATTATTTATTTACCCATTTTTACCCAATTTACTAATTAATCACTATAATTAAAAATAACCACTGTAATTACTATTCATCATTTCCAAAACAAAAGAGTCTTAATTACATAATTTGTACCTTCTGATTAAAAATATGGAATCCATTTTATCAAATTACAAAGGCAAAAATAGCAGTATTTAATTTAAAAAATATTCCCATCTTCAAAACCAAAGACATGTTTTTAAGAAGTTAAATCTATCAAAAGATTGATTTGTTTTTACGTCCAATTTAAAAGATAAATTACATAAAATGAACAAAATTATATTAAATTATAAAAAAATAATTAAATTACTCCTTAAATACAATTAAAATTTCAATCTAACTATATAAGTAAATTGGATAAAAAGGCTGTTTTGAATTAAAATGATGTAAATTTCACTATTCAGTAAAAAATGTATATTATCATAAAAATACAAAAAATTCACCCTAAGATATATTTTATATTCCAAATTAAAAAATTATTTCCATTTTACCAAATAAAAAACACATAAGTTTCATTAATAAATTATATAGTTAATTCCCGCTGTAAAAACAATTAGCATGTTTTTAAGAAACAATATCTACCAAAAGATTAACACTTGTTTACGTACATATTCAAAGTGAAATGAATTCTAATGACCACCATTAGATTAAATGTCAAATTTATATTCTAATTAAACTTTAAAACCAATTAAAAATATAATCCAACCATATAAATAAATTATATTAAAAAGAGTTTTTGAATTAAAATACAACATTTTTCACTATTAATTAAAAAATGAACTTTATCAGAAAAATACAAGAAAAATTCACAAAGTATATTTTGATATCTTGATTATAAATAAGGATTTTATTTTGTCAAATATAAAATATAAAGGTGACAAAAAGTACAATAAAAAGGGTTTTCCATCAAAAGGCGGTTAATCGACCTTTTAAAGAATATTAGAATATTTATGTTTAAAATTGGAATCATTCGCATTTTAAGCCCTAACATTTATTGGATAAATGTAAAAAAATATTTAATAAACATATATAATAACTTTTTAGTTAGTTATGTTAATTCCGGCAATTACATCGGCTAGAAATTTACTACCATTTACAATTACATTATTATATTATTAGTATGCATAGTAAGATTTAAAAGAAACTAGTTGTTGTGCATTGGGTATGACATAGAACATAGCATCCCCTTTAAATTAATAATAACATTTTATTCACAAATATTAATAAATATGAAAAGGTCATTTTCTTTATTTACTTAGGATGTTACATTAAGTTTCATGTATTACAGCTTCATATGTGTCTTTCTAGACCTTGTATTTCTATTAGATTGTATGATCGTGCTTTTGAGCATAATTTATACATGTAAATGAATCCATTAAATATTTCTTATTCTGATTAAATGGTACATCATTGGAAGATTATAACTTTTGGACTGTGTGTTATGGAAGTATGGGTTGGATCTACATGATATGTGAGAGTATGAGACACTGATGACAGAGAAGTGACCACATCTCTTTGATAAATAATCCAGTTGAAATGACGTCTAGGGACATAAAATTTTATTTTTGGGAGTTTTTAACATCTCAATACTATATCTTAGGTACTTATTGACACTTTATTATATTCTATTTTTGTTTTTGTGTGTTTTGAGCCTTTTGAGGATAGAAAGAATTAATCCGGGGAAGTGACATAAAAAAATGGTGTATATTTATTTAAATTAATATAGTACAAGTATAAATATTTAAATTTAATTAGATGGTTCAAATTTGTATTGGATTGAATTGTAATCCTTATGGGTGGTTTTGCAGGGGCTGCTGCTAGGAACTGGCTGTAGAGGCATTTTATTCTTTAATACTTTGGTTCACAATGTAATTTGTTTGCTGGAGAAATAACATAAGAATGGGTAATATCATAATGTTATTTTTACCATAGTAGATGAAAATATGTTTTAAGAGTGGATTATGTTTTAAAAACTAGTCATATTCCATAAATTCATCACTCTATGTGTTCTAAAATAAAGGCGATGCATTTTTTAGTGTATTTGAAACATTGTTCATTTAATTTGTAAACCCATGATTTTTCACATAAATGTATTGTGACCAGTGACTATATATTTATTTTACACATGATTTCATTTTATATTCTAATGTTTCCCTTTCTGATATCCCAAGTCACTCTCTTGTGTGCACTGAGTTCTCCACCCCTTCCAGACATCTTAGTTTGGTGTTTGATCCCTAGTGAGTTTCATTGATTTGTTTTTCTCCTTATATCCAAAATCATTCTTTTATATGGCTGTGATCTTATGATTATCAATTTAATAATATTTTTATGATATGGTTTTGTGATCTAGGAAGTATTTCTTGATCTCCTTCACCTGTTTTCTTCATTAGCATTTCTAGTTTTTTGTTTTGAATTGATCGTCGATTAACGGTCATGGGTTCAATATAATATTACCCTATAATTGAAATCCCTAAATTGATTTATTCATTTAAAATGACTTAATAAATGAAATAAAAATCCATATTTGAGATGATAGTTGTATTATATTGAAATGGGAATGGAATATTTGAAAACCCACCAATTTCATTGGAATGGAATTTTTTGGTGAATTTGAGAAAATTGATTGATTCATTTTGAAATTTATTTCAAGATATTTTTTGATATTTAGCCATTAGATAAGTAGAATACATTTAAATATTATTTATAATTGTATGAATTGTTTAAAACCTATGATTTGGTTTTGAAATGAGAAATAGATATTGAAAACTAAAAATTGGGAAATTGTATTTTGAACTAGTTTGAAATGAATTAATTTACCATGATTGATTGGTTTACTAACTAAAGAACATGTAAGAATCTATATTTATTTTATAATTAGGTTATTCACAATAGTATATGATCCCTTATAAATGGATTTATGATGAAAACACCTATATTAACATACTTCATCATGATTTTTCATGATGTGTATTAGAGTCTCGATTGCTTGAGTTGGGGAACATGAGCATAGATTGAGTCGAGAACATCAATTGAGTAGGGTAAGGATAATTTTTCTAGAAACTAACATACTATATGTCTTATTACCTGATACTGTGAAATGTATGATTTTATGACCAAAATCAATTTATTATTGAACTATTTTATTCATGGTTACAATATTAAAGAAATGTTTTATATAAAATTTAATTTAAGTATATTGTGATGTATTATTACTGTTTTTTAATTAAATATGTTTTATGATAAATATGTAAATTCAATTCCTAGCATTATTTTCTTAAATTACAATCATAATTTGTTTATTTGTTACATAATTGATTATATAACAATTGGTGAGACTAAAGTCATATTTATATCTCACACATTAACTTTACCTTTTGGATATTCTAGATTATGTTATGCCATGTCCATTTAAAGGGGATGACAAGATTGGAGGTGGTGGATATTCTTAATCCATGAATCCTAGAGTATTGGAGGTGAAAAATCAGGATGTGATAATCATGTTACGTGGGATATCTATTATCTTTTAATATTTTATATTACATGATTATGAGCTTTTTTTGGTTATTTTTTACCTGTTGGTTTCTATTACTTTATGATTTAATAGTTTGTATGGATTTGATGGACATGATATTTGCTGAATACCTTGAATCATTCATGGTATTCACTGTTTATTACATCTCAGTTTAGTCCTTGAATAAAGACTACCATGTGAATAATTTGAATGTTGATATATAAATCATGAAAAATCATTGAATATATGAAAAGTAATATATATTTATTTCTTGGATTAATGAAGTGGAGTTCTTTGTAAACATGGAATCCAAAAAAGGTATCATAGTTGATCCTAAAATGGTGAAAGATCATATCAAATGGGATTACGTATATAATGATTTCAATATATGAATATTCGTAAGATTAGTGGGGCTTTACCATATGTTCATTAATGTTTTCGTAGATATAGGTTATCCAATTAATAATCTCACTCATAAAGGAGTGATATTTTTTTGGGATGAGAAATGTTTGAATTATTTTTGTTGAGATGAAACTCGTATTTTTTACAACACCATTACTAAATATTATTGAAACTATGAAGGACTCAATGGCCATTTATGACACATCTTTTCGGTTTTTGGTAGTGCCTTTATGCTGGGTAACTCTGTGGTAACCGATAGTTCTATATAACTTATTCCACAAGAGAAGAATTACCTAACTCGTGTTATAGATCATAAAACTATTATTAATGCTCATAATTGTTGAAATAAATATATTTTTGGATAAACGTTTTCCATTCATTCCAGAAATAAAATATTGACTTATATCTTCCCTAAAAAATATTTGAACTTCTAAAAAAGGTGTAGGGTGGAGTATATATAGTCTTTCAATTTTGACGTTGCATACGCCAATGGTTGGGGACATTTCATTGATAATTTTTTGTGAGGAAAAATTTCAACCCACATCCTGAAATAATAATCACAATTGTGTATTCTAATTGATCTACAGAAATAGATATAGTTGGGAGTTTATGAGAATGAGTCTAAGAAGTTTTAGGAGAGTATATAGTTAACCACCTCCCTTTTAAAGGTGATTCATCCAGAGATACAGTTTGATGTTGTATTACAAAGTATTGAAGACCCCATTTATGAAGGTGACACCATTATTTGTTGGAAATTATTTTTATATGGAATATTATGTTTTTCGGATTAGAGTGTTTGAAATTTTCATTTGATAATGTTTATGATTGGTGATTTTCATAATTCCCAGTGGGGTGTAAAACCTAGAAACATTGAAATTTTCTATGATTTGTGGTGACGATTCTAGTGGACTTGTATGAGACTAGAAATTACCATGTTTGAATATAATTTTAATACCCTAGAACATGTCATATATTATCACCAAAAACATTTAGGTTTTCTTAAGCCACTTCTAGTACTGACCTGGAAGTCGAAAAATATTACTACGGATTTTATTGTTCGGTTATCGTGTACCCCTAAACAGAAGAATAAAATTTTTATTTTCAAATATATGATTACTTAATTAGATCCCATTATACCTATATCACATACAACCAATGTTGAGAATTTGGGAAATTACTTTTTTAAATATATTATCCTAGTTTATGGAGTTCCATCTTCGATACTCTTTGATATGGATCCTCATTTCAGTATTCAATTTTGGAGAAACCTCTAGATAGACCTGGTGTCTTTGGTACATATGATTATGTATTATCACCTAAAATGGGATGTATATATTGAACCATCTATAAATATTCTTTATTTCATACTATGTTCATGTGTTCATGACTTTGGGGGATCTATGGATGATTATTTGGGAGTTTTATATCATTCTAATAACAAAAGTAAAAAAGTGTTCTATTTGAATGGATCATTTTTAGGGATTTTATGGTAGGCCTTTTAGATATACATTTTGTTGGTAAAATAATGTTAAATATTATTTCATAGGTTTGAGTTTGGATATAGAGTCAATGGTGAGGATTTAGTTGATTCATTAGTGAATATTAAGAGCACTAGACCAACACAAATCCTATAATAATCATTATCGAATAAAACTAATTTTTTAGTATGTTATCAGGTGTTTTTGATTGTTTCCTTGTGGTTGTTTCATTGATGTATTTGGAAATTTTATAATATTGTAATAAGGTTTTTGGTTCCCTTTACGACAGCTGAGTATGTGGTTAAATTGTATTACTATATGGAACTTCAACATGAGTTAAATAACATTCAAATTAGGTTTCATGTATTATATATTTAATAGTGTATTTGTAAACCTTGTATTGATTTTAGGTAGTATGATCCTGATTTTGAGAAAAAAAATCAGGGACGAGAATCCATTCATGATTTTTGATTCTCTTACAAAGGTTCTGCATGGGAAGATTATAACATTTGGATTGTGTGTTATGGAGGTATGGTTCGGATTCATATGATACGTAAGAGCATGAGACAATAATTATAGATATGTGATCTCATCTCTATGATAAAGAATATTCTTCAAATGATTTCTAAAGACATAAAATTTTATGGTGGGGAGTTTTTAACATCTCATTACCATATTTTAGGTTCTTCTTGACACTATTATATTCCATTTTTCTTTGGGGGTCTTCTCAAGCCTTTTGAGGTTAGATAGCATTAATCCAGAAAGTGACATAAATATAAAAGGTGTATGTTTAGTTAAATTTTTATAGTATGAGTATAAATTTCTAAATTTAGTTAGATGGTGAAAATTGGGAATGGAAATGAATTGGAATCTTTATGGATGGTACTATAGGGGCTACTACTAGGCACTAGCTGTAGATAGAATTTATGCCTTAAATCCATGAATTATTATTTAAATTGTTCGCTGGAGAAAAAACATGATAATGTGTTATAGAATAATTTTATTTTTATATTATTAGATGAAAATATGTTATAAGAGTGGATTATGTCATAAAATCAAGTCTTCTGCCATAAATTCATCACTCTGTGTGTTTTAAAATAATGGGGATGCATTTTTTAGTGTATTTGAAACATTTTTTATTTAATTTTAAACCCATGATTCATAACATCAATGTATTGTGAGTAGTTATTTTATATTATTTTTACACATGACTATATTTTACATTCTAAAGGTTCTCTTTCTGATAAACTAAGCCTTTTGTATCTTATGCACTGAGTGACTCCATCCCTTCCAGACATCATAGTTATTGATTTGATCTCTAGTGAGTTTCATTGATATTTTTTTATATTATATCCACCATCCTTCTTCTATAGTGGTTTGATATATTTATTTTCAATATAATCATAGTTTTATGTTAAGGGTTTATGATCTAAGAACTCTGTCTTTATTACCTTCACCTTTTTTCTTCGTTGACATTTCTTGTTGTGGGTGCTGATTATATCATCTGTTAACAGTCAGTGGTTCAATATCATTTTTCCATATAATTGAAATCCTTGAATTTATTTGTTGATATCAAATGAGTTAATAAATGAAATAAAAAACATGATTTTAGGCGATGGATGTTTTATTTTCTAAATTGAATGGAAACTGTAAACCCACCAATTTCATTTGAATTTAAAATTTTCGGTGTATTTGAGATAATTGATAGATTAATTTGGAAATCTATTTTAAGAAATTATTTTATATTTTATATTTAAATAAATAGAATAAATTAAATGATTATTGGGAAAGGTATGATTTGATGAAAACCTATGACATGGTTTTAAAATGAGAAAAAGATATTGAAAAATAAAAATTAGGAAATTTTATTTTGAACTGATTTGAAATGCAATATTTTCCCATGATTGATTGATTGAATTAATAAAGAACATGTGAGAAAAGGTATTTATTGAATTATTAAAAAATTCACACTAGTATAAGATCCATTATAAATAGATTAATTATGACAACACTGATATAAACATACTTCATCATGATTTTCCTTGATGGGGATTTGAGACTCGATGTCCTGATCTAGGGGAAATGGAACATGTTGAGCTGAGATCATTAATAGAGAAGGATAAGCATCCTATTTCTAGAAACTAACATACTATAAGTCTTATTACATTATTCTATGATATGAATTATTTTATGACCAAATTCAATTTATTATTGAACTATTTTATTCTTGATAATAAAATTAAATAAATGTTTTATATAAATTTTCATTTAAGTATATTGTGATATACTATACATGTTTTTTAATTGAAAGTGTTTTATTAATATTTAAATTAAATTACATGAGTTATTTTTTTAAATTACCATCATAATATGTATATTTGTTATATAATTGATTATAGAACAATTGGTGATATTCTAGTGGTATTTATTACTGACACCACAAATTTAGTATTTAGAGATTATAGATTATCTTCTGTCTGGTCCATTCAATGAGAACCATAAACATTGAGGTGGTAGTTATTCTTAATCCATGGAACCTAGAGTTTTGGAGGTGACAAATGGAGATGTGATAAACATGTTACAATGGATATCTCATATCATAATGTATGTTATGTGACATGATGATGTACATTTTTGGGTATTTTTTTAAATGTTTCTTTATACTAAAATATACTTGAATATTTGTTTTATACCATATTTTATATTTTATATTCTTCTATATTTTGGAAAAATAATTCCCTTTTTATTCTTGTATGATTCTAGGTTCTAGTCTCCATTCCATGGGGATCGAGAATGCCCTTTGAGCTAGGTAAAAGTCATCATAGGTATTAGTGTACCAAGTTATATATTCTTTTTATTACCTATTATATTGTTGATACCTATCAAAAAGGATCTCAAAGGGTTATATATGTTTCTGAAATATTTCTTTTTGAAAATCCATTAATCAAAAACTTTTAGATGTGTTTGATAATGAGGCATCCCTCATACTTTGTCAACAAGGAATGAATTCCCCACAAATTTATTTTAATATAATGGTTCATCTTATGATTCATTTGATGTGGGAGATAATAATACAAGGGAATATTTATATAAATTAGATATGTAATTTTGAAATATATATTGATATAAATATGAATATTCTGGCAGGAGATGTTATAAATAATAATCAATTTGTGGCCTCTATTATTTAAAAATATAATCTGAAGAGGTGACTGAGTATTTTACTGATTATTTTTATGAAGTAGAGTATATATTTATCCATATATATCTGCATTTGAGTGTTAATATTGATGTTAGAGGGATTAGTGGCATGAATGAAAAGTTAATTTCAGGTTATAAAGGAATGTTTATAAATTTTGAAAATCACATCTGAGGATCATCCATATATATCATTTCATAGTACTTGATAGAAGGTATGATATATGATAAATTAAAATGGTCAATTATTGAGAATAAAAATATATTCTTTCCCTTGGATTAAAGATAAATCTAACAAATATTTATTTACATCAAAAACATCGAACTTCTTATCAGAAGGCCATCTCTTAATGTGATCACACGGTCTAGTTTTGAAAATAATAGTTACAAATTTAATATAATACATAAATATGATAATTGTGCCATTCAAATAAGTGGGGTAACAGTTGTCAAATAAGAAACAAATTTTTTGATTGAGTAGAAATAAAACCTATTTATATATAAATAAATTATGTTGTAGTTGTTGATGATATGCAGTAATTGATTATAATAACTTTCATGTAAAAGTGTTCATGTGTAACAAGGTTGTTAGTAAGAGTGGTGTGAAACATCATGTAAGATTACATCCTTTTACATAGTCATATCAGACCCATTTTCAGGTATTTTTTTTGTTTTTATATGTACCTGTGTTTTGGAGTTGTGGCTTCAAGGGTGTTTTTATGAAAAATTAACGGACAGAGGGTTGTGCACGATTTATGCATGGTCTCACAAACCATACACCTAAACCCAGGAGACCATACGACCCTAGGCCTAGAGGGTATACATGATTAGAAAATTGTTTGATAAACCGTATGACTCTTTAGGAGTAACCATTAAAACCTTGATAGAGAGGTCTACACTGTTGGCACATAGTTAACCCTAACATTGACCCCCTATGTAAGAAATCATATGTGTGGGTTTTTATTATCCAAAAATTAGTTTTTAAATCACTTGAACCACCATACACCCCACTATTTCTACCTAGGATTTTGTTTGAAGAGTTCTCGACTAACCCATAGCTTTTAGAAGGGATTCTAAGGTCATTCAAACAACATTTTTTGAGTTCTAAATCATGGATTAATGATCTTTTATCATCCTAGAATGTGAATTTTATCCTATTGATTATTAAATCATTTCCTCTATATTTCTTTTATCTTTTCATGTAAGATATTCAATATTTACATATATCTAAACCAATGTGTTGATATCTATATCTGGAGTTTAATGATCTTGATGACATTGTTCTTAATTTTGGGTATTCAGAAATAAATAGAGATATTGATCGACGTCATTGAGCATCTTGGATATTTGGGATTTACACTAGGAAAACATCTGTTAATAAACTAAGTAATTTGTCTAAATCAGACTCCGATAGTCATAGATTTGATATGTGTATGTGATATTATGGATTTGATAGATTCCCTTGATAATTTATTTTTTAAATAAAAGTAATTATGAATGTGGAGTTGACATGTGATTTCCTTGGTGATTAAATGTATGATTGAACCATATGGATAAAGGAATGTCAAAATAGATGATTTATTTGGGGGAATTATTTATTATTTGGTATATTTTACTTGAGATATAGAATTTTGATGGGTTTGATATAATTATTCATGGGGGATTAATTATGAGATGGTGTTTCTCTTTGTCACATAATTAATGTTTAATTAATTATTTTCCATGACATTGTTTAATATAATTAATTGTGAAAAAAATTATAAGATGTGTAGATGTTGTTTGTATAATTAATATTTCTGAATTAATTATGTAGTAAGATTGGTGAGGATTGATTAATTAATTGATAAATTAATTAATGGGTTGTGTACTTAGTCAATTGTTGGGTTTACTAATGGTCATTGATACAGTTAACTAATCCTTGGATTAATTAGGGAACGACATGGTTAATTTAGATGAATTAATAAATGATGTGAATGATTGAGAAAGTGGTTGATAAAAATGGAATTTTAGACAAATTGAGAAGATGGGGTGTGAGACATTGCATTTTCCCCAATAGCAGTTACAATAATTTATGAGTCGACTGGTAGACATGACGATCTATTCAGATTGAGAAACAGGGGTTCGAGACATGGATATCTATACATATTTAGATGTTCAGTGTTATAAATGGATTTACACACCAATTTATTGATAATGATGGATTTTGAGTTAGATTAGTTACATGGATCAAACTCATGTTTAATGTGACAAGTAAAGAATTAATGACATTGGGATAACTATTTTATAATGTGTTATATTTATTTCCTTACAAAAATTCATACACTATATTTTATCCGGACTTGTTTTTTAAACTGTTTGTAGTGGCCAAGTGAGTTGTACTCACACCCAATTCGTTCCTCCTAATCAGAACCTGATCATACCTTGTTCTTATAGGAAAATATAAGTAAAAGGCCCTGGGATATGTTTATGTTTGGGAATAGATCATATGTTAGTGAGCATTATTTGGTTCAGGACCTCTTTGGAGTTGTTGTGTCCTTATTTTCAGTTGCATTATTTTCACTTGAAACTTTCATTTTCATATCATGCCTTCCCCTTTTAGTTGAGTTTTTTATTCTCCGTTTTAACTATCATGTGAATTGGGTTTTTTTTTGTTATTTATATGATTCCCCATGTGTTTATTTTTTTTTCCAATAATTGTTTTACTTAAATAAAATTGCGTATAGACTCCCAATTATTGACTTACAAGACCGTTTATGCTAATCATCACCCTCTTACGTACAAGGAGGTGTGCTTTATGGCATGTTACCAACCGAAATGGGGAACAGTTTAGTGGTATCCATGTCGGGATATTACAAAGTGATATCATGGTAGTTTTATTTTGCTCATCTTCTTTTTCCATTCAGTTTTGGGGAAGGTATATAGGATACTAGGATGATTCGGGGCTTAGTAATGAGTTTATTCATGGGAGTTTCAAACACATGTGGGGGGGGGGGGGAATCTGGGTACTCAGGGTGGGTTTGTTGTGATTATTATTTGTTGTTACAATTGAATACTCTTTCACCTTGGGTGATGCACTAGTGGTCTTGTATAATAATTTTTTTTGAGAATTGTTTATTTTTTATTTGTGGATTAAATAAGAACAAGTGTTGAGTCTACATGCACAATTCTAGGAACTAAGGGTTATTTAGACATGCATCATTGTCAGCCCTCACGGGAAAATGGGTTATGGGTAAGTTTTTGAGCATAATCAGTTTTGTATCCTGTGATATTGAAATGAAAATGGTTTCTAAAATGAATTTAGAAATTTTAAAAAAATGATTCAAATTTATAATAATTTAGTGCATAAATGATTAGGTTGTTAATAAAAATGTGCTTACCCTGGTCAACCATGACCTAGAATTAGGATGGATATGGGTAGTGATAGTGCCTCAGTGTTGACCATGTGATGATTGATAGAATAACATGGCTGGGTTGCATGAATGATTCCTGATCCACGTGATAAAACATTCTTGACAGGGGCGGCACAACCCTTTACGCTAGGTGAGACATCACGTGGTTGAGCTGCTACTATAGGTGGTTGGCCCTCTCATCATCAGATGGACTGGTTGAATTTGTCCATAGGGCGGCCTAGACCATAGGATCGGGTTGGGCCTTGAAATCTTGGTTGACACGGCGGGTCAGGTCAGGTCGACATGACAGATCCCAGGCCTGGATGGGCTGGCCATGGACCCCCGACCATTTCCAAAAAAAAACTTATGTAACTTCCAATCATTTCATCTATATGACAAGCTATCTACGGTGTTGATACCATTATTATGAGATGGTCCTTTTGATATTATTGAGGTGATTTTCTGTGGATGTTATAAGATGGACTAATTATTCAAAGGTATAATGGGTACTCCCCTAATGGTCTAGGGTGTAGGTTTTCCCTACCTCTCTACTTAGGTGGAGAAGCGACTTTCTGAGTTATGAATTAGGGTATATTACTTTTAGGTAGATTTTTTCCATGATGTATATGAATTTAGAATAGGTACGCCCCTTTCAGACCAAGTCACATGTCCCCCATAATGATTGAAGTGAATGAGTAGGTACTCCCCTACCGTGTAGGGTTTGTTTCATCTATATATGATTCAGTACTCCCTGATCATTCTAGGGTGTGTTTCTTCCATATGATATTTTTAGGTAGAGTTGGTACTCCCATATCATGCCTAATAGTGGGTCCTCTAGACTAGGGATGTTACTCCTCTAACATTCAAGAATGCATGTCCCCTATACAAAACCAACTAACAGAGATCGTACAACCCAGTCTTAGCAGGGTGTGAGTCCTCCAGTCACTTAGTAGTAGTCCCCTACCATGTAGGGTTCGGGTCCTCATTATATGATGTCATACTCCCATGTGGGATCATAGTGCTGGTCCATCATAAATCATACTCTCCTATAATATCAGGATGAGGGTCCTGACATCCGGAGTTGCACTCCCCCATCACACGTACTGGCAGGGAGTAGGTCCCCACATGGAGACAGAGCTTCCTCAGCTATCGGGCATAATTATGATGAGCATTCCCATGCACATGATGATACACTAGATAGAATCTAGAGCTCCCATGATAGACTAGGGTGCGGGTCACTCCTTATAAGAGTGGGAGAGCTGTCGCGAGATGTTTAGGAGTTGGGATGCCTAATCTATGTAAATTGGAGAGGGAGGACAATCCACGCAGGTTTCTTAGTCTTGCGTTAGGAATATAGCAATGTTTACTGATCCTCGATTGATAAGTACATAAAATGGACCTAGTAGGATGTTCCCGATGGATTTTACCTCTCATACGGGTGCCATCATGGATGGATGAACTTATTGAATTTGTTCACTCGGTTTTGTGTGATACCTTTTAAACCACCAATGAGAATCATGTTTCTATTTATAATGTAAGAACCATATGATTATTAATGTCTAAGAAGAGTATATCTATATGTTCGTAGTATATGTATGGGCATACGCCTGTGTTGAGCTGACAGTATCTTCATGGTGGTGTTTCCATTGCGGTATTTTACTTTGTGGTTTTTTGGGTCCTATATTGAGTATCATTTTACACAACCCTGGGCGAGAATTTCACATATGTGTCATGTATATTATAGACAAATGATGCAATGGTGGGGTCCTAGGTGAACCAGAAATAGGACAAAGCCTGAATGGGGATTTGTTATATCAGATGAGATGAGATGTTTTTGATAGCTTCCAATATCAGCTTCAGTACCCTTTTTGCAGAAAACCCTTTACAACTGTCTTCTTTTATGTGGGCTTGTATTCTAGGATGGTTTCAAATTACTTATTTGATTTCATTCATACTCTATTTTTGGGTTGAAGTGGAATAATGCATTTTCATTACATAGTGTTTTCACTCTCCATCCCACGAGGCTTGCATTTGGGTGCGTGTGTAAAGGTTCTTTGGAAAATGCCTCCCATTTATGGGATATTACATCTTAGTGATTGTCTCTAACCCCTGGCTTATCAAAGGTAGGATGGGGTATTAACGGAATATCCCTCAGGGGATTGAAATGATATAGTGTTATCAGAGGTGGATCAAGTCCACCTTGAGACTATGAGTTTGTGAGTTTGGGTTGGGATGCATAGAGGTAGTTTTGAGATGTTTCATGTTCAGTTCTCTGGCCAGATGTTCTATTGTTGGTCTAGTGGCTGACATATCCATTCACTAAGTCTCTAATAACCTGATTTTTTACTCTTTATATTAGAAAACTGGTGATAAATAATTAAATGGTACATGAATCATATAGAAATGGTTTGTGTTTTCCATGTCTTTCGTGAGTCAACTTTATAGATATAATCTACTAACATTGGTTCATCTTGATCCATTTTACGATTCCTCCACAACAACATCCATATATGACTCTATATTGTGATCATGATGAAGATCCTCCCCATGACGAGGTTTCAGTATTAGACACTTGTTCTGAGGCGTTCCCTATGAGAGGTCTATTAATGGTGACAACACCTATAGAGAAGCATATTTTACAAGCATTTTAGGATAAAGATGTGTGCAAGCTGAGTGAACTACTTGATTTCTAGAGGTAGTAGGCTTTGAGATACTGGTGTCATCCATATCCATAGGAATCAGATGACTCGATCAAGGTTTTCACTCGAGTTTTCCACTTAGTGAGGACACATCCCTATCAGATAGTGGTCCTAGCATTGTGCCTTATTAAGGACATAGTGGGATGGTGGTGGAACATGGTGACACATTATCTTAATGAGGAAACACTCTCTTGGGATGAGTTCATGAAATTCTTCGGGAGAATGATTTACCCTACCAATTTAAGGTCAGTACATATCTAGGTGCATCTACAGCATCATCATGGAAATATTACAATTGGATTGTTTTTGGCAAGGTTCAAAAAAAATTCATGGTACACTCTAGAAATGCCATGAGACTAGTTTTTCCAAGCACAGACCTTTGAGTAGGGTTTACGCTGAGATATCTGGGCGTCGGTGACTCCACTGAATATTCCTATCTATGACAGAGATTTGGAGTGAGCTCTATTAGTTTAGAGTTTCCTGAAAGAGGAAAAGGTTCATATGACTTGCATCATAGGTCAAAATTCCATGAAAACTTGAAGATCTAGTAGAAGGAATGAGACAATTAATATCATTGCAAAAGAGGCATTCCCATTCTCAATCATATGCGCGTTGGTTAGTGGAATAAAAGTAGGGATGAGAAACAAATAGTCCATAGGAGAGTGTATCTTATGCTTGAAAAGAATGGTGGTATCTAGATAGTGATATTCTAACTAGTATAGCTACAGATAAGATTCCATCAATTGAGCCACCCTAGAAGAAGCTGCATTAGGAGAAAGGAGTTTTTAAAGATTGCGGGTGAGAAGGAGGATCCAGAAATGTAGGATGAGGTGGTTAATAGTCTACAACGTTTCTTTCACCTTCCCTAGATTATCCACACTAGGATCCACGACATGGAAGATGTGGGAGAATATAGCTACATGCGGTCATGGATAATGACCCAGAGGCTCCCAGAGAGGTCTAAGGTATGACAAGTGTATTTTCATTTTATGTCATTTTAATGGGAACTGGTGCTAGTATTATCCTTTATTCATCAGTTTTTTAGGTCATAGAGTTTCCATAAAAACAATAGGATTGAACAACACACATTGAGACTCCTACTAGAGGAGTCCCAATGATCAAACACTAGTACTGATAGTGTGACACTACAATTGAAACTAAGATTTGCAGTTGGGATCTTTTAGTCGTCGCGTTGAGGCCTTACAATGTCATTAGTGGTATGGAATACTATCATTCATTCTATTATTGACTACTTATTTCAAAGTGTGAGGCGTGCCTGCAGTGTAAAACTTGGATTATCTTTTCTAGTGAAAATGTTAACTAGGGATTCACAAGGTAGACTCTCGCATTTGACATGTAGAGAGAGGTCCTAGTAAGACCATGTGTTCTCTCTTGGGAAACCTAGTTTCATTGATGAATATCCATCACATGTTAAGCATCAATATTGAATGTGTAGATCTTGTGAAGGATATTGCATAGTTTGTTGAGGGGTGGATGTGCTCTTTGTGGTTTTGTCTGTATCTATTTCAGGATAGCATGGATGGGATCAACTAAACCCCATGACATCAGATAGAACATGATTCTTGGTGCATTCCCAATTTCCACAGCTAATGAGACATTATCACGTTGTTCTGGAGTATTGGAGTGGTAGAATTTTTAAGTGATAATGGTTGATATTTGGTTTTCCTCTCTGTGTGTGCTTGTACGCACGACAACAACCCTTGGTGAGCTCACTGGCCTGGGGGTCCAGTTGGAAGAGCACCATTTTTCTCCCTTGAGTGTTGGCTATTTCTTTTTTGGATGAAAATACCTATGGTGTGGAGAATTTAATGACCTGTATTATTTTTAAATTTACAAATATAAATTTTTTTGGAAAATTTTGAGACCACACACTGCAACAGCCTACGATTCTGAGGCATTGGGTGCCAAAAATTAATCTTTGAATAATGTTTAGTTTTTTATTAAAATTACATGGGTGGGAAAAATTGAAAATTCATAACATTCTAACCTCTTCCTAGATCAATAATCTGGGGGTATGATTGCATTTGAAAAAGAAAATTTACCCTAGGAAATGACTAAAACTCGACCAGTGTGGGTCGACAGGGAATGTTATTTATTTGGACGTAATTATAATAAAAATATTTAATGAAAATATTTATATTAATAAAATGTGAGTATTCATTTTATATGAATTTTATCAGAATTCGAAGGTTATTTCCATAACTATATAAGTCCTCTGAGGAATGAAGAAGGATCCACCTCTGATGAATGTTGAGGGATTGGCGGATTAATATCATGACTTGGATCAAAAGATTGGTGGATCAACGAATGACAATGTAACAATATCTATCCATTAATGATCAAACCAGATCTTGGTTTGGTGTGTTATTTAATTTCCATCCCGTCCCCATTAATGGAATTGATGAAAAACATGGATTAACCCACTAATAAGTTTAGTCATGGATCACTCGTTCATGCTGGAGGGTTCCTTTTTTGGAATTGTTTTGGGGATTGGGTATCTAATTTTTTTATCCATTGTTTTTTATTTTGATTTACCATCAATTAAAAATGAACCAGAATTGAAACAAACATTAATCATGGTCTGTTCCAATTTATTTATTAATGCTTTTATTTCCTATGTTATTTGTTCTTCATGAGCATTCTTCATTTGGATCGTAAGTTGACACTTTCAATCAATCATTCACTGCGAACATGATCTTTGGTGCAACAATCTGATATTTAAAATATGGAATCGGCATGACATGATAGTTGTGTGACGATGACAGTGTCAGATGGATTGAATAAGTGTGGAATAAATCCCTACTCAAATTGGTTTTCATCATGAAGGATATTGACATGGATCAAACTCCAAGGTAGTGAAGACGACGACCTGAGAATTTCATAACATCTTATGGATCACAAATAAGATCAATTGACTGAGTCTAGTGGCCCGCGGAAGAGGTCACTGACATGTTGCAACATGTTGTGGCTAGCGGTGGCACATGGTAGTGGCTGTGTGCTGATGCGGTGGAGGTTGGCTACCTAGAGCAATAGTCAGGGGAACCCACGGTGGGTGTTGTGGGTGGAAAGATGCGGTTGTGCTTTGTTAAGTGTGATGGCATTGTGTTGACCATGGAGGCACTGCATGACCAGATACCTATGGCTAGGCGACAAACAAGAATCCCATAACTTGTGAGATGGACAGTTAGAAGGGGGCGACACACCCCTTTTCACTGGGTGACGCAGCACGCGGCCAAACTGCAGGGTGGATAGTTCTGGCCGGCTCGATATGGTCCTGACAGGTAGAACTGGGAAATAGGGAGGCCCGATGGGCTGAACAACCTAGGTCCATTCGAGATGGTCTGGGCCACTGAATCAGGTTGGGTAAGGTCGACCCTAACCGATCACATCGGGCCTGGACCCTATTGCCCCCTTTTAACTAAAACACCTATAATATCCACATAGTGTATGTTTGAAAAGACATCTTTGGTTTTGTGTTCTGTGTGATGATATATCGCTTTTGAGATTTATTATGTTATTTTTTATGAATGTTGGTAGATGGAATAATGGGTTTGAGGTAGGATAGGTACTCCCCTAATGGTCTAGGGTGCATATATTATGAACCTCCATGCGAAGGTGGAGATGGGAGTCCCCAATTCATGGGCATAGATTCGTAACCATTGGATAGTTTTACCCATGATGTAATATAAGGGAGAATAAGTACTCCCTTGTTGGTCAAGGGTGCGTGTCCTCCTTAATTTTTGAACCAATAGAGTATGTACTCCCCTACCGGGAAGGGAGAATGTACTCTATTATTGGATCCAGTACTCCACTATCATTCTTCGGTGTAGGTCCAATATATGTGATGTTATGGTAGATTCGGTACTCCCATATCCATCAAGGTAGTTGTTCCTATTGCATGGGGTCAGTACACCCCTGACGTACAAGGTTATGGGTCACCCATACCAAATGAACTAACATAGTCGGTACTCCCCGATCATACCAGGGTGCAGTTCCTCTATTTACTATGTAGTACTCTCTTACTGGGTATGGTGAGGGTCCTCATTATACAAAGTCATACTCCCCATTGGGATCCGGTATCTGGTCCTTCATGAGTCGTAATCCCCTGTAGGATCATCATGTGGGTCCTCGCTTCCGGAGTTGCACTCCCATATCAGGAGTAGCGGTAGGGATCAGGACCTCCCTTGGAGTTGGATCTCCCTCAATTGTTGGACATAGTTACAAAGAGTGGGAACATCCACTTTATGATAATGATACCTTGATAGAATCTAATTATTCCTTTATGGACTGAGTAGCTGATCACTCCATATAAGAGCAGAAGAGGTCTCTAGAGATCGATAGGAGTGGGTTTCCCTCATATGAGTACACTAGTGATGGTGGGCCTCTCCACATGGGTTTCTTATGTCTTGTATTGGGAACAAGACAATGATGAATGAAAATATGGTGCTGCGCACTAGAGATTGACATGGTAATATATTCCCAATATAGTGTACCTCTTGGAAGGGTTCCATCTAGGATGCATAAGCTCGTGGAATGTGTTCACCTAGTTTTGTGTGTTACCTTTCAAACCTATGATGAGAATCCTATTTCTGGCTATGATGTTTGAACTTTGTGATTCTTAGTGCCTGAGAAGAGTATATCTAGATGTTCCTAGTATATGTATTGGAATATACAATTTTTGAGTTGACTATATATTCTTACTGGTGTTTCCTTTGTAAAATTTAACTATGTGGTTTTCGGGGTCCCCTTCTGAGTATTGTTTTACTCACCCCTGTATGGTGTTTTCCCACACATGTCGTGTCTTTTTCAGATTATTAATGCTTTGGTGGACTCTTAGTAAGCGCAGAAGCATGATAAGGACCAGACTGGGCCTTATGTGATCATATGAATGGAGGTGGTTCTGATAGCTTCCTACATCAGCTTCCATAAACATTTTTCAGGTCATACTTCATAGTTGTGTTTCATTTAGTGGGATTCTATTCTAGATTGGTTTCACTTTACAGCAACACATTATGTCACACTCTATTGTTATATTTTAGTGAATAAATGCATGTTCATTACATAATGTTATCACTCTCCACCCCATGTTTCTTAGAGTTGGGTGTGTGTGTGTGTGTACATGTTCATAGGAAAATGCAACATATTTGTGGGATGTTCCTACTCAACACTAGTCGCCAGCCCTTGGCCTATCGGAGGTGTTCTTTGTGTGGTCATAACATGGGACCCATAGGAAGAGAATGAAACACCCTTTTATATTGTTGTGTGGATACCTCTTCCATCATGAGGACTTTTCGTGTTGGATTCTTGGGGTCCAGAGTCCAGGGAAAGTAAAATCACTTGGGCTATGACAAAAGTGGACAATATCAGTATCATGTGATAGACTATTCCATTATAAATGGTATTAGAGTTGGGTTCTATTTGATGTTATAGCGAGGATGCTAGCCCCTTATTAGTGGTGGATTATGACTATACCACATCGAATGAGGAGGAGTACGAAACAACCGTTTATAAGGTGGTGTGTATACCTCCCCCTTCATGAGGTCCTTTCCAGCGGTAGGCCTGTGGTCCAATGACAAGTGAATGAAAAACCATGCGGGCTAGGCCCAAAGTGGACAATAACATGATCGTGGGATGGACTAGGCCATTAAACATGATGAATGAGGATTTAAAATTTTTCATATGGATTGATTTAGGTGTAGAGAAGAACCATTTATCATTGTGAATCACACTAATGGGGTATTTTATGTCTCTAATCCATTGAATGATTAGTGGTCCATCATATTAAAGGGAAAATATGTTATCTGGGTGATGAGGATGATGACAAATTTCCGTAATTATACGTGGTTTCTTTATCTATTATGTGATTTCCATATGAAAATAGTGACTATAATATAGGCGTACTACATGTTTTATGAAATAATCAGGTTGAGGGGATATTGGAAAACACTAAGTTACTCTCTTAATTATATAGCTATATATTTATATTTTATTATTTTCATAAACTTATTCATGTAATAACTATATTTTTTATTTTTTATGATTATATATATATATTTATTTATTTATTTTCTCTTCATATTTTTATTTAATTTTATATTCAAATGTTTCAATTAAAAATTTTCTTATTGAACGAACAATTCAAATCATTATTTTTTTGTTAAATTTACACATTTAAAAATAATTTTTTTGTTATTTTTAATTTTTAATTTATAAATTTTTATCGTATATTAAAATTATGAATTAAATTTTAAATTTATTAGATTATGTTTCAATTTTTATTTTTTAAGATTCATTAAATAGATAACATTATTTTGAAACTTACACATATTTGAAAATATTTTTAAAATTATATATTTTTATATTCATTGATTTATATATTCACTTTTCTATAAATATCTATGTACATAAAATATCATTAATTTCCTATATTTAAATTAAAAACACAAAGAGAATAGAATTTTGACCAAGGTATGTGTATGTTATTTTTGATAATATTAAATATTCAATAACAAAATTATTTAATGATATAAAAATTTCGATATTTTATAAATTATATATTGGCATACTGGTTGGCATCATAAAGAAGAGTCTTATTTATATTCTACAGAGAACCAAATATCTATAGTTGGTTGATGTGGGATGCAATGTTTACCAACACATTCAGTTATTCAGTGAGGGTAGATAATGCATATTAATTTTGAATTTAATAATAACCCAACTAGCCCAAATTCAAGACATATTAAAAGGTATGTCACCATATAGAGCCATTTTAAGATTTAAATTTTATATCGTGATTTTAATTCCAAAACAAATATGAAGAAAGAGAAGTTATGAGAGTCCTTAATAGAAAAATATTGTAGTTGATTTATTTGTATATCATTCATTTAATATTATGTATTTGTTATTACTAATTATTAATTTATTCATTTATAAATTACATTTTAATTAGATGAAATAAAAGAAATTAAGATTTGATGTCTGTATTTAGTAACTATTTAGTAGATGTGTTTCACAAAAATCAATATAAAAGTTTTCTTTGGATGTTATAAATTGAAAATCTATGCCTCATGTATGAGTTTTTAGAATGAGAGACATAAAAAATTATTTCCAACTGACATGATGAAATAGTTACAGTATGGTAACTAATGTATATTTCAAAAAATACTATATATTACTTGATTATATATTTATTTTTTTATATAAAAATCCTTCATGAGAGCTCACCAAAATATAAATATACCGAATATATACCCCTTTAATTTATCACTTGGAGTGTATCATTTAATATAATAATAAATGATTCCTTTTAATATTGATTCCTTAATATATAAATATTATAGTGGATCATAAGAAGTTTATTTTTTTCCTCAATATCACCCAAATCTACATGAAGAAAATGGAAAAGAGACTGAATGGAAAAATATATAAATGTTTATGATGTATTAATATAATAAAGTAGATGATATAATTGAAAGATATATTTCTTATTTTTATTGAATTTTTGTATTTTTTAAATTAATTGCAGTAAAATATATTCTTACTATATAATTATATTATGAAATTTATAATAAATTAATATTTGGTAATTTTAGAATTGATTTTAGGATGGACATTCTTGCTACTTCTTTAAAAAAGTAAGAATGCATCTGCCGTATAAAAGGATAGGATGTGGTTTTTAGTGTCCAGATATTATTTGGTTATCCAAGTAAGAAATAAATGTGTGTAGAAATAGATTCTATATAAGAAATGGTTAAATTAATATTATAGTCCATGGGTGATCAAATTAAATTAATTATGCAATAATTTTTTAAAAAATTGATGAGACAATCATAACATGTGAAGTCTACCTACTCAAATACTACACCTACCCAATCTATACCCAACATTATATATTATGTTGTATGCTGGATATCCATATATACATATTGATGTTCATAGAGAAATTCTTATTTTGGGTGATTCTATACTTCACTAACCTATATAGTTCGGTTAGGTAAGAGTATCGATACATGATATTGTTGATTCAAATGATCTAGCGGAATTTATTATAGAGGAGGTTCCAAATGTATGAGATTATGATGGTATTTTTTTACCCTAGCAATTTATCATTTTTCTTCACCTAATATACACAATTTTTTTTGTCTTTTAATTAATATTTGTATTTTATTTAAAATTTATTATATTTTTTCAATATTTAATATATAAAATAATATCCAGTATGAAAACAATTTTTACAAAAGAAACCAAGGGTTTATGATCCAACAAATTCAAATACATATGATATCTATAATGGGAAAAAAAATATTATACCATATATCATATTTCATGGAAAATAATTATGAGTTTTCTATAACATCTTAAATATGTGGAAGAGGCTATGAATTGAGAATATTAAAAAAAATTCTTGATCTTTTAATTTTTCATTAACTCATCATAATTGTGGTAATATTTTATTCCATGTATGTAAATTTATATATGATCATTCTATCTTTAAATAAATATGACTTCAAGAAATGTAACTTGTTAGTTGTTTAAGTAGGTATCTATACAAAGTTTACATTCAAAACATGAGAATTATCATTTATGGTTATATGGATCTCAAATACATTTTAATATTTGTAAAATATCTAAATAATGAATTTAGAGTTATGTATATAATTAAAAGATTTGAAAATACAAATATGTTATGTAATTTTTTTCATTCCCTGATGGGTAAGAGTACAAAGATAATTAAGAACTAATATTAATTGTAATTTAATTAGATATGAAAATTTCATTTTTTAGTGGTGATTGGGTGATTGGTATACTCTTCCCACAAGGAGTCACATTATATTGATTTTTCACTTTATTGGATAGAATTCATAATTTTTTTCACAAATTTATAAACAATGTAGTTTGATTATTTTTTATAAGTTTCACAACAAAAATTATTTTTGTTATTGAGTTAAATTCTATTAATATATGATAATAAAGGTTATGGTAAATTTTAAATGATGATTAATAGTTGATAAAGATGCTAAATAAAATTAAATACATGTAAGTAAAGGTAAATTGTTTTATATTAGAAGATTATTGTATTGTATTATATATATGTGTGAGTTTCATTATCTTCAATTTAATTATTCATAAATATGTTGTCATCATCAAAAATAAAACATAGAATGTAGTTCTTTTGTTTTATGATTCATGTAAGAGATCATCAGTACTAGGAAAAAAACTAAATTTAACAATGTTCATAATATTAATTATTTTAGTTTTTAATGAAAAATATTGAATTCATTAATATATTAGTATTAAGTATTGTTTTATATTTTTAATTAATTTTCAATTTATATGAATGATGACCATGTAACAACCCAAGATTTTATAAAAAAATATTCTTTTTAATTTTATTAATGTCTTGTGTTGTACGCTACACCAAAAGGAGCTTGCACAACACACATCCTTGACTTGCCTTGCATTACACGCAATCGCGACCTTCCTCGATAGCGTGTGTAATACGCAATACTGAGTTTCATTAAACAACGATATGCTATTAAAATATTATTAAAACTAGCCGTTATGAATAGTAATAACCACTTTTTAAAATTCTATAAATCTTATTTTTCAAAATGAACTTTATTTTTGGATTCGGAGTATCGAATTTAGCCTAAGGTGAAATTTTGGTACTTTTCGGATAACTTTCATATTCTAATGAATAGTAAAAATTAGTAAATTATAATTAAAAACAACTTTTTTAATCGAAATAATTAATAGTGATAAATTATTAATTTGAGTGGTTTTAAAGTATATTTAGAATATATTTTTACAATTTAATACAATTTTGGCTATTGGTTGTAATTTCACATTTAAACCAGACATAATCAAATGTCAATCTTTTGATAGATTTTGATTCTTAAAAAACACGCTATTTGTTTTAACAGCGGGATTTAATTATAAAATTAATTAATGCAACTTCTATGTTATGAATTTGGTAAAATAGACTTCATTTTTGAATTCGGAATATGAAATATAGCTTAGAATGAAATTTTGGCATTTTTCTGAAAACTTTCAATTTTTGATGAATAGTGAAACCACTAAGTGGTAGGTTAAAAACGGAATTTTCCATAAAACATAATTTTACCGCTTCTGTGAATGGAATTTCGAAAATCCGAGAGACACGGTTAATATCAAGGACTAAAATGCGGTTCAATGAGATGAAAATAATTTTTTTGTGAATAGTAACTTTTTACTTTTTTTACCACGGTAAATAGTAAATAGGGTAACTAAGGGTAAATATGATATTAATATTACCCTAACACATGTCCTAATTCTATTGGACAAGTGTAATTCGACCAAAAACAAACTTAGGAATAAAATATGACCATTTAGACCCACTTGGATTAGATTAGGACATTTATTATTAATTTATTTAAAGAAAGGTTAAAATAGTTAAAATCAAAGTTTAATAAGTAAATCATTTTTAATATGGGGTTGTACATAAGATAAATTCGATTGTAAATATTCATTAGAAATCTAAAAAGATTTACTACATGATGGTATTTTATTTGTAATTTTTAGAAATCAAATAATTTAATTTATTTATGACACAAAGATGATGCAGTAATTATCTTGTTAATGAAATATTGACATAATTGATGTTATAAACACGAAAATAAATGTAATTTGAGACTTTTTATGAATTAAACTAATTTTCTAGGTTAATATGATATATTAGTGTTGATTTAATCAACTTGGTTCGAACATATAATTCTGTTATGACTTTCACAAAAATCATGTATCAAATAGTGTCAAAATTGACACAAAATAGTTTTTAAATCAAATATTATATTATTAATTGTTATTTTATTCCTAAAAATCTAAGGTTCGGCCAAATGACTTAGATAAGGATATATATATTAATAATAAACAATTTGGGGTTCGTTTGGCATGTTATAGTAAGTGTATTTACCATATAGTGAAAGAAAACAAAAAGACACGGTAAAAGTTAAATTATTTAACTTAGAGTTAAATCTAATTGATAAGGTTAAAATAATACCCTAAACTTGTCTAAATCTTATTGGTTGATAGGATTTCGACCCATCCCCACTTTAGCTTCGAAATAAGACCCTTTGGAACCATTATAAACCGATTTTGACTTTAATATAAAATAATATTTTGAGGTATTCTTAAGGTGCCCCTCTCCTCCCTTATAAAAGGACACCTCCTCCCCCTCCTCCTCACACCAATTTGAGCACTCAAGCTCGGACAACCCCTACCAAAATCTCTTCTCCACTTCCCTAGCAACATCCTAGAGGTTCTGGTCTTCCTCAAAGACCAATTTTAGTGCCCTAAGAGGAGGTCTCAAAGAGGCACTTCAAAGAAGAGGTAATTACCGTTACCAATTCTTTCATCTTTATTTCTTCTTCCACTTCTTCTTCTTAGGTTGTTTCATTATGAAGTAATAACATCAGTATCACTAATATACTGATATTTTATTATAAGTATTAAACAACCCTATTTCACCATCTATCCATCCTACGGAAAAAGAAATCACCGCGCGTGCGTACGTACGGAATACCGTCTCCACGCCGTGGTGTAATCTATTTTCCACCACCACCTTACATGGATGGGTATAATGGTGTAAAGAATAACTATACATAGTTATTAAAACATCATATTGATTCTGATATATTGTATAATCCACTCCAATTCAATTCAATATTTATGGAAATGATATCATCGCTCGTGCGTACGTACGGACTACCGTCTCCACGACGCGATGAGATTCATTCTCCATGTTAACCATTTAAGAATGATTATAATGTATATATAAGAAATAATAATGAAATATATGACATTATAAAGCTACTGGATTTATGTATATATATACATATGTATGTCATCTACTTACTTCCATTTCAAGACAATAAGGAAAGGAAAACAGCGTTCATGCGTACGTACGGACTACCGTCTCCATGAACGTTGTTTTTCATTTTATTTATCTACCTATTATATATATATATATATATATATACTGAATATATATGATATATAAATCATATTTTATATTCTGGAATTAAGTAAATCATGATATAAGTAATAATGATGTCAAGAGCAACAAGTCAAAACACCTACGATAAATGAAACGATTTTACCCAAAACGCTTCTTTAACATGGAATTTACAAAAGAACGGGTAATATAATGTCATAAGTGAACCATATATGATATCATAACAATGAATATGATTCTGTAATAAGTCAATAACATGATTTAAATCATTATACAGGAGGTTCGGACACTTACAAAGCAAGTCGGACCTAAGGTAAGGGAAATATCACAATCTCATTTTTATCCGAGATTGTTTATACTTTGGTATTTACTGTGGTGTATTTTATCATCCACATCCATGTTTCCTCAATATGTAATATTATTTCCATCCAACTACAATTGTTTAAATCCAATTTTACCCTTCGGTGAGTTTTTAGTAAAAGTTATGAAAGGAATCTTTTGACGTTTTTCATACGAGGTGCTTTTTGACTTTTCCGACAAAAGTACGAGAAGAATGTTTTTTTAAACGGAACGAACGGATTTTTTTTAGTTTTATAAAGCCTTATTTTCATGAAACTTCCTCCAAAAGATTTAATGGCTATTTTCAATAAAATCTCTTTCTTTTAAAATTGCATGATGTTTTGTGAAAAGAAATTGATTTTGAAGAAGAAAGGATATTTTCCTCAAGAATTCATTTCAAGTGTTTTATCAAAATTATTTTCCATCTAAGGTAATAAAGGGTTCTGTTTCTATCCATGTTTTTACATTGATTTGGCTATGTTTTGATGGAATTATGTTTATGAATTCCTTTATCTTATATGAATGGTTTTATGATGTCATGTTATTTAAGAATCCCATTTTTATTACATGGGTTATGCAATGATGTATGATTTATGTGGCACACATAAGAATGGTATCATTATGAGATGGGTGGGACCTATATCTCCCTCCAATTCATTGGGTAAAGATTTTATATCTCATGAGATAGACATGGCTGGAATGGTAGGTTATTCCGGTTCAGTGAAACAGGACTGAAACGAGGATTACTCGATTCAGAAAGGGACTTTGTCCACTAAGATAGTCTTGGCAATGAGTCATGACTAACAAGAAATGATTTTCTATGATTATGTGTGCATTCCACAAAGTTTCAAGTTTCAATTTATGATTATGGGGATCTCATTTTTACTTCTATGATTTATCCCATGTTATGATATTATGAACTCTTTTGCAGGTTAAGATTTCCAAAAGCTATGTTCTTATGTATATGATGTGATTGATATTTATTTTGTTTACCCTTACTGAGCATTTGAGCTCACCCGTTTATGTTTTCTTTTCCCCAGGATATAAAGAAAGGTTTTAGGTAAAAAAAAGGAATATCTTTATGGGAGATGTTGAAGATCTTTCCCAACGATTAGAAGATTTTACTCCGAGTTTCCAAAGACACTAAACTATTACGGTCCTTGTGTGTGTGTTTATGTTATGTACTGAGTATTCCGCAAATGTAATGTAATGTCCATGTACGTCAAGCTTCGGGTCTCTACATTTGGTATCAGAGGAAAGGTTTAGTCAACCTTTGGAAACTAGGATGCGAAAACGTTAGTGAGATCCCTAGAGATATTTCTAAGGTATGTCTAGGGATGCCCCTAAGGATAAGTATACATATAGGATATAGTCCTAGAACTATGGTAACGATATTAGATTGAACCAAAGATGATAGATATTTAAGTTACTCCCCCTTTATTATGATTTTTGCATCTAACACTATTCTGTTTGGGTTTTAGAAAATGGCTGGAAACAAGATGATTCACAATAATGGAGGATATGATGGACAATGGAATGATATTATTCTTGAGCAACCAAATTAAATGGGATTTGGATGTCCAAACATCATTATTATGCCGAATCAGCAATCTCACAACATGATCAATAAAGTAAAATTTGGTATGTTTCCTGACTCGACTAATAAGAGAAAGATGGAGTTCCATGATGATCATAGAGGAAAGAAAGTCCAATTTCCCCTATGTAAATCATGTGGGAAGAGGCATCAAGGAGAATGTTTCAAGGGAACTAAAGATGCTTTGGGTGTGGAAAAGAAGGACACAAAGCAAGTAAGTTCAACGGAAAAGGGTCGGTTAACACCATGGATGAGGATAATGGTATTGCTATGACATCAAAAATGGTTAAGTGTTTTAAATGTGGAATGTATGGGCATTATGCAAACAAATGCCCTAAGGGAAAGACTCATGAAGAGAATCAGTATGGTCATATGGGTAGTATTTATGTGGATGATGATGAAGAGACTACAAATGATATGTGAGATGAAAGAATTGTTGAAGCTCGGTCAATGGTTTAAGAATGTTGTGGAATGATTACATGTTTATCATGTGTAATGTTGTATAAGAAATCTCACGGTACTATGGAGTAAAGAGACATCTGAGGATTGTTACACTGTTGTCTTTCCTTGAGTTATGAAAGTGTATGATTAATGGTACCACTATCCATGAAAGGTTATTCAGATATTTTTGGAATGTAGATGATATGCGCATAATGAAGGGATAAGGAGAAAATTAATTGTTTGATAGTATTCATGAGCTCATGATTGATATAAGAACTAAGTGATATCATGGTTTGAGTATATAGAATTTTGAGGATTTTGGTATGTGGAAAGTGTTAACTTTTAACTGCACTCATGTTTTCACTAAGGTATTCAAGAGAATACACGATTAAGGACTTTGAATGTTTGGAATGTGACCAACAAGACATATCTTATGATATGTGGGGATCAACGACAGTATTAAATCTCTGGTAATCGTTGTCACTATATTATGAGAGTGGACTGCAGTATTATGTATAAGCCTAAAGATTAGACTGGATTATGTTGGACATAAGTTAGTATTGTTTAACGATAGAAGATTTTCGATATTATTGATGGGATGTTATAGTAACATAGTTTTAGAAAAAGGACAACCTGCAGGACGGGCGACAGCCCATCGCTTCGGACAAGGCTGTAGGAATCGAACCCACAACCGAAGTACGACTGGACTTTATCGCCTACCACTGGCCTACAGGAAGTCCCTGTTTAGTAGAAACTAGTTTTATTATATTAAGCAGTATGATATATGAAGTATAAGTCCATTTTAGGAACTATATATGATTAATCTCACTATAGAATGACTTATGTATATTTAATAACTTTTGCTTACCTTTTGTTTGAGACAGATGGAATGACCCGTCATTCTATCACATGATCTGCTAACACTTCACGAATAACAAATTCAACTTCATTTATTTAAGAGATGAAGTGGAAATTGTTCAAGGCACGAACAACAGTGATATTTTATCAAAATAAAGTAAGTATTTATTCTAATTCAAATTTTCAACTTTAGGGAAATGATCATGAAAACCAAAAATGTTGTCCTAGTGATCTTATACCTGATGAATCAGATGGTACCTTAGATCGTCACAAATTTATGGATTTGTGATTACTAGATTTTCCATAGCCATGTTCTCTACCACTCTCCATCAGAACATGATGGTTAGATTTCTCTTCCATATCCATATTTTCACCTATGTGGAAACCCAGTGATTAGTTTATTTGGGTAATCGTTACATTTCATACTTTAGTTTTTAAAGCCAAGTTTTGGTATTCCCTTTTACGATGTGGGTTTCTATTAAAGAAACTTTAAAATAGTAAACCATTTATAACCCCGACGAATTTCGAGGGCGAAATTCATTTTAAGGGGGGTAGAATGTAACAGCCCAAGATTTTATAAAAAAATATTCTTTTTAATTTTATTAATGTCTTGTGTTGTACGCTACACCAAAAGGAGCTTGCACAACACACATCCTTGACTTTCCTTGCATTACACGCAATCGCGACCTTCCTCGATAGCGTGTGTAATACGCAATACTGAGTTTCATTAAACAACGATATGCTATTAAAATATTATTAAAACTAGCCGTTATGAATAGTAATAACCACTTTTTAAAATACTATAAATCTTATTTTTCAAAATGAACATTATTTTTGGATTCGGAGTATCGAATATAGCCTAAGGTGAAATTTTGGTACTTTTCGGATAACTTTCATATTCTAATGAATAGTGAAAATTACTAAATTATAATTAAAAACAACTTTTTTAATCGAAATAATTAATAGTGATGAATTATTAATTTGAGTGGTTTTAAAGTATATTTAGAATATATTTTTACAATTTAATACAATGTTGGCTATTGGTTGTAATTTCACATTTAAACCAGACATAATCAAATGCCAATCTTTTGATAGATTTTGATTCTTAAAAAACACGCTATTTGTTTTAACAGCGGGATATAATTATAAAATTAATTAATGCAACTTCTATGTTATGAATTTGGTAAAATAGACTTCATTTTTGAATTCGGAATATGAAATATAGCTTAGGATGAAATTTTGGCATTTTTCTGAAAACTTTCAATTTTTGATGAATAGTGAAACCACTAAGTGGTAGGTTAAAAACGGAATTTTCCATAAAACTTAATTTTACCGCTTCTGTGAATGGAATTTCAAAAATCCGAGAGACACGGTTAATATCAAGGACTAAAATGTGGTTCAATGAGATGAAAATAATTTTTTGGTGAATAGTAACTTTTTACTTTTTTTACCACGGTTAATAGTAAATAGGGTAACTAAGGGTAAATATGATATTAATATTATCCTAACACATGTACTAATTCTATTGGACAAGTGTAATTAGACCAAAAACAAACTTAGGAATAAAATATGACCATTTAGGCCCACTTGGAATAGATTAGGACATTTATTATTAATTTATTTAAAGAAAGGTTAAAATAGTTAAAATCAAAGTTTAATAAGTAAATCATTTTTAATACGGGGTTGTACATAAGATAAATTCGATTGTAAATATTAATTAGAAATCTAAAAAGATTTACTACATTATGGTATTTTATTTGTAATTTTTAGAAATCAAATAATTTAATTTATTTATGACACAAAGATGATGCAGTAATTATCTTGTTAATGAAATATTGACATAATTGATGTTATAAACACAAAAATAAATTTAATTTGAGACTTTTTATGAATTAAACTAATTTTCTAGGTTACTATGATATATTAGTGTTTATTTAATCAACTTGGTTTGAACATATAATTCTGTTATGACTTTCACAAAAATCATGTATCAAATAGTGTCAAAATTGACACAAAATAGTTTTTAAATCAAATATTATATTATTAATTGTTATTTTATTCCTAAAAATCTAAGGTTCGGCCAAATGACTTAGATAAGGATATATATATTAATAATAAACAATTTGGGGTTCGTTTGGCATGTTATAGTAAGTGTATTTACCATATACTGAAAGAAAACAAAAAGACACGGTAAAAGTTAAATTATTTAACTTAGAGTTAAATCTAATTGATAAGGTTAAAATTATACCCTAAACTTGTCTAAATCTTATTGGTTGATAGGATTTCGACCCATCCCCACTTTAGCTTCGAAATAAGACCCTTTGGAACCATTATAAACCTATTTTGACTTTAATATAAAATAATATTTTGAGGTATTCCTAAGGTGCCCCTCTCCTCCCTTATAAAAGGACACCTCCTCCCCCTCCTCCTCACACCAATTTGAGCACTCAAGCTCGGCCAACCCCTGCCAAAATCTCTTCTCCACTTCCCTAGAAACATCCTAGAGGTTCTGTTCTTCCTCAAAGACCAATTTTAGTGCCCTAAGAGGAGGTCTCAAAGAGGCACTTCAAAGAAGAGGTAATTACTGTTACCAATTCTTTCATCTTTATTTCTTCTTCCACTTCTTCTTCTTAGGTTGTTTCATTATGAAGTAATAACATCAGTATCACTCATATACTGATATGTTATTATAAGTATGAAACAACCCTATTTCACCATCTATCCATCCTACGGAAAAAGAAATCACCGCGCGTGCGTACGTATGGAATACCGTCTCCACGCCGTGGTGTAATATATTTTCCACCACCACCTTACATGGATGGGTATAATGGTGTAAAGAATAACTATACATAGTTATTAAAACATCATATTGATTCTGATATATTGTATAATCCACTCCAATTCAATTCAATATTTATGGAAATGATATCATCGCTCGTGCGTACGTACGGACTACCGTCTCCACGACGCGATGAGATTCATTCTCCATGTTAACCATTTAAGAATGATTATAATGTATATATAAGAAATAATAATGAAATATATGACATTATAAAGCTACTGGATTTATGTATATATATACATATGTATGTCATCTACTTACTTCCATTTCAAGACAATAAGGAAAGGAAAACAGCGTTCATGCGTACGTACGGACTACCGTCTCCACGAACGGTGTTTTTCATTTTATTTATCTACCTATTATATATATATATATACTGAATATATATGATATATAAATCATATTTTATATTCTGGAAGTAAGTAAATCATGATATAAGTAATAATGATGTCAAGAGCAACAAGTCAAAACACCTACGATAAATGAAACGATTTTACCCAAAACGCTTCTTTAACATGGAATTTACAAAAGAACGGGTAATATAATGTCATAAGTGAACCATATATGATATCATAACAATGAATATGATTCTGTAATAAGTCAATAACATGATTTAAATCATTATACAGGAGGTTCGGACACTTACAAAGAAAGTCGGACCTAAGGTAAGAGAAATATCACAATCTCATTTTTATCCGAGATTGTTTATACTTTGGTATTTACTGTGGTGTATTTTATCATCCACATCCATGTTTCCTCAATATGTAATATTATTTCCATCCAACTACAATTGTTTAAATCCAATTTTACCCTTCGGTGAGTTTTTAGTAAAAGTTATGAAAGGAATCTTTGGACGTTTTTCATACGAGGTGCTTTTTGACTTTTCCGACAAAAGTACGAGAAGAATGTTTTTTTTAAACGGAACGAACGGATTTTTTTTAGTTTTATAAAGCCTTATTTTCATGAAACTTCTTCCAAAGGATTTCATGGCTATTTTCAATAAAATCTCTTTCTTTTAAAATTGCATGATGTTTTGTGAAAAGAAATTGATTTGGAAGAAGAAAGGATATTTTCCTCAAGAATTCATTTCAAGTGTTTTATCAAAATTATTTTCCATCTAAGGTAATAAAGGGTTCTGTTTCTATCCATGTTTTTACATTGATTTGGCTATGTTGTGATGGAATTATGTTTATGAATTCCTTTATCTTATATGAATGGTTTTATGATGTCATGTTATTTAAGAATCCCATTTTTATTACATGGGTTATGCAATGATGTATGATTTATGTGGCACACATAAGAATGGTATCATTATGAGATGGGTGGGACCTATATCTCCCTCCAATGCATTGGGTAAAGATTTTATATCTCATGAGATAGACATGGCTGGAATGGTAGGTTATACCGGTTCAGTGAAACAGGACGGAAACGAGGATTACTCGATTCAGAAAGGGACTTTGTCCACTAAGATAGTCTTGGCAATGAGTCATGACTAACAAGAAATGATTTTCAATGATTATGTGTGCATGCCACAAAGTTTCAAGTTTCAAGTTATGATTATGGGGATCTCATTTTTACTTCTATGATTTATCCCATGTTATGATATTATGAACTCTTTTGCAGGTTAAGATTTCCAAAAGCTATGTTCTTATGTATATGATGTGATTGATATTTATTTTGTTTACCCTTACTGAGCATTTGAGCTCACCCTTTTATATTTTCTTTTCCCCAGGATATAACGAAAGGTTTTAGGTAAAAAAAAGGAAGATCTTTATGGGAGATGTTGAAGATCTTTCCCAACGATTAGAAGATTTTACTCCGAGTTTCCAAAGACACTAAACTATTACGGTCCTTGTGTGTGTGTTTATGTTATGTACTGAGTATTCCGCAAATGTAATGTAATGTCCATGTACGTCAAGCTTCGGGTCTCTACAGACCATACACACTATTTAATTTTTTTTGAAAACTACTTTTTATGTGTGACTAATTTTTGATTGGGTATTTTGCATTTCAATTTTATGTAAGGTTTAAAAATTATGTTTTATAAAAAAAATTTGGGTTTTGTTAGTATATTATGTTTTATTACATGAAATATTTATACATAACATTGTAACATGCATCTATTTATGTGTTTTAATTAGTTTTCCAATATTATTTTCTAATAAAACTCACATATAATATGAAACAGAATGGATTTCAAAGTCGGATTTTACCCAAAGTAGACATTAAAAGAAAAATTTTATATTGGTTTTATTATAAAACTACTGTGGAAATGTATTTTTATTATAATCAATCAATCATTTCAATATCTATTTTTAGTAAAAACCAAAATCATATGACACCTTACACATTCATTTTACCATAATACATACATGGAAATGTATTATTATTTTTCCTTTTCAGATTGTTTTCTTTGGAAAACCACTAAAGAAATATGAAACAATTTTATTTTATAACTTTCCACATTGGTTAAACCATAAAAACAATGTGAAATTATCTTTCACATTTGATTTTTAATCCCAATGTTTAAATATCCCATTAATTTACTTTTTTATGTTTCAAAATATAATTTATAAAAACCAATAATGAAGAATTTATTTTTAACATCACATGTATAAATAATGGTTAAAATGCGATTTTATAATGTTTTTCCCATTACAGAGAAATGATAAGAATAATTAATCATATGATAATAAAATTCATTCTGATAATTTCCTAAATTATGAATCCCTCTTATCAACTTATGACATATTATACACATCATCATTCACTTTCAATTCATCATAGGTTGTCCTAAGTTGTATCTTGTCAATCATAATCTCCAAAAATAACTAAACCTAGATATGATACAAAATGAGGTGAGAGGAGAATTAAATGAGTATATATTACATAATTTTAAATGAATATTAATTATATATCACAACAATACATACCCTATAACCTTAATGGTATTTGTATTGCGATAAAAAGTACATAGTGAACTTATTTAATGAAATATATTAAATATATTGAACTAATACTCATCACATATGGTACCCTTATAAACTCAAATTATTTAATACCCATTATAATTACATGGGAAAATATAAATATTATAAAGGGTTCACTAAAATTTTTAATAATGGAGAACATAAGAGACATGAATTAAAAGATAATATGTGAATGTAATATGTATATTAATGTTTGAGAACATAATAATGGTACATAAATGTCTTACCCAAAGATATAAATCTAAAATCATGAGTCCTGGTAAAAATATTATTTATATCATAATGCATATGTTATAAGAGTGAAGAGCATCAAACAATCATTTTTCATGATATCATAAATTGGGCATAATAAAATATATTAAAAGGGTGGAATTAAACTAATCATGAATATAATATGTCACTAATACCCAAAAAGACGTTTTCCACATCATATATTTAGGACACCCACCATGAAATTCATTACATAGTAGGATTGTGTTAACCATGCATGTACATTCATAGGCTTGGGATATGTTCATTTATACCCTCATGGGATTGTGATATCCAACTATGTACCCTTTAATCTCATAGGACATACAACATTACCTAATGAATTAGGGATCTATACTGAACCAACCCATTACATAATAATAAACCATTCATATATATTCTATAAGATCATGAGAGCGTTCAACATTCCTTCAAGACTTAATTAACATATAATAAATAAATGGGTTTTATAAAAATGTCATTAAATCATCATTATCATAAACCAAACATAAAAAGTTATTTTATGGTATCATATGGTAATATCTATTTTTAAGCATAAGAATTCTTAAAGTATGTTTATATATTTAAAAAGTATCATTTATTAAAGATCTCAAAATACACATTGCAAATCCAGTGAAAACATCATTTTATTTTGGTAAATTTTAAAAAATAACATTTTAAGGAAAATGGGAATATTATTTTAATTGGAAAACTATTAAAACATATAGAGTAGGATGACTAATAAAGTAAGGTCATGATGGTGTTAAATTTTTTCATATCGAATATGTTAAAAGAGAAAGATCTTTTCAAACTTCCATTAAAAGTGAAAATCGAGTCATATAAGAAATATTTGTAAATATGTCATTTAAAATTTATTAATTAATAATTTTAATTATTGATATATAATATTCTATTTTTTGCAGTAATATTTTTAGAAAAAATATTTATTGGTATAAAACATCACAAAAAATTTACGGAACATCGATAAGGAATTGAAATATTCTTAAACGAAATGTAAAATTAGGGATTCATTTTCATAAAAACATTTCCCAATAATTTTAAGTACCCAAGAGATAAGAATTAATTTAAAAAATGAAAAATTAATAAATAAATAGAGTATAATAAAATAAATGGATTTTTAAAGATAACTACCATATTATTTCCAACATTGAACATTTAACATTGACAATCTCATAAATTAATGACATTGTCACCTAAACCATTACCTCGAGACCTAAATTAATTCATATAAACTATTAAAATACTATATTATTAATTTATATATTTTATAAATATATAATATAACCATATTAATAATTACACTACAATACAATACATCCTTGTAATCACTGATCACCTATTTTTTAACAACTCTTCTTTAAAATCAACATTTATCTGTCAACTATTCCGTTTACCATTAGTGTTCTGGATTTAAGATTCTTTACATTCACACTAAATCATGATTTAATTATGTTTAGAATATTGATATTCTAAAAAGAATCCTATTTATTCATTATAAACACTTTCATAACAATTAATATAAGTGTCGTGATTAAAAATGAATTACATCACTTCATCGAGATAGTTGTTTGTATATATGCATGATCGATGTTTTAATTATCCAAAAAATACATTTAGTCATAGGTAAATAATAATATTAATTTATAAAATCATAATTATATCATAAATGTAATAAATATTATTTAAATATATCATTATTACAAAAAATATTAAACATAAATAAATAAGGAATCAAGCTGCTTTATGGAGGTTATACTCCACACATACGCACGAGCGACATTATAATTTTACAGTTGATGGGTGTGTAAGATGGTAGATAATATTTTATCCTTAAATAATTAGAAACATGTTATAATAATTATTAATATACACTAAATCCATCTATATTACAAATCGTGACATACTATGATAAGAAATAAAATGAATCGCTTCTGGTAGATGGTATATTGTACGTACACATGCACAATATTATCATTACCCATTAGATATAAGGATAGAAAATGGTTTAACCATTAACATAAAAAATTAATTATAGTAAAAATATTCACTTAATCATAAATATGGTTGTGTAATATTTGGAGGAGGTTAAAGAATAATGAACATCAAGATAGACCAGTAAAGGTAATTACGTCTTCTTCGAGTGTCTTCTTATGACTTACACATGAAGTCTTTTTGATATGTTATTTTATAAATAAGTGGACCTGTTTTAATTGGGAAGTAAATTTTTAAATGTATTTCATCTAATATTTTGATAAATAGGGAGCTAGAGTTGTTCGTAATAGTGAGGAAAGGAGGTAAACTTTTATAAAGGTGGTTGGTAGAAAACATATAAATACTCGAAACATTATTATAAAAAATATTCCTTACTCAAATTATCTGAATCCAAATTATTAAATTTTCTAATTTAATTACGTTAATGTGGAAATAAAATCAACCAATATGGTTTTAAAAAGTGTGTTATGATATTTTAAACCTTTTCGCTTTGGTAAACTCCCTTTTTATCATATTATCCCTTATCATGACAATAATATTTTTACCTTGGTAATTATTAATTATGGTACAACATTATGTAATAATTGTAAAAAATATTTATTATTTTCATTCAAAATAAAAAATATATTTTTAATTATTAAATTCCTATATGTGAAAAAAATAATGACAATATCCACACAGAGAACTAATAAAAATGTGTTTTAGAGAATTTTTTATAAAGTATAAAAATGATTCTATTCTCAATATTTTACTAGTAAAAATAATTATATGAATGTAAACATATTTTTTGAATATATTATGTACACATATCCTTATATTCAATCATAAATAGTGATTAATTTAATTTATTAAAATAAAATACATTAATACAAAAAACTATTTTAAAAAATATAAGTTTTTCCATCAAATGATTTTATCTTCATTTATAAAAAATTAATAATAATTGTGTAAATGATCATTACATTGGATATATACATTATCAATAAATTTCATCATGGGTCATTAGTTATCAATATATTTTATTTAGGTAAAAAAAATTATAATACAATTCTTGAAAAAATAAGTCTTATATAATTCTATTATTAATATTAAAATTGGAGTTATTATTTGATAAGAATTAATCAATATATTCTCATTATGGAAAAAATTAATACATTTTTTTATAATTTAGTTTTTCCTTTTCATTATCACAAATCCCATAGTTATACAATAACTATCATATTTTATTATAAAATTTCAATATTATTTCATGGTTCATCTATGCACAATATTTCATGAAAAGATATCAGAAACATTAAATTAATGATATATATATTCTAAATGATAGTGTGGAAATTATATTTTTATTTAAAATGATACATTTATTCACATTTTATAGATATTATCTGATGGAATTTTTATAATTGTTCAATCATTAAGGTTTACGAATATAATTATTACATGGAATGTGGCTGATAAGTGAAAAATAAAATATATGTTTTTTAATTTAATCATCCAAAAAATGACTCAAGATAAGTTTTAAATATTTCTAATTAATTTATAAATAATTTTCAACACAATATCGCAATAATTTAGATTATGAGGATTAATTTTGTAATTGGGGTGTATGAATATACAGATCACTATGAAATTGAAAAAAATTTATGTATAAAAATTATTTATAATTAAATAAAACTATTATATATGATTTTCAAAATAAAGGTTAATTTATAAGGGAAGTAAAATTAATTGTTATATTATCATTGTAATAGTTATAATATCTCAAATATGCTCAAAAAGTAAGTATTATGACTCAAAGAATGAAGTTTATGTCGAAAAAAACTGTTACCTTGGATTCTGAATTATATGAATGTACTCTATCCCCAATCTAAATTGGTTTACTTTTTTATTTATACATCTCCTAACCATATTTGTTCTTATTATAAATTATAACGTCACATATAGTTTCTTATTTCTTATTTATTAATCATTTTATAATAAAAAAATAATAAGTAATTAAATATACTATTTCTTCCATGGTTTACTTTGTATAATATCCCTCGTCCTTTATCCTTGATCATTTTTTCTGAACCAAAATAATTGTATTTAAAATGATATAAATGTTCTATATGTTTTTTTGGTGTTCCATGATTGATTCATGGTTGTTATGGTGATGGCTAATAATGATCAGTACGAAATTCTCCTTTTTTTAAACATTGGATTGGCAAAAAATAATTTTTTTATTAGTGAAAATTCTAATATATATTACCATAATAAAAATATAAAAGAATATTTAATTAATAATTATTTAAAAATACTACCATTATTTATGATTTATTAATAATTGATGACATAATAATTATTGCATTATTCATATAAGTGGTCAAACTTACCCAAACAATAACGTGTTATAATGACTAATGGATTAATATGATTTCAGTAGTTTTTTATATTTTTTATACCATTATAGATAAAATATAACAACAATAAGTATAATTTCAATTAAATTTAAACTCTATTTATTTTATAATGAATTTGAATTTAGATGTATTATTCAATTAAGATCCCCCAAGTAATTGAAACATTCAATTAAAAAATGAAACATATAAAACATTGAAAAAAATATAATGATGTAAAAAATATAATTTTTATTATTTTATCATAATGATTTACCTTAAACTATGATTATATATCATATTTTTTATTTATAGTTATAAATTGTTTCTATAAACTTATAACCAAATGTTCTCAATAAAATATGATGATTATTAAAATTATTTCATTAGATTTATTATAATCATACTCGCTATATTAAATTTTACAATTAAAACAAAACTCAAAATATATTAAAATATATATATATTTATAGTAGTAAAAATTTATTTTTAAGATGAATATAACTTCATCATTGTATACCATGACAGAAATCTTTATATATTTTTCATGATATTAAATTTCAATATAATTACATAGAATTAACATAAATATCCATTTATAAAATATATGATATTTGAATGTTTATATAATAATTGAAAATAAAAAAATCATGTTAAGGTAATAAACCTTATCATAAAACATCATTTATATCATGATGTTCACATAATAAATTTAAATGTATAATTAGTATCTTAAACATCATATTATATTTACTAAATCATAAAATGTGTGTCTTATATCTAGTTTCATGGATAATATAACATTATCCATGGAAATCATATAATAGCTAACCATAATGGCTACCACAATGGATATAAAATATCCACCCTCCACAGTTATATGTTTTATAAATATAATCTTCTTCTAAAAAACTTATTTTATTATCTCATTTATTTACTATTATTTGTATCATTTTTTAACATTATACGATATTTAAATAGTTATTATCTATAGATTTGATCTTTATTATAATTTTTTAGGAATAATATTTTGATCTCAAAATATTTTTATTTTTTTATGGGTTTATTCATTTTGTAATTTTCTTAATTATGTTTCATTTACTTATTTTGTAAATTTTTTATATTTTAATATATTAATATATCTATTTAAAGATTGTATTGATATTACACCCATGTCTTCATGTAATGTAAGATATTTTACTAATTATGTTAATTTAAAAAAAATTAAAATTATAAGCTTGGGATTTTTTGGTAATGTCGGGTTTGCTTATGTTATTTTTGAGTTCCATCAACATTAAAAATCATACACATACATATTCTTTCTTCCATCAATTAAATCAAAGGAGAAGATAAAATATAAATATTTTTTAGTTACCAACATTAAATAATTTATTTCTTTATAGTAATCACTCATGGATTTATTCTCTCTCAGGATTTGATAAGATGAATTTTCATAGAAAATAATTATAAGAACATACTCTATCATGTTATAAATATATTTTATTGAATATTTTTGTTCATTTTATACTTATCTGATCAAAAATACAAGTTTACCCTATTATTAATAATATTATATCATATTAAAACATATTTATTATTATATTATTGACCCCAAAAAATCATTACAATTGAAACTGAACTAAATCATTACTGACCACCAATGCATTCCTTCAAATAATTACAGGGTACAAAAAAATTTCAAAGGATTAAAAAAAATATTGGGTAAAATAATTCCATAAATACACCTAAATACGTATATTGAAAATCCATCCACTTGATTAAATACAACTAACACAAAATGAAACAACAAAGTACAAAAAATTAATATACACATCACATGAAAAATAAAATTAAAAATACCATATGAATAAAATAATCCATTAATAATAAATAACATGAATGAAAAACATGAATAAATAATATATAAATACAATAAAAAATATACTTTTCTAACAACACTATATAGGTGATTATTACTCTCTAATGCCTCTAAAATTTAAATGATGTTTAGTGTCTAGCTATTGTCCAAAAATAATAAGTGAAATCAATCAACATAAATGAAAATAAAACTAAAAGGTGTATGTTTGTTGATGTGAATGATTATAGGGTTAAACAAATTCCCAATTGGATTTCCTTACATGACTCTTAAAATGTTTCATTCATAAAAACCCCTAATACATATTTGGGTCTTCATGAATCCAAGGCATGTCCCGCCAATAATAGTATAAAAAGGTTATGAATTTATATAAAAAATATAGATAATAAGGGAATTATTTTAAATAATAATATATTATTATTAATTATAGGAGTATATTTAATCCTTAAATATTTCTATACACACATGTATAAACACACTCAAAATCACAAAACAACCACAATCATAAATGGCTCTATCATCAAAGTGCATAGAAATAGTTAATCATTAGATATCTAGGGAAACCGTCATAATATGATACGAATATCCAATCTATCCAAGTAATTATCCACACTAAATATACAATGGTATGCTCTATAAAAAAGTGATAAATGTGTTCCCTTCTAGTTTATTTATAAAACTAAGAACTAACTATGATCATCTATTTGTAACAAAAAAAGGTAACCCCATGACATAATCATTTCTCTATGATTTGTATTCTCTTGAAAAATTTTCATCTATCATTTAGAAATATGTAAATAATAATAACGATTGATTTTATTTTTCACAATTATATAAATTAAACCATTTATATCTATTTAATAAATCCTTAAAACTTTTAATCAAATAGAAAAAAAATTTAAATTAATTTCTTTAGTTTGGATATAAAAAAATTCACAACTAAATATAAACTCCATTCTTATTAAATAATTATATAACATTATAATTTTTAATAGTTAAAATATTTGTAAAATCACACATATTCATCTATAAGATCCTGAAAAATATTTAAATTAAATATTATTGAAATTTATCACTAAAATTTAATGGTATTAGTCACTATAACTTCAATAAAAATATTTACTATGCTTCCCGATCAAAAAATCACTTATTGAGATAAGATTTGTTAAAATAAATTTAATTCATAATTTTTACAAACCATTCTTGGGAAAAGAATAATATTTATTACCAAATAGTTTATTAATATTTCATGAGTTGATATGGAACCAAATAAGTATATGATTTTTCTTTATTTTGATATCCCTGGATTGAAAATCACTAAATCCCTACAATCCTATGGGTTTCTTAGTTCTTAAGAATTACTAATTAATATATCATGTGTAATTAAAAAAAATTGTGTACATTTAGAATAATGGTAAAAGGTAATAATAAGTGGAATTGTGTGAAGATATAATAATAACCCACATTAGTAAAATAATCCATGTTATATTTTGATGAATATTGAGGGTAGTGGAGGTGGAGGAAAGGTGTGATTCCGTTTTTCCTTCACATGCCTTGCATGACACACTTTTGAGGGGGATCCCGTTATATTCTTAACTTAATTTAATAATAAAATATTAATATTTTTATATGTTTTAATTTAATAACACCTATTTATAAACCCCTAATATCCAATTAAATATTCCAATATTTGAAAAAATTTAATAAAAAATCTCTTAAAACCCAAACATCCTGAAAAATCTAAAAACTGGGAAATACAATTCTCCCCGAAAAGAAAAATACTTTTGTCTTAAGAAATAAACTAAGGAATACCTTATATTAGAATCTCATCTTACTATAATTATATATATGAGTCACACTCCACATAAAGAAGTTTAATCCTAAATGATTTTACCCATTTAGAGATCCCTTACCTAAAAATAATCATTATATCCCAATAATAAAAAACATTTGTTCCCTAAAATCTTAAAATAAACCATAATAAAAACATAACTCGATCTTTATACAATATACTATTTTCATAACTAACATTGAAAATTTTTGTTTATGAGGTTTCATTAGTGATTTTGGGATTAATTTAAATTGGAATTGTAATCGCTCTATGGGGTCAAAATATCCATTAAATAAGTCATAGTAAAGGCTATGGGGGTTTTATGAGCATGGTGGGATGGTCGTAATATAGATTTGGTGTTAGAAAAATTAAATACATATATTTTGGTGATTTATTCAACCATAATATATTTATATATATATCAAGGAAATGGTATTTTTAGTCAATTTTTTTGTTGAGGAAGGTATTGGTGGAATACTAATGCAAAAGTTGGAGAGGGGGGTTATGTTGTGGTGGTGGTCACATTAAGAAAGGTTATAAAAATCCTAACTCAAGTAACATAGAGATATAGTATACATTATTAATATTTAATATGTTTTAAGTGATCACATAAAAAAAATAATTAATAGTTTAGAAATATTGAACTCTAAAACCCTGAGATTTAAAAAAAAATTATGTTCGATAACGTATATGACAGAGTGCCTCGAGCTTACACAAACAAGAAAATAAAATACTATTGTAAACAAGCCATTTAATTGGAGTATATGAATAGTATTTCCTAATTCATGTAATATATATATATATTAATTAATATAATTTTATTGATAATTTATTAGTAAATAATAATTCAATTTTTAGTTATTTCATTATATTCATCCTAAATATGTTGTCCTAAAAAATTATATTATTTTTCTAGAGAATCTATTAAAATTAATTTCTAGAACATTGAAAATTTTATTTTATAAATTTAAATTAATTTATAAAATCATCATATCATTATTAACCTAGGTTTAAATTATAGCATTTTTTGAATAATATTGATTTTTTAGTGAAAAGTGAAAAAACCATATTTTTAAAAAAAAATTGTACTTTTAAATAATTTAAGTAATTTAAGAGTCAAATAATGATTTAAATTTTATTTAAATTGACATAATTATTTTGAATTATATTTAATCCAATTAATTATATTTTAATCAACATTATACTGGATTTTAGTATAATTTTATTTGTCGACTTAAAAACATTTCTAAAAAATATTTAACAGTGAGTAACATTTCTCATTTTTAATTAATTAAAATAACCCACAATTAATAATTAATTTAATAAAATTTATATTATATATATATATGATATTAAACTCATTTTTTGATGATTTAGAGTGAAAAACATAATATACAATAAAATAATATTTGAAAAATACGTTTTTTGACAAACAAATTTTTTGTCATGTTTTATTGAATTATATTATATTAAATATTACCAATTATATAAATTGAATGAAATAAAATGTATTATATATTTTTTATAATAAAAATTTATATTATATAATAATTTCAACTTAATTTCTGGTCATAATTAGATGTGAAAAATGTAAAAATTATTACCAATAGTTATGGTGAAAACAAGTTTACCGGGATTTAAAAAATGATAAGCATCACAAAATCCTAAAAACATATCCAAATTATAATTCATAGACATATTTATATCATATATAATTTAATACTTCAAAAATGTTCCTTTTATATCCATGTTTCATGTGTAAAACATGGGGGTAACTTTTTTGTCTCAAACATTCTAAGTGTATCCTCTCCCCCAACATATAAATGGATACTCCATCTCCTCACTTATTCATAAATTAAAAGTATTCTATTTTCTATAATATATATATAAAAAATACATTTATTACCTCCCTAAACATGTTCTAGAGGCATTTTCGCCTAAATCATTTCTAGAAATTCATTAGTTATAATTATAAATAGTTAATCTGAAGAAGATGTGTCATTAATATCCCAGTGTTTCTATTTGGTATCATATTCCATAACCTTTTATTTTTATTCAAAAGTGATTATATAATAACAAAATTATATAAAATATGACTATATCTTATTATTTTATTTTCATAACCAATAATCTACCTCCTCGTCCATCAAATGACAAATAATACCATAGTAAACATATAGGGGGAACTACCACATTATTAACCGATGTAATTCATTTTCAATTATAACATCTCATGATTATATATGATTATGGATTTAATATTTTTAAATTATATTAATTACATAATTTTCATTGTTAAAATATAATATATGATATATTATCTTACCTTATAGTCATTGAAATATGATAACGCCTTTTGTAAGTACAAGTGAACTATCACCTCCACGAAGCAATGTGATTTAATTTCCATCAATACATCACATGGATGATATATTTAATTTATTTTAATGATATAGTTATGATGTTTATAATATTATTTTAATTAATTAAATATAGAAAAATATAATACCTTTTTTCTATATTTATCGTTGAAATCCGGAAGTGTTCTTCATGCTTACGTACAGCTTACCATCCCCTTAATTTTATCATAGTTTATTTTTGATTAAAATTATTAATAGATGGATATAAAATTACAATTGATGTATAGAAATTATAATTATGTTTTGATTCTTATACTGTTGACTAGGGTACAATTTTCTTATTTGATCATTGTCAACATACCAAATCCGCATTGAAAATATGGACTCATCTTCCTAAAAGCAACCAATGTGGACTTAACAGATTATGTATTAACAATTTTCATTAATATAATTGAAAAATTAATTATGTATAATTTATTAATCCCGGTTTTTTTAGTGATATATGATAATTTATATAATATTTTTATTCAATATATGAAGGAGATATATGGAATGAATGGACTTAAGGAAGGTGTTTTTTATCTCACTTTGTCATTAGTGACATATATTGTATATTCAGAAATTATTTATATTGTGTGTAGTATATAATTCTCATTATTTTATTTTATGATACATTTCAGGAAAAAATTTTTTATTTAAAAATCCACAAGATGTCATCTCTTTTATTATGATTGGATCAAAAAATTACCATGCCAATATTGGATTTCTAGATCCAATTTTATTTTTGGGAGACATATTCCTTATTTACCACTAATATTTATTATTTCATGTATATAATACCCATGAATCTTCAAAATTATTTTTGTAATGAAAATTATTGGAATTTTTAAATATATAGTATTTTCTATTTTTAATTAGGATTTAATGTAGATATTACCAAATAAGTGTGGTATTTGATCACATTTTCCATTCATTGAGGTGTATTTCTAATTTTATTATATAGATAAAATAATTCCTATTTAAATGGAATATAATTAATTATTAAATCGTCATGGTATTTTATGTTTCAATTTGAAATATTTAGTATAAGGATATTTCACATGAAATTTACTAAGTAGTGTATGTTTTCATAATAAAATATGTTTTCTATGGGTTATATTACTTCTTTGGTGTCTTTGATATGTATGGATAATGTCTGAATTGAAATATAATTGAATAATTGTTTTTTAAATGTTTTTTTAATATTATTTTTTAAAAAACATATACTCTTTCATTAATTCCTAATTAAATTATATGTTCTTTTTAATGGTTAATCGTTCCAAATTCAATTTGTTGGGACATATGTTTAGGATATGCATCCATCTTCTATATTGAGATGTTTATACAACACAATTAAAATTTTATTTCAAGAGTATCAATATTTTACTAACATTTAATGTTTTATTTGATGTTACACTTTCATTATATTTATAATGGAAGAATTAACAAAATGGTAATAATTTTATGTTAAAATCTAAATTAATTTTGAAATTGTTCTTATTCATGGTTCATTTAAAGGATGACATATATTTTTATTTCCATAAAAAAGTAATTATATTATCATGTGATTATAAAAGTGGTTTAATTTTTTTTTCAATTCATCCCGTATCAATTTATGAAACATCAATACCGTTTTCTTTTAATTGATATTGATTGTTAATCTTTTTTAGATCAGGACACTACCACTTCGATATCTATGTTTGCAAAAAAAATTAAGAGTTATTTTATAAACATTAAAAAAATTTATAAAAATAATTTATATTGTATTTTGTATTCTATTAGATGGTTTTAAAGATTAAATTTATTAATTTTTTCTAAATAGGTCACTTTTGGATCCTTTACAATATGTTTGAAAATAATTATTATTTCAACTTTTAGAACATGAATGGATTTTTCTACAATCATTTATATTATTTTACTTGATGTTTAATTTATATGTATCCATGTATATTTTCAATGAATATTATATTCATAATATTGTGTGATTTTTTACTTATAAAAGTGATTTTCAATGTCAAAATGTTATTTTTTAGAAGAATTTTTTTCAAAAATATTTAATGGCATTTTATTTCATCAACATCAAAAACCCGTGATGATTCATATGATCCACTTGGAATATTTTTCAATGATACCATCCTAATCATTTCTTTAGTTGGATTAGTGTTGTTTCAAAGGGCTTATCCTTTAACTCATTCATTTACCATGGGTAAATTTAGTTATGAAAATAATAATGGATGTTCTATGAGTTTAATAATGAGATTAATGAACTATATAATTTATTTATGTTATGGTCCGTAGAATTTATTTATGTTAATGGGTGATCTTGATATAGATTATATTATCGTTTGATCTAAATTATAGATCAGGATATAAATGGTTGATCCCTATTATAACTCAAGATATTGCGGGTTGTTCCCCATTATAGCACATGATATGATGAGTGAACCCCATTATAGATCTCCAGTTAATTGTGTAATGATTAGGTTCTACTACGTGTTATATTGTAAGTTTTAAATTTGGTTATTACTATTTTCAAGGGATCTATGAAGATGGAATTCTGAGATACCAACATTTTATATTTATGCTTGTTATAGGCTTTTAATCATTTCTTTGAGAGGATTGACATCACATAGATAATTATTATTGATTATTATGAATCCCTACATTTTTTAATATTTTTTCACATTTTTCAGTATTAGTTTTCTAGATAGTTATGGTTATTAATATTATTATGTTATGATTATGCACATTTATTATGTCACCATACATATATTGTTTTCTTATGCTCATTAATGACATTAAAGAGTTAATGATTATATTCAACCTTACTTAGGATTTATGCTCACCTTTTGAGTGATTATTTATCCCAGGGTTTTTGAGAATGATTTTAAATGAATAATTTCTAGAAGGTTTAAATATGGATTATGATTATGACTTAATGTGAAATTTGAAATTCTAGGTATGATGTAAAAATAATCACTTAAAGCCATGGTATTTTTTATTTAATATATATTACTAATTATATAATCCATAAACCTAAAAGTATCTTGGGTATGTAAGTTATCCAGTATTACATTTTGTATTTATATGTTTTGGGTAAAAGAAATTTGGCCATGTTTATTATTTTCAATATTTAAATTTAATGATTATGTTTTAGCACCATACCTATGAGTGGGGGTATGGGGCTGTTATAATTGATATTATAGTATGTTTTTGATAATTTTGGGGATTATTACGTTTACAGGTGATGTTATATTAAGAGTTATGGTTACCATAACAATTCTATAAGAATATTTTTATCATAGGATCAATGTATTAGACCCCCCCCCCATTTTTTATTTTTTACTAATGAGATTTTAATGTGATTAAGGAAAATTTGGGGGAAATTTTATTGGGTAGAATTATATATAAATCCAAGGTTAAACATAAATAAATGAAAATTTCCTTTTTTTGGACATAATATTAATATTTTGAAGCCCATTGTGGTTTATAAGATATTATATTATTAAAATTATTTTTATGATATTTTTTATTGAATAATCATGTTGAAGTATGGGTGTTATTATTGGGTCATTAGTTATTAATGATTTGTTTCACCACATGAGGGTTTATTTATTTATTGAATTATCTTAAACATCCTAAAAAAATTTGTTTTGGTTAATGTATAAATATAGTAGGAGCTTCTTATTTTCTTTTTATTGAATTATGTTTTCTGTTAGAAGTAGATTTTAGTGCTTCAGAAGAAGAAAATTATCTGGATTTCATTCATTTAGAGTAAAATATGACATCGTTGTATATATTTATTAAATTATGAAATTATATTTTTTATTAAAGTATATTATCCTTATTCTATTATTATATATGGTAAAAAATTCATCAAATAAAGGAAAATAATCTTGAAAAAATTAAATTTATCCTAAAACCTATTTTTCCTATGTAATGATTCTATTTTTCATGCCTCTATGGTTTACTGTTTTCTGTTTGTAAACTTCATAACAATAATTCAAACAATTTTTATCAATGATATCTATCACTATAGATTATTATTTTTAAACGAAAATTTTCATCCATATCCATATTGTCATTTCACAATAATTTTTTTTCTTGTAATCCTAGTTATCTGTCATTCAAGATGAACTCAGTATATCTCTATCTCTCAGATTTAAAGTAGAAATTTTATTAACCCCTATTACAATGTGGGATTTCAAAAACAGTATTTGAATTTTTTTTAAACAATATTTAACAATATCAATTTAAAATTTATATAAAAAAAATTAATAAATGGTGTTTAACATAAAACCCTGATATTTTCAAAAGAAGGACATTATGTTAAATAACATATATGACACACGACACTGAGCTTAAATAACCCAAAAAATATATGATCATTATAAAATAGATTTTAATTTGGTGGGTATGAATAAAATTGACTAATTTATTATATATATATATATAAATATATCCAACTCAATATATATTTATTGATAAATTCTTAGTAAATAATCACTCTATTTTTATTAGTCATTTTATTCTTCAAATATATCATTTTATTAAATATTATTAGAAATAATCTCAATAAATTATATAAATATTATTTTATTACATGAATTTTATATTTTTAATAATTATATAAAAATTACCTAGGGGTAAATTTTGAGGTTTTTTATAAAATATTGATTTCTAGGTGATTAGTGATAATTAATTATATTTTTAAAACTGCCATTTATTATTAATAAGGTATATAATATTAAAGTCCCATTATTCAATGAATTTGATTTAATTTAGTGTGTATTATTTATTTATATATAATCTAAATAATTACATTTTAATAATCGTAATAATGATTTTTGTATATGTTTATTTTTAGCATTAAAATTCATTTTTCGAAAAACTGTTATGAAGTTCATAATGTTTCCCCATATTAATAACTTAAAATAACCCCTAATAAGGTATTATTTAAAATAAAATTAAATACTATATTTATATAAAAATTAATTTACATTCATATAATTATTCCTACTAGTCATGATGTTAATATAATATTATCTTAAACATGTAAATTACTTATTACGAAAACCTTGTTTTTCATCATGCCATCAATTATTATTTTAAATAAATGTGTACCTCTTTTTTAAATTAATTTGATAAAAAAGATTTAAGATTTTTAATAAATTTAATTTATTACATATAATAATTTTAATATAGTTTTTGGTCATATTGAATAGTGATTCAGTGAAAATATTTTACTATAGTTAAGGTGAAAGCATGTTTATCAAGGCGTTAAACTAAAATTATAAGAGTTAAAATGACATAAAAACATATATAAATTATATTTTATGAAACTATTTATAGATTATATATTCTAATTATTGGTAATGTTCCATTTTAAATCCATGTGGCTTGTCAAAAACATGTGTATGGCTTTTTTATTTTCAAAAAATCAATGTTTGTCCTCTCACCATATATAAAAACCCACACCATATCATATCCTATTCACTCATTAAGAAATATTGGATCTAAATGTACCTAAAAATAACTTCATTATTTAACTCACAATATCCTATATTCATGTGTTATCACAAATCAAATTTATGAAGGCTTTTTGTATAATCTGAATGAGGTAATCTAAAGAGGATGTTTCACTCTTGACTAGGTTTTTTTGGTTTTTTCTTCTTCCACAACATTAAAATATCATTCATACATGATTATATAATAAAATTAGTGTATCAAATATACATATATTTTATTAGATTAATTTAATAACCAAAATTCATCTCAACATCAATAAAATGTGAAACAAAACCTTCATTTGTGTGTTTGATGGACTACCGCCTCACAGACTGATGTATTTAACATTCCATCATCAGATCTCACAAATATTTATTATGAAATGTAAAATGTTTACAAGTGATATTAAATAAGTTTTTATAATTGATAAAATATAACATATCTTCTATTTTCAAAAATTTACATTCATTTTGAGATGATAATGGTGTTCCTGCATATTTGTGGACTATGGTCTTTATGATGTGTTGTGATTCATTTTCTATCAACACATCTCATGGATGATATATTTTAAATTATCATATTAAATAATATGATATTTATGATATTATAATAATTATGTAAAGATAAATTAATAGATACATTATTTCTATAATAATCATTGAAAAATGGCTAAATTGATCATGCGTACGTATGACGTATCGTCTCCATAGTTGTAACATTATTCATTTTTCATAACTATTATTAATTATTGGTGTTAAAAGTATAATTTAGTTATATAAATTATAATTTTTTCATAATTATTATTCAATATATTATTTTACAATGTAACCTTTGACCAAAATCAATGGACTAAATGTGTTTTGAATATATGTACAAAATGTCCCCAAAATACCAAATTTGCACTTAACTAATTATGTTTTTAAAATATTTTTTTTACAAAATAACATAAATAAACTATTTATGTATAAGTTATACATTAACTAAATGGTTATTAATAAAAAAAATAATTTATATACTATTATTATTATATTTTACATAAAGGGAATTCATCGAAATTCTATTCTCATGGAAAAGGAGTTTAATGTCACTTTTACATCTATGTGACATCTTCAATATTCAAAACATATTTATATTGTGTGGTGTATATATGAAATATATATATATATATATATTTTTATGAAAATTATTGAGATTAAATATCCATATGAGTTTCTCTCTTCGTGATATTTTGATTCAAAAATTACTAAATCAATATGGGGTTTCTAGTCTTACTTTTATTTCTCGGAGACATATTCCATATATACGGCTAATTTTTATAATGTGGTTTCTATAATGACCATTAATGTCTCATATTGTTATTATATTGAAAATTATTGGGAATTATTAATGCATATTAGGTTCTCTCTTTCACGAGTTGTTAATCTAGGGATTATCTATGTATTGAGAGATTTCAACTCAATATTCCTTCATTGGGAAATATTTATTGTTATTCACCTAGTTTATTTTTTATAGATTATATTATAAAAATATACATGTTATTTCATGAATAGACCATTTTAGTTCAATATGTTATTGGTAGATCCCCATTATATCTCATTATATGATAGGTGATCCCTATTATATCAATCTAATGAATTGGGTAATGATTATTTTCCCTATAGAGTTGTATTGGATGTCGACCATATGGTCATTCTAATTTTTAAGGGTCCCATAATGGGTTTATGTAAATTATGTTTCAAGATACCGACTTTTTTTCTTTATAGATTATAAAGGTTTTTAATGATTCTTTTTATCATGGTTGTTATCCCTCAGATCTGTATTATTGATTCTTATGACTCTTTCCATTGATAAATATTTATGACATGTTTAAATGATGGACGATCCATGTATTAATTGGTATGAATTATTTTTTTATTCTCATTCACATTGATTATCTCAATATACCCTTATTCTATACTTTTGTTCAGTAATGACATTCAATTGGTAGTTTTTTTACCCTCATTGAGCATTTAAGCTCATCCTTATTATGTTTCTTTTTTCCAATGTTATAAATAATTATGATAATTGAATTATATTTAAAATAGTTTTATAGAGATGATGATTTTTACTTAATGTGAAATAATAAATTCTAGTAATAGTGGGGGAAATACTCTCTTGAATTAATGGGTGAAATTTATGTAATATTTTTTCTTAATTCTCTAGAACTCTAAACCTAAAAAGTATTTGGGTTTGTAAATATACAATATTTTATTCTTTTTTTTATAAAAGTTATAGATGAAAAAATTTGGGTCCTGTTAATTGATATCAATATCCATATATAGTGATTATATATTTAGAATCATATCTAGGATTTAATTCCTAGTAATGTTATATTATGATCTATATGCATATATAATACACATTTATGAATATTGAACAAAATAGAAAATTAATTTATAGAAAAAAACATGAAAACATTTAACACATTTAAATAATTATTCATCATATCCTTCAGAATTGAAACAAATAATGGTATGTCCAAAAACTCTGTAAGGGTTAATTACAATGAAGTATATCATGAGTAAATAATTTAGAATTAATATGGTATATTAAATAACTTAAAATTAAATTTAACAAATAACATGTAAAAAATATCCATCCATGGATAATATCAATGTAATATTATCATTGATAAAAATAATAAATGAATTTTGAATCATTTAGGTGAATAATCATAATCATTGTGATCCCATACATAATGATATGTTTACAATTGGGGTTTCATTACTAGATATTTTAATCAATGGTAAGGTATATAAAAAAAACATAATAAATTTGGAAAACTGTTTTTATTTTGATACCGTTCAATGTATTTATGGGATATCTATAATCAGTCCCAACTCTCCACATCATCTCTAATACATTGATCATATATTCAATTATCAATTAAATTCATAAATAATGTTTCTTACTAATAAACATCCAAATTTAATACATAATATAGAATATAAATATTTCTTGAGTAAAATAAATAACATTCAAGTTTAAAAAACATATGAAGAAATGGTATAAGGTTTAAGTAATAATAATATCCCTTATATAAATAATGTAGACATTTATGAGAAATATAATATTCAATGATCACCAAAATTTTAATGTTATAAGAGAGAGTTAGTTACCACAAAACATATAAGATATAATTGATGGACACATATTCAATGGAAATATATATTTTTTAATAACATAATATACGTTAAATAAATAATGAACATTGAAATGAAATTTAAAAATAAAATTTCATTAAAGATTTTTCTCTTTAAAACCATTGAATACTTGTAAAAGATTCAAAAAATCAGAAAATTGTAATTGTAGTGGGGAAGATTATTAATGATAGAGTCATTAAAAACATTCCTTTTGGATTTTTTATGAAGTTAAAAAACATATCATTCTAAAAAAACTAAAAACATTCCTTTAAAACAAGTTAAAAAGTCATGCATCACATAAAAATTCATTAATAATTAATTTTAGTAATAAAAATATTCTGTAAAAAAATATGAAAAAAAAATTATGAACATAAAAGATTAATATATGCAATTAAAAAAATATAAAAGAGGTTTTCTATTAAAAATTTATTAGTTTCATTCTTGTGGAAATGACTAGAAAATTGTGATAAAAATATAAAAAATCCATAAATATACCATGGATAGGAAAATTTTGAATTTTATGATGTATGGATTATAATAATCCTTCAATAAAAATTAAGACAATCCCCAAAAATTTATATTTTAAAATAAACCCTTTCTACTTTGGAAACTTTTAAATTTTAACCCCTTTAATGAATCAACATGATTTGAAATATTATTCATCATTGATAAATAATTAGTCATTTTAAATATATATCAAATAAGAAGTATATATACCGCAATAATGTAAATAGGTTCATAATATCAAATATGTATCATCAGAACCAGAATCGTGAAAAAATCACATCCGTCGTGCATTTATTTTGTTGAACATTATGTAACCACCAGGATAATGGTTTTAATCATTTTATAAATATAAAAAAAGAATAATATTCATATTTAAAATACCATATAATATAATCCTATAACAATTTATCACTCATTTGTTAATAATTTTTCATTATTACCAATGTTTTGGGTGTTACCTACTTCATTTTATCAAGCATGTTTTGCAGTGGATGTTCTAGTTCTTGAAATTTTTATATTTTTCAATCATATATAGAATTATACTAATATTATAACTATAATATTTATTTACTAAATATTTTTTTATAATTATTTATATTTGGACATGGAAAATAAATCACATCACTTTATAGAGATGGTAGGTCATACAAATCCCAGAGTGGAGATCATCTTCTTATTTTTTTGACATTGTGAGTAAGGATCCAAACCCCCATTCCCATTTAGATTTAATTCATCACGAGTTGATCATCTTGAATGTAGAATAATTTTTGAACAAACCTGGAGATCTTGGAATGGTAGGGTCAATGATTTTTCTTTTGTCATCAAGATCAAACTCCTCAAAAAAATTTGAAATTATTTAGTAAATTCCATTTCAGTTCCCTTGATTCTAAAATTTTCTCTACGGAGGAATCTCTTCTATAAATGCAAGTGTAGAATTATTCAAATAACTTCTCTAATTATTTATTGTGTGAGACTCGGCTGGTTTCCAAGATTAATAATTTGTTGAATCTCCTCAATTCTTTATAAAGAGACAATTTTAAGGCTAATTTGTTAAGAGATTGGGATAGAAATTCTAAATTTTTATAATAATTGCAGAGAATTAGGAAAGACTCAAGCCCTCTTTCTTTTGTTATAAATAGGAATAACATCTTTGATAACTAAAAGCATCTTTCTGATCATATTGTTACTTATTTTAAAGATCTCTTTACTGGTCATTCCCCTCTTGCTGATCCAGTGGAGAGTATTATTTCAACTCATGATAATCAATATGATAATTCCAAACTCACATCTATCCCTTTGGACATTTAAATAAAGTAATCAACCTTTAGTATAATGTCTGACAGCTCCCTTGGTCCGGATGGTTTTGGTTATTTTTTGTTTTAGACATATTGGGACTTCATTCATGATGATGTTTGCAGGTTAGTTACTCATTTTTTAAAGGCGACTCTCTTATTCAGGGTTTGATTGCTCGATTCCTTTCCCTAATTCCAGAGATGAATAATTCTAATGCGATTCATTTATTCGGAAACGTTTCCATGATAAATACAATTTTTTAAATTTTTTCCAAAATCGTGGTCATGAGGTTGTCCTCTATTTCAGTATGATTATCTCTCCTATTTAGTTTGGCTTTATTAAGGTTAGGTCTATTCAATATTGTCTTATTAGATCATCGTAATGTTTTAATATGCTTAATAAATCCACATGTAATGGTCATATTGATCTCATGTTTGATGTCAAGAAAGCTTTTCATATTCTAAATGGGAAATTCCATTATAAGGTTCTGTATTTTTTTTGTTTTGATGATGATTTCAATAATTATGTTAAAATTATTATCTAGTTATCTCATATCTTTATCCTTGTTAATGGTTCCCCTGAGGTCTATATTTCTTGTTCTAGAGGTGTTAGACAAGGTGACCCTCTCCTTGAACGTATTTCTTCCATTGCGGAGGATTATCTTAGTAGATTATTTTCTATTTAGGCTGGAAATGGGAAACTGATGTATATTAGTGATGGTAGAGATTTTTCCCCCCCACTCACATGTTGTTTACTGATGATTTTATTTTATCTACTAAAGGTAATAAGAGAAATACTAAAAATACTAAGTGTTCCATTTTCCATTATGAATCTTTATTCGGGAAAGATATTAGTTGGAATATTTCCTTTGTTTAGATTGGACTGAATTTTCCTACTTCTAAGAAGATGGTAATTATCAAGGATTTGGAAATTCTAGAATAAGTTCTTCCCTTTACATATTATGGTTTTCCTAGGTTTTGGGGGAGGCCTAAAACATGTTATTTTTCTATTATTATTTGTAAAATCAAAAGTCATCTTGCTACTTTGAAGGGTAAGTCCCTCTCCATGGAAGGTTGTGTTTTTTGGATAAGGCTGTGATTATTTCTATGTTTGTATATTCATCCATGGTCTATAAGTGGCCTATATCTCTCATCAAAAGAAATAATGTTTCTATTAAAAATTTCATTTGGAGTGTAAATATTTTGGAGAGGAAATTATCTACCATATTTTGTAATAATCTTTATAAACCCTATGATGCAGGTGGTCTTGGTATTGAAAATCATTAAGTGTTTAATGATTCGTTATAGGCACCATTCATTTGGAGGATGGTCAATAGTAATTCTAAGCTTCTAGACTTTCTCCATAGTGAATTTAGGGATAGTCTCCTGAATGTGGTTTTTAATTATCTGGATTCTTCTGTTTGGCCTGCTTTTCAATCCATTTTTTCTTCCACTAACTCTCATGCCAGATGATTTGTTTCGATGAACTCATCATTATCCTTTTAGAAAGCCAACTGGACTGGCTGTCCCCTAGTAGATGACTTGACGAATGATGATTTTAATGTTGATCTGGATGCTACAATTAAATATTAGCATGATAATATGGGGTGTCTCTCTAATCATATTGAACATATCATCAATATTTACTACATCTCTAATAGAGAGGATTTTTGGTCTAGATAACCTACTATAAATGGATTTATGACCTCTAAAAGAATTTATAGAAAATCTATATATTTCAATATAGGGTATAAGTTGATGAAGGATCTTCATATGATCTTTATTAGTAATTATCAAACAAAATTTTATTGGAGACAAGCTCATGGGAAGATTCATACTAATTTTTTCCCTTAAAAATGTGGCATTTCTCTCAGTTCCTCATGTTTCTTTTTCCATCAACATAGGTATGATATTGATCATTTTTTTCTTAGTTGGGTTAATTTCTCATCAATGTGGAAGGTTATTTAAGATATTCTTTGAAATCCCTATGCCTGGAATGTATTCAATTCATTATTTCCTTATACGATGGAATTTTATTTCACTTTCTCCCTAACTGATGGATCTTTTTAGGGTCGCTGCTACTTAACTCCTTCATTGTTTTTTGTTTTCTCGGAATAAGGTGATTCATGATAGATTTTCCTTCTTGATCAGAGGGGTTTTATCAGATATTCGTGCTGCTATGCGTACTGTTGATATACCAAGGAATCATTTTTTCTTTAACTCTGTTCATGATTTGTCCCTTCTGAACCAAATCGGTGTTAAGGGAAACATCATTCCTTCACATGGAAATTATAATGTTTTTTGTAAGGAAAAACTTTTTGGAATGTTAAAAGATAATACTTGATAGTGCTTCTAGAGGTAATTTGGGGATTTCTGGTTGTGTGCTATTTTCAGAAATCATAAAGGGCATCTCCTTGGTTGTTTTCATGGACCTTGTGGAATTTCCTCTTCACATGACGCTAAAATTCATGGCATTATTGTTGATGTGGGTTAAGATGTGAAGCGTGGTTGGGATAATTTATGGATCGAGTGTGATTCTACTATTGTCATTTCTTATATAAGGACGGGTCTTTCTCACTTGTCCTTGAAAAAAATTAATTGTTGGATTAATTTTTTTGATACTCTATTTTCCATGAATCATATTATCACTCACATTTATAGGGAATCCAATCATATTGGTGATGACCTTACAAATAATGATATTAATGGAGTTGATTGTTTTTGTAATAATCATGTTCCTGGTGATCTTCTACCTTTTCATTAATGGGAATGTGACAAGTCTTCCATTTTTAGACTTGTGTAAGTTGTCTATTATCTCTTTTTGAGGTTGTTCTGTATAGTTTGTTACATTACTAAGTTTTGTTTTATTTCTTCAGGGTCTGTATGTTTATTTTAATTCTTTTTTCATATTTATAGTGCATTGTTTCTATGTTATTCTACAGGTAACAAGTTTTAGGTTTACAGTTCTCTATTAATTTCTGAATTGGTTTTCTAGGTGTATCTATTTTATTGTGTTGGGTTGTGTCTCGGATTGGGCCTCTTGTGGTGATATTCTTTATTATCTTGTTTTCTCTTTTCTAATGGGATTATTCATATATATATTTTTCTTATTTCAACTGTTTTTTTATCATTCTTGTTCATTTATATTTGTTGTTGTCTTGTATGTAGTGGCATGTTTTTGATCTTTCTGAATTTCTGTAATTGGAATTCAACAAGCTTCTTCCTTATAGAATTCATCTGATTGGATGTGATCTCCGAGAATAATTGTTCGGGGATTCTGTGAGCACTTATGGTGGCTGATTCACTTCACAGGGGGTCACTAGTGAGGCCGTGTTTTTGTAACTGGATTATTTCTGGATTTTAAATGAGCAGTCCTCCTTGTTTGCAGTTCATGGAGAGACAACCTCGAGAGGTGTGTATTGTTGATGTTTTAGGTTTGGAATTCTTGGAGCATTCCTTCTGATTTGGATATATCAGATGATATACTATTTTATTGCTAGAGATCACCTTATTTCAAGGGTTTTTTCTTGTTGATTTGGGTTTTTATCTATTTCACCATAACCATACATTATGGTTTGTTTGGTGTTTCTTGTTTGAATTTTTTCCTGTACTGTTTTCATTTTTACTTTTATAAAATTACATTAGTATTCCAAGAGTGGAGTTGTAGTTACCATAATGGGTGAAAGGGTAAAAAAGTGGATTATATATTAATTTTAAATATTAAATATTATGTAATAATTATAGTATATATTCATGGATTCGATCATTATGACTATCCATTTGATTCGGTTATAAAAAAAAGTTACATGGGTTTGGAAGTTGGTAGTCTGTTGTACACATGAGTGATGTTTTTTTATCATTTTATGGAGAAGGAGAAGGATGGATATTAAGAAGAAAATTTAAAATAATATAAATTTATTTTATATAATGCATTCATTATATTGTAATTATTAATCTATAATTTATGGTGGTAACTGAATAAGTAAAAAATAAAGATCCTGGTGAAGATGATTACCTTCTCTAAGAAAAACCTCCGATTGATCTCTTATTAAGAACAATATGGGTTGTATTTTGGAGAAAAAAATAGCTTCACAAAATGAACATGGATTTATGGGGTATATATTGGTAGGTTTTTTCTTTATAAACTATTTAAGAGTTGTTAATAAGTTAGAGGAAGATTGCTTATTTTAAAATTTAGGTGAGTGACAGGCTTGTAATTTGTCAGTGTTTTAAAATAATTTCACGTCACATTGTTAGAAAAAATTATTATAAATGATCATGTTATAAGGTTATATGGTTAATGTTTACATATAACAAAAAAAGGGGTTTCATAATGTTTTGAAGTAATTTTAATCCCAGTTTTTTTAAGTTGACCCCTGGTAAACCCTTTTAAACTACAACTATGGTGATTTTTTTTACTGTCAATATTATGAATTATTAGAAAAAAATACAACGGAATAATTAAAAAATTATAACCTACTGATTCAAAATATTTAATCAAATTTATAAAATATGATTCATATAATTGGATGAAATTTATTTAAAATTAAACAGGTAAAATGTGACAATAATTTTTTTTTCCATAAATGAATTTTTCATGAATAAGACATAAACTATATGGCTAGTAATTAAAATTATATAGGTGTAATGAATAATTTAATATATATAATCTGATGCATTCATTTAAATAATTCATCAATAATTATTATCATAATTAATTGAAATTGAATGATGATATGAATTTATAAATAGTTTTCTAAAAAATATCACCTCTTACATCCAAATGATCTTATATATATTTATAACAAATTGATTCTAAATACATTGTGATTTATAATTATTATAATAAATTATTAAATTTTTTGATGAATTTTTAAATTCTAATAATTCATAAAAATTTATTTCTAACAAAATTTTCAAAAACTCATCCTAGGAAAATTTTGACTTAGAAAGGTAAAAATTGATATTCATCATATCAAATAGAATTTTTATTCAATGAAATTATAAAATGAACATAGTATTATAGTTTTATTAAAATATAATTTTAAATTAATCTTATCGAAGTGTATGTGATACATTCTTCCCTCCAAAAAATTTTTCATCCTTCATCTTTTCATTGATATTACTTCTTAAAAAATGAGGGTGGTTATTTTTCAAAACATCTGTTGATTCACATGTTTCTTCCTTAATTTTATGATTTATCAAAATTATTTTAACCAGAAGAGTCACTAAATTACTATAAATTTTGTCTCTAGATTAAAAAATCTACATTGTATCTTTACAATTAGACAGATCATGTTTCAATTCTATTTTGTCATAGGTCAATACATTCATTGTGATAGGAAAGTACTTACTTAAAAATTATATATGGAACACAACACAATAATTATAAAGACATGGTTGTAATTCCAAATGGAAATCCACAGTTCTAATTAATTCTAAATTTTCAAATGGTCCAATTTTCTAAAGACTCAGTTTTCACTTGTTACTATGCTTATAACACCAATCCATGGAGTTAATTTCATGAAGACACCATCACTTAATTGAAATTAATAATATTTCATTTAGTTAATATAATAACACTTTTTCCAAATTTAAGATGATTTAATTAGTGTAAATATTGTTTTACATTTGTTATTTTATACTTAACTACTTGTGAAACTATGTATTTACTTCCACCATGTTCTTCCAAACAAATTTTATGATGAAAAATTGTTTCATTTAATGATTCATATGATGACATTTCAATATTTAATGATTGATAAAGTTATAAAAAAGTACCAAAGATAAATATTGATACATCATACCTTGAAGTATAGTTAGACGATATCAACATGTATTCTAATTTTATAATAGTTCTTTTAGACTTTAAATTAGTATGTGTATGATATGATGTTCTCAAATGATGTTCTGTATTAAGATCCTTATAAATTATTTTCTATAATTGTTATGTAAATCATCTATTATAATCAGAAAAAAATTGAAATAAGTTGTCCATGAAGTCTGATAACTTCATTGATATAGAGCATCATAAGGAACTCAAGAGGTAAATCTTCTCTTATAGAAAATAAATATTCATATTTTGTTAAGTGATCAAAAACATCAAATATTACATCATTATTATAATTATTCATTTGTAATATAGTGATAAAGTCAATGGTAAGGTCATCACATTCCCACATATGAATTGGTAGAGGTTACATAACACCACTATGCAGATTTCTCTTGTCCTTAACCTTTTATAAAAACATTCATCACGACACATAATCCTAAATTTCCATATTTATATTATCCTATAAAAAACATCCTACAAATCCCTATACATATTGGTACAACATGGGTGTATAGTGAAATTGGATTTATTAGAATCATCTTTTATTTCCCTTTTTAGATCTTATATATATGGTACACTATCCTCTTTCTAAATTTCGGAATTCTATTTTCAAATATAAGGACGTAAAATACGCCATCTTTCAAGGATTTAATTTTTTTTAAATTTCTCAGCGTCAAGATGATAAATTATTTCGATTTTAGATAAAAATGTTATGGAATTCATTTAAAAATGGAATGATTTTCCACTATCCTTAATAATTCACATTTCCATATTTACTATATACATGAAAACCAGATCCATTTCAATATTAATATGGTTTAAGACTCCCTGAAACTTCTTTCTTAATGCATTTTCTACCATATATTCTTTCTTAAGGAGTAGTGTATTGAGAATTCTATCATATGAGAGTTTTTCATGCCTTCACCTTTTCCTCACATTGATCACTTTATGTAAAAATATGTATTTTAGGATATTATGGTGTTTGTATTTCTCACATATTTCTCTATATAGATAATTAATCTATATATTTAAAGTATATATTATGACTAGGAACTCAATATCATGAGATCTATAGTTCATTTCATGATTCGTTAACAACCATGATGAATAATCAATAAATTTATTATTTTGTAAAATGGCACAACTGATTCCATTCTTTGATGCATGAATATACATAAAAAATTCATCATTTCATGAATGTAGAGCCAAAATCAGAGTGTTAAAAAATTACCACAACACCTATTAAAAATATTCATCATATTCTAATATCTAAATGAACATGATCCCTTTTCGTTTAATCATATTTTATGAGTTATCCAATCAGAATTTTTTTTGAAGAATTTGGTGATAGTAACCATAAAAAAAATGAAACATCATAATTTTTTTATATTAATTTTTTTATTTCATTCATTAACATACTCTAAATTTATATGATCAATTGATATTTCATCCTTTGAAAAAAATGAGCTATTAAAAGAATCTTTTTATGCTATAATTCATATGTACTATATTTCACATACAACTCTTTTTCTCTAAGTGTCGCAATAATGTTCTAAAAATGAATCTCATGGTCCCCACTTATTTTAAAATACACAAGTATATTGTAAAAAAATTCAACAAAAAACCATCAATATATTCATTTAATACTCAGTTAATTAGATCTACATTAAAAGTGGTTTAGTTAGTTATTCTAAATGAAATTATTGTAAACTCGTAATGTCTATACCTCATTTTCAATGTTGTCTTTGGAATATCTTCCAACTCTTATCTAAATTTAAGGTAACCAATACAAAGGTTAATCCTTGAAAAATATTTATCTCTGTGAATTTTGTTTAATTATTCATCAATGTGTGGTAGAGGATAAATATTATTGGTCATAATCACATTAATTTCCATATAAATAATTAATATGCTTATAAAACCATCTTTCTTCTTAATGAAAATAATACGGGAACCCCAAGTTGAAACATGATGATGTGTAGATCCAATATTATTGAAATCCTCTAGTAGTTTCATAAATTACACTATTTATGTAGTGTTCATTACATTGGTAGTCTTTGATATTGACCATAAATCAAGGATTAAATCAATGGAAAACTAAAATTCTTACTCTGGTAGATGTCCCCGTATTTCCTTAGTAAATATATCATTTTTCATGAAAAATAGCTTAATTTTAAATTTTAAAATTAAATTTTCCATCAATATGACATATATTATATTCTACCCCATGAATCACATTCAGAATAACTATTTAGGTGGATATAATCTTGTCTCAGATAATGAAGTCTCCCCTACAATTATATGGAATTGTATATCATCGTCATCTATCAAAATTTTATTATCTATGTAATAAAGTAGTACATAATATTTTGAATGCTAGTATATAGTGAGGATTATATTAAAATAAACCATAATTAGAGTAATAACATCAATAAATAAACCACATTTATGTGTTATAATGCGAACTTCTTAAAAATAATTATTATAGAGAGGTTTCTAATAAGGTTTTTGATAGAAAACTATCATCTTTAATTGGTAAAGAAAAATGTAATTTTTATAGAAGACATCGAAGATATAAAATTGTGTGAGGTAATATAATCAATAACTAAATTATCTGAATTATAATATATGTTTTTAAGAACGTTCCACCATATCGTTTGGAACATTATCCTCTACTATAATGATCAAATAAGCATGGACTTCTCCCACTATCCATTTCATTAGAAAATTACATTAACACATATGAAATTGGTTAAAATAATTTTCCATTTATTTATAGTTACTGATCAAAATAGAAGTGTTGTATCTATTTTTCTAAAATTAATGAGATATATGACCCTTATCTTTTCCCTTGTATCAAAATCACATTCCCTTAAATCATTTGTTATGTTTTTTCATTCCATAATTTTCACATGATGGAAATTATTTCATCCCCTTATTCTATATATTATTCTTCTTTCATATGTTTTATTTTTATTTGAGTACATCTAACATATATTTCAATTGATTTCACTTGATTATACTCGGTATAGAGAATAATTCTCTATTTTGATAGTGCATAACTCTTTTTTATCATATTCTCAAAATATTGAGAAACTAGTTCTCTTTTGGGACACGTATTATGCCATTTAATTAAATGTTCAATAATATATTTTTCTTATATATATAATACAAATAATACATATGTTTTCTTATAATGGTAGCATAATTATCTAAAACACATTATTCATATTTTCTAATTATGCTAATGTAATTTCTCTTATTTTCAATTTATTGACTATGAGGTAAATATTTTTCAAAGAAATAACATTAAAAGATCCACATTCCATGTGTTATATTTATTATTCCTCTCTAGAATAATGGATTAATGACCACCATTTATTAGCATCACATTGGATATAATATATTTCATGTATTACTATTTACCTTTCATCTCATCTCATGTCCATTAATATATTTTTAAGGGATTTAATCCATTTTTCATCTACTATAGAAATAGTAGTTACACTAAATATGATGCAATTATATCAAATTAAATGTTCTAATATAGTTTTATAATTTCATAGACCATAATTTTATTCAGTTTGTTCTACGTTATTAGTCACATCAGTAGGTTATCAGTCCTGATATGGCCATGATCTTATCAACTCCAACAATAGTATTATTGGATTTCTCAAAAGGTAAACATTTCCTTTGTTCATGAGTATTGATACCATTATATTTTATATGCACCAATTCTAAATAATATAATTTATTGGATTAGTTCATGAAATATTCAATTTTATATAATAATATATAATTCTAAATCTGGTGTAACACTTATTATAAATTGAACAATTATTCATTTTTAATGTCATTATAAAAAACATGGTTTCATTGGTGATATATTAAAATAGAAAATATATATTTTAAAAAAGTTCATTAATTGTTTTTAAAGAAAATTTATATTAACCTAGGCAAGACCCCAATGAGTTTGAAATCAATTGTGCAATATGATCACAATCTCAATGTACCAGAATGATGGCTAAGATATACTAACCCACTATTTTTAGTGTTATTACAATTGGATGTATCAGTGCCAAAACCCACAACCACTTGTAATATCTATATAGGGATTTATTTCTTTGAAAACCAATATAATATCTTCTTTACTAAAATGTTTATTATCTTTTCATATTGTCAAACATATATTCAATGTCTTTCATATGGTTATGTTCCATTTTCATTGTTTTAATAAATCTATTTCTCAGGGTTTCTAGTAATCATATACTGATAACAATTGTAACAACCATAAATCTAGTAACCTAGTGTTGAATTCTACATTATTATAACAGAACGATAAAAAAATAAGATCTGAATGTATTGAATATTTTATCAGTCGTGATGAATTTGACATACGCATGATTCTAATTTTCATATTATAAATAAAATATAGAATGTAGTAAAAGAATACATTTAAAATATTTCCACAGATTCAAATAATTCTTCATCATATCCTTAGGATAGAAAAAAAGGTGATCCCAAATTCTCATTAATGTTTAAGTACAAGGGAAGTCATCTTGTATAAATAATAATAAAAAATATGAAATGGTAAATAACTGAGAAACCATAACATTTAAACAATAAATTGACCGTGAAATGAATCCATATATAATATGAATTCAAAAATATCATGTATAATAATAAAAGCTAAGCTACTAATAATGTAAATGCATAATTTTGGACATCATGATCATAGAAATCATGATATATTTTCTATTAAATATTTTTGTCATGATAGTCTAATAGAATGGTAGGTATATACTGAAACCACATTTAATAATTTTTTCCAACTACATTTTCTCATGAGACCTATCAATGCATTGAGGGGATATCTAAAACTGAGTTCTTCCCATAACTACATATTCAATCCATTCCTTACATTTTTATTTGAAAATTAATTTAACAAACAAAATTCATTATCAATAAATACTATTATATAGTAATGATTGTGGAGTATCAATATTTCCCCAGTCATTCAAATAACACTCAAGGTAAAAACCATATGCTGAAATGGTATACTGTAGAGGATATAATAATATTAAAGATATAAAAATATATATATATTCAATATAGATTTAATTTTAAATGTTCATATGATGATTAATTTTTCAATGAATATTAAACGACCAAAAAATTAATAAAATAGATAAGATAATCATAAATTCATCCAAAATAAATATTTTTTAATAAAATTATATTCATTAGAGAAATAAAGAATATTTAAGTGAAATATTAAAATAATATATCATTAAGAAATTTTATTTATAAAACCCTTGAACACTTATATGATAAGGTATATATCATTGAACTTTTATGGTAGTCAAAAAGTCTATTATTGTCATAGGCATTGAAAAAATTCAATTTGATTTATTACAATGAATGCTGAAAATAATCTTATGGACTCGGAAAGTGTATCCAAGAGACCCGAGATAAAATATTAGTAAAGATATATTTCTGGTATTGTATTAGTACTGTAGCAGGTATTGTTAGGTACTAGAGCATTCGAATCTATTCATCCATTTGGGCCTCCGGGCCACTGGTTTGGGCCTCGGGACCTGTAAGGCCTTCAGGCCACCCAATGCCTCCAGGCCAGTTGTCTCTCAAGGCCTTCGAGCTACCTTAAGGCCTTTGGGCCATGTGATTATGAAGACGTACCAGTCAGACTAAAAGGGACAAGGTTCAAGATGAGGATTCTGGGTATGCGCATTCACTAGAGTAGAGCAAGCCGGAATTGGAAAAATGGGAGGGTATGGATTTTCCATCAGTACCGGGCCTATGCCACATTTCATAGGAAAACCAGCTAACCAGTATTGTGAAGGTGGAGTGCATATAATCCTAAAATATGCTATGGAGGAGCATTTCCATGTTTTCTTGTCTGGTTGATTCCCTCTAGGACCTACGGGTCTTGTAATTTTCTCTAAGCCTTCATGCCTTTTAAGGGTTCCACATCATCCCTTCAAAGGTGGATTATCAAAAATAATAAAAAAAATGAAGCCCTTCAGGCCATTCAGGAAATTATAACAAAAACATTCATTAATAAATCTTTTGAGGAATAGAAATTACTTTTGTTAAACAAGTTTTCAAAAAAATAGGAGCATAGATGAAAAATATATCTGTTGAAAAGAGAAAGATAATTAGTTTTTCTATTAAACATTTATTTAATTGACTAATGCTCTAAAAATAGGAATTTTTGGTAAAAAATATGAAAAATAATTAAATATCTAAAGTATAAAAGAATAAATTCACTATATGAAGAAAGTAATATAGTATTCTTTCTTTCAAAATATTGGAAATCATAAAAAATGATCTTGTAAAATAAATCCTTACCACTTTGTTAACATTTAAATTATAGCCACTAAAAATAAAAAAACATGAATTGAAACATTAATAAATAATAATAAATATTTATTCCTTATAAATTGACATAAGTGGAAGAATATATACCACATAAAAATATACATGTTCAGAATATCAAATATGTCTCAATAGAATGGGTCTTGAGACAAAATCCCTTACCTCACACATCTCATTATTTGAATGTTATTTAAAGTAATATAATTTTTTAAAGAGGTTATTAGATTATAAATCCCATATTAAAATTTATGATATCATATATAATCCTATTAAAATATTTTATCAATTGTTTTTTAATAATAGATCATTATTACCATTATTTTGATGTTTACTGGTTAATATTTTATAGCATGTTTTCTTACGGAAGATCTGATTCATGTATAAAGGTTAATGTTTCCTAAAATCCATAATTACATTAATGTTATAAATATAATATTTTATAATAGGATATATTTTTAAAATCATTCTTCTTATTTTTTCATTGAAAATGAATCACATCTCTCTGTGGGGTTAGTAGGTCATACATATGCACGATCTAGGTTATCATTTTAATAAAATTCTAAAAGGCAAGAAAGTGGAAGATTTGTTAATTTTAAATAATAATTATTAAGTCATAAGTATTACATATACTAATTGTTTCTATAATTATGACTATACATTTGGGCCAGAAATTGAAGGAAATTTACATCGGTTCGTGACGTGATAGGCTTCCGTATACACATGAGATGGTTTTGTTTCCCAATTGATGAATATTTGGATGGATAAATATTATTAATTATAAATAATATTAAATTATTATATATTAGAAAATAATTTTATTCATATTTTAATTAATGAGACATAATTTAAGGTTGTAAACAACATACTGAAATGAAATAGATTGGTGAAGATGATTAACATTGCTTAGAAAAACCTCATATAGATCTCTTATTAATAACCCTAAGGTTGATCTGTAGCGACTCGGGTTTTTGGTCCTGTCAGACATTGGAATATTTCTACAAATAATTCTAGAGCTAGGCGCGCAGACGACATGCGATTCCGAGGCCCGATGTGCCTAGAATTAATTTTATAAAAATATTAAGTATTTTTATACTATGCACATGGCGGGGGTGTGATATCTCCTAAACGGTAGCTCAGAACGGAAATGTGATGGCACAGTTGCATCTGGAACGTGCTGTTTACCCTAGGCGGGGTGTAAACTTTCTGGGCACGGGCCTGCGGTGAGAAACGCCACCAGGGGTGTTTTTGTAAATAAGTGGTGAAGTTAGTGGGTGAGCGTCGGCTTGAATAACAACTGAACGGAGTCTCGGATGGAAAATATGAGTCCGCCGTTGCGTTCAGAACGGTGCGTTTACCCTAGGGGTGACCTTACTCTTGTTCGCATTGGGTGTCGGGACGGAGGCGGGTTGGCGGGGGAGAGTTAAATGAGTTGTTTAAAAAAAATTAAAACATAATCAATATCCCCTCCCATGAATCCTCCAATGCGCAGCGGATGTCATCCCCTCTCCCCTCCTCCATTCTTCGCCAATTCGAGCTTCGGGAGTCTGTTTTCAGCGCCGATCGTCAGCAGATCGAGCTTCAGCGCGTTGCAGGCGTCGTTATGTACCCGAAGCTTCGGTGATCCGCCAACAGGTAGGCGGGTTGAGTTTTAAAATCCCGGACCCCATTTATGTGTTGTTTTTCTTCAAATAGTCATAATGGTTGTGTAGTTCAGGTCCCGAGCTTTCTGAAACATGTTTCGGATCAGAATTTGGAGCACCGGGGTGCTCCCGGTGGCTCCCGGAAGTTTTCCGGCTAAAACACCGATTTTCCAGCAAGACCCGCGGCGGCTATGGCGGATTACGGCGAGTTCCGCGGCGGTGCGGTGGTGACACGGTGGTTTCCGGCTCCGGCACGGCGGAGTCCGGCGGTGGCGCGGTGGTTTTCGGCGACCCTGCGGTGGTCCGGCCAGATTGTTTCGGGGGTTCTTTAAACCCCCGTAACTCGCAAACCGTAACTCCGATTTGCGAGCCGTTTGCGGTGACATGCTCCTTACGTCGAGACGGACCTTTTGAACTAACTTTTAGTATTTTATGGTTTGGGATCGTGGCCCGGGAGTTAGAAACGTCGTATAAAATAACATTATTTTATTATTTTACGACTTCGGGCCGTTGTAACTTCTACCCGGAGCGTCCGATTGACGTGCCGTCAGTGGCGTTGAGACCATGATGGTACGACAGACTTTTTGAGATGGTTTCCGGGTGTTGGGATTGAGAATGGGGTGCGGGCCCCACGAGGCCGGATTTTGGCGTTCATGGAGAAACGCAGCTTTTGCACCAGGAGTCCGATTTTGGCGGATGAATAGTCGATCCTGTGTGTTTTTCCGAGAGGAATGCAATGGTGCGTTCCGTTCGATGAGTTTCGGAATCCAGGCGTGCGCCCCACCCATGTTGGCCTTCGGTGAATAGTACCTTTTTCCCCGGGTGTCCGTTTTGGACGAGCGAGTAGTCGATTCCGCTTGTTTTTCCGAGGGGATCGTCGTGGTGTGATCCGCTCGATGGGTTTCGGGATCGTTGTGTGGGCCCAACACGAGCTAGTTACGGTGAATAGTGCCTTTTTCACCGGTGCTCCGTTTCGGGCGAGTAAACAACCTATCCTGCGTGTTTTTCCGCGTGGAACGCGATGGTGGCCTCGATTTTGGCTTCAGAGGTGCGCAGTGTGGTGTTGTGGAGAGTTGCTCGGGTTAGTGATGTTTGAACTATCAGTGGTTGAGGGTTCTCCCTTGGTTCATTCCTATGAGGGTTCGTGTGGCATCACAACCTTCGTATGAGTTTGTGATCCTCTCGATGGGATGTTTAAACTGTTAGAGTTGTGGTATCCCTCCGGTGGGCCCAGAGTGGATCCTCTAGCATCTTTACCCTAGATTGGGTTCTTGGTATCACTGTGACCGCTTATTCACGGGCGGCGATCCCCTATCTAGCAGGTTAACCCCGTAAGGTTTGTGGCATCATTGGGAATATGATCCCCTACGCGGTGGGTCGTGCACAGTAGGGTTGTGGCATCGTCGGGTTTACGATCCCCTACTCAGCATGATGTTTATAGTAGGGTTGTGGTATCGTTGGTTATACGATCCCCTACTCTGCGCTTGGTGTCGGTAGGGTTGTGGTACCATTGGTTATGTGATCCCCTACTCAGTGCGTGGTTTCGGTAGGGTTGTGGCATCGTCGGTTCGATCCCCTACATCGCGAGTTATACCAGATAGGGTTCCGGTATCGTCGTGAACATCTTTATGTGGACGATGATCCTCTATCTGAGTGTGAAACTTATGTCGAGTGCCAGATCGGGTTGTGGTATCCCCCAGCGGATCCTAGGTGTGATCCCCCATCTGTGAGAACTACGTATGCCAGATCGGGTCGTGGTATCCCCCAGCGGACCCTAGGAGTGATCCCCTATCTGTGAGTTACGTATACCGGAGTGGGTCTTGGTATCCCCTAGCGGACCCTAGCGGCGATCCCCTATCCGAGGACTTTGGTGGTTATGGTGTTTCAGCAAGGTTTCCTCAGTGATGTTGTCCGACGAGCGTGGTCTCTCGGGTGAGCGTCTGAGATGTTTGTTTGGGACCCGATGGATTGTATCTCTCGGATGAGTTTCATCTGGTTTGACAGTGTTCGTGGTGTACTCTCCTTGTTGTGGACAGTTGCTGGTGACGAGGTCGGTACCTCTTGTGGCTTTGTGGCGTGAGCTGTGTAGATATGGATTGGTCAAGGTGTATGTATGGGCATACACCTGAGCTGAGCTGAGCTGACTAGTTGTGTTAGCTGAGGATGGTCACGAGATGGAGTTTCTCTCTCGTCCGGGTTCCCTCTGGCTGGGTTGAGCAGACTGTTTCCTTTCAGTTTCTCCCTTGGGTTTTGGGTTTTTGGGGTGCCTACTGAGAATGTTTATACTCACCCCTGCATGGTCTTTTCCTGCACATGTTTGTGTCTTGTGCAGACCACATGCCTTTTGATGGAGTCCCAGGAGGACCCAGAGGAGGAGGATCTTGGTGAGTGAGTTGACCGGGGTGTTTACCGGAGCTGTGCCGAGGGAGATTTCTGGCGGGTGTTTGTGGCAGCGTTCGCCTTCTTCAGAGCAGGTTGGACGCGCTTTGTAGTTTTCTTTTTGTGGGACCTGTTTTGACCTTGTACTTTTTCTATTGCTCTCTGGTTGTGGGATAGTGTATGCATGCATTTACTTTCCAGTTTCTATATCTCTGCACTGTTGCATAGAGGTGTTTGTGGGTGCGTGTATACAGGTACCTTAGGCTAATGCCTCCAATGTGTGTGATAGCCTACTTGGCGCTGGTCGCCATCCCCTGGCCTATTGGAGGCGGGCTTGGGGAGCCGCGGATCGAGCCCTGTTGGGTCGGGTCATGACAGAGTGGTATCAGAGGAGGTTCCACCTTTGGGATCTCAGAGCGTAGCTGGTCTAGCTGTGAGTTTGGTTTGGGTTTCATAGCGACAGTGTTAGGGTGTTTCGAGTTTGGCTTTCAGGCCAGGGACTCCAGTGTTGGTGTGGCGGCCGACGTATCCATACACCAGGACTCTGATAACCTGGCTTTCGACTCGGGACATTCGTACACTGGTCGCGGGGACATAATGGTACATGCATCTTATAGGACTGGGTTTTTGGTTTTTCCTTGTCCTTCTTGAGTCAGCTCGCCAGATATACTCTTTGAATGTGGTGCATCATGAATGTATTTCAGGATGCCTCCACAATAACAGCTAGCGAGGGTTCCGCAACAGGATTGTGCTGATGACCCGCCCCGTGTAGAGGCTGTGGAGCAGGGCGCAGGTTCTGAGGTTGCACCTCCAGGTGGTCTGCCAGTTGAGCCACCACCTGTTGAGCAGCTGGTTGTGCCGGCGGTGCAGGACGAGGTTGCACGCAGGCTGATAGCGCTGCACGAGTTCCAGAGGCAGCGACCTATGAGGTTCCGGGGTGATCTAGACCCCTAGGCAGCTGATGACTGGCTTGAGGCAGTCACCCGAGTTTTCCGCCTAGTGAGGACACCTCCAGATCAGATGGTGGTCCTAGTGGCGAGTCTTCTCCATGGTTCTGCCAGGAGATGGTGGAGTTTGGTGATGTAGTCCCATGACGAGGAGATGCTCATGTGGGCAGAGTTTGAGCGACTTTTCAGGGAGGAGTTCTATCCGGTGACGCTGAGGTCAGTGCGAATCCAGGAGCTTCTGCAGCTTCGATAGGAGAGCATGACTGTGTCGGAGTACTCAGCGAGGTTCACCGACCTGTCGCGCTACTCCCTAGATATGGTTCGAGACCCGTTCTTTATGGATCGGACCTTCGAGCAGGGCTTACGCAGGGACATCCGAGCAGGTGTGGTTTCCTTTTGCCTGCCCACATAAGCTAGAGTGCTGGAGCGAGCGTTGGTGGTGGAGAGTTTTCTGGCTGATCAGTTTCCCCCTGTTAGTACTGGGCACTCGAGAGCTGAGACTTCGTCAGTCGGATCGACATCTGGTAGCCGACGACAGACTCAGGGGTCTGGACGTGGCCGAAGTTTCAGGAGGCGACCCCAGGATGAGGGATCTAAGCCTCAGAGCTCACAAGGCTTGCAGGCCAGTTTTGGTCAGCCGTAGGAGAGGCGGTGTTACGCTTGCGATGGTCGGGGACATCTTGCTAGAGATTTTCCGACCCGACGTGCTGCTGAGAGGGAGCCGGTCGATGGACCGCCTTCGCAGAGGCAGCGTCTCGAGCAAGGAGGTCCGCAGGGCGTCAGACGTGGCATCGGAGCTGGTGCAGCGGGATGCGGTGGTAGACAGTACCAGTTGCCACCACCCCCACCCCGAGGTGGTCCACGCCATGCTCAGGGAGCTGGTGGTCGAGGGTGAGGACAGCTGCATACCCTGGAGGCAGTCGACCCAGAGGCACCGCAAATGGATAGAGGTACGCCTTGTGTCCATTCTACTTACTGCAGTAGTTTCTCAGACACTGTTTAGCGGTACTCTTTCCTTTTGTTGTTTGTTCGAGTTTTTTTTCAGGGTGTTGGTAAGACCCTGTGTGGGTGTTTATTGGTGAGCTCGCTGGTGTGTGAGACCCAGTTGAGAGTCTGATCGCTTCCCTTGTACATAGGGCTTTTCAGGGATGAAAAGTTCTAAGGGGGGGGGGGGGGGAGGATGTAGCGACTCGGGTTTTTGGTCCTGTCAGACTTTGGAATATTTCTACAAATAATTCTAGAGCTAGGCGCGCAGACGACATGCGATTCTGATGCCCGATGTTCCCGGAATTATTTTTATAAAAATATTAAGTATTTTTATACTATGCACATGGAGGGGGTGTGATATCTCTTAAACGGTAGCTCAGAACGAAAATCTGAAGGCACGGTTGCATCTGGAACGTGCCGTTTACCCTAGGTGGGGTGTAAACTTTGTGGGCGTGGGCCTGCAGTGAGAAACGCCACCAGGGGCGTTTTCGTAAATAAGTGGCGATGTTAGTGGGTGAGCGTCGGCTCGAATAACTTCTGAACGGAGTCTCGGATGAAAAATCTGAGTTCGCCGTTGCGTTCAGAACGGTGCGTTTACCCTAGGGGTGACCTTACTTTTATTCGCATCGGGTGTCGGGACGGAGGCGGGTTGGCGGGGGAGAGTTAAATGAGTTGTTTTAAAAAAAATTAAAACATAATCAATCTCTCCTCCCATGAATCCTCCAACGTGCAGCGGACGTCCTCCCCTCTCCCCTCCTCCGTTCTTCGCCAATTCAAGCTTCGGGAGTCTGTTTTCTGCGCCGATCGTCAGCAGATCGAGCTTCAGCGCGTTGCAGGCGTCGTTATGCACCCGAAGCTTCGGTGATCCGCCAACAGGTAGGCAGGTTGAGTTATAAAATCCCGGACCCCATTTATGTGTTTTGTTTCTTCAAATCGTCATAATGGTTGTGTAGTTCGGGTCCCGAGCTTTCCGAAACATGTTTCTTATCTGAATTTGGAGCACTGGGGTGCTCCCGGTGGCTCCCGGAAGTTTTCCGGCGAAAACTCCGGTTTTCCGGTGAGACCCACAGCGGCCATGGCGGAGTCCGGCGAGTTCCGCGGTGGTGCGGCGGTGACACGGTGGTTTCCGGATCCGGCACAGCGGAGTCCGGCGGCAGCACGGTGGTTTCCGGCGACCCTGCGGTGGTCCGGCCAGATTGTTCCGGGGGTTCTTTAAACCCTCGTAACTCACAAACCTTAACTCCGATCTGCGAGCCGTTTGCGGTGACGTGCTCCTTACGTCTAGATGGATCTTTTGAACTAACTTTGAGAATTTTATGGTTTGGGATCATGGCCCGAGAGTTAGAAACGTCGTATAAAATAATATTATTTTATTATTTTACGACTTCGGGCCGTTGTAACTTCTACCCGGAGCATCCGATTGACGTACCGTCAGTGGCGTTGAGACCCTGATGGTACGACGGACTTTTTGAGATGGTTTCCGGGTGTTGGTATTGAGAATGGGGTGCGGGCCCCATGAGGCCGGATTTTGGCGTTTGCGGAGAAACGCAGCTTTTGCACCAGGAGTCTGATTTTGGCGGATGAATAGTCGATCCTGTGTGTTTTTCCGAGAGGAACGCAATGGTGCATTCCGTTCGATGAGTTTCGGAATCCAGGCGTGGGCCCCACCCAAGCTGGCCTTTGGTGAATAGTACCTTTTTCACCGGGTGTCCGTTTTGGACGAGCGAGTAGTCGATTCCGCTTGTTTTTCCGAGGGGATCGTCGTGGTGTGATCCACTCGATGGGTTTCGGGATCGTTGTGTGGGCCCCGCACGAGCTAGTTACGGTGAATAGTGCCTTTTTCACCGGTGCTCTGTTTTGGGCGAGTAAACCACCTATCCTGCGTGTTTTTTCACGTGGAACGCGATGGTGACCTCGGTTTTGGCTTCAGAGGTGCGCAGTGTGGCGTTGTGGAGAGTCACTCGGGTTAGTGACATTTGGACCAGCAATGGTTGAGGGTTCTCCCTTGGTTCGTTCCTACGAGGGTTCGTGTGGAATCACAACCTTCGTATGAGTTTGTGATCCTCTCGATGGGATGTTTAAATTGTTAGAGTTGTGGTATCCCTCCGGTGGGCCCAGAGTTGATCTTCTAGCATCTTTACCCTAGATGAGGTTCTTGGTATCGTTGTGACCGCTTATTCATGGGCGGCGATCCCCTATCTAGCAGGTTAACCCCGTAGGGTTTGTGGCATCATCGGGAATATGATCCCCTATGCGGTGGGCCGTGCACAGTAGGGTTGTGGCATCGTCGGGTTTACAATCCCCTACTCAGCATGATGTTTATAGTAGGGTTGCGGTATCGTTGGTTATACGATCCCCTACTCTGCGCTTGGTGTCGGTAGGGTTGTGGAATCGTTGGTTATGCGATCCCCTACTCAGCGCGTGGTTTCGGTAGGGTTGTGGCATCGTCGGTTCGATACCCTACATCGTGAGTTAAACCAGATAGGGTTCCGGTATCGCCGTGACCATCTTTATGTGGACGATGATCCTCTATCTGAGTGTGAAGCTTCGGTCGAGTTCCAGATCGGGTTGTGGTATCCCCCAGCGAATCCTGGGTGTGATCCCCCATCTGTGAGAACTACGTATGCCAGATCGGGTCGTGGTATCCCCCAGCGGACCCTGGGAGTGATCCCATATCTGTGAGCTACGTATACCAGAGTGGGTCTTGGTATCCCCTAGTGGACCCTAGCGGCGATCCCCTATCCGAGGAGTTTGGTGGTTATGGAGTTTCAGTGAGGTTTCCTCAGTGATGTTGTCCGACGAGCGTGGTCTCTCAGGTGAGCGTCTGAGATGTTTGTTTGGGACCCGATGGAGTGTATCTCTCGGATGAGTGTCATCTGGTATGACAGTGTTCGTGGTGTACTCTCCTTGTTGTGGACAGTTGCTGGTGACGAGGTCGGTACCTCTTGTGGATTTGTGGCGTGAGCTGTGTATATCTGGATTGCTCAAGGTGTATGTATGGGCATACACCTGAGCTGAGCTGAGCTGACTAGTTGTGTTAGCCGAGGATGGTCACGAGATGGAGTTTCTCTCTCGTCCGGGTTCCCACTGGCTGGGTTGAGAAGACTGTTGCCCTTCAGTTTCTCCATTGGGTTTTGGGTTTTTGGGGTGCCTACTGAGTATGTTTATACTCACCCCTGCACGGGTTTTGCCCGCACATGTTTGTTTCTTGTGCAGAGCACATGCGTTTTGATGGAGTCCCAGGAGGACCTAGAGTAGGCGGATCTTGGTGAGCGAGTTGACCGGGGTGTTTACCGGAGCTGTGCCGAGGGAGCTTTCCGGCGGGTGTTTGTGGCAGCGTTCCCCTTCTTCAGAGCAGGTTGGACGCGCTTTGTAGTTTTCTTTTGGTGGGCCCTGTTTTGCCCTTGTACTTTTGTTGTTGCTCTCTGGTTGTGGGATAGTGTATGCATGCATTTACTTTCCAGTTTCTATATCTCTACACTGTTTTATAGAGGTGTTTGTGGGTGCGTGTGTACAGGTACCGTAGGCTAATGCCTCCCATGTGTGTGATAGCCTACTCGGCGCTGGTCGCCAGCCCCTGGCCTATTGGAGGCGGGCTTGGGGAGTCGCGGCTCGATCCCCGTTGGGTCGGGTCGTGACATGATCTTTTAAAAATAATAAAATCTATATAAATTTTATAGGAATGTAATATAAATAATTATATAGTTTTTGAGATACAAATCCTAATATATTTTAATAAGTAATTGTAGGAGGTTCCATTTTATAATTGAGTTGAGTTCCACACTTGTAATTTTTAATATTTTAAAAATAATTTCAGGTCATGTTTATATAAAAATTACACCAAAATGGATCATATTTGAATTTCATATGTTTAAGATCTAAAATAATCTAACATATTGTTTTTTATCGTGTTTTTATGTCATTTTCTTCCCTATCGTTTAGGCCACCCCCGGTAAAAATATTTCAACCTTAACTATGTTGAAATTTTTTACTATTTTTTCTATTACTTATGAAAAAATGAATGTGGACATATTACCAATTTTTTAAATTATATTTAATAGTATTTAATACATTTTATAAAATTTAATTTATATAATTTGCTTAATTTAATTTTAAAAAACCCAAAAACATGGTGAAAAATAGGTTTTCCTAAAATTAATTTTTCAATGCATAGGATGATCTAACATTAAATATATGAAAAGTAATCAGAATAATATGGATTCACATCTATATGGTTATATATATTATACATACATTTAATTTAAATTACTCATAATTTAATATTATTTTTATTAAATAAAATGGAAATAAATTATTCTTTTAAAAATTGTTTTATGATAAGTACATCTTTGGTATTTTCAAATGATATTATAATTATATGATAAAGTTAATAGTAAATTATTTGTCAATTATATATATTATAACACATTATAATAAATAGTGGTGTAATATTTGAATAAAATTTATTCATAATATATTATTTTAAAGTAAAATTTTGAAAATTGCATTTTGGGCATATTATGACCTAGAATGTTCAAAATTTATATTTTTCCTATAAAATTAAATGTTTTTGACACGAAATGTTAAAATATTCATCATATTATAGTTTTTTAGAAAGATAATGTTCCTTAAATATAATTTAATCTTAGGTTTTAGAATGGTATGTGGATGAGATCCTAGTAAAACATGGGATAGGAAAAAATTATTGGGTTAGTAGGCATGGTAGTGTGAAGTTTAAGTGATTAAAATCTCTATTAGTTGGGATAGAAATATAAGGAATGGTATTATTATGTAATGGTATTAGATATTGTGATTGGAAACAATGTAGGAATATCAACATTACTATGGTTGGAATCCATATTGGTTGGCTATGAATTGAAATGGAATTCTCCATGGGGTGGTATATCTCATGGTTTTGATCAACCCCTTTTAAAACAATTTTAAAAGATTAAGTGGGTTTTCATACTTTTCATTTCAAATAGATAAAAGTTAAAATCTCAATTTAACTAAGAGAAATATAATTTTTTTAGTAACACCATTCCAAAATATGAGTTTTATCGATTTTTATCTATAATTAAATGGTTGGGCCTTTCATGGTTTGACTTTCGTTTACTCCATTGAAATCATAGATGACCCTAAGAACTCAAAAGGCTCCACAACAATTTTTCATTAGGGTTTAAAACTCTTAGTTCATTGTTATTAAACACTCTAGAGTCATGGAACACTATTCTCCTCTTCTCAGCATCTTGTTTATCTTTTTCATAATATTGGATTATCTGCTGAGGTTTCCACGATTTTGATTGAAGTGATTGTATGTCTTAATGGTATTTCATCATTGTTAGGTGGTGTGGTTTCCAATTTTATTTTGAATCTAGTTGATCTTATGTTATACTACTGCATATCTCCCTAGAATATTCATATTAAGGTCGAGGATTCAATAACTCTTCTTATTTATGATTGAATTATAGAAGTGATATAATTTCACATAATTTGAGTATATGATAAGTATTTATTTAAATAATATAATTAATTTAACTAAAACAAAAATTTATCAGAAGGGTTGTATCAAATATGTCCACATATTTCCATGATATTTCTCATGTGATTGATGCGAGCATGCAACTTTTGCTTAAAATTTAAAATTTTCATTAGGATTATTATGATATTATTTTGATCCTTATTCTATAATATCATTTAATAAAATTTTATTATTATAGAGATATAAAATAAACAATTTTCTGTAATCTAGCATTAATATAATTTTTATTGTGAATAATAGGACCTCTGGAAGTGGTTGTTCTTTAAATTTTCTATCATATACTTATCATGATATTTTGATTATGTTGATTTTATTGGAATCATTTATGTATCTTGTTTTGGAAGGTATGTGTTTAGAAGTGGTTTTGTAGATTCCATTCAATTTTTGGAATGAGGAAATGTTGTTTTATGATAATGAATGTTGGTATAGTTTGTTGTGTTGTGATCGGGACCGATGTGTGGATATTAAGGTGAGTATTAGCATGGGATGTGTGATGTTTGATGTAGTGAAATTTTTAATGATAGGAGGATTATGCATTTTAGTTTCATATTTTTAATGATTGGTGATTTTACGGTTAAACCATTAATGAGAATGTCTAGAATTAAACATGGGTAATTTATAAAAAAAATATTCAAAATTGAATCAAATATCATGATAAATATAATCAATTGGTTAACTGTTAAATATATAAAGTGCGAAAGGATATAAATAAATGGGAAATTTTAAATTATTGGTGTTTATATTTTTCAGGGTAAATAGAAATGGTTTGGTTGTTTTGTAATTCTCAATGATTTTTGGTGAATAACAACACTAGTGAGATGGTTGTGATAGGAGTGGTGTAGTAGTTTTGATGAAAACCATAAAGATTTGGTTTTTTGTAATGATTATATTATTATTTTATTTTCATTATGACCACACCAAAAAAAGATAAACTTAATAATTCCGAAATGTTTGTGGATTTATATGTTTTCTCCAATGATACAGGATGGAAATGGAATTCATTAATGACTTTTACCTGTTCCCTATTATCCCTTCTATGTGAGGATGAAGATATAACGACGAGATGTTGTATTTTTTTATAAAAATTCGGAGTATGTGTTTTTCTATTAGAACTTGTGGGGTATTGAAGTGATGACATGTGGTGAGGGTCATGCATGGTTGGAGCATGGAATGAGGTTGATTCACTACTTGTTCATGATACCCTACTATCCTGGATATGTGTTGAGTGTAACATACCTATATTAGTATAATTGTTTCTTATTTAAACATATTGATTAATTTTTTTGGTTTTCATGTATTATCTATTTTACAGAAGTTATTTTTGTTTCCCTGAGGTTACCTTGGCGGTGTTTTTGGTGTTTATGAGTATATCATATAGAAACACAGATAGCATAGTATTTATGGTCAGGTGTCTATGGGGGGGGGGGAATATGACCACACCATATACTAGGGATCTACATACTATAGGGGGTGCATAAATTTATTTCCTTATTAAAACCCATGTGTGTATGGAAAACTAAAAACTCCATGTTATAGGGTTACAGAATACATCATAAGAGGGTTCCACATATGGTAATATTTTATTTTGATAAGGGTGAAAGAGGAATGTCAAGTCACAAGGGTTTGGATGAATCGTAGTGGTTTTGTTTTATGTATAGGACCATGCTGTATGGTTTGGGATATGTTGTGGAGTTACACAAATAATTGTACAATGTAGTGTTTTCATGACTCTTTCATAAAGGTAAGGCCAAAACACATAGGGAACTGAACCGTAGAGGGGATTTGATTACGTTGTGGCATGGAGGCCATGTCAATGAAGGTTGGGTGAGTGATAGATTACTATATATGTTTTCTCTGATATATTCACTATAGTCCTTGGTCTCCACCACATCAGGTACTTTCTATGTAGTGCTACACTCTTGTCTTAATAGCACAACATAGACCCTTGTATGGCATAATTTTTAAAGGGTGAAAATACCCTTATAAACATGTTTATTTTAATGATTTTTTCTATATTTTATCACTAATTTTATTTTAACAATAGTTAAAAGAACCTAGGGGGTTTTCCCTTTACATCATCTTCCTTTTTGATCCTCCATGATCTCATTATGAGTTAATTTCATGATGAAACCCCATTTGGTCCACATTTACATCATTACTTATTATTGTTTCATGAATTATATATTAGTTCTTGTTCATCCAAAAACCTCTTCAAGTGATTGGGATGAAATTAAAAGTTATGTATTATTCAAATGTATGCTGTTTATTATCAGTTATATTGGGTATATTGTTTATTTTTTGGGTTTTCTTCATCAAATTTTGTATCTTATGGTTTTTTTGTGGGGGGGGGGGGTGTTTCTTGAAATGTGTAGGTGTTTTTTTAAATTTATGTGAATAACATTACATTGTGTGATTTAGTATTAAAAATGTTTTTTATTATAAATATATATTATAGTTTCTTTTGGTGATAAAATCATTTTAAAGTGATCTCTCAATTCTTATAATTGGTATTTTATGGGTTTTTCTAATTTTTTTGGGTTTGTTGAATGAAAAGTTTCTTAAAATGATTCAAATTATTTTTGATAATAAATATATATATTATGGGATTATTCCATGTTTGGTTCGTGATATGGATAAAGATAAATTTTTTGTATTTTAATAGGTTTATAAAAAATAATAATGTCTTTTTTAAAAGGTTTAAATGTGGTTTTAAATATAATGTTAAAAATGTTGCTTTATAAATTATTAAAACTTATAAATTAATTTAGAAATCCAATTCAGCTTCAAGAAGTCTGGTTTGGGCCTTTTGAGGGGTTTTAAATATGTGGATGTGTGAAACTCTATTTATGCCCCTTATGCTTATTTCGTTTCATTGGTGGTGAGTAATGTATCTGGTGAAAGCATGATGGATAGAATAGATTTTATCTTATGAGGTGGTTGGAGGTGAGAGATTGATATTATTAATGATTTATAATGGTGGAAATGATTACATGTTTCAAAAAGCTTAATTTCATTAGATCGTGGGAAAATTAGTAGTTAAGTTGGAATTCGAGGTTTATGACAGACTATATTACCACACACTACAAGTTTCCCCTCAGGTATGAAATTGGACTAAATGTGAATACCTCTAATTTGGTTAGTGAACGTTATTCTAGTTGTGTGGGTGGTTTAAAAGCACTATATATTAGAAATATAAATCATTTTTGGTAATGTCTTGGACCATTTATTCTTAAAACTTCTGGTAGATCCCAAAGCACATATTCTTTGAGTTGTGGTTTGATGTACGGGAATAACTAAACATTTTTCATATCCATTATTTTTTAAGGTGTGTGGTACCCTAAGTTAATTTTTTTATTTATTATATTATTTTAATTGATAACATAGTTCTTAATTGTTTTTCCTTTCATATTCTCAGTGTGGGTGGGTCTTGTAAATTATTTTTAAGAGTTTAAGAACTATTTTTAAATGAAAATAAATTTAATTGTATGTGGTGTGTAATTTACAATGAATTTGTTTCATGTGATCTTTTTTATTTGAAATATAAATGTGATAAATGTGGTCGTGTGTTCATTCATTATATATAATCATTTAGAAATCCTTTTTTCTATTTTATTTTAAATTATCTCAAAAGAAAAGTTTTTTTAGAATAAATTACACAAACTCATTTGGTAAATCATATTGGGATTTCATTCTCACATCATACATATTTCAATTGATATATTTAGTTCTTATTGTTTCATTTTATTTCACAAATTTTGGTGAATCTATTATTGGTTGATGCTTGGGTTTTTCTAGTTTCGTTTGTATGTTTTATGGTGTGTGATAATGGGTTACATGGAGGTTCTTGGTAAAATTCTGGTTTTCATATTTTATTTTGGAATGTTCTATTATTTTTCTTTACTACGCAACTATTTTTTGATTATTTATATGATTCTAATTTATTTTTGGTAATTGTACAATTTTTGTTATTTATTTATTTATTTACTCAATTTGGATACATTATTATCATTGTTTCCCTTTACAAACATTATTTTTTTATGTTTACTGATGGTGTAGACATCCAAAATTTGGTTGGGTCGTGCTGAAATTATAGTTGTAATTGCCTTAGTTAATTTTCAATATATAGGGTGAAACCATTCCCAATTGTGTGTTTCTCTAATTCCCATAGACTATTTCTAGATTATAGGTTTTGAGAATATCATTTATTCCATGTCTTAATACACATCAGGTGATGTATTATATTGATACCATATGTATTATTAAAAAATTGTAAAAGATGATACCATATTTCTTAAAAATAACATATATTTTTTGGGGGTGTCCAGGTAGAAATGATACTATGATAATGACATTACCCAAAATATAGACCATAGAAATGTTCATAATCACCACAGATCATAATGAAAGATGAGTTTCCTTATGAATTTGGGGATATTATTTATAGATTGGTTTCTTTTTATATATTTATAAATATTTTATACAATATTAGAGGTCATAATATTATTCTGATTTGTGTGGAAGAAATGAAAGGTAAAAATTTCATGGGTAGATCACAAGGTGTGGTAAACCACATTATGTTGCTGGTTACATGTTTTAGGTATTTTGATAATGTCTCCCCAATGGTTGTATTGTGGTCTATCATACCATGTGTCCAGAATGCCCATAACTTTATACTATTTTGGCCTTTTTACCACTCCTGGATCTTATATGGGTTATTATAGTTCATAAAAATCATTCGAGGAGAATCCAGGGGATTTTTTCATGCATTGATGTTATTGATCTGGATTTTGATATTTATGTATTATTTTTTATTTGGATTTTACTTTTAAATGTTGATTTTATGATTTTTAAATTGTTTTGGGATGGAAACGTTAATTTCTTAGTTTTCTATTAAAATAACTATATTTTAACGAAATGTTTTCAAATTGAGGTAGTAATTTGGGAAATAATTTTTCCCTTTATAAATTAAAACTCTAAATGAATTTTGAAAAGGTATTGGTACTTCTTAATTCAAATTATAATCTTTATAAAATCAGTTTCTATTTTATCATGTACGAGTAGTGTTTTAAGGGAATTTAGTGATGATTATCAAAATTTTGTTCTAATATAAATGGTCAATTTTAGTCAAATATTATAAAGGGTCTTTTTTTTAAAATAATTTTTTTACTTGGATTTTATTGATTTTTTATATAACATGACATGATTGATATTTATTTTATATTAATTTTAGTATGAATATTAGAAAGTCATTAAATAATATTCCTAATTTTGTTCATTGAGTTGATCTCTACGGCATTTTATACTCATTATTTAGGAGTGATTTTCATGATGACTGACTCTAACCAGACCCAGTTTTGAGTGATGGGGATAGAATCCATTATGTAATTGGAATATGTCAAATTATTTCTAAATCATTGAACACAATATATTTATAGTGTATGATGTTTTCTATTTTTAAATTGAGTGGTTATACGAAATGGAGAAAGTCTTTATTTCATTCAAAACTCTTGACGGTTCTAGGGTTAAGGTTGTGTCGGTGGAAGCTATGTATGTAGAGAAACACGTGTTCAATGGGGTTTATGTTTTGGTTGATTTAGATTAATATTTTTTGTCTCATGGAATTTGTGATATGGTAAATACCAAGTTATAAGGGCCAATTGTGTAGGGTCAATCTTATCATAGAATGAACGGAAATATTATGTGATCTCAGTGTGGAGAACTTGGCCTTCCGAAATTTTCTAGTTAAAATCTAGGAGGGTGTGTCATTTATACGGCCATGTATTACATATTCAAAGATTTTTTATGTTTATATATCATATGAGGATGTCTTAGGACTGATATAATTATTTTGTAAATCATTATTTTATTTTATTTTATTTTTTCCATCATTTTTTCATTTATTGGTCTCATTTAGTACATTATAGAGGTTTTGTTGATATTCTATTATAGATGGTAGTAATAATTATTGTGATATTTTTCAATTTTTATAGTGGAGATTTTTTCATGGATATTTTTATATATTTGTAATGTGGTTAAATGATTATATTTTTCTTTTGTGCACTTCTGTTGAAATAGGTTATTTATAATGAGTTTCTTAAGTGTCTTTAGTTTAGATAAATTATTTTTAAGATAATTTTAATTTTGTTTGGGAAATACCCTTGGGTGTACATTTGGGTACCTATCACAATTGAGACTTTTTATACAGTTACTATGAGATGGTACTTTGTGGTTGAGGCCCCATGTCACATTATTGTCACAATATTAGGTTAGATCCCAAACCATTATGTTATGGTTTGTGGGGGTTTATATATCCTTTTTATTTATGTTTTTGGGGATCTAATTATTTCCTCTTTGTGGTGTTCTAATGGTGTGTTTTTTCGTTTGGATTTTAATCTTGTCTCATTAATAGAAATTCTATTTTTTGGTACAATTATTATTTTTTGGGTTTTAGGATATAGTTCTAGGTATTTTATTCGTCATGTTCACAAATTTTGTTGAATTGTAATTGATGGGGAGATGTATGTGTGGTCATTTTCTCCTTTGGGTATTATTCTTTATAATTGTTGTTGGGTTCTAATTAAAGAAATTACGAAATATTTATCGATTTTTTTCATTATCCTGCACAAGTTTCAGTGTGTATTAGTTTTCATCCTTTAAACCTTCTCAAGTTTTTTCCAACCTAACCTCATATAAAATGATGCTCTATGGTTATTTTCTTGTCTTCATTCCTTTTATTACTAATTACTTTATTAGGGTTTAGAAAGTAACATGTTGTGGGTATTTGAATACACTCTTTGTTAATTTAATTATTAATTATTTTTAAAAAAAAATTTGGTTGTTTCTCTTATATTTCCAGGTGTATTGGGTTCTCCAATGTGACCATGGTGGTGATTATGGTGTCTGTGACTGTAATGAAAAAATTGGTCCAGAAATAAGGGGTTTAGATAATCAAGGGTATGAATACAAGTACAACATTATACAAACTCCTATGTTTTGGGAATGTTTTCAACACTTTTTAATAGTGTTATGGGTTTTTTCATAGGTGGGTATCACATAAGGGGTCAATTATAGTTACACAGGGGTAAGGGAATTATTGCATCCTAAAGGGGTTAGGCTACAAAATGCTGGGTGTTACGTATGAATATGACATTTATAAAGGGAATGGGATATGTCATAGAGGTTTTTTAATAGAGGTACTATGTAGATGTGATGGAGTTTTTGAGTAAATGTAAATCCATGATTCATATGTATGCTTCACTCTGGAGGGGATATGTTTGTTCCATATCTTACAAGCCATTTTATAGAAGGATATAGAAAGGGATTTTTTCCCCTTAAACATTTCAATGATATAGGTATTATAGACCATGGTCCCCGTCTTATAAAAGACTCCATAAACATCATTGTAGTGTAGTCCCAATAAAAAATGATAGCCTCAATCTACCATGTTTGTTTAAGTGGAAAATAAACATTAATCATTATTGGAAATATTATTTTCTCCTATATTATACCATTAATTTCATTAAAATAAGTGTAATGTGTGTCTTATGGGTTAATCCTTCCCTCTCTTATTTATTTTTTTATACTCCATACTTTGATTCCAAGAGGATTTCATGAAGTACACCCCTCTATTTATCTAACTATTCCAGATTTTTTCCTTTTTATTCCATTAAATATCAGTTTCACTTCCTTCCTAAAATCAAATGTGATATTTGGATTACATTAGGGATTATGATTAACTAAATGTGGTTTTTTTAAGGGTTATAATGGTTATATTTTTCTTTTATTTCATCGTTCTCCATCAAATATGATGTGATGTGGATTGTTTAGAGGTGTTGTCACAAACAATGATGTTTTTGTTTTTGTGAAATTTATTTGAATTAAATATCATTGTTTTATTAATTATTCTTACTATTTTATTTTTTAAAATAAATCTTTATATAATTTATTCCTTGGGTGAGAAATTGGTATTAAATTGATCTCTCACTTACCATAAAGATAATTTCATCATTTTTTAGTTTTTCATGGTATGTTTTAAATCCAAGGGTCGTAAAAATGATCTAAATTTCAATTTGTATAGTGAATTATATTTTTATGGGATTTAAAACTTTTTGGGTCATGAAATGGATGAGTTGTGATGTTTTGTTTTTTTTATGATGATTAAAAAAATTGTAATTCGATCATTAAATGGATTTATGTGTAGTTTTAGATACACCATTTTAAGAAATAATTTAGAAACAATTTTTGAAATTTTAAAATGGCATAGATCTATAATAAATCATTCATTAAGACCCATTTCAAACATTTAAATTTTTTCAAATTGGTTGGTGTTGTTTCACTTTGTGAGTTTTGTTGATGTTTTTTTTCCACTAGGTGATAGATGTAATGGGTTTTTTCTTGTGTGGGAGTTAGAAATGAGGGTGAGATATTGTTAATACATTATGAATATTTTCATAATTACTTTTTTTCACCCTCATGCATTTTTTATCAAGGGAACCTGATTATTTATGTTGGGATTCTATATTTTTTCCATTATATATATTTGCACTCTAACAGTGTCCCCTCTAGTATAAAATCATACTATAAGGGGAATTCCCCCAATGAGGTTGTTTAATGCTATTGTAATGGTTTACATGTTTTGAACACACTTTTGGCTAGTAGGTTTGACCATGTTTGGTAAGTTATAGCTATTTTTCATGTTAGTACATAGGGTAGAGCCCATGACTTCTATTCCTTGGTTAGTGGTATGATTATAGAGATTCCCTTTATGTATTTTTATATTGGATATTTTTATGTATGTGGAACCCTTAGATAATTTATATTATTTTTTTCAATAATTTCATTCAATGAAAACTATAATTATAATTATTTTTGATATTATCTTGTGTGAGTTGTTTTTCTAACGGATTTATCAAACTATATAAAAATGATGTTTTAATTAAAAAATCGATTACCTTGTATAGATTTTGTGGTATTAAAAGAGGAATTTTTAATATATAATTGTCATTTAAAAGAAAAGTGTAATAATGTATTATGAAAATCCATCAATGTTTTGTTTATTTATTTACTTAGGGATAATTGTATATAACACCAATTTTTCTATTATATTTAAAACGATCTCAATTAAATGTTTTTCTAAAGGAATTTCACAATCCCATTGGTGAAATCGTATTTCCCTTTGGTGAAATCGTATTAGGGTCATTTTTCTGAGACACAATATATTTCATTGGGTATATATATCCCCTATTGTTTCCTTTTAGGTCACCAAGGTTGGGGTCTCTTTCCTAGGTCAATGGCCAATTTTATTTGGTTATATAGGTATATGATATTTTAAGTTGGTTTGGGTCACATGGAGGCTCTTCATAGCATTTTGGTTTGGGAAATTTTTTCTCATTTATTATCTTCAAAAACATGGATCATTGTCAGTTTAATTATGTGATGTTTCTTTTTATTTATTTAGTGTATGAGTTGATTTATTTATTTAATTTAAATACTTTGTTTCTATTCTTAATTGTCTCATTTTTTCATTACTCTAATTATTTATATTTTTATCTAATGGATTGGACATCCAATTTCTGAAAGATTCATCAAGGATTTTTAGGAGAAATTATCTATTTTATTTTTGATTTATAGGATGATATTGTTCTAATGTATTTGTTTTCCAGATTCCATGAAACTAGTTTCTAAAATGGGGTGGTCGATTAAACTTTTTTTCCCATGTCATATGTTGAGTCATGTAATGTGTTCGGTTGACAGATAGCTGTTCATGAAAATATGAATGTGGGATAAAGTATGTGGTTTGGATTATGCGATTATGAGAATAATCTGTTTGGGGTTTGTGGAATGGTTTTGATATGGTATATGGTGTGTTACGACATGGATTCGATCAAAATTGAGAGCATGAGATGTTTTTGCTCAGGAGTGAGAGAAATAAACAATTTTGGATGTAGTGTGGGATACTATATTCCAATATTTTTAGATATTATTCAAAATACATGGATGTCATATTTTTTGGAGAGCCTTATTCAGGCCAGGTGATATAAAACCTACTTTGTTACTTTTAGTTATATTGTTTAGTTTTTTTAGTATGGTTTTCATCATTTTCTTGAGTGTTCTTGAGGATTATCTCATTGAGTAAACATGTATTATCATGCATATGTAAATAAAAAATTATTTTTATGTTTCAATAATGATTTTAATGTCTAAGATGGGCATTATTATCTTTGATCTCAGAGTGATTTTATGTTCTTATACATAAAAGTTCATGTTTATATTTTTTATTTGGAGACTGTGTATTACTATTCGATATTATATCATCGTGAGATAATTATGGATCATTTTTTGTATAATATTATTTATTTTTTGTGTTTTCCAGTATTTATTCATATGATTTATTTGGGTAACTTCTTCCAATATATGTGGGTTTATATGATCGGTGGTACTCTGAAACCCTTGGCATATTGAATAAAGGATTTAGGTGTCACTGTCATCTTCACTACAAGACAAAAAAATGTTATTGGTGGAATAAGGTAATAAAAAAATGTTATCATATATATACATGAGATTTATGATGTATTTTTATGTACTTGTAAGATTTTATGATATTGGTAGGGAATAATTTTGTTTATACATAGTGTGTTTGGTAGAAAGTTATATCGAAAATGACTATCGTAATTACGACCCACTATAATTTTATACATTTTCCTTAATATTAATTAATATACCATACTATTTAATATATTTTTTAGTGTAGATACCTTGGTAAGTGACATGACACATGTTTTTTATTAAATTTTCCTAAATTGAGGAAATTTTTAGGAAAATTAAAATGAGTAAAACATAAAATTACTTAAATAATGTGAATCATAAATTAATTCAATAATGTAACCCTCATGGTGTTTCTATTTTGTTGATATAGTTTCATGTTTGTCATTATCATTACATTATTCATGTTATTGATTTTTATCAATATGGTCTGGTTTACAACTATATTGTTGACCTGGCTAAGAATGATGAGGTTTGGAGTAAGAAGTTGTTCAATTTTTACCATTAGGGATTGGAAAAGTATGAGGGAATCATCTCTGATTTGGATGTTGAGTTATAGTTGTAGTATCAAGGGATTACCATCAGTTTACTCCAATCTATGATAGAGTATGTCATTTATATGGATGTTAGTCAAATGTTAGAAGTGTTTGGTAGTGTAGGATATTGCATCTTTGGGAGTAGAATGAGGTATATTTTTTATCAAATTATTTTCATAAGAAACTATATGTAGAGATTTTATCATCAATGGTGATATAAGAAAATATTTTTTAATTTTTCTACCTTTCAGTAGAGTAGACTGAGAATGTTTGAGCTCAATATTAGGTTCATGGATCTTCATTATTTAACACCATATCTATTTTAGTATAAGTATTTGAGGTAATTATTTTTTTAATAGGTGGGGCACCCTTTTATTCAACATGATTTCACACAATTTATTTTACCTATATATTTGGATGTACAGAAGAAGTGTGTGGTGATAGAGGGGATTCATACATATCCAGGATTGTCTTGATAAGGGAGTCAAAATATATCCTTGAGGATCATGGTTATTAGTGGAGCACCTCAAATGTCTAGAAGTCAAGGTTTTGATCTATAAGGATTTAGACACATGCATCTTATTCCCATTTATCTAGAGATATTATTTATCATATGTACATTGAAACCTCTATTAATTTATGTTTATCTTTTAAAATTCATTTTTATTGGCGATTAGACTATCTGGCCATTCCAAGGGTCCAATGTGTCCTGGGATATTGGAATTATTAATCTTCCATAATAATAGTAGTTTACTTAATGATTATAAAAATATTAGGTATAATAGGCTTATGTTTAGTTTATAGGAGATATATCTGCAAGAGGAAATCCCCATTATATCCCCTCGCTCTTGAGTACATAGTTATCAGCATGGATGTGGAGGTAGTTACAACAAATATGTTAGAAAATATTAATATGGGATGTTTTTGGATTGATAAATTTCACCACGTGATATAAAAAATATAAATTAAGGATACATTTTTTCATCTATCATGGATTATGAGTTTTTCAATTTTAGAGTGTCTCGTTCCATCACTTCACACACCATGGTCCGAACTACGGGGCATACAGAGGAGATGCATTTAGAGCCACTATGACTTACTATGCATGTTTATGTTCAGATGAGTTTGGAGGATATGTGTCGTTGTTGTGAGGTAATGAGGGGAGTAGCATCTATCATCTAGGGATTTCCTATTTCAATAAATACAACACTTTCATGTTATCCATGGAATCGAATGGTTATATTTAATTCATATGGTCATTGATTGTTTTCATAGGAGGGTGGTGTTATGTTTTATGGAGGGCCAATGTGTTGTATTCATAGGTACTCAACATCATCCAATTAATTGAAGTTGTTCATATCAATGTGTTATTATACAGCATTATTTTATTTTCATTAAGTAGGGCCATAGTTATTGGTGTTACCAATGAGTTTTTTTGGAGTTTCTCGGAATTTTTTTAGAATAAGATGAAGACATAAAACCTTAACATAACAACGAGTTCTGGGTAGATTTATAGATTTCTGATACTCAGATTTTGATGGATTCATATTGGATAAAACATTTTCTCCATAGAGATTTATATATATAGATCAATGAATTGATTAACAAGGGTTTTATATGGCCCAATCTGTAACACCCAAGGGTTTAAAAATAATTTGTAATGCATGAAACATTGTTTTATGTATATATTTATAACTAGGCATTAAAAATAATTTTTCCTCTTCTATGTTTTAAATTTCAAAAAACAGTCATCTACAATTGCGTTCAGTATGTTATTGGTTTCTAAAAGAACCAACTTCTTTTTTGGTGAACAGTAAAATACCCTTCTGAATATTAATATTAATTTTAATATGACCCTAATAAAGAGTAAATTGTATTATTATTTTATTTTTATAAGTATTTATGAAAATGAGATCTTGATAAATTTTTCAATTGGATATAAAAGTAGTTATCATTATTAAAATAATAATTTTTGAATTAAGTAAGATGTTATTTAAAAAATAAATTTTTTATAATAAGAAAATTAATTTAAAAAATGGTCTTTATTTTTGAATTCTACACATTAAAAAATGGTATGGTTGAATTTTTGGGATTTTCCAGATAATTATTGAATTTTGGATGAATAGTAAAATACAATATATTCAAATTATCAGTTAAATACTCTATTTATGACATCAGAAGTGATGTAAGGCCACACAGTTTGAACTAACATGATTTTTTACTAATTGGGGTCACATTAATTAAGACTACTCATTGTCTTCAGAAAACATATTATAATAATGACAAAAATAAAGTAAATTCCCCCTCTCATCCACTATAAATACCACCCTCATTTCCCTCTTCCTCCAACACCTCTCAAGCCATGGCCTTACTTAATTTCGGACCAAACATCCTCCCAATTCACTTCCACTAGTCCTAAATCTTTTAGTCTTGCCAAAGTCCAAAACCACAATCCTTATAAGGATTTCAAGGAGAAGAGATCAAGAGGTAATCATCCCCTTTTATTTTCTTTATTTTATTATGTTTTATGTTATTCCTTTTCATGACATTTGCCTAATGTTGGGATATGACATTCCATATTCACATTAATATCCATATTATGTATGAATGATTAGATAAACCTTTTCTCTCATCAAAATATTTAATGAATATTTATGTGACGATGTTAGGCTTCCAAAATTTCATAAGGGATTTCTCAACTATTTTTAATTTTGAGTTTCTTTATTTTCCTCTTCATTCCTATCTTCATGTTATCCAAGAAGAATGAAATATCCCAAAACATTTATATTCACTATGTTCCCATATTAATTTAAAATTCATCATCAATCTTATTCTCCTTCCCCACTTATTAAAGGAATTAAAAACTTTGTTTGTGATGTGTCGAATTACCGACATCGTGGACAATGTGATTTCAGTTTACATTATTTCATTCATGGAATGTTAGGAAACCATATTTATGGTTGAAAAATATTATAATGTATTTCTTATGTCTTATCCATTGTTATGATACTCTTTTTTCAACTGTTTTTAATTTGTAAAACAAAATGATGTTGTTATCATCAAAGAACCACTAAGTTGATCTAAACGAACCTCATTAATGTTTTAACTTATGATACATTTTCATTTCAAAATTAAAATAGATATATGGTATAATTTATTATTTCTAGAAATATGTAAATACCACTCCATCCCAATTCTATTGTTTCACCTCCAATTGACAAGAACGACCATCATGAACCAATCATGGAAATCATCTAAGGACCACACCAAAAAACTGTGCAATGAACAAAAAACTAACAATTAAAGGGTGAAATGATGTAATGATAATATCATATAAGGTATTATAAAGATGTATATATTTCTTTAATATTTAAATAACATAGTTTTAACAATTATACAAGAGTTTCAAACAATTTTGATGTAAGACAAGTCTATGGTAAGGGAATTCTTAACCTTATTTCCATTTATTGGGTTAACATTATACTTCATTATTTAGGTTGTATTAAAATCGTTTTTGAGATGGTTTTTGAATATAATATGTTAAATTATGTGTATTTATAGTGTATATACATATTACATCTACTATATGAAGTTTCACTTCAATTATATGATATTTATAACAAAATTTCCTTTTAAATACCACTTTTAAAATTATATTTTATAAAATTCATAAGTAATGTTTTATGTGATTATTTATGTTGTATGGTAATGTACTAGTTCTTAAAATTTGTATACGATTAAGGGTGGGACCTATATCTCCCTCTAATTCATTATGTATGTGTATGTTGGAGGTCGGTAGTATGGTCAATCCAATTGTAATTGTGGTGATTACACAAATTGATAGGTTGCAATGAAAGTTAAAAATTATAAAGTATCATATAGGGTTACAAGATTATGTTAGTAATTCTACAAGATACCTTTATGGTTCCATTTATGTTATTATGTTTTGTGGGGATCTTGTGTAAATCACATGTCACACAATGTATTTATATATGGGTGATAAGTGTTCATTTTGAAAATGTTTATCTGTATTACAATAATTCACAGACTTTCGTTTTTTTATATCCCTTACTAATATTTTTGTCCTCATCCGATGTTTTTTAATTATTTTCATAGGTTATAAGGTTTTGTATAAAAATGAATGAATCCTCGTTAAATGTTTGATGTTTTCTCAATGAAATCTTATTTTATATGAAATGCTTTATAATTTTCAAGAAATGAATATTATTTTTATGGTATCCACTCTGTAATAATGTGTAATTATATGAATGTATTATGTCCCAATTTTTTAAAGCTCTAAACATGAAAAGAACCTAACTGAAAAATGAATTGAATTCATGACTATATTATAGTTTTTATAATGTAATTAGGCCGGGTCGTAATAGTTTTTATGAGAGGATGGTTTTGATAACATTATGGGTTAAAATATTGTAAATATATTACCATAAATGTTTTTTACTATATGGTCAATTTGGAATGATATAGATTATAAATACCTCCATGTTTATTCGAATAATATATGTTTCTTCAAAATGGTTTAAGAAGAATAAATTGGGAAACTGAAGAGGAGAGGCACCGATGGAATGACATCATCCTGAATCTGCAACCCATAATGGTAAGGATTATAATTGAGAAGTTTGTGACATTAATTTATTAGCTTACATAAGAAATATCTTGTGGTGTAAACCATGAAAGAGAACCTTTAGAGGCACTATAGTGGAACATGAAAATAGTGGAATATTTTGTGAGACAACACCCTCCTTCTTATAATTTATATTCCGACCCAGTAACGACTAAAGTATTAATTTATACCCTTGAAAATAAATTTGATTTCCTGGGATGTTATGATAATCAAAATGTAAGACTAGCCCTTTAATATTTTGAAGGTGATGTTGATCAGTGGTTCTCAGTAGTATGGAATATCAGGGATATAGAAAATATTGATGCCTTAGTGTCGGATGAATTTAAAAGTAATTTACATGGAAAATATTTTTTTAGGAGGTGTGACTTAGGATGGAGAAGAAATACCTTGAATTGAAGCAAAATGATGATGATTTAGTGGATGTGTATGAAGTGGACTTCACCCAACTGGCGAGGTATGATCCAAATCCAATTTTGGATCTTGATATAAAATCTCCCGCTTTTTTTAGGGAATGAAGCCAATGTATCGAAAGGAGTTTGCCTCCTGTTAATTTGAAATGTATTAGTAAACATTTCTAATGTGATGAGACGGTAGAGATGGAGTTTGATGATGATCATGTTCACTTTGTTCACAAATCGAAGAAGAGGACCATATGGCAAGAAATGGGTACGAATCAACCAATGGAATGTTATGTTAAGAAAATACAGTTTCCATTTTGTGAAAAATAATGTTAATAAGAATCCTAGGGAATGTCTTACCAAAACTGGGAAGTGTTTTCGATATGGTATGTTTGGAAATCTGGCCCAATATTATAATGAATTTTATCCTTATTGTAATGCTGATATGAAAACGGTTATGTGTTTTAACTGTGGTGAGATGAGTCGGTATTCAAATTTCTATGCAAAGATAGATCCGAAAGACGCAAGGGAGCTAGTCTATAAGAATAAAGGTGTAATGAGATCCATTGCAACTTCATCACCAGATGTCAGTCCATCCAATGATGTTCTATCAGGTACATTGTTTGTTTAATTAGTTTTTCTGAATGTTTTTTTTATACGAGGTCTACACATTCCGTTATCTCTGAGAAATGTTCTAGTAAATTTGAAATATCACCTCAAAAAATGAGACTGGAACTGGTTATTAAAACACTTGGGGGAAACAGAATAGCAACAAAGAATTATATAAATCTTTCTATTATGGTCTGTTGAAATACATTACTTGCAAAACAAGTTTTTTACCCTTATTTGAGTTTGATGTTATTCTGGGAATTTATTGGCTTTCTATTTATCATGATAATATTGACTGTGGAGATAAATAATTTATTGTTCAAAAAGTGTTTCAGTTTTTATTAAAGAAAGAAACCATAAATGTGATAACATATCAAGAAACTAAAAAACCGTTGGAAGATGAAAATGAAATTTATCTTTCTCATATTTTTGAAAACATGGGAACTGTTCATATTAAGGATTTGAAAAAGGTAAATGAATACCTTGATGTTTTTCCTGATGAGTTACCTGGATTCATACCTAATTTGGAAGTCGAATTCACAATTGAATTAGATCCTGATGCTAAGATAATTTCAAAACCACCTTATCATATGGCTAAAATATAACTACTTGATTATAAAAATTAGTTACAAGAATAGCTTGATAAAGTCTTCATTCATCGAAGCACTTCACTATAGGGAGGTATTTTTTTGTTAGTTAAAAAGAAAGTTGGTTCCATGTGACATTATGGTTATTATAAAGATTAGAATGAAATAACTATTTAAAACATGTATCCTTGGCCTCACATCGATGACATGTTTAATCAGCTCCACGGAGCTAAGTACATTTCCAAGACTGACTTCATATGATGATACCATCAGCTGAATATTAAGGAGGATGATATCCCAAAAGCAGCCTTTCTTACTAGATATAGGCATTATGAATTTTTTGTTATTCTGTTTGGGTTAGCTAATTCACCTATTATATTCATGGATATAATGAATATAGTATTTCATTAGTTCATGAATAAGTTTGTGTATTTATTTATAGATGAGATTAATGTATTTTTCTACAAATATAGTGGACCATGAAAAACATCTAAGGGTTGTTTTGATATCCATAAAAGAAATGAAACAGTATGGAAAATTCTAAAATTTTTATTTTTGTTTGCAACAGATTTTATTTCATGGGAACATTGTAAACAAATATGGGATAACATTTGATCCTTCCAAAACAAGAGTGGTTGATAAATGGAAAAGACCGAAAAATATTATTTTGATTCATAGTTTTCGGGGATTATCAAGTTATTTCCAATGTTTTTTAAGAACATTTCATAGTTATCTATCCATATAACTAATTTAACACATAAAGTTATTAAATTTTATTGGAAATAAGAATGTGATTTTTGTTTTCAGGAGCTGATGAAGAGATTGGTGAATTCTCCAGTTTTGGCATTGCCTTCCAAAAATGGTGAGTTTATCATCTACAATGATACTTCATGGAATTGACATGGTTGTGTTCTGATGCAGAATGATCAGGTAGAGAAGAGGGCTTGAACTGATAAAATATCATGATTTCATTATCAATTACCATCCAGTAAATGAAATCATTGTGGAAGATGGCTTCATTTGAAAACATCATGCATCATTAACCATTATACATTTGGAACATGATCCCTTGATTGATTATTTGATGAATTTTTTCTTGGTAGTTATTGGTGCAAGAAATACCACTTTTTTATCTCTGGTTTCAGTGCTTTCATTGTTATCATATAGAATTAACCAAGCACATAAGGAAGGAGAAGAGATATAGAAAAAGTTATAACCAGTTAAAATGAGTAAATATCCTGAATTTAACCTTGATAGATATTGTGTTATAATATTTTGGAAAATATTTTTGTCTACCTTGTGATTCTCATTAGAATAAATAATTGTTGTGTGAAGCTCAAATTTTTCCATTTTTAGTTCATCTTGGTAGTACTAAGATGTACAAAGTCCTTCGAGAGTGTTACTAGTAGGATGGAATAAAAAGGGATATTGATGATTATACAATGAAATGCTCGGCATGTCAATAGGTTAAAACTGCTCGGCAGTTACCTAATGAGATGGTTAAGCCACTTCCAGTGCCAAGGTGGACATGAGAGAATATATCAATGAACATTGTAGTGGGACTACCTATGACTTATCAAGGTAATAAAGTGATTTGGGATATTATTGATCGGCTGAAAAAATATGAATATTTTCATTCTATTCAAGATACAATGTCTTTGTGTCTCCTTTATCGACTGTACCCAAAACATATTATCAAGATACATGGAGTTCCTCTTTATATTGGTTGTGACTAGGATCCCGAAATCATTTCTATCTTTTGGAAGGGACATCAAAAATCTTTGGGCATAGAGTTAAATTTCAATACAGCTTTTCATCCTCAATCAGATGGGTAGTCAGAATGAGTGATTCATACATTGGAGGATTTGCTTCGAGTTTGTTCAATGGAATACAAGGAAATTTGGGATCAACATCTTTATTTAGTTTAGTTTCGTTATAATAATATTAATCATTCTAGTATACATATGTCAGCTTTTAAGGCATTGTATGCGAAGTGATGTAGGACTCCTGTGTTTTGGGATGAAGTTGGTGAATGAATGAATATAGGGAAAGAATTAGTAGAGGATGTGGCTTAGAAAGTGAAGATGATCCAGCAACACATGAGGACAGCTTGAAGCAAGAAGAAAAGTTACGCAGATAACATAAGGAAAGACTTCTCATTCGATGTACTTGACTATGTTTTCTATAAAATCATTCCTTCAAAAAACGTTATGTTTTTTGGTAAGAAATGGAATCTAATCTCGTGGTTCATCGATCCTTTTGAAATCCTAGAAAAAGTTGTACCAATTACATACCGTGTATCATTGCCTCTGAGTTTTCCTTAGGTGCACAATGTTTATCATGTTTTGATGTAGAGGAAGTATGTTACATATTCACCACACGTCTTATTCCGAGAAGTAGTTCAGTTGGAAGAAAACCTTTCTTATGAAAAGAAACGTGTTCATATTCTTGATCGAATGGAACATGTATTGCATAATAAGGTAATTAACCATGTAATTATTATGTGGAGAATACACATGGTTGAAAAGCAACATGGGAGTCTAAAAATGTTATTAGTGAAATGTCACCTTACTTGTTTAAAATAATAATGGGAGGATGCAATTTCCAAAAGGTGGGGATAATGTAACACCCTAAGGTTTTAAAAAGAATTTGAAATCCATGAAACATTTTTTTATGTAGATTTTTATAACTTTCCATTAAAAATAAATTTTCCACTACTATGTTTTGAATTTTGAAAAATGGTCAACTATAATTGTGTATAGTATGTTACTTGAAGTCTGATGGAACCAAAATTATTTTTCTAAATATTGACATGCCATTATTTATAGTATTCTAAATAGTAAGATGACCCTTATAGAAAGTAAATTATTTTATTATTTTTTTATGACTTTATGATAATTGCATCTTGATTAATTTTTCAATGTAATATAAAATCAATTATAGTCTTTAAATTATTAAATTTTGAATGAAGTATGATTTTATTTAAAAAAAATTAAATATATTTAGCAAAAAAATATCAAAAAAAAGACTTTATTATAGAATTCTACACATCGAAAAATGGAAATGGTAAATTTTTGGGATTTTTCTGAAATTCTTGAATTTTCAATGAATAGTGAAATACTAAAAAAAACAGTATATTTAAATTATATGTTAAATCCACTTTTTATGACATCATAAGTGATGTAAGTCCATATGGTTTGAAGTCACATGATTTCATTACTATTTTGGGTCACATGAATTAAGACTATTCATTGTATTGAGAAAGAATATTATAATAATGATTAAAATAATGTAAAATACCATATCTCCACCACTATAAATACAAAACTCATTTTCCTCATCATACCACAACTCTCAAACCCTGACTCATATCTAGGTTCTAACCAATAATCCTCCAAAGTCTCTTCCACAATTATTAGTGCCGCTACTCTCACCAAAGGAACAAAAACATAGTCTTTTAAAAGGATCTCAAGGAGAGTAGATCAGGAGGTAAACATCATCTTTTATTTCCATTGTTTTCATTCATTTTATGTTATTAATTTTCATTACCATTGGATTATGTGGGGATATGACATTACATATTCCAATTTATGTCCATATTATTTATTAATGATGAGAGACCACTTTTCTCATGTCAAAATATTTTAATAAAATTTAAGCGACACCGTTAGGCAGCCAAAATTAAATAAGGGATTTCTCAAATTTTCTTTTATTTTGAGTTCCATTATATTATTATTCTTTCATCACCTCCTATTATGTATATGGAATGAAAGATCCAAAATAATTTATATTTTGGATGTTCTCATGTTCATGGAAATTTCATCATCAATCTTATTCTCCTCCCCCACTTATTCAATGAATTAAAAACATTGTTCGTGATGTGTCGAATTACCGACATCATGGACGATGAGATCTTAGTTTTCTTTATTTCTTTCAAGAATGGAAATGAAAACATTTTTATTGTATAACCATGTTATAATATATGCATTATGTCTCATCCATGGTTCTACAATTCTTTTCTACAAATGGTTTTAATTTATAAAACAAAATCTGATCGTTTTTATCAAAGAACCACTAAAATGATCTAAATGAACATCGTTAATGTTTTAACATATGATTCATATTCATTTCAGAATTTAAATTTATAAATTGTATAATATATGTATTCATGGAATTTTTAAATACTACTCCATTCCAATTTTGGAGTTTCACTTCCAATTTACAAGAATAACCATCATGAACCAATCATAGAAATCATGTAAATAACTCACCCAAAAACAGTGCAAGGAACAAAATACTAACAATTAATGGGTGAAATGATGGAATGAAATTATCATACATGGTATTATATAGATGGATATGTTTATTTATGATATTATTAAAACTATTTTATACATTATACAAGAGGTTTAAATAATATTGATGTTATACAAGCCTGAGGTATGTGAATTCTTATCCTGATTTCTATTCTTTGGGTTAAAATTTTACTTCATTATTTATGTTGTATTAAAATTGTTTTTGAGATTATTATTGTATATAATATGTTTAATAATGTGTATTTACAATTAATATACATATTTCATCTACACTATTATGTTTCACATTAATTATATGATATTTATAACAGACGTTCCTTTTAAAATCCGATTTCAAAATTCTTCTTTACAAAATTCAAGAGATATGTTTTTATTCTATTCACTATGTGTATGATTATGATCTGGTTCATATGAATTGTTTATGATAAATAGAGGGACCTATATCTCCCTCTAATGAATAGGGAATGTTTATGTTTGAGGTCTGCTGTATAGTTACTCTATGTGTAACTGCGATGGTTACACAAATTGTAAGGTAGTAGTGATGGTTAAAAATTATATGGTAGACGAGAGGGTTACATGAATATGTATTTAATGCCCCCAAGATACATATTTTCATCCATTTATGTTCATGTATTTTGTGGGGATCTTTTGGAAATATCATGATTCAGAAAGTAAATATATATGGGTGACAAGAATTTTATTTGAAAATGTTTTCATATGATACAAGTATTCATATAGATTCTTTATTTTTATATACCTTAATGAGATTTTTGTGCTCATCAAATTTTTTTAAATAATATTCAATTTTGATGAGGATGTGTATCAATAAAACTAAATCCAAGTTAAATGTATAAAGTTCTTTTTGAAGAAAACATGTTTTATGTGAAATGTTTTAGATTTTGAAAGAAATTAATACTATTTTTATGGAATCCACACAGTAATAATGTGTAATTTTAGGAATGTATTACACCCTAAATATCTAAATCCATATACTTGATAATATCCTCCATGATAATGTAAGTGATTTCTTTACTCAATTCACGAATATTTAATGTAATAAGGTCAGGTCTTTATATAATGTATCATCATGAAATGATCTTGTATTATTCACCAATACAAAATTTGGTGGTGTATAGTGGTTTGTAGCCTTTAGGATATTGATCCAATTGATGTTCAAGAATCATTATTCCATAAAATAGTCTTATGATTTATTCAACTAGTTGAGTAGATATATCTCATTTTTAAAAATCAATATGTGTTCTAGGTAACAACAGATGAGGATGGAAGAGGGTGATATCGTAAAGACAATGTTCTGGTTTCATTATGAAAAATTTGAGTTTTTGGTTCTGTCATTCAGTGGTGAAAACACCTTGTCCTCTTTTATGGGACATAATAAATATTCCATCCATGAGTTCCTATAATAGTTTTTAGTATTCATCATTGATGAAATTATAATATACTTGATTAATTGTGATGAAAATACTAAGAATATTTTTGTTTTATTGGGTCATTAAGTAGAATCTTACCAACATAAAGTTATCTTGGTGTATGTTGTGGATGTGATAGGGTTATTTTAATTGGTATTTGGGGTCCTAATAGGGAGTTTCATTCAATACTTTGAATATTAAATAAAACTATTTATTCATAAATGTAATATAATTTTACATAGGTATGTTGCTTCTATGGTCTCATTGGATATTATTTATGGTTCATGTATGATTTATCTCATACTACTACCATGTTCATATCCCAAAAGTAGTGGGGTACATCCACTATTTGGACTGATTTGATTCTAAAAACATTCAACTACTTAAAGAAGAGGTTGATCAGTCCTCCCATCCATCGTTTGGAATAGGATATATTTATGTTTGAGTTTTTTAATGATGCTTATCATATCTTTATTGGTTGAGTCGTAATATTGTATATAAACTTAACATCATTTAGTTCTAACAATTTACATCCCCAAGAGAAAAAACAATTCCGCCCATGTTTTTGAGAAAGAGGTGGTAGCATCTAATTATAATCTATAGAAACACTATCACATTTGAAAATGATTTTTGGTTTTAGTGTATCATAGGATCCTAAGATATATTTTCCTGATAAAGAATTTCAATCCATGTGAATGATACTGGATAGAGTTATAATAGGAAGATGACTTCAATATATAATTATCCCATCATAATTGAAAAGTATTTATTGAATCATTTTGTATGAATTCAAGGGGATATGTTGTTTTGAAGACTATATATTCTTTGAGGGTGATGGAGGATCTTGTTGTGGTATATCACATTGTGGGGGAATTTGTTGGTAAAGGATTCATATACCTTATGATTGTGCAGTCATCTATTATGTAATAGGCAGATGTATTAGTTGGGAGAATTAAAGGTATATGTGATGTGGGATTATGAATATCAATGTGAATTTCCTGAGGGATCTTAAAATAAAAATCCTCACCATATTTTGATTTAGTTTAAGTTGTTTTTTCCTGAAAAAATTCAAGAAGAGATTACCTTTTACTTCCATATCTCATCTTTGGAATTATTTCATTATCTATCCAATATATATCATTCCATGAGGATTCATATTTTTGGAATGATATAATGATATTATAAATGGAGTTTATGTAAGAATGTTTGATCATCTTGTAGATAAAGAAATATCATCATGTTCTAGGTATGTTATTGCGACCAATGGTTGTCACAGATTTGATATATAAGGACATCTCTATTGATTTAATTACAATATTTCAATGATACAAGGGTATATGTGATTCAAAATGGCTTGTTATTGATATGTTAATAAATTTATCTCATTTCATGATGATTAGGGAGTCAATCATTATGGAAAATCCAGTAATAAATTATGTGGATGAGATAGTGTTAATTTGTAGGGTATTGAGGACCATCATATAGGATATGGACACTCATTTTACATCTTGAGTCTGGGTAGTAATCAAACATTCTATTAGATTTTATCCCCACCATGGAACTACTTTTCGTCCTCATATGGATGCATAGATAAAGCGGACTATCAAGGCAATGGTGGATTTTATAAGATCATATAAGTATAATTCTGTTGGATCATGTTTAAAGAAACTTACATTGGTTGAGATTTCATATAATATTGGTAATAACTCTTCCATCATCATGGATCCTTTTTA